>JBBELK010000008.1:15000-1444293 GCA_037783545.1 Henricia sp. BOLD:AAB3569
GATGCTTGATGAGTCATTTTAAAGAAAACAAATTGCTGATCAACTTCTCAATTCTTACTAAAAAAGAGTCCCTTGGGTGGCCACTATACACAAGTTTCACTGTAGCAGAAGTGAATAACTATTTCAAACATTAACAGTACTCAATATAAATTACAAATGTATAAACAAGAATGAAAGAAAAGCCGGGAACACAAAATAACACGTTTGATAGCTTTTATGGCTCTCCATAGATGACCTTTCACTCTTTGACCTTCACGTGGGCATGTGTAGTCCATGGATACAGCTAATACACACACACAATAAAAACAACACATACACATATCATATATGCATAGCACGGACATTCACACGCAGTCAGGCAGCTAGTGCTTTAGCGTAGCTAGTACTAGTAGAGTTTGCACCATGATTCATGTGAAAGGATTTATTCAGATGATTTTGGACAAGAGCACTTCCTACATAAAATTAGCATTTTAGGCAAGACATTTATATTTATATAATATTGGATAGCTTGAAGGGTGATATGAGAATATACAGCACGAGTAATGAAAATACCGAATGAGCCGGAGGCGTGTTGAAAATTTCAGTTTACAACTGCATGTGTTTTTGTTATTGTTGTACTGTACAGCAATTTTGTGTTACTATACTCCCATGCACGGCACGCACGCGCATCAGATTAGGGCTCTTTGCTGCACGGTATCCGTAAAAGCTTCATTTCCTTCAAACTTATCGACCTCACAAGGATTACCTCTTGACATCCGGAAAACACTCTTGAATATTGAAGAATGCGTGGCTTTTGACAGCGACGTTGCGCAGAGCAGCAGTAATTCAGTTGATAAAGCTGCAGAAGTCAGAAGCAATTCGATCCTTTTCATATGTTGTGAATAGTTATTAATTCCAAAATGATTGCAACAACAAATGCTTTAGCATTCTCCATTTCGGTTGCACGATGAATTTTTGATCCAAATCATCATGCATTTGCAGTAACTGCAAAATAAAATAGTGATACCACATGTCAGAATAGTACCAAATTTAATTTCATTATTTTTAGTAACTTGCGCCGTACTCTTTTCCATGCACAGTGTCTACTAGCAACGTACTCAAGAGCTGCCCAAGCCGGAAACTTCAAAAGTTAGAAATTGTGGGGAAACACCTGCAATGTCTATAAAGTTAGCTATCCTGGCTGCAAGTTTTTCTTCGTTGCCACAAACATCTGGCAATCGGGCCAAGTGGTGATAAGTTAGTCGGGGGGGGGGGGGGGGGGGGGGGGGGGGGGGCCGTGTTTGGTCGTTAAGATACCCAGGTTTCTGTTGTTGTAAAGACTCATCTAGCATTGGTAAGCACATTTTTTATAAAAACCATATTTAGAGAAAAATATTCAGATTTTATAAGGAAACACCTTTTCAGCCTCTCGTAGATTTTGCACACAATGTATGAACTGAACATGCTGAAGCAATGGGTATAATGCACTTATCAATCGTTCTCCCCCCACCCCCCTCCCCCAACCGTTTTTCACGGTGGGGCATTTGACTCTGAAATAAATTGTCTGTGCATTTGTATACAAGACGCCAAGTTCGTTGCATGTTTTCGCAGTGTATGAAGTGAATCCCCGGGACTCTGTTGGTCTTGTCCGTTTTCCGTTGTCTTTTCCTCGTTTTCGTTTTCGCTGTCTGTCTCTCATGCTTTCTCTTATTAGTCTGAACTTCATGCCTGGCTTTGCTTAAAGGCACATGGTCGTAAGCAATGTGCGCGCGCCAAATTCGTGCCACGAAATACGCAGCTCCTTGCCTTTGCTACATGGAACTGCGTATTTCGTGGCACGAATTTGGCGCGCGCATTGCTGACGAGCCCCTGCCTTTAATCAGTTTCCTCTCTGCTATTTCCCCTTTACGCAAATATGCCTTCTTTGCTTCTGTTCCCGCCCTCGTTCCTGATTTGGCGGGTTGTTGACTTAGCGACGGGCTGCAGTGGACACTTCTTCGTAAAGAATTGCATCTTCACATTTGTTAACCGATTATTAGCTGCAGCCTTTCTTTTTTCCATGCATTTCCTTTGTCTCAGTTTCCCCTCGCCAATAATTTGAAATATTTAGAGTGGATGTTCAAAAACTGAACGTTAATATTTTTTATTATTTACAATGATAACTTTTGTTTCTTGACAATACATCATTTGGATGTATAAATCTGTAAGACGTCTTAACCAATACACCTGGGGGTGGGGGGCGGGGGTGGAGGGTGGTGCTGGGGGCAGTGGTTGGGTCTACACATCCCTCTCCCTCCCCCTGCATATGGCACTTAAAAAAGTAAAGCATTTTTGTATGTCGGCAACAAGCTCATATAGACAATCTGACTTGATCTTCGCCTGTTAAGCACATGAAAACAAATGGGGGTTTTAAGAAAATTTATTTATTTCAGTCAATTGTCAAGTTACATTTATAGAACAAATTATCTTTGTTGAATTTGTGTGGCCCTGAGAAGAGCCTTTAGGTTTGATGATGTACCAGTACTTTAGTAGCCTGTCGCTGCACCACGTCGCTGTACAACTTCAGGTAGCACCTTGTCCACGTGATTGATGTAGCTTCTTTACTAGCTCGGGGTCATCTTGGTGGAGCAGAAGTCAGTAATCCCCTTGACAAGTTTGTCCTTCGCTGATGGTTTAACATGCTTCCGTATGTGATGCTTAAAGGCATTATACATGATTGGTATCTCGAAAATCATAAATGTTCACCGATTTACGCCTAACTAACACAATATAAACATGATGACCGTAGAAAACTTCTCCTGAAATGGTTTTGTCTGAAGTGGCATAGTCTTTAAGAAATGAGTAAAACAATTATTTTTCGTCTCATGAGACGAAAGTTACTTTATTTAAAAAAACATTTCGTTGAATGCTGCCTTCACACGACCGATGATAGTTATGACATGGTCAATCTCGTTCCCATGATCTACTGCGTAACGTAACAGGGATGCTCGACCATGTTTGGGACGAGGTTGTCATGTCGTCTTTCATGCATGTGGGAAAGCACATGTCCACGTTTCAACCACACTCCTGAAACGTCTGCTCCATCAAGAAGCCAGGTAGCAGAAAATTGCATTTTGGAAAAACGTTTGATCCACTTTTCTGCTATTTTTGGTATTATTGTTTAAGCAGTTTTCGCAAATGTTCACAATGGCACGGCATGCTTGACGCCACTCTTCGCCTTGGCGTTGCCCTCTTGTCTTGACTACATGGAAGTAGTTTGTTTTTACGGTCTCGAGACGAACACGGTCCAGCTGGCCGCGAATATTTTCCCCAACGCTTTTTGGGGCTCTTGTATTGTCCATTGTTCTGTAGTGAGCCAGTTCTTCATTCGAGAAGAAGCGTCTCGCCAGCTTAACCACAAAATTGGTGTTCGTGCCGGCAGAGTTCCGAATTCGCATTAGGTCTTCATGTGGCCGCAGGCCTACCGGCACTGTGTCGACTTCCTCTCTTATGTCATATTGAGGGTCATCTTCCGAAGGTCCGTCATCAATTCCACGGGGAACATACGGAGCATTTGCACGAATTTACTCAAGCGTACCGAAGTATCCATCTGATCTTGAGCAAATTGACTAGGCCTATAACCCTAGCTAAAGATGGTACCAAATGAAAGCTGATAACTTTTGTGTAATTTAGAAAAATAGCAATTCATTTTTGTTTTGTTTCTGACGCCTAAATCAGCGTAAATTCGGACAGTCGTCTTTAAGCAGTTTATGCCTTACCGTGAGTTAAATTAACTCTAACTCCCTAGGGTGTATGTCAAATCGTATTGATTTTAGAGGATTGAGGATTGTTAAGTGCTAATGGCGGCTCGCCAATAATTTGAAATATTTAGAGTGGTTGTTCAACAACTGAACGTTAATATTTTTTTATTATTTAAAATGATAACTTTTGTTTCTTGACAATACATCATTTGGATGTCTAAATCTGTAAGACGTCTTAACTAATACACCTGGGGGTGGGGGGCGGGGGTGGAGGGTGGTGCTGGGGGCAGTGGTTGGGTCTACACATCCCTCTCCCCTGGATATGGCACTTAAAAAAGTAAAGCATTTTTGTATGTCGGCAACAAGCTCATATAGACAATCTGACTTGATCTTCGCCTGTTAAGCACAGGAAAACAATTGGGGGTTTTAAGAAAATTTATTTATTTCAGTTAATTGTCAAGTTACATTCATAGAACAAATTATCTTTTTTGAATTTGTGTGGCCCTGAGAAGAGCCTTTAGGTTTGATGATGTACCAGTACTTTAGTAGCCTGTCGCTGCACCACGTCGCTGTACAACTTCAGGTAGCACCTTGTCCACGTGATTGATGTAGCTTCTTTACTCGCTCGGGGTCATCTTGGTGGAGCAGAAGTCAGTAATCCCCTTGACAAGTTTGTCCTTCGCTGATGGTTTAACATGCTTCCGTATGTGATACTTAAAGGCATTATACATGATTGGTATCTCGAAAATCAGAAATGTTCACCGATTTACGCCTAACTAACACAAAATAAACATGATGACCGTAGAAAACTTCCCCTGAAATGGTTTTGTCTGAAGTGGCATAGTCTTTAAGAAATGAGTAAAACAATTATTTTTCGTCTCATGAGACGAAAGTTACTTTATTTAAAAAAACATTTCGTTGAATGCTGCCTTCACACGACCGATGATAGTTATGACATGGTCAATCTCGTTCCCATGATCTACTGCGTAACGTAACAGGGATGATCGACCATGTTTGGGACGAGGTTGTCATGTCGTCTTTCATGCATGTGGGAAAGCACATGTCCACGTTTCAACCACACTCCTTCTCGTATAACAGAAACGTCTGCTCCATCAAGAAGCCAGGTAGCAGAAAATTGCATTTTGGAAAAACGTTTGATCCACTTTTCTGCTATTTTGGTATTATTGTTTAAGCAGTTTTCGCAAATGTTCACAATGGCACGGCATGCTTGACGCCACTCTTCGCCTTGGCGTTGCCCTCTTGTCTTGACTACATGGAAGTAGTTTGTTTTTACGGTCTCGAGACGAACACGGTCCAGCTGGCCGCGAATATTTTCCCCAACGTTTTTTGGGGCTCTTGTATTGTCCATTGTTCTGTAGTGAGCTAGTTCTTCATTCGAGAAGAAGCGTCTCGCCAGCTTAACCACACAATTGGTGTTCGTGCCGGCAGAGTTCCGAATTTGCATTAGGTCTTCATGTGGCAGCAGGCCTACCGGCACTGTGTTGACTTCCTCTCTTGTGTCATCTTGAGGGTCATCTTCTAAAGGTCCCTCATCAATTCTACGGGGAACATATGGAGCATTTGCACGAATTTACTCAAGCTTTTTCAATCTTGCGTCAATTCGAGCAAGTGCTCGTGTATCTTCCTTGTGGAATATTGTCTGTCTATCGATCATCGTGTGTAACAGATTGATGACATTTTTTTCTCTTTCCTGTTTTTCAGATTCACCATCCCCAATGCCTTCCCCCACTAACGCCCCTCTCACCAACGTACCCCTTCCTAACGCACAGTGGAAACAAATTGCTCCTCCTTAAATCACAGTGGATGCAGTGAGAAGATCGTTAACACGAAAACAAGGTAGCTCCCAAACGAAATCAATGAAATTAAAATTCAAGAGCTCCCCAATATTGTTTGGAGGTGGGCAATACACGCGCTAGAAACGTCACGCGCTTAAAACTTCACGCGCTGCAAACTTCAAGCGCACATAGTAAAGTGGCC
Source organism: Henricia sp. BOLD:AAB3569 (assembly GCA_037783545.1). Lineage (NCBI taxonomy): Eukaryota > Metazoa > Echinodermata > Asteroidea > Spinulosida > Echinasteridae > Henricia > Henricia sp. BOLD:AAB3569. The sequence continues at coordinate 20,718 of JBBELK010000008.1, forward strand.
ACGCCCACAATTCGCAGAGCTCTTAAAACAAAGTCCTTCTATCTTCAAAACATCTCTCAAAAGGTCACATTTTCTGCACTAAATTCTAAAACAAAGCATCTTAAATAATCCTGAATATGTAGTCTCATATTCCAGTACTCAAACTTGCTAATAACTTGCAATAATTACATCAAAGCAGGTGTGAAATTAGCACGTACCAAAATGTAAAAAAACTGCAGGTGCCATTCATAAGTAAGGTTGCCGTATAGTACATGTACATGTAGCATCCCTGCATCATGCTGCGCAGCAGCAACAGCTTCTTCAGAGCTGAATCAGGGTTTTAGTTTCTCACCGCCCGTCCTTTGGCAACCTGTCTCACATTCATCATTGGGTTATTGGAACAAGTGACAACAAAATTCTAACAAAATTTGTTTTAGTTTGTTGGGGTTTTTTTGTTTTGTTTTTGTTTTTTTAATGACATTATTTACAAAATTAGATATTTACAAGTTGGTGAACCCCAAAAGTGAAGAATCTTCTCACCGGAGCAGTGGCATATGTCTCGATTGTTCGAGCAGCTGCTCCAAAGGGAGAAAACATTTTCAATTGTCAAGTACCTGAGCAATTTGTTAACTTAAGATGGGAAAGAGGAACTTCAATCCGAAACATTATTTTGTTCCCAGGATGAGTTATAAATCTGCTTGGCTATAGGTGGTGCAATATTCTTTGCTGCATAGTGCTATTGTTTAAAATGGCACTGAGTAAATGGCAACTGGATACCCCGGGACTTGCCACTACATTTGGCTCATTTTAGACAAAATGCACATGCTTTCCAATGTGTAAACAATTTCACGTCGCCTTTTAAACACGAAATCTGCCAACATTTTGTGCAACTTATCAGTTTGCATCATATTTAATATTCGTTGGTTAAATGGTGTCTTTTTCTTGTTTTATCCTATATTTATTTGTGCTGAAGCAGCTCTCCAAAATTAGTCCTTAAAAGATTTCTTCAAGTGGAAACTGAAAGATGCTGCAATACAGTCAAACCTTGATAATAAGAGCACTGTTAAGATAACATTCTGTTCACAAGGACAATTTTTTGTCAGTTTCTTACTTTATTCCTGTTGATAGCAGATTATCCAGCAACAGAAATCTTGTAAGCTAAGTTCGAAGGATCACTTACATGTCGTCTGTTTTTTGCACACTTGATGTGCGTTGAAAACGCCAATTGGCCACTCAATACAGAAACTTGTTTACTGGGAGTAGCCTGCCGTACCGGCTAGCGTCGGTTGGTTTATTTACATTTGTTCACTTTCCTCAAATCTACTTAAAATTTATACATATTTAAATGACGTTTGTTTCCGCTGATTCAATCTGCCCAGGGTTAAAAACCAGAGAGAAAACTCAAGGAGAAAAAACTCTGGAAAACCTTATGGACTTAACTTGTTAATATTACTGGATGTCTAAATAACCCAAAATATATTATAGGAACCGTCTTTTCCTTACTTTTTCATTCACACACAAAAAAAAGAAAATTTCAAATTTCAAAAAATTAACCGACCTAGCAGCTTGGTGGTCTCAGGCTAGAATGCCACTACAACCCAACAACCACGCCCTCCTGCTACTGTAGGCCACATGCTATTCAAAGCAGCTCTATTGTGCAAAACCTCTCAACCGTCCAACTCGTGCGTATCGTACAGACAAAGATTTCCTGCTATACTGCGTACCGCAGGAAATAAAACGTCTGTTTTTTGCACACTTGATGTGCGTTGAAAACGCCAATTGGCCACTCAATACAGAAACTTGTTTACTGGGAGTAGCCTGCCGTACCGGCTAGACTTTCAAAGAACGGGACTAACCGGTGTAATCTAAAAGACGAAAAAATTATAAGTTTAGGTGCTTAGTTACGTCTAATCTACTTTCTAACGAATCTGAAACGTAACCATCTTTAGACATGTCACTCTTCCACCTTCCGTGTCGTTTCCAACACCGTTCATTTACCGACGACCTTGCAGCAGCAGAGGCTCCCCCTGCCCTCAAGGAATGCAACCCTATGTTGCTATTTCCACAAACTTCCCTCAATCTGGTTACTACCGTTTCTCTAGCTCTCGTATAACTTAATGGTTTGTTTTTGTTAATTAAGAACCGATTGCCGTTACTACTGTAAGCCGGTTTGAAAAGAAAATGATCTGAACTTAAATCGATATTAGCGTTATTTATAAATCTCTTAAGTATTGATACTGGACATGCGTTCGTTTCCCCTTCATGAATGACCACGTCACTTCCCTGACGGTATTGGTCCGTTTTACTTTTGGAAAAATGAACCGACATATAACCTTCGAAAAAGGTCAGGTCCTTGCATTTTAGTGCACTGACCTCACCGAATCTCATGAAACCTGCAAAGCATAATATAATAATACTCAGGTCCCTTAAAACCAAAATGTCTTGCGATGTAGAATATTTTTCACACAAGGAAATTAATTGCTCTTTGGTAACTATCTCTTTTTTATGAGTCGGATTACTATTTTGCCGCTTAGCCGATTCTAACAAACTATTTACATAGTGATTGGTAGTAGGATCTGCCAGACCCCTAACTTTGTGGGCCCATTTTATGCCGTACACTGCGGATTGCACTACCCCTGCTGAACTGCCAGAGTCTATCAAATACGTTAGATACAATGCGACGTACACGGGTTGTGCTGGCAAAGCCTCCGCGCCCTCGGACGTGATGAAGGATTTCCATCTTCTGAACGCTCCGTAGTACTTAGTTACAGTTCCGTCGCTCTTGGACTGCAGTAGATGATTGGCCATGCTTTCCGCAAGTGAAAGAAGATGTTCCGAGGAGGTCCCTGTGGCTTCTACATCCTGTAGCACGGCTCTTCTAAGTCCTAGATCTGAAATTAAGATATTAGAATGTCAGTTTCAATGCAATCATTTTCATTTTACTTCTACTTTTACCGGAAATTCCGTTATTGCCTTTGCCTCTCTCTATTATTTGTTTCCATTACTTCTAGGCCGAGCTCTCTGGTTTCTTTTAGGAAACTCCTGAAACTAGCGTTTCCATGAACTTTCAGCCAAAATGGCGCCGATTTCCGTAGAGGTATGACCGAGATACTTTATGTTTTCAAGTACGAGTTTATCGACAGTTTTCATATGAACCCGGGTGGTGGAACCCACCAATATGGTCCGTGTCCCACGGCTGTTCTAAATACCGGCTGTTCTAAATACCACCTGTGCCTTAGCACCACCATCTGGAATTAAATTTTGTACACCGTTTTCAAGGCAAGCAAACCTGTCACAACAGACTGTAAGAACTCCAATCTTTGTCCGATTTCGCAAATACTGCTTTGTTAATTTTCCTGTTGACACTGCACTATCGTGATTTCTTACTCGGAGCGTCTGCTTTCTTGTCCCGTTTCCTCGGAACCCCTACTGGCTGTAACTGTGCATTGTTTACCTTGCAGGTATCGCTTATTTTCATAGCTATGCCCCGTTTTATTTCCATAGCTAATTCATGTTTCTTACTCCCTTCCAGGATGATTTTCATGACATTCTTGATGTCTGTGTACCGTTTCACGGTCTGCCCTTCCAGGCTTCTTTCTAAGGAACGCAATGTCCCAATTGCTTCTAGCTCCCTCTCCGTTCTCAACCTACCCCTAGGTATAGTGTGGGATTATTATAATTATTATTGTTATTATTATTATTATTCATACTTTTCCTTTTCTCTTTTAAACGTTGTACCGCAGGCTGAAAATTGCCGTTAGGGACCAATGCCTCATTTAGGAATTCATACTCCAGATTCTTGTTTAATGTTAATTCTAATTTTTAACAATTTCACTTATCTTATGTTCTGTCTCTCCCGATTTCTGGAGGCTCCTGCAATCCGCTCGCCAGTGCCCCGGCTTGCCGCATGCGAAACACAAGTCTGGTTTCGCTGTGAGATTCGTCGGACTCGCATTCGGAACTGGTTTCGGTGCGCCGCTGATCTGTCCTTGCTGCCATCTCGGGCTATATGGGTGTGGCCACTTGTAATTAAACAGTCTCTTGTTCTTCTCTTTGTATTTCTTCTGGGCTCGTGACTCCGCTTTCCAAATCTTCTTTTCGTCTTCTGAATCGTCAGCAATTGCGTTCGCTTGGTACTCGGCGACGGTTCTCCACCCAAGTTCGGAACTATCCGCTATCTTGATTAGTTTCTGTCTCTGCTCTACGAGTTTCATACCTTTCTCTATCTTCTCCTGGACTTTAGTAGTCATCTGACGGGTTCTTGTGTCTTCTTTCAGTAGAGCGTCAGCCTCCTTTAGTTTCTCCTGAATCTTTGCGTTTGCCTTGTGTTGTTCCTCGTTCCCTCTTTTGTTAAATTTGTATTTATCATTGCCTATTTGCTCTATTTTTGCTACTTGGACTTCGCTTAACATCCGTTGATTTTCGTTAATTTGTTGATTAAATGAATTCAACTTAACGGTTATCAGCTCGTCTAGTTTGCTCAATAATTGCCCCTGGGCTTCTTGCATGTGCTCTTGGACCTGGTTTTGAATCAAAGCCGGCAAACCTGTTGTAGTCTCCATGTCTGGGCAGCGCGAAATTAACCGACCTAGCAGCTTGGTGGTCTCAGGCTAGAATGCCACTACAACCCAACAACCACGCCCTCCTGCTACTGTAGGCCACATGCTATTCAAAGCAGCTCTATTGTGCAAAACCTCTCAACCGTCCAACTCGTGCGTATCGTACAGACAAAGATTTCCTGCTATACTGCGTACCGCAGGAAATAAAACTTATTAACAGGGTTTGACTGTACAATATCTTAGATACCGGTATTCAGCTGAGATGCAGGTATGGGGAGCTGTAGTTGGAATGCTGGCTGAACAGAAGTTTTTTGTCGTTTCGCAGGTTCACGAACTGTGCAAAACATGCGTTCCAGTTTGTTTATGTACGCATGAATGCTTTCAGTAGCCTGTTCAGCCATCATGCCAATTGTATAGAGTCTTCGCTTGGCGAGGAACTTCAACTGTCAGTAGATGAAATTTGCGTTTGATGTTGGCATTTGGAAAGTTGAGAGGAAACCAAGAACCAAACTCTGAACAGCGCATTGCTAAGAGCTCAACTTCATGTTTGCAGAGTAATCGGTTTGCTGTGTACAGCTCGTAGCAAGATTTGAATTTCTGAAACACCAGTTTAATTTTATTTACAAGTTTTTCGGAGCCAAATGTCTTCAAGTCTGCAGTTGTATTAATCACAAGATGAAGAAATATTTCAGCCAATTTAGAGAAATTTTCGACCCTCAATACTACGTTTATGTCGGGGCATATGAGTGATCCACCATGATAAGACTGTTTCCTTACACCTAGCTCTTTTAATACTGTGTTAAATCTGTTTACGAATGGACCTGTTGCATCAGAAATTTATTTTTGCATTTTAGCTTGCATTTTTCTACTGTCAATGGTTTTTACCATTTTGTTTGATTTCCGAGTTAAGTTCCTGAACATGTTTCCGCGATTCCCTTGCCAACACCCTGTTATTTGTGTATTTCCCCCCACATTTCTCGAAATGTTCCTGGTTTTCAACCTGAATGCTGTGAACGCGGTCACGTTTCGCTTCCAACTCATGCTCGCTTGCCTGCTTAGTTTCACTTAACTGATCATATTCCCTTTTGATGTCTGCTACATGTGAATACAAGTCTTTCATGTTTTCATTATAAATATCATTGTTTTCAAGAACTTCTTTGTCTAGCACCTTTGCATTTTCTTCAACAATCTCGACTAACTGTAACCCTAAACCTAGACTTATGTGTAGTGGGCTGACGCTGACTTTTTCGATAACCGTACCTCGAGTTCCAATTAAAGGAGCTTGAATGCAATTGTCAAACTTGTTTACGGTTTCTTTTTTGGCGCCAGATTTTGTTAACTCTTTTGCTTTTGCGTGGCAAGTTGACAGGTTTCTTTTTTCGGTGAAGAATGTTTCCCCTAGAATGTTGCCATACAATGTAGACAAGTGATAACCGTTCGGTCCGGTTACTCCCATAATTTTTGCAAGCCATTCCCAATCTCCACCCCATGTTAGCCTACATTTTGTGTATATGCTTTGGTCGTGTGCGGAAGTGGGACACAGACTGTTGCTTGTTCTTAAATTACTTATGACAAATTGCATCTTGGCAGTGCTTGCATTTTGAACTGATATACCTATTTTCATGATCGAGTTCATTTAGAGGAGTGAATTCCAGAGTGTCCTTAACTGAGCTTAACATCTCATCTGTGTACATGATTTCACTAATTTCTAGCTGGGCGATCTGTAATTTGTCAATGTTCTCCGAGATCCTGAGCAACTCATCGAAGGCAGGCCCAAAAGCTTTATCGACATTATGGCGATTGTCTTGCGCTTCTTCAAAAATGCCAAGCAACTTCAACGATCGGACTGACTAACGATCTTGACCATTCAAAATCTGAAGGACAAGTTTTGTACTTTGTCATCAGACACGTGAAGCCACAATGTGTCGTGAAAGCTTTCACTGATTTGATTCGTTTCTTCAAGTTCATGAACCGTGTCAGAAATGAGTTGCTCAAGATCTACAATCCTAGTAAAATGAACCGTTTCGCCGCGTTCACTTTCAAAAGTACCGTACTCGTATTTGTGCACGAGAGTTGCCGACAAACGCATTTCTTTGCGGGTCCCAAAAACCTGAGTACCGGTCTCGTTTTCTATTGTTCTTTTTAACAAACAGTGACTACATAGTTTCCGGCATAATGCTCCGTAACCCATCGATTGTTTTCCTAGAGAATTGTGTGCATACGTTGAGGCCTGCAGACTTAGATGCTGTTGTGTATTCTCCCTTTTGCTTTTTGATATCTGCGCATCTTTGAGCAACAACATATTGAGAAACATTAGTTTGAGATGGTAGTGGTATTTCGGAAGTTACGAGAGGCCTAGATGAACACTGTGAACGTGAGGAGGTATCAACACTTTCAGTAAGTGTGCCGCTTGCAAAGGCTTTCTAAATTTTTTCCATGATTTTGCTTCTGTTTTTAAGTGTTTGTTGACAGCATTTTGAGCTGCCAACGCCGGCCTGCGCCACCGGAACATAAATGTAATGTTTTGGTCTTCCGCCACGGACTACTTTGATGACATTTTGATCGGAACTAGTTTCCACAATGTGCTGCAGCCCAGAATTTTTCAGTTGATGTGATTTGAAAGAGCTGTCAACCCCCAACTCTTCCTTACGAACATTTTAAAATCTACGGAGCCTGTTAATGTCTTCCTTTAGCTTTTGACATTCGTTTTTGGGAGGGTCTAATTCAGTTTCTTGAACCCTAGATTTTTCACACATTTCTTTTTTCAACTGAATCTCGACCTTGGAGGTGGAAGTGCCATGTGCTTCGGTGTCATTTCCTTCTTTGCTAGTGCAGCATGTGCAGTGCATTCAGTTTCAGACAAATTGTCTTGATCTATGCCTACTTCGCTAGTACAGTTTTGTTTGCCACCGATCCTACGATGTCCACTTACACCTCCAAATTTGTCTTTAGTGTCTACGCGATCCTCGAATGTTTTTGTGTTGTCGGCTTTGAAATTGACGACGCAATTTTTACACGACCCGCACAAATGCCCTTCCTGTTCCTCTTTTAACAAAAAACACAACTTTAAATCACTCCCAAATAACCCCGAGCAATAAAACCTAGAGCTGGTGCGAGTTTTACAAACACAACAATGTTTCCTCGTGGTAGACATGGCTGGAAAACTTGATTACCTCTTCCGATGACAGCTGGAATATCAAGAACTTGGCGATGAATAACGCTGACTCTGTGACGTAGCGCGCGCGACGCACAACTTGTTTTGACAACCGGTGAGTTGTGGGTACCTATTTCCCCTTGCAGAAAAGCTACACTGCTCGCGCGCAAAAATAGTACCCGGCTATGTTGCACCAAGCCGTCAACAGAGGGCGACATAGGTTTGTTTATGAGCGGAGCGGCCCTTAATTGTCGACAACGTGATTGGAGTTTGGAAGTTTCCACTGTCTGCACGGTGAGCTGCGACTCGCTCCAGAAAGGTCATGCATTAGCCTATGTCATATCACTCAAGCGTGACCAGTGCGCTTGCGCATTGAGGACCGAGAGCGGACAAATGTCAATATGGCGAATGGAACAAAGGGTTTAGCGTTGGTGTTCGGCCGCCATGTTGACAATTGTCCGCTTTAGTCGGTCACGCTTGAGTGTGTGACAGAGGCTAATGTAAAATTATCGCCGCAACAGCAGCAATACATAACTTTGCCATAGCGAGGAGGATGCCAGACTTTGCAGACGACCACCCTGACCAGTAGTCCAGTACCAACAGCCACCTGGTATTCCAGCAGACACAGGGAACCTTGACGGAATGCTTGCAAGACTACGCCTATAGTGGAGTTTTTTTTGCTTAATGGCATTCTTCGACAAGTAATATTTTTTGAAATATTTCTAATAATTCCCAATGAAACAAAGTTACACTATTTTATTTGAAATATTTAATGTCGTAGTCAAGTGCTTTTTGAGTACTCGAAGGACATGTTGTCCAATATAAGTTGTGATTACAAAGACAATAATAAACTCGCTGTATATTAACCGCCTTTGGTGGTATTTTATGACAGTGTATACAAGTAGTATTTCATATATTTACAACACAAACATTTCACCAATAAGTATAAGACAAAATATGTTCTTTAACACAATAAAAATGCAAACAAAATAAATAACACTGCTCAAAGAAAGAAAACAAGATTCGAGTGATCATGTATACAATTTAAAGTCCCTAGACAGTCACATGTTGAAAAAACGTTCAGGAACTTTAAAAATTTTGACACTCTAGCTTTTATGACAGACCTCTATGGATTGCATTGGTCAGTATTAGACGAGGTGACTGATCCAGATATTGCTTGGAACATTTGGTACACTTTGTTCAGTAGTGTCTGCAATAAACATGCACCTTTTATAACCAGACGGTTTAAAGCGAATCTTCCTAGATGGTTAGAACACAGAGTTGATATTTTCTATTTAATGCATGAACGTGATATGGCCAAAAGCAATGCAAGGAAAGATTGGGATAGAGTTAAAACACCCCGAGAAATAATGTAACAAACTTTGCAGAACTGCCAAAATTGAATTTTATCAAAACCATGTATGTGCTAATCAAAATAACAGTAAAAAGTTGTGGGCTGGATTAAAACAGATCCTCCCAAATAAAAAGAATAATGATATCTCTAGTACTTTTCAAATTGATAATGAGGATATCGCTGACCCAAATATCATTGCCAACAGTTTTAACCACTTTTTTGTTAACATTAGTAATGTTTTGTTGGCTAATATTTCAGATGATGTTAATACCCCAGATGATCCATGTGCTTTTTTAAACCACGATTGTTCAACCAGTTTTTCTTTTTTCTGAAATTTCATCAGATTTTGTTTTGGGAGAGATAGCTGGGCTGGATCCTGGGAAGTCTTCTGCAGACCTGCCAACCTTGACATTTGTTTTCGAGTACCACATCGGCGAAGCGGCATAAACCAGAATCCCAGTGCACGGCGGCAAAACCAAGAAGCCTTTCGCACAATGCGTGTAAAGATCTCGATGAAAAGCACCGTTCAACAATGTGCAAAACCTTTTTTTTTTTAAATGGCCAGGAGTTTCCCTGCGGGCGGTGAGCCCATTTTTGCTGATTTCCATTCCAATTGTGTAACAATTGCAATGAAAAGCACCGTTAATGTTCCTTAATTAATAACCTATTTGGCATGTAGGCCTAAATAACTTGAAAATAAATGTGAAAATTTCATATTGGTTGTGTAGTGGGGTATAATAAATTACGAAACATGTACAGACTAACGAAAGCCTACCGTAGAACTAGAAATTAGAATGTTCAAGTTTCACTTCATCCCAAAGATTTGTAACAAAGATCACAGGCCATTAAATTATTCTTCCCAAATGAAAGTAACTAACAAAAACGATGTACATATATTAATTGTCACGTTAAAGCCAAAGGAGTTCCACTCTTAACTTCTTACCTGCTGCTTCTTGATGACTGATGTTGAAGTGTGCATTGCAGACTGTGCCAAATGCATGGTTTTTTCGGTTCTTGTCGGGCCGGAGGCATGGCCATTTCTTTTTATAACTAGCAAGAAACTTCTGCGGAGCATGGAATCTCATTTTCTTTTCAGGTGGGGGAGTGCTTTCGCCATCTGTATGATCCGAATCTGACACTCCGACACTTCGATCGGCATCCATGTTGCCCACAAACCTACGGAGTAAACACGGCGGCGACGACGACACGTGCGTTGGGCCAGAGTAGCTGTGCGGCCGGGCGGGCGTGCATTCGATCGGCCGGGCGGGTGTCGCACCGAAACGTGCTTCCAGAGCTACGGCTACGTCAGCGCGTCTCCGCGTATTTTCAATGGGCGCAGGCCTAGACCTAGCCCTAGCTAGACAGCCGATGAGTGTGGTTCTTTGGGGTTAAAATGCTTTTAACTGTATCGTGTCATATGGGAGTCGAGGAACCAAGCATTATTTTTGCAAGCTCGCTTACAAGGGCGCCCTCTGTTGGTCATTTGGTCCCTATAAATATAGATTTTGCGCTACATTGCGTACTTTTTGCGTTAGTTCTCGTACCAGCGTACTTGGATGTCAAAATGCGTAGATGGTACGCAAAATGCGTACAGGTTGGCAGGTCTGCTTCTGGTCTGGACAACATCGATAGAAAGCTCTTCAAGCTGGCAGCACCTGTTATTGCTCATCCTTTGACATATATATTCAATTTAACCTTATCCACTTGTACCATTCCTCAAGCGTGGAAAATGGCCGAAGTTATTCCCATTTTTAAAGCAGGAGATCGTAAAATGCTTAACAATTATCGGCCAATATCGATTTTGCCCTTGGTTTTAAAATTCATCGAAAAAGCCGTCCATTCTCAACTTATTTCTTATCTTAATACAAATAATCTTTTGTCCTCTCATCAGTTTGGTTTTAGATCTGGGTACTCCACACTTGCAGCAGTAGCTCATGCTCATGATAACTGGCTTCATCATATTAATAATGGTAATTTGATCGGTTCCTTATTTATTGATTTACAGAAAGCATTTGATACGGTCAACCATAGTATCTTATTACGTAAACTTTCTTTTTATGGTTTGTCTGCCTCGACTGCTGATTGGTTGTCATCTTATTTATCGGGTAGGACGCAGCAAGTCTGTTATAAATCTAAACTTTCCTCGGTTAAAACAATTACAGCTGGTATTCCACAGGGATCAATTTTGGGACCGTTGCTTTTTTCATTATATATTTATGATTTGCCAAAATGTCTTGAATATTGCAACATTAAAATGTATGCAGATGACACACTTATTTTATGGTGATAAAAATACTGAGCTCATTAAAAATATGTTGAATTCCATACTGCTGTATGGTGTGGGGTGCAAAGCCGACATCCAAAATAAATATCAATCCAAATAAATAAAATCCAAAATAAATCCAAAATAGAGCCCTCCGTATTGTTCTTAAGCTTCCACCGCTTTCACCTACAAATCTCATTTTTAGTAGTCTTAATACAATGACTGTCGCTCAGCGTATTCATTTTCAACTTGGCTGCCAAGCATTTAGGGCTAGCACAGGTGTTGCCCCAGACTATTTGTGCCAGAAGCTTAGCAGGATCCAGCCCGGCGACCGACCGATAACCAGAGCAATCACACAGGGTAACTTCATAATTCCCAAACCAAAATGTGAAATGTTCAAGAACAGTTTTAGTTATAGAGCCGCTGTTTTTTTGAATAGTATTCCTCTTGCCAATCGTTCAGGTTCTTATTATTCCTTCCGTCGGATGATGAAAGAAAATAAGGCTTGAACGTAGAAGTTTAACAATATATTGAAATTTTGTAGAGCTGCACATGGCATATTTGTAATGGTTCTTTGGTAAAATTGTTCTTGTGCTTATTGTCTTGTATTTTTTATTTGTGATTTTTAAATATGTATTTTTATTGTTATATAACTGAGGGCCCCGAATTATCAGCCTGCTGGACGGGTCTACCCTCATTAAAGATGGTATAATAACATAAATAAATAGCATATGCATACACATGACATAGCACAGACATTCACACACAGTCAAGCATTAGCAAGTACAGTTTGCGTCATTCTCGTGAAAGGATTAATTCAGATTATTTGGACAAGAGCACTTCCTACATAAAATCAGCATTGTAGTTGTGACTCTGATTTGGGGGCGACGAGAGCCAGTTGAAAATAAAATAAGCGCTGATCAAAAGGATGTGAAGTTCTGGCTTGTTTAATCTGTAAGAGAACGAAGACGAGACGTCTATGTTAGTCTTCGGTCAAAATACAGTCTCATTATACAATCGTTTAACATTTAAAAGTATTTAATTTAGAGAAAGAATTATGGAAAATTAATTAACAAAAACATCTTGGATATTTAGACAATTTAACAACGCAATAAAATGAAAGGTACCAATTTAGCGTCAAACTGTATTAAAATAAAGAAAATGTTCAGGGCAGTATTTCCTTTACAATATCGTTTGAGAGATTTTATAATAAATAGTATTTCAAGAAGATTTGTGACCGGTAATCAAACACTCTGATTTCGCCAATCAAATGTAAATTATTCAACGTTAATAAAAGAAGATAAAGTACCAGTAAATATCCAGAATGTGTAATAAGGGTGTTAAAGTATTACAATGATTTAATGGAAGAAATAGTTAAATCGAAAAATAAGTAATTTACCTGTAAGAGAACGAAGACGAGACGTCTATCACTATGAGCAAAAACATGTACATGTTCATTGTTACCCCATTGTTAGTAACAATGGTGTGTGCCCAATTTCCATTGTTAGATGTTCACAGTGTATGTTGGTCTTCAGTCAAAATACAGTCTGAGGGAAAATAAATGGAGCGCCCGATTGGCTGTTGGGGGCGCTGTCTATATTGTATTATTCATATATATAAAGGAAATTATGGTGGGGGTCCTAATGCATATTCATGACTATCACATAGTCAAGACATTTATAATTATATAATATTGGATGGCTTAAGGGTGATATGAGAATATACCGCACGGGTCATGAAAGTACCGAACGAGCCGAAGGCGTGTTGAATTAAAATTTCGGTTTACAACTGCATGTGTTTTTGTTATTATTGTACAGCATGTTTTGTTACTATACTCGCATGCACGCACGCGCATTACTATCTTTAAACATACATTTAAAACCAGCTAGGAGCCTGGACCCCCAGCTGGTTTTAAACGGGTTGTTTAAAATTGGCCAAACCTACTTTTAATCCCATTCATAAATATACCTTTTCGTGTTAATCGGTAAACCTCACCAAAATTAGCTTGTCGTTGCATTCACTTTTTTGCTTCATCTTTTTGTTTGTACATTCAAATTGCTATAGCTGTGCGTCGATCGTATGCGTTACGCGTGAAATGCAGATGTGTTGTGTACGCGCGCGCACCAAGGTGTGAACTCACTGACAATCGCGGACGTCCCTTTGTTCCTCTTTTGTTTGGACATAGTTTATTTTTCCTTACTCTCGTTGGTTTTGTACAGGAGCGAATCGCGGACGTTCGCTTGCCAATCGCGGACAATATTGTTCTCTTTGTTAAGCGGGTCTCCCACTGTGCGATTTTTGCCACGAATTAGCTACGATTGGGTACGATTGGCTACGATAGTGTGTAGAGTCTATAGGCAGTCCCCGATAATCGTACCAATTCGTAGGGGAATCGTGGCAAAAATCGCACAGTGGGAGGCCCGCTTTAGACCTCCCTAAAACGTCCACGATTGTTTGGGAGAACAAGTGCAGACGACCCGGTAGCGATTACCCAGTAGATGTCCCATGCACTGTGCAAATTTTACTGTCGGGAACGTGCAGTTTCTGCGTGCGAGTTCCATACACTTACTAGGGCGCAGGCAGAAATGCGAGCCAGCTAGTTTTAAACACCAGTTATTATCTTTTGTTTAAAACCGGCCACGTGATGTGTTCTCAGCCAATTATGGGTTCACTTTAGCAAGACAGTTTGAAAGATTTGTTTGTGCAAGTGATAACAAAATTGTAAGATTAAATGTTATTTATTTTATGGATAAAAAAAGAAAAAAATGACAGGAGATTTTCAAAAATTGTGGTTGGTTAGGTGAGGGCAATATTTGTTTTCCCCCTTAAACTCCTTTTTTAAGAACCACCTTCAGAAACAGTCTGTTGTTGCTGGCTCAATTTGCAAGTAGTTGTTTAGTTGTTGCTTGCAATCGTTCCTTTTCGATGTCTAACCTTTGTTTTTCAACTTTAGGGCGCTCTTTTTCTAATTCATATATTTCCTTGTTTGTCACATATGGCTTGGACACGTCTCCCTGCACGGCTCCATTCGGGGTTGCAGTGGGGGAGGGCAGCGACGGTCCAGACGATGATGGCACAGCAGCATCGTCGCATGCATCAAGCTCAGCTGCAGCTGCTTGATCATCATCGTTTTCCTGATCATCACTATCCTCAATCTCTTCAAGAGTAGAGGCTGTATAAATGAAGGGAAAAACAAAGTACAATCTCCACATCACGGATATAATGACTGTACATATTGTCACTGTGTTGCATGGAATAATTGTGGCATCATTCAAAATATGAAAACCTGCCCCTGACATGGCTGCCAGTACTTTGCTTTGATGAAGCACCCAATAAAGCTTTTGCACGGGCAGCCATGACAGGGGGCAGTCACATTGTCACAATGCGTCATGCCTGAGTAGACACTTTGTGTATCTATTGTCACATTTAAATATAAAAACCTGCCCCATGTCATGGCCGCAAGTGCAAAAGCTCTATTATCTTGACTGGTCCTCTTGAACCAACTGTACAGTGTTGCAACCGATCCAAGTGAATTTTTACTGGCATTTGGCCAACTCAAATGTATAACTTACATGTATCGAATACATGTATCGAATAGCAGCCATTTCAAGGGGCAGTTTCTTTGTTCCTTGGGATCAGGTGCTTCCATTGTTGAACGGTTTAAGTAAAATAAAGGTGCCCCACGAAATTCGGCTATTTCCTGTCTATACGTACCCGCATTCACGATGTAGTTGGGTATATTAGGGATTGATTCCCCATCACCTCTCCCAACAACCCCATCTGCAGATGTCGTTGCCTCTAGGACTTGCTCCAGTAATTCACCTGTCTGTGGTTTTGCACCACACCCCCTTAAATAATGAACGCATCATTTTTATTTTTAAATAATGGCCTCTGCAGCATATGTTTTACAACATACACATGGTTCAGGCCCATGTGTTAATACCAGAACTATGGCAATAAACTATGACAATAAACTAAAGTACAGTATACATTATAATGTAATACAATATTTTTCAATATTTTTCAGTTTCGTGACATTGCCAGTCTCGGCACGAGGGGAAAGTATTAATTTTAGTAGGACGCAATATTGACATACGGACAAATAGAGATGTGCGTCTATTAAATGCGGATTACTCGAAATTTAATTAAGTAATGTTCTAATTATATTTGGGTTTAAATTAAAATTAAATTTAAAAAACAATTGTAACCTAAAATGGTAACAAGCGTTGAATTAGAAACGAGTCCATCGAATGATTATCAGAAAAAAACACTCTTGAGGGAAATCAATTGAGTGTATTAAAAACACTATAAAATTGATTTTATATGGTTATTCCTGGAAATTAAGGTGAGTAGAGGCTAGGTCTTGTCTCACGTCTAGTGAGCATGCAGTTATTCATGTGATTAGCGAACTGGGTTGGGTTGGGATAATTTCAGTGCAAATTATGCAACATTCGTAGTGTCTAACGAAGGAAAAATGCATGGACATTTTCAACGAAAGAGTCCAGTTGATTCGAGTCCGTGGCTTTACAGCGCGTCGTCTCCGGTGCTGCGCTATAATGAACCTGAGGGATTTGGGATCCCGAGGCCATTACCATCGGACATGCTGTGTGGAAGGAGGGTCAAAACAAAAGAGTGGCATGAAATGCAGGAACATTTTCAACGAAAGAGTCTTGTTGATGCGAAAGAGTCATGATGATGCGAGTTTTCTAAGAGGCAATTCACACACTGATACACATCCGATTCCAGTCAATCTTGGTATATAGTAAGTACATCCTCTGACTCAGGGTGTTACACCATTGCGCAGATTCATTGTCACGTGACCAGGATTCAGGTTATATACAGGCAGTCGAATATTGGTAATTTCAATATTCAAAAATCCGTAACAAATCAACCGTTTAAGAGCCAGATTCTGTAACTATGGACCAATTTATACAAGGGGGTGATATATCACCATTCAGTATTCCATCAATTTTTTTTGGGTGGGTAGATATATTTTACAAACTGACAAAAATCACGTTTTTTTTTCCCGAGGACCTGCTCCGGTAGAAAACTACAGCCCTTTTTAGGCTGTACATACACTGCACACATAGGCCTATTGGAACAATGTAATGTTAGCATGGAGCTTATAGTAACAACATGTGGTGGTTCCATAGTATCATATCACATCATGGTTGGTGTCTGCTCTGCAGCATGAGTGAATTGGAAGTTGGGTTGATCCACTGTAATAAGAGGGGAAGTCTAGGATAGCCACACCACTATTGTATAGGTTACTATGGTTACTTGTACTGGCAGTAGAAGTATTATAAAACAGATGTGGACTGTGTGCAATCAATTGTTGCTGATTTTAATAAATTCTTATGCTTTTTATGCTCCCAAATGATTGTTGCCACCTATAGGTGTGTACGAGAACCAAGTGTTGTTTTGATTTAAGGTGTGCATGATTTTGCACATAAAGGGTAAATGAGACAAAAAGCCTCCTAGTTATTTTTATTAGTGTTACGAACCTGAATAGAACCAAATAGCCCGGCTGGCATTCCACAAGTTCTTTCTTTGGAATGTTGAGCCTGAGTGAATACATGTGGGTAGAACCTTATATAAAGGCTCGAGGATTTCTGCAAGGTCCTCAGTTAGTGCCCTAGTACCATGTGCGATCGGTCTAGTATCTTGGCAGTGCAGCTCGGGACCAACGTCTCCATGTTGTAGTCTACCTTTGGACGCGGATGTCGTAGCTGGACGGACCGCTGTTGTGCTGACACTCTACCCGGGGCTGTCGTGGCTAACCCTACCCGTCTGGCTGACCACCGTGAACTACCATGTAGCATCGCATGTTCGCGGAGACGTTGGCCCGATGATTGCACTGCGGTTTAAGGGGCACTGACTGGGCGGGCCTATCCTGTTTAGTTCTTCATGAAGAGCAAGTTAGGTAATTATATTCGGCCGGATATAATTTTGCCACTTAATTGATTTACATTAATTGCTTATTGCATTTACAGTGGACTTGCTAACTAATGATCTAATTGGCTATACTTCTACTTTTGCTTAGCTGAATTATCTTATTTGTTTTGCTTATTTGCCTGGCCCATTACTGCTGCTTATTTTATATTGACTTACGCTAACATGCCAAAGCAAGTTGCTCAATATGCATGAAGTTTTATTTATTAATAAATAATCACTGAATGGTATTTGCTTGTCATGAAATCGTTTGCTTTCAGAGTTGTTTTGCGTTGAAACTATTTAAGCGAGTTTAAGGTCTTTTGTGCACTTTCTGCCGTGCGCCAGGGATTGGGATCCTAGTCCGGAACTCATCCCGCCGTCACGTAACATTATGAATAGTGGGGACACAATAAAACAAGTTTCACTGAATTCCATAGAGGGCGCACTGAGATATAGCCTGACGAAAATTGCCCAAAATCGCTTTCTTACGGCAAAAAGCGCCCTCTGTTCACAAGCGCCCTCAGTAAGCCTCTGCCATTTATTTTTTTTTTGGAAAGAAAAGGTCCCCATGTGTCCAAATAAACATAAACAAGCAAGGCTTTATGAGGGCGCAGGAACTGGGAGGGCCTCAAACATGGTCTAAAATGCAAGAAGTTGCGATTTGAAGCGCCACCTATGGGTGGCGCCCTCAATTAGCCTCAATTTATAACGTTTTTCAGAACAACTCCACCCATATATTTATATACCATAAGATCAAGGAGGCTTTTTGAGGGCGCACCAAGATATTCAGAGGACAAAGTCCAGATTTTGACTTTGGCACTTATTAGGCCCCTCGGACCCCTACCCTAAAAAGGGCTGTAGTTTTCTACCGGAGCAGGTCCTCGGATAAAAAACGTGATTTGTCAGTTTGTATAATATATCTACCCACAAAAAAAAAATATTGAACGGTGATATATCACCCCCTGGTTGAATCTTACAGATTGTGGCTCTTAAGATAAAGACACAATTTGTTCGGCTTTTTTCTTAAATTAATTGAGTACTACATTTTGTTTCCTTACATTGACCTTGGTCGAAAACGAGGCTGGCTCACCATTTAAAAATGGTAGTAGGTATTGGAATGGAGTCTTCTTTGTTAGTCTCAGGACCCCCTGGGAATTTAGAAAATACCAATAGTTAAGCCGTCACACAAATCAGCACCCTCTAGCGACGAGTTCAAAAATGGCCAAAACCTATTTTGAACAGATGTCTGTGGCGAAAATTTTGCAAATTGGCCCAAAATTGGTACAGGTGTTCACTGAGGGTCAGTGAACATGTGTATTGAGCTCGTGCCAATGACGTCATTTTGGGAGTCAAATAATGCCGCGTCGTTCTGGAAGCAATGTGCGTGCGCGTTGTGTGTCCATAGCGCGCTATGCTGAGGCTCCTATTGGTGAATTAAACCGCGTTATGCCCACCAGAGAGGCACACAACGCGCACGCACATTGCTTCCACAATGACTCGGCATTATTTGACTCCCAAAATGGCATATTCGCACGTGTTCGAAAGGGGTCAATACCTTCAAAATGTTGATGACGTCAACAGGTGTCAAATTACACTCAGTTGAAAATTCATTCTTCAAACAACTATATCTACAGAACGAAAAGGCCGATCATGGTCAAATAATCCGTTTTATGTTTATTGTGATTTACTCTAATGTATATTTTGATGTCAGGATGACGTCATCAAACGACCAAGATTTTAAAGCATATTTTAGCCATTGTTGGTTACGTCTGCCATCGGCAAAAAGACCTTGAAACTTGGTGGGTACCTAGACCTGGTCATCAACATATAGCATGCCAAGTCACATTAACACGTTATAATTTGTTGATTTGTTATGATTTGTTTAGTGTTGGCACTAATACAGGTATAGAATGCTTTGACATGGGTCTGTCCACAGTAATGGGGTACATTTAAAAAAAAGTAAATTCTTTTCAGATGTCTTTAGTTTATCTCAGAATTAAAGAAATTTCCATGTTTTGTTCTCGGGAGATAACTTGCTGCCACAACATACATTTTTGAAAAGCAAGTGCACAAATTTTCCTATTACGCATGTAACGTTTGTTAATGCCCAAGGGGTCCTGAGACTAACAAAAGTCTCCATTCCAATACCTACTACCATTTTTAAACGGCGAGCCAGCCTAGTTTTCAACCAAAAGGAAGCGCGTCCCAAGGTCATTGTCAGTGTACATAATGTAGTACTCTATGAAATAAGGTCAACCCCGAAGAAACTTATTTTGTATCTCAAATGGTTGATTTTTTAAAGATTTTTTAATGCTGAAATCACCGATTTTTGACTGCCTGTAATCCGACACCTGGTCACGTGACTGTGAAATTATGCAACGCGCTTCCTTTTGGTCGAAAACGAGACTGGCTCGCCATTTAAAAATGGTAGTAGATATTGGAATGGAGACTTCTTTGTTAGTCTCAGGACCCTTTGGGCATTAAAAAAATACCAAAAGTTAAGTCGTCACACAAAACAGCGCCCTCTAGCAACGAGTTGAAAAATGGCCAATCAGGGGATGTAATAACTATCTGCCAAGTTTGACTGGAATCGGACATACAAAATTCGAACGAAAACAATAGCTGTTTCGGACCTACCGAATCATACAATGCTGAAATAACCATCTGGCAAGCGTTCTTTTGTTATCACCGCCCCCTGCACATGATGGGATATTTTGCTGTGGCATGGCAATTTGAACTTTTTCGTATATTCCTTTTTGTCAACAATATCCCAGTCCATGAAACTGTCTGGATGCTTCTTCAAAAAGACAGTGACAGGCTGTGCTCGCGGAATCTTGACGGTGACGATCTTTCCGTAAGCAGCAGCAGCCTTGTTAATGGCCGATTCAAAATCACCCTGGATAATCCTCCGAAATGGTCTTGGTCCCGATGCTGCAAAACTTGTGAAACTGACCAGTTTGCCAGGGAATAACAGTATTCCTTTGATCAACACCTGTGTTGGGATGGACACATTAATGGATGACATTAAATAATTGATAATGTTTTATAAATGTACAAGACAGACTGGTAATTTTTTTGTTATAAAGACTGAGGATCGTGGGTGTAATGTGTACAACTGTGTACGTTTTCGGCCCATTGAATATTCCGGCTGTGAGAGTGATGAATAGGGCGATCAAATTCCGTTAAAGGTAAATAGTCGTCCCATGGTCGTCCAAAATGCACGCGCGGACAAATCCTTGTAAAAAAAACAGTCCGTGGCACCATGCGCGCATAGCTGACCAGCCTTAACTGCTTTATGAAATTGGCCCCTGTATTAAAAGGTTAAATGCCCAAATTCGCCGTGCTCTCATTTTGAGCGTTCAACGCGTGTGCTCTTGTGATGCAAACAATAAACAATGTAAAAACAGGATAAAAGCGTTATTTTTTTTGCGAACCTCGCTTTGGTTACGTGTGTTTTAAAATTAGAAATATTAAAATGACCGTACATTAGCATTTATCTTCAAGCAAACTTGAATCCGTGGTTCTGATTGGTGGATTCATGGCAACAACAGACATTATCCTATGTCCCATCTTTCGATTTTATGTCGCACTCCGCATTCCAAATGCATGCACCCCCTACACGGCCGGAGCTTGCTTGTTATGCACGCGATTCTCTGCAATGCGTCCCGCGCGTGTATTGCAGACTGTGCGGCTGCAGAGTGCGCGCATTATTAGTGCGTCAAGTTTGCTTGAAGATAAATTCGTTATCCCACTCGCGCTCGTGGAATATGGGACGCAAACACACTACAAGGAAAGATTCGTTGGAACGCATTTTTGTAACTTTCCGGTGGATGTCTGGTTTCTACAAAAAGTGTACCTTTTATATTAGATAAATGGCGACTTTTTATGATTGCATCCACTTAATTAAACCCTTGTACATACTTAATTTCAGTATGGGCTTCTTCCGCTCGTTAATTGGCCCCTAATTAATTTATTAAAGATGCGCTATTGTCAGAATTGAAAGATGCATTATTTTTTTATCTTCGCGGTGGATGTCTGGTTTCTACAGTTTTTATTTTTTGTTTTCGGTTAAACGTCCCATCCTTAAAACGGAGTTTATTCCCTTATTCGCGTACTCAACCGTGAATAAAGTATTTTCAATTCCGCATTCCTACCCTATTGCATAAGCTGAAAAAGAAACATAACAATAATATACCATGAACTTGGGGAGCACCAAGCTTCGACGACAAGACAGAGCGGGCGAAACCGAGACTGAGCTGGTGCTTACCAACGTTACGGGACAGCTATGCAGCGTCTCCGTGTTGCTCTTCCTCACTAACAGTACTCACCAGCTCCATTACCGGTACCTTCCAAGATGTCCCGTCTCTACCGTTACCTCTTCCTTCTGTGTGCCGGATGAGGCCAGAGCTCGGAAGAGACCAGATTCTGTTCTTCTATTCCTGTTAACTTGTTCCGAAGTTCCGCTCCTGCCCCTGCCTCATTGTATCTCAAATGGTTGATTTTTTACAGATTTTTTAATGCTGAAATCACCGATTTGACTGCCTGTAATCCGACACCTGGTCGCATGACTGTGAAATTATGCAACGCGCTTCCTTTTGGTCAAAAACGAGGCTGGCTCGCCATTTAAAAATGGTAGTAGATATTGGAATGGAGACTTCTTTGTTAGTCTCAGGACCCTTTGGGCATTAAAAAAATACCAAAAGTTAAGTCGTCACACAAAACAGCGCCCTCTAGCAACGAGTTGAAAAATGGCCAATCAGGGGATGTAATAACTATCTGCCAAGTTTGACTGGAATCGGACATACAAAATTCGAACGAAAACAATTAGCTGTTTCGGACCTACCGAATCATACAATGCTGAAATAACCATCTGGCAAGCGTTCTTTTGTTATCACCGCCCTCTGCACATGATGGGATATTTTGCTGTGGCATGGCAATTTGAACTTTTTCGTATATTCCTTTTTGTCAACAATATCCCAGTCCATGAAACTGTCTGGATGCTTCTTCAAAAAGACAGTGACAGGCTGTGCTCGCGGAATCTTGACGGTGACGATCTTTCCGTAAGCAGCAGCAGCCTTGTTAATGGCCGATTCAAAATCACCCTTGATAATCCTCCGAAATGGTCTTGGTCCCGATGCTGCAAAACTTGTGAAACTGACCAGTTTGCCAGGGAATAACAGTATTCCTTTGATCAACACCTGTGTTGGGATGGACACATTAATGGATGACATTAAATAATTGATAATGTTTTATAAATGTACAAGACAGACTGGTAATTTTTTTGTTATAAAGACTGAGGATCGTGGGTGTAATGTGTACAACTGTGTACGTTTTCGGCCCATTGAATATTCCGGCTGTGAGAGTGATGAATAGGGCGATCAAATTCCGTTAAAGGTAAATAGTCGTCCCATGGTCGTCTAAAATGCACGCGCGGACAAATCCTTGTAAAAAAAAACAGTCCGTGGCACCATGCGCGCATAGCTGACCAGCCTTAACTGCTTTATGAAATTGGCCCCTGTATTAAAAGGTTAAATGCCCAAATTCGCCGTGCTCTCATTTTGAGCGTTCAACGCGTGTGCTCTTGTGATGCAAACAATAAACAATGTAAAAACAGGATAAAAGCGTTATTTTTTTTGCGAACCTCGCTTTGGTTACGTGTGTTTTAAAATTAGAAATATTAAAATGACCGTACATTAGCATTTATCTTCAAGCAAACTTGAATCCGTGGTTCTGATTGGTGGATTCATGGCAACAACAGACATTATCCTATGTCCCATCTTTCGATTTTATGTCGCACTCCGCATTCCAAATGCATGCACCCCCTACACGGCCGGAGCTTGCTTGTTATGCACGCGATTCTCTGCAATGCGTCCCGCGCGTGTATTGCAGACTGTGCGGCTGCAGAGTGCGCGCATTATTAGTGCGTCAAGTTTGCTTGAAGATAAATTCGTTATCCCACTCGCGCTCGTGGAATATGGGACGCAAACACACTACAAGGAAAGATTCGTTGGAACGCATTTTTGTAACTTTCCGGTGGATGTCTGGTTTCTACAAAAAGTGTACCTTTTATATTAGATAAATGGCGACTTTTTATGATTGCATCCACTTAATTAAACCCTTGTACATACTTAATTTCAGTATGGGCTTCTTCCGCTCGTTAATTGGCCCCTAATTAATTTATTAAAGATGCGCTATTGTCAGAATTGAAAGATGCATTATTTTTTTATCTTCGCGGTGGATGTCTGGTTTCTACAGTTTTTATTTTTTGTTTTCGGTTAAACGTCCCATCCTTAAAACGGAGTTTATTCCCTTATTCGCGTAATCAACCGTGAATAAAGTATTTTCAATTCCGCATTCCTACCCTATTGCATAAGCTGAAAAAGAAACATAACAATAATATACCATGAACTTGGGGAGCACCAAGCTTCGACGACAAGAGACAGAGCGGGCGAAACCGAGACTGAGCTGGTGCTTACCAACGTTACGGGACAGCTATGCAGCGTCTCCGTGTTGCTCTTCCTCACTAACAGTACTCACCAGCTCCATTACCGGTACCTTCCAAGATGTCCCGTCTCTACCGTTACCTCTTCCTTCTGTGTGCCGGATGAGGCCAGAGCTCGGAAGAGACCAGATTCTGTTCTTCTATTCCTGTTAACTTGTTCCGAAGTTCCGCTCCTGCCCCTGCCTCATTGTATCTCAAATGGTTGATTTTTTACAGATTTTTAATGCTGAAATCACCGATTTTTGACTGCCTGTAATCCGACACCTGGTCACGTGACTGTGAAATTATGCAACGCGCTTCCTTTTGGTCGAAAACGAGGCTGGCTCGCCATTTAAAAATGGTAGTAGATATTGGAATGGAGACTTCTTTGTTAGTCTCAGGACCCTTTGGGCATTAAAAAAATACCAAAAGTTAAGTCGTCACACAAAACAGCGCCCTCTAGCAACGAGTTGAAAAATGGCCAATCAGGGGATGTAATAACTATCTGCCAAGTTTGACTGGAATCGGACATACAAAATTCGAACGAAAACAATAGCTGTTTCGGACCTACCGAATCATACAATGCTGAAATAACCATCTGGCAAGCGTTCTTTTGTTATCACCGCCCCCTGCACATGATGGGATATTTTGCTGTGGCATGGCAATTTGAACTTTTTCGTATATTCCTTTTTGTCAACAATATCCCAGTCCATGAAACTGTCTGGATGCTTCTTCAAAAAGACAGTGACAGGCTGTGCTCGCGGAATCTTGACGGTGACGATCTTTCCGTAAGCAGCAGCAGCCTTGTTAATGGCCGATTCAAAGTCACCCTTGATAATCCTCCGAAATGGTCTTGGTCCCGATGCTGCAAAAATTGTGAAACTGACCAGTTTGCCAGGGAACAACAGTATTCCTTTGATCAACACCTGTGTTGGGATGGACACATTAATGGATGACATTAAATAATTGATAATGTTTTATAAATGTACAAGACAGACTGGTAATGTTTTTGTTATAAAGACTGAGGATCGTGTATAGTGGGTGTAAAGTGTACAACTGTGTACGTTTTCGGCCCATTGAATATTCCGGCTGTGAGAGTGATGAATAGGGCGATCAAATTCCGTTAAAAGGTACATAGTCGTCCCATGGTCGTCCAAAATGCACGCCAAGTTTGACTGGAATCGGACATACAAAATTCGAACGAAAACAATAGCTGTTTCGGACCTACCGAATCATACAATGCTGAAATAACCATCTGGCAAGCGTTCTTTTGTTATCACCGCCCCCTGCACATGATGGGATATTTTGCGGTGGCATGGCAATTTGAACTTTTTCGTATATTCCTTTTTGTCAACAATATCCCAGTCCATGAAACTGTCTGGATGCTTCTTCAAAAAGACAGTGACCAGCTGTGCTCGCGGAATCTTGACGGTGACGATCTTTCCGTAAGCAGCAGCAGCCTTGTTAATGGCCGATTCAAAGTCACCCTTGATAATCCTCCGAAATGGTCTTGGTCCCGATGCTGCAAAACTTGTGAAACTGACCAGTTTGCCAGGGAATAACAGTATTCCTTTGATCAACACCTGTGTTGGGATGGACACATTAATGGATGACATTAAATAATTGATAATGTTTTATAAATGTACAAGACAGACTGGTAATTTTTTTGTTATAAAGACTGAGGATCGTGTATAGTGGGTGTAATGTGTACAACTGTGTACGTTTTCGGCCCATTGAATATTCCGGCTGAGAGTGATGAATAGGGCGATCAAATTCCGTTAAAGGTACATAGTCGTCCCATGGTCGTCCAAAATGCACGCCAAGTTTGACTGGAATCGGACATACAAAATTCGAACGAAAACAATAGCTGTTTCGGACCTACCGAATCATACAATGCTGAAATAACCATCTGGCAAGCGTTCTTTTGTTATCACCGCCTCCTGCACATGATGGGATATTTTGCTGTGGCATGGCAATTTGAACTTTTTCGTATATTCCTTTTTGTCAACAATATCCCAGTCCATGAAACTGTCTGGATGCTTCTTCAAAAAGACAGTGACAGGCTGTGCTCGCGGAATCTTGACGGTGACGATCTTTCCGTAAGCAGCAGCAGCCTTGTTAATGGCCGATTCAAAATCACCCTTGATAATCCTCCGAAATGGTCTTGGTCCCGATGCTGCAAAACTTGTGAAACTGACCAGTTTGCCAGGGAATAACAGTATTCCTTTGATCAACACCTGTGTTGGGATGGACACATTAATGGATGACATTAAATAATTGATAATGTTTTATAAATGTACAAGACAGACTGGTAATTTTTTTGTTATAAAGACTGAGGATCGTGGGTGTAATGTGTACGTTTTCGGCCCATTGAATATTCCGGCTGTGAGAGTGATGAATAGGGCGATCAAATTCCGTTAAAGGTAAATAGTCGTCCCATGGTCGTCCAAAATGCACGCGCGGACAAATCCTTGTAAAAAAAAACAGTCCGTGGCACCATGCGCGCATAGCTGACCAGCCTTAACTGCTTTATGAAATTGGCCCCTGTATTAAAAGGTTAAATGCCCAAATTCGCCGTGCTCTCATTTTGAGCGTTCAACGCGTGTGCTCTTGTGATGCAAACAATAAACAATGTAAAAACAGGATAAAAGCGTTATTTTGTTTGCAAACCTCGCTTTGGTTACGTGTGTTTTAAAATTAGAAATATTAAAATGACCGTACATTAGCATTTATCTTCAAGCAAACTTGAATCCGTGGTTCTGATTGGTGGATTCATGGCAACAACAGACATTATCCTATGTCCCATCTTTCGATTTTATGTCGCACTCCGCATTCCAAATGCATGCACCCCCTACACGGCCGGAGCTTGCTTGTTATGCACGCGATTCTCTGCAATGCGTCCCGCGCGTGTATTGCAGACTGTGCGGCTGCAGAGTGCGCGCATTATTAGTGCGTCAAGTTTGCTTGAAGATAAATTCGTTATCCCACTCGCGCTCGTGGAATATGGGACGCAAACACACTACAAGGAAAGATTCGTTGGAACGCATTTTTGTAACTTTCCGGTGGATGTCTGGTTTCTACAAAAAGTGTACCTTTTATATTAGATAAATGGCGACTTTTTATGATTGCATCCACTTAATTAAACCCTTGTACATACTTAATTTCAGTATGGGCTTCTTCCGCTCGTTAATTGGCCCCTAATTAATTTATTAAAGATGCGCTATTGTCAGAATTGAAAGATGTATTATTTTTTTATCTTCGCGGTGGATGTCTGGTTTCTACAGTTTTTATTTTTTGTTTTCGGTTAAACGTCCCATCCTTAAAACGGAGTTTATTCCCTTATTCGCGTACTCAACCGTGAATAAAGTATTTTCAATTCCGCATTCCTACCCTATTGCATAAGCTGAAAAAGAAACATAACAATAATATACCATGAACTTGGGGAGCACCAAGCTTCGACGACAAGACAGAGCGGGCGAAACCGAGACTGAGCTGGTGCTTACCAACGTTACGGGACAGCTATGCAGCGTCTCCGTGTTGCTCTTCCTCACTAACAGTACTCACCAGCTCCATTACCGGTACCTTCCAAGATGTCCCGTCTCTACCGTTACCTCTTCATTCTGTGTGCCGGATGAGGCCAGAGCTCGGAAGAGACCAGATTCTGTTCTTCTATTCCTGTTAACTTGTTCCGAAGTTCCGCTCCTGCCCCTGCCTCATTGTATCTCAAATGGTTGATTTTTTACAGATTTTTTAATGCTGAAATCACCGATTTTTGACTGCCTGTAATCCGACACCTGGTCACGTGACTGTGAAATTATGCAACGCGCTTCCTTTTGGTCGAAAACGAGGCTGGCTCGCCATTTAAAAATGGTAGTAGATATTGGAATGGAGACTTCTTTGTTAGTCTCAGGACCCTTTGGGCATTAAAAAAAATACCAAAAGTTAAGTCGTCACACAAAACAGCGCCCTCTAGCAACGAGTTGAAAAATGGCCAATCAGGGGATGTAATAACTATCTGCCAAGTTTGACTGGAATCGGACATACAAAATTCGAACGAAAACAATAGCTGTTTCGGACCTACCGAATCATACAATGCTGAAATAACCATCTGGCAAGCGTTCTTTTGTTATCACCGCCCCCTGCACATGATGGGATATTTTGCTGTGGCATGGCAATTTGAACTTTTTCGTATATTCCTTTTTGTCAACAATATCCCAGTCCATGAAACTGTCTGGATGCTTCTTCAAAAAGACAGTGACAGGCTGTGCTCGCGGAATCTTGACGGTGACGATCTTTCCGTAAGCAGCAGCAGCCTTGTTAATGGCCGATTCAAAGTCACCCTTGATAATCTTCCGAAATGGTCTTGGCCCCGATGCTGCAAAATTGTGAAACTGACCAGTTTTCCAGGGAATAACAGTATTCCTTTGATCAACACCTGTGTTGGGATGGACACATTAATGGATGACATTAAATAATTGATAATGTTTTATAAATGTACAAGACAGACTGGTATTTTTTTTGTTATAAAGACTGAGGATCGTGTATAGTGGGTGTAATGTGTACAACTGTGTACGTTTTCGGCCCATTGAATATTCCGGCTGTGAGAGTGATGAATAGGGCGATGAAATTCCGTTAAAGGTACATAGTCGTCCCATGGTCGTCCAAAATGCACGCCAAGTTTGACTGGAATCGGACATACAAAATTCAAACGAAAACAATAGCTGTTTCGGACCTACCGAATCATACAATGCTAAAATAACCATCTGGCAAGCGTTCTTTTGTTATCACCGCCCCCTGCACATGATGGGATATTTTGCTGTGGCATGGCAATTTGAACTTTTTCGTATATTCCTTTTTGTCAACAATATCCCAGTCCATGAAACTGTCTGGATGCTTCTTCAAAAAGACAGTGACCGACTGTGCTCGCGGAATCTTGACGGTGACGATCTTTCCGTAAGCAGCAGCAGCCTTGTTAATGGCCGATTCAAAGTCACCCTTGATAATCCTCCGAAATGGTCTTGGCCCCGATGCTGCAAAACTTGTGAAACTGACCAGTTTGCCAGGGAATAACAGTATTCCTTTGATCAACACCTGTGTTGGGATGGACACATTAATGGAAGACATTAAATAATTGATAATGTTTTATAAATGTACAAGACAGACTGGTAATTTTTTTGTTATAAAGACTGAGGATCGTGTATAGTGGGTGTAATGTGTACAACTGTGTACGTTTTCGGCCCATTGAATATTCCGGCTGAGAGTGATGAATAGGGCGATCAAATTCCGTTAAAGGTACATAGTCGTCCCATGGTCGTCCAAAATGCACACCAAGTTTGACTGGAATCAGACATACAAAATTCGAACGAAAACAATAGCCGTTTCGGACCTACCGAATCATACAATGCTGAAATAACCATCTGGCAAGCGTTCTTTTGTTATCACCGCCCCCTGCACATGATGGGATATTTTGCTGTGGCATGGCAATTTGAACTTTTTCGTATATTCCTTTTTGTCAACAATATCCCAGTCCATGAAACTGTCTGGATGCTTCTTCAAAAAGACAGTGACAGGCTGTGCTCGCGGAATCTTGACGGTGACGATCTTTCCGTAAGCAGCAGCAGCCTTGTTAATGGCCGATTTAAAGTCACCCTTGATAATCCTCCGAAATGGTCTTGGTCCCGATGCTGCAAAAATTGTGAAACTGACCAGTTTGCCAGGGAATAACAGTATTCCTTTGATCAACACCTGTGTTGGGATGGACACATTAATGGATGACATTAAATAATTGATAATGTTTTATAAATGTACAAGACAGACTGGTAATTTTTTTGTTATAAAGACTGAGGATCGTGTATAGTGGGTGTAATGTGTACAACTGTGTACGTTTTCGGCCCATTGAATATTCCGGCTGAGAGTGATGAATAGGGCGATCAAATTCCGTTAAAGGTACATAGTCGTCCCATGGTCGTCCAAAATGCACGCCAAGTTTGACTGGAATCGGACATACAAAATTCGAACGAAAACAATAGCTGTTTCGGACCTACCGAATCATACAATGCTGAAATAACCATCTGGCAAGCGTTCTTTTGTTATCACCGCCCCCTGCACATGATGGGATATTTTGCTGTGGCATGGCAATTTGAATTTTTTCGTAAATTCCTTTTTGTCAACAATATCCCAGTCCATGAAACTGTCTGGATGCTTCTTCAAAAAGACAGTGACAGGCTGTGCTCGCGGAATCTTGACGGTGACGATCTTTCCGTAAGCAGCAGCAGCCTTGTTAATGGCCGATTCAAAGTCACCCTTGATAATCCTCCGAAATGGTCTTGGTCCCGATGCTGCAAAAATTGTGAAACTGACCAGTTTGCCAGGGAATAACAGTATTCCTTTGATCAACACCTGTGTTGGGATGGACACATTAATGGATGACATTAAATAATTGATAATGTTTTATAAATGTACAAGACAGACTGGTAATTTTTTTGTTATAAAGACTGAGGATCGTGTATAGTGGGTGTAATGTGTACAACTGTGTACGTTTTCGGCCCATTGAATATTCCGGCTGAGAGTGATGAATAGGGCGATCAAATTCCGTTAAAGGTTCATAGTCGTCCCATGGTCGTCCAAAATGCACGCCAAGTTTGACTGGAATCGGACATACAAAATTCGAACGAAAACAATAGCTGTTTCGGACCTACCGAATCATACAATGCTGAAATAACCATCTGGCAAGCGTTCTTTTGTTATCACCGCCCCCTGCACATGATGGGATATTTTGCTGTGGCATGGCAATTTGAATTTTTTCGTATATTCCTTTTTGTCAACAATATCCCAGTCCATGAAACTGTCTGGATGCTTCTTCAAAAAGACAGTGACAGGCTGTGCTCGCGGAATCTTGACGGTGACGATCTTTCCGTAAGCAGCAGCAGCCTTGTTAATGGCCGATTCAAAGTCACCCTTGATAATCCTCCGAAATGGTCTTGGTCCCGATGCTGCAAAAATTGTGAAACTGACCAGTTTGCCAGGGAATAACAGTATTCCTTTGATCAACACCTGTGTTGGGATGGACACATTAATGGATGACATTAAATAATTGATAATGTTTTATAAATGTACAAGACAGACTGGTAATTTTTTTGTTATAAAGACTGAGGATCGTGTATAGTGGGTGTAATGTGTACAACTGTGTACGTTTTCGGCCCATTGAATATTCCGGCTGAGAGTGATGAATAGGGCGATCAAATTCCGTTAAAGGTACATAGTCGTCCCATGGTCGTCCAAAATGCACGCCAAGTTTGACTGGAATCGGACATACAAAATTCGAACGAAAACAATAGCTGTTTCGGACCTACCGAATCATACAATGCTGAAATAACCATCTGGCAAGCGTTCTTTTGTTATCACCGCCCCCTGCACATGATGGGATATTTTGCTGTGGCATGGCAATTTGAATTTTTTCGTATATTCCTTTTTGTCAACAATATCCCAGTCCATGAAACTGTCTGGATGCTTCTTCAAAAAGACAGTGACAGGCTGTGCTCGCGGAATCTTGACGGTGACGATCTTTCCGTAAGCAGCAGCAGCCTTGTTAATGGCCGATTCAAAGTCACCCTTGATAATCCTCCGAAATGGTCTTGGTCCCGATGCTGCAAAAATTGTGAAACTGACCAGTTTGCCAGGGAATAACAGTATTCCTTTGATCAACACCTGTGTTGGGATGGACACATTAATGGATGACATTAAATAATTGATAATGTTTTATAAATGTACAAGACAGACTGGTAATGTTTTTGTTATAAAGACTGAGGATCGTGTATAGTGGGTGTAATGTGTACAACTGTGTACGTTTTCGGCCCATTGAATATTCCGGCTGTGAGAGTGATGAATAGGGCGATCAAATTCCGTTAAAGGTACATAGTCGTCCCATGGTCGTCCAAAATGCACGCCAAGTTTGACTGGAATCGGACATACAAAATTCGAACGAAAACAATAGCTGTTTCGGACCTACCGAATCATACAATGCTGAAATAACCATCTGGCAAGCGTTCTTTTGTTATCACCGCCCCCTGCACATGATGGGATATTTTGCTGTGGCATGGCAATTTGAACTTTTTCGTATATTCCTTTTTGTCAACAATATCCCAGTCCATGAAACTGTCTGGATGCTTCTTCAAAAGGACAGTGACCGGCTGTGCTCGCGGAATCTTGACGGTGACGATCTTTCCGTAAGCAGCAGCAGCCTTGTTAATGGCCGATTCAAAGTCACCCTTGATAATCCTCCGAAATGGTCTTGGTCCCGATGCTGCAAAAATTGTGAAACTGACCAGTTTTCCAGGGAATAACAGTATTCCTTTGATCAACACCTGTGTTGGGATGGACACATTAATGGATGACGTTAAATAATTGATAATGTTTTATAAATGTACAAGACAGACTGGTAATTTTTTTGTTATAAAGACTGAGGATCGTGTATAGTGGGTGTAATGTGTACAACTGTGTACGTTTTCGGCCCATTGAATATTCCGGCTGTGAGAGTGATGAATAGGGCGATGAAATTCCGTTAAAGGTACATAGTCGTCCCATGGTCGTCCAAAATGCACGCCAAGTTTGACTGGAATCGGACATACAAAATTCGAACGAAAACAATAGCTGTTTCGGACCTACCGAATCATACAATGCTGAAATAACCATCTGGCAAGCGTTCTTTTGTTATCACCGCCCCCTGCACATGATGGGATATTTTGCTGTGGCATGGCAATTTGAACTTTTTCGTATATTCCTTTTTGTCAACAATATCCCAGTCCATGAAACTGTCTGGATGCTTCTTCAAAAAGACAGTGACCGGCTGTGCTCGCGGAATCTTGACGGTGACGATCTTTCCGTAAGCAGCAGCAGCCTTGTTAATGGCCGATTCAAAGTCACCCTTGATAATCCTCCGAAATGGTCTTGGTACCGATGCTGCAAAAATTGTGAAACTGACCAGTTTTCCAGGGAATAACAGTATTCCTTTGATCAACACCTGTGTTGGGATGGACACATTAATGGATGACGTTAAATAATTGATAATGTTTTATAAATGTACAAGACAGACTGGTAATTTTGTTGTTATAAAGACTGAGGATCGTGTATAGTGGGTGTAATGTGTACAACTGTGTACGTTTTCGGCCCATTGAATATTCCGGCTGTGAGAGTGATGAATAGGGCGATCAAATTCCGTTAAAGGTACATAGTCGTCCCATGGTCGTCCAAAATGCACGCCAAGTTTGACTGGAATCGGACATACAAAATTCGAACGAAAACAATAGCTGTTTCGGACCTACCGAATCATACAATGCTGAAATAACCATCTGGCAAGCGTTCTTTTGTTATCACCGCCCCCTGCACATGATGGGATATTTTGCTGTGGCATGGCAATTTGAACTTTTTCGTATATTCCTTTTTGTCAACAATATCCCAGTCCATGAAACTGTCTGGATGCTTCTTCAAAAGGACAGTGACCGGCTGTGCTCGCGGAATCTTGACGGTGACGATCTTTCCGTAAGCAGCAGCAGCCTTGTTAATGGTCGATTCAAAGTCACCCTTGATAATCCTCCGAAATGGTCTTGGTCCCGATGCTGCAAAAATTGTGAAACTGACCAGTTTTCCAGGGAATAACAGTATTCCTTTGATCAACACCTGTGTTGGGATGGACACATTAATGGATGACGTTAAATAATTGATAATGTTTTATAAATGTACAAGACAGACTGGTAATTTTTTTGTTATAAAGACTGAGGATCGTGTATAGTGGGTGTAATGTGTACAACTGTGTACGTTTTCGGCCCATTGAATATTCCGGCTGTGAGAGTGATGAATAGGGCGATGAAATTCCGTTAAAGGTACATAGTCGTCCCATGGTCGTCCAAAATGCACGCCAAGTTTGACTGGAATCGGACATACAAAATTCGAACGAAAACAATAGCTGTTTCGGACCTACCGAATCATACAATGCTGAAATAACCATCTGGCAAGCGTTCTTTTGTTATCACCGCCCCCTGCACATGATAGGATATTTTGCTGTGGCATGGCAATTTGAACTTTTTCGTATATTCCTTTTTGTCAACAATATCCCAGTCCATGAAACTGTCTGGATGCTTCTTCAAAAAGACAGTGACCGGCTGTGCTCGCGGAATCTTGACGGTGACGATCTTTCCGTAAGCAGCAGCAGCCTTGTTAATGGCCGATTCAAAGTCACCCTTGATAATCCTCCGAAATGGTCTTGGTCCCGATGCTGCAAAAATTGTGAAACTGACCAGTTTTCCAGGGAATAACAGTATTCCTTTGATCAACACCTGTGTTGGGATGGACACATTAATGGATGACGTTAAATAATTGATAATGTTTTATAAATGTACAAGACAGACTGGTAATTTTGTTGTTATAAAGACTGAGGATCGTGTATAGTGGGTGTAATGTGTACAACTGTGTACGTTTTCGGCCCATTGAATATTCCGGCTGTGAGAGTGATGAATAGGGCGATCAAATTCCGTTAAAGGTACATAGTCGTCCCATGGTCGTCCAAAATGCACGCCAAGTTTGACTGGAATCGGACATACAAAATTCGAACGAAAACAATAGCTGTTTCGGACCTACCGAATCATACAATGCTAAAATAACCATCTGGCAAGCGTTCTTTTCTTATCACCGCCCCCTGCACATGATGGGATATTTTGCTGTGGCATGGCAATTTGAACTTTTTCGTATATTCCTTTTTGTCAACAATATCCCAGTCCATGAAACTGTCTGGATGCTTCTTCAAAAAGACAGTGACCGACTGTGCTCGCGGAATCTTGACGGTGACGATCTTTCCGTAAGCAGCAGCAGCCTTGTTAATGGCCGATTCAAAGTCACCCTTGATAATCCTCCGAAATGGTCTTGGTCCCGATGCTGCAAAACTTGTGAAACTGACCAGTTTGCCAGGGAATAACAGTATTCCTTTGATCAACACCTGTGTTGGGATGGACACATTAATGGAAGACATTAAATAATTGATAATGTTTTATAAATGTACAAGACAGACTGGTATTTTTTTTGTTATAAAGACTGAGGATCGTGTATAGTGGGTGTAATGTGTACAACTGTGTACGTTTTCGGCCCATTGAATATTCCGGCTGAGAGTGATGAATAGGGCGATCAAATTCCGTTAAAGGTACATAGTCGTCCCATGGTCGTCCAAAATGCACGCCAAGTTTGACTGGAATCGGACATACAAAATTCGAACGAAAACAATAGCTGTTTCGGACCTACCGAATCATACAATGCTGAAATAACCATCTGGCAAGCGTTCTTTTGTTATCACCGCCCCCTGCACATGATGGGATATTTTGCTGTGGCATGGCAATTTGAACTTTTTCGTATATTCCTTTTTGTCAACAATATCCCAGTCCATGAAACTGTCTGGATGCTTCTTCAAAAAGACAGTGACCGGCTGTGCTCGCGGAATCTTGACGGTGACGATCTTTCCGTAAGCAGCAGCAGCCTTGTTAATGGCCGATTCAAAGTCACCCTTGATAATCCTCCGAAATGGTCTTGGTACCGATGCTGCAAAAATTGTGAAACTGACCAGTTTTCCAGGGAATAACAGTATTCCTTTGATCAACACCTGTGTTGGGATGGACACATTAATGGATGACGTTAAATAATTGATAATGTTTTATAAATGTACAAGACAGACTGGTAATTTTGTTGTTATAAAGACTGAGGATCGTGTATAGTGGGTGTAATGTGTACAACTGTGTACGTTTTCGGCCCATTGAATATTCCGGCTGTGAGAGTGATGAATAGGGCGATCAAATTCCGTTAAAGGTACATAGTCGTCCCATGGTCGTCCAAAATGCACGCCAAGTTTGACTGGAATCGGACATACAAAATTCGAACGAAAACAATAGCTGTTTCGGACCTACCGAATCATACAATGCTGAAATAACCATCTGGCAAGCGTTCTTTTGTTATCACCGCCCCCTGCACATGATGGGATATTTTGCTGTGGCATGGCAATTTGAACTTTTTCGTATATTCCTTTTTGTCAACAATATCCCAGTCCATGAAACTGTCTGGATGCTTCTTCAAAAGGACAGTGACCGGCTGTGCTCGCGGAATCTTGACGGTGACGATCTTTCCGTAAGCAGCAGCAGCCTTGTTAATGGTCGATTCAAAGTCACCCTTGATAATCCTCCGAAATGGTCTTGGTCCCGATGCTGCAAAAATTGTGAAACTGACCAGTTTTCCAGGGAATAACAGTATTCCTTTGATCAACACCTGTGTTGGGATGGACACATTAATGGATGACGTTAAATAATTGATAATGTTTTATAAATGTACAAGACAGACTGGTAATTTTTTTGTTATAAAGACTGAGGATCGTGTATAGTGGGTGTAATGTGTACAACTGTGTACGTTTTCGGCCCATTGAATATTCCGGCTGTGAGAGTGATGAATAGGGCGATGAAATTCCGTTAAAGGTACATAGTCGTCCCATGGTCGTCCAAAATGCACGCCAAGTTTGACTGGAATCGGACATACAAAATTCGAACGAAAACAATAGCTGTTTCGGACCTACCGAATCATACAATGCTGAAATAACCATCTGGCAAGCGTTCTTTTGTTATCACCGCCCCCTGCACATGATAGGATATTTTGCTGTGGCATGGCAATTTGAACTTTTTCGTATATTCCTTTTTGTCAACAATATCCCAGTCCATGAAACTGTCTGGATGCTTCTTCAAAAAGACAGTGACCGGCTGTGCTCGCGGAATCTTGACGGTGACGATCTTTCCGTAAGCAGCAGCAGCCTTGTTAATGGCCGATTCAAAGTCACCCTTGATAATCCTCCGAAATGGTCTTGGTCCCGATGCTGCAAAAATTGTGAAACTGACCAGTTTTCCAGGGAATAACAGTATTCCTTTGATCAACACCTGTGTTGGGATGGACACATTAATGGATGACGTTAAATAATTGATAATGTTTTATAAATGTACAAGACAGACTGGTAATTTTGTTGTTATAAAGACTGAGGATCGTGTATAGTGGGTGTAATGTGTACAACTGTGTACGTTTTCGGCCCATTGAATATTCCGGCTGTGAGAGTGATGAATAGGGCGATCAAATTCCGTTAAAGGTACATAGTCGTCCCATGGTCGTCCAAAATGCACGCCAAGTTTGACTGGAATCGGACATACAAAATTCGAACGAAAACAATAGCTGTTTCGGACCTACCGAATCATACAATGCTGAAATAACCATCTGGCAAGCGTTCTTTTGTTATCACCGCCCCCTGCACATGATGGGATATTTTGCTGTGGCATGGCAATTTGAACTTTTTCGTATATTCCTTTTTGTCAACAATATCCCAGTCCATGAAACTGTCTGGATGCTTCTTCAAAAAGACAGTGACAGGCTGTGCTCGCGGAATCTTGACGGTGACGAACTTTCCGTAAGCAGCAGCAGCCTTGTTAATGGCCGATTCAAAGTCACCCTTGATAATCCTCCGAAATGGTCTTGGCCCCGATGCTGCAAAATTGTGAAACTGACCAGTTTTCCAGGGAATAACAGTATTCATTTGATCAACACCTGTGTTGGGATGGACACATTAATGGATGACATTAAATAATTGATAATGTTTTATAAATGTACAAGACAGACTGGTAATTTTTTTGTTATAAAGACTGAGGATCGTGTATAGTGGGTGTAATGTGTACAACTGTGTACGTTTTCGGCCCATTGAATATTCCGGCTGTGAGAGTGATGAATAGGGCGATCAAATTCCGTTAAATGTACATAGTCGTCCCATGGTCGTCCAAAATGCACGCCAAGTTTGACTGGAATCGGACATACAAAATTCGAACGAAAACAATAGCTGTTTCGGACCTACCGAATCATACAATGCTAAAATAACCATCTGGCAAGCGTTCTTTTCTTATCACCGCCCCCTGCACATGATGGGATATTTTGCTGTGGCATGGCAATTTGAACTTTTTCGTATATTCCTTTTTGTCAACAATATCCCAGTCCATGAAACTGTCTGGATGCTTCTTCAAAAAGACAGTGACCGACTGTGCTCGCGGAATCTTGACGGTGACGATCTTTCCGTAAGCAGCAGCAGCCTTGTTAATGGCCGATTCAAAGTCACCCTTGATAATCCTCCGAAATGGTCTTGGTCCCGATGCTGCAAAACTTGTGAAACTGACCAGTTTGCCAGGGAATAACAGTATTCCTTTGATCAACACCTGTGTTGGGATGGACACATTAATGGAAGACATTAAATAATTGATAATGTTTTATAAATGTACAAGACAGACTGGTAATTTTTTTGTTATAAAGACTGAGGATCGTGTATAGTGGGTGTAATGTGTACAACTGTGTACGTTTTCGGCCCATTGAATATTCCGGCTGAGAGTGATGAATAGGGCGATCAAATTCCGTTAAAGGTACATAGTCGTCCCATGGTCGTCCAAAATGCACGCCAAGTTTGACTGGAATCGGACATACAAAATTCGAACGAAAACAATAGCTGTTTCGGACCTACCGAATCATACAATGCTGAAATAACCATCTGGCAAGCGTTCTTTTGTTATCACCGCCCCCTGCACATGATGGGATATTTTGCTGTGGCATGGCAATTTGAACTTTTTCGTATATTCCTTTTTGTCAACAATATCCCAGTCCATGAAACTGTCTGGATGCTTCTTCAAAAAGACAGTGACCGGCTGTGCTCGCGGAATCTTGACGGTGACGATCTTTCCGTAAGCAGCAGCAGCCTTGTTAATGGCCGATTCAAAGTCACCCTTGATAATCCTCCGAAATGGTCTTGGTTCCGATGCTGCAAAACTTGTGAAACTGACCAGTTTGCCAGGGAATAACAGTATTCCTTTGATCAACACCTGTGTTGGGATGGACACATTAATGGATGACATTAAATAATTGATAATGTTTTATAAATGTACAAGACAGACTGGTAACTTTTTTGTTATAAAGACTGAGGATCGTGTATAGTGGGTGTAATGTGTACAACTGTGTACGTTTTCGGCCCATTGAATATTCCGGCTGTGAGAGTGATGAATAGGGCGATCAAATTCCGTTAAAGGTACATAGTCGTCCCGTGGTCGTCCAAAATGCACGCCAAGTTTGACTGGAATCGGACATACAAAATTCGAACGAAAACAATAGCTGTTTCGGACCTACCGAATCATACAATGCTGAAATAACCATCTGGCAAGCGTTCTTTTGTTATCACCGCCCCCTGCACATGATGGGATATTTTGCTGTGGCATGGCAATTTGAACTTTTTCGTATATTCCTTTTTGTCAACAATATCCCAGTCCATGAAACTGTCTGGATGCTTCTTCAAAAAGACAGTGACCGGCTGTGCTCGCGGAATCTTGACGGTGACGATCTTTCCGTAAGCAGCAGCAGCCTTGTTAATGGCCGATTCAAAGTCACCCTTGATAATCCTCCGAAATGGTCTTGGTCCCGATGCTGCAAAACTTGTGAAACTGACCAGTTTGCAGGGAATAACAGTATTCCTTTGATCAACACCTGTGTTGGGATGGACACATTAATGGATGACATTAAATAATTGATAATGTTTTATAAATGTACAAGACAGACTGGTAATTTTTTTGTTATAAAGACTGAGGATCGTGTATAGTGGGTGTAATGTGTACAACTGTGTACGTTTTCGGCCCATTGAATATTCCGGCTGAGAGTGATGAATAGGGCGATCAAATTCCCTTAAAGGTACATAGTCGTCCCATGGTCGTCCAAAATGCACGCCAAGTTTGACTGGAATCGGACATACAAAATTCGAACGAAAACAATAGCTGTTTCGGACCTACCGAATCATACAATGCTGAAATAACCATCTGGCAAGCGTTCTTTTGTTATCACCGCCCCCTGCACATGATGGGATATTTTGCTGTGGCATGGCAATTTGAACTTTTTCGTATATTCCTTTTTGTCAACAATATCCCAGTCCATGAAACTGTCTGGATGCTTCTTCAAAAAGACAGTGACAGGCTGTGCTCGCGGAATCTTGACGGTGACGATCTTTCCGTAAGCAGCAGCAGCCTTGTTAATGGCCGATTCAAAGTCACCCTTGATAATCCTCCGAAATGGTCTTGGTCCCGATGCTGCAAAAATTGTGAAACTGACCAGTTTTCCAGGGAATAACAGTATTCCTTTGATCAACACCTGTGTTGGGATGGACACATTAATGGATGACGTTAAATAATTGATAATGTTTTATAAATGTACAAGACAGACTGGTAATTTTTTTGTTATAAAGACTGAGGATCGTGTATAGTGGGTGTAATGTGTACAACTGTGTACGTTTTCGGCCCATTGAATATTCCGGCTGAGAGTGATGAATAGGGCGATCAAATTCCGTTAAAGGTACATAGTCGTCCCATGGTCGTCCAAAATGCACGCCAAGTTTGACTGGAATCGGACATACAAAATTCGAACGAAAACAATAGCTGTTTCGGACCTACCGAATCATACAATGCTGAAATAACCATCTGGCAAGCGTTCTTTTGTTATCACCGCCCCCTGCACATGATGGGATATTTTGCTGTGGCATGGCAATTTGAACTTTTTCGTATATTCCTTTTTGTCAACAATATCCCAGTCCATGAAACTGTCTGGATGCTTCTTCAAAAAGACAGTGACAGGCTGTGCTCGCGGAATCTTGACGGTGACGATCTTTCCGTAAGCAGCAGCAGCCTTGTTAATGGCCGATTCAAAGTCACCCTTGATAATCCTCCGAAATGGTCTTGGTCCCGATGCTGCAAAACTTGTGAAACTGACCAGTTTGCCAGGGAATAACAGTATTCCTTTGATCAACACCTGTGTTGGGATGGACACATTAATGGAAGACATTAAATAATTGATAATGTTTTATAAATGTACAAGACAGACTGGTAATTTTTTTGTTATAAAGACTGAGGATCGTGTATAGTGGGTGTAATGTGTACAACTGTGTACGTTTTCGGCCCATTGAATATTCCGGCTGAGAGTGATGAATAGGGCGATCAAATTCCGTTAAAGGTACATAGTCGTCCCATGGTCGTCCAAAATGCACGCCAAGTTTGACTGGAATCGGACATACAAAATTCGAACGAAAACAATAGCTGTTTCGGACCTACCGAATCATACAATGCTGAAATAACCATCTGGCAAGCGTTCTTTTGTTATCACCGCCCCCTGCACATGATGGGATATTTTGCTGTGGCATGGCAATTTGAACTTTTTCGTATATTCCTTTTTGTCAACAATATCCCAGTCCATGAAACTGTCTGGATGCTTCTTCAAAAAGACAGTGACCGGCTGTGCTCGCGGAATCTTGACGGTGACGATCTTTCCGTAAGCAGCAGCAGCCTTGTTAATGGCCGATTCAAAGTCACCCTTGATAATCCTCCGAAATGGTCTTGGTCCCGATGCTGCAAAACTTGTTAAACTGACCAGTTTGCCAGGGAATAACAGTATTCCTTTGATCAACACCTGTGTTGGGATGGACACATTAATGGATGACATTAAATAATTGATAATGTTTTATAAATGTACAAGACAGACTGGTAACTTTTTTGTTATAAAGACTGAGGATCGTGTATAGTGGGTGTAATGTGTACAACTGTGTACGTTTTCGGCCCATTGAATATTCCGGCTGTGAGAGTGATGAATAGGGCGATCAAATTCCGTTAAAGGTACATAGTCGTCCCGTGGTCGTCCAAAATGCACGCCAAGTTTGACTGGAATCGGACATACAAAATTCGAACGAAAACAATAGCTGTTTCGGACCTACCGAATCATACAATGCTGAAATAACCATCTGGCAAGCGTTCTTTTGTTATCACCGCCCCCTGCACATGATGGGATATTTTGCTGTGGCATGGCAATTTGAACTTTTTCGTATATTCCTTTTTGTCAACAATATCCCAGTCCATGAAACTGTCTGGATGCTTCTTCAAAAAGACAGTGACCGGCTGTGCTCGCGGAATCTTGACGGTGACGATCTTTCCGTAAGCAGCAGCAGCCTTGTTAATGGCCGATTCAAAGTCACCCTTGATAATCCTCCGAAATGGTCTTGGTCCCGATGCTGCAAAACTTGTGAAACTGACCAGTTTGCAGGGAATAACAGTATTCCTTTGATCAACACCTGTGTTGGGATGGACACATTAATGGATGACATTAAATAATTGATAATGTTTTATAAATGTACAAGACAGACTGGTAATTTTTTTGTTATAAAGACTGAGGATCGTGTATAGTGGGTGTAATGTGTACAACTGTGTACGTTTTCGGCCCATTGAATATTCCGGCTGAGAGTGATGAATAGGGCGATCAAATTCCGTTAAAGGTACATAGTCGTCCCATGGTCGTCCAAAATGCACGCCAAGTTTGACTGGAATCGGACATACAAAATTCGAACGAAAACAATAGCTGTTTCGGACCTACCGAATC
Source organism: Henricia sp. BOLD:AAB3569 (assembly GCA_037783545.1). Lineage (NCBI taxonomy): Eukaryota > Metazoa > Echinodermata > Asteroidea > Spinulosida > Echinasteridae > Henricia > Henricia sp. BOLD:AAB3569. The sequence goes on from JBBELK010000008.1 coordinate 62,937, forward strand.
ATACAATGCTGAAATAACCATCTGGCAAGCGTTCTTTTGTTATCACCGCCCCCTGCACATGATGGGATATTTTGCTGTGGCATGGCAATTTGAACTTTTTCGTATATTCCTTTTTGTCAACAATATCCCAGTCCATGAAACTGTCTGGATGCTTCTTCAAAAAGACAGTGACAGGCTGTGCTCGCGGAATCTTGACGGTGACGATCTTTCCGTAAGCAGCAGCAGCCTTGTTAATGGCCGATTCAAAGTCACCCTTGATAATCCTCCGAAATGGTCTTGGTCCCGATGCTGCAAAAATTGTGAAACTGACCAGTTTTCCAGGGAATAACAGTATTCCTTTGATCAACACCTGTGTTGGGATGGACACATTAATGGATGACGTTAAATAATTGATAATGTTTTATAAATGTACAAGACAGACTGGTAATTTTTTTGTTATAAAGACTGAGGATCGTGTATAGTGGGTGTAATGTGTACAACTGTGTACGTTTTCGGCCCATTGAATATTCCGGCTGTGAGAGTGATGAATAGGGCGATGAAATTCCGTTAAAGGTACATAGTCGTCCCATGGTCGTCCAAAATGCACGCCAAGTTTGACTGGAATCGGACATACAAAATTCGAACGAAAACAATAGCTGTTTCGGACCTACCGAATCATACAATGCTGAAATAACCATCTGGCAAGCGTTCTTTTGTTATCACCGCCCCCTGCACATGATGGGATATTTTGCTGTGGCATGGCAATTTGAACTTTTTCGTATATTCCTTTTTGTCAACAATATCCCAGTCCATGAAACTGTCTGGATGCTTCTTCAAAAAGACAGTGACCGGCTGTGCTCGCGGAATCTTGACGGTGACGATCTTTCCGTAAGCAGCAGCAGCCTTGTTAATGGCCGATTCAAAGTCACCCTTGATAATCCTCCGAAATGGACTTGGTCCCGATGCTGCAAAAATTGTGAAACTGACCAGTTTTCCAGGGAATAACAGTATTCCTTTGATCAACACCTGTGTTGGGATGGACACATTAATGGATGACGTTAAATAATTGATAATGTTTTATAAATGTACAAGACAGACTGGTAATTTTGTTGTTATAAAGACTGAGGATCGTGTATAGTGGGTGTAATGTGTACAACTGTGTACGTTTTCGGCCCATTGAATATTCCGGCTGTGAGAGTGATGAATAGGGCGATCAAATTCCGTTAAAGGTACATAGTCGTCCCATGGTCGTCCAAAATGCACGCCAAGTTTGACTGACTCGGACATACAAAATTCGAACGAAAACAATAGCTGTTTCGGACCTACCGAATCATACAATGCTAAAATAACCATCTGGCAAGCGTTCTTTTGTTATCACCGCCCCCTGCACATGATGGGATATTTTGCTGTGGCATGGCAATTTGAACTTTTTCGTATATTCCTTTTTGTCAACAATATCCCAGTCCATGAAACTGTCTGGATGCTTCTTCAAAAAGACAGTGACCGACTGTGCTCGCGGAATCTTGACGGTGACGATCTTTCCGTAAGCAGCAGCAGCCTTGTTAATGGCCGATTCAAAGTCACCCTTGATAATCCTCCGAAATGGTCTTGGCCCCGATGCTGCAAAACTTGTGAAACTGACCAGTTTGCCAGGGAATAACAGTATTCCTTTGATCAACACCTGTGTTGGGATGGACACATTAATGGAAGACATTAAATAATTGATAATGTTTTATAAATGTACAAGACAGACTGGTAATTTTTTTGTTATAAAGACTGAGGATCGTGTATAGTGGGTGTAATGTGTACAACTGTGTACGTTTTCGGCCCATTGAATATTCCGGCTGAGAGTGATGAATAGGGCGATCAAATTCCGTTAAAGGTACATAGTCGTCCCGTGGTCGTCCAAAATGCACGCCAAGTTTGACTGGAATCGGACATACAAAATTCGAACGAAAACAATACCTGTTTCGGACCTACCGAATCATACAATGCTGAAATAACCATCTGGCAAGCGTTCTTTTGTTATCACCGCCCCCTGCACATGATGGGATATTTTGCTGTGGCATGGCAATTTGAACTTTTTCGTATATTCCTTTTTGTCAACAATATCCCAGTCCATGAAACTGTCTGGATGCTTCTTCAAAAAGACAGTGACAGGCTGTGCTCGCGGAATCTTGACGGTGACGATCTTTCCGTAAGCAGCAGCAGCCTTGTTAATGGCCGATTCAAAGTCACCCTTGATAATCCTCCGAAATGGTCTTGGTCCCGATGCTGCAAAACTTGTGAAACTGACCAGTTTGCCAGGGAATAACAGTATTCCTTTGATCAACACCTGTGTTGGGATGGACACATTAATGGAAGACATTAAATAATTGATAATGTTTTATAAATGTACAAGACAGACTGGTAATTGTTTTGTTATAAAGACTGAGGATCGTGTATAGTGGGTGTAATGTGTACAACTGTGTACGTTTTCGGCCCATTGAATATTCCGGCAGTGAGAGTGATGAATAGGGCGATCAAATTCCGTTAAAGGTACATAGTCGTCCCATGGTCGTCCAAAATGCACGCCAAGTTTGACTGGAATCGGACATACAAAATTCGAACGGAAACAATAGCTGTTTCGGACCTACCGAATCATACAATGCTGAAATAACCATCTGGCAAGCGTTCTTTTGTTATCGCCGCCCCCTGCACATGATGGGATATTTTGCTGTGGCATGGCAATTTGAACTTTTTCGTATATTCCTTTTTGTCAACAATATCCCAGTCCATGAAACTGTCTGGATGCTTCTTCAAAAAGACAGTGACAGGCTGTGCTCGCGGAATCTTGACGGTGACGATCTTTCCGTAAGCAGCAGCAGCCTTGTTAATGGCCGATTCAAAGTCACCCTTGATAATCCTCCGAAATGGTCTTGGCCCCGATGCTGCAAAACTTGTGAAACTGACCAGTTTGCCAGGGAATAACAGTATTCCTTTGATCAACACCTGTGTTGGGATGGACACATTAATGGAAGACATTAAATAATTGATAATGTTTTATAAATGTACAAGACAGACTGGTAATTTTTTTGTTATAAAGACTGAGGATCGTGTATAGTGGGTGTAATGTGTACAACTGTGTACGTTTTCGGCCCATTGAATATTCCGGCTGAGAGTGATGAATAGGGCGATCAAATTCCGTTAAAGGTACATAGTCGTCCCATGGTCGTCCAAAATGCACGCCAAGTTTGACTGGAATCGGACATACAAAATTCGAACGAAAACAATAGCCGTTTCGGACCTACCGAATCATACAATGCTGAAATAACCATCTGGCAAGCGTTCTTTTGTTATCACCGCCCCCTGCACATGATGGGATATTTTGCTGTGGCATGGCAATTTGAACTTTTTCGTATATTCCTTTTTGTGAACAATATCCCAGTCCATGAAACTGTCTGGATGCTTCTTCAAAAAGACAGTGACAGGCTGTGCTCGCGGAATCTTGACGGTGACGATCTTTCCGTAAGCAGCAGCAGCCTTGTTAATGGCCGATTCAAAGTCACCCTTGATAATCCTCCGAAATGGTCTTGGTCCCGATGCTGCAAAAATTGTGAAACTGACCAGTTTTTCAGGGAATAACAGTATTCCTTTGATCAACACCTGTGTTGGGATGGACACATTAATGGATGACGTTAAATAATTGATAATGTTTTATAAATGTACAAGACAGACTGGTAATTTTGTTGTTATAAAGACTGAGGATCGTGTATAGTGGGTGTAATGTGTACAACTGTGTACGTTTTCGGCCCATTGAATATTCCGGCTGTGAGAGTGATGAATAGGGCGATCAAATTCCGTTAAAGGTACATAGTCGTCCCATGGTCGTCCAAAATGCACGCCAAGTTTGACTGGAATCGGACATACAAAATTCGAACGAAAACAATAGCTGTTTCGGACCTACCGAATCATACAATGCTGAAAGAACCATCTGGCAAGCGTTCTTTTGTTATCACCGCCCCCTGCACATGATGGGATATTTTGCTGTGGCATGGCAATTTGAACTTTTTCGTATATTCCTTTTTGTCAACAATATCCCAGTCCATGAAACTGTCTGGATGCTTCTTCAAAAAGACAGTGACAGGCTGTGCTCGCGGAATCTTGACGGTGACGATCTTTCCGTAATCAGCAGCAGCCTTGTTAATGGCCGATTCAAAGTCACCCTTGATAATCCTCCGAAATGGTCTTGGCCCCGATGCTGCAAAATTGTGAAACTGACCAGTTTTCCAGGGAATAACAGTATTCCTTTGATCAACACCTGTGTTGGGATGGACACATTAATGGATGACATTAAATAATTGATAATGTTTTATAAATGTACAAGACAGACTGGTAATTTTTTTGTTATAAAGACTGAGGATCGTGTATAGTGGGTGTAATGTGTACAACTGTGTACGTTTTCGGCCCATTGAATATTCCGGCTGTGAGAGTGATGAATAGGGCGATCAAATTCCGTTAAAGGTACATAGTCGTCCCATGGTCGTCCAAAATGCACGCCAAGTTTGACTGGAATCGGACATACAAAATTCGAACGAAAACAATAGCTGTTTCGGACCTACCGAATCATACAATGCTAAAATAACCATCTGGCAAGCGTTCTTTTGTTATCACCGCCCCCTGCACATGATGGGATATTTTGCTGTGGCATGGCAATTTGAACTTTTTCGTATATTCCTTTTTGTCAACAATATCCCAGTCCATGAAACTGTCTGGATGCTTCTTCAAAAAGACAGTGACCGACTGTGCTCGCGGAATCTTGACGGTGACGATCTTTCCGTAAGCAGCAGCAGCCTTGTTAATGGCCGATTCAAAGTCACCCTTGATAATCCTCCGAAATGGTCTTGGTCCCGATGCTGCAAAACTTGTGAAACTGACCAGTTTGCCAGGGAATAACAGTATTCCTTTGATCAACACCTGTGTTGGGATGGACACATTAATGGAAGACATTAAATAATTGATAATGTTTTATAAATGTACAAGACAGACTGGTATTTTTTTTGTTATAAAGACTGAGGATCGTGTATAGTGGGTGTAATGTGTACAACTGTGTACGTTTTCGGCCCATTGAATATTCCGGCTGAGAGTGATGAATAGGGCGATCAAATTCCGTTAAAGGTACATAGTCGTCCCATGGTCGTCCAAAATGCACGCCAAGTTTGACTGGAATCGGACATACAAAATTCGAACGAAAACAATAGCTGTTTCGGACCTACCGAATCATACAATGCTGAAATAACCATCTGGCAAGCGTTCTTTTGTTATCACCGCCCCCTGCACATGATGGGATATTTTGCTGTGGCATGGCAATTTGAACTTTTTCGTATATTCCTTTTTGTCAACAATATCCCAGTCCATGAAACTGTCTGGATGCTTCTTCAAAAAGACAGTGACAGGCTGTGCTCGCGGAATCTTGACGGTGACGATCTTTCCGTAAGCAGCAGCAGCCTTGTTAATGGCCGATTCAAAGTCACCCTTGATAATCCTCCGAAATGGTCTTGGTCCCGATGCTGCAAAAATTGTGAAACTGACCAGTTTGCCAGGGAATAACAGTATTCCTTTGATCAACACCTGTGTTGGGATGGACACATTAATGGATGACATTAAATAATTGATAATGTTTTATAAATGTACAAGACAGACTGGTAATTTTTTTGTTATAAAGACTGAGGATCGTGTATAGTGGGTGTAATGTGTACAGCTGTGTACGTTTTCGGCCCATTTAATATTTCGGCTGTGAGTGTGATGAATAGGGCGATCAAATTCCGTTAAAGGTACATAGTCGTCCCATGGTCGTCCAAAATGCACGCCAAGTTTGACTGGAATCGGACATACAAAATTCGAACGAAAACAATAGCTGTTTCGGACCTACCGAATCATACAATGCTGAAATAACCATCTGGCAAGCGTTCTTTTGTTATCACCGCCCCCTGCACATGATGGGATATTTTGCTGTGGCATGGCAATTTGAACTTTTTCGTATATTCCTTTTTGTCAACAATATCCCAGTCCATGAAACTGTCTGGATGCTTCTTCAAAAAGACAGTGACAGGCTGTGCTCGCGGAATCTTGACGGTGACGATCTTTCCGTAAGCAGCAGCAGCCTTGTTAATGGCCGATTCAAAGTCACCCTTGATAATCCTCCGAAATGGTCTTGGTCCCGATGCTGCAAAAATTGTGAAACTGACCAGTTTGCCAGGGAATAACAGTATTCCTTTGATCAACACCTGTGTTGGGATGGACACATTAATGGATGACATTAAATAATTGATAATGTTTTATAAATGTACAAGACAGACTGGTAATGTTTTTGTTATAAAGACTGAGGATCGTGTATAGTGGGTGTAATGTGTACAACTGTGTACGTTTTCGGCCCATTGAATATTTCGGCTGTGAGTGTGATGAATAGGGCGATCAAATTCCGTTAAAGGTACATAGTCGTCCCATGGTCGTCCAAAATGCACGCCAAGTTTGACTGGAATCGGACATACAAAATTCGAACGAAAACAATAGCTGTTTCGGACCTACCGAATCATACAATGCTGAAATAACCATCTGGCAAGCGTTCTTTGTTATCATCGCCCCCTGCACATGATGGGATATTTTGCTGTGGCATGGCAATTTGAACTTTTTCGTATATTTCTTTTTGTCAACAATATCCCAGTCCATGAAACTGTCTGGATGCTTCTTCAAAAAGACAGTGACAGGCTGTGCTCGCGGAATCTTGACGGTGACGATCTTTCCGTAAGCAGCAGCAGTCTTGTTAATGGCCGATTCAAAGTCACCCTTGATAATCCTCCGAAATGGTCTTGGTCCCGATGCTGCAAAACTTGTGAAACTGACCAGTTTGCCAGGGAATAACAGTATTCCTTTGATCAACACCTGTGTTGGGATGGACACATTAATGGAAGACATTAAATAATTGATAATGTTTTATAAATGTACAAGACAGACTGGTAATTTTTTTGTTATAAAGACTGAGGATCGTGTATAGTGGGTGTAATGTGTACAACTGTGTACGTTTTCGGCCCATTGAATATTCCGGCTGAGAGTGATGAATAGGGCGATCAAATTCCGTTAAAGGTACATAGTCGTCCCATGGTCGTCCAAAATGCACGCCAAGTTTGACTGGATTCGGACATACAAAATTCGAACGAAAACAATAGCTGTTTCGGACCTACCGAATCATACAATGCTGAAATAACCATCTGGCAAGCGTTCTTTTGTTATCACCGCCCCCTGCACATGATGGGATATTTTGCTGTGGCATGGCAATTTGAACTTTTTCGTATATTCCTTTTTGTCAACAATATCCCAGTCCATGAAACTGTCTGGATGCTTCTTCAAAAAGACAGTGACAGGCTGTGCTCGCGGAATCTTGACGGTGACGATCTTTCCGTAAGCAGCAGCAGCCTTGTTAATGGCCGATTCAAAGTCACCCTTGATAATCCTCCGAAATGGTCTTGGTCCCGATGCTGCAAAAATTGTGAAACTGACCAGTTTGCCAGGGAATAACAGTATTCCTTTGATCAACACCTGTGTTGGGATGGACACATTAATGGATGACATTAAATAATTGATAATGTTTTATAAATGTACAAGACAGACTGGTAATTTTTTTGTTATAAAGACTGAGGATCGTGTATAGTGGGTGTAATGTGTACAACTGTGTACGTTTTCGGCCCATTTAATATTTCGGCTGTGAGTGTGATGAATAGGGCGATCAAATTCCGTTAAAGGTACATAGTCGTCCCATGGTCGTCCAAAATGCACGCCAAGTTTGACTGGAATCGGACATACAAAATTCGAACGAAAACAATAGCTGTTTCGGACCTACCGAATCATACAATGCTGAAATAACCATTTGGCAAGCGTTCTTTTGTTATCACCGCCCCCTGCACATGATGGGATATTTTGCTGTGGCATGGCAATTTGAACTTTTTCGTATATTCCTTTTTGTCAACAATATCCCAGTCCATGAAACTGTCTGGATGCTTCTTCAAAAAGACAGTGACAGGCTGTGCTCGCGGAATCTTGACGGTGACGATCTTTCCGTAAGCAGCAGCAGCCTTGTTAATGGCCGATTCAAAGTCACCCTTGATAATCCTCCGAAATGGTCTTGGTCCCGATGCTGCAAAAATTGTGAAACTGACCAGTTTGCCAGGGAATAACAGTATTCCTTTGATCAACACCTGTGTTGGGATGGACACATTAATGGATGACATTAAATAATTGATAATGTTTTATAAATGTACAAGACAGACTGGTAATTTTTTTGTTATAAAGACTGAGGATCGTGTATAGTGGGTGTAATGTGTACAACTGTGTACGTTTTCGGCCCATTGAATATTCCGGCTGAGAGTGATGAATAGGGCGATCAAATTCCGTTAAAGGTACATAGTCGTCCCATGGTCGTCCAAAATGCACGCCAAGTTTGACTGGAATCGGACATACAAAATTCGAACGAAAACAATAGCTGTTTCGGACCTACCGAATCATACAATGCTGAAATAACCATTTGGCAAGCGTTCTTTTGTTATCACCGCCCCCTGCACATGATAGGATATTTTGCTGTGGCATGGCAATTTGAACTTTTTCGTATATTCCTTTTTGTCAACAATATCCCAGTCCATGAAACTGTCTGGATGCTTCTTCAAAAAGACAGTGACAGGCTGTGCTCGCGGAATCTTGACGGTGACGATCTTTCCGTAAGCAGCAGCAGTCTTGTTAATGGCCGATTCAAAGTCACCCTTGATAATCCTCCGAAATGGTCTTGGTCCCGATGCTGCAAAAATTGTGAAACTGACCAGTTTGCCAGGGAATAACAGTATTCCTTTGATCAACACCTGTGTTGGGATGGACACATTAATGGATGACATTAAATAATTGATAATGTTTTATAAATGTACAAGACAGACTGGTAATTTTTTTGTTATAAAGACTGAGGATCGTGTATAGTGGGTGTAATGTGTACAACTGTGTACGTTTTCGGCCCATTGAATATTTCGGCTGTGAGTGTGATGAATAGGGCGATCAAATTCCGTTAAAGGTACATAGTCGTCCCATGGTCGTCCAAAATGCACGCCAAGTTTGACTGGAATCGGACATACAAAATTCGAACGAAAACAATAGCTGTTTCGGACCTACCGAATCATACAATGCTGAAATAACCATCTGGCAAGCGTTCTTTTGTTATCACCGCCCCCTGCACATGATGGGATATTTTGCTGTGGCATGGCAATTTGAACTTTTTCGTATATTCCTTTTTGTCAACAATATCCCAGTCCATGAAACTGTCTGGATGCTTCTTCAAAAAGACAGTGACAGGCTGTGCTCGCGGAATCTTGACGGTGACGATCTTTCCGTAGGCAGCAGCAGCCTTGTTAATGGCCGATTCAAAGTCACCCTTGATAATCCTCCGAAATGGTCTTGGTCCCGATGCTGCAAAAATTGTGAAACTGACCAGTTTGCCAGGGAATAACAGTATTCCTTTGATCAACACCTGTGTTGGGATGGACACATTAATGGATGACATTAAATAATTGATAATGTTTTATAAATGTACAAGACAGACTGGTAATTTTTTTGTTATAAAGACTGAGGATCGTGTATAGTGGGTGTAATGTGTACAACTGTGTACGTTTTCGGCCCATTGAATATTTCGGCTGTGAGTGTGATGAATAGGGCGATCAAATTCCGTTAAAGGTACATAGTCGTCCCATGGTCGTCCAAAATGCACGCCAAGTTTGACTGGAATCGGACATACAAAATTCGAACGAAAACAATAGCTGTTTCGGACCTACCGAATCATACAATGCTGAAATAACCATCTGGTAAGCGTTCTTTGTTATCATCGCCCCCTGCACATGATGGGATATTTTGCTGTGGCATGGCAATTTGAACTTTTTCGTATATTTCTTTTTGTCAACAATATCCCAGTCCATGAAACTGTCTGGATGCTTCTTCAAAAAGACAGTGACAGGCTGTGCTCGCGGAATCTTGACGGTGACAATCTTTCCGTAAGCAGCAGCAGTCTTGTTAATGGCCGATTCAAAGTCACCCTTGATAATCCTCCGAAATGGTCTTGGTCCCGATGCTGCAAAAATTGTGAAACTGACCAGTTTGCCAGGGAATAACAGTATTCCTTTGATCAACACCTCTGTTGGGATGGACACATTAATGGATGACATTAAATAATTGATAATGTTTTATAAATGTACAAGACAGACTGGTAATTTTTTTGTTATAAAGACTGAGGATCGTGTATAGTGGGTGTAATGTGTACAACTGTGTACGTTTTCGGCCCATTGAATATTCCTGCTGTGAGAGTGATGAATAGGGCGATCAAATTCCGTTAAAGGTACATAGTCGTCCCATGGTCGTCCAAAATGCACGCCAAGTTTGACTGGAATCGGACATACAAAATTCGAACGAAAACAATAGCTGTTTCGGACCTACCGAATCATACAATGCTGAAATAACCATTTGGCAAGCGTTCTTTTGTTATCACCGCCCCCTGCACATGATGGGATATTTTGCTGTGGCATGGCAATTTGAACTTTTTCGTATATTCCTTTTTGTCAACAATATCCCAGTCCATGAAACTGTCTGGATGCTTCTTCAAAAAGACAGTGACAGGCTGTGCTCGCGGGATCTTGACGGTGACGATCTTTCCGTAAGCAGCAGCAGCCTTGTTAATGGCCGATTCAAAGTCACCCTTGATAATCCTCCGAAATGGTCTTGGTCCCGATGCTGCAAAAATTGTGAAACTGACCAGTTTGCCAGGGAATAACAGTATTCCTTTGATCAACACCTGTGTTGGGATGGACACATTAATGGATGACATTAAATAATTGATAATGTTTTATAAATGTACAAGACAGACTGGTAATTTTTTTGTTATAAAGACTGAGGATCGTGTATAGTGGGTGTAATGTGTACAACTGTGTACGTTTTCGGCCCATTGAATATTTCGGCTGTGAGTGTGATGAATAGGGCGATCAAATTCCGTTAAAGGTACATAGTCGTCCCATGGTCGTCCAAAATGCACGCCAAGTTTGACTGGAATCGGACATACAAAATTCGAACGAAAACAATAGCTGTTTCGGACCTACCGAATCATACAATGCTGAAATAACCATCTGGCAAACGTTCTTTGTTATCATCGCCCCCTGCACATGATGGGATATTTTGCTGTGGCATGGCAATTTGAACTTTTTCGTATATTTCTTTTTGTCAACAATATCCCAGTCCATAAAACTGTCTGGATGCTTCTTCAAAAAGACAGTGACAGGCTGTGCTCGCGGAATCTTGACGGTGACAATCTTTCCGTAAGCAGCAGCAGTCTTGTTAATGGCCGATTCAAAGTCACCCTTGATAATCCTCCGAAATGGTCTTGGTCCCGATGCTGCAAAAATTGTGAAACTGACCAGTTTGCCAGGGAATAACAGTATTCCTTTGATCAACACCTGTGTTGGGATGGACACATTAATGGATGACATTAAATAATTGATAATGTTTTATAAATGTACAAGACAGACTGGTAATTTTTTTGTTATAAAGACTGAGGATCGTGTATAGTGGGTGTAATGTGTACAACTGTGTACGTTTTCGGCCCATTGAATATTCCTGCTGTGAGAGTGATGAATAGGGCGATCAAATTCCGTTAAAGGTACATAGTCGTCCCATGGTCGTCCAAAATGCACGCCAAGTTTGACTGGAATCGGACATACAAAATTCGAACGAAAACAATAGCTGTTTCGGACCTACCGAATCATACAATGCTGAAATAACCATTTGGCAAGCGTTCTTTTGTTATCACCGCCCCCTGCACATGATGGGATATTTTGCTGTGGCATGGCAATTTGAACTTTTTCGTATATTCCTTTTTGTCAACAATATCCCAGTCCATGAAACTGTCTGGATGCTTCTTCAAAAAGACAGTGACAGGCTGTGCTCGCGGGATCTTGACGGTGACGATCTTTCCGTAAGGAGCAGCAGCCTTGTTAATGGCCGATTCAAAGTCACCCTTGATAATCCTCCGAAATGGTCTTGGTCCCGATGCTGCAAAAATTGTGAAACTGACCAGTTTGCCAGGGAATAACAGTATTCCTTTGATCAACACCTGTGTTGGGATGGACACATTAATGGATGACATTAAATAATTGATAATGTTTTTATTATAAATGTACAAGACAGACTGGTAATTTTTTTGTTATAAAGACTGAGGATCGTGTATAGTGGGTGTAATGTGTACAACTGTGTACGTTTTCGGCCCATTGAATATTTCGGCTGTGAGTGTGATGAATAGGGCGATCAAATTCCGTTAAAGGTATATAGTCGTCCCATTGTCGTCCAAAATGCACGCCAAGTTTGACTGGAATCGGACATACAAAATTCGAACGAAAACAATAGCTGTTTCGGACCTACCGAATCATACAATGCTGAAATAACCATCTGGCAAGCGTTCTTTGTTATCATCGCCCCCTGCACATGATGGGATATTTTGCTGTGGCATGGCAATTTGAACTTTTTCGTATATTTCTTTTTGTCAACAATATCCCAGTCCATGAAACTGTCTGGATGCTTCTTCAAAAAGACAGTGACAGGCTGTGCTCGCGGAATCTTGACGGTGACGATCTTTCCGTAAGCAGCAGCAGTCTTGTTAATGGCCGATTCAAAGTCACCCTTGATAATCCTCCGAAATGGTCTTGGTCCCGATGCTGCAAAAATTGTGAAACTGACCAGTTTGCCAGGGAATAACAGTATTCCTTTGATCAACACCTGTGTTGGGATGGACACATTAATGGATGACATTAAATAATTGATAATGTTTTATAAATGTACAAGACAGACTGGTAATTTTTTTGTTATAAAGACTGAGGATCGTGTATAGTGGGTGTAATGTGTACAACTGTGTACGTTTTCGGCCCATTGAATATTCCGGCTGAGAGTGATAAATAGGGCGATCAAATTCCGTTAAAGGTACATAGTCGTCCCATGGTCGTCCAAAATGCACGCCAAGTTTGACTGGAATCGGACATACAAAATTCGAACGAAAACAATAGCTGTTTCGGACCTACCGAATCATACAATGCTGAAATTACCATTTGGCAAGCGTTCTTTTGTTATCACCGCCCCCTGCACATGATGGGATATTTTGCTGTGGCATGGCAATTTGAACTTTTTCGTATATTCCTTTTTGTCAACAATATCCCAGTCCATGAAACTGTCTGGATGCTTCTTCAAAAAGACAGTGACAGGCTGTGCTCGCGGAATCTTGACGGTGACGATCTTTCCGTAAGCAGCAGCAGCCTTGTTAATGGCCGATTCAAAGTCACCCTTGATAATCCTCCGAAATGGTCTTGGTCCCGATGCTGCAAAAATTGTGAAACTGACCAGTTTGCCAGGGAATAACAGTATTCCTTTGATCAACACCTGTGTTGGGATGGACACATTAATGGATGACATTAAATAATTGATAATGTTTTATAAATGTACAAGACAGACTGGTAATTTTTTGGTTATAAAGACTGAGGATCGTGTATAGTGGGTGTAATGTGTACAACTGTGTACGTTTTCGGCCCATTTAATATTTCGGCTGTGAGTGTGATGAATAGGGCGATCAAATTCCGTTAAAGGTACATAGTCGTCCCATGGTCGTCCAAAATGCACGCCAAGTTTGACTGGAATCGGACATACAAAATTCGAACGAAAACAATAGCTGTTTCGGACCTACCGAATCATACAATGCTGAAATAACCATCTGGCAAGCGTTCTTTTGTTATCACCGCCCCTGCACATGATGGGATATTTTGCTGTGGCATGGCAATTTGAACTTTTTCGTATATTCCTTTTTGTCAACAATATCCCAGTCCATGAAACTGTCTGGATGCTTCTTCAAAAAGACAGTGACAGGCTGTGCTCGCGGAATCTTGACGGTGACGATCTTTCCGTAAGCAGCAGCAGCCTTGTTAATGGCCGATTCAAAGTCACCCTTGATAATCCTCCGAAATGGTCTTGGTCCCGATGCTGCAAAAATTGTGAAACTGACCAGTTTGCCAGGGAATAACAGTATTCCTTTGATCAACACCTGTGTTGGGATGGACACATTAATGGATGACATTAAATAATTGATAATGTTTTATAAATGTACAAGACAGACTGGTAATTGTTTTGTTATAAAGACTGAGGATCGTGTATAGTGGTTGTAATGTGTACAACTGTGTACGTTTTCGGCCCATTGAATATTTCGGCTGTGAGAGTGATGAATAGGGCGATCAAATTCCGTTAAAGGTACATAGTCGTCCCATGGTCGTCCAAAATGCACGCCAAGTTTGACTGGAATCGGACATACAAAATTCGAACGAAAACAATAGCTGTTTCGGACCTACCGAATCATACAATGCTGAAATAACCATCTGGCAAGCGTTCTTTGTTATCATCGCCCCCTGCACATGATGGGATATTTTGCTGTGGCATGGCAATTTGAACTTTTTCGTATATTTCTTTTTGTCAACAATATCCCAGTCCATGAAACTGTCTGGATGCTTCTTCAAAAAGACAGTGACAGGCTGTGCTCGCGGAATCTTGACGGTGACGATCTTTCCGTAAGCAGCAGCAGTCTTGTTAATGGCCGATTCAAAGTCACCCTTGATAATCCTCCGAAATGGTCTTGGTCCCGATGCTGCAAAAATTGTGAAACTGACCAGTTTGCCAGGGAATAACAGTATTCCTTTGATCAACACCTGTGTTGGGATGGACACATTAATGGATGACATTAAATAATCGATAATGTTTTATAAATGTACAAGACAGACTGGTAATTTTTTTGTTATAAAGACTGAGGATCGTGTATAGTGGGTGTAATGTGTACAACTGTGTACGTTTTCGGCCCATTGAATATTCCGGCTGTGAGAGTGATGAATAGGGCGATCAAATTCCGTTAAAGGTACATAGTCGTCCCATGGTCGTCCAAAATGCACGCCAAGTTTGACTGGAATCGGACATACAAAATTCGAACGAAAACAATAGCTGTTTCGGACCTACCGAATCATACAATGCTGAAATAACCATTTGGCAAGCGTTCTTTTGTTATCACCGCCCCCTGCACATGATGGGATATTTTGCTGTGGCATGGCAATTTGAACTTTTTCGTATATTCCTTTTTGTCAACATTATCCCAGTCCATGAAACTGTCTGGATGCTTCTTCAAAAAGACAGTGACAGGCTGTGCTCGCGGAATCTTGACGGTGACGATCTTTCCGTTAGCAGCAGCAGCCTTGTTAATGGCCGATTCAAAGTCATCCTTGATAATCCTCCGAAATGGTCTTGGTCCCGATGCTGCAAAACTTGTGAAACTGACCAGTTTGCCAGGGAATAACAGTATTCCTTTGATCAACACCTGTGTTGGGATGGACACATTAATGGATGACATTAAATAATTGATAATGTTTTATAAATGTACAAGACAGACTGGTAATTTTTTTGTTATAAAGACTGAGGATCGTGTATAGTGGGTGTAATGTGTACAACTGTGTACGTTTTCGGCCCATTGAATATTCCGGCTGAGAGTGATAAATAGGGCGATCAAATTCCGTTAAAGGTACATAGTCGTCCCATGGTCGTCCAAAATGCACGCCAAGTTTGACTGGAATCGGACATAAAGAATTCGAACGAAAACAATAGCTGTTTCGGACCTACCGAATCATACAATGCTGAAATAACCATCTGGCAAGCGTTCTTTTGTTATCACCGCCCCCTGCACATGATGGGATATTTTGCTGTGGCATGGCAATTTGAACTTTTTCGTATATTCCTTTTTGTCAACAATATCCCAGTCCATGAAACTGTCTGGATGCTTCTTCAAAAAGACAGTGACAGGCTGTGCTCGCGGAATCTTGACGGTGACGATCTTTCCGTAAGCAGCAGCAGCCTTGTTAATGGCCGATTCAAAGTCACCCTTGATAATCCTCCGAAATGGTCTTGGTCCCGATGCTGCAAAAATTGTGAAACTGACCAGTTTGCCAGGGAATAACAGTATTCCTTTGATCAACACCTGTGTTGGGATGGACACATTAATGGATGACATTAAATAATTGATAATGTTTTATAAATGTACAAGACAGACTGGTAAATTTTTTGTTATAAAGACTGAGGATCGTGTATAGTGGGTGTAATGTGTACAACTGTGTACGTTTTCGGCCCATTGAATATTCCGGCTGAGAGTGATGAATAGGGCGATCAAATTCCGTTAAAGGTACATAGTCGTCCCGTGGTCGTCCAAAATGCACGCCAAGTTTGACTGGAATCGGACATACAAAATTCGAACGAAAACAATAGCTGTTTCGGACCTACCGAATCATACAATGCTGAAATAACCATCTGGCAAGCGTTCTTTTGTTATCACCGCCCCCTGCACATGATGGGATATTTTGCTGTGGCATGGCAATTTGAACTTTTTCGTATATTCCTTTTTGTCAACAATATCCCAGTCCATGAAACTGTCTGGATGCTTCTTCAAAAAGACAGTGACCGGCTGTGCTCGCGGAATCTTGACGGTGACGATCTTTCCGTAAGCAGCAGCAGCCTTGTTAATGGCCGATTCAAAGTCACCCTTGATAATCCTCCGAAATGGTCTTGGTCCCGATGCTGCAAAAATTGTGAAACTGACCAGTTTGCCAGGGAATAACAGTATTCCTTTGATCAACACCTGTGTTGGGATGGACACATTAATGGATGACATTAAATAATTGATAATGTTTTATAAATGTACAAGACAGACTGGTAATTTTTTTGTTATAAAGACTGAGGATCGTGTATAGTGGTTGTAATGTGTACAACTGTGTACGTTTTCGGCCCATTGAATATTTCGGCTGTGAGTGTGATGAATAGGGCGATCAAATTCCGTTAAAGGTTCATAGTCGTCCCATGGTCGTCCAAAATGCACGCCAAGTTTGACTGGAATCGGACATACAAAATTCGAACGAAAACAATAGCTGTTTCGGACCTACCGAATCATACAATGCTGAAATAACCATCTGGCAAGCGTTCTTTGTTATCATCGCCCCCTGCACATGATGGGATATTTTGCTGTGGCATGGCAATTTGAACTTTTTCGTATATTTATTTTTGTCAACAATATCCCAGTCCATGAAACTGTCTGGATGCTTCTTCAAAAAGACAGTGACAGGCTGTGCTCGCGGAATCTTGACGGTGACGATCTTTCCGTAAGCAGCAGCAGTCTTGTTAATGGCCGATTCAAAGTCACCCTTGATAATCCTCCGAAATGGTCTTGGTCCCGATGCTGCAAAAATTTTGAAACTGACCAGTTTGCCAGGGAATAACAGTATTCCTTTGATCAACACCTGTGTTGGGATGGACACATTAATGGATGACATTAAATAATTGATAATGTTTTATAAATGTACAAGACAGACTGGTAATTTTTTTGTTATAAAGACTGAGGATCGTGTATAGTGGGTGTAATGTGTACAACTGTGTACGTTTTCGGCCCATTGAATATTCCGGCTGTGAGAGTGATGAATAGGGCGATCAAATTCCGTTAAAGGTACATAGTCGTCCCATGGTCGTCCAAAATGCACGCCAAGTTTGACTGGAATCGGACATACAAAATTCGAACGAAAACAATAGCTGTTTCGGACCTACCGAATCATACAATGCTGAAATAACCATTTGGCAAGCGTTCTTTTGTTATCACCGCCCCCTGCACATGATGGGATATTTTGCTGTGGCATGGCAATTTGAACTTTTTCGTATATTCCTTTTTGTCAACATTATCCCAGTCCATGAAACTGTCTGGATGCTTCTTCAAAAAGACAGTGACAGGCTGTGCTCGCGGAATCTTGACGGTGACGATCTTTCCGTAAGCAGCAGCAGCCTTGTTAATGGCCGATTCAAAGTCATCCTTGATAATCCTCCGAAATGGTCTTGGTCCCGATGCTGCAAAACTTGTGAAACTGACCAGTTTGCCAGGGAATAACAGTATTCCTTTGATCAACACCTGTGTTGGGATGGACACATTAATGGATGACATTAAATAATTGATAATGTTTTATAAATGTACAAGACAGACTGGTAATTTTTTTGTTATAAAGACTGAGGATCGTGTATAGTGGGTGTAATGTGTACAACTGTGTACGTTTTCGGCCCATTGAATATTCCGGCTGAGAGTGATAAATAGGGCGATCAAATTCCGTTAAAGGTACATAGTCGTCCCATGGTCGTCCAAAATGCACGCCAAGTTTGACTGGAATCGGACATAAAAAATTCGAACGAAAACAATAGCTGTTTCGGACCTACCGAATCATACAATGCTGAAATAACCATCTGGCAAGCGTTCTTTTGTTATCACCGCCCCCTGCACATGATGGGATATTTTGCTGTGGCATGGCAATTTGAACTTTTTCGTATATTCCTTTTTGTCAACAATATCCCAGTCCATGAAACTGTCTGGATGCTTCTTCAAAAAGACAGTGACAGGCTGTGCTCGCGGAATCTTGACGGTGACGATCTTTCCGTAAGCAGCAGCAGCCTTGTTAATGGCCGATTCAAAGTCACCCTTGATAATCCTCCGAAATGGTCTTGGTCCCGATGCTGCAAAAATTGTGAAACTGACCAGTTTGCCGGGGAATAACAGTATTCCTTTGATCAACACCTGTGTTGGGATGGACACATTAATGGATGACATTTAATAATTTATAATGTTTTATAAATGTACAAGACAGACTGGTAATTTTTTTGTTATAAAGACTGAGGATCGTGTATAGTGGGTGTAATGTGTACAACTGTGTACGTTTTCGGCCCATTGAATATTCCGGCTGAGAGTGATAAATAGGGCGATCAAATTCCGTTAAAGGTACATAGTCGTCCCATGGTCGTCCAAAATGCACGCCAAGTTTGACTGGAATCGGACATAAAAAATTCGAACGAAAACAATAGCTGTTTCGGACCTACCGAATCATACAATGCTGAAATAACCATCTGGCAAGCGTTCTTTTGTTATCACCGCCCCCTGCACATGATGGGATATTTTGCTGTGGCAGGCAATTTGAACTTTTTCGTATATTCCTTTTTGTCAACAATATCCCAGTCCATGAAACTGTCTGGATGCTTCTTCAAAAAGACAGTGACAGGCTGTGCTCGCGGAATCTTGACGGTGACGATCTTTCCGTAAGCAGCAGCAGCCTTGTTAATGGCCGATTCAAAGTCACCCTTGATAATCCTCCGAAATGGTCTTGGTCCCGATGCTGCAAAAATTGTGAAACTGACCAGTTTGCCAGGGAATAACAGTATTCCTTTGATCAACACCTGTGTTGGGATGGACACATTAATGGATGACATTAAATAATTGATGTTTTATAAATGTACAAGACAGACTGGTAAATTTTTTGTTATAAAGACTGAGGATCGTGTATAGTGGGTGTAATGTGTACAACTGTGTACGTTTTCGGCCCATTGAATATTCCGGCTGAGAGTGATGAATAGGGCGATCAAATTCCGTTAAAGGTACATAGTCGTCCCGTGGTCGTCCAAAATGCACGCCAAGTTTGACTGGAATCGGACATACAAAATTCGAACGAAAACAATAGCTGTTTCGGACCTACCGAATCATACAATGCTGAAATAACCATCTGGCAAGCGTTCTTTTGTTATCACCGCCCCCTGCACATGATGGGATATTTTGCTGTGGCATGGCAATTTGAACTTTTTCGTATATTCCTTTTTGTCAACAATATCCCAGTCCATGAAACTGTCTGGATGCTTCTTCAAAAAGACAGTGACAGGCTGTGCTCGCGGAATCTTGACGGTGACGATCTTTCCGTAAGCAGCAGCAGCCTTGTTAATGGCCGATTCAAAGTCACCCTTGATAATCCTCCGAAATGGTCTTGGTCCCGATGCTGCAAAACTTGTGAAACTGACCAGTTTGCCAGGTAATAACAGTATTCCTTTGATCAACACCTGTGTTGGGATGGACACATTAATGGATGACATTAAATAATTGATAATGTTTTATAAATGTACAAGACAGACTGGTAATTTTTTTGTTATAAAGACTGAGGATCGTGTATAGTGGGTGTAATGTGTACAACTGTGTACGTTTTCGGCCCATCGAATATTCCGGCTGAGAGTGATGAATAGGGCGATCAAATTCCGTTAAAGGTACATAGTCGTCCCATGGTCGTCCAAAATGCACGCCAAGTTTGACTCGAATCGGACATACAAAATTCGAACGAAAACAATAGCTGTTTCGGACCTACCGAATCATACAATGCTGAAATAACCATCTGGCAAGCGTTCTTTTGTTATCACCGCCCCCTGCACATGATGGGATATTTTGCTGTGGCATGGCAATTTGAACTTTTTCGTATATTCCTTTTTGTCAACAATATCCCAGTCCATGAAACTGTCTGGATGCTTCTTCAAAAAGACAGTGACAGGCTGTGCTCGCGGAATCTTGACGGTGACGATCTTTCCGTAAGCAGCAGCAGCAGCCTTGTTAATGGCCGATTCAAAGTCACCCTTGATAATCCTCCGAAATGGTCTTGGTCTTGATGCTGCAAAACTTGTGAAACTGACCAGTTTGCCAGGGAATAACAGTATTCCTTTGATCAACACCTGTGTTGGGATGGACACATTAATGGATGACATTAAATAATTGATAATGTTTTATAAATGTACAAGACAGACTGGTAATTTTTTTGTTATAAAGACTGAGGATCGTGTATAGTGGGTGTAATGTGTACAACTGTGTACGTTTTCGGCCCATTGAATATTCCGGCTGTGAGAGTGATAAATAGGGCGATCAAATTCCGTTAAAGGTACATAGTCGTCCCATGGTCGTCCAAAATGCACGCCAAGTTTGACTGGAATCGGACATAAAAAATTCGAACGAAAACAATAGCTGTTTCGGACCTACCGAATCATACAATGCTGAAATAACCATCTGGCAAGCGTTCTTTTGTTATCACCGCCCCCTGCACATGATGGGATATTTTGCTGTGGCATGGCAATTTGAACTTTTTCGTATATTCCTTTTTGTCAACAATATCCCAGTCCATGAAACTGTCTGGATGCTTCTTCAAAAAGACAGTGACAGGCTGTGCTCGCGGAATCTTGACGGTGACGATCTTTCCGTAAGCAGCAGCAGCCTTGTTAATGGCCGATTCAAAGTCACCCTTGATAATCCTCCGAAATGGTCTTGGTCCCGATGCTGCAAAACTTGTGAAACTGACCAGTTTGCCAGGGAATAACAGTATTCCTTTGATCAACACCTGTGTTGGGATGGACACATTAATGGATGACATTAAATAATTGATAATGTTTTATAAATGTACAAGACAGACTGGTAATTTTTTTGTTATAAAGACTGAGGATCGTGTATAGTGGGTGTAATGTGTACAACTGTGTACGTTTTCGGCCCATTGAATATTCCGGCTGAGAGTGATGAATAGGGCGATCAAATTCCGTTAAAGGTACATAGTCGTCCCGTGGTCGTCCAAAATGCACGCCAAGTTTGACTGGAATCGGACATACAAAATTCGAACGAAAACAATAGCTGTTTCGGACCTACCGAATCATACAATGCTGAAATAACCATCTGGCAAGCGTTCTTTTGTTATCACCGCCCCCTGCACATGATGGGATATTTTGCTGTGGCATGGCAATTTGAACTTTTTCGTATATTCCTTTTTGTCAACAATATCCCAGTCCATGAAACTGTCTGGATGCTTCTTCAAAAAGACAGTGACAGGCTGTGCTCGCGGAATCTTGACGGTGACGATCTTTCCGTAAGCAGCAGCAGCCTTGTTAATGGCCGATTCAAAGTCACCCTTGATAATCCTCCGAAATGGTCTTGGTCCCGATGCTGCAAAACTTGTGAAACTGACCAGTTTGCCAGGTAATAACAGTATTCCTTTGATCAACACCTGTGTTGGGATGGACACATTAATGGATGACATTAAATAATTGATAATGTTTTATAAATGTACAAGACAGACTGGTAATTTTTTTGTTATAAAGACTGAGGATCGTGTATAGTGGGTGTAATGTGTACAACTGTGTACGTTTTCGGCCCATCGAATATTCCGGCTGAGAGTGATGAATAGGGCGATCAAATTCCGTTAAAGGTACATAGTCGTCCCATGGTCGTCCAAAATGCACGCCAAGTTTGACTGGAATCGGACATACAAAATTCGAACGAAAACAATAGCTGTTTCGGACCTACCGAATCATACAATGCTGAAATAACCATCTGGCAAGCGTTCTTTTGTTATCACCGCCCCCTGCACATGATGGGATATTTTGCTGTGGCATGGCAATTTGAACTTTTTCGTATATTCCTTTTTGTCAACAATATCCCAGTCCATGAAACTGTCTGGATGCTTCTTCAAAAAGACAGTGACAGGCTGTGCTCGCGGAATCTTGACGGTGACGATCTTTCCGTAAGCAGCAGCAGCCTTGTTAATGGCCGATTCAAAGTCACCCTTGATAATCCTCCGAAATGGTCTTGGTCTTGATGCTGCAAAACTTGTGAAACTGACCAGTTTGCCAGGGAATAACAGTATTCCTTTGATCAACACCTGTGTTGGGATGGACACATTAATGGATGACATTAAATAATTGATAATGTTTTATAAATGTACAAGACAGACTGGTAATTTTTTTGTTATAAAGACTGAGGATCGTGTATAGTGGGTGTAATGTGTACAACTGTGTACGTTTTCGGCCCATTGAATATTCCGGCTGTGAGAGTGATAAATAGGGCGATCAAATTCCGTTAAAGGTACATAGTCGTCCCGTGGTCGTCCAAAATGCACGCCAAGTTTGACTGGAATCGGACATAAAAAATTCGAACGAAAACAATAGCTGTTTCGGACTTACCGAATCATACAATGCTGAAATAACCATCTGGCAAGCGTTCTTTTGTTATCACCGCCCCCTGCACATGATGGGATATTTTGCTGTGGCATGGCAATTTGAACTTTTTCGTATATTCCTTTTTGTCAACAATATCCCAGTCCATGAAACTGTCTGGATGCTTCTTCAAAAAGACAGTGACAGGCTGTGCTCGCGGAATCTTGACGGTGACGATCTTTCCGTAAGCAGCAGCAGCCTTGTTAATGGCCGATTCAAAGTCACCCTTGATAATCCTCCGAAATGGTCTTGGTCCCGATGCTGCAAAACTTGTGAAACTGACCAGTTTGCCAGGGAATAACAGTATTCCTTTGATCAACACCTGTGTTGGGATGGACACATTAATGGATGACATTAAATAATTGATAATGTTTTATAAATGTACAAGACAGACTGGTAATTTTTTTGTTATAAAGACTGAGGATCGTGTATAGTGGGTGTAATGTGTACAACTGTGTACGTTTTCGGCCCATTGAATATTCCGGCTGAGAGTGATGAATAGGGCGATCAAATTCCGTTAAAGGTACATAGTCGTCCCGTGGTCGTCCAAAATGCACGCCAAGTTTGACTGGAATCGGACATACAAAATTCGAACGAAAACAATAGCTGTTTCGGACCTACCGAATCATACAATGCTGAAATAACCATCTGGCAAGCGTTCTTTTGTTATCACCGCCCCCTGCACATGATGGGATATTTTGCTGTGGCATGGCAATTTGAACTTTTTCGTATATTCCTTTTTGTCAACAATATCCCAGTCCATGAAACTGTCTGGATGCTTCTTCAAAAAGACAGTGACAGGCTGTGCTCGCGGAATCTTGACGGTGACGATCTTTCCGTAAGCAGCAGCAGCCTTGTTAATGGCCGATTCAAAGTCACCCTTGATAATCCTCCGAAATGGTCTTGGTCTCGATGCTGCAAAACTTGTGAAACTGACCAGTTTGCCAGGGAATAACAGTATTCCTTTGATCAACACCTGTGTTGGGATGGACACATTAATGGATGACATTAAATAATTGATAATGTTTTATAAATGTACAAGACAGACTGGTAATGTTTTTGTTATAAAGACTGAGGATCGTGTATAGTGGGTGTAATGTGTACAACTGTGTACGTTTTCGGCCCATTGAATATTCCGGCTGTGAGAGTGATGAATAGGGCGATCAAATTCCGTTAAAGGTACATAGTCGTCCCATGGTCGTCCAAAATGCACGCCAAGTTTGACTGGAATCGGACATACAAAATTCGAACGAAAACAATAGCTGTTTCGGACCTACCGAATCATACAATGCTGAAATAACCATCTGGCAAGCGTTCTTTTGTTATCACCGCCCCCTGCACATGATGGGATATTTTGCTGTGGCATGGCAATTTGAACTTTTTCGTATATTCCTTTTTGTCAACAATATCCCAGTCCATGAAACTGTCTGGATGCTTCTTCAAAAAGACAGTGACCGACTGTGCTCGCGGAATCTTGACGGTGACGATCTTTCCGTAAGCAGCAGCAGCCTTGTTAATGGCCGATTCAAAGTCACCCTTGATAATCCTCCGAAATGGTCTTGGTCCCGATGCTGCAAAACTTGTGAAACTGACCAGTTTGCCAGGGAATAACAGTATTCCTTTGATCAACACCTGTGTTGGGATGGACACATTAATGGATGACATAAAATAATTGATAATGTTTTATAAATGTACAAGACAGACTGGTAATGTTTTTGTTATAAAGACTGAGGATCGTGTATAGTGGGTGTAATGTGTACAACTGTGTAAGTTTTCGGCCCATTGAATATTCCGGCTGAGAGTGATGAATAGGGCGATAAAATTCCGTTAAAGGTACATAGTCGTCCCATGGTCGTCCAAAATGCACGCCAAGTTTGACTGGAATCGGACATACAAAATTCGAACGAAAACAATACCTGTTTCGGACCTACCGAATCATACAATGCTGAAATAACCATCTGGCAAGCGTTCTTTTGTTATCACCGCCCCCTGCACATGATGGGATATTTTGCTGTGGCATGGCAATTTGAACTTTTTCGTATATTCCTTTTTGTCAACAATATCCCAGTCCATGAAACTGTCTGGATGCTTCTTCAAAAAGACAGTGACCGGCTGTGCTCGCGGAATCTTGACGGTGACGATCTTTCCGTAAGCAGCAGCAGCCTTGTTAATGGCCGATTCAAAGTCACCCTTGATAATCCTCCGAAATGGTCTTGGTCCCGATGCTGCAAAACTTGTGAAACTGACCAGTTTGCCAGGGAATAACAGTATTCCTTTGATCAACACCTATGTTGGGATGGACACATTAATGGATGACATTAAATAATTGATAATGTTTTATAAATGTACAAGACAGACTGGTAATTTTTTTGTTATAAAGACTGAGGATCGTGTATAGTGGGTGTAATGTGTACAACTGTGTACGTTTTCGGCCCATTGAATATTCCGGCTGAGAGTGATAAATAGGGCGATCAAATTCCGTTAAAGGTACATAGTCGTCCCATGGTCGTCCAAAATGCACGCCAAGTTTGACTGGAATCGGACATAAAAAATTCGAACGAAAACAATAGCTGTTTCGGACTTACCGAATCATACAATGCTGAAATAACCATCTGGCAAGCGTTCTTTTGTTATCACCGCCCCCTGCACATGATGGGATATTTTGCTGTGGCATGGCAATTTGAACTTTTTCGTATATTCCTTTTTGTCAACAATATCCCAGTCCATGAAACTGTCTGGATGCTTCTTCAAAAAGACAGTGACAGGCTGTGCTCGCGGAATCTTGACGGTGACGATCTTTCCGTAAGCAGCAGCAGCCTTGTTAATGGCCGATTCAAAGTCACCCTTGATAATCCTCCGAAATGGTCTTGGTCCCGATGCTGCAAAACTTGTGAAACTGACCAGTTTGCCAGGGAATAACAGTATTCCTTTGATCAACACCTGTGTTGGGATGGACACATTAATGGATGACATTAAATAATTGATAATGTTTTATAAATGTACAAGACAGACTGGTAATTTTTTTGTTATAAAGACTGAGGATCGTGTATAGTGGGTGTAATGTGTACAACTGTGTACGTTTTCGGCCCATTGAATATTCCGGCTGAGAGTGATGAATAGGGCGATCAAATTCCGTTAAAGGTACATAGTCGTCCCGTGGTCGTCCAAAATGCACGCCAAGTTTGACTGGAATCGGACATACAAAATTCGAACGAAAACAATAGCTGTTTCGGACCTACCGAATCATACAATGCTGAAATAACCATCTGGCAAGCGTTCTTTTGTTATAACCGCCCCCTGCACATGATGGGATATTTTGCTGTGGCATGGCAATTTGAACTTTTTCGTATATTCCTTTTTGTCAACAATATCCCAGTCCATGAAACTGTCTGGATGCTTCTTCAAAAAGACAATGACCGACTGTGCTCGCGGAATCTTGACGGTGACGATCTTTCCGTAAGCAGCAGCAGCCTTGTTAATGGCCGATTCAAAGTCACCCTTGATAATCCTCCGAAATGGTCTTGGTCCCGATGCTGCAAAACTTGTGAAACGGACCAGTTTGCCAGGGAATAACAGTATTCCTTTGATCAACACCTGTGTTGGGATGGACACATTAATGGATGACATTAAATAATTGATAATGTTTTATAAATGTACAAGACAGACTGGTAATTTTTTTGTTATCAAGACTGAGGATCGTGTATAGTGGGTGTAATGTGTACAACTGTGTACGTTTTCGGCCCATTGAATATTCCGGCTGCGAGAGTGATGAATAGGGCGATCAAATTCCGTTAAAGGTACATAGTCGTCCCATGGTCGTCCAAAATGCACGCCAAGTTTGACTGGAATCGGACATACAAAATTCGAACGAAAACAATAGCTGTTTCGGACCTACCGAATCATACAATGCTGAAATAACCATCTGGCAAGCGTTCTTTTGTTATCACCGCCCCCTGCACCCCGCCCTATGGGATATTTTGCTGTGGCATGGCAATTTGAACTTTTTCGTATATTCCTTTTTGTCAACAATATCCCAGTCCATGAAACTGTCTGGATGCTTCTTCAAAAAGACAGTGACCGGCTGTGCTCGCGGAATCTTGACGGTGACGATCTTTCCGTAAGCAGCAGCAGCCTTGTTAATGGCCGATTCAAAGTCACCCTTGATAATCCTCCGAAATGGTCTTGGTCCCGATGCTGCAAAACTTGTGAAACTGACCAGTTTGCCAGGGAATAACAGTATTCCTTTGATCAACACCTGTGTTGGGATGGACACATTAATGGATGACATTAAATAATTGATAATGTTTTATAAATGTACAAGACAGACTGGTAATTTGTTTGTTATAAAGACTGAGGATCGTGTATAGTGGGTGTAATGTGTACAACTGTGTACGTTTTCGGCCCATTGAATATTCCGGCTGTGAGAGTGATGAATAGGGCGATCAAATTCCGTTAAAGGTACATAGTCGTCCCATGGTCGTCCAAAATGCACGCCAAGTTTGACTGGAATCGGACATAAAAAATTCGAACGAAAACAATAGCTGTTTCGGACTTACCGAATCATACAATGCTGAAATAACCATCTGGCAAGCGTTCTTTTGTTATCACCGCCCCCTGCACATGATGGGATATTTTGCTGTGGCATGGCAATTTGAACTTTTTCGTATATTCCTTTTTGTCAACAATATCCCAGTCCATGAAACTGTCTGGATGCTTCTTCAAAAAGACAGTGACAGGCTGTGCTCGCGGAATCTTGACGGTGACGATCTTTCCGTAAGCAGCAGCAGCCTTGTTAATGGCCGATTCAAAGTCACCCTTGATAATCCTCCGAAATGGTCTTGGTCCCGATGCTGCAAAACTTGTGAAACTGACCAGTTTGCCAGGGAATAACAGTATTCCTTTGATCAACACCTGTGTTGGGATGGACACATTAATGGATGACATTAAATAATTGATAATGTTTTATAAATGTACAAGACAGACTGGTAATTTTTTTGTTATAAAGACTGAGGATCGTGTATAGTGGGTGTAATGTGTACAACTGTGTACGTTTTCGGCCCATTGAATATTCCGGCTGAGAGTGATGAATAGGGCGATCAAATTCCGTTAAAGGTACATAGTCGTCCCGTGGTCGTCCAAAATGCACGCCAAGTTTGACTGGAATCGGACATACAAAATTCGAACGAAAACAATAGCTGTTTCGGACCTACCGAATCATACAATGCTGAAATAACCATCTGGCAAGCGTTCTTTTGTTATAACCGCCCCCTGCACATGATGGGATATTTTGCTGTGGCATGGCAATTTGAACTTTTTCGTATATTCCTTTTTGTCAACAATATCCCAGTCCATGAAACTGTCTGGATGCTTCTTCAAAAAGACAGTGACCGGCTGTGCTCGCGGAATCTTGACGGTGACGATCTTTCCGTAAGCAGCAGCAGCCTTGTTAATGGCCGATTCAAAGTCACCCTTGATAATCCTCCGAAATGGTCTTGGTCCCGATGCTGCAAAACTTGTGAAACTGACCAGTTTGCCAGGGAATAACAGTATTCCTTTGATCAACACCTGTGTTGGGATGGACACATTAATGGATGACATTAAATAATTGATAATGTTTTATAAATGTACAAGACAGACTGGTAATTTTTTTGTTATAAAGACTGAGGATCGTGTATAGTGGGTGTAATGTGTACAACTGTGTACGTTTTCGGCCCATTGAATATTCCGACTGAGAGTGATAAATAGGGCGATCAAATTCCGTTAAAGGTACATAGTCGTCCCATGGTCGTCCAAAATGCACGCCAAGTTTGACTGGAATCGGACATAAAAAATTCGAACGAAAACAATAGCTGTTTCGGACTTACCGAATCATACAATGCTGAAATAACCATCTGGCAAGCGTTCTTTTGTTATCACCGCCCCCTGCACATGATGGGATATTTTGCTGTGGCATGGCAATTTGAACTTTTTCGTATATTCCTTTTTGTCAACAATATCCCAGTCCATGAAACTGTCTGGATGCTTCTTCAAAAAGACAGTGACCGGCTGTGCTCGCGGAATCTTGACGGTGACGATCTTTCCGTAAGCAGCAGCAGCCTTGTTAATGGCCGATTCAAAGTCACCCTTGATAATCCTCCGAAATGGTCTTGGTCCCGATGCTGCAAAACTTGTGAAACTGACCAGTTTGCCAGGGAATAACAGTATTCCTTTGATCAACACCTGTGTTGGGATGGACACATTAATGGATGACATTAAATAATTGATAATGTTTTATAAATGTACAAGACAGACTGGTAATTTTTTTGTTATAAAGACTGAGGATCGTGTATAGTGGGTGTAATGTGTACAACTGTGTACGTTTTCGGCCCATTGAATATTCCGGCTGTGAGAGTGATGAATAGGGCGATCAAATTCCGTTAAAGGTACATAGTCGTCCCGTGGTCGTCCAAAATGCACGCCAAGTTTGACTGGAATCGGACATACAAAATTCGAACGAAAACAATAGCTGTTTCGGACCTACCGAATCATACAATGCTGAAATAACCATCTGGCAAGCGTTCTTTTGTTATCACCGCCCCCTGCACATGATGGGATATTTTGCTGTGGCATGGCAATTTGAACTTTTTCGTATATTCCTTTGTCAACAATATCCCAGTCCATGAAACTGTCTGGATGCTTCTTCAAAAAGACAGTGACCGGCTGTGCTCGCGGAATCTTGACGGTGACGATCTTTCCGTAAGCAGCAGCAGCCTTGTTAATGGCCGATTCAAAATCACCCTTGATAATCTTCCGAAATGGTCTTGGTCCCGATGCTGCAAAACTTGTGAAACTGACCAGTTTGCCAGGGAATAACAGTATTCCTTTGATCAACACCTGTGTTGGGATGGACACATTAATGGATGACATTAAATAATTGATAATGTTTTATAAATGTACAAGACAGACTGGTAATTTTTTTGTTATAAAGACTGAGGATCGTGTATAGTGGGTGTAATGTGTACAACTGTGTACGTTTTCGGCCCATTGAATATTCCGGCTGAGAGTGATGAATAGGGCGATCAAATTCCGTTAAAGGTACATAGTCGTCCCATGGTCGTCCAAAATGCACGCCAAGTTTGACTGGAATCGGACATACAAATTTCGAACGAAAACAATAGCTGTTCCGGACCTACCGAATCATACAATGCTGAAATAACCATCTGGCAAGCGTTCTTTTGTTATCACCGCCCCCTGCACATGATGGGATATTTTGCTGTGGCATGGCAATTTGAACTTTTTCGTATATTCCTTTTTGTCAACAATATCCCAGTCCATGACACTGTCTGGATGCTTCTTCAAAAAGACAGTGACAGGCTGTGCTCGCGGAATCTTGACGGTGACGATCTTTCCGTAAGCAGCAGCAGCCTTGTTAATGGCCGATTCAAAGTCACCCTTGATAATCCTACGAAATGGTCTTGGTCCCGATGCTGCAAAACTTGTGAAACTGACCAGTTTGCCAGGGAATAACAGTATTCCTTTGATCAACACCTGTGTTGGGATGGACACATTAATGGATGACATTAAATAATTGATAATGTTTTATAAATGTACAAGACAGACTGGTAATTTTTTTGTTATAAAGACTGAGGATCGTGTATAGTGGGTGTAATGTGTACAACTGTGTACGTTTTCGGCCCATTGAATATTCCGGCTGTGAGAGTGATGAATAGGGCGATCAAATTCCGTTAAAGGTACATAGTCGTCCCGTGGTCGTCCAAAATGCACGCCAAGTTTGACTGGAATCGGACATACAAAATTCGAACGAAAACAATAGCTGTTTCGGACCTACCGAATCATACAATGCTGAAATAACCATCTGGCAAGCGTTCTTTTGTTATCACCGCCCCCTGCACATGATGGGATATTTTGCTGTGGCATGGCAATTTGAACTTTTTCGTATATTCCTTTTTGTCAACAATATCCCAGTCCATGAAACTGTCTGGATGCTTCTTCAAAAAGACAGTGACCGGCTGTGCTCGCGGAATCTTGACGGTGACGATCTTTCCGTAAGCAGCAGCAGCCTTGTTAATGGCCGATTCAAAGTCACCCTTGATAATCCTCCGAAATGGTCTTGGTCCCGATGCTGCAAAACTTGTGAAACTGACCAGTTTGCCAGGGAATAACAGTATTCCTTTGATCAACACCTGTGTTGGGATGGACACATTAATGGATGACATTAAATAATTGATAATGTTTTATAAATGTACAAGACAGACTGGTAATTTTTTTGTTATAAAGACTGAGGATCGTGTATAGTGGGTGTAATGTGTACAACTGTGTACGTTTTCGGCCCATTGAATATTCCGGCTGTGAGAGTGATGAATAGGGCGATCAAATTCCGTTAAAGGTACATAGTCGTCCCGTGGTCGTCCAAAATGCACGCCAAGTTTGACTGGAATCGGACATACAAAATTCGAACGAAAACAATAGCTGTTTCGGACCTACCGAATCATACAATGCTGAAATAACCATCTGGCAAGCGTTCTTTTGTTATCACCGCCCCCTGCACATGATGGGATATTTTGCTGTGGCATGGCAATTTGAACTTTTTCGTATATTCCTTTGTCAACAATATCCCAGTCCATGAAACTGTCTGGATGCTTCTTCAAAAAGACAGTGACCGGCTGTGCTCGCGGAATCTTGACGGTGACGATCTTTCCGTAAGCAGCAGCAGCCTTGTTAATGGCCGATTCAAAATCACCCTTGATAATCTTCCGAAATGGTCTTGGTCCCGATGCTGCAAAACTTGTGAAACTGACCAGTTTGCCAGGGAATAACAGTATTCCTTTGATCAACACCTGTGTTGGGATGGACACATTAATGGATGACATTAAATAATTGATAATGTTTTATAAATGTACAAGACAGACTGGTAATTTTTTTGTTATAAAGACTGAGGATCGTGTATAGTGGGTGTAATGTGTACAACTGTGTACGTTTTCGGCCCATTGAATATTCCGGCTGAGAGTGATGAATAGGGCGATCAAATTCCGTTAAAGGTACATAGTCGTCCCATGGTCGTCCAAAATGCACGCCAAGTTTGACTGGAATCGGACATACAAATTTCGAACGAAAACAATAGCTGTTCCGGACCTACCGAATCATACAATGCTGAAATAACCATCTGGCAAGCGTTCTTTTGTTATCACCGCCCCCTGCACATGATGGGATATTTTGCTGTGGCATGGCAATTTGAACTTTTTCGTATATTCCTTTTTGTCAACAATATCCCAGTCCATGACACTGTCTGGATGCTTCTTCAAAAAGACAGTGACAGGCTGTGCTCGCGGAATCTTGACGGTGACGATCTTTCCGTAAGCAGCAGCAGCCTTGTTAATGGCCGATTCAAAGTCACCCTTGATAATCCTCCGAAATGGTCTTGGTCCCGATGCTGCAAAACTTGTGAAACTGACCAGTTTGCCAGGGAATAACAGTATTCCTTTGATCAACACCTGTGTTGGGATGGACACATTAATGGATGACATTAAATAATTGATAATGTTTTATAAATGTACAAGACAGACTGGTAATTTTTTTGTTATAAAGACTGAGGATCGTGTATAGTGGGTGTAATGTGTACAACTGTGTACGTTTTCGGCCCATTGAATATTCCGGCTGTGAGCGTGATGAATAGGGCGATCAAATTCCGTTAAAGGTACATAGTCGTCCCATGGTCGTCCAAAATGCACGCCAAGTTTGACTGGAATCGGACATACAAAATTCGAACGAAAACAATAGCTGTTTCGGACCTACCGAATCATACAATGCTGAAATAACCATCTGGCAAGCGTTCTTTTGTTATCACCGCCCCCTGCACATGATGGGATATTTTGCTGTGGCATGGCAATTTGAACTTTTTCGTATATTCCTTTGTCAACAATATCCCAGTCCATGAAACTGTCTGGATGCTTCTTCAAAAAGACAGTGACCGGCTGTGCTCGCGGAATCTTGACGGTGACGATCTTTCCGTTAGCAGCAGCAGCCTTGTTAATGGCCGATTCAAAATCACCCTTGATAATCTTCCGAAATGGTCTTGGTCCCGATGCTGCAAAACTTGTGAAACTGACCAGTTTGCCAGGGAATAACAGTATTCCTTTGATCAACACCTGTGTTGGGATGGACACATTAATGGATGACATTAAATAATTGATAATGTTTTATAAATGTACAAGACAGACTGGTAATTTTTTTGTTATAAAGACTGAGGATCGTGTATAGTGGGTGTAATGTGTACAACTGTGTACGTTTTCGGCCCATTGAATATTCCGGCTGAGAGTGATGAATAGGGCGATCAAATTCCGTTAAAGGTACATAGTCGTCCCATGGTCGTCCAAAATGCACGCCAAGTTTGACTGGAATCGGACATACAAATTTCGAACGAAAACAATAGCTGTTCCGGACCTACCGAATCATACAATGCTGAAATAACCATCTGGCAAGCGTTCTTTTGTTATCACCGCCCCCTGCACATGATGGGATATTTTGCTGTGGCATGGCAATTTGAACTTTTTCGTATATTCCTTTTTGTCAACAATATCCCAGTCCATGACACTGTCTGGATGCTTCTTCAAAAAGACAGTGACAGGCTGTGCTCGCGGAATCTTGACGGTGACGATATTTCCGTAAGCAGCAGCAGCCTTGTTAATGGCCGATTCAAAGTCACCCTTGATAATCCTACGAAATGGTCTTGGTCCCGATGCTGCAAAACTTGTGAAACTGACCAGTTTGCCAGGGAATAACAGTATTCCTTTGATCAACACCTGTGTTGGGATGGACACATTAATGGATGACATTAAATAATTGATAATGTTTTATAAATGTACAAGACAGACTGGTAATTTTTTTGTTATAAAGACTGAGGATCGTGTATAGTGGGTGTAATGTGTACAACTGTGTACGTTTTCGGCCCATTGAATATTCCGGCTGTGAGAGTGATGAATAGGGCGATCAAATTCCGTTAAAGGTACATAGTCGTCCCGTGGTCGTCCAAAATGCACGCCAAGTTTGACTGGAATCGGACATACAAAATTCGAACGAAAACAATAGCTGTTTCGGACCTACCGAATCATACAATGCTGAAATAACCATCTGGCAAGCGTTCTTTTGTTATCACCGCCCCCTGCACATGATGGGATATTTTGCTGTGGCATGGCAATTTGAACTTTTTCGTATATTCCTTTTTGTCAACAATATCCCAGTCCATGAAACTGTCTGGATGCTTCTTCAAAAAGACAGTGACCGGCTGTGCTCGCGGAATCTTGACGGTGACGATCTTTCCGTAAGCAGCAGCAGCCTTGTTAATGGCCGATTCAAAGTCACCCTTGATAATCCTCCGAAATGGTCTTGGTCCCGATGCTGCAAAACTTGTGAAACTGACCAGTTTGCCAGGGAATAACAGTATTCCTTTGATCAACACCTGTGTTGGGATGGACACATTAATGGATGACATTAAATAATTGATAATGTTTTATAAATGTACAAGACAGACTGGTAATTTTTTTGTTATAAAGACTGAGGATCGTGTATAGTGGGTGTAATGTGTACAACTGTGTACGTTTTCGGCCCATTGAATATTCCGGCTGTGAGAGTGATGAATAGGGCGATCAAATTCCGTTAAAGGTACATAGTCGTCCCGTGGTCGTCCAAAATGCACGCCAAGTTTGACTGGAATCGGACATACAAAATTCGAACGAAAACAATAGCTGTTTCGGACCTACCGAATCATACAATGCTGAAATAACCATCTGGCAAGCGTTCTTTTGTTATCACCGCCCCCTGCACATGATGGGATATTTTGCTGTGGCATGGCAATTTGAACTTTTTCGTATATTCCTTTGTCAACAATATCCCAGTCCATGAAACTGTCTGGATGCTTCTTCAAAAAGACAGTGACCGGCTGTGCTCGCGGAATCTTGACGGTGACGATCTTTCCGTAAGCAGCAGCAGCCTTGTTAATGGCCGATTCAAAATCACCCTTGATAATCTTCCGAAATGGTCTTGGTCCCGATGCTGCAAAACTTGTGAAACTGACCAGTTTGCCAGGGAATAACAGTATTCCTTTGATCAACACCTGTGTTGGGATGGACACATTAATGGATGACATTAAATAATTGATAATGTTTTATAAATGTACAAGACAGACTGGTAATTTTTTTGTTATAAAGACTGAGGATCGTGTATAGTGGGTGTAATGTGTACAACTGTGTACGTTTTCGGCCCATTGAATATTCCGGCTGAGAGTGATGAATAGGGCGATCAAATTCCGTTAAAGGTACATAGTCGTCCCATGGTCGTCCAAAATGCACGCCAAGTTTGACTGGAATCGGACATACAAATTTCGAACGAAAACAATAGCTGTTCCGGACCTACCGAATCATACAATGCTGAAATAACCATCTGGCAAGCGTTCTTTTGTTATCACCGCCCCCTGCACATGATGGGATATTTTGCTGTGGCATGGCAATTTGAACTTTTTCGTATATTCCTTTTTGT
This sequence comes from Henricia sp. BOLD:AAB3569, assembly GCA_037783545.1. Classification (NCBI taxonomy): domain Eukaryota; kingdom Metazoa; phylum Echinodermata; class Asteroidea; order Spinulosida; family Echinasteridae; genus Henricia; species Henricia sp. BOLD:AAB3569. The sequence goes on from JBBELK010000008.1 coordinate 98,421, forward strand.
CAACAATATCCCAGTCCATGACACTGTCTGGATGCTTCTTCAAAAAGACAGTGACAGGCTGTGCTCGCGGAATCTTGACGGTGACGATCTTTCCGTAAGCAGCAGCAGCCTTGTTAATGGCCGATTCAAAGTCACCCTTGATAATCCTCCGAAATGGTCTTGGTCCCGATGCTGCAAAACTTGTGAAACTGACCAGTTTGCCAGGGAATAACAGTATTCCTTTGATCAACACCTGTGTTGGGATGGACACATTAATGGATGACATTAAATAATTGATAATGTTTTATAAATGTACAAGACAGACTGGTAATTTTTTTGTTATAAAGACTGAGGATCGTGTATAGTGGGTGTAATGTGTACAACTGTGTACGTTTTCGGCCCATTGAATATTCCGGCTGTGAGCGTGATGAATAGGGCGATCAAATTCCGTTAAAGGTACATAGTCGTCCCATGGTCGTCCAAAATGCACGCCAAGTTTGACTGGAATCGGACATACAAAATTCGAACGAAAACAATAGCTGTTTCGGACCTACCGAATCATACAATGCTGAAATAACCATCTGGCAAGCGTTCTTTTGTTATCACCGCCCCCTGCACATGATGGGATATTTTGCTATGGCATGGCAATTTGAACTTTTTCGTATATTCCTTTTTGTCAACAATATCCCAGTCCATGAAACTGTCTGGATGCTTCTTCAAAAAGACAGTGACCGGCTGTGCTCGCGGAATCTTGACGGTGACGATCTTTCCGTAAGCAGCAGCAGCCTTGTTAATGGCCGATTCAAAGTCACCCTTGATAATCCTCCGAAATGGTCTTGGTCCCGATGCTGCAAAACTTGTGAAACTGACCAGTTTGCCAGGGAATAACAGTATTCCTTTGATCAACACCTGTGTTGGGATGGACACATTAATGGATGACATTAAATAATTGATAATGTTTTATAAATGTACAAGACAGACTGGTAATTTTTTTGTTATAAAGACTGAGGATCGTGTATAGTGGGTGTAATGTGTACAACTGTGTACGTTTTCGGCCCATTGAATATTCCGGCTGTGAGAGTGATGAATAGGGCGATCAAATTCCGTTAAAGGTACATAGTCGTCCCGTGGTCGTCCAAAATGCACGCCAAGTTTGACTGGAATCGGACATACAAAATTCGAACGAAAACAATAGCTGTTTCGGACCTACCGAATCATACAATGCTGAAATAACCATCTGGCAAGCGTTCTTTTGTTATCACCGCCCCCTGCACATGATGGGATATTTTGCTGTGGCATGGCAATTTGAACTTTTTCGTATATTCCTTTTTGTCAACAATATCCCAGTCCATGACACTGTCTGGATGCTTCTTCAAAAAGACAGTGACAGGCTGTGCTCGCGGAATCTTGACGGTGACGATCTTTCCGTAAGCAGCAGCAGCCTTGTTAATGGCCGATTCAAAGTCACCCTTGATAATCCTCCGAAATGGTCTTGGTCCCGATGCTGCAAAACTTGTGAAACTGACCAGTTTGCCAGGGAATAACAGTATTCCTTTGATCAACACCTGTGTTGGGATGGACACATTAATGGATGACATTAAATAATTGATAATGTTTTATAAATGTACAAGACAGACTGGTAATTTTTTTGTTATAAAGACTGAGGATCGTGTATAGTGGGTGTAATGTGTACAACTGTGTACGTTTTCGGCCCATTGAATATTCCGGCTGTGAGCGTGATGAATAGGGCGATCAAATTCCGTTAAAGGTACATAGTCGTCCCATGGTCGTCCAAAATGCACGCCAAGTTTGACTGGAATCGGACATACAAAATTCGAACGAAAACAATAGCTGTTTCGGACCTACCGAATCATACAATGCTGAAATAACCATCTGGCAAGCGTTCTTTTGTTATCACCGCCCCCTGCACATGATGGGATATTTTGCTATGGCATGGCAATTTGAACTTTTTCGTATATTCCTTTTTGTCAACAATATCCCAGTCCATGAAACTGTCTGGATGCTTCTTCAAAAAGACAGTGACCGGCTGTGCTCGCGGAATCTTGACGGTGACGATCTTTCCGTAAGCAGCAGCAGCCTTGTTAATGGCCGATTCAAAGTCACCCTTGATAATCCTCCGAAATGGTCTTGGTCCCGATGCTGCAAAACTTGTGAAACTGACCAGTTTGCCAGGGAATAACAGTATTCCTTTGATCAACACCTGTGTTGGGATGGACACATTAATGGATGACATTAAATAATTGATAATGTTTTATAAATGTAAAAGACAGACTGGTAATTTTTTTGTTATAAAGACTGAGGATCGTGTATAGTGGGTGTAATGTGTACAACTGTGTACGTTTTCGGCCCATTGAATATTCCGGCTGTGAGAGTGATGAATAGGGCGATCAAATTCCGTTAAAGGTACATAGTCGTCCCATGGTCGTCCAAAATGCACGCCAAGTTTGACTGGAATCGGACATACAAAATTCGAACGAAAACAATAGCTGTTTCGGACCTACCGAATCATACAATGCTGAAATAACCATCTGGCAAGCGTTCTTTTGTTATCACCGCCCCCTGCACATGATGGGATATTTTGCTGTGGCATGGCAATTTGAACTTTTTCGTATATTCCTTTTTGTCAACAATATCCCAGTCCATGAAACTGTCTGGATGCTTCTTCAAAAAGACAGTGACCGGCTGTGCTCGCGGAATCTTGACGGTGACGATCTTTCCGTAAGCAGCAGCAGCCTTGTTAATGGCCGATTCAAAGTCACCCTTGATAATCCTCCGAAATGGTCTTGGTCCCGATGCTGCAAAACTTGTGAAACTGACCAGTTTGCCAGGGAATAACAGTATTCCTTTGATCAACACCTGTGTTGGGATGGACACATTAATGGATGACATTAAATAATTGATAATGTTTTATAAATGTACAAGACAGACTGGTAATTTTTTTGTTATAAAGACTGAGGATCGTGTATAGTGGGTGTAATGTGTACAACTGTGTACGTTTTCGGCCCATTGAATATTCCGGCTGAGAGTGATGAATAGGGCGATCAAATTCCGTTAAAGGTACATAGTCGTCCCATGGTCGTCCAAAATGCACGCCAAGTTTGACTGGAATCGGACATACAAATTTCGAACGAAAACAATAGCTGTTCCGGACCTACCGAATCATACAATGCTGAAATAACCATCTGGCAAGCGTTCTTTTGTTATCACCGCCCCCTGCACATGATGGGATATTTTGCTGTGGCATGGCAATTTGAACTTTTTCGTATATTCCTTTTTGTCAACAATATCCCAGTCCATGACACTGTCTGGATGCTTCTTCAAAAAGACAGTGACAGGCTGTGCTCGCGGAATCTTGACGGTGACGATCTTTCCGTAAGCAGCAGCAGCCTTGTTAATGGCCGATTCAAAGTCACCCTTGATAATCCTCCGAAATGGTCTTGGTCCCGATGCTGCAAAACTTGTGAAACTGACCAGTTTGCCAGGGAATAACAGTATTCCTTTGATCAACACCTGTGTTGGGATGGACACATTAATGGATGACATTAAATAATTGATAATGTTTTATAAATGTACAAGACAGACTGGTAATTTTTTTGTTATAAAGACTGAGGATCGTGTATAGTGGGTGTAATGTGTACAACTGTGTACGTTTTCGGCCCATTGAATATTCCGGCTGTGAGCGTGATGAATAGGGCGATCAAATTCCGTTAAAGGTACATAGTCGTCCCATGGTCGTCCAAAATGCACGCCAAGTTTGACTGGAATCGGACATACAAAATTCGAACGAAAACAATAGCTGTTTCGGACCTACCGAATCATACAATGCTGAAATAACCATCTGGCAAGCGTTCTTTTGTTATCACCGCCCCCTGCACATGATGGGATATTTTGCTATGGCATGGCAATTTGAACTTTTTCGTATATTCCTTTTTGTCAACAATATCCCAGTCCATGAAACTGTCTGGATGCTTCTTCAAAAAGACAGTGACCGGCTGTGCTCGCGGAATCTTGACGGTGACGATCTTTCCGTAAGCAGCAGCAGCCTTGTTAATGGCCGATTCAAAGTCACCCTTGATAATCCTCCGAAATGGTCTTGGTCCCGATGCTGCAAAACTTGTGAAACTGACCAGTTTGCCAGGGAATAACAGTATTCCTTTGATCAACACCTGTGTTGGGATGGACACATTAATGGATGACATTAAATAATTGATAATGTTTTATAAATGTACAAGACAGACTGGTAATTTTTTTGTTATAAAGACTGAGGATCGTGTATAGTGGGTGTAATGTGTACAACTGTGTACGTTTTCGGCCCATTGAATATTCCGGCTGTGAGAGTGATGAATAGGGCGATCAAATTCCGTTAAAGGTACATAGTCGTCCCGTGGTCGTCCAAAATGCACGCCAAGTTTGACTGGAATCGGACATACAAAATTCGAACGAAAACAATAGCTGTTTCGGACCTACCGAATCATACAATGCTGAAATAACCATCTGGCAAGCGTTCTTTTGTTATCACCGCCCCCTGCACATGATGGGATATTTTGCTGTGGCATGGCAATTTGAACTTTTTCGTATATTCCTTTTTGTCAACAATATCCCAGTCCATGACACTGTCTGGATGCTTCTTCAAAAAGACAGTGACAGGCTGTGCTCGCGGAATCTTGACGGTGACGATCTTTCCGTAAGCAGCAGCAGCCTTGTTAATGGCCGATTCAAAGTCACCCTTGATAATCCTCCGAAATGGTCTTGGTCCCGATGCTGCAAAACTTGTGAAACTGACCAGTTTGCCAGGGAATAACAGTATTCCTTTGATCAACACCTGTGTTGGGATGGACACATTAATGGATGACATTAAATAATTGATAATGTTTTATAAATGTACAAGACAGACTGGTAATTTTTTTGTTATAAAGACTGAGGATCGTGTATAGTGGGTGTAATGTGTACAACTGTGTACGTTTTCGGCCCATTGAATATTCCGGCTGTGAGCGTGATGAATAGGGCGATCAAATTCCGTTAAAGGTACATAGTCGTCCCATGGTCGTCCAAAATGCACGCCAAGTTTGACTGGAATCGGACATACAAAATTCGAACGAAAACAATAGCTGTTTCGGACCTACCGAATCATACAATGCTGAAATAACCATCTGGCAAGCGTTCTTTTGTTATCACCGCCCCCTGCACATGATGGGATATTTTGCTATGGCATGGCAATTTGAACTTTTTCGTATATTCCTTTTTGTCAACAATATCCCAGTCCATGAAACTGTCTGGATGCTTCTTCAAAAAGACAGTGACCGGCTGTGCTCGCGGAATCTTGACGGTGACGATCTTTCCGTAAGCAGCAGCAGCCTTGTTAATGGCCGATTCAAAGTCACCCTTGATAATCCTCCGAAATGGTCTTGGTCCCGATGCTGCAAAACTTGTGAAACTGACCAGTTTGCCAGGGAATAACAGTATTCCTTTGATCAACACCTGTGTTGGGATGGACACATTAATGGATGACATTAAATAATTGATAATGTTTTATAAATGTAAAAGACAGACTGGTAATTTTTTTGTTATAAAGACTGAGGATCGTGTATAGTGGGTGTAATGTGTACAACTGTGTACGTTTTCGGCCCATTGAATATTCCGGCTGTGAGAGTGATGAATAGGGCGATCAAATTCCGTTAAAGGTACATAGTCGTCCCATGGTCGTCCAAAATGCACGCCAAGTTTGACTGGAATCGGACATACAAAATTCGAACGAAAACAATAGCTGTTTCGGACCTACCGAATCATACAATGCTGAAATAACCATCTGGCAAGCGTTCTTTTGTTATCACCGCCCCCTGCACATGATGGGATATTTTGCTGTGGCATGGCAATTTGAACTTTTTCGTATATTCCTTTTTGTCAACAATATCCCAGTCCATGAAACTGTCTGGATGCTTCTTCAAAAAGACAGTGACCGGCTGTGCTCGCGGAATCTTGACGGTGACGATCTTTCCGTAAGCAGCAGCAGCCTTGTTAATGGCCGATTCAAAGTCACCCTTGATAATCCTCCGAAATGGTCTTGGTCCCGATGCTGCAAAACTTGTGAAACTGACCAGTTTGCCAGGGAATAACAGTATTCCTTTGATCAACACCTGTGTTGGGATGGACACATTAATGGATGACATTAAATAATTGATAATGTTTTATAAATGTACAAGACAGACTGGTAATTGTTTTGTTATAAAGACTGAGGATCGTGTATAGTGGGTGTAATGTGTACAACTGTGTACGTTTTCGGCCCATTGAATATTCCGGCTGTGAGAGTGATGAATAGGGCGATCAAATTCCGTTAAAGGTACATAGTCGTCCCATGGTCGTCCAAAATGCACGCCAAGTTTGACTGGAATCGGACATACAAAATTCGAACGAAAACAATAGCTGTTTCGGACCTACCGAATCATACAATGCTGAAATAACCATCTGGCAAGCGTTCTTTTGTTATCACCGCCCCCTGCACATGATGGGAAATTTTGCTGTGGCATGGCAATTTGAACTTTTTCGTATATTCCTTTTTGTCAACAATATCCCAGTCCATGAAACTGTCTGGATGCTTCTTCAAAAAGACAGTGACCGGCTGTGCTCGCGGAATCTTGACGGTGACGATCTTTCCGTAAGCAGCAGCAGCCTTGTTAATGGCCGATTCAAAGTCACCCTTGATAATCCTCCGAAATGGTCTTGGTCCCGATGCTGCAAAACTTGTGAAACTGACCAGTTTGCCAGGGAATAACAGTATTCCTTTGATCAACACCTGTGTTGGGATGGACACATTAATGGATGACATTAAATAATTGATAATGTTTTATAAATGTACAAGACAGACTGGTAATTTTTTTGTTATAAAGACTGAGGATCGTGTATAGTGGGTGTAATGTGTACAACTGTGTACGTTTTCGGCCCATTGAATATTCCGGCTGTGAGAGTGATGAATAGGGCGATCAAATTCCGTTAAAGGTACATAGTCGTCCCATGGTCGTCCAAAATGCACGCCAAGTTTGACTGGAATCGGACATACAAAATTCGAACGAAAACAATAGCTGTTTCGGACCTACCGAATCATACAATGCTGAAATAACCATCTGGCAAGCGTTCTTTTGTTATCACCGCCCCCTGCACATGATGGGAAATTTTGATGTGGCATGGCAATTTGAACTTTTTCGTATATTCCTTTTTGTCAACAATATCCCAGTCCATGAAACTGTCTGGATGCTTCTTCAAAAAGACAGTGACCGGGTGACCGGCTGTGCTCGCGGAATCTTGACGGTGACGATCTTTCCGTAAGCAGCAGCAGCCTTGTTAATGGCCGATTCAAAGTCACCCTTGATAATCCTCCGAAATGGTCTTGGTCCCGATGCTGCAAAACTTGTGAAACTGACCAGTTTGCCAGGGAATAACAGTATTCCTTTGATCAACACCTGTGTTGGGATGGACACATTAATGGATGACATTAAATAATTGATAATGTTTTATAAATGTACAAGACAGACTGGTAATTTTTTTGTTATAAAGACTGAGGATCGTGTATAGTGGGTGTAATGTGTACAACTGTGTACGTTTTCGGCCCATTGAATATTCCGGCTGTGAGCGTGATGAATAGGGCGATCAAATTCCGTTAAAGGTACATAGTCGTCCCATGGTCGTCCAAAATGCACGCCAAGTTTGACTGGAATCGGACATACAAAATTCGAACGAAAACAATAGCTGTTTCGGACCTACCGAATCATACAATGCTGAAATAACCATCTGGCAAGCGTTCTTTTGTTATCACCGCCCCCTGCACATGATGGGATATTTTGCTGTGGCATGGCAATTTGAACTTTTTCGTATATTCCTTTTTGTCAACAATATCCCAGTCCATGAAACTGTCTGGATGCTTCTTCAAAAAGACAGTGACCGGGTGACCGGCTGTGCTCGCGGAATCTTGACGGTGACGATCTTTCCGTAAGCAGCAGCAGCCTTGTTAATGGCCGATTCAAAGTCACCCTTGATAATCCTCCGAAATGGTATTGGTCCCGATGCTGCAAAACTTGTGAAACTGACCAGTTTGCCAGGGAATAACAGTATTCCTTTGATCAACACCTGTGTTGGGATGGACACATTAATGGATGACATTAAATAATTGATAATGTTTTATAAATGTACAAGACAGACTGGTAATTTTTTTGTTATAAAGACTGAGGATCGTGTATAGTGGGTGTAATGTGTACAACTGTGTACGTTTTCGGCCCATTGAATATTCCGGCTGTGAGCGTGATGAATAGGGCGATCAAATTCCGTTAAAGGTACATAGTCGTCCCATGGTCGTCCAAAATGCACGCCAAGTTTGACTGGAATCGGACATACAAAATTCGAACGAAAACAATAGCTGTTTCGGACCTACCGAATCATACAATGCTGAAATAACCATCTGGCAAGCGTTCTTTTGTTATCACCGCCCCCTGCACATGATGGGATATTTTGCTGTGGCATGGCAATTTGAACTTTTTCGTATATTCCTTTTTGTCAACAATATCCCAGTCCATGAAACTGTCTGGATGCTTCTTCAAAAAGACAGTGACCGGCTGTGCTCGCGGAATCTTGACGGTGACGATCTTTCCGTAAGCAGCAACAGCCTTGTTAAGGGCCGATTCAAAGTCACCCTTGATAATCCTTCGAAATGGTCTTGGTCCCGATGCTGCAAAACTTGTGAAACTGACCAGCTTGCCAGGGAATAACAGTATTCCTTTGATCAACACCTGTGTTGGGATGGACACATTAATGGATGACATTAAATAATTGATAATGTTTTATAAATGTACAAGACAGACTGGTAACTTTTTTGTTATACAGACTGAGGATCGTGTATAGTGGGTGTAATGTGTACAACTGTGTACGTTTTCGGCCCATTGAATATTCCGGCTGTGAGAGTGATGAATAGGGCGATCAAATTCCGTTAAAGGTACATAGTCGTCCCATGGTCGTCCAAAATGCACGCCAAGTTTGACTGGAATCGGACATACAAAATTCGAACGAAAACAATAGCTGTTTCGGACCTACCGAATCATACAATGCTGAAATAACCATCTGGCAAGCGTTCTTTTGTTATCACCGCCCCCTGCACATGATGGGATATTTTGCTGTGGCATGGCAATTTGAACTTTTTCGTATATTCCTTTTTGTCAACAATATCCCAGTCCATGAAACTGTCTGGATGCTTCTTCAAAAAGACAGTGACCGGCTGTGCTCGCGGAATCTTGACGGTGACGATCTTTCCGTAAGCAGCAGCAGCCTTGTTAAGGGCCGATTCAAAGTCACCCTTGATAATCCTTCGAAATGGTCTTGGTCCCGATGCTGCAAAACTTGTGAAACTGACCAGCTTGCCAGGGAATAACAGTATTCCTTTGATCAACACCTGTGTTGGGATGGACACATTAATGGATGACATTAAATAATTGATAATGTTTTATAAATGTACAAGACAGACTGGTAATTTTTTTGTTATAAAGACTGAGGATCGTGTATAGTGGGTGTAATGTGTACAACTGTGTACGTTTTCGGCCCATTGAATATTCCGGCTGTGAGAGTGATGAATAGGGCGATCAAATTCCGTTAAAGGTACATAGTCGTCCCATGGTCGTCCAAAATGCACGCCAAGTTTGACTGGAATCGGACATACAAAATTCGAACGAAAAAAATAGCTGTTTCGGACCTACCGAATCATACAATGCTGAAATAACCATCTGGCAAGCGTTCTTTTGTTATCACCGCCCCCTGCACATGATGGGATATTTTGCTGTGGCATGGCAATTTGAACTTTTTCGTATATTCCTTTTTGTCAACAATATCCCAGTCCATGAAACTGTCTGGATGCTTCTTCAAAAAGACAGTGACCGGCTGTGCTCGCGGAATCTTGGCGGTGACGATCTTTCCGTAAGCAGCAGCAGCCTTGTTAATGGCCGATTCAAAGTCACCCTTGATAATCCTCCGAAATGGTCTTGGTCCCGATGCTGCAAAACTTGTGAAACTGACCAGTTTGCCAGGGAATAACAGTATTCCTTTGATCAACACCTGTGTTGGGATGGACACATTAATGGATTACATTAAATAATTGATAATGTTTTATAAATGTACAAGACAGACTGGTAATTTTTTTGTTATAAAGACTGAGGATCGTGTATAGTGGGTGTAATGTGTACAACTGTGTACGTTTTCGGCCCATTGAATATTCCGGCTGTGAGAGTGATGAATAGGGCGATCAAATTCCGTTAAAGGTACATAGTCGTCCCATGGTCGTCCAAAATGCACGCCAAGTTTGACTGGAATCGGACATACAAAATTCGAACGAAAACAATAGCTGTTTCGGACCTACCGAATCATACAATGCTGAAATAACCATCTGGCAAGCGTTCTTTTGTTATCACCGCCCCCTGCACATGATGGGATATTTTGCTGTGGCATGGCAATTTGAACTTTTTCGTATATTCCTTTTTGTCAACAATATCCCAGTCCATGAAACTGTCTGGATGCTTCTTCAAAAAGACAGTGACCGGCTGTGCTCGCGGAATCTTGACGGTGACGATCTTTCCGTAAGCAACAGCAGCCTTGTTAATGGCCGATTCAAAGTCACCCTTGATAATCCTCCGAAATGGTCTTGGTCCCGATGCTGCAAAACTTGTGAAACTGACCAGTTTGCCAGGGAATAACAGTATTCCTTTGATCAACAACTGTGTTGGGATGGACACATTAATGGATGACATTAAATAATTGATAATGTTTTATAAATGTACAAGACAGACTGGTAATTTTTTTGTTATAAAGACTGAGGATCGTGTATAGTGGGTGTAATGTGTACAACTGTGTACGTTTTCGGCCCATTGTATATTCCGGCTGTGAGAGTGATGAATAGGGCGATCAAATTCCGTTAAAGGTACATAGTCGTCCCATGGTCGTCCAAAATGCACGCCAAGTTTGACTGGAATCGGACATACAAAATTCGAACGAAAACAATAGCTGTTTCGGACCTACCGAATCATACAATGCTGAAATAACCATCTGGCAAGCGTTCTTTTGTTATCACCGCCCCCTGCACATGATGGGATATTTTATTGTGGCATGGCAATTTGAACTTTTTCGTATATTCCTTTTTGTCAACAATATCCCAGTCCATGAAACTGTCTGGATGCTTCTTCAAAAAGACAGTGACCGGCTGTGCTCGCGGAATTTGGACGGTGACGATCTTTCCGTAAGCAGCAGCAGCCTTGTTAATGGCCGATTCAAAGTCACCCTTGATAATCTTCCGAAATGGTCTTGGTCCCGATGCTGCAAAACTTGTGAAACTGACCAGTTTGCCAGGGAATAACAGTATTCATTTGATCAACACCTGTGTTGGGATGGACACATTAATGGATGACATTAAATAATTGATAATGTTTTATAAATGTACAAGACAGACTGGTAATTTTTTGGTTATAAAGACTGAGGATCGTGTATAGTGGGTGTAATGTGTACAACTGTGTACGTTTTCGGCCCATTGAATATTCCGGCTGTGAGCGTGATGAATAGGGCGATCAAATTCCGTTAAAGGTTCATAGTCGTCCCATGGTCGTCCAAAATGCACGCCAAGTTTGACCGGAATCGGACATACAAAATTCGAACGAAAACAATAGCTGTTTCGGACCTACAGAATCATACAATGCTGAAATAACCATCTGGCAAGCGTTCTTTTGTTATCACCGCCCCCTGCACATGATGGGATATTTTATTGTGGCATGGCAATTTGAACTTTTTCGTATATTCCTTTTTGTCAACAATATCCCAGTCCATGAAACTGTCTGGATGCTTCTTCAAAAAGACAGTGACCGGCTGTGCTCGCGGAATGTTGACGGTGACGATCTTTCCGTAAGCAACAGCAGCCTTGTTAATGGCCGATTCAAAGTCACCCTTGATAATCCTCCGAAATGGTCTTGGTCCCGATGCTGCAAAACTTGTGAAACTGACCAGTTTGCCAGGGAATAACAGTATTCATTTGATCAACACCTGTGTTGGGATGGACACATTAATGGATGACATTAAATAATTGATAATGTTTTATAAATGTACAAGACAGACTGGTAATTTTTTGGTTATAAAGACTGAGGATCGTGTATAGTGGGTGTAATGTGTACAACTGTGTACGTTTTCGGCCCATTGAATATTTCGGCTGTGAGCGTGATGAATAGGGCGATCAAATTCCGTTAAAGGTTCATAGTCGTCCCATGGTCGTCCAAAATGCACGCCAAGTTTGACTGGAATCGGACATAAAAAATTCGAACGAAAACAATAGCTGTTTCGGACCTACCGAATCATACAATGCTGAAATAACCATCTGGCAAGCGTTCTTTTGTTATCACCGCCCCCTGCACATGATGGGATATTTTATTGTGGCATGGCAATTTGAACTTTTTCGTATATTCCTATTTGTCAACAATATCCCAGTCCATGAAACTGTCTGGATGCTTCTTCAAAAAGACAGTGACCGGCTGTGCTCGCGGAATCTTGACGGTGACGATCTTTCCGTAAGCAGCAGCAGCCTTGTTAATGGCCGATTCAAAGTCACCCTTGATAATCCTCCGAAATGGTCTTGGTCCCGATGCTGCAAAACTTGTGAAACTGACCAGTTTGCCAGGGAATAACAGTATTCCTTTGATCAACACCTGTGTTGGGATGGACACATTAATGGATGACATTAAATAATTGATAATGTTTTATAATTGTACAAGACAGACTGGTAATTTTTTTGTTATAAAGACTGAGGATCGTGTATAGTGGGTGTAATGTGTACAACTGTGTACGTTTTCGGCCCATTGAATATTCCGGCTGTGAGAGTGATGAATAGGGCGATCAAATTCCGTTAAAGGTGCATAGTCGTCCCATGGTCGTCCAAAATGCACGCGCGGACAAATCCTTGTAAAAAAAAACAGTCCGTGGCACCATGCGCGCATAGCTGACCAGCCTTAACTGCTTTATGAAATTGGCCCCTGTATTAAAAGGTTAAATGCCCAAATTCGCCGTGCTCTCATTTTGAGCGTTCAACGCGTGTGCTCTTGTGATGCAAACAATAAACAATGTAAAAACAGGATAAAAGCGTTATTTTTTTTGCGAACCTCGCTTTGGTTACGTGTGTTTTAAAATTTGAAATATTAAAATGACCGTACATTAGCATTTATTTTCAAGCAAACTTGAATCCGTGGTTCTGATTGGTGGATTCATGGCAACAACAGACATTATCCTATGTCCCATCTTTCGATTTTATGTCGCACTCCGCATTCCAAATGCATGCACCCCCTACACGGCCGGAGCTTGTTTGTTATGCACGCGATTCTCTGCAATGCGTCCCGCGCGTGTATTGCAGACTGTGCGGCTGCAGAGTGCGCGCATTATTAGTGCGTCAAGTTTGCTTGAAGATAAATTCGTTATCCCACTCGCGCTCGTGGAATATGGGACGCAAACACACTACAAGAAAAGATTCGTTGGAACGCATTTTTGTAACTTTCCGGTGGATGTCTGGTTTCTACAAAAAGTGTACCTTGTATATTAGATAAATGGCGACTTTTTATGATTGCATCCACTTAATTAAACCCTTGTACATACTTAATTTCAGTATGGGCTTCTTCCGCTCGTTAATTGGCCCCTAATTAATTTATTAAAGATGCGCTATTGTCAGAATTGAAAGATGCATTATTTTTTTATCTTCGCGGTGGATGTCTGGTTTCTACAGTTTTTATTTTTTGTTTTCGGTTAAACGTCCCATCCTTAAAACAGAGTTTATTCCCTTATTCGCGTACTCAACCGTGAATAAAGTATTTTCAATTCCGCATTCCTACCCTATTGCATAAGCTCAAAAAGAAACATAACAATAATATACCACGAACTTGGGGAGCACCAAGCTTCGACGACAAGACAGAGCGGGCGAAACCGAGACTGAGCTGGTGCTTACCAACGTTACGGGACAGCTATGCAGCGTCTCCGTGTTGCTCTTCCTCACTAACAGTACTCACCAGCTCCATTACCGGTACCTTCCAAGATGTCCCGTCTCTACCGTTACCTCTTCCTTCTGTGTGCCGGATGAGGCCAGAGCTTGGAAGAGACCAGATTCTGTTCTTCTATTCCTGTTAACTTGTTCCGAAATTCCGCTCCTGCCCCTGCCTCATTCCTCCAACACTCGTGAACTTCTCAAAATTGCACGTCCGTTGTCTTGCGTGCCGAACGAGGTCAGTGCCTACTGCAATGCATCCACACCCCATTGCACCCGAGTCCTTCCTGCAAAACATTCTTATGCAAATCGGTTAGCTCAGCTAACAATTAAAAAAATATTTATTCCCTTATTCGCGTACTCAACCGTGAATAAAGTATTTTCAATTCCGCATTCCTACCCTATTGCATAAGCTGAAAAAGAAACATAACAATAACATACCATGAACTTGGGGAGCACCAAGCTTCGACGACAAGACAGCTAACCTTAGCTCCCCTTATCTCAGTGATTAAAGAACGGGCAGACAAGTGTTTTTGTTTTTCGATGAACATTTAATTTTACCTCAAAACTGAATTACATTTTTACTTCAATCTTATGTCATTCTAAATATGGTATACAATATACCCAATGTAATCTTAGTTTCTTGTACATGTATACTATATACCCAAGTTCAAGGATACTGAAAGTCTGTCTTTCATGCTGTCTTTAACATACCCATCTTTCGCTGTTTCTGATCTCCATCTGCCATGCTTCTTGAATAGTCTATCCGGTACGCCAATGTTAGCCGCGGCTGATGCACCGCCACTGCGGATCAGGTTGTGCATCCCAAATTTTTCGGGGTTCATCCCTACTGATGCCAATGCTTCTCTTAGGATTTCTAAGCACCTGCTGTATGACAACTGGCCATCTCTTAGCTTGTATGAATCTAGAGATTTACAGTAGTTTACTGGCCTAAAAATAAAACCTTCGTCCAATTCATTGTTCAAACCTGCAACACTTAAATATTTTCGCAAAGCCGATAATGGGCAGGTAACAGAATTAGTGGCGCCTATCAGTACCCAAGCACCCTGCCTATAAATATCCGTTTTGCTTTTGATGATAATTATGTTTACGTGAGAAATGTATATGTCCAAGTCACACCGTCTTATGTTTATTAATTCATCGTAGCGTAAGAAGCCTGCATATGCAATTAGAATCATAGCACACAACCGTGCATGTAGCAGGTTGCCAAAGGTTCCATACTGAATAACTACAGCTTTCAGGATTTCTGGTGTGATGGGTTCCTTCTTAATGATAGGCTTCTGTAGCAGCCTCTTTAATCCTTGTAACACAGTGTGTAAGAACTTACAGTCGCAGGGATTCATTGTAACCTGAGGGCTACAGTCATAGCGCCACTTGAGGGCATAAAACACCGACTCCATTCTGGAGTAAGGTGCACCACTTTGATAAAAGATTATTTAGGACAAAAGCACTTCCTACATAAAATCAGCATTGTAGTTGCGACTCTGATTTGGGGGCGACGAGAGCCAGTTGAAAATAAAATAAGCGCTGATCAAAAGGATGTGAAGTTCTGGCTTGTTTAATCTGTAAGAGAACGAAGACGAGACGTCTATGTTAGTCTTCGGTCAAAATACAGGCTCATTATACAATCGTTTAACATTTAAAAGTATTTAATTTAAATAAAGAAATATGGAAAATTAATTAACAAAAACAATTATGTTTCGCGCCAAAAGCCAGGGCAACGTCCGCCGTCTTAGATATTTAGACAATTTAACAACGCAATAAATGAAAGGTAACAATTTAGCGTCAAACTGTATTAAAATAAAGAAAATTTTCAGGGCAGTATTTCCTTTACAATATCGTTTTAGAGATTTTATAATAAACAGTATTTCAAGAAGATTTGTGAGCGGTAATCAAACACTCTGATTTCGCCAATCAAATGTAAATTATTCAATGTTAATAAAAGAAGATAAAGTACCAGTAAATATCCAGAATGTGTAATAAGGGTGTTTAAGTAATACAATTATTTAATGGAAGAAATAGTTAAATCGAGAAATAAGTAATTTACCTGTGAGAGAACGAATACGAGACGTCTATGTTGGTCTTCGGTCAAAATACAGTCTGAGGGAAAATAACTGGAGCGCCCGATTGGCCGTTGGGGGCGCTGTCTATATTGTATTATTCATATATATAAAGGAAATTATGGTGGGGGTCTTAATGCATATTCATGACTGTCACATAGTCAAGACATTTATAATCATATTATATTGGATGGCTTAAGGGTGATATCAGAATATACCGCACGAGTCATGAAAGTACCGAACGAGCCGAAGGCGTGTTGAATTAAAATTTCGGTTTACAACTGTGTTTTTGTTATTGTTGTTCAGCATGTTTTGTTACTATACTCGCATGCACGCCCAGCTGGTTTTAAACGGGTTGTTTAAGATTGGCCAAACCTACTTTTAATCCCATTCATATACCTTTTCGTGTAAGTCGGTAAACCTCACCAAAATTAGCTTGTCGTTGCATTCACTTTTTTGCTTCATCTTTTTGTTTGTATATTTAAATTGCTATAGCTGTGCGTCGATCGCATGCGTTACGCGTAAAATGCAGATGTGTTGTGTACGCGCACGCAGACGACCCGGTAGCGATTACCCGCCGGGTAGATGTCGCATGCACAGTGCAAATTTTGCTGTCGGGAACGTGCAGTTTCTGCGTGCGAGTTCCATACACTTTTATTACTAGGGCGCAGGCAGAGTTGCGAGCCAGCTAGTTTTAAACACTAGTTATTATCTTTTGTTTAAAACCGGCCACGTGATGTGTTCTCAGCCAATTATGGGTTCACTTTAGCAAGACAGTTTGAAAAATGTGTTTGTGCAAGTGATAAAACAATTGTAAGATTAAATGTTATTTATTTTTCCCCCTTAAACTCCTTTTTTAAGAACCACCTTCAAAAACAATGCAAGTCTGTTGTTGCTGGCAGGCGACAGCAACTACAATCTGCAAGTAGTTGTTTAGTTGTTGCGCAGCTTGCAATCGTTCCTTTTCGATGTATAACCTTTGTTTTTAAACTTTAAGGCGCTCTTTTTCTAAATATTTCCTTGTTTGTCACATATGGCTTGGACATGATCGTCTCCCTGCATGGCTCCACTCGGGGTTGCTGTGGGGGAGGGCAGCGACGGTCCAGACGGTGATGGCACCAGCAGCATCATCGCATGCATCAAGCTCAGCTGCAGCTGCTTGATCATCATCGTTTTCCTGATCATCACTATCCTCAATCTCTTCAAGAGTAGAGGCTGTATAAATGAAGGGAAAAACAAAGTAAAATCTCCACATCACGGATATAATGTACATATTGTCACTGTGTTGCATGGAATAATTGTGGCATCATTCAAAATATGAAAACCTGCCCCTGACATGGCTGCCAGTACTTTGCTTTAATGAAGCACCCAATAAAGCTTTTGCACGGGCAGCCATGACAGGGGGCAGTCACATTGTCACAATGCGTCATGCCTGAGTAGACATTTTGTGTATCTATTGTCACATTTAAATATAAAAACCTGCCCCATGTCATGGCCGCAAGTGCACAAGCTCTATTATATTGACTGGTCCTCTTGAACCAACTGTACAGTGTTGCAACCGATCCAAGTGAATTTTTACTGCCATTTGACCAACTCAAATGTATAACTTACATGTATAGACCGTATCGAATAGCAGCCATTTCAAGGGGCAGTTTCTTTGTTCCTTGGGAACATGATTGGGTCACATATTGTCAGGTGCTTCCATTGTTGAACGGTTTAAGTAAAATAAAGGTGCCCCACGAAATGCGGCTATTTCCTGTCTATACGTACCCGCATTCACGATGTAGTTGGGTATATTAGGGATTGATTCCCCATCACCTCTCCCAACAACCCCATCTGCAGATGTCGTTGCCAACACCTCTAGGACTTGCTCCAGTAATTCACCTGTCTGTGGTTTTGCACCACACCCCCTTAAATAATGAACGCATCATTTTTTTTTTTAATAATGGCCTCTGCAGCATATGTTTTACAACATACACATGGTTCAGGCCCATGTGTTAATATCAGAACTATGGCAATAAACTATGACAATAAATTAAAGTACAGTATACATTATAATGTAATACAATATTTTTCAATATTTTTCAGTTTCGTGACACGAGGGGAAAGTATTAATTTTAGTAGGACGCAAGATTGACATACGGACAAATAGAGATGTGCGTCTATTAAATGCGGATTACTCGAAATTTAATTAAGTAATGTTCTAATTATATTTGGGTGTCAGAGTGTAAGTTTTACAGAGAAGACTTAGGCAAGTCTAAGTTAAGCCATGGTCAGCCGAGTTGCATGGTTGTGCATTGTGTTCGTGATTTTCTTTTGTTTGAGTATGCATGAGTAGTTTACGTGTGAACGAATGAATGGTTTTGGAAAAAGCGCGTTTTTCTTGTGGAGCAGATCTGTTTTCCGCTTTGCAGTGTGAACATCGCTGGGGCATACGGTGCCAGTCGTAGTAAGATGACAGCTTACACGTCACCAGGGCCACTTCCAGCGTGGTACATTTTGATGGGAATCATTTGCTGACCGTAAGTATGATCCATATGTTTGTGTTAATTGGAGAATATATCATTTTTTTGCATGTTCTTTTGACAGTTTGACAACTATCAGTTATAATGCAAAAATACGGTCACTTATTTTGGATACGGATGGTTTTGTCTTTTATAGATGGCTTTTTACGGCGGCCAAGCAAGCCAGGCTGTTGGTTAGCCGTCTGTAATGCCGCAACCGAGGACCCCTGCGAGTTGACGCAATAGTGGGGTAGGACAAATTTGATTCCCAAATGTTATTAGGCGTAAGGCCAAATCAGCCAACGCCCTGTGAGAGGCCAAATAAGCCAACGCCTTATGAGAGGCCCAATCAGCTAACGCTTGTGTGAGGCCAAATCAGCCAATACTTCATTTTGACTTTTGGACTTTGATATTTGCGTCAGTACGTGAGACGTACCTGAAATAGATTTCTTCGATCCACCCGGTAGCATCCTACACGAGGGGCGGAGTCGAGAATATCTAAGACTGGACGCGAGAGGGCGGAATTTACATCAATAACATTCAGCGTACGTGATTTATTGAGCATAGATGTAAACACACTAACTTGAGCGACTCGCCAAAGATTACTAGTGCATTTTCAGGCACTTTATCGGGTGATATTTAATGTGAAGTAATGTTACTATTTCGTGCCTTATTGAAATTGTTTTCGCCAGTGTTGTAAATAACTTTGATTATATTATTGTTCTTATTCCCACCAGGAGAGGTTAAATTTATATAACCTAGCATAACCATAATACATCCAAATACATGAAATAAGGTATGTGTCATTTGTTATTTTTGGAATCAAAGTTAATTGTTTATTACTAAACGTTAGTACCGCTAACTTCATTGCTTGGTTAATTACTTTGATTTATCAGTTGCGTATTATGTTGTTTTCTTTTTGCTTAAACTCATTTGCCTAAGATTACAAAAGGCTGCATGAGTTTCTTGATTTAAACGCATTAGTGTTTCGCACTAATTTATTAACTTGAGTTTTGTTTATATAATTTAAATGAATAATTAAATTTCTGTAAATTTCACAAACCATTTCCTTTGTGTCCCATAAGTGCTCAGTCGTGTGTTATGGGTAGGTTAACGACTCAAGACTACATTTCTTGTGAATCTTGAATACTTTTCACCGCATGACATTGGGTTTAAATTAAAATTAAATTAAAAAAAACAATTGTAACCTAAAATGGTAACAAGGGTTGAATTAGAAACGAGTCCATCGAATGATTATCAGAAAAAACACTCTTGAGGGAAATCAATTGAGTGTATTAAAAACACAATAAAATTGATTTTATATGGTTATTCCTGGAAATTAAGGTGAGTAGAGGCTAGGTCTTGTCTCACGTCTAGTGAGCATGCAGTTATTCATGTGATTAGCGAACTGGGTTGGGTTGGGATAATTTCAGTGCAAATTATGCAACGTTCGTAGTGTCTAACGAAGGAAAAATGCATGGACATTTTCAACGAAAGAGTCCAGTTGATTCGAGTTCGTGGCTTTACCGCGCGTCGTCTCCGGTGCTGCGCTATAATGAACCTGAGGGATTTGGGATCCCGAGGCCATTACCATCGGACATGCTGTGTGGAAGGAGGGTCAAAAACAAAAGAGTGGCATGAAATGCAGGAACGTTTTCAACGAAAGAGTCTTGTTGATGCGAAAGAGTCATGATGATGCGAGTTTTCTAAGAGGCAATTCACACACTGATACACATCCGATTCCAGTCAATCTTGGTATATAGTAAGTACATCCTCTGACTCGGGGTGTTACACCATTGCGCAGATTCATTGTCACGTGACCAGGATTCAGGTTATATACAGGCAGTCGAATATTGGTAATTTCAATATTCAAAAATCCGTAACAAATCAACCGTTTAAGAGCCAGATTCTGTAACTATGGACCAATTTATACAAGGGGGTGATATATCACCATTCAGTATTCCATCAATTTTTTTTGGGTGGGTAGATATATTATACAAACTGACAAAAATCACGTTTTTTATCCGAGGACCTGCTCCGGTAGAAAACTACAGCCCTTTTTAGGCTGTACATACACTGTACACATAGGCCTATTGGAACAATGTAATGTTAGCATGGAGCTTATAGTAACAACATGTGGTGGTTCCATAGTATCATATCACATCATGGTTGGTGTCTGCTCTGCAGCATGAGTGAATTGGAAGTTGGGTTGATCCACTGTAATAAGAGGGGAAGTCTAGGATAGCCACACCACTATTGTATAGGTTACTATGGTTACTTGTACTGGCAGTACCCTTACAAAAAAAATATAATGGTATTCAATGGTTCCGTATGGTAATTGTACGGTAGTGAATGGTATGTAATGGTAATGTAACGGTTATTCAGTGGTGTACAATGGTAAGATTAAAAAGACTGAATGGTAAGCAGTGGTACTGAATGGTTGCATATGGTAATTATATTGTACGAATGGTATGCAATGGTAATACAATGGTTATTCAGTGGTATGCAATGGTAATATTGCAAAGGACTGAATGGTAAGCAGTGGTATTCAATGGTTGCGTATGGTAATGATATTGTACGTATGGTATGCAATCGTAATACAATGGTTATTCAGTGGTATGCAATGGTAATATTAAATAGGACTGAATGGTTGTGTATGGTAATGATATTGTACGTATGGTATGCAATCGTAATACAATGGTTATTCAGTGGTATGCAATGGTAATATTCCAAAGGACTGAATGGTAAGCAGTGGTATTCAATGGTTGCGTATGGTAATGATATTGTACGTATGGTATGCAATCGTAATACAAAGGTTATTCAGTGGTATGCAATGGTAATATTAAATAGGACTGAATGGTTGTGTATGGTAACGATAATGTACGTATGGTATGCAATGGTAATACAATGGTTATTCAGTGGTATGCAATGGTAATATTGCAAAGGACTGAATGGTAAGCAGTGGTATTCAATGGTTGCATATGGTAATGATATTGTACGTATGGTATGCAATCGTAATACAATGGTTATTCAGTGGTATGCAATGGTAATATTCCAAAGGACTGAATGGTAAGCAGTGGTATTCAATGGTTGCGTATGGTAATGATATTGTACGTATGGTATGCAATCGTAATACAATGGTTATTCAGTGGTATGCAATGGTAATATTAAATAGGACTGAATGGTTGTGTATGGTAACGATAATGTACGTATGGTATGCAATGGTAATACAATGGTTATTCAGTGGTATGCAATGGTAATATTGCAAAGGACTGAATGGTAAGCAGTGGTATTCAATGGTTGCTCATGGTAATGATATTGTACGTATGGTATGCAATGGTAATACAATGGTTATTCAGTGGTATGCAATGGTAATACAATGGTTATTCAATGGTATGCAATGGTGATATTGCAATGGACTGAATGGTAAGCAGTGGTACTAAATGGTTCCGCGTGTTAATGATAGTGTACGTATGGTATGCAACGTTAATACGATGGTTATTTAGTGGTATGCAATGGTAATGGTTAAACTTAAATTTACATCAAAATGACTAGAGAATATAATATAAACCAACATGCCCATAGATCATAACGACCCTGGCCGTGACGTACAAGTAGCTGGTATTTATTAAGAATAAATTAAACAACTACGAACATAATTCAGTCTCAGAAAAACGGTCCGGAATTCCAATTTTCCGCTTACAAACGTTTCTTGTATGGAGTTATAAATCCTACAGACAGTGTCTTCCGTTTGCTTTCATTATAAAAAGCGAAAGATCCGGTATCGATACCATTTCCCCATGTAGCTTTTATGGGAAATGACTGAGAAAACCCCCACAAATATCGATTACAGTAGTATCGATACTATGCAGAGCACCAGTTTACTTGCACAGGATGTAATTACTGGGAACCAGCGCAGCGTAACTGTCGCACGATCACTATTTAAGATGGCGTCCACATCATGCTCTCCGGTTTGTACTTCTTGTCGCCAAGTTTTGAAACTACTGGGATGGAAACATGATATTCAAGGCAACCGCAGAAGCGACAGAATTATAAAGTCAATGATTAAAAAGAGTTTGAGTTCATCAGAGCTTAAAAGGAAAAGGAAAAAAGCATTTTTAAGCGGGGTATTTTCTTCGCATACACGGCGGTCGTCGATAATGGAGGACAACTCGTACCTTTGCCAACTCGTACCTTATTAATCTGGAACACGTAACATATGGGCAAGTCATACTTTAGCCAACTTGTACCGTGTATTCCGTCAATTCTTGCAGTGGCGTAAGTAGTGCCTTCAAGGCTCTGAACCGTATCAGATCGGCGGATTATTTCGAAAAGATTCCACAAAAATAACACGAATTTGACTTGAAGTTACTGTAGCTAGACTACGGTGCTTTTGCAACGCGCGGACTGATCAGGTCACGGCATATTATATGCCCTACGTATACGTACACAGGAAGTAGCTTATTGGAGCACACGCAGCGTGGCAGCGTGGCACCGGTGGTTTTTGCTATTCCACGCACTGACAACTGTATTAATGATCATCTAGAGTTGTCTTCATTGATTAAACGTAGGTCTACGAGTTGGTAAAGGTACGAGTTTGTAAAAGTAGTTTTTACATAACCACGCTTTTTGTATATAATTCAGAAGAAGATTTCATTCATGTAAAATTATCTACAGGTTTGGTTACACACGTTAGGTTAATTCAAAGTGCTACTTGTTGAATTGTTTTTCTTCAGTTGCTACATGGAAAGACGTGTGCCGAAGAAAAATACAAGCCACTAACTCTTTCTAATATGACATAATAATGTGAGAAAACGTACTGAAGAAATTACAAGTTTTCCTTTGAAAACATATTGTGTTATGACATGTGCGATGGACTTAGTGCGTATGGGTTTATACAATAATTTCATTTACCACTGGCAATTACCACTAGTCATTCAATGTTTTCAATGGTGTTTTCAATTTAACGATACTCTTTATGGTAAAACCATTAATTAGTAGTGGTATTTACCACTGACAATGGTACATTTGACCATTGACACGCAATGGTACATTTGACCATTGACACGCAATGGTACATTTGACCATTGACACGCAATGGTACATTTGACCATTGACACGCAATGGTACATTTGACCATTGACACGGAATGGTACATTTGACCATTGACACGCAATGGTACAATTTACCACTCGCAATGGTAGTACTGTACCATTGGCAATGGTACAATTTTACCACTGGCAATGGTTCAGTTTTACCACTGGCAATGGTTCAGTTTTACCACTGGCAATGGTACAATTTTACCACTGGCAATGGTACATTTACCATGGAGATACCATTATTTACCATTTAAAAAAACTTTCCAAAACACCATTAGATATACCATTGAATATTGCTAGTGGTAATTGTCAGTGGTATTTTTAATGGTAAACCATTGGCATTTTTTTGTAAGGGTAGAAGTATTATAAAACTATGGAATTCCAAAGCGGACAGGCAAATGTCGTACATCTGTTTTCAAACGTCGCACATCTGTTTTCAAACGTCGTGGTTCAACTTTTCAAACGTCGTACATCTGTTTTCAAACGTCGCACATCTGTTTTCAAACGTCGCACATCTGTTTTCAAACGTCGTGGTTAAACTTTTCAAACGTCGCACATCTGTTTTCAAACGTCGCACATCTGTTTTCAAACGTCGTACATCTGTTTTCAAACGTCCTACATCAGTTTTTCAAACGTCGTGGTTCAACTTTTCAAACGTCGTGGTTCAACTTTTCAAACGTCGTACATCAGTTTTTCAAACGTCGTACATCAGTTTTTTAAACGTCGTACATCAGTTTTTCAAACGTCGTACATCAGTTTTTCAAACGTCGCGTTTCTACTTTCATATCCTGGTTTACCTTTTCAGCAGAATGGATCCACCCATCGCGCGATGCGATTTAGCGCAGATCAACCGATCCCGCCCAAAAGCCGCCCAATGCTGACCCAGTATGATTCCCTGACCCAGCGATTCTCGGATTACCTAGTGTGTGGGAAATGTTACAGTCTATCTATGTTCGGAATTATATGGACGTTGCAGAACTTGCGTTTTGCATGTTTTGTAGAGCTGATGATGGATTACACTTGCTGAATCCCCGAATTCCTGACCATGAAGACAATATCCTTTTAAAATCCTAATTGTGATCTTTGTGATAGTAATTATAACTCATTTGTTTTGAAGAAAAACTTTCTTTTTCTACCTCCATGATCATGGTTCGGTAGGTTTACAGTCAACTCGACCGTTTGCCAACTCGACTCCTACCAACTCGACCGTCGTACCAACTCGACCGTCGAACCAACTGGACCGTTCACCAACTCGACTTCACAGTTGAGTCAACTCGACCGTTTGCCAACTGGACAGCTTACCAACTCGACCGCTGCGCTGTATGTATGGATTTTTATTTATTTATTTATTTTTTTTTAAAATTTAAAATGGTAATATAATTCTGTGGTCTGAGGCCACGAACAACACATTGGCATTGTTTACTGTGACACAATTACGGCCGAGTTGACTTATGCAATTAAATGTACAACAGTCGAGTTGGACAACGGTCGAGTTTGTACGACGGTCGAGTTGACTCTTCGATCGAGCGCACGACGGTCGAGTTGGTACGATGGTCGAGTTGGTACGACGGTCATAACTTTTTGTTAGGGGAAGTGTTGCGTCCCTGGACAACACGGAAGGTGGGTATAATTAAGGTAACTGTAACGCATGAATAAATATCTATCATGGCTTCTAAATTTTAATTTAGAAGGTGGGTATTGTGGCCAAATATCACATCTTTCATTCTCCTTTTAAAATGAGCAAGCAAATTTATCCTGTATACATGTAAACTCCTGTAGAGAACATGTTGAATATTTTCTTCCGTGATTTTGGAGTTGGTCGCAGATAATATCACACATGCATGACACGAGCAGTGAGCCAGCAACGTTGTGGCTGATTATCTTATGCCGCTTCAATGAACTTGTCATCGCGCTTGCGCAGCTGCATTCCCGTAACTATACACGACCATTATCATGTTACGGTGACCGTAACTATAGAGCCTTTGCACGGCGGCCATGACAGGGGGCAGTCGCATTGATACCATGTGTCATGCATGAGTAGGTGCTTTGTGGTTCTACTGTTTGTGGTTCTATCATTTAAATAAAAAAACCTGCCCCCTGTCATGGCAGCTGGTGCATAAGCTCTATAGCCACTGCGTATTTGTTGATTCGATTAAATCTGTTGATTCCAGGAGCTAATTTCCTTTAAATCCTTGTTCAATGAAAATGAAACAAATTCCGTTGGTATGACTGTACATGTACTAGCCCGATGACGTCTAGCGTTAATAATAATATACCGTAGTCTCCCCTTTGTACCAGCCTGATTTAATATGGCTCTAATTGCATATTTTGCACATTTGGACATAATCTTTGCCAGTTAGACATGTTAGAGCCCTATGCTGGGACTCCTTACAGGGATCCCTTTAGACACCACTGTGTTTCTTTATAATCGGCAAATGTGGCCAGAGGCACACCAAGTCACCTTGTTGAAAAACCATGACAAAATAAGATGTTGTCCGAAGGAAACCCAAACCGAGTGGGAGCTGCCATCTTGCTCTTTGAAAAGGTGTAAAATGCAAGTGTAAATGTTGTTTGAAATTTCTTAACAAGGACATAAGAGATGAACTGGTCGCCACTATTTTAATGGAGGATACAGTTACTGTGAAATATGTGCGATTTTGTCACTACGGCATAACATCAGTTGTTGGTGAGTACATGTACATCTAATTAAACCAGTGCTAGGGGGTAGTATGGCAATGTCAAGTTTGTTCCTGTTCAGTTTTGTGTTGAGTAAGAAAGTGTTCATTCAGTTTAGTTGTTTCCCTTTACTTTCCGAGTAATGACATAGTCTTGACAATGATCCCTTTACGCCTTTGATGGTTAAATCATTACATATGTTCCACCCCAACTATCGCACTTGTCCGAACTTGTGGCCGGAGTTGGTATTTTAAAATGGTCTCAAAGAAAAATGATATATATATATATTTTTTTATTTAAAATTATAATTACTATATATAAATATGGCAAGTGGTCACAAGCCAACGGGATATTCTGGATGGAACAAAAAACGACTCGCCAAATTTATTAGCGACGAAAACTTGCCGGCGGTAATTGACGTCGGTGAGAAAATTGGAACGAGAAGACAATTAATTAAAACGGTCAAGCGATATGCGGATGAATTTAAAAATATTAGAGGCCAAACTAAACAGAGTCTGCTATCGCTAATCGGCAAGTATAACATGAATAAAGTTGACGCCACGGGTAAAAATAACAAGTATACAAAGGGCGATTACTTGGAGTCGATAAGAAATTATTGGAGACCTATATACAGCGGGGTCATAAAGCCAATAGATTTTGGGGAGATAGTGCCTCAACGCTTTGCCAACGTAATTCAAAATTATGAAATAAAAATTGGTCGCGAGAATTTGGATTACGTCAATTTCTTTAAATACAACAGAAATAAAATTTCCGGTAAAATGCTTGAAATGATACGGACCAAACCAAATTACAATTTTCAGTTGGGCCTACGCGTAACTCTAAGAAAATTAAACGCGCAGGGGGAAATTGAAGAAAAATAAATCACATTCCGCACGAGAAATGAACTGGTTTTGAACAACAGCGACATTAACCCAGTGTTAAATAGTAATATAGAAAATCTAAAGGCGAAACTAGAAGAATTTCAAACTGAAAAGAGCGGGTGGTCCGTGTTTAAGCTAAACACTCTGTACATAAACTTTACGGAATACAAGCCGATCAGGGGCAGCTCTTACATAGAATTACCAGACTACATAAAAAATAAAAAGGCAGTCGTCAACGTGAAAAACGTCGACGACGAGTGTATACGCTGGTCTTTGAGGGCGGCTCTAGGAACATTTAAAGATAAAGTAGAAAATGCTATTATGACTGAACCGAAGTATGAAATAAAGTACGCTAGAACGGCAATTTACAAAGAAGACGACGGATTAAATTTTAGAGGCATAACTTTTCCAACCCCGATAAATCAAATCTACAAGATTGAAAAACAAAACGACATAAATATTAACGTGTTTGGTTACGACGAAAAGAATGGCATATACCCGCTATACATTACAGCAAGTGAGTCGGGCGAGGTCATTAACCTCATGCTATACTCGGACGGCGATAAAAATCATTATTGCTGGATCAAAAATATAAATAAACTATTATTTAGCGAGACCAAACATAAACAAAAGAAGCCCGTTTGCCCTCGCTGTCTGCAGCATTTTAGCAGTCAGACGATATTAGACAAGCATATCACTCTAAAAACTCCCGGGTCAATTTTGTGACCATTTCTCCGGGTCAAAAAAAATTGACCCTTTTCCGGGTCAGGCGATTGTTGCGATTGGATAAGAATGGTCACATGACCTGTTGACAGCACGTATTTTTGACCATTATTTCCGGGTCAAAAAAGATTGACCATTTTCCGTGTCAGGCGCTTTTTGCGATTGGATGGGACTGGTCACATGCTTTGTGACGTCGTGTCAAAGCGTCCTATGCTTTTCTGTGATTGGCCGGAAATGGTCACATGGTTCTCGCAACCGCGCGCCCGCGCTGGATAAAATTTGTTTCGCCAACGGTTTTCCATGTCTGTACTGCGAATCGTTCGATGTTCAAGAAAAAAATCTCATGATCTACAAACATGACAAAAGTGCTTCGTGAAACCAGCATGGCTTCCTTCATCATCTTGCTGTTTTCCGTGCATGGTAAGAAACCCACCAGGCTTAATTCTTGTGATAAATGTTACGTGCAGGTGCCCACAATTATATTATTTTTGTTTCGTGCGTAAACCATATGACATTGCAATCTGCAGGTCAACTCGACCGTTTGCCATGACCCTACATGCATGACATGTACATTGACAGATTTCTTTGGGGAAAACAATCTAGGTCATGTGCATGGGGGCTAAAACGGTTTCGTGTCAACTCGGTCCCGGTCCCAGTCAACTCGGTCCCGGTCCCAGTCAACTGGTCAACTCGGTCCCGGTCCCAGTCAACTGGTCAACTCGGTCCCGGTCCCAGCAGAGTCAACTCGGTCCTGGTCCCAGTCAACTCGGTCCCGGTCCCAGTCAACTCGGTCCCGGTCCCAGTCAACTCGGTCCCGGTCCCAGTCAACTCAGTCCCACTCCCAGGTCTGGAGTAAAGTTGGTCCCAAGTTGAAGTTCATGAAGTTAAATGAAACTCAATTCGGTTCCGAGTCAACTTGGTCCCAAGTCGACTGAAACTCAACTCGGTCCCAACGATTGAAGGCCCAGGACAACTCGACCGCTCTTGAAAAATGTACAAGATTTCCAAGCAGCCGAACTTTTCCGATTCATTTGATGGAAGCAACATATTACGATTATTTAATTTCACTGTTTGGTTGTGAATGGCAATTTGACGTAAAGCGGCTTTCGCCTTATAAAATAACAAAGTGTACCGGTAGTTACTTTAGAGCTTGTGCGAAAGCTCGCCAGGCGGTCATGCTCGTTTTCACTTAATTGTGCGAGAAAAATCGACGGATGACCGCGGCCGCGATACGCCAAATGCGAAAGTATAACTTTACATGAATTTGATGATTTTATGATTTGTGACGCGTACGGTTGCGCCGTATTTCGAACAAATTTCGAGCAACACGAACGCATGTTTGGAACATTTTCCAGGGTGTGTGTGCGCTTAATTGATGGCGTTTAATACGCAGTAGCATTTTTCCTACGAAGATGGCATCTGTGAAAGTGGTCAATTGGCAACTACGACAGCTATGGCCTTCACACTTTTCTTCACGTAGCCTACAGGGGCCTTTCCTTTGGTCCGTTTTTCATCCGTCTCGTGCATGCGTTGCGTATGCGTCTAAATCTCTCCACAGATTAATTACAGACGGACATGCGCAGCGCATACGCAACACACGCAAAATAGATGAAAACAAACCCAAGCAAAGGCCCCCTACGTTTATTTTCCCATGATGGTCGAGTTGTCCTGGGGCTTAGTTCGTTGGGACCGAGTTGGATTGGGACTGAGTTGGTTTGGGACCGAGTTGACCTGCACCCGCTAAAACCTAAGTGCTGGTGGGGGGCCTAGTATAATAGTAAAATCTTTTTCTGTCTAAACTTGTTTCGGAAATTATTGAGAAGTTGATCATGGCTTTAGACTTTGTGAGGCTTGTGTGCAAAACATACATGTACATGTATGATACTAACAATTCCCTCACAACATCTTAATTTGTTTCTAAGATAAATTTTTGGTTTTTCATTCAAATCTGCACATTTCAATGCTAGATGAGTCATTTCAAAGAAAAAAATGGCTCAGACTGATTAACTTCCTAACTCTTATTCATGTTTCTCAACTACTGCTCGTGTACTCGTGGACGAGTTGTCCACTCGGTCCAGGTGCGAGTTGTCTGCTCGGTATGTAATTTACAAGTTGATTGTTTTTGTAAGCATAATTGCCTTTTTTGAAAATGTAAATTGTTTTTCCCTACAGAAAATAAAGTGGATGAAGAAAGTTTGATGTTTCTTAGACGCATGCTTGGAGTTCCCAAGAGTTAACATCAAGTTTCGCTGAGAATGGAATTCCTAAAGCGGTAAAAAGCACAAGGTAGCCGTTATAGCTTATAACATTATACTGTATACTTTTTCAGAACATTGTTTCAAAATGTCTGCTTCAAGTGCAGGAATCTATGCAGGCAACCAGTAGGCCTACAGTCTTAACTATGCTTAATTTTGCAAACATGTGCACGTCGGTTGTATACCGAACTGTATACCGAACTGTATGTGTTGTCCAGTCATATACGTACATGTACTACATGTACATGTACTTGCTCAAATCTTCATAAACTTGGCCATGTATAAGCTAAACTTAGCATAATAAAATAAAGTGCAAAGACAGAAAAGTTTATTTTTGCATCTGCAGGTATTTTAAGTTGACATGTTCAGCATTTCATCATGCAATATTATAACCATAGATGGTGTTTCTTGACAGATGATCACAAGAGGACCCAATTACTACATGTATGCATCTTCTCCACCGGTGTAAGATGGAAGATTCCATCAAGTCCTAAAGCGTTAGATGTTCAGCCTGTAAGTAGCATTTATTATTATTTCTTTCTGGTAATCATACCAAGGATTCCTCAATAGTGCTCATTGCACCGTCACTCGCAAGCTTGAGGAAACCCATGAAGAATTAGAATTAGAAATGGC
Source organism: Henricia sp. BOLD:AAB3569 (assembly GCA_037783545.1). Classification (NCBI taxonomy): domain Eukaryota; kingdom Metazoa; phylum Echinodermata; class Asteroidea; order Spinulosida; family Echinasteridae; genus Henricia; species Henricia sp. BOLD:AAB3569. Next base: position 129,302 of record JBBELK010000008.1, read on the forward strand.
CAGAGACACCGGGGAATCCCCTTGCTCTTCACAAATTACCATTACCTAACACACTGGACCAAAGGCTTTACATCCCTTCCGAAGGATGGAGCAAGTGTGGTTGAGTGCTTTGCCCAAGGGCACAGGTACCGCAACCGGATTTGAACCCGCAACCACAAGTTTTCACCCATGATTGCTAAATCAAAATTGGAATCACATACACAATTTCCAAGATTTGGTCGTCTAAAGATACTCTAAATGGGAAAATATGTAAAATACCGTTTTGGAATCAAAAACATATATTTCTGACAGTGGCCGACAATCCCTTTTTCTCTTCACGACGCACAGCAGCACCGGGTTGTGGATTAAACCCAGAGCAAGCTCGATTTACGACTATAGTTTGACTTGAGTCCCTCGAACAATATAAATTATGTCATTCAAGGACGACTATAGAGTCCAGAGACTCGTCGCTCAATCAAACTTGCTCAAAGTCCAAAGCTGGAGGTGGATTTTTTTTTTCGCGAATGTGCAGTTGGTGCGTTGATACTGGCCCGTGGAGAATATCAAGGTGAGTACAGAGTGGCCCATACTATAGTAGCACTCTCGTGTGCGCTCACGTGACGCTTTACTGTGGTTTCTTTTTATGTTCTCTTTGGGCCACCGTCAACACACGAACTACACGTTCGCGAAAAAAAATCTCCTTCCAGGTTTGGGCTACATTCAGCAGCAAGTTCAATTGAGTGACTTCCTGTAGAGTCCCTTGAACAATGGTAGTCCCTCAAACGATGGATAATTCCGTTGTTCGAGGGACTCTAGTCAAACTATAGTCGTCAATCGAACTTCCGAGTTTCTTGAGTGGCCATTTGACAAATTGTTTTCTCCCATTTTAGGTCGGGTTAAATATCCCAACGTACATGGAAGAGGGATGATGGAGGGAACCACTCATTGTTTGAGGAGGCAGTGGAGTCAGAGCTGGTGTTTGTGGAACAAAAAGCCTTGGATTATTTGGAAGTCGACTCACTTTTGACGGGAGTAGACGTTTGTTTTAAGTACCACAGCATTTTGGACATTTCCCCTTGACATTGTTTATCTACATGAACATTCCTGCAGAAGGTAATGTAACAGTTGGTGAAGACAGCCACACATCTGGATGCATTAGAACATTTAACTTTGGGTTTGAACTACATTCTCTGACCTCGTAATACCTTGTGTAATCTGAATTTGTACTTTCACTTGAAGATAGTCAGAAAATATGTTCATTGATGTTTGTCAACATCCATGAACATATTTCGGCCAAAAGCACTTTAATTGTGGCTGACTTCATTTGATGTTTGGCTGATTTGTCTTTCACTAATATTGGCACATTCTGGTGCATAACTGTTGTTGTTTGACCCATCATTGGCTCAGAGCACACCACATCACATGACCGTTTTTAAATGAGAGATAATAACCAGTGATAATGACCGGCTTGCTCGCGCTTGTGCTCGCGCCCTAGTCGGCACGTATGGAACACGCACACAGAAACTGCACGCTCCCAAAAGCAAAATGTGCACTGTGACAAATCTACCAGGTCGTGTGTGTGCGCGTACACAACACACCTGCATTACTCGACGCACAGCTACCGGTAGAAGTGAATGCAAAACATGGCAAAACGCCAAGCTAATTTTATTAAGTTTTACCGATTTACACAAATCTATTTATGAATGGGATTAAAAGTGGGTTTGGCCAGTCTTAAACAATCCGTCTTAAACAATCCGGTTTTAAACGTATGTTTAAGACTGGCCAAACCCACTTTTAATTCCTAATTATTTACATTCAGTTTATCCAAAGTATCCCAATTTAAAGGAGCGTGACCAGATAACATTTTGAGCACTCCCATTTTCCCCATGTGTTGAGATATTGATACCATATCATGTGTCATATATTTCTCATTACCATTCTGAAATTTCGCACACTCAATCCGTATATTTCCAGGGATGTCAAAAACCCACTGATGTTTTGTAAACTAATTTATTTGGTTACATACCGGTAAAGCAGTACAGTACACCAACAGTACACCAACCACATCCAAATTGGAGATTGCGAATTTACTGTTTTCTTCATGGATTGTATTTTGGGAAGATATTTTATATGATTGTTATAGTTAAAACAAAATCCATTTATTTCTGAAAAAAATTGTCACGCTCTTTTAAACAAAGGAGTTTTCCTTGAAATGAGTGTATAAAATGCCATTTTTCAAAACGCATTTTAGGTGAAATGGAGTTCAATCTGTTTGCTCAATAAATGTATAGAACTGTTTGCCTGCTAAATGTACTGATAATCTTTATTATTTCTGTCAGGTAGTCCTGTGTCCCAGACCTACCCAGTATGAAGGTAAGCATGTGTTCCTGGCTCAACAAGGCTTTATACATGTACCAGCATTGACAAGCAATGACAAGTGTCCTGTGCAGCCTAATTGCACCATCATTGGCTGTGGAACACATGCTTATTTTCTCATCATTTTTCGGCTCAGAAAAGTTTTACCCAACACTCCTGAATGACCCGGAATGGCAGGTAAAAAAGGCCTGACCCAACATTCCGGGTCATTCTGACCCGGGAATGGTCGTGTCAAATATAATCCGGAATTCCGGGTCAAAGAGGTTTGACCCAACATTCCGGGTCAAAAAGCTTGACCCAACATTCCGGGTCATTTTGACCCGGAGGTGGTCGTGTCAAATCGAACCCGGAATTCCGGGTCAAACAGGTTTGGCCCAACATTCCGGGTCAAAAAGCTTGACCCAACATTCCGGGTCATTTTGACCCGGAAGTGGTCGTGTCAAATCAAACCCGGAATTCCGGGTCAAACAGGTTTGACCCAACATTCCGGGTCAAAATGGCCCGACCCAACATTCCGGGTCATTCTGACCCGGAAGTGGTCGTGTCCATTAGAACCCGGATTCCGGGTCAAATTTGACCCATTCCGGGTCAAATTTGACCCGGATGTTTTTAGAGTTTTCGATTGCCGCGGCGTTAAACAAAAGGCTAGCAGAATAGTCATGCCGTCTACGGAATTAGATAGATACAATCGTAGACGATACGTTATAAAATTTAAAAACACTCAGCATAAAATGCCGACTCCTTTTGTAATTTACGCAGACTTTGAATCTCTCATCGTGCCCCACGAAGAAAAAGCGGGCAACGCAACAATACAAACTCAAAAGCACGTTGCGTGCGGGTGGTCTTACGTAGTAGTCAGACACGACGGGCACCTACTCAGTAAAAATTATTATAGGGGCGAAAACGCGGTTGGACATCTACTAGAAAACTTACAGAGAGAGGAATCTGCCATAAACAAACTTTTTGAAAAGGAAAATGCGCAAAACATGATTTACACGAAAGAAGACGAGACAAAATTTAACGCTTCAAAAAATTGTTGGATTTGCGAGTACCCAATCAGGCAACTAGATCCATCAAAGTGTACGTGCGAGTTACCAAAGTCAAAGAAAGTAAAACGGAACGGTAAAGATGTCTACTGGTGCGAAAAATGCCAAAAGGAAACTCAGTCTTTCTCAAAGGTGAGAGACCACTGTCATATAACAGGCAACTTTAGGGGCGCGGCTCACAACGCTTGTAATCTGAAACTCTCCATCAAACCAAAAATAACTAAAATCCCAGTCTTTTTTCATAATTTGGAAAATTACGACGCGCACTTGCTCATGCAGGGAATTTCTGAATTTAGCGGAGACATTTTTTGTATACCAAAGACTTCCGAAAAATACATTTCATTTTCTCTAGGTCAACTGAGATTCGTCGACTCGTTTCACTTTTTAGCCAGCTCTCTAGATAAGCTGAGTAAGATATGCCCCAGCGAGCAATTTAACTTGCTCAAAACTATAACTCAAGACGAAGAAAAGTTCAAGTTGATCTTGAAAAAGGGCGTTTATCCTTACGAGTACATGGACTCTTTCGAGAAATTTAAAGAGACTAAATTACCACCAAAATCAAAATTTTATAGCAAGTTAAACAACGGTAACGTATCCGACGAGGACTATTTGCACGCTCAAAGAGCTTGGCGAGAATTTGAAATAGCCAATATGGGAGAATATCACGACCTGTACGTACAGACCGACACGTTGTTGTTGGCGGACATTTTCCAAGACTTCAGACAGACTTGCCTAGAGCACTACGGGTTAGACCCGGCCAATTACTTTACATCTCCGGGTCTCAGTTGGGACGCGCTGCTAAAACATTCAAAGGCTCAACTAGAATTACTGACGGATTACGACATGTATCTTTTTGTAGAGCGCGGGATAAGGGGCGGAATTTCTAGCGTCGGTTCCAAGAGATACGTAAGAGCAAACAACAAGTACTTGCAAGATTACGACGAGACAAAACCGAGCACGTTTATACAATATTTGGACGCCAATAATCTGTACGGGTGGGCAATGTCTCAACCGCTGCCAGTCGGCGACTTTAAATGGCTTACCGACAGAAAAATTAAATTCTTTACGGAAGACGTACTAAAAATATTGGAAGCCCAATCCGAAAGGGGATACATTTTGGAAGTGGACTTGGAATATCCAAAAGAATTACACGACGAGCACAACGACTATCCTCTAGCTCCGGAAAACTTGAACGTCTCTCAAGAGTGGTTTTCGGATTACCAACGACGACTAATTGAGAAAAACGACTTGTCACCGCCCGACGTGGACAAATTAACGTGCACTCTGAAAAATAGAACCAAATACGTCGTTCACTATCAGACTCTAAAACTGTATCTCAACCTCGGATTAAGATTGACCAAGATTCACAGAATTTTGTCGTTTAAGCAAACTGATTGGATGAAGTCGTACATCGACAAAAACACTCAGCTGCGCAAAGAATCAAAATCGGATTTTGAAAAAGACTTTTTCAAGCTGATGAACAATTCGGTCTTCGGAAAGACGATGGAAAACGTGCGTAATCGACTAAACTCCGAGCTAGTCAGATTAGAAGACGAAAAGAAGCTTTCGAAAATGTGCTCGTTACCAAATTACGAATCTACTACCGTCTTTGAAGACTGTAAATTGGCAATGGTCAACATGTATAGGACGAAGACGGTACTGGACAAGCCAATCTACTGCGGAATGACTATCCTCGACTCGTCGAAAACGTTAATGTACGACTTTTATTACAATCATTTGAAGAAGAAGTATTTAGATAACGCGAGTCTAGTGTATACCGACACCGACAGCCTTTTATTGGAAATTAAAACGGACGACGTGTACGCCGACATGGCAAAGTATAAGCACTTGTACGACTTTTCAAATTATCCCGAAAATCACGAGCTGTACGACGACTCTAATAAAAAGGTCATAGGAAAATTTAAAGACGAGGTCGCGGGCAAACAGATTATAGAGGCGGTGTGCATCAGACCGAAACTGTACGCCATTCGGACGGAGCGAGACGTCATCAAAAAGGCAAAAGGCATTGAAAGGGCGGTGGTCAGAGACAACCTGACGCTAGACTCGTACAAAAAATCTCTATTTAAATCTACTCTGGTTTACGAAAAACAAAACATTTTAAAGACACTACTCTGCGGGTGGCAGCTCAGTGCCCGCGGGCACTACTTGAAGCTCTTGTCGCACAAAAGACCTCTTTGGAGCGTCGTTTAAATAATACAAGATTGGTTGACCGCACGTGCGCGTGTACTCTTTGATAGTAAACGTTGAAAGAGACCATATGGGATCGGTCGCTCGCCTCCTTTCGCCACCCTCTGATTCACCAGGCTGATACATGTACCTGACTAAATCTTTACCAATTTTTAACGGCGTCTCTTTAACGCCGGGTGCTGCGGGCGTTTGCTCGACTCGCTTCAATTTAATGGCGTCTATAGGCTTCTTACCGATTAAACGAGTTACCTCGTCGTTCATAGCTTTGATTACGTCGGGCAGTCTCTTTACCCACTCTGTATTTCTAGACTTTGGGTCTAGCATTTCTTTCGAGTATTGATGGCCGAATAACACCTCGGCTAATGACCTGTTGAATCTCTCTACTATACCCTGGGCTCGATGTAATCCGGGTATGCCGCGTTGTACTATAGCGCCATTTTTATTCATGAGCGCGCTAAAACTACCCATAAACTCTCTACTCGGATCTACTTTAATAATCTTTGGCCACGTCAAAGGCGATCGTTCGTAAATTTTGTTAATGGCGTCGGTAACTTGATCCGCGGTCTTAGAAGTTAGCGGCTCGGCTTCTTTATATCTACTCGCGACGTCTACGACCGTCAACGCGTATTTAAAAGTTTTAGACTTGATTTTGTCGTAGGGCAAAAACAACAGGTCGGCCTGATGCATGACGTTTGGTACGCCGTAACCAGAATTTAAAGAAGTAGGTCTAGGTATATACGTCGGAGGGGGCAGATAAATTTGCCACATTGCTTGTTTGCGCAACCAATTTCTAGATTCTGATTCACTCGTCTTTGCTTTTTTAGCTAAATTTTTAACCGCACCGTCGCCCTTCCAGTATCCCCTCGGTCCGTAATACAACTTACGAAATTTCTCGTCGTTCATAGTCTACTATTTAATTTAGTTATATTTGTAAACCAAAAATGTCAGTAAACCCAGACCGCCCACGATGAATACTAGCTCTCTGTCTTTTACGTGTTCTAGCTTGGTGTAAAAGTCGGACAATTTCGGTTCGCGAGTTAACCCTACCGGCATTTTTCTATCTTCGCCGGTGAGCTGGTTGTACTCGTACAACGCCTCGTCGACGTCGCTAAAAGTATGCCGAGCGTGGGCTTCTTTTCTGAGCCGATCGTTTAAGTAATCTAAATATTTTACGCGGTGCTCCTCAAATTGTTCCTTAGCGGCTGTAAGTTGTTCAAACGCCAAATTGTGTCGTTTGGTTTCTTCGGCGCTGTCTTGCCCCGTGAGTTTACTACCCAGAATACCACCCCCCGTTAACGCAACCGCATTCAATACGGCTCCACCCAACATCATCGCTATCGACACCATTTTAATCATAAGCGGTAAAAATTTAAATATAAAATTATCATTATTATATAGTAAAATAAAGATGAATAGACACTTTGTAGAGAAAATTGATCCTTACAGAGAAATCAAAAACCCAAATTCTATTAAAGGCCAGAGAAGGTTAATTTGCGCCAAGGTATCTGCCGAGACCGCGAGCGCCGGCAGTACTTTTAATCTAGATTTCCCCAAATTGACCAACGACGACGTGTTGATTCCGGGGACGGCATTGTTGATATTTAGAATAGTATTAAATAGCGATACTGACGATAACAAAACTCTTTACAACAACGTGTCTCGCAATATAGTAAAGCAGATGCGAATTTCTATGAACGACAACGAGATTTACAACTTGGACGATTACGACGTCTATCAGTCTTATAAAGATCACTGGATATCGACTCATCACCAAAATAATTTGAGCCTTTTTGGTATTGAAAAAGAAAACGTAACTAAACTCAGGACGGAAGCCGACGACGCGGTAAAAACAAACAAGGGCGACGTGGCGGTGGCGAACGCTTACGGCAAGTTTTACGCCATTCCGTTAGACATTGGAATTTTAACCGACCATCACCCGTTTTATCCAAGTGGATTAGAGGGTAAACTGTCGTTTGCCATAAAGTGGAACGATCACGCTAGGGTATGCAAGTCTACCGACGACGCCGCGACTTACAAGATTACTCACTTGAAATTGCAGTACGAAGTAATAAATGATTCTAGACTAGCTAGTCAAATTAAAAGCAGGTACAAGAGCGGAATTTCTTTTTATTTCGACAGAGTACACCGCCAATACGAAAAGATTCTAAATAAAACTGACAACGCGTGGACTCTCAACATCAACACCAACGTAAAGAGCTTAAAGGGGGTGTTTTTAATTTTCAAGGACTTGACCGACAAGAACCCGCAAAACAGTTACAACCCGGACTTGACTAAAGTAAAAGTTCAAGTCGAGGAAATGCCGGAAGCGTTGTACGTTCCAGAGTTTAAGCGCGATCAACACTTTGGCGAGATTTGCAAGTACTTTGTATACGACCCCGGGGCGCATGTGCCGTCGGCCGTGTCGAAATACGCAGAAATGATTCCTATTACGATGGCCAAGTACCTGACCGACAAATATGCCCTTTGGCTAGATTTCAGGACTTCCGACGACAACTCGGCTCACGGAAGCGGCAGACACATTGGCTCTCACGGCGGCGGTATCCAGATTGAGCTGACGTCGGCCGACGAGACGACCGGCCAATTAAAGTGTTATATATATTTGGTTATGGACTCTCAGTTAGTAATTAGAGAGGGTAGATTTAATAGTCTTCAATATTAAAATGAAACTACCGACTGAACCCCACTGCGCGTTGATATGCGGAAGAACGGAATCTGGCAAGACAAAGTTTATTTTAGATTTGCTGTCGGGCGCGTATAAAGACAACTTTGAAAACGTAGTAATTATGTGTCCGACCGTGTATAAAAACAAGACCTACTACAACTACGAGTGGATAACGAGCGACGAGTGCGTGGTGCTAAACGACTTGGACAGATTAGATTTAAATCAGGCACTCTGCTCATACAGAAGCGTCTTAAAGGGATTTCACACGCTGTTTATCATCGACGACTGCAGCGCTAGACAAGACCTAAAATACCGCAAGAGTCTGAAAGACTGCGAAAATTGCGAGTTGTCAAATTTGGCCATGAGCGGGCGACACGACAATCACTCTTGCTGGTTGCTTACCCAAAAATACAACAGCGTGCTAAAGGATTTTAGAGAGCAGACAGAGTGGATAGCCATGTTTTATTGCAAGGACGAGGGATCTTTTAATCGGTGTATGAAGGAAAATAGAGGAGTACCCAAAGAAAAATTAGAAGGGATAGAGTACGAGTTGAAGAATATAAAGTTTACGAAATTGATATTGAAGACCGACCCGCCGGTAACGTATAGCGTACTATAAATAATTACGTTTTTCGTTGTAAATAACTGCGTTTGGTATTATAGATCATGGACAGTTGTAACGCAATAAACTCGGTATACCAGATAGGCGTATTGACGTTGCTATCTGCAATTACTTATCAATTGTACAAGTTAAACGTCGAATTAAATTATGTAAAAAAGCTATATAATAAAATAGAGTCTATATTTAAAACTATAATGGAATTGGAAAGCGTAATGAGAGATGGTAAGCCAGATTTGAAGAGCAAAATGTTGGAAGTCGTCGCCGCGGGGAAATCTAAATCGTACCTCGGTAAAGACTACTCGCAAAAGGAAGTCGAGTCTATGAACGACGAGACGCTGACCAAACTCGAACAATTATACGAGACAAAGATTGGGGCGGAGATGATAAAAGGACTAGGGCTGCCGATAATCACGGCCTTTACCAAGATTGTAAAATTTGCGTTGCCCAAATTTGGTATAGGCAAATTAAGATTAAACTTAGACGACGAGACCAAGCTGCACGTTGAATTAGAGACGAATCCGGCGGTAAACTCGAGCGTGAGTAGATTGCTTAGCGGGGTTTACTTCAATTACGGACACTTGGTCGGCCCGTTTTTAATTACGGCTAGTCACGTTGAAGTTGTAGAAGCAGAAGATGATGCTGTAGTCGAAACTGTAAATAAATTGCAATCGGAAAAAGACGAAGAAAATTGTCTTTTAAATAAATTATAATATAGTTGTAGTAAAATGGATACTATAGATAGCAAAGTCGAAGAAACCAGTAACGTAGAAGAAATCAAACCAGAACCTAAAGTCAAAAAGATCACCGCTACTAAACAAAAAGATCCTAAACGAGTACAACTCGGCAAGAAGCTCGCCGCGCACAACAAACTTATTAAAGAGCAAAATGTCAAGTTGAGAGAGGCGGCTATTGAACTAAAGGTCTCCGATAGTAGTCCGACGGAAAGCGGCGGCAACAACTACGAGTGGTACGCATTGGCGGCTGTAATAGGAGTTGGGGCGTCGATATATATATTTAAATTAGTTACTAGTAAAAATGTGGCGAGCTACTCTAACGAGAAAGTTAAACCAAAAGTCGTCAGAGATGTCTCCGTTGAATCTAACCGCTCGGAATTACGAGGCATGGAAGATTAACAAAATGATTTAAATATTATAGAATATAATTATAAATAAAAGAATGGATCAAAAAACTATTGCAAACACCGTTTATCACTCGGTGGTGTTGTCTGCGATGACGATAGGCTTCGCTATGCTGGGTAAAAAATTGTTAAATATAACTCACGTAAATTTAGGTACGGTAGACGTCTCGGATGTCGTTAAACTAACTGCGTGGGTTACCGCGTCTGAATTTACGATGGCTTGGTTGATTAAACAGGGCATATTACCGGCCAACGTAATGACCGCAGTTTAAAAAATGTATTTTTGATTTAATAAATGTAAGGTGATAATAAAGAATGGCTGCAGAAGAAATATAAACTATGCCCATGGAGGGGTTTAAACCAGAAGAAACTAAAGCCCGCGATGCGGAAGAAGGTTATACCCTTAGTGATATTCAACCCGGGCTTGAAGGTCGATTTGCCGGTCTTCAAGACACCGGACTTACACTAAAACCACGACCTATAAGTGTGTCTATTGAAAGCGCCGGAGTTTTTAGAGAGGGATACAAGAATACAGGACCTGTTAACGATTTATATAAATCGTTGGGGATTGATTTAGAAACAGTCATTCCAAATTATGAAAAATTTTACACCGGCGAAGACGGTCTATTATATTATAAAATAGATGACGAAATAAAAATTAGATTGAGCACTAAAAAGTCGACTAGCCGTAATCGTTCCAATTTTTTAACTAAATCCGGAATAGAAAAATCAGCTAAAAATGCGGGGTTAACCAGTAAACGAGTTAAGAATTTTATAACAAACGAGTTGAAATTAGTTGATGTACCGCAAGACGATTCGCTTAGTGCTTTAGTAGAACAACCAGAAGATCCAAACGTAACAACAGACTCTATAGACCCAACGTTAAGACCCACTGAAGACAAAAAAATTTTCGAAGACCGCTATATAGAAACGACAAAATATTTGGCGAATGATAAAATTGATTATGAAGTAAATGTAGACGAAAGCATAGATGCCACCTGGGGAGACAGACAGTACCGCATTACGGGCGAAGGCGGAAAACCACTGACCCCCCTACAGCTAATGGGCTCGTACAATGATGGCGAAGAGTTTGTCAGAGCGCTAGGAGTGCCTGAAAAAGTAATTGAATACACGAAAGCAGAGTTGGAAATTTTTGCTATAAACGTGAATGACCTTACTCCTAGAGATTTAGTAAAGACAAGTTCATTCGCCAATTTAAGTAAATCATTTGATGAAATGGTTGAGTTTGTGAATCAAAATGAAACTTTGTCTTCCTTAGATGACAACTTTATTAGACGTCGCCCCGTCGATACATTTGTACAAACGGAGGGACTAAACTTTAGAGAACTCGAGGGCTTGGCCGCCAAGTTTGAGACATTTCGGGGTAATTTAGAAGCAAATTTAATAGAATTAGACCACGTTAATGAGGAATTATCGATAGTTGCTGAAGAATTAAGTGTAGCTGAACAAGAAAACGACGAATCAAAAATCGCTAAATTAAAAAATACTTTACAAATATTGTACGATGAACGATTGCTTAGACTAGAAGCGGCTAGCGTAAATGAAAAGGGTACAAGAAGGCAAATTAATAGAATAAAAGAAACTATAGAGCGAATGAAAAATATCGATAAGACTCTAGGCGATAAAATTAAAACGCTATTTAGAGAACAGGGTGTCACGGTCTTAAGCCTTCTAGCCGCGTTTTCTTTAACGATAAGCACGGTAATAGCGGGCGTTGTAGCTGCAGTGAGAGGGGCAGGTGGGAGTAGTGGCGGTGGATCACTCGCACCGTCGCAGCCTACTAATCTAAATAACGTTACGGAATGGATAAAACGCCACCTAGAAAACTTGGCAAATTTGTTAAAGAAGCTGGGAGCTAAAGCGTTAGCCGCATTGCCGGCGATATTAGGAAGCGTAGCAAGTTGGTTATTTAATATGCTAGGCACGATTGTAGGATTTTTAGCGGGGCATGTCTGGGCAATGATAAGCGGAGTTGCTCTGTTGATATTTGTTTACGTTCAAAAGAGAATTTAAAAACGTGACGTGAAAATGGGGCAACTCGGCTAAGCGCTTAGCCGAGTTGCCCCATTTTCACGTCATTTTACGTTTTAATAGACTACTTTATAAATCAAATAACCCACCCCCGCAATCGCTAAATATCCAACTATTAAAGAAGTCTTTTCTTCTTCGTGGTCGCCGGATGCCAAAACGTCATCTAGTTTAACTTTATCAACAAATGTCATTTCGTCTTGATCAATTTCAGGGGTAATTACGCGTTCTATATTATTAACTCTTGGTACCGGTTCGGATTTTAGCACCTCTGATTTAGCTTCGTAGTACGCGGCAATTTTTGGTTTTGGGTTCGGTCGTGGTATAGGTATACTCTGAAATTCACCTGGGACCATGCTATTTATTTTAGAAGACAGATACTCGCTACTAATGCCTAACGGTTGAGGTTTAAACACGCCCTCATCTTCATCGACGTTTAGTTGTTCGTTTAAATTTTGGTTAACCCCAGTCTGTACATTTCCGACGGCAATCTTTATGTTATTATTGTAACCCTCGTGCACGCCCACTCTCAACTCCATGTCTGAAGGAATGAGATACAACCTAGGCTTTAATACAAAGTTTAAAGGCGTTCTAGCGTATTGTAGAGAGTATTGATACTGATTTATGCTGGTTTCTAGATTTTCCGGCGAGCTTATTAAGTCTTCGACTATGTTATTAAATTGTTTCTGCGCGTCTAACCCGGTACTATTCGATAATGCGCTAGTTTTTGTTTGGGCTTGGGCGCCTAACAGAGCGTATACGTAAGCTCTTATCGACGCATTTATTTTTGTAACCCCCACGTTCGTAAATACGCTATTTGTAGGCATAAAATCTTGCCACGCATCCGCAACTTTATCATCTTGCGCAATATTACTCATCACAAACGCATAGTGTTGACCCGATGCCGGTTGTAGATCTTTTTCCCCAAAGCCCATCAGAGTAGTGTCTGAAAAATCTTCGTGATCGCCCGTCCGATTGCGTATTTCTAATATCTCTGGATTATAATCAAAACCGATGAGAGGTTTACCATTAAAATAGGCGGCCCCCAGCCCCTTTGTATCCGCGTCTCTAGTTTGCTTGAAAGAATGAGCTTGATCGACTCCAAATAAATTACACTCGTCAAAAAAAGCCCTTTTGTCTATCGAATTATTTAGCTTATCGAAATTGTTTTCCCCGGGTATTGCAACTACCATTTTATACAGTATCTTTCTGATTGTAAAGTATAAATGAAACCTAAATATAGCCGCAACGTAAACGTTGTCGGAATTCAATAAATCTGCACCCACTCCACATCCTGTAGTAGCGCACCACGTGGCAAAATTAAACTGATTTTGATAAAATAACATCGGGTCACCCGACCACCTGTCTACAGCTTCATCGGCAACTTTAGCAGTTACCATATCCAAGCCGCCTATTTTATAATCTCGCGTTAAATCAGTAAACTTAAACGTAAACGACGACTTAGAGTTTACGACTATTTTAAGGTTATTAATTTCAAAATCAATTTTTGGTGGCGGTTTCGGATTAGATTTTTGAACTGTATCGTATATTGATCTTGCGGCCATTTTTTTAAAGTTCTTTTTGATGTATTCGTCTTTTTTATCTTGAATCCACGGTCGCGTATAATATCCATCGTACCTGTCGGCCATATTTTAATATATAATTAGATAGTATTATAAATCATAAAAACACTTTTTTTTGTTGGTATAAAATTGATATTATGCGACGATATTAGTAATTAAAAATAGTATCAGTTATTAATAAAATGAAACACACCTTTCTTGTCGAGACTAAAAATCACACCTTCCAATTAAACCCGCCGATTGACAATAGTTTTGGTTGCTCACGTAAACAAATTAGGCTTTTAGACGTTAGCATGTCGTATACAATGTTTTATCATATTGAAGAACAATTAGTTGTTCAATGGGCGCACGGCGGCGACGCTTGGAGCGAGATAATATTTGAACCTGGCTATTATTCATTACAAAGTTTAATTGATGTGTTTAAATCTCACAATCTAGAATGGATAAGTTTCAGTATTTTAAAAAATGGTGATTTAAAAATAGAAGCGGAAGCCGGATACATTATGGCGTTTGGGCCAGTTACTAATTTACCAACCTTGAGGCTTTAGAGTTGGCGGGTGTATATAGCCCCACCCTCCATAAATGGATCAAGACTATAACGCCACTAATTGGTAAAAATCCCACTGCCATTAACATTTATTGTAATCAGATTAATACCCAAAAAAACTTTCATAACGGCCAACGAAGCAATTTGTTAGGTTTTATACCAACGCCTTTATCGTTCAAACAAGATTATACTAGAGAAATCGCAAAAAGCTTTACCGGCAATATCGGGATTCCTTTGATAAACGGCGTAATCGACGAGTTAACTTTTGAATTAAAAGATTATAGAGGCGGAGAACTCATGATCGATGATATAAAATTGATATTATGCGTCGATATTAGCGATTAAAAACGTATACACGTTAATAAAATGAAACACACTTTTCTCATCAGGAGTAGAAATCAAACTTTCCAACTAAGCTCTCCGATCGATAATAGTTGCGCCATCAGATGTAAAAACATTAAGCTGTTGAGTGCCAGCGTGCGCGTTAGGATATTTTTCAATATTAAAAAATACACGACGATCGATTGGGGGACTTGGGCCCCCGGCCGCGATGGGCAAAAACATATTTCCACTATATAAGACCAATTTTAATGCCTCCTAGATATTATACCATTCACAGTTTTTTGATTTTTTTAACTCTTACAATTTGGGATGGTTAAAGTTTGATATATTAGATGACAGTTATCTAAAAATACGGATAGAGCGTTTGAGTTTTATAGATTTCACTAAAATTGCTGAAATAGTTGGATTAACGGATGAAACCGTTTTATTTTCGACCGACAGTACAAGGTCCATAATCGTAAAACCGTCAATCGGCGAAAGCCCCGGAGCCGTAAATGTTTATTGTAAACAAATTAATACGCAAAACAACTTTTTTAACGGCGAAAATAGCACTCTGTTGGGAGTGGTACCGGCAACTTTTTTACACACGCACGATTACGGTCAAGCCGTCGCCAATAATTACACAGAAAATGATGGAATTCCTTTGATAAATGGAGTAATTAACGAGATTGAGTTTGAGATAAAAGATTGCAGAGGTTGCGAGATGTCGACCGATAAAATAGACTTGGTTTTATGCGCCGATGTTCAATAAAAAGTTGGATAATTAAAATAGTAATTACCATTGATAAAATGAATCACACCTTTGTAATTCAGTTGCATAGTCCCATAGACAACTCTGACGGTATCAAAAAGATAAAGTTGTTGAACGCTAGCATGCCCCTGAGATTTTTCAACATCAGAGAACGAACTAACGTCCAATGGGCCGACGTAGGAAGCAATTCGAGGAGATCTAATATTATGAATCACCACATGGATCCCGGCATATACGACGTTAGCGAAATAATTAGAGAACTTAATTACCTACAAATAGCTGGGTTACAGTTTTCGTGGTATCCGAGCGGCCATAAATTATATACCTCCGTAAGTCCAAAACGCGCCATTAGATTAAATAAAATTGGAGAGATATTAGGCCTGTCTGAGGCTGGATAGCTTACGGTCAGCACATCAGCTACCCGGTAAGAGATACCATAGGGGCGATAATGATCTATTGCGAACAAATTTCTATGAACAAAAACTTTTACAACGGAAATCCGAGCACGATTTTGGGTAGCTTACCTCTGAGCGACGTCGATCGCAATTATTATAACCAAGTAGCGGATAAAGAATATACGGCAAAACCCGGCGTTAATTTAAATAACGGTATAATTAACGAGTTTAAATTTCAGGTAAAAGATTGTAACGAATGCCTGATTGTAGACGAACATTTAAAACTGGTTTTAAATATTGAAATTATTTAATGTTAAAGTTAGTTAAACTAAAAATGGAAGCGAGATTGTCTGAACCCAGACAGCGAAAAATTTATCCAGATCTGCGGGTAGAATCCGCGGTATTACCGGTACAGATTGACGACGAGGTAATTGTAGACAATACCGCCTACAGACTATCAAAAATCGACGGAGTAAAGAAAGAGATTGTTAGAGAGAGAGATAAACGGGCGGGGCTTTATAACAAGTACAAAAAGGTGAACGCGGTATTGACGTGGGGCGAAACATTTGCCGAAGCCACTTCCGCCGTTAGCGGGGCGGTTGGTATAGCGGCGATCGCCGGTGTCATTTCAGCGCCTTTAGGATTTATATTCGAAGGTATTGCGTACTTGACGCCACACCCACATCTGTCCCCGAGGTTAACCATTGCTGGACAATGGAGGGCACTCTTCTAGTCGAGTTGTCAGTCTTCACACGTTCGTGCATTCTACTACTACTGACATGACTGACGGGAGATGTGGCGTTAAACAGCGTTTTATTCATGTACATATCATCATCGGGAGAAATGCATATGTATAAGTATCACAGTGAGGTCTGTACTTGATAATCCCTGTATTTTGAAAGCTGTATTTAATTAAATGAGGGGGAAGTCGGGTTTTAGGATTTGTAAACTAAACCTATTCTGAATTGGCATATAATAAGTGACAATCCCTTACTGCATTTTGAAGTCTCTATTTAAGGCAATATAAATCAAGTTTTCAAGGAACAACTTCGAGTTGCAAGGTCTGTATTTAGAGTGTAAGTAGCATTTAGACATTTCTATTTAAAGTGACGATCTAAATATTTTGAAGTTAGTGCGGGTTCGTGGGTTGTTCACTAGTTTTAAAGTTCATACGAAAGTGATCCACGTGATGTATTTTTGAAGTCGATAATACTTAACAGCAATATTTCTTGTATTTATAATGCACGTTTCCAAGAAGTTCGCGTTAGATAGTGCTTTAAATGTGCAATTTGATGTGAAGTTTATTAAAGATTGACTTTCTTGGGTGATAGGAGTGATATTAAGTAATTAGTAATAATTAAGATTAATTGCAGAGTTTAGTATAGTTTAGTGTAAGTCGTAAATTTTGAGAAAGATTAATTTGAAGTGAATAGAAGTTCGTTTGACACCAAGTCGGGTCATTTCATTTTGGACAGTTACTATATGCAGTAGCAGCTGCACTATAAATTAAAGATGGTTTATTTTTGTATATAATTAAAGTTTGTATATTTTGCGACTCCTTCCATTGTACTTTGACTATCTTTCCAGTCGCAGGGAAATCTAGCGGGTTTAACTGTGACATTTTGGTGGAAGATCCGGGTATACATGTCATTGTGTATAGGTATACGCAGTCTAACATGAAGGAAAGATAGACTCATGTTGCATGTGGAAGTGAGCTACAATTGATTTTTGTGAATGTTGTGATTATCGTTAACTGTTTTGTATTGATTTGTTACAGATTGGATTGTTGATCCAGGCTGCTGTGGTCCTGTCCTGCCCATTTGCTCTGAAGTGCTTGCTCCCGCTTTTCCGAGTTGTGAAAGTGCATCAGCATGGAAGTTGAACGGTTAGCGAGCATAGAGTTGGGTTTGAAAGATGGGGAATTGTTTGAGTTTATAAAAGAGCAACAGGAACATTTGCGAATTGAACGAAAAGAGAAAGAAGAGTATGAGAAAGGAATGCGTAGGGCAAAGTTTGACTTGTTAAGACAAGAGATGGAAAGTAAGACAGTAGAATGTAGGCTGCAAGAGTTAAAGAAGGAAACGTATCAGATTGAGGTAGAAATGCCTATTACTCCTAAACACTTTGATAGTCATGACACAAGTAGGAAATCGCTGACTCCGAAACTACCACCATTTGATGATGAGATGGATGACATTGATACACTGTTAAAAAAATCTCTGTTCATTTACAGTACATTCATATGTCAATTGGCATTACATAGCGTACTGTTTTTAAACAGTACATTCTACTTTTTTGTTTTATCTGTTTGCATACAGTAGACTCTACTGTTATTTGGAATTGTAAATTTACAGAAGATTCTTCTGTTTTTCAACAGACGACTAAGTGTTCGTTTCGTGCATGGTTTTGTTCTTTAACAAAGCCTTCTGTACAGAAACAATTCTATGTAACTGAACGAAGCAGTCCAGGTTATTGACGACTGTTTCTTGTTGACCTTTACAGTTCACTTTTTGTGTTGTAGATGCACCACACTTCATGTAAAATAAGTCGGCATGTTTCTCTCAATTTCCTAGTTTTTATTTGCATGCCGGGGTGCAGTGGAGTTTCAACAGGGTGTACAATTTACCAAAAATGTAACCCGACTCACTGAAATACAGGAATATGATAAATTCAGGGGGAATTTCCGCCTGAGTCTACTGTATTCCCGCACTTTGAGGCAGGTTACATGCTCCCGTGTATCTCCACTGCAGGCAGTATTGCACGGCAAATAAAACGCAAATAAAAACCAAAAAATGTACGAAAATACCGACTTGCCTTTCACGACATGTAGAGCAGCTACTTCTCGTTCAAGTCGGCACTATAAACTGAACAGTCTCCAGTATATATTTCGACATAACGCCCGCCAAAATCTGTCATTTCATACGAACGGCACAACTACAAAAAGCGCACTGCGCAGTTTGAATTTACTGCAGTGATTTCCCAGCATGCAACGTACTGGTACTCGCTATCAACGCCGCGTAATTTCTGCCGCATACCAGGGAACATAGATGGGATAACAGAAGGTCCTCTGTTACTAAACAGTAACATGGCTGTATTTTAACAGATGAAGATTAAAAGTTTTTTGTTCCTGAACAAACCTGTAATCTTACAGAACAATATTTTTTAAATGTACACAGACGGAAGAACGTTTGTGCAATAACAACAAATTCCAAAAACAGTAAAAGTTACTGTTCGATTTTGACTTTTTCAACAGAAAAACACCTGTGACTCAACACAATTTTTTACAGTGTAGGTTTGAGAGATATGCTACTGCTCAAAGATGGAAACCTGGATATTGGGCCATCAACTTAAGTGCCCTTTTAAAAGGTAAAGGCCTCAACTAACAATGCCTCAACTAACTTCGAATCAAGTTCAAGGCGAGTGTGAGAAGTGTGGTCATCATACTTTTTCACCAGAGACTAAACAGGTACATGTTGCATTTATGAATGTAGCAAATTGTTGTGGAAAAGATGGCTACGTCACTTTACAGTGCGGCCACAACTTGCCTGTCATGAGTGCTGCATGTGAAGCATCATTTGTTAAGGGAATGCCAGTTACTAAGGGAAAAGTTGGCTCTAATACTGGACTAATCTCAGTGTTGAGAGACACTGGATGTTCTGGTGTCGAAGCCTAGTCACTGACAGTCAGCTTACTGGAGACAGTAAATACTGTGTTTTTGTAGACAACACTGTTCGTCAATTCCCAGTTGCTAAAGTTAATATTGATTCACCTTACTTTGTTGGTGCTGTAGAAGCTGTGTGCATGATAGATCCAGTGTACGACATGATCATTGGCAACATTCCACAAGCTCGAGACCCTTGAAATCCTAATCCTAAATGGCTAGGCACAGCCGAAGTAAAATAAAGCGATTACTTGTATGTACAGTCTGTACAGACAAGGGCTCAGAAGGCAGATGAGGAAAAACCACTAACGGCATTGAAAGTCTCTAGTCCACTACCAGAGGTAACGGCTAATGAACTTCGTCAAGGCCAACAGACTGATCCAACACTTCATCGAATTAGAGAATTCGCAATCACTTGGGAAATAATGATCAGCAAGGGTGAGAATGTTTCACAGTTCTTTGTTAATAAAGGGTTAATCTATCGTCAGTTCACTAGTCCTAGATTAGGTGGAGGAGATGCTATCAATCAGCTAATAATACCTAAACAACAGAGAAGATTAGTGATGAAACTAGCTCATGAATCCATTTTTGGAGGTCATCATCAAGGATCCAAGAAAACAGCAGAAAAGGTTTTGTCCAATTTCTTTTGGCCAGGTGTTCAGTCAGACATTCAACGATACTGTTCTTGTGACATTTGTCAACGGACTATTGCAAAAGGCAAAGTTACGAAAGTACCACTAGGACGAATGCCATTAATTGATGAACCTTTTCAACGAATCGCAGTCGACATATATAGTTGGTCCCATTGCACCCATTGCACCTATGACACAGAGAGGTAATAGGTATTTATTAACTATTGTTGATTATGCCACACGTTACCCAGAGGCCGTACCACTCAAAAGCATCGAGACACATCGCGTCGCAGAAGCTCTCGTTGATGTATTATCAAGAGTTGGTGTTCCACGCGAGATCTTAACTTATCAAGGTGCGAAGTTTACTTCGGGTCTTATGAAAGAGGTAACACTATGAACATCTACTCGGTTAAAATTACCGTTTCTCGGTTTAAAAAAAATCAACCAGTATTTTAACACCTTTTTTAACCGTGTTTTTTTCGCCACCGAAAGTGCCACTTTGTAACCGTGTTTCAACCCTTCCAAACGTTTAGTTTAAACCATAACTCTCTAGGGTGTATGTAAAATCGTATTGATTTTGAAGGATTGAGGAGTGTTTGGAAATCTGTGCCTGCGCCGCAGGCTCTCCGTAGGTGACTTCTACCTCCCCCCTCCCCGCCCCCTTCTCCCCCCCCCCCCCCCCGCCCTCCCAAGTACGACGTATAGACGAATCCGGTTGCTAAGGACACCCTCCATGCACGTCCGCCATTACTATGGGCAATCCACCGTCAAGAACTATGGGCTGTGTTGTTGTTAAAATCGAACAGCGCAGTGCGCACAATGCACCCCTTTACGTACACATTCACAGGCTTCGCAATCTTATAATAAATGCATTTTTTTTTTGAAGTGACAACATACATGTATGTTATTTAACAGCTTATCATCGACACAAAAAAAAGAAAGGTGATGGCACTGGATTGCCCCCAGTTATAGCTCTCGGATTGGTGTGTATTCCCTCATTTTTCAAGTTTGTCAATGTCAGCTATGGCCATTGCCCCCTCCCGCCACCCCGCCGCCTCCCGCCGCCTCCCGCCACCCCGCCCCCTCCCCCCACCCCACCCCCAGTTATTAGTTCGAGCGCCCTCAACTCTATGGATTTTGGTATAAGAACTCAACATCCATGAAGAAAATGTGTGGGTCAAAATCAAATTATAATCACAGTCCTATAATTATTGCAGATAATCAGTCTTACATGTGTGTGTACCTCCATATTTGCAGATGATGAGCTTGCAGTGTCCAAGGCTGTGATATTGGAGCTCTACAATTCAGAGAGAAAACAGAACATAAAAATAAGCAAACAAAGCACCACAGACCTTTCTCATGGACAGTTCAATCAGCATTCTGCATTCTAAATAAATTTCAGAAAACTGGAAAAAAAATAACACAAGCATGTGTACATGTAGCAAAACAAAATGTCACACACTGAACATGTACACAATCTTGTTCTCCTTTTTAACATTTTAATAAGGGTTTACATGTAGTTGAAACAAAATGAGGGGGTTAGTTGGAACATTTTCAACTAACCCATAGGTGAAGGTAGTGCCTTTTGGTAGTTTATTTTCTCACATTTTGTGCAAGGGGGATAACATTTTCTCGTTCAGATGTTTATAATACAGTACAAGAACTTGTACAGCTTGGCCTGTACATTTTGTTTTGATTAAAACGCAACAAATTGTAATACATACATGTATATTTTTCTTCTAATCCTCACCTTACACATTCATTTGGCTTAAATACAGTAATTCATGTAATGAATACAGTAATACATGTAATTTGTTAGAGTATTTTGAATCATGTTAAGAAATTAGTGAGTTTTGTCTGGCTTAATACCTGTGATAAGTACAATGTATGTGACAAAAACTCCTTTTACATCCTAATTATGCTCTGAACGGTGGAAATTGGCACTCTAAACTGCTTCGAAAGGGCCCTGTAGCCTTTCCCTTCTTTGTGGTCATTGACAATAGCCATGCGCAAGTCCTCACCGAGTTATATTTGTTTTGCCATGCTGACCAGAAACTGAGAATGAAGGCACCAACTCCCCTCACTTTATAGCCTACAAGCAGAGTGCTATTCTACGACATTCTTTGATTACAATTTATTTGAACAGATATGTCATGATTCAAATCTTATGCAAACCTGTTAGGATAACTGTTGAACAACAAAAGGGAATCACTGGAATGTTGAAAGCAGGTATGAATAATTTTGAACAGGAACAAAAAAGCAAATGTGGACATTACTATTGTTATCCAAAGGATGCCGAGCCAAAACAAGTGGTCTGTGCAAGACAACTAACTTTCCTAGGATACAGTGAAAGTTCATTCACAATACGGTAGTTCTTGGGAGTGAGGAAATTTGAAAAATTTTACATTTTTCAAAGGGAATGCATAATTTTGGGCACAACTGTATCTAGTTTAAATGTACAGGCAATGCATATTTTGCATCTACATGTATTATACATGTGATGTGGCTGAGGAATGGATGTTTTACTGTTACTGTTAATGTTTAAAAGATACAGTTCAAGAAGATCAAAACTTAAAAATGTAAAGTTGATAATCTAAATAAATTTTAATGTTTTATTGTTAATTTTAATATTTTAAAGTTAGAAAGTTAGAAAGTTATAAACAGTTGTCATACCTGCCAACATTGCCGAGTAAAATAATCGGACTGTAGTGGAAACTTGTAACGGTGGAGTTGGTACAACGATCAAGTTGACCTACATGTAGTACTGCACCCGTTTCCATGTACACAACACATGCAGAGCGCGCGGGGAGTCAGGTCAAGTCGACCGTTCCGATTGTTCCGATTTTCAACACTTTTAACACTTAAAAATCGGAACAAATAAGATAAAATCGGACTAGTTGGCAGGTATGAGTTGTACAGTGAAACATGTCATTAGGACCACCTTGATAAACAGGCCACCTGTTTATAGTGGCCACCCATCTTTGGTCCGAAATGCCATTTGTATAATGCTTAAGTAACCTTTATAAAGAGGCCACTCGATTATAGTGGCCAGTTTTTTACAGTCCAGTGAGTGGTGAATATACAAGTTTCACTGCAGTGAGTAAAAAGCGTTCTTAACCACTTGATGCATAAATTGTTTTGGTGAGCACTCTTGTTTTGTGTAGTTGTTAATGACCCCCCCTGTATCTCAAAGGGTTAATTAGCGCCCCAATTTACACCTTTTCTAAATGTCTGTTTGTAGTGGCCACCCATCTTGGGTCCCAAATGCCATATTTTTGGTATAATGCTTAAGAAACCTGTATAAAAAGGCCACCTGTTAATATAGGTTTTCCCGGCCAATTTCGCAAAATCGTCATTCGGTTTTGAAGTACTCTTTCGTTATCGTGTGAATTTGAACAGACGTCCTGGAACCTAATTCAGGTTCACAAAAGGGCATTATTTTTCATTGTGTCCACATTCTATTTCACAAATAGGCGACCAATTGCGTTACTTCTGCATTCCATTACGCAAAAATAGCCTTTTCGGTGGAGATTAGGAATACATTTTCGTGTATGTGCAAACAAAAGTAACTGATTCATTTAAAACTTATTCACAATTTCTAAAACACACCTGGTCATTGAGACTTGTAAATACATCTGGTAGACTTGAGTCCTGAAAATAAAAAAAAGGAAAACTACATGTATGAATTAAAATAAAACTAGAGCTTCGCGTTTGTGTTTTTTACAAACGCAAGGTGATCGGGTGACAAACATTGAAATGATGATGACGACGCAGTTTTGAGATTGTTTGAAAACTTGAGTTGTTTGATGTTGAAAAAGTATTGGAATTCTCAAGACATGACTCTGACTATTCAACGCTAAAATTGTGTATCTGATGACGTCATAATTGTCAATCTTATCATAACGTTACTATTGTGTGCACAGATTGTTCAAGTATCTACTGAAGAACAAGTTTTGACATGTAGGCCTAGGCCTATATGTGGTGAAATAATCTTTTCAATATCTATTACAGTTCTAAAGATTTTTTCATTTGAGATCATATTACTGTAGTATATCGCCGTGTGGGGAGTTGGGGTTCAATTGCATCTAGAATAAACTGACGCTCCAGTCAACTTGAGTTGCGGACCACCATGTCCATTTTATTTCCAACACAGCAACGATTTCCAGCATGTCACATTCACAGTTTTCGGGGAGAAGACATATTTACTCTGGTTCGCCGACTAAGGCTAGCCGTACATACCATGATTACACCCAAGATACAACAGCTAAGTCACCAAAAGTAAATTTCCTTGTGCTATCAAGTGTTCATTCAACTTTCCTGGCGATGATGCCACGGAAACTAGCAGTTTTATATCTTCAAAAGTCCAATTCTCTCGGTTGTAAATCAATCCCTGCTTATTATTTCTCGTCTGTCTGACTTATTCACTACTCGCGCACGTACGTTTATATCATTGGCCGTGTGGCCCAGACATCCTCCCTAAAAAGATACATTATGACCTCTGACCCGAGACAGGCTGCCTAGATACAAGTTCTATTATTAGAAGTCGAGCACTATATATGGGCGCAAATCGTCAGATTAGTGGAGGCTTGGCATAGCGCCCTCAAACGACTGAGTTAGCTTAATTATCAAGGGACTCAACAAATAATTTCTCCACATTACGTAACCACCGTGCACGTGATGACGTCATCAGTGGTATATATGTAGTCATAAAGTCCACATGTGAGGGAACATTTCGTTCCGGAGAACTATGGTCAAATTCCCTACCACTTTGGCTCTATTTGCATTCAAAATGCTAAAAAAGTGTACATTTTCGAACCTCTTCCGGTTTG
Source organism: Henricia sp. BOLD:AAB3569 (assembly GCA_037783545.1). NCBI lineage: Eukaryota > Metazoa > Echinodermata > Asteroidea > Spinulosida > Echinasteridae > Henricia > Henricia sp. BOLD:AAB3569. The sequence continues at coordinate 154,143 of JBBELK010000008.1, forward strand.
GACCGGAGGTTTGGGTCACACAGGGGTCATGCCATTGTATGATTTGTTCAGTTCATTGCGCCCTATCATGCTGTGAAAGAATTGTTTAAGTATCTATTACGATTCTTGAGATATGAATTTTTGAAATAATAACCATTTAATTTTTGTAATTTGACACCTGTGACGATATCATGACGTCACAATGTTGTGCACAAATTGTTCAACAATTTAATAACCATCAAGTTCTTAAATGTGACGAAAGAATCATGCAAATATCTGCTGTAGTTCTCAAGATACAGCATTTTTAAACAATTCAGCTCCAAATTTGCGTATTTTGACACCACATTAATTACGTAACTACCGTCCATGTGATGACGCCACCCAGGTATAGTCAAAAAGTCCACATGTGTGGAAACATTTCGTTCCGTAGAAATATGGTCAAATTCACTACCACTTTGAATCTATTTGCAAACAACTTCCGGTTTGGACCGGAAGTAGGCGTCACACAGGGGTCATGACATCGTATGATTTGTTCAGTTCATTTAGACTTATCATGTTGTGAAAGAATTGTTGAAGTATCTATTACGGTTCTTGAGATATAAATTTTGGAAATAATAACCTTTGAATTTTTGTAATTTGATACCTGATGACGTCATGATTACGTCACACTTGATGCCATCATGATACTATACATTCTGGTGAAAGTCTGCCGTAGGGCCTATGTCTGTATCTATTTTACTAACGATTCAGCTTGGTTTGATGGGCATTGTTGCTGGTAAGTGTAAAAACTGAGATTCTCAGTTTCGTTGAACTTTGACCTCCATTTGACCCAAGAAGGAAGGGTCATATGAAAATGCCCACACAAAGAAAATTGTAGCACAGAATGTCATCTATAAACCTGCCAAATACGAAGATCCTGGGTCACGTGGTTTTCAAGACGGAAGCATTTTAAAATATGCATATTTTGGTTTTTTTGGGGGTGTAATTTGTGACTTGATGACGTCACGATGACGTCACGCTTGATTCCATTATAATATTATACACGCTGGTGAAAGTCTGCCATAGGACCTATGCCTGTACATAGTTTGTTAAAGATTCAGCTTGGTTTGATGGGCATTGTTGCTCAATAAGTGCAAAAATTGAGATTTTCGTTTTCGTTAAACTTTGACCTCAAATTGACCCCAGAAGGAAGGGTCAGATGAAAATGCCCACACAAAGAAAATTGTTGGCCATGATCTAATCTATGAGCCTGCCAAATACGAAGATCATGGGTCACGTGGTTTTCTAGGCGGAAGCATTTTAAAACATGCATATTTTGGTCATTTTTTGGTTGTAATTTGATACCCGATGACGTCACGGTGACGTCACACTTGTATGCACACCTTTCCATTGGGGTTGATGTTCCTACCAAGTTTCAAGTTGATAGCTTTAACAGTTTTGAAGAAAAGCTCTGGAAACGTTTGAGCAGAAAAAGAAGAAGAAAAACTAGAGCTTCGCGTTTGTGTTTTTTACAAACGCAAGGTGATCGGGTGACAAACATTGAAATGATGATGACGACACAGTTTTGAGATTGTTTGAAAACTTGAGTTGTTTGATGTTGAAAAAGTATTGGAATTCTCAAGACATGACTCTGACTATTCAACGCTAAAATTGTGTATCTGATGACGTTATAATTGTCAATCTCATCATAACGTTACTATTGTGTGCATAGATTGTTCAAGTATCTACTGAAGAACAAGTTTTGACATGTAGGCCTAGGCCTATATGTGGTGAAAGAATCTTTTCAATATCTATTACAGTTCTAAAGATTTTTTTCATTTGAGATCATATTACTGTAGTATCGCCGTGTGGGGAGTTGGGGTTCAATTGCATCTAGAATAAACTGACGCTCCAGTCAACTTGAGTTGCGGTCCACCATGTCCATTTTATTTCCAACACAGCAACGATTTCCAGCATGTCACATTAACAGTTTTCGGGGAGAAGACATATTTACTCTGGTTCGCCGACTAAGGCTAGCCGTACATACCATGATTACACCCAAGATACAACAGCTAAGTCACCAAAAGTAAATTTCCTTGTGCTATCAAGTGTTCATTCAACTTTCCTGGCGATGATGCCACGGAAACTAGCAGTTTTATATCTTCAAAAGTCCAATTTTCTCGGTTGTAAATCAATCCCTGCTTATTATTTCTCGTCTGTCTGACTTATTCACTACTCGCGCACGTACGTTTATATCATTGGCCGTGTGGCCCAGACATCCTCCCTAAAAAGATACATTATGACCTCTGATCCGAGACAGGCTGCCTAGATACAAGTTCTATTATTAGAAGTCGAGCACTATATATGGGCGCAAATCGTCAGATTAGTGGAGGCTTGGCATAGCGCCCTCAAACGACTGAGTTAGCTTAATTATCAAGGGACTCAACAAATAATTTCTCCACATTACGTAACCACCATGCACGTGATGACGTCATCAGTGGTATATATGTAGTCATAAAGTCCACATGTGAGGGAACATTTCGTTCCGTAGAACTATGGTCAAATTCCCTACCACTTTGGCTCTATTTGCATTCAAAATGCTAAAAAAGTGTACATTTTCGAACCTCTTCCGGTTTGGACCGGAGGTTTGGGTCACACAGGGATCATGCCATTGTATGATTTGTTCAGTTCATTGCGACCTATCATGCTGTGAAAGAATTGTTTAAGTATCTATTACGATTCTTGAGATATGAATTTTTGAAATAATAACCATTTAATTTTTGTAATTTGACACCTGTGACGATATCATGACGTCACAATGTTGTGCACAAATTGTTCAACAATTTAATAACCATCAAGTTCTTAAATGTGACGAAAGAATCATGCAAATATCTGCTGTAGTTCTCAAGATACAGCATTTTTAAAAAATTCAGCTCCAAATTTGCGTATTTTGACACCACATTACGTAACTACCGTCCATGTGATGACGCCACCAATGGTATAGTCAAAAAGTCCACGTGTGTGGAAACATTTCGTTCCGTAGAAATATGGTCAAATTCACTACCACTTTGAATCTATTTGCATTCAAAACGCTTTAAAAAATGCAAATTTTCAAACAACTTCCGGTTTGGACCGGAAGTAGGCGTCACACAGGGGTCATGACATCGTATGATTTGTTCAGTTCATTTAGACTTATCATGTTGTGAAAGAATTGTTCAAGTATCTATTACGATTCTTGAGATATGAATTTTCGAAATAATAACCATTTAATTTTTGTAATTTGACACCTGTGACGATATCATGACGTCACAATGTTGTGCACAAATTGTTCAACAATTTAATAACCATCAAGTTCTTAAATGTGACGAAAGAATCATGCAAATATCTGCTGTAGTTCTCAAGATACAGCATTTTTAAAAAATTCAGCTCCAAATTTGCGTATTTTGACACCACATTACGTAACTACCGTCCATGTGATGACGCCACCAATGGTATAGTCAAAAAGTCCACGTGTGTGGAAACATTTCGTTCCGTAGAAATATGGTCAAATTCACTACCACTTTGAATCTATTTGCATTCAAAACGCTTTAAAAAATGCAAATTTTCAAACAACTTCCGGTTTGGACCGGAAGTAGGCGTCACACAGGGGTCATGACATCGTATGATTTGTTCAGTTCATTTAGACTTATCATGTTGTGAAAGAATTGTTCAAGTATCTATTACGATTCTTGAGATATGAATTTTCGAAATAATAACCATTTAATTTTTGTAATTTGACACCTGTGACGATATCATGACGTCAGAAAGTTGTGCACAAATTGTTCAACAATTTAATAACCATCAAGTTCTTAAATGTGACGAAAGAATCATGCAAATATCTGCTGTAGTTCTCAAGATACAGCATTTTTAAACAATTCAGCTCCACATTTGCGTATTTTGACACCACATTACGTAACTACCGTCCATGTGATGACGCCACCAATGGTATAGTCAAAAAGTCCACATGTGTGGAAACATTTCGTTCCGTAGAAATATGGTCAAATTCACTACCACTTTGAATCTATTTGCATTCAAAACGCTTTAAAAAAATGCACATTTTCAAACAACTTCCGGTTTGGACCGGAAGTAGGCGTCACACAGGGGTCATGACATCGTATGATTTGTTCAGTTCATTTAGACTTATCATGTTGTGAAAGAATTGTTCAAGTATCTATTACGGTTCTTGAGATATGAATTTTGGAAATAATAACCTTTGAATTTTTGTAATTTGATACCTGATGACGTCATGATTACGTCACACTTGATGCCATCATGATACTATACATTCTGGTGAAAGTCTGCCGTAGGGCCTATGTCTGTATCTAATTTACTAACGATTCAGCTTGGTTTGATGGGCATTGTTGCTGGTAAGTGTAAAAACTGAGATTCTCAGTTTCGTTGAACTTTGACCTCCATTTGACCCAAGAAGGAAGGGTCATATGAAAATGCCCACACAAAGAAAATTGTAGCACAGAATGTCATCTATAAACCTGCCAAATACGAAGATCCTGGGTCACGTGGTTTTCAAGACGGAAGCATTTTAAAATATGCATATTTTGGTTTTTTGGGGGTGTAATTTGATACTTGATGACGTCACGATGACGTCACGCTTGATGCCATTATAATATTATACACGCTGGTGAAAGTCTGCCATAGGACCTATGCCTGTACTTAGTTTCTTAAAGATTCAGCTTGGTTTGATGGGCATTGTTGCTCAATAAGTGCAAAAATTGAGATTTTCGTTTTCGTTGAACTTTGACCTCAAATTGACCCCAGAAGGAAGGGTCAGATGAAAATGCCCACACGAAGAAAATTGTTGGCCATGATCTGATATATAAGCCTGCCAAATACGAAGATCATGAGTCACGTGGTTTTCCAGACGGAAGCATTTTAAAACATGCATATTTTGGTCATTTTTTTGTTGTAATTTGATACCCGATGACGTCACGGTGACGTCACACTTGTATGCACACCTTCACATTGGGGTTGATGTTCCTACCAAGTTTCAAGTTGATAGCTTGAACCGTTTCGAAGAAAAGCTCTGGAAACGTTTGAGTGGAAAAAGAAGAAAAAAAAAAAAAAAAAAAAAAGACAAAGAAATCGTACGATATCAATAGGTGATCGGGTTGAGCCCGATCACCTAAAAAAAAAAGACAAAGAAATCGTACAATAGCAATAGGTGATCGGGGAACAACCCGATCACCTAACAAATAATAACTCGACTTGGGTTCTTTATTGACAACAAACATGGGGCTGTTCCGTTTCATTTTCATGAACAGGTTTAGTGCTTATTACTGAAATTGAGCTTATTCGTGCAAACATTGCTGCAAAGATCCCTTAGAACTGCACATGTACGGTAGCCCGTCCCTCCTCCAGGTCAATTAGCGTTCAGTATTCTGAATACGTCATTCCCACCTTTTAGCCTTGTACTATTGTCGATTAGCAGAATGACGCCATTCTTGCGTTTTGCTCTGATGATGAGTGCAAGTTCAAAAGCGTCTTTGTTCTTACTTAATTCTACTAACATGTGTGGTCAGTCGGGTATGAGTTTACTCGATAATGCTTCATTAAACACATGCCTCAAGTCATCTTGAATTCAACAAAACATGACCAAGTAGACGTTAGACCAGACAAAGATATTTTCTGGAAAATATCATCTGTGTTGCCAAAATTCCCCTTTATCGTGGAAAGACTCATATACACCCTGGTAAACAGCATATAACAGAAACTGAAAGTACTTACACTGTCACTTTCTGCTAAATGTGATTTGAAGCATTCGTCAAAGTGGGTTCTCAGCTGGGACAAGTTAATTTCCTTGTTGCAAATAGTACACCTTTCGGTAGTTACTTCTTCCCCAGGACTGGTTTCTTCGACAGAAATATTGTGCTGAATGGGCCGAAGATACAATTTCGTACTAAACGTTTTGATCTCTTCAGATGTGCAAGGCCCAACATTCAGCACCATTAGTGAACCTCTTGATCTCGGTTCACTGCGAAGTATTTCGAATCCCCCTACATCCTTCAACTTCGGAAAGGCTCTGTAAATCAATAGGAAATATTCAGGAACAATATTATTAATTTATACGGCAATTTTGTATTGGTTAGACTTCGAACACGCAAAATGAAAACCAAAGGATTCTGGAGAAAATATATTCGCACTGAGAATTACATGACAAATATGAACAAAAAAATGTAAACAGCCAAGGGTATTGCTCCTTTCGCTGGCTAATCGGCTTTTGTTCCCCCTGTATAATATCATGTCTCCGATCTGCAAAGGTAAGGCCCATCAGCCGTCCTACTTCCTTGTAGTCTGGCCTCTTCTTTGTTATCTCTATCTGCAGCCAGTTGTTATGAGCAGCAATTGTTGTTTCATCTTCTGACTCCAAACGATCAGGTAAGTAATTCTGCAAACCCCACATCGGCGGATACTTCGGAGCTATTTTCTTAAGTTGGCCTTTAGGTGCTGGTGGTTGTTTACGTTTCCTGTTCTTTACCTCCAGCGATTCCCTGACAGTTGGATCTCTTTTGCGAGTGTTCTGGAACTTGTGCTTCAGCTTCTGAATCCACAGTTGCTGAAACATATGCAGTGAAATGTTGTTAACTCAATAAACCTCAAGAGAGTAAGTGAACAGTTTGAAAGCAGAGGTTTGAGTTATGCTTGGAAATACATTATATTGTGACCCTTTCAAAGGTTCAAGTTATCCATGTTTAACTTGTATCACTATTTCACTGTACCGTATATGAATGCATGCTTAACTTTTAATCACCAGAATTTCAACTAGTTTTGATTAAAAATGACACTGGAAAGTGAAAGTTTGATCAGGTTCTTAGTAACATGTACATGTACATACATGTACATGTACATGTACATGTACGTGTATGTACGTGTATGTACATGTACGTACATGTACGTACATGTACGTACATGTACAAGAAATGAGATTAAATGTAAATGCTAAACAGAACACTCGAACACTTCACACAAAAAATGGGATGAGAGAAAAATCACTTAGGCAGATGTTCTACTGAGAGAGTATACCACTGTGCCTTAAAGTTCAGATGTCTCGGGTTTGAATCCTTAGGAGGGCCATGTAATTTTTTCTCTCATGTTTGGTTGTTTCATTTCAATGGCACAATACCATTTCCAAATACTGTGTTAATATTTTACAATACATTAAAGAACAATTTGAATTGCATAAAATGTAATACCTTCTGGTTTGCCATGCTCAAGTCAGTGAAAAGCGGGTACTTCAGCAGCAGCTGTTCTACAAGTTGCATGTAGTCTGACGGCGTTGGATACCTATGATGAAATTTAAAGTTGAAGATATCCACATAATTTTAGGTAAACAGACCAACCGTGTCAATGGAAACTACACTTAATATTATTTTCATGGAAAGTTGAATACCAGTATGCAATGTGGAATACAAACTATACTATATCTTCCAAAAAAGTTCCCAGAACCAGCTATATCATGTAGCAACATCGTGTCGTATTCAATATTTTCTGATTAAACTTTTTTTAAATGCATACATGTAAAATTGTATTGGCATTTACTTACAGGGTGTGCAGCTGGACAGCTTCAAAGATAGTGTCGAGGATCACTGTTTCATTTGCAGTTGACAATCTTGCTCTGGTCTTAATCTTGTCGGTTATCAGATCCGGAAGTGCTGGTAATTTGAAAGTGGCAATCCAGCCAGATGCTGATGCCCCTTTCGAAGGCCCTACTTCTCTGGAATGAAAGAAATGTCACTATTTTTAAAAAATATACACGCGAGTTCATGTGCTACATGTACATACCGGTACATGTAACATGGCAGGCCTTGAAATAACCCACAGCACCACAGCAATTTGTAATTAGTCTTGAAAGGGATTCCAAAGTAGTTGGTTCGTCATAGACCCGTGAACAGGGCTTCGGAAATCCTCTGCCCTGGAACCGTTTCTAACCCCAAATCTCGACTTTGTGCCAACTCGCATTTTACTGAAAGTTAATTCGGTCAATTAATTTTTGAGGTACGGATCAACGAACTTTGGACTAATTAGCATAACCTGCTATGTTTGGACAATTATACCTCTAAAAGTAATGGACCTACAGAGATAAACTTTACATCATTTTAAAGCTCTTGAAATGGCCTTTATTTTATAATATTACATCAAAATTGTATCTCGTACCACAAAAAAGTTATGTGAATTTATAACCTTTGACCTTGATTTGCAAAAATGCGTATTTGTCAAAATGCGTATTTTTTTTTTATCTGTTAGCTAAAGATGTATTAAGGAACATTTCCAGAAAGATTTGGGATGGGCACTCTTACAGTTTTTGAGTTACGATAATTTAAACACTAAATAACATGTAAATGCCATGTAAATAACATGTAACTGTGTATGTACCGGTACATGTTATTTCAGTTCTCGGGGTTTCTCAAAGAGTCCAATCAACACACCAAATTTCATTTCAATCCGTGATGGTCAGGTCCAAAAGCTCGTTGAATTGACACGGAATGACATTTCTTGTGGTTTTCAAACAAACTGAATCATTAAAAGCCAAGATTCACAACTTTAAATGCAAATGCATACTCACATTTCTTGCTGTGTTGGTACCGCACATGTACCTAATGGAATAGTGACTGGTAGAGTAAGGATTTGTACGGGTACAACAATCTTCACCTTGGACATTGGCGGAACTACTTCCTCTGCTTCAGTGTTGATGAATTCTTCAAAGTCAGTGTTCCAAAGCTGAAGCAGTAAGTCTTGTCCTTCAAGCTCTGGGAAGATCTCATAGGCTTTATGCATGAGGTCCCGTGATTTCACATTTTCTTTGTCTGGCACATCTGTTAATTTCTTAGAGTCATTCCACATCAACAGAAACCTATGCAAGTACACACATGATTATACATACCAGTAAATATGTACATGTACTCAGAATTTGATCCAAATTGGAGGGTCAACTTGAGATTAATGTACTCCATTCATTTACATGTACATGTTCAAAACTGTCCACATGTAAAACATGTTCTAATACGTTTCTTTTGTTTATTCTGCATATGGGTAATTTCCAAAATTAGGGGTCCAAAAGTGTGAGATGCTTTTAAAGATTTTCAAGTGTGTTTAGTGATTGAAAGTGGTTTTCTAGTAGAAAATATGTATTTTTATTTTCATAAATACCACTTAAATTTAACGTCTGTGTGTGGATAAGGCACCAAGGTTAATGCAAACTCATTCTACAGCTAACCCAGGACACCAAATTCTTATTCAATATAATGGAACAAATTATGAGCCTTTGTGGTCTTTTGTTTCAAATATGTTTTTAGTAATCACAGAACAAAATATTCAAGAAATTGGTGCATGTCCCCTGTAATCACAGGCCACAGTCTATTACTGAGAATTTGTGATCATGAGTGGCGATTTTTGATGCACATGGTGTCGTACATGTACATGGGTCTGTCCACAGTAATGGGGTACATTTGAAAAATAAGTCAATAATTCCTTTCAGATGTCTTTAGTTTATCTCAGAATTAAAGAAATGTCCTTGTTTTGTTCTCAGGAGATAACTTTTGCCCAAAAAAGTAACAAATTGCTGCCACAACATACATTTTAAAAAAGTAAGTGCACAAATTTTCCTATTACGCATGTAACATGGACAGTCAATTTTGTGACATCTTTTTCCGTCTTTGTTACATGCGTAATAGGAAAATTTGTGCACGAGGTTTTCACAAATGTATGTTGTAGGACTATTTTTCTTACTCCTTGCTAAAATAGTTATTTCCTTAGTTTAGCTTGATAATTTAAAGATAAAATTAAGACATTTGAAGTGAACTGGGACCTAAGATCTTGAATGTTACAGAATTGTACACCATTACCGTGGACAGACCCACATACATGTAAATAGAACACTAAACATTTTGAATTACCCATATCTCGCTTAGAAGTTCAATAACAGTATCATGTGATTCTTGTGATTTATATCTTATGTACTGGTTTCAGAGTAAAAAACTAATTGCAATAAAGACCAACATGAGAGCTACTGAAAATAAAATGAAAAATGAAAAATGTACGGGGTTAAAAGGGAGGAGCGCTGGTAATCTTCCAGGCAACAGTGCCACAAGGGGTCCCGCAAGGCCGGCCGTTTCCCAAGTGAGGGCACAAGGACCCAACCCGGTACTTTTCTCAGGTCCGCACACCTCCGGGTGACGAAGGGGTGGCACTGTGCCCATCCAATCACCAGCACAGCTGGCCTTCCACGATCCCCTATCCAAACACAATACAAAGAAAACGAAAAAGCCAGATTTGTTGCGGTTTATGGATTGATAAAGCTACAGTCACATTGGAGGTACGGTAGAGCACGGTACAGCACGGTTGAAGATCGGCGTCTACCGTGCGCCACCGTGTACGTACCGTGTTCTATGTGACTGTATCTTTACATGTAGGTCCTATTGTAACAGCGAGGGAGACCATCAGGCTGCATCTCTTGATAAAAAGACAGATTAACTTGACAGATAAGACTCATGAAAATATTTTCACGCTCTTTGTGATCGTTTCAGTTGCGGTTTTTTTTTAGAATAGCCAAAAGAACTTCGAGGTAAACGGAGGCTCTCGTACAGGAATTTCGAGTTACGGAGGTTTTCGCATACACAAAAGCCTATTTTTATGTCGGGATGTGACATTACTTCGAGGTAAACGGAGTTTCGAGGTATCCATCAATGAGTCCTAACATTTTATAGGCTCCATTTGTAGCCCACATACAGTTGTACATGTATGTATGCTTAATGTGGTATAGTTGTTTTTTCTTTAATAAATTCTGTTAGTGTTTTATAGACCATTTTATTGAAAATTGTTCCAACTAACCCCACGCTCCCCTATCTGTTCTTGGCAAAACACCACAATTCGTTTTAATTATTACCAAAATGTGTCAAACTAAGAGGGAAACATTTCAATTTTTCGAAAATACTTTGAAATTTGAATTTGTCTGTCAATAACAATACACATAGTGTTTCCCCCAAAACATTTTTAAAGCGTAGTGGTAAAATATATACGAGATGAGATACATACAGTATGGGTCTTTCCACAGTAATGGGGTACATTTGAAAAATAAGTCAATAATTCCTTTCAGATGTTTTTAGTTTATCTTAGAATTAAAGAAATGTCCTTGTTTTGTACTCAGGAGATAACTTTTGCCAGGTAAGAAATTGCTGCCACAACATACATTTTTGAAAAGCTTGTGTACAAATGTTCCTATTTCGTATGTAACGTGGACAGATCATTTTATGAATTTTGTTTCCGTCTTTGTTACCGGTACATGCGTAATAGGAAAATTTGTACACAGGGTTTTCACAAATGTATGTATGTTGTAGGACTGTTTTTCTTACTCCTTGGTGAAAAAGTTATTTCCTCAGTTTAGCTTAATAATTTAAAGATAAAATTAAGACATTTGAAGTGAACTGGGACCTAAGATCTTGAATGTTACACAAATGTACATGTTCCCCATTACTGTGGAAAGAACCACATGGGTCTGAAAGGAATTATTGACTTATTTTTCAAATGTACCCCATTACTGTGGAAAGACCCATGTACATGTACAGGTACATGTATACGTGTGCGTTGTCTGTTCACTTTCGCCATCCGATACTGTCATACTGCCATGATACAAACAGTGGATTTCTGGAGAGTTTTCACTTCGTTCATTGTACATTTATCAGTTTCATTGTCTTTTTGTATCGATTTTAATATGAGAGCTCAGAAAGCAATATTCTGAATGCGAAAGGGTAGTGGCTGATTGCTAAAGGGTAGTGGCACCACTACAGTACTCTATAACGCTTTGGGGGATTAAACCCTGACATAATCATGCATGACAGATTTACACCTTTTTGGTGACTAGTATATCATGTTGTGTTTCTGGCCAAGGATTTGACATAGTCAGTGTCATTAGACATATTAGAGCATGTTACAAGTTTATGTGTACCGGTACAGCTTACAAAATGTGATGTCTGATGACAATAAGCTGTCCATAGTCTGTATTATATATGCCGAGTGGATAATGATCTGCCAGTTCCGTCACTTTGAGCAGTTTGTTTTCAGTTTCACATTCAGCAGATATTGCGTAGGCATGAACATGTTGCACATAGTCAACTGTCTGGACAGGTTTGCACAGAATATGGACAATTCCAGCAATTATGAAGCTCATTTGAACGATTCCAAAGCGATACTCATTCTCCAGTTTTTCCAGAACAACTGCAGACCCTGCATGGTACCATGTTCCGTTAGATGCCACATGTTTCACTGTGTACACATCTCCCTGCCTTGCAAGTGGGAAGATCAACCGTTGTACATCTCTTGGCAATTCAGCGACATGCTTCAGTTCTCCTCCAGTGTGTTCGATTACATCTTGGGTAAGAAATTTGTCAGACTTAGACAAGCCCCAGGCTTGATGATACTGATGTCTCTCTGCCAGTTTTCAGGATGTTCTTTCTATTCTTCGTCCTCCATGCTACTTGTTTGAAGTAGAAATGCTTTGCTTCAAAACGGAGTGTCCAGCAGTGTATTAGTGGACCATACTCCAAAAGAAGCCCCGGATAGTGCACAATGTAGTGAAACTTGGGTTTCATGGAAATGTCTGCATATTCCGTGTAGTAGCGAGACAGAAATAGCTCAATGAGATAAGCAAGAAATTCACATGTCACTCGGCTCACTTTAGGCATCACACAATACTCAACCACATCCAGAAGGAGCAATAATGCTACCCACTTACTGTCTCCAAATGGCACTGCGTGGCCAACCATGAGGGGTAGCAAACGTAGCAGGCACCAAGCCTGTGCTGCTGTTTGTCTAACTTTGAAGCTTCCCATTTCAGATGACATCACACTTAGCTTGTTTCTCTTGTCACTTGCAGCATAGGGAAAGCTGGAAATTTGCTCGTTCAAAAACCGAAGTGAGAAATATCCCTGCAGAACACAGTGTTTAATGGTGTTGCCTACCACCTCTGGTACGATGCCCTCAAAAACATCATGTGCAACATCACCAGGAAGCCCACTGGTTACATGAAAGTACTGCAACTGATTGAATGCAGAATCACGTTTCACGCCATACAGCGATGCCAAATTAGGATTTTCCTGTACAAGCTGAACCTGTTGGTCATACGCTTCCTTGGATCGTATTTCCAGATTTTCACCAGTGAAGTGTCTCTTTAGTGTTTCTGAAGTTACGTTGCAGATACGACACACACGTCCATGATGAAAGTGTTCCTGAAAGCCACCTATTAGTTAGGGCATTTTAGCAAATTTTCAAGCCATCTGTGAAAAAATTGCTTACCAATAGCTTTCTTCACCAATGTGTTCATATGGGTGTCTACTAACACCTCTCAATTTATTCCAAACCAAATCCACTGGGAAAATTCTGGGGAGCCAATCAAAGTTGGGGTACCCGGAGGGCCTGGGCAAAAAAATAGAAAAATAAAAATTTACCAATATTAGCTTGTGGGATGTCTATCTAGGGGTTTTGGGGGGTGCTGAATCGATTCCAACTATTAGTTTTGAGTAAAAACGACTCCCTGTCCATAAAAAAATATATATATGAAAAATATATTTTATAAAAATCTTACAAGCAGAAACAATTAAAATCTCGATTAGTCAGTTGAAACCTCGATTAGTCAGTTCTCTAGTTCACCTCACTCCTCTCGTCATCTGGCTGGTAGATGTTCTGGCAAGAGTTACCATGACAGTTGCCGCAAGCAGAAATACACTTGACTCCCTGCTTTTTATAGCAGCACCTGAGTGTGCTACAGTCCCCCTCACAGTTGCAGCTGACAAACTTCAGAAGATAGTCCGGTGCAATGGGGTCTGTTGAAGGGACCGGCGCATAACCTTGGTCACCGAGCTTCCCATCCGTAGTCCAGGACATCCAATGATGGACTTTGCAGCACCAACCAATCTCTAGTCTGGAGATAAGCCCGGAGAGAGTGCTGTGCTGCAGCTCCTGTTGTCGGGGGCAGTTTATCAGGTTTGATGCTCCCAGCAGCGGCCCGCTTGCTGAAGATGTCAAATCTCAAGTCCCCCAAGTCTTTGGGTGGTTTCCCGCGGAACATGAGCTTGAAGAGTTCACAGCCAGCTTTGATGATGTCATCTTTCTCGGCTCTGATGTCCAGAAACACGTCCATGGCCGTCTCCGCTTTGTCAGTCTTGCAGAGCTTGTTTAGCAAAGTTGATTTGCTAAACCCAGAGATCGCAGACACTGTATCACAGCCGGAGAAGCTGTGCAAGAAGATCGGATACTTCCAGTATCTCTTTGGAAGGGCCTCCCGGATCTTTCCGACATCGTAAGATGTTTATTTGGCTGTTGTGAGGAAGATCGGGTGGTCTGCAGCATGATAAATCAGCATAACCATGACGTCGGTGTCCTCAGCCCTCACCTCAACATGCGACTCTCTTGTCTCATCTAGAGCTGCCCGGACAATAGAGGTGTCCGCATCATCGGGGCATTGCTGTACACTGATCCCATTTCTACCGAATGTCTCAGCAAGTAGCATGCAGAATGGGCTGGGCCTTGTTGCTCTTGTTGTCGAGGAACGTTTCTCTTGGAACGATGCTTTTGATGTCTGGGCGAAACAGAGTGTTGCAGCATGCGTTCTTTGTTCGTCTCAGGTGATCATGGTCCTGCATGGTGGAGCTGCCGTATCTGTCAAAGACCACAGTGATCCGTAGGCACTGGCTCCCCATGGACTTCACAAACCGGAGGTAGCTCTCGGCGATGTCCTTCCAGGTGAGGTTAGCCTCCCACCCGACATTGTGCAGAGGCCACCAACCATCAATCACAAGGCTCGTGCAGGGGGGTTGTTCAACGGGTTCCACAAATGCCTTCAGGACCCTTGCTAGAACAGCCTTTTCTGGCTTTCGCAACTTCTGGTGTTTGTCAAATAGAGACATCGGTGTTGGCGTCAACTCAAATCGCAGGGCTTGTTTGGTCTTGATTTCGCGCTCACTAATGATGATGATGCGGTTGAAGAGCTTGAGTGAGTCAATAACCAACTTCATCCCATTGACTTTGGGTCCACTTCTGAGGCTCTTTAACGATTTGACCTTGTGCTTAGTTTCCATTGTATCCAGAACAGTTTGTCCATCCATCTTGGCCTGTATGGCTCTGCCAACCTCCTCTGCCTGATCAGCGTTGACTGGGTCCTCGGGAGTGCTGCTGAACTCCGTGGAGAAGGACACCATGGTCTTCCTGTCCCGTGTTGCATCGAAGGGGTTGACTTCCTCCAACCATCCAACAATGGCGTTGACAGCATCATCGTCTTTCCTTATCTGGACTCTTGTGACGTCTGTGTGGACAGGTACCCCACGTTTGTTCATGCCTCCTTCCAGCTCTTGGTGAATGAACGAGAAGTGGTTTAGCGTCTGAACCCAAGACTCATGAGCAGATTCGTTCCGGAAGCGTCCTCTGTTCAGACCGCCTGAGGACTTGGCCTCACACATGATGCAGAGGTGGTTGGCAGAGCCATACAGGCCAAGATGGATGAACAAACTGTTCTGGATACAATGGAAACTAAGCACAAGGTCAAATCGTTAGAGAGCCTCAAAAGTGGACCCAAAGTCAATGGGATGAAGTTGGTTATTGACTCACTCAAGCTCTTCAACCGCATCATCATCAATAGTGAGCGCGAAATCAAGACCAAACAAGCCCTGCGATTTGAGTTGACGCCAACACCGATGTCTCTATTTGACAAACACCAGAAGTTGCGAAAGCGAGACAAGGCTTCCCTAGCAAGGGTCCTGAAGGCATTTGTGGAACCCGTTGAACAACGCCCCCTGCACGAGCCTTGTGATTGATGGTGGGTGGCTTCTGCACAATGTCAGGTGGGATGCTAACCTCACCTGGAAGGACATCGCCGAGAGCTACCTCCGGTTTGTGAAGTCCATGGGGAGCCAGTGCCTCCGGATCACTGTAGTCTTTGACGGATATGGCAGCTCCACCATGCAGGACCATGATGACCGGAGACGAAAACAAAACCGCATGCTCAGCTGCAAACACTCTGATTCGCCCAGACATCAAAAGCATCGTTCCAAGAGAAAAGTTCCTCTACAACAAGAGCAACAAGGCCCAGCCCATTCTGCTACTTGCTGAGACATTCGGTAGATGACATCATCAAAGCTGGCTGTGAACTCTTCAAGCTCATGTTCCGCGGGAAACCACCCAAAGACTTGGGGGACTTGAGATTTGACATCTTCAGCAAGCGGGCCGCTGCTGGGAGCATCAAACCTGAGAAACTGCCCCGACAACAGGAACTGCAGCACAGCACTCTCTCCGGGCTTATCTCCAGACTAGAGATTGGCTGGTGCTGCAAAGTCCATCATTGGATGTCCGGGACTACGGATGGGAAGCTCGGTGACCAAGGTTATGTGCCGGTCCCTTCAACAGACCCCATTGCATCGGACTATCTTTTGAAGTTTGTCAGCTGCAACTGTGAGGGGGACTGTAGCACACTCAGGTGCTGCTGTAAAAAGCAAGAAGTCAAGTGTATTTCTGCTTGCGGCAACTGTCATGGTAACTCTTGCCAGAACATCTACCAGCCAGATGACGAGAGGAGTGAGGGAGATGCCGGGGAGTTCGACGAGTAGGGTGAACTAGAGAACTGACTAATCGAGGTTTCAACTGACTAATCGAGATTTCAATTGTTTCTGCTTGTAAGATTTTTATAAAATATATTTTATATAGGCATATATATTTCTTTTATGGACAGGGAGTCGTTTTTACTCAAAACTAATGGTTGGAATCGATTCAGCACCCCCAAAAACCCCTAAATAGACATCCCACAAGATAATATTGGCAAATTTTTATTTTTCACATTTTGTTTACCCAGGCCCTCCGGGTACCCCAACTTTGATTGGCTCCCCAGAATTTTCCCAGTGGATTTGGTTTGGAATAAATTGAGAGGTGTTAGTAGACACCCATATGAACACATTGGTGAAGAAAGCTATTGGTAAGCAATTTTTTTCACAGATGGCTAGAAAATTTGCTAAAATGCCCTAACTATATTGTGTGGGCACCTAAGTTGTCTGCACTAATAAAGCTGACAGTCCCATACAGAGTGTACTCCACACCATCTTTGTGCATCGTTAGACCATCTGTCTCTAAAGCTGAAAGATCTCGTAGTAGTGGTTCGACAATTCTGTTCATTCCGTACTTCTTTACGTGTGAATAAATGCACAAGCAAGCCAGCTGTATGCTTTGGAGCTTTGACCTATATTTTGGTGATATGTTTCCCAGAACGTAGTAAATGGCACCAAACTTCAGTCCTTTGACTTTGTTCCCCAAAGGATTTCCGACACAAAAGTCATCAAAGTACAGCTGAATTTGGAGATTCATGTGGTTTGTGGAGAACAAGTTATTCTTCGCAAACAAAGAACCATCGCAGTAGTCATCAAGGGTTTCATCTGCAAAATGACCATTGTACACTTCTGCAAAGACATCATCCTTGCAGAGTAAAGATTTGAGAGTTGACAGAACCGGAATGTACTGCATAGTGTCACTCTGGCCAAGGACATACTCCACCGGTTGCACATATCCAAACTGTTCTGCTGCATATTTGTTAATGTGGTGATCTGCAGAGAAATGGCCCCAATGCCTTCTCGTAATTTGACTCCCCTAGTACAGTTGAGAGACCAAGTTGCTCAAGGTTTTGTACATCAGCACCACCTCTCTCTAAGATTTCATGTACCTTGGCACTTAAATCATCACGATAAGACCTCATAATATCCGACATGCTATTAGCAACATACGTACATGTATTGGTTGTGGTTTTGAATTCCTCCCTTAATCCAAGCAGGAATGAGCTCACTTCATGGTTTTCATTTATTTGCTGATTTTGGTAGTTTTGACCAGGGAAGTTGTCATCATTTTCATCATATATGTCTCCCTCGTCTTCTTCATCTCCAACATCAATGTTTTGGACTCTATTGCGTCTACTGCAGTGTTCCATCCAAAATGCCTCGTGTTTGCATTTAATGTGATGCAAATATGCTCGAACTATTGAAAGCAGTTTGTGACAACTACCAACATTGCATACTATTTTCTGTGTGGCATGTCCATGCCTGTAATGTTTAATGAGTGTCAAAAAAGAATTCTTTTCTGAAAGGCAAATGCTACAAGCAAACCTCATTTCATATTCCTGTCTCGATTAATTACCAGTAGGCCCGAAATTAATTTTCATCAATGAAATTAAAATAAAAATCAGAAAACAGAAAGTAGATTTTATATGGCTTTAGCAATTATGAACATGCAAATGTATGGAGTGCATTAACCATGTTAACCTCAAGATTGGTTTGCTTTGGTTTCAGTGTTTTACAATGTTTTACGTGTGCAGAGTGCCAGACATGTAATGACCCTGTAAAGCCAAAAGAATACACATGTATGTGGGTCTTTCCACACTAATGGGCCTATTTGAAAAATAAGTCAATAATTCCTTTCAGATGTCTTTAGTTTATCTAAAACCTAAATAAATTCCCTTGTACTGTTCTCGGGAGATAACTTTTGCCCAAAAATGTAAGAAAATGCTGCCACAATATACTTTTCTGAAAAGCTTGTGTACAAATTTTCCATGTAACGGTGGACAGACAAAAATGTCACACTTTTGTCTGTCCACCGTTACATACGTATATGGAAAATTTGTGCACAAGCTTTTCAGAAATGTATGTTGTGGCAGCATTTTATTACATTTTTGGGCAAAAGTTATCTCCTGAGAACAGTACAAGGGAATTTCTTTAAGTTGGAGATAAACTTAAGACATCTGAAAGGAATTATTGACTTATTTTTCAAATAGGCCCATTAGTGTGGAAAGACCCATATTAAAAATAGCTAGTGGGGATTTTCATGGTTAACTACACTGTAACTAGTGATCTCCACTGGTCCAAATTTTGTCCGGGCGCGGCGATGTCGCTCAGTGGTTGGCATGCAGCGCCCTCAAGAGGTCAACAAATGCATACTGTCATGGCCGTTATCGATGCGAATTTGGGTCGCCGATCCAATAGATTTGCGTGGTAAATGACCGATAATGACACCAGTGACTACCGAATCACGTTAGGTGAATATACACCTCATTTCGGAATGACTTGGCTGTACTTTCATTGTGTTTTGGACGAGAAATGATATTTTTTTTGTCCGGGCGGCACAATGTTTTGTCCGGGCGGCAAATTTTTGTCCGGGCGCTAACGGTACCTCTGATGACTTTGTCCGGGCGGCGCGCCCGGACAAAACCGGTAGTGGAGATCACTTAACTACATGTACATGTACATTATATGTAACTCAAAACAATATTCCCTATAATGACCCAGTGAGCTACCACAATGTACACGTACATGTACACGTATACCTACAGTACATGTACATGTACCGGTACATGTATGTATGTACGGACATTTTCACAACAAAAAGGCGTTTCACAATCAGAGCGCCACCAAGAGTTTCTGTCAGAGAGGGCAGAGCAGTTAACATCGGTGTATTTGTGTATTGCACAAACAATTCAGGTTTGATATGAAAACGAATACCTGCATGATTTAGAGGTTGAACTTTATTTAGGAAGCCTACCGTAGATTATTTTAACAAGGTCAACCACGAAGAAAAAAGCACATCCAAATGAAATTTTAAATACAACAGACAAGTAAAGAATCCAGCAGAACAATAAATAGAGTAAGTAGCACGCATTTTAAGGAAAAATAGGCATTTAAAAATTTCTAGGTGTGATATGTAGCTACATGTACATGTATAGTGCTCAACAAGTACAACTTGTATGGTATAAAGAACAAGCAATATTACCCACTGAAAAGCGGATACGAACGTTTTTCCGAATCCTAGCAATAAATAACTTTTTTGCATACAACCTTTCCGATTATTGTCATACATGTAGGAATGCACGAAGGAATTGTAGCAAGGACGTCATCCCTTGTCCAGCATACATGGTATAGGGCGCTTGCACAGGGGGTAAAAAGGTCACGGGTCACTGTACTATTGCTGGTCTTCCAGAAGGGGACAGAACAATAGAGCGGAAATTATGCACGTGGCTGCTGTAGCAGAAAAACACATGACTCTATTGTTTTGTCCCATTCTGCAAGACGAGCAATAGTGATTTGTGACCTCCTGTGCAAGCTCCCTATTCAGACAAAAGTGCAAAAGTTGTCATTCTTTGTGAACTTCGTATGGATTCCCTTTTCAGTGAGTAATATTTCTCGTTCTTTACACTAAAATAATTTACGAGTTCTACTTGTTGAACAAAGGGGCTTTTGTTTCTTCCCCTTTAAGTCATTATAAGAATAATAAGTGTCGACCAGTAAATGGAATTTAGTATAATGTACACGTTCGCCAAGAAAGTGTAAATTTTGTTAGGAAACACGATTTTAGCAATGAGAACATTTCAAGTTTTTCTTTGAAAACACTTAGGATTTGTATGTCATGCTCTATAGACAATAGTGCATAGAGTCTCAACTGGCGAACGTGTATAGTAGTTTTTCTCGGGTTGTTCTAAAACCCCCTCGACCCCCACGACCCCCACGACCCACGACCCACGACCCCCTCGACTTGCCGTCACGTGCGATTTGTTCACGTGCCCAAACCTGTGTTCACAGCCCGATTACGAATGCGGGCCAGCGCGGCCTAGTTCGAATGAGCCGCGCGTCGCCGTGTCATTGCTTCCAATGCGTTTTTAATGTGTGTATCACCGAAGGGGCCATCCATAAAGTACGTAGGCACGGAATGCCGACTTTTTAGACTACGCTCCCCCGTACGCAAATTTCGTGACGTCACCCACATACTTTAACGTTGGGTGTAGGCATTGGCTCCAACCCTCCCTCTCCCCCTCCGTGCGTACGTAGTTTATGGATGGCCCCGAAAGCGGTACAGCTTATCAGTCGGTCCGCAGCGCACGCGTTAATGAGGTCAAATCCTGAATTTTCTTTGCACGGCTTGTGTCGCGATCAAGCCCCGATAACAAATAACGCTATATTTCGATAGGGGAGATAATGAGCTTAACTAGTGTAAAGCCCGCCGCACACATTTGCGATTTACCGGCCCATCGGACACCGGACCATCGGATCCGGAAAAATCAAACAAGTTTGATTTGCTCCAGTCTATAGCGTACGGTCAGACCGGCCCGGTATGTGGTCCGATGATCCGATTATCCGGTAAATCGCAAAGGTGTGCGGCGGGCTTAAGATCGGGTTTTAGAAGGTAGGAAATTTAGTCATTTTTAAGAACGTATTGGAAGCAACACTATGACGTCGCGTTCGCACACGGCTCGATCATTCGAACTAGGCCGGGCTGGCGCTGACGCATATGGCCCGCATTCGTAATCGGGCTGTGAACACAGGTTCGGGCACGTGAAAAAGTCGCACGTGAAGGCAAGTCGAGGGGGTCGTGGGGGTCGAGGGGGTCGTGGGTCGTGGGTCGAGGGGGTCGTGGGGGTCGAGGGGGTTTTAGAACAACCCGTTTTTCTCGGAATTCCTTTGAAAATACATATGTGTGTACTTACTTTGAGCCCATGATGACAAGCCCACTAGAAAAGACCAACTGCTGAATACATGTACACCTGAAATCCCGGGAAAAAAAAAAAATAAAACAAAAAAATAATAAATAGGCTGATTGAATGTTGTTCTCAAACTTAAAGACTCCTCTGCAATCTAAGGGACCATACATTTATGTCACATTAATCAGCATGCTTAGTAAAAAACAAGGTGGACATCCTGGTTGCAATTTTGAACCAAAATGGGGTTCATTACCATGCACGGACACCCGGGATTTTCCTTGTTATGACATTATAAACCATGTCAAAATGTTAGTTTGAAGATAAAAACACAAAATTGTCCCATGTATACGTGTAGGTTTAGTGTATGGGGTCCAAGTGGGTGTCCGTGCAAGGTAATCTTTCCCAAACATTCATGGCAGCCCGGCCGGCATGCGTGAGAGCCGGCCCGACCAGCATTAAAGCTGATCAAACAGCCGTCTGGTCGTTGGCCGACAAAAATAATGTTGGTTCGTGTAGACGAGCCTTCACGTTCAACATGTTCAACAGGCGACCCAGTATGCCGGAGTCGTTAAAGAGAGCCGGTGGTTTTAATTTCTCACAGCAGGGGCGTAGGCTGAGGTTGGGGTGGTGGGGGGGAGGGGGAGGTTGGGGTGGTGGGGGTGAGGGGGAGGTGGGAAGGTGGGGGGCTGGGGTGGGGGGGCGGGGGTTGGATGGCGGGGGTTGGGGGGCGGGGGTTGGATGGCGGGGGTTGGGGTAGGGGGTTGGGGTAGGGGGGCGGGGGCTCACAACATAGTCACAACTTCACAACACAAGGGCCCAATTTCATGGAACTCGTTACCCCTAGAACTATGGGGGATACCTATCCCCTAGCGCAATAATCCGCTGCCCATTCGCCACCAAACTCCGTCTAGTAATACTACTACTAGTTCTTTAGACACTCACCTTGCGTGTACGTATCTACGGAATTTCGGTACTATTTGTCCATTAAATTCACCTAAAATTATGTTGAAAATCAACAGGTAGGCCTACATGTCATGCATACTGTGCGAATTCCACATGTGCGATGCATCCACATGCATGATTCAGGCATTCGGTAAAAGCCGGATTTTCCGGAACCCTCAGGGTTGCCGGAACTGCCAGGACCAAGAGTTGAGTCCCGGCGGTTAATTCCAAAAAATCCGGTTTTTACCGAATGCATGTGGATGCATCGCACATGTACCCGTTGATTTTCAACATAATTTTAGGAGAATTTAATGGGCAAATTGTACCGAAATTCCGTAGATATATACACGCAAGGTGAGTGTCTCAAGAACTATTACTAGACGGAGTTTGGTGGCGAATGGGCAGCGGATATTGCGCTAGCCAAAAACGTTTCTGTCCGATCTTAAACTTCAGGCGCCGCCATATTGGTAAAAAACGAAATCAGCTATGGGGGATAGGCATCCCCCATTGTTCTAGGGGTAGGAACCCGTTAGCACAAACATTTGTTTAGCACAGAATGTCTTTGCTTTATTTTAAAAACTGGGTTGCCAACGAAAATCCTATGTGATGTGTATTTACTATTTAGGCCTATTGATTAATGATATAATCTTGCCCCTGTTCCTAAAAATACAATTTGACATAGGCCTACAATTTTGGCTGGTGGTACTGGTAGCCTAGCCCAGGTTGGACGTCGTCTTCATTGCATTATGAGTGACGTCCAGGTTACGATGTCTCTAAACAGGGGGACTGAAACTTCCACATCATTTTTTGAGCTATTTTACCTTTTTAGTGGACGTCGAATTGATGTCCGTATATCCTTTGCGTCTTCATTTACAGGAACGGAAGGTTTAAAAACCATGTACACCAAATTTGACGAAAATATGCTGGATTTTAAGCACGAACCAACGTTAAATTCCAGGAAAAGCTGCCGGTATCATCGACTTTGGATAAGCGCGTGCCACGCAATTCCATTCACGAGCAAGGACTTGCGCGCGCGCGCGACTTGCCTAGCAACCGCAAATTGCGCGAGCGCGGTGAGAACAAAAAACGCATTGCGCGTTTCG
Source organism: Henricia sp. BOLD:AAB3569 (assembly GCA_037783545.1). Taxonomy (NCBI): domain Eukaryota; kingdom Metazoa; phylum Echinodermata; class Asteroidea; order Spinulosida; family Echinasteridae; genus Henricia; species Henricia sp. BOLD:AAB3569. The sequence continues at coordinate 177,684 of JBBELK010000008.1, forward strand.
AGCCGGCTAGCTATACCTTATGTGTTGGGAAAATTTGTGCACAAATATATAGCAAATTAGCGTGACTTTTTGCCGTTTTCCTCCGGAATATGCAGTTCGGTGATGTGTAGTGGATTTCTAAACCCGGCAATCCCAAAGATTAGGACACATGGAACTTTGTTAGCACAATACTGGCTTCCTGCACAAGGTAGAAATATTGATTTTTTTTGTTACAAAAATGTTCACCCTGTTTTTGGAACTTCATATCCTGGACTCTGTATCCCCATGTAGTATGCGGTACAGAGTCCAACCTGGGCTAGTGGTAGCCTAGCCTAACCCATTTTACAGAGCAAAGAAATTCTGTGCTTAATACGTTTTTGTGCTAAACAGGTTCCATGTAATTGGGCCAAGGTCGCCACCCTATAACCATGATAACATCAGCCATATTGTTTATCATGTTTATCAGTATCGCTAGGCCTACGCGGTACCCGGCCTACGATGTCCTCACGGACCTGGCGACTACTGACGTACATATACGCAGGGGCCTAGGATGTCATGTACATGATGATGATGTAGGCTAGCTATATGATAATATGTGACATTACGTTCATGACGTTAGGCTTCGCGTAGGCCTACTAAAAAACTATGCATGAAACTGCAGCTTAAGTTTTATACACTCCGACAACTAGATAACTTTATGTTTAATGAAGCAAAAACCTACCTTTTCTCCCAGATCTTCGAGTCAGAAGTCCCGTTTCCCAAATCCCGATACCAATTATCACGTCTGCTGCATGCGATATGTACGTAGCGCTAGCGCATAGTACAGAGAGAGTACTCATGAGCGCGAAAAGGGTTTACGAAAAATCTGCACACAGTATAGCTGTTCTAAGAATAGTACTTACATGAACTACCTCAACGGAAAATGCACTCAATGTTCATTTTTGCAGCTATGGATGTGACAATGTTTGCAATTTTCTTGGTTTACTAACAATAGTTCCCTTTGGCTTCCAAAAGAGCGATACCTGGTTTTTTTATGAGGCCACATTTCGTTTTTTACAATTGAAGTTCAGAGGGAGGGAGGTACAATCCCAGAAGCTTCCGACGCACAACTATTAAACAGACTAATTTTTAACAAAATTAGTCATTTAGCAATAAATTAGTCATCCAATTCATCATCTGCAATTTAGTTCGTCTTTCGGAGTTGAAATGACTAACATGATTAGTAATTTGGATAAGTTCTAATTAGTCTTACGGCAACATTAGTCCTAACAAAATCTGCAATAGTCTTTGCAAAAACCGCGATTAGTCTTTCACAATAATTATTTCGTCAAAAGATATCCAGTTAGTCTTTTTGAATCAAAAATTAGTCACGTGTTCAAAGACTAATTTTTTTTGGCAATTTGACTAATTTTCGGGGCAAAATGACTACTTAATTTTAACAGTGCAAGAGTAACTTTGGTTCGGCGAGCAGGGTAACCCAATAGAGTGCCATCATCAGAACTACGAAGACTGTAACGAGTAGAGGGCTTCTTGATAATAAGTTGGCTAAGATAGACTGGAGCTAATCCATAAAAACATTTATAAGTCAATAACAATATTTTAAAATTGATCCGAAACCGGACTGGAAGCCAATGAAGGCTAATCAACAATGGTGTCACATGACAAAATTTATAAGATTTACTAACAAGCCGAGCACAAGCATTGTGCACACGTTGAAGTTTGCTAATCTGACAGTCAGGTAAGCCATATAAAAGGCCATTACAGTAATCTAATCGGCTGGAAATGAATGCATGAATCAATGTTTCAGTAGATTTAGTGGTCAAATATTTCCTAATACGCCTAATGTTATGTAAATAGTAGAATGAACTTGAACAAACCTTAGTAATATGAGTACTCATGGACATATGCTGATCGAACCATGAACCCAAGTTTCGAACAATGGGTACTGGTGATACCCTGCAATTACCAACATGAATAGAATCAATATTAACTTTAGACAACTGCTGATAGGTCCCAATAATCATAAATTCAGTTTTACTGTCATTGAGCATTAAGCCATTGACCAACATCCATTCCCGTAGATCCTGAATACAACTCTCCATGGCTACAAGTGATGACCTATGATTTTCAATACTGTCAGGGCAAAAAGAAATATACAGCTGAGTATCGTCAGCATAGCAATGAACATGTGGAAGGTGTGTCTTTACAATGTCAAATAAAGGACAAGTGTACAAAATAAATAACAAAGGCCCAAGACAAGAACCCTGTGGAACACCGCAATCCAGGTCAAAATGTTGTGAAAGTTTGCCATTGACCGATACTTGTTGCGACCTATCAGACAAATATGAACTAAACCAATTAAGAGCAGTACCGTAAATACCAAATTTACACTGGAGGGTATTTAACAATATGTTATGATCTAAAGTGTCAAAAGCGGCACTTAAATCAAGCAAAACCAATAATGAAACATGTTGTCTATCCATAGCCATTAATAAATCATTTCGAATCTTAAGCAAAGCCGTTTCTGTACTGTGATATTCACGATAAGCAGACTGAGCAATAGGATACAAGTTGTGCAACTCTAAATGGGCATGTAATTCATTTGCAACTGCTCGCTCAACAAGTTTAGAAATAAATTGCAAATTACTGACAGGTCGGTAATTCTCAACCACTAAGTCGAGACCGGGCTTTTTTATCAACGGAAACACAATGGCCGATTTCCAAGATGCAGCAAAATGACCAGTAACAAGTGATTTATTAATCAAATTAGTGATAACCGGTAAAAGAACATCCAGGGACTGCCCAAGCATATTTAGACAGTACATCGATGCAGGTAAGTAAATATCTGTAGCCATTATTATGACTCGCTAATGAAGACAGGTCTGTCAGGTCCGCTTGCCACTGGTCATCAATACCACCGACGATGACCCGATTACGCTGAAAACGTTTTCTCACAGGTTTATGAAGCGTGTAAGCGGGTTGTTCCCTTAACCATTCCTCAATCTGTCTGCGATTGATATTGACTCCGTCTTTTTTTACAGCGCGGTAGACAGCCTCCACACCACCGAAAGCAGCCGGATGTTGAGGGTTGTAATACACTTTTTGAAGGTATTTCCGATCCATCTGAAAAATCAGAATTCTTAACAATTACAGTGCTCCGAAAGCAGACGCAAACACACCGGATTTTGTTTAAAATGTGTTTCACGCTGCAGCTCGTTGACGGTGGACAACACTCCATGGTGAGTCGCTACAACAAATGATGATATTTGTACAATGAATAAGTTAATAAGGACTCCACTTTGGTCGTGAAAATGTCAGAGGACGTTTTACTGTCCTTTTTTGTAGTCTTTTCGTCACTTTCGGTCTGGAGGAAGTCTTTGTAAGATGCGGCGCTTCTGCGAACAATCGAGTTAATCCGTAAGACTCTTCCTCGTCTGGCGCCTCCTTCAGATGTAATTTAACCTTAGATAGCTTTGGTGTGTCTATTTCACGTACCAAATTTTGTGGTTTGGGTGTAGAAAGAGATGACGTCGGTTCATCATTCTTACTTTCTAGGGTCATCACCAAGGGGGCCATTCGTTGTTTATTTAAAGAAGTGTATCTATGAAGGGTTTGATGATAAAGCTTAATTTTCTCCTCATCGCTTAGGTCTTGCCTTTCTAACAACTGTCTCATATCTGCATCCAACCCTTGCAGGACGCGAGTAGTAGGGGTTTGTTCTATTCGCCGTGCAGACTGTAGTTTAGAGAGTGTCTCTTGTGGAACTAAAACCATCTTCTTCGTGTGCTCCATACTATTTAAAAAGGAGTCCTCCAAGCGTGCTTAAAATTGGCGCAAGTAAAGCACCAAGAAAACCTCCCCTCTGTCGCAAAGCTTTCTTTTTCTTCACTGGGGTCGCTTTCTTGTTTGCAAGTACCCGGATATGCTGCTTGTACTTTCTAAGATTTCGTTTTTCTAAAGGTTTTAAGTGAATGTTACCATTTAAGATGTTCAGGGCACATTCACATAAGCACGTGACTAGGGCTTTGTTAGCCCCTTGGATGATGGTCTTACGTTGTTTTGCCGTCCCCTTCGCCAGCACGTGGAGATATGGAGCGTGTTTACGCAGCCGCTTCGACATCTTCAAATGATTGTCTGGTACTATGTTGGGGCTTATTTATACTTTGGGTACATAAACAACAGGAAATTCTTCATCGAAGATACTAGTTCGAAGTCTCATTTCGTCGGGCGTTGTTGGTTTCAGGTCCACAAATAGATAACCGTATGGTTTGGTTGTAGCGTCTCTGTAGGCTTCTATCAGAAACTTGGTTTTTGTGGGATACATCTGTCTTGCTAGGTGTGTTATTTGCGAAGCATCGCGGGGATTTTTAAACAGTATAAGAAAATGAACGTTCAGACTAATGGTTTGCATTTCCTTCCCTTTGTAAAATAGATTTTGCAAAATTAGGATAACCGACAGGTTCCTGTGATGACAACCCTTGGTAAAAAGTTCAGCGACTTTGTTATTATTACCGGATTCCGACATAAGATCATCGATTACAACCAAGTTTCTTCGTGTTCGATCCAAGGTTTTAAGTAAATCATCTGGAAACCCTTCGACAAATTGTATTTCAGGCACCAAGCTACCCAAATAATCGTAAACATGTTTGTACTCGCCGTAACACCAAATTATATTATTTGGAACTGGTTCAATTAAACTATCATGAGATGGAAGCAAAAGTTGTTTGACAAACTGAGTTTTCCCCAATCCCGTCGGTCCGGCTATTACGCAGGTAAAAGGATGTTTTAGTTTCACGTCCATCACAACAAATGAAAAGAAATAATCAATGACAAAGTCTTATATGTAAGGATCTCCTCTTTATCCCGGTTTTTTTTTTGTTCTCTTCTTTTTTCTTTTAGACATTTTTCTTTTAAATACATTCATTGAAAGTAGTATCGTTTTAAAAGAATAATAAATAATACCGTTAAAAAAACAAACAAGTTTTTTCACATCATACAAACAACTTTATGATAAGATTAAATTAATCGTTGGTTGTACTATATTTACAATTCCGGAACAAACTTTAGGAACATCTATTTAAGAACCTGTTACACTTTTCAACATCATAGACAAAATTAACACTTGTTTCAAAACAAAATTACATTAAAAATATTAAAAGTCTTTGATCTCATTATCCTGACAAAAGAAAAAATCATCACTTGTTATAATGTATACATTCAAAATTACAATTTCTCCAAATTTCATTTCAAACAAACCACGTGATTAAAAAACACTTGTTACAATGTGTACACATTCAAAGTTACAATTTCTCCAAGTTATATTTCTAACAAACCACGTGATTAAAAACAAATTAAAAAAAATAATGAAGGAACACTTGTTACAATGTTTACACATTCAAAGTTACAATTTTTCAAAATTACATTTCAAACAAATTCAATTGGTATACAACCCGAAATGCACGCATGTTAACACTAACACTTTGTTGAAATGAAGAAACTAAGTTCAATAATACTTTACAATATTTACATAAAAAACGAAATACATTTATATTAAATACCCAGTTTTTGTTTGTTTGGTTTGTTTGTTTTTGTTTGTTTGTTTTTGGATTGACCCAAAATTTAATTTATAAGAAAACAATCTGTAATTAAAATGTTGCTAAATCGGTGTGGTGAAAAATAATCTATAAAATGGTACACTGGGTCTTTAATAAAAAATAATTGTTATTCAAACAAATGTGACATATTGAAAAACAATCTTTGTAAATTTTCAAAACAACAATTTTGTTTATAATACAATATTTACAACATAAACAACGTTATAAGCGCTTCCATATTTTAAAGAGAAATTTTCGTCAATCACCAGAAGCCAAGTAAAGGTATGTCGTTCAAAGATGTTGGCTATTTTATATTGATCCAAGTAATTTCCAACTCATTGAAATGGATTTTAATTGTATCTAATCACAAACATGATCACAAACAACGCCTGGGGTACGGTTCAACACTGCTTAAACATTCTTACAAGTCTAAGTATGTTGTTGTTATGCCATCCTCTGCAACTTTTCGTTTGGGGTACAAATACGTAAAGGCAGTCTTCAACTGTTGCATTTCACCATGTTTTAATCTGAAACCTCGGTTAATACCCTGACCTGCTGTTTGAGTTTGTAAAACAGACATATATTAATCCTTAGTGATGTCGTTCCCACGCTTGTTCAGACCTTTGCAGCTGATTTTGTCTTGTTTCCCAAAACAATAATATGTTTTGCTACACAAGGCAATCACCCCATCCCCCTCCCATTCTACTTTGAACAAACCCGGTGTTCTCTTGTCGAATGCGCGATTTTCGTCTGTATCGTCACGAGGGAACCATTTTGATTGTTCTGCTTTGTACTCGGCTTTCATGTTCTCCTTGATTACGCTATCCCAATCGTTTCCACTTATCGCGAGATAAGCAGAATCAGTATCCATTTCAATTAGTTGGAAATTATTTGGATGAATGAACTTTACCAAGAAGTCGAAGTAAAACTGCAACATCCGTAATTTTGCATATTGATACACAAAGTACCCAATTTGAAGAGGAAGATTTGAGAGACAGAGTTTTCTTGCTCATTTCTACTTCGTATAAATGACCATCAATCAATGTATTTAGGGACCGGAAGTTTGGATGGTTGATTAATTTAGCTGTTTCTTCGTTAGAACAACATACCTTTACTTTACGGTGTCTCTCCTGATTGGTGACAGTCTTCCCATAAGCCGAGTTTCCTAGAAGTTTCATGGTATCATCAGCGATGATTGACTTAGAAGGATCGACGTCACCCTGTCTCCGTGCGTCACTCACAGCATTCCCAAATGCCTCGAAGCATGGTGATTCTGCGTACTGCACGATCTGGTAGATACAAGTCACTCGAAGGCCGTGTTCAAGGTACCACCGAAGAAGTGGGGTTGCCAGCAGAATCTTAGTCCCAAACATGCTGCTGATGAGACTGCGGCGTGGAGTTTTCATGAGGCCTTCGCGTTCAGCATACGATCGCATGTGCTCACCGATGTCCTCCTTCCGGATATCTGTATTCTTGAAGATAGGAGGCATTTCCGCGAATGTTTCTTTGAGCTCGTCCGGCACGTGAATGTCGCATTCGACCATCCCGAACAGTGACCCATCCGTTACCCCGTCAATTATCTCTTGATGCGTCATCGTCCTCTTGTTGTGATGTGGTAGTTTAGTCGAGTTCACAAATGCAGCGATGTCCGGTCGAGATGACTTGAGCCGATCCCACTCACACTCCCAAAGTTCCTCAACGTTGTAGCCCTGCTGCCGAATATAGTTGGTGATTTCATCCGTCTTTCGCTTGATTTCCGCCCGAGGAAGATTTTTCGTCGTGTTGAAGTCGTGGGGGTTTAAGTGACATCGGTGCCCGTGCCAGTAGCATCCTTGGAACTGGTACACGGTGTTAGTTTGGTTACAGTATCCGTCCACGGGGATCCGGCGCTGTCCAACACGTTTTTCTCCCTTGTTTAATTGATGCTGGATGAATCTTCCTTGGTCGTGTGCCACCCAATCCAACCATTCGGCTGCTTTCACGCTGTATTTGTGACTCGGGGTTGGCTTGAAGTCATCTTCTTCATTTCTACGGACGAATGTTCAAACTGGCATCGGCTCCATGAGAGACCAAAGATACAAGGCATTAGCATCAAACCCGATGACGTTCTGGCACTGGTTAGGTCCTCCCCGTATGAGGGTTTTCCCTTTCTCGTGGTAGCGATGGAACACTATTGAAAGACCGCCGACGATGTTCTTCCTGATCAAGTCGTACAGGTCTTTGTTTGCGTTATCAATAAGAGAGAACGCCACGTTCTTTGGTAGTGTGTGAAACAGATACTGGAGCGAAAGTCCCGGCACGGATATGGCTGATTTTAACATGTCAAGTTTTCGATCTTTGTAGAAAGAAAACATCTTCTCAAGGGCGTCAAGGAAAGGCACAACATCCAAGTTATTGTACCATACAAGGAAGTCTCTTATGGTCATCATTCCATTCTCTCTCCAGACTCTTTCACAGTATTTGTATTCGTCCTCAGAAATGTTTTGGTTTTTTAGTTTACTGAAGAAGGCATCGTGTGGGGGTAATTCGGCGTATTCAAGTTTCTCGAGAGAGTCCATCCATTCATAGGGGAAGAAACCTTTGGTATGGGGGCAGTCGTACGCTTTCAGAAATTTGTCGTAGGAATAGCCAGGGGCAAGATAATTTAAAATATCAAGAAATTTCAGCATTTTTGTTTTTATGGTCATGTATGAGCCACCTCGCTTAATTATCAACTTGATCGGATCCGACCTTTGCAATTCACTATACAAATATTTCTTGATAATGTTCAAGTCGTATTTACCAGAGTTGAAACCAACAACTGGCAGCTCTTGCAGATATTCTTCAAGTTCATCTTTGAGTTTCTCGGCTGGAACTTTCTTTGTGTTGGTGTCGTTGTTTTGGGCGGAGTCGTTGTTTTGGGTGGAGTCGTTGTTTTGGGCGGAGTCGTTGTTTTGGGCGGAGTCGTTGTTTTGGGCGGTGTCGTTGTTTAGTGCGTCTTGTTCCACTTCTTCTTTTTGACGGGTGATGAGATTGTCGATGTCTTCAAACAGTTCGTGAAATTTATCAGTCATCAGGGTACAGGCGGTCTGACAGATATGGTGAAGATAGTTGACCATTTCAGCCACAACTCTACTGGAATCTCTCTCCGAAACAAAGCACTTTGGTTGTTCGAAGTCCGGAACGTTGCTGGCCACGCTAACACTTAACAGTTCATGACGGTTTTCCCACTTTAGTTTTCTTTCTTGGATGTCGTCTTGAGGAATTTGATCGAAATAACATTCGTAGTCGAAGGTGGCTCTATACGGAAAGTACTTCAGTTCGTCGTCCACTTCGAGCCCCTGCTCCTCCAACTTATCAAAAATATTCATCGGTAAATGATAGACCCCTCACGGAAACTTGCGCTTGACGTTTGCATCACACCTAGGAATGTGACGCTGAAGGTTGAATGCCCTGCTGAAAACAGTTCTACATTTGGTGCACTCGTAATTTCTACTATACTTCTTGGTATCTGAGATGAAGGAGAAGTGTTGGCCATATAAATTCAGATACATGGTTGTGGAAAACTTACAAGGAGGTTGCCTGACTAACTGCACTTTTGTTTCTGGGACTTGGTCGACTTCGCGGTTTTGGTCATCTGGTATAAGCCGGTAAACTTGAATATTGATTTCGAACAAAAGCTCCGCTTTGCTTAGGTCCTCGAGCGTAATGCCTTTGTCGAGTTGCTTTCCAGTAGCGCGATGGAACCTATTTGCAAGAGAGAGTGTGGGTCTCTCGAGAGACCTGACATCCGCGCCTTGATGAAGGGATAAACATCTAAAAAAGCATAGATTGTCATTATAACGACCCCCGTGATGGGCATTGTGGGTGAGGCTCGTAACGCCTTGGTTGTTCGTGACATAGTCGGGTAAGTTTTCTGGGGCACCTATGTAAAAGTCAGCCATTTTGTTCACATACACTGCGATGTTGGTGACCGACACAATGGTCCACTTTGTGTCTGGGCGTTGTTTTCTCAGAAATTCCAAAATGTCTTCTTCTTCTACTACGTTGATCAGGTGATCGAGATCTTCCCGGTTGGCGATTGTGTGTGGGGTAGTCAGGAATTGGGTATTGTTGTTGCTTGGGTGAAAGTATCTCAACTCGCCGGTTTCAATGTGACGGATGACGAACCCAAAGGCAATTGTGAACTTTGCGCGACACGTTAACCGGCTGAAGATACACTCCAAAATGTTTCTTACGCTGACGTCATGGTGCACCATTCGGAAGTTGTAGTTGTCTTGGATATTCCGACCAGTACGATGGTGAGAGCGAATGTTGCTCCAGTTTTGTCGGATGATTTGAGTGAGTTCATCTTCTTTGTCGTCTGGCTCTGGAAATTGTTCTGGATCTTCTTGCATCGGGTTGTCTGACTCACTACGCAGATCGGACTCGTTGTTGCGGTGATACTTATTAAAATGTCTATACAGCGAATCGGGACGAGAAAAGACTACACCGCATTCAAGGCATCGGTGTGTTTCGTCTTCATCTTCAGACTGTGGTGGGTGAGAGGTTTCTTCGCTTGGTTGTTGGCGGTCGGAAGAAGACTGATGGCTACGTCCTGGCTGGTCCTCGGATGATGGGTCAGGAATGGTGTTGGTGTTGGCGGGTTGTTTGTCAATGGGCGTGGTAGCATGGCGTCGACCCTTTGGAGGGATATTGTGGGGTCGTTTCTTGGGTTGAGGGTCGCCGAAATTGGTGTTTTCTCTCTTGCGTTGTTGTTGGCGGTCGGAAGAAGACCGAGGATTACCGCCTGGCTGGTCCTCGGATGAAGCGTTGGGAATGGTGCTGGTGTTGGAGGGTCGTTCGTCGATGGGTGGGGCAGCATGGCGTCGACCCTTTGGTGGAATATTGTGAGGTCGTTTCTTGGGTTGAGGGGTGCCGAAATTGGTGTTTTCTCTTTTGCGTGGTGGTTGGTTGTTGGGAGAAGGCCAATGGCTACATCCGGGCTGGTCCTCGGATGAAGCGTTAGGGATGATGCTGGCGTTGGAGGATCGTTCGTCGATGGGTGGGGCAGCATGGCGTTTACCCTTTGGTGGAATATTGTGAGGTCGTTTCTTGGGTTGAGGGATCGTGTCGACATTGTCATTTTGTTTCGTGCGTGGTTGTTGCTTGTTGGGAGGAGCCCAATTGCTGCAACCGAGCTGGGTATCGTTGGGATGGGTACTAACTGCAGGACGTATCTTGGGTCGGGTTGAAGCATGGGAATTGTTGGCGTTGGGTTGATCGGTATGTTTCTCAAGGACGTGGCGCTGCATATTGTCTTTGCGTTTATATATCGCACCACAGGTTGCGCAAGAAAACCCCTTCACGATGGAGTGAGTGGTTTGGTGGCGGTGTAGTGTGTCGCTGCGTGCAAAGGTCTTTGCACAAGTGAAACATTCATGTTTCATATCCTTCTCCTCATCAGAAGGTTTGAACTTCTTCACAACCTCTTCCTCTCTAGGTTGTTCAGGATCCTTAAATAGAAAACAAAAAACGTTTTCTTTTACTGAAAATCTGTGTCTTGGTGGAAATTTAATGGGAACATATTAACCCTACGTGTAGCGTTGTCCAGTTCCAACCAAGCGAATGAGGCAACTATCAGTAACATTTCCGAATAATGGGTGTTTAGTGCTTTATGACGTCATTGCTAGTAACAGACAAGTCTATACACGAAAATAACAATCACCAATTCATAGCGGTATCACACAACAAATGGAAATGACAAAAGTTACGTTTTGGAATTGTGTTTTTATCATAAAATCCGCAATGTTTTTGTCTTCAGAAATGAGTTTTATCATCAGTATTATTCTTTGATTTATAAAAAAAAGCTGTTTTAGAACATTGTTTTATGGTGTTCTAACGAGATACTGTGCAAAGGTAACTGAACAATGTCTACAGAGAATACGCAGTCTAGTGTATCGTTTATGACTTTGTTGTGGAGCGGGACAAGTCCATACACGAATACAGACAAAACATAACGTAGATAAAACGTCAACTTACCTAGACTTGGTTCCAAGTCCGAGATCCTGTTTTGTTTTCCGTTTCCGATTTTTGAAATGTATGGACAGGGAACTAGTCTATTTCGGTTCAGAATCTCGGACTTGGGAATACTGCACGCCTGTTGTACACGGTCTATGGGAATTGGGTCCAAAACTGGACGTAACGATTTGATTGGTTGAAATCGCTGGAAGCCCTCTGTGTTGTGCATATTCATTAACAATCTTGTAGAGGATGTATTTTTGCGAGTCGTGTCGTCTGCTGGTACATGGTCGTGTCGGATTGTTTTACAAACCTGTTGTAAATTATCTACAAAATTCTGACATATCGGTTGAGAATTTACTGACATTCGCATATGGTTGAGATGGTGAAAGCATCTGGGGGCACATGACATGTGAATTGTATCTTCAACAGGTAATCACTTAAAATTAGAAAAGATTACCATACGCGGACAGTGCCCGCACTAGTCCAGATTCTGGACTATATTATTGCGATATTGGATAGTAGCGCGGCCGACTATAGAGGGCGCAATATCGACATAATTTGGATAGCGCATAATATAGTCCAGAACTTAACCTCAAATTCCCCGCTGGGGTCAAAGGTCAATCGAGCTCATAAATATTCATTCACGTCGCGGTGTTCGATACCGCGATATCGATATCTGCAGCGCAGCATGCATGTACGTGTGCGCAAACTGCATACGAGTACTGTACTGTACACATAGCGCGTATTGCATGCAGTGTGTATGATATGTGACTCAGCTCATGCAGCGAGAATAGAGATAGCTAGCACGAACGTTTTAATAGCTAGGTCACTTTGTGGGTGGGGCGTAGGTATGGGGCGCCGTTCGTCAACTAATTATTTAGGCGAATTATAGCATGTTTTTTCCATGGTTTATCTTAATTCTGTGTAAATAATGCATTTGTGTCAAAGGCCGTTTATGGTTTACAAACCATTAAAACTTCGTTTTGTACCGAAACGATTCTTTACAAATCAGGAAATATACTTGTAGCTGTGCAAATTCATTATTTACAAATAATGAAAATGACCTCGACGTTCCATACTTTATTAATGAAACCGACGAGTGTACATTTCAATGGTTTACAAACAAGAGAATTGTATCGTTCATAGACAATTCCATGGTTTATAAATAATGAATACTGCACATTGCTGCACGTTTTTCTGGTTTACAAATAATACAAAACTATCACTGGTGCGCAATTACATGGTTTATAAACCAAGAAACTTGCACCAGGGTCTGATTTTCTATGGTTTATAAATAATGAAAATTGGCCGGGTTAGTGGACGTACAATTCCATGGTTTATAAACAATCAAAACTGCGCCGTTCTAATCAATTTTGTGGATTCTGTGGTTTGTAAACAATTAAAAATAGTCAATAGGCGTGCATTTCGATGGTTTGTAAATAATTGAAAGTGATCGTTGGCTCACAATTTCATGGTTTATAAATAATGAAAATGAACTAGTTAGCGTTGTCGCAAAATTTCATGGTTTACAAACGGAGAAAATTAAAGCTTTATACACTTGTCTGTCGTTTGTAAAGGTTGACTATCGATAAAAAAAGAAGTATTATGCACTCGGTACATCTCAAAATACGATCATTGACGAAAAATTGAAGGGTTTGTAAATAATGAAAATGAACTAGTTAGTGTGTCGCAAAATTTCATGGTTTACAAACAGAGAAAATTAAAGCTTTATACACTTGTCTGTCGTTTGTAAAGGTTGACTATCGATAAAAAAAGAAGTATTATGCACTCGGTACATCTCAAAATACGATCATTGACGAAAAATTGAAGGGTTTGTAAACCATGAAAAACACGCTTCATAAACGTTTATTATAATCCAGTTACGTTGCGAGAGCAATGGGTGCGTTCAATTAGCCATCATCGAGTCATAGGGGTGCTCGTTCAAAGTGTGAACAGTCCGGCAGACCATGGCAACAAAGGTATTTATGTGTACAGTCATCGAACGCCACGGCACAGCCTTCAGCGCGCGCGCGGGAAATTCCAGGTTCATTACCTGACTAAACCTAGCCGCGTATTGGGCCCAAAATCCAGCCGCGGTTTCAGCCGCGGTCTTAAAATCCCAAACGAATGTAGTAAAAGGTGATAAAATCTTATTTTTTATTACACGAGTTCTGAGACTCTGGCAATGAAATTGTTAAAATTCTCATAGAAATGTATTTTATTTCACGGTGTTACCTAACTCAGTCATGATTAAATTTTAAATGGTAATTTTAATAAATTAATTTTTAATTAATTTTAATTAATGAGGAGTCTCCATTTTCCACCCTAAAAGTGCCGAAAACTTAATACTGCCGACAGAATGGTCCCTTTAAAAAATGTACACCACATAGTTTGAAAAATTTGCATTTTTATTACATAATCCATTTAATCCGTCCATGGGGCAGATCAAATTTTGGAGGAAGCCAAATCGGTTCACTAATTAGTGCTTAATTAAAGGGATAATAAGAAGTCTGATTTCCGCTATAAAAGTGCCGAAAACTTAATACTGCTGACAATTTGCATTTTTATTACATAATCCGTTTGAAACTATGTGGTGTACATTTTCTTTTAAAGGGACCATTTTAATAATAATAATAATAAAACAGTTCTTATAGAGCGCATCACACAGTTGCCTCAATGCGCTTTACACAAAATGTTAATTTGAAATGGGATAAAAATATAGACAGTGTTGTTAAACGGGCCAACAGTAAAATTCATATGCTTCGGGTTCTTAAGGGTTATGGTTTGCCTCACTGTGATCTTATGACTATATACACAAGTTTTATTAGGTCATTGACTGATTATGCAGTTCCTGTCTGGAATGGGGCACTAACAATGCGCCATGTGTCACAGCTTGAAAGAGTGCAAACAAGGGCTTTGAGAGTAATATTGGGTACAGAATATATATCATATAGTTACGCTTTGTCTCACTGCAATGTTAACACCTTAGAAAGTAGACGAAAATCAATGTGCGTATCCTTTTTAAAAAAATCCCTTCAAACTACATCACAATTTAGAGAGTTTTTCCCGCCTCATAACAACAGGGTTTTGAGAAATAAACCGACTATCCCTGAAATTCGATGCAGGACTACACGCTTTCAAAATAGCGCACTTCCCTATTTAATTCGATTACTCAATCAAGACGATGCAGGTAAATGATTCCTTTTTTGTTTTGACATACTCTCGGTGACTGGGGCAGCAGGCTATGGATTATGTTAAGGACGCGGGCTCGTCAGCGGTGCGCTCGCCGGGTTCGTGCCGCGGGGTGAGCGGCTCCGTCTAGCAGGGGCATGGAGCTGCGTATTTCGTGGCACGGGTTTGGCGCAAGCGCATTGCTGGCGAGCCTCTGCCTTTAAGAAAATGATTGTTAGTGGGTGTAAAATTGTTTTAAATTGTTCTATTTATTTAGTGCAATATGTAGTTTTAATACGGTAATGTTTGTTGTTTTATTTTAGCTTATTATATTTTGTAAATCCATTGTAATTCAGTTTTAAACTGCGAGGATGGATTTAAATAAACCAATAGGCCTAATGAATGAAAATAATGAATGAATGTTAAGTAGATTAATTGTGATGCATTATAAACCAACCCTATCAGAAAATAAGAATTCCTTTAATAAGGATTTGAATTCACTCTCGGTTGTAGCAGTCTTGATATGATATGGTAAAGTGTTCCAGAGAGCTGCTGATGCATGTGTGAAAGACCGATGGCCATAAGTGGTGGTGCGAGTGACTGCATTTGGAGTAAAGATGCTGAACTGGATCGGAGGGTACGTGTTGGCTGATATGCATGAATGAGTTCCCGGAGGTAAGATGGAGCAGAGCCCTGAATGCATTTATACGTAAGGAGCAGTATCTTGAAGATGATACGTTTACTGACCGGTAACCAATGGAGATTGCAAAGTATGGGAGTGATGTGGTGTCTGAGTGAAGAACGAGTGACGAGTCTTGCGGCAGAATTTTGAATGCGTTGAAGTTTATTGACTTGTCAGCAGTATTCAGTTTTCGGCACTTTTGGGGTGGAAAATGGAGACTCCTTATTATCTCTTTAATTAAGCACTAATTAGTGAACCGATTTGGCTTCCTCCAAAATTTGATCTGCCCCATGGACGGATTAAATGGATTATGTAATAAAAATGCAAATTTTTCAAACTATGTGGTGTACATTTTCTTTTAAAGGGACCATTCTGTCGGCAGTATTAAGTTTTCGGCACTTTTAGGGTGGAAAATGGAGACTCCTCATTAATTACAATTAATTAAAAATTAATTTATTAAAATTACCATTTAAAATTTAATCATGACTGAGTTAGGTAACACCATGAAATAAAATACATTTCTATGAGAATTTTAACAATTTCATTGCCAGAGTCTCAGAACTCGTGTAATAAAAAATAAGATTTTATCACCTTTTACTACATTCGTTTGGGATTTTAAGACCGCGGCTGAAACCGCGGCTGGATTTTGGGCCCAATACGCGGCTAGGTTTAGTCAGGTAATGAACCTGGAATTTCCCGCGCGCGCGCTGAAGGCTGTGCCGTGGCGTTCGATGACTGTACACATAAATACCTTTGTTGCCATGGTCTGCCGGACTGTTCACACTTTGAACGAGCACCCCTATGACTCGATGATGGCTAATTGAACGCACCCATTGCTCTCGCAACGTAACTGGATTATAATAAACGTTTATGAAGCGTGTTTTTCATGGTTTACAAACCCTTCAATTTTTCGTCAATGATCGTATTTTGAGATGTACCGAGTGCATAATACTTCTTTTTTTATCGATAGTCAACCTTTACAAACGACAGACAAGTGTATAAAGCTTTAATTTTCTCCGTTTGTAAACCATGAAATTTTGCGACAACGCTAACTAGTTCATTTTCATTATTTATAAACCATGGAATTGTGAGCCAACGATCACTTTCAATTATTTACAAACCATCGAAATGCACGCCTATTGACTATTTTTAATTGTTTACAAACCACAGAATCCACAAAATTGATTAGAACGGCGCAGTTTTGATTGTTTATAAACCATGGAATTGTACGTCCACTAACCCGGCCAATTTTCATTATTTATAAACCATAGAAAATCAGACCCTGGTGCAAGTTTCTTGGTTTATAAACCATGTAATTGCGCACCAGTGATAGTTTTGTATTATTTGTAAACCAGAAAAACGTGCAGCAATGTGCAGTATTCATTATTTATAAACCATGGAATTGTCTATGAACGATACAATTCTCTTGTTTGTAAACCATTGAAATGTACACTCGTCGGTTTCATTAATAAAGTATGGAACGCCGAGGTCATTTTCATTATTTGTAAATAATGAATTTGCACAGCTACAAGTATATTTCCTGATTTGTAAAGAATCGTGTCGGTACAAAACGAAGTTTTAATGGTTTGTAAACCATAAACGGCCTTTGACACAAATGCATTATTTACACAGAATTAAGATAAACCATGGAAAAAACATGCTATAATTCGCCTAAATAATTAGTTGACGAACGGCGCCCCATACGTAGGGGAACTGGTGTACCTGGGAGGTTTACTGTGAGGGGGGTGCGAGTGATTGGGTGGGGTCCTACATTTGGATATAGCTTATTCCTTGCTGTGCCATTTATTTCAGTTTCATGCTAAAAGTGCAAAAAAAAGAAAATATTATAAAAACCAACTGTTCTTGTTTATCCTTTTCTTGAAGTTCAACATGTACATGTACAATGTAGTAGCAGATCTAATATTTTTGTGGCCCGCCGGGTGGGAGCTTCAGATAAGACATGTTTTGCAATGCACAAAAAATAATTAAGCAGGCACACAACTCAGCAAAATAAGTTCTCGGTAGTCTTATTTAAATTAATATTTAACACAAGAGTCACCTATAGTAATGGGATTATGACCTGAACATCCATTTAACAACGACATGGGTGTGAAACAAAACTGCAATTAAGTGAGCAGTCCATTGAATCCATTCCTTCAATGTATCTGTCTGATTAACTTGTGAAGCACAAAACTAATCAAATTATCATGAGGATGCTTGATTTGAGGGTTTTCAATTACATAATGCACTCTTTCAACCAGGGATTGGACATTTAACCGGTTAACCGGGGGAAAAATTGAAAAACCATTTTGCCGAACGTTTAAACGAAACCCAATTTTAAAGAATTTACAATAGTTTTCAAAGGTTTTTTGTATTTACTTCATGAAATTGAAATAAATGTATATGGAGTTGTAGTAAAATTTTCACCCGATAAAGATTCAATGATTATTTTGGGGGCCTATAGGGGTATTGTGTGCATTGCAAATGCACCTATAAAGTAAAACAACACCAACAACTTTGGTGTCGGCTGAACGGTTAAATTGCAAACCGGTTTCTGAATTAACCGTAAATGCCCATCCCTACTTTTAACAGATGGGAATGTTAATCTACAAAAAAATAGAATTTATTCATCTTTCAGTTGCAATTTTTAATAAAACTGAATTCAGTATGACAGGACATCAAGATTTTAAAAATGCATTCTGAATTAAGACTGAGTTACACACTTGAGTTTATTTGTGTTAAATTCCATTTGCATGATCCAGTATTTTTGAAGGGACCTTTCAGATAACATACATTTTTTTGCAATGTGCAAATAAGCAGGCACACAATTTACAGGAAATGTTTCCCTCCTGTAGAAAAAAAGGCCAGGCCGGGGGACTTCATGACTATGCCACCTCAATACAAACTCAACAAAATAAGTTCCCAGACATTTATTCAAGTTCAAACATTTCAAATTAGGCCTAATAGTTGATACAACAATCCTTAGCCAGTATAATTGCATAGGTAGGACTATATGAGTGACCTGAACATTCATTTAAAAATGGCATGGGGTGTAAAGCAAAACTGCAAGTGAGCACTCCATTCCTTCAAATTTAGAAGTCTCATATTTTTCAGTGTCTCAACATGTGAAACACAAAACTAATCAATTATGAGTATTCTTGAATTGCAATGAGGGTTTTCATTAACATAGTGTACTTTCAAAAGAATGGAATGTTAATCTGCAAAACAAGAAATTATTAATCTTTCAGTTGCAATTTTTAACAAAACTGAATTCCTAAATTCAGTAGGAGTACATCCAGATTCAAAAACATGCATTATGAGCTACACAACTGCAATAATGAGCTACACACATGAGTTTATTACTATATAGTGTTCAACTTGCCTTTCACACTAATTTTTCAATGTAACCTGCAGCCATGCACAGAATGTTCATATACGTGCTGCTGCAGAGGATTAATGTCTGTGAATGAAATATGAACAATTTCTGCATCTGCCGTAATTAAATTTGGAGCAAAATTACTTTGTAGACAACAAAATATATCAGTGTAGAATTAATGCAGCTTTGCACAGATCAGGAAGTTGTAAAAATTGCCCCTTTTTTGCACAAAAAGCTGCAGAGCAAATCAGAAAGGTATGCCGCATTTTCTGTTCAAATGTAACATATTTTCAGGGTGAGATAAAGTGCACAGACAATGAACCATCTTCAAAAACATAACACTATATATACTAGTCAGTGATTGTTCAAATCAGGGCAGTGATCATTCATCCTATCATTTCATGTATGTCAGAATGCTCAGAAAGGAAGACACATATAATGCAATACATATACATTTTCTATTGTTGCAATGGTGTAAGAGCTTAACGCCCCCCCCCCCCCCCCTCCCCCCGCCCCTAATCTGCCTCTTTATGGGTCCATAATATTGGAACAGTGGAAACAAATATTTGAGGGGTCCTTGAAATGGTATAACAAAATCAAGCTTTTGAATTTGTATGTTCATGAGCAAAGTTATGACATCACATCAGGCAAACACAGGATCACTCTAAACTATGCACAAAATATTGCACCATTTTCTCCAACTTTGATGAAACTTTTGTAACCCATGGCTGCATCATTTGAGATTGTTTTACATGTTGCTTGTAAAAAATATGGAAATAAAAAACGCAGCAGTTTGCCGCAACTCCAGTTGACAAATTGTCAAAGTTGAAAATGTTGTCTTTTATTCATTTAAAATTGAAATGAACAGCACCAATGTCTGTATATAAACAAAAAGCTAATGGCTTTTAAAACAAGGTGCAATTTGATTTGTTAAAGTTTGTAATGTGGAGCTCCCTGTCAAGCTTTAAAAGAATAATGTTGATAAAATGCCTGGTAGAAATTTCAGCAAATGATGCATGCAGTAATACTTCAGAAAACCTTAAAAAATACACGTATGGTTTTTGTGTTGAATACTTGTGTTGAAATACTTTAGTTGGCAATTTTTTTCCACAAATGTACAATTACACGGGAACAATTATGTGACGTTTAAAAGTTTGTTATATTGTTATCTACACTTTTAGTCGGGTTTTTCTTGTGTAGTTGTGAAGTAAACTTATGGGTAACTGCAATAGAAACTGCAGTATATATGGGCCTGTTTTGCCTATTGTGTATAGATTTTGTACTAAAGTGGCCATATATTAGTCAACAAATTTAGTACACCTGCTTTTGTTAGAACTAATAACTGGCTTTATTTTACCATGTAAATTTTTCTTAAATACCATGCAATAAAATACACAAAGCACACGTACTGTGTCTTTATTTGACTCAATTCTGACCTCTTGACCTTAAAAATAGCTATTTTTAAGGTCAAGAGGTCAGAATTTAGTAGATAAGATTGTTTCTTTAAAATGAAGTGCACTGATTTGATGGGAAAAACCTGAAATTATAAGTGAGAAAATTTGAACACGGCAGGATGAAGAAGTGTTTCCGCACAAAATCTTCTTTTTTTTCTCACTCCTATATATATATTTTTTTCATCAAATTTGCACGTACAGATATGCTTGATTAGTAATTTTGAAGACAAAATCTGATCAACTTCTCAACTGGCTTTCCAACTATACAAACGTATACACCTGCATGCGTGCATGGCTATAGCCACGCATGCAGTATACTGTATTTTTGTTCGTTTCATAATGCACAGCGCGTAGCCGGCATAGGAGGCCGATATGTATACATTATAATATTATAATGACTATGCGGCGTACATTGCGCGGACAATTTTCGAGAATCGATTCCCGACCGTCGATTATTCGGCGCGCCTCACACACATGATTGATAAGCGCTGCGTCCAATCAGACTAGGTGGGCGGAGCTATAGTTCCCTGAAATTTCTCAGGGAACTGGAGGTTAAGTTCTGGACTATATTATGCGTTATCCAAATCATGTCGATATTGCGCCCTCTATAGTCGGCCGCGCTACTATCCAATATCGCAATAATATAGTCCAGAATCTGGACTATGCCCGCACATGCCTGGCTAGCCGGCCTAGCGCTGCCTGGGCCAGGCGGTCGTGGGCCGGGGCCGGCTGCGGCGCGGGACGGGCAGCCTCTACCCGGTTTCACGGTACGTTAATGTTCACATATGACTAAGACTTACATGCAGTAAGAATGGAGAAGTTGAGCAGAAAGAATTTTTCTTTAAAATTAATACTTATCAAACCTTGGTAACTTGCTGATTTGGTGAGAAAAATTAACGATTCTATCAAGAAACATATTTTTTTAAGCCAATCTCTTATTTGTTGTCCTAATAAAATAAGTAATAGGCCTGAGGTCTGACATTGTCTGAAGACTGAAGCCAGAGTTCTCCATTCTTTCGGGTAATCTTGCCAAAAAGTCAAACTTGAGCAAGCATGCTCAGATGCTAGTGAGCTAGAAGCAGGCATCTGCTTTGTTAGCTGGATGTCGTGGGTTTAAATCCCACCTGATCCGAGCACATACGCTATGAAGTTTTCCCGATAGTATCTTGGGGGAAAACATTTAGTATACTTGTACACCGTTAATAATTCCATATTTGGGAAAGGGCAAAACATATAGCCTACATGTCATGATATAGGCCCTATGCACATGTATGAATGGTTTCCCCAACCACTTCTCCGCTCTACCCCACCACAGAGAAGGGGATTGTCACTTTTCAAGTGACAAAATCCCACTCCTGGGGCAAAATCTAGGTGACAAAATCTCACCAAGGGGGAAGGGGTGTGCGATGCAAAATCATGCACGTTTTGCACAGACAATCTGATTTCCTTTTGTCAAAATCCCCACCCTGGGTGCATGAAAAAATGTGACCAAACCCTCACCTAAGAGGAAATATTACCCTAATTAGTAAGCACAAGCAGGTAGATTTACGTAGATTCACTTTTTGGGGGCGGTGGGGGGTGCTTTTTAAATAAGTTTAATTTTTGGTATTATTGTCTTGATTTTCTATTTTTATTTTGGTCAGGTGCTCTTAAATCCAGAAACATACATCCAAAAACTGCATCTGTTAATTAGCTCTTGTGACACATGTTTATGTCAGGAAAGGCAAAGTATGGTAATTTATACCAATAACCTTTTTACTTGTAATTGTGCACAGAGTCCAACTGAGGCAGGACTTCTTCGAGAGCTTAGCTTGAACTCACTGCAGGAAGCCTTGGCAATGCCTTTGTGACGAGTTGCAGATTCTCAGGGACTATTCACAAGTACAAGCTTGAAAGGAACTGTGGTACCAAGGAACTGGCACAAAACTTAAAGAGGAGTTCAGCATGATATGGACAGCATGATATTTTCCTACGGTGATTAGAGCACAATTTGAGTACTTTGCAACATCCTAGCTCCAACACACAGCCTTGGGAAAACATTATTGGACCACCTACAACCTGACAACAAAAATAAGTACATGTAAGAATTTGTTAAGGCATGTCGTACATATTTGATGCCTTGTAAGCCTCCTGAGCTAATGACTATTGTCTAAGACCAAATATCATAAACATAAGCCTGGTTGCTGAGGGATTTTTTTGAATAATTCAAGACATAGGTGGTCCAATATTTTTTTCCCAAGGCTTTATGTCTCTGGGGCCTCTGAAGAGGCCCCCAGTCCTTCCTAGGTTAATTAGCCAGATTTAAAAACATATATTTCACTCTGTTTCACTGAGGTACATCTAACATTTTTTGAAGTAGAATTTACTAAGATAACAATACAGGTACAATTGCATTGTCTCGTAGGTTTTGTTTGATTTCCTTTTTCTTGTACTAGGTAGATTCACAAGCTGCAAAAGTGAGGGCGATTTTTTTATACACATTTTGTGCCTACAAATTCATATGCAGCACGATATTTTGACACGAGTAAGTGTCAGGAGTACGTTTTATTTTTATTTCCATTCAAAATATTACAACATTTCATGCTTATGGCACTAGTTCTTCATAACAAAAAACCACAGAAACAGTATTAAAAAGAAGGCTGCAAAAATGGTAAACCGCATCTTACCTGTGAAGCTTATAGACCCGACCACCCGGATTTGTATACGTTCCAATTGGCCGTCGCTACGGAAACCGCGCCGTATGTAAATCCAACTTGTGAATATATGAATGTAGCTGGCGTGCAGGATTCCCAAGTCCGAGATTCTGAACCGAAATAGACTAGTTCCCTGTACATACATTTGAAAAATCGGAAACGGAAAACAAAACAGGATCTCGGACTTGGAACCAAGTTTACAACTTACCAGGTTCTTCTTTCTAGATTCCTTGTTTGAATCTTCCAGCTGGACGGTCTCCATTAATGGGGGAAAGTCAACAGGGTCATAAATGAACACAGCGTCCTAAAGATAAAAAAGAACGGGGGAATTCCTTAATAGTGTAAATTACAGAACATTTGAAGTTGTAACGTTTTATATTCGAAGTAACAAAACGGTGCTGGATTGAACATTATGAAGTACGACATAAACATCCACATGTATGTAATTGTATTGAAAAGCTACTACAAAGACCAGTAAAAAAAAAAAACCACACGATTTTGAAACTACAATGTACATCTCGTACAAAGTTCAAACTAGTAAATAGGTCTTTTCGTGGCATAGCCTAATGGGTATATATCGGGTCTCAGTTCACTTCAAAAGTCTAACAAGTTATACTTAGGGGATGACTTTCGGTTCATACACATATGTAACATGGAAACATTTGTACACAGACGTTTTAAGAAAATGTTTATATGGGGCAAACGTTACCTTCTGAGAATAGTAAAGTCGGTATTTTAACCAGCTATTCTTAGGAAATAACTTTTGGCCCATACGTAAAATGGGGGAAAAACAAATGCATAATTTTTCTAGAAACATAAATACCCAGACGCCTTTAAGACATCTCAATCGAGTTATTGCCTTTCGGTCCATACACATATGTAATAGGGAAACATTTTTACCCAGCCGTTTTAAGAAAAATATGTTTCATGCCGTTTTAAGAAAAATATGTTTCATATGGGGCAAACGTTACCTTCTGAGAATAGTAAAGTCGGTATTTTAACCAGCTATTCTTAGGAAATAACTTTTGACCCATACGTAAAATGGGGGGAAAACAAATGCATAATTTTTCTAGAAACATATATGCCCAGACGCCTTTAAGACATCTCAATCAAGTTATTGACTTGTTTTTTAAAATGTATCAACTTACCTTATGGAAAGA
Source organism: Henricia sp. BOLD:AAB3569 (assembly GCA_037783545.1). NCBI lineage: Eukaryota > Metazoa > Echinodermata > Asteroidea > Spinulosida > Echinasteridae > Henricia > Henricia sp. BOLD:AAB3569. The sequence goes on from JBBELK010000008.1 coordinate 201,775, forward strand.
CCCAAATGTCACACTCACGTAATGAAAGTTTAATACGTAACTAGCTATTAAAAATAACCAAAATAATATAGGTTTTCCCGGCCAATTTCGCAAAATGTTCATTCACTTTTGAATATCAGGCATTCGTTTGCATCTGATTTTGAGAATCGCTCTGAACACGCGTTTTATTTTCGCTATCAGAGTATTCGATTCCATTTTCGTTCAATCAATTACGTGATCGTGCAGACGCTTTCGTTTATGTCTAGTCAAAATCATTTACAAGACTTCGTTTTCGCTGTTAGAGGGCAAATTCAAACATTGACCATTCTATTTCACCTTTAGTTTAATGCCACCGGCGCCAAATATAAATCAGGAGTTTCTTTTTCATTTACAGCCGGTCAAATTTGCATAATCTGAAATCAATTTCAAATAAAATTCTAAGCTGCATCGTGCCTCATTGGTTGAAAACAAAGATCACTGTAGTTTCATACTGATTAACATTAAATTAGGATCAAAATACTCGTCTTTTTTCTTGTTTGTTTGAATTTGTTTATATTCCATTTCCATTATTTACCTATATTGTCTAACATAAAGGACGTTATTTTATGCCTCTTTGCATTACATTCTGTCACCCACCCCCTTCCTTTCAACGCCACCACTGACTACATGTTGTGACAGTTAGAATTTAGCCCTCAATCGGTTCTCCGGCTAGGCAACGAGGGAGATAAGTTTGGGCATGAGCGTACCACCTTGTGCATTTTTCGTGGGTTATTTCTCCGATGTTGTTACGGGCTATTTCCTGTTAACAGGTAGATCTCCAGACTTGGAGGTTAACCCCTTCTTGCGCTGCAGCAGCTCGGTCTCCCATACGATGCTGCCAGTCGGGAAGCCCAAGCATCCGCTTCACCCCTGCCTTGAACGCTGAATGTGCCATTTCAGTCGGGTTCAAGAATGGCGAATACGGAGGAAGACGTTTGATGACAAAGGGTTCTGCGTCTGGTGGTAGTTCAGCTCGGACGTGTGGGCGAGCGTTATCATATATGAGGTAGATACGCTCTTCTTCGGGATATAACCTGCGACACTCGTCAACCGTTGAGGCAAGGAATTCCTCAAAGGTAGCTCTATAGTCACGGTTTGAGAAGAAATCCTGTGATTTACAAGTGCAGCCTCATCGGATATAGCAAAGGTGATGTTTACTTGTTTACCTCGCTAATTATGTACAACTCGCCTTGCTGGTTTTCCACGAGGAGCTCTTTCCTGTGATCTGCGAGTCCATATGTTATAACCAGTCTCGTCTATGTACACGAGATGCCCTAGTACACCCTCGCGCAAGAACCAATTGGCATACTCGCGTCTAGCATTTAAAACGCGTGCTGCGTTGCGCAGGTCTGGGACATCCTCCGCCAGCTTAAGTGTCATTAGCATGCCGTTTAAGGTGCGAGCGATGGTGCTTGTAGATACGGTCGGTCTATGAGGAAGGCGAGCCTTAAGTTGCTGTTTCATTTGCACCAGAGTCAATAATGGATTTTCATCAAGAAGTTCCTCCAGTGTTGCGCGCATGTCCTCGTCAACTTTTCGGTTTCTAGCTCCACCTTTAGGAAGTTGGTCTCTGCGGCCTTCACGTACAAACATCCCTACGATTGTTCTTGCGGTGGATCGATTGATACCAAGAGTATCGGCAGTCTGCAGATAGTCTGCACCACTCTCAAAGGCATCAATGAGACGGTTTCGGTCGACATTAGAGGTTCGTCTATAATGGCCTCGTGCTGCCATCACGTACGGGTTGATTCAAGTCGAATATCGAATGAAGAGTGGCAATCCGCTTCAATTTCTGCTTGATTTTATAAGATTTGGTGTCAGGTTTGGAATTCTGTGATGTAACCTGCTATTTTGAATGAACAAAGCGTACATTTCTTTGCACGTTCTCAAAATTGTATTCCCAAACTCCGCGCGAAAATGTGTGCTTGCGTCAATGAATGCACAGGTAACGTAATTGGCCGTCTGTTTCTTAAAACAGATTGCGCGGACAATGAAAACAAATGAACTTCCGCTGAATTGAAAATGGGATTTAAGACGTGCATCCAGATTCAGATGAAAACGAATGCCTGATATTCAGAAGTGAATGAACATTTTGCGAAATTGGCCTGGAAAAGCTATATTATCGCTAACTTTAAACGCAAGCATGTAAGCCGTATCATACTCATGTTGAATTTAAACGCTCAAATGTTGAAATGCGTTGACCGTAAACGAAAAAAAAAAAAAAAAATAGGTACAAAATCGCAGTGCGCTTCGATGACTCTGAATTTGATTGCACCTATTGGGAAAGGTGGTGGATATTCAACAAAATAATGGCGATCTTGTTGTCTTGAATGCCTATAAACGAAATAGAATGAAAATAAAGGAATCATGGGTGCACAAAAACGAAATTGAATTCAAAAATATCGAAAGAGTAACCCTAGTTTGCTTGAATTAGAGAAATCGCGTGAATTTGAAAGCGCAATAATGAAATTGAATGATCTTTTGCTGAAATTGGCCATGAAAACCTATATTATTATTATAGGTTTTCCAGGACAATTTTGGAAAAAGTGTACAAATCATTTGTTAGTAAAAGAAGCATTCGTTTTCGTGCGAAATAGAATGGACATTTAAAATCCCTGTTTCTATTTTACAAATGATAATTATATTTCCATCAAGGTACATTCGGTCGTAAAAAGTCAGCACACGATTTCCCGAATGTGCGTGAATTATTTAGCCTAGTAATGGCATTTAATTTAAGCTCGAAATCGAAGGCACGTCCGCATTCCTGTATTCCTTTTAATTTATCATCAATCTATTTCGCTAATGAGCAGTCGATTTCGCGCGCATGTGTTATTTAACGTAGGCCTATGCCTTGCACAACCATTATCATACATACATGTATGCCTTGGTACTGAGGCAAGGCATTTTGAGGATAAAAGTTGGTTAACAACTGGACAAAATATCTCCCACACTATGAACAACATTTGTTGCCGCGGTAACTAAAATGCTATGTCAAAATGATCTATTGAGATGCCAATGTTCTATTGTCGGAAAACATCAATCTACACACAATAAAATACAGGGTGTATCAAAAAAAAGTATACACTCAGAAAAATGTCCAAGAAATTAAAACTTATCAGTATCAGAATCTCTATCTATACCTATTGGTAGGCAATCATTTCAAGCTTCAAATGACACCATGACTATTTGGAAAACTTCACGCATGACCGATCAGGTTATTGTTTTAATTCATGTTGGTAAACGTGGCTTGCGCACAAACTTGCAGGGTTTTTACCACGGTCAAAAGTTATCACAGACAAAAGCATCACATGCTCTTCTTTACGACCAAAAACTGTAAATTTATGTCGATGTTAACCCTCCATTTTCCATTTTTCTGCAATCCGTCCGTTTCGGCTTGCGTGATGCTTGCCGCAGAATATCGTAACATGTAGTTGATGTCAATGCTTTGTGTAGTACGTATCAACTACACGTCGTAAATGCACACAAAGGGCAGACGTCTGTATCCGAAGAAATAGTGGCCATGCATGTTGAGGATTAAATAGATATTACATGACTTTGATTGGAAAACTTTTGAAGACAGAAACAGCATTACATAACTAAAGAATAATATTGATGAATACCTTGTAAAAATTGTTGCCTCATAGAAGCAGAAAACGTGAAAATTGTATGCATTTTTTGTTGAATGAATGGTACAAATTTCTGCAGATTTTTGTCTTTTTTAAAAACAGTTCAGTTGGCAATTTCCTCCCACAAAGGTACATTATTTTACTGGGAATAAAATGTGTTTGTTACTATAACTATCGGATTTTCTTGTTGCTGTTGAATATCACAAACAGGGTTGAATAGGCTGTTACGGCGAAGAGTATGCTTTTTATCAAATCATTGTGTGCTAGTCTTTTCTAAAGCACTAGCAAGACCATTTGTGTGGCGGTCTGGGAAAACCCGTCGGAAGTCGCCACGTACATTTTATAGTTATGGGCCGATTTACAAAAAAAAATCACCCTGATGTCAGTTATGGTCTTTAAATTCCCTCTCAAAGTTTTTTGCCTGAAAAATCAAAGTGTAAAATGTAATTTACGAGTGTTTAAAAACCATTTTAAGGTATTTACGTTTACTGCATACTCAACTTCTTTTTGTAGCCTGATTTCTCCGTATATGTGGGTTTTAGAATAAACCGTCTTTGGAAGGTCATAACTTTAGTTGTGGTTTAAATATTCAACTCATTTAAACTATTCTGAGATAAGTAAAGGGTGTATTATTTTATTAAATGTAACACCGGCTTCGTTGGGCTATTTTGGGCTCGAAATTGACCTATACCAGATTCTGAATGCCCTTCCGAAAAAAAAGGAACATATCCTGAAAAGAAACCACAGAATTTTGACGTGGCTTTTCGGAACCAGATTCTGGTTCCGAAAAGTCACATGGTCTTGCGAGTTAGTTTTCTGTCCAGTCGCATGAAAGTTTCTTACTGCAGAACTGCACCAAATTCAACTCTGATTTGTCCACAATATTTATAAGTAGTTGACAAAAGAGAGACTATTTATACAGGTATGAAACAAAGTTGAACATAAGTATAAAAATTCGAGCAGAAATGTTTGTTTCGAGAGTCCGAAGAATGGGACTCAGCGAGTGCGTGCTAGTATGGCAAACTACGGTGGATCGCCCCGCGCAGCACGGCAAATATCCCGAGTGCACACACGGCGGGTTGGTTGGTGTACATGTACGTTCGTGAAGAAAAAACATGATGCTAACTTCTCCAGAGAAAGCGGAAATTCATAATCGGTCGTCCGGGCTGTCCAGTGAAATCGTAATCAGAAAATTAGAGATATCCCGAGTAGGAAAAGAGCGAATCGTTTGTGACAAAGTCGTGAAGCTCGCGCCTAGTTGCAACGGCTGGTAAAGCGTATACCCGTCTTTTGACCGTTTTTGTTAATTTCGCACTTCTTTAGTAAATTACGGGATATTTTGATGATTTTTTTCCACAACGACCATCAAAAAAGTATTGTCAATTCTGCTACATCACTAAATAATGTAAACAGTATGCCGGTGTGTACCTTTAAATGCTCAACAAGAATTGTAACATTTTTACCATGTGAGGGGTTTTTCTGGACCGCCACAAATTTGGTACATGATATGAGACCGGGAGACTCCCTTTTTCATTTCCCCCATTGTGTTTCACATCCGAGGAATTTTCTCTCATGTGTTAGGGGGAGTTGTACATTAAAACAGAGGGGAGAGTGTGATGAGGTACAGGGGCGGCAGGGGAAGTCATTCAGTCTCGAACCTTGCAGCATATAAGGAACACTGCGCAATAAATAAATCTCCCCATGCACGTCTTGACAACAGACTAACCGGTTGCAGGCCGTAGCGGGTGCTGCAACTGATACGATTGCAGAAAAATGGAAAATGAAGGGTTAACATCGACATAAATTTACAGTTTTTGGTCATAAAGAAGAGCATGTGCTGCTATTGTCTGTGATAACTTTTGACGGTGGTAAAACCCCTGCAAGTTTGTGCGCAAGCCACGTTTGCCAACATGAATTAAAACAATAACCTGATCCGTCATGCGTGAAGTTTTCCAAATGGTCATGGTGTCATTTGAAGCTTGAAATGATTGCCTACCAATAGGTATAGATAGAGATTCTAAAACTGATAAGTTTTAATTTCTTGGACATTTTTCTGAGTGTATACTTTTTTTTGATACACCCTGTATATAAAATTAAAAATCTTGAATACAGCAGTGCTTGTATACGTACAGCGATTATTTAAAAAGGTTTCTCTCGAAGTCAAACTTGCAAAAGATTTTATTGTAAACATTTAAAGAATGTTTCAGTTAGAGGTATAGCAAAATAGGTAAATCGGGGTTATTTCGGGAAAGTACAAACTACTGCTTCCTCGATGTTGGATGTTTGGGACTACCCCTCTTAGTTTTACCTAAGGATTCTTCCAAAATCCTTTTACCAGTAGTCATCACCACTTGCCCTGAAACCATGTTGTATTTTATATAGAGGAATATATGCATTTACGAATGTGTACTTCATTTGCACATACAGTACATCACTGTCGCAGATCAGTGCAACTGGTCGCCGGCTGCAAAACAGTGATGCACTCTTTACAAATCCCCAAACTTACTATTCAAAACGTTATCACTGCTATCCCTGACATGTCTTGAAAATCAAAATTAGGGCTTGAAATACCATCCAAAATGCGGCCTTTTAACACAAAACGTTTTAGCACGTAAATTCTGCTATACATGTACTTTGTTGCCAACTTAGTGCGCCTTAACAAAAATTCAAAGCCAATATATCCAATGTTCGGCAACTCACCCTATTATTCCCCAAGGCATGGTCAAATTTACCCAGAACAATATCCACCCATTTCTTGGTGAATATGTGCTCAAGTTTCGTGGTTACAAATTTTACATGAGCAACACTTTGGAGTTACTCACTATTCAACTAGTTGCCTAGACAAATAAAGGCTAACAAAATAAGGAAATCCGTTTACCCAACGATTCATTTGCCCAATATTTTTTACAGTGCGTGATCTTTATTCCTTGACAAGATAATTTTGATTCATTATATGAATATAAGAATAAACGCATTGATGCTCAATTATGTCTACAATACATTGGTTAATCAATCAATCAAAGTTGTACATGTATTATGATATGTACATTGGCCTGTATACTTTATTTAAATTGAATGCATAATATGCGAAATTAATTCATAACAAATAAAATAGAATGGACATTTAAAATCCCTGTTTCTATTTCACAAATGATAATTATATTTCCATAAAGGTACATTCGGTCGTAAAAAGTCAGCACACGATTTCCCGAATGTGCGTCAATTTAGCCTAGTAATGGCATTTAATTTTAGCTCGAAATCGAAGGCACGTCCGCATTCCTGTATTCCTTTTAATTTATCATCAATCTATTTCGCTAATGAGCAGCCGATTTCGCGCGCAGTGTTATTTAACGTATGCCTTGCACAACCATTATCATACATACATGTATGCCTTGGTACTGAGGCAAGGCATTTTGAGGATAAAAGTTGGTTAACAACTGGACAAAATATCTCCCACACTATGGACAACATTTGTTGTCGTGGTAACTAAAATGATATGTCACAATGATCTATTGAGATGCCAATGTTCTATTGTCGGAAAAAATCAATATACACACAATAAAATATATAAAATTAAAAATCTTGAATACAGCAGTGCTTGTATACGTACAGCGATTATTTAAAAAGGTTTCTCTCGAAGTCAAACTTGCAAAAACTTGATTTCGATTTTATTGTAAACATTTAAAGAATGTTTCAGTTAGAGGTATAGCAAAATAGGTAAATCGGGGTTATTTCGGGAAAGTGCAAACTACTGCTTCCTCGATGTTGGATGTTTGGGACTACCCCTCTTAGTTTTACCTAAGGATTCTTCCAAAATCCTTTGACCAGTAGTCATCACCACTTGCCCTGAAACCATGTTGTATTTTATATAGAGGAATATATGCATTTACGAATGTGTATTTCATTTGCACATACAGTACATTACTGTCGCAGATCAGTGCAACTGGTCGCCGGCTGCAAAACAGTGATGCACTCTGTACAAATCCCCAAACTCTTCAAAACGTTATCACTGCTATCCCTGACATGTCTTGATAATCAAAATTGGGGCTTGAAATACCATCCAAAATGCGGCCTTTTAACACAACACGTTTTAGCACGTAAATTCTGCTATACGTGTACTTTGTTGCCAACTTAGTGCGCCTTAACAAAATTTCAAAGCCAATATATCCAATGTTCGGCAACTCACCCTATTATTCCCCAAGGCATGGTCAAATTTACCCAGAACAATATCCACCCATTTCTTGGTGAATATGTGCTCAAGTTTCGTGGTTACAAATTTTACATTAGCAACACTTTGGAGTTACTCACTATTCAACTAGTTGCCTAGACAAATAAAGGCTAACAAAATGAGTAAATCCGTTTATCCAACGATTCATTTGCCCAATATTTTTTACAGTGCGTGATCTTTATTCCTTGACAAGATAATTTTGATTCATTATATGAATATAAGAATAAACGCATTGATGCTCAATTATGTCTACAATACATTGGTTAATTAATCAATCAAAGTTGTACGTGTATTATGATATGTACATAGGCCTGTATACTTTATTTAAATTGAATGCATAATATGCGAAATTAATTCATAACAAATGAAAAGGAATATTCAATTCAGCCCGTGTCGCAATAAAAACTTACTTCTCTGCGAATTGGATTGCACATTCGTAATAATTGGCAACGTATACTGAAACCGAAAGCCCGAAAACGTATTTGTAATCCTTTAAATGAAACGTTATGCACATTCATTTATTTGAATGACGCAAAATGAAATCAAATGCTAGTTATTGCAAAAATGAAACCGGGAAATGCGTCATTCTCCAAATCGGCGCGAAATTGAATTTATGTTTTACAAATTTAAATGCGCATATTCCAAAATTTTCCGGGAAAACCTATATTATTTTTTCTTGTGGTATTCATACCAAGGATTCCTCAATAGTGCTCATTGCACTGTCACTCGCAAGGGTGAGGAAACCCCTGAAGAATTAGAATTAGAATCCCCTTGCTCTTCACGAAAGAATGCTCTGCTTTATTGAGGTCATATATCTTTTAATGTAACATTAATTATTTGTGTTAAAGTTAAATAGTTTGCGTTCTTTTTGAGTAGTGATGATGAAGATTGTTTTTCTCAGGGATGTTGCATGTTACGAAGTATGTGACATATCACAACATTGTCATGATGACGTCATCAAGTGTCATATTACAATACATTTTTAAATCTTCAAAAATCAATCAAATTTGGCACTTTAACACATGATCGTAAACGGTGCGATAACGGTAACAGATAACCGAGATCTAAATTTCGTATACAAACATTGACCTTTCACTCTTTAACTTCCGGAAGAAACCAGAAGTGGCCCTGTAATTTGAAAATATTAAAGGGGCGTTCACACTATCGCGGTACAATGGCTTTGCGCACGGCTGTGCCCCTAGGCTTGTACACAAACTGCAGCTATGGTTTGCGAGCTACCGCAGTGCGCCAACCTTTCCATCGCGTAGATACAACAATATACAAGTTACCAGAGTGGAATTTTTGGCGGTCGGGTTGGCGTACGGGTTCTTTCCTCACATTTCACCTCTGGGGTCCCGGGTTCGAATCCGGGGCGTGTATGTGGATTGGGTTTGCAGTCCCTACTCGGGTTTTCCTCCCACTTCTAAAACTGCAACTCCTTCTTCGTCATCTCAAGTTGATACTATAGTATATTTAAAGCTAAAATATACAACAACAACAACAACAGAGTGGAATTTTCTATTTTGGAAAGATCGGCTATTGAGACATCGTGCAATGCGGTGAGCGCAACGAGGCAATGTGAGTTTTCTGTGATAGAGTGAATGCCCCTTAAGAGATGCAGAAATTAGGTTAATGATGAGTTCCCAGCCTGACTGAGCATTTAAAAAATGATATACCGAAGCCATATTATGAAAGGGCGCCCTCTAGCCACAAGATTTAAAATGTTTTAAACAGTAATTAACTCTTTAAAAGAATAACATATGTCTGTACCAGACATCTTTGATCTTGTTCACCACCAGTAAATACAGTGAATCTATTATTTGAAAGTGATGCACAAATAGGATAGATGATGTCAGTATCTAGTGAAGGACGCCCTCAATCGACGGAATTAAAAATGCCCCAAACTTTATCTCTGTAGCTATGTTTGCGCAAATTAGGTCAGTATACATGTTGGTGATTGTGTACTTTGTACACCACGAAACATGATTATGTAGTCAAAACCACGAAGACGTCATGGATTATATTAAAGACACTTTATTAAGGTAGCAATCATTGGTTTTTGAGGTTGAAAAATGCGAAAAAGTCCAACATCTGTTCAAAGAACGGGGTGAATAGGAACGGCGGGGTTTATGGTAACAAAACACAATAAAGTTTTTGAGATTTCAAATTTTATAACCCCTATTATCCATTTTGTTTTTCAGAGTGACAGGACATGTCAACAGTGTGCAGAAGCTACATTGGCCGCAGATAGATATCATGAATGGTGGAGTCTTAAGGGCCGAATAACATTTTCCTCCAAATCCTTAGAAAAAAAGAAGTGGTCAGAACTTTGCCACCCCCACCGTAACCACAGGAGAAAATGCTCTGGCTGTGCATACAGATAGAGTTTATAACATACTACATGCTTGGTAATATAGTTAGTCTAAAGGCATTTTTAATTTTTTAATTTTATTATTTTTCAGATTTTAGCCTCCTTTGACGGGGTCAATAGGAACACCCAGAGGACACCATGCCACGGACTTACAAGCTAGGAGGGAAAAGATACAAGAAAGAGGATCCAGATGTCATACGAAAGGCAGTTGCAGCAGTAAAGGCAGACATGTCCTACAGAAAAGTAAAGGACAAATTTGGGGTCCCCACCACTGTGATCTTTAGACACCTCAAGAACCCGCGCACAAAACCCCAAGGTGGACAAACGGCTTTGGATTCGGATGTAGAAGAACACATCATCAGTAGACTCATAACATGTGCCACTTGGGGATTTCCTCTAGATACACTTGACCTCATATTCTTGGTCAAAAACTACCTGGACAGGCGTGGAATCAATAAACGGAATTTAAGAAACAACATGCCGGGACCGGACTGGGTCGAAAACTTCCTCAAGAGGCACAAGGGGAGATTTGCCCAACGTATGTGCCAAAATATCAAAAGGTCACGCGCCGAGGTATCCAAGGAAATCATAAATGCGTACTTTGACAATTTGACCAAATCTCTTGAAGGGGTCCCACCATCAAATAGCCTAAACTATGACGAAACAAACCTAGCCGACGACCCAGGACGGAAGAAGGTCATTATGAAGCGGGGAACTAAGTACCCTGAACGAATCATGAACAGTACCAAGTCAGCCACATCTTTGATGTATTCTGCCACTGCTGATGGAATAGTACTACCCGTGTACAAGGCAACAAATCTGTACGGCACTTGGACAATAGGTGGTCCGAAGGGAACCCGCTATAATAGAAGCAAATCGGGATGGTTTGACAATGTTTGCTTTTGCGACTGGTTCAAGACTATAGCTCTGCCACACCTCAAGAAGCTAGAATGACCAAAAGTTCTAATGGGAGACAACTTGAGCTCTCATTTGACTCTTGAAGTTATTGAGTTATGTGAGGAACATGATATCAAGTTTGTGTTTTTCCCTCCAAATTCAACCCACTTGTGCCAACCACTTGACGTGTGTTTCTTTAGACCAATGAAAATGGCGTGGCGGAAAACCCTTGAGAAATGGAAGAAAGGACCTGGGAGAAAACAAGCAAGTGTTCCCAGCTGCTTCAGGAAATGATGAACACTCTTGGCTCGACTCATGCTTCAGCAAATACCATTTCAGGATTTGTGGGATTGTACCCTTGGATAGAGAGAAGGTTTTGGCACGTCTGCCGAATGAACCTGAACACACCACTGATGAGTGTAGGACCCCTGGTAGTCCAATAACTCCTGTTGACAGTACTTCAGACACCCCTGTTGCAGGTACCCCTGGCACCAGCCCAGCAGCTAACCAGACTGTAGATGACTGCTTTGTGGAAATGTTGAGGGAAATGCGTTATGGTGAAACAGATCGGAAGCGTAAAAGAAAAAAGAAGATCAATGTACAACCAGGCAAAAGTGTAGAACCATCTGACTTTTCACAAGATGATGATGAAGCAACAGCTGAGGAAGAAGATGCAGAGGGAGTCACAGATGCTGAGGAAGTCATAGATCCAGAGGAAGATGAGGATGAGAGCATGCACGTGTGGTCTAGTGGGTATACAGCCGTGCTCGTGATCAAAGGTTTATGGGTTCGAGCCCCACTTGTGCCAACGTGTTTGTGTCCGTGGGCAAGACACTTAATCTCAATTGCCTCGTCAACCCAAGGGGAAATGCCACAATCTAACTGCTGATAGGGTTGTGCGCCTTGGCCAGGCTGCCACCTAGTTGAAGCGAAATGGTTCTGGTGATTTCCTGATGGCAGCGGTAATAATGGCAACAGCGCCAGGAGCACCCCTGTGGGGCGGACATGAGCGCTATATAAGTATCCACCATTATTATTATTATTATGTCAGAGAGCAGCAAAGATGAAGATTACAGCCAAAGTGAAAATGTAAACAACCAGTCTTCCTTCAAGGGAGTTCTGCCTGTTGCTTCTACTGATTTGCAAATTGGAATGTGGGTGGTGGTCACCTTTGCTATGGAAGGAAGGAAATTGTACCTAGGCAGAGTGGAGAAATTGTTGCCAAATAACGAATTTGAAGCAGTCTTTTTAAGGCCTAGTCAAAAAAAGCACAGGTTCTTCCTTTGTCTTTCCAGAGAAGGAAGATCGCTGCGCTGTAAGTTTCACCAGGTCTTTGGTAAAACCAGCATTCCAGAGCAAATTCGAAGAGGAATCCTGAAGTTTGATGTGAACTCAAATCAGTGGTGAAGTCGTAGTCTCACATATTGATCCTCATGCAGAGATCTTCCTCCTCAAGTTTATCTGTAAATACTTGTTGTTGGCAATAAGACTTGTTAATTTGAAAATTTGATGTTTAATTAGATTTAGAACAGGGTTGGTGACAAAAAAATAAAACATGTACGGGTGTGTATTTTTATGTTTAAAAAGCATTCAAGTTGTTTTAGAATGTATTAAATTTCTTTGGGACAGTGATAAAGAAGTAGCAAGATTTAACTGATACCAAGCAAGTGACCTTAATGTTTGGGTAAATATGAAACGTTTTTCATCATGATCAAAATGTGCGTGATTTACCTCCCTCTAGTAAAAATCTGCAGAAAAGTTGAAATTGTACAGTGGAAGTGGTATGTATTTACCACTGCAATGTTTGTTTCCTTTTTTTTAAACTCACTCTATGTTCCTATCCACCCCATAGGTGTGGTTGATAGGCACAACACATTCATAACTGTGCTTTATAGGTAGTGTTCCTATTGACCCCAAATCCGGGGTCAATAGGAACACCAACTTTCTTTAAAAAAAAACAATTTTAAAATTACAATTTGTTTCTTTCTTTTCAATGCCAATTGAAAGGCATTAGGGGTGGACATAAAATGCACTATCAGGTTTGGCATATGACCCTATAGTAAGAAAGCTGCAATCAAAATATTGTAAAAACCGTTCCTATTCACCCCGTTTTACGCTCTAGTTTGTATTTTTTATATTTTGTCAATTTTTTCCTGACACTTTTCGGGCACTTGCACATTAGCGATTTACCTCAAACTTTAAATGCACATTGGTCAACATGGTGCACAGTACTGATGACGTCACGATAATGCCACCAGGTGTCAGATTAAAGGGGCGTGGATTTAAATAGATTAAATATTCCGAAATCAATAAACAATCAACCGTTTGACCTACGATCTTGATTCCTTCGATAAACGATCACTACCAAAGATCTTTAAGATGCGTACATGCCGTGACTTTTGACCTCGTTTCCTATTGGTCAAAGAGATTTTGCCTTGCCATTAAAACAGCTAGTATCCCCCGTCCACATTTTTAAAGTTTTCGTGTTTATCACGGAGGTGTATGTATGTACAACACCATCACAACTTGTTTTCCACCAAAAATCGCCAGCCTTTTGTTTAAAACGCAAAGCAGTTCCGACCCTCTTCACCCGAAATTCTGACACGCCAGAGGTCACTTGGTTTGTTGATAAACAGGGTGCTGACGTCATCCCGATTGCAACTAAACTTGGACAGACGTTGAGCAGGGAGGGTCCACATCTCTCGTCCAAGTGTGGTTGCGATCGGTCGCTCTAGCGACCAGTTATATCAAAAATACCGCTTTTGGGGGGATGGCCGTAACCCCGCCCCCCATCGTCCCATTGGCTCCGCAGTAATTTTTAATTGTAGCGTTCGACATTCTGCATAAGGTATTAAAAGGACAAGTGTATCGGAATCTGCGTTGTCGAGTTATTGCCCAAAATGTGTACAAGTAAAGTGAATATCGTAACGCTATGGGATTTCGTACTTGCTTTTTTTTTGGGTGTATTTCTCCTATCTATTTGTACACAGTTTTTTAATCGTTAATTAATGAAGAACGCTCAGACCGATTTTGACCAAACTTTGAAAGATTGTGTGACTGGTAAGGAGGTATCTTTTGTCTTATGAGCGTGAACTCATTTGGTCATTCCGTTGTCCAGTTATAGGGTCAGTAAGTAAAGAGTGTGGCCTTAAAGTCTATTGGATTTTGTACGTGAATTATTTTAAGGACACTAGGCCCCGTTGCGATGCATACTGACTACCGTCAGCTACGTCTACGGCCGCCATCTTGTTTTTCCTGCCTTCTACCGCCGCCATCTTGCTTTTAGACCTCCTATACCTTTGTGCACAAGCGTAAACCCTATGGATTTTCGTACTTTGTCGTTTTTCGAGGGTTTATATAGGTTAGTATACACTGTAGTTTAAAGTCTCCCATGTTTGTGCACAGCTAGTGCGCCCTCAAGTATAACGGTATTGTGTGCACCCAGACTGCGTTAAAGGAGGCGCGCACGTTTTCGTAACGCTATGGGATTTTCGTACTTGGTCGTTTTTCGATCACCTGCCATAGGGTTTGTACACAGTACGGTGAAAGTGTACTGCTGTGGGGTTTGAACCTCTGTAACTTCGAAACCGAGGCTCGTATGGGGTTCATTGCCTCATATATCTTGATCGTTAAGCGATGACGTAACCAGTCGAAGGTAGTCGTAGGCGGTTTATATGCATTTTTATGAAGTCGTAGCCAGTCGTAGGTAGTCGTATGTAGTCGTAGGTAGTCGTAGGAGGTTTTTGAGCACCTCCCATATGTTTACACAGTCTGAAGTCCCCCATAGGGTAGTGTACACTTGTGGTCAGTACAGTAGCACACACTAATTAATCACATTATTTTTCCTACGTTTTGTTCACAGGTGATATTTTGGTTAAAATGACGTAACTATCACTCACTGGAAAGCGGTGACTGCAGAACCAGAAATGTTGGCGTTGTAGAATTGTTTTCACAGCGTGTAGCACACCACAAAAAAATCACGTTATTTTGTGAGGTTTTACTTAAAGGCGTTTTTCTTGTGAAAAGTACGGTATTTTAACTAAACCTACTTACGGTAAGTATAGATTTGAACGGGAAATGAAGGTGTAAAATTTGGCCAATATCGTGATTTCGAAACAACGAAATGACGTAATTTTCTTAGGTTACAATCGCAGGTGATTTTTGGGTGCAAATAACATAATTTTAACTTATTGACAGACGGTGAACATCGGCGTTGCACAATTGTGTCTGCAACGTGCAGCACACACTAAATAGTCACGTAATTATGTGAGGTTTTAGTGTCAAGTATTTTTCTGGGGATAGTTACGTCATATTGTCTAACTGACTGGCGGTCCATGTACAACGGGAAATATTGGTTTTGTAAAATTGTGTCAATTACGTCTGGCATGCACCAAATAATCACGCTACTTTTTCTAGGTTATATTTACTGGTGATTTTTATGGTGAAAATGAAGTACTTTTCACCTACTTACCGACGGGGACTATAAAACGAAAAAAAGGTTGGTATGGCAAAATTGTGCCGCCAACGTGAGGCACACACAAAATGATCACGTTATCTGCTGAAGTTTTATTCGCAAGTGTTTTTCTAGTGAAAATGACGTGAATTTCACTTAATGTGAGAAGGTGACTGTAGAACGAGAAATATTTGTATTCTAAAATCGTGAGAACAATGTGTAGCACACACTAATTAATCACGTAATTTTTGCTACTCTTTGTTCACAGGTAAATGTTTGGTTAAAATTACGTAACTATTACTCACTGGAAAGTGGTGACTGCAGAACCAGAAATGTTGGCGTTGTAAAATTGTTTTCACAGCGTGTGGCACACACCACAAAAATCACGTTATTTTGTGAGGTTTTGTTTACAGGCGCTTTTCTTGTGAAAATGACGGTATTTTAACTAAACCGACTTACAGTAAGAATAGAACGGGAAATAAAGGTATTGTAAATTTGTGCCAATATTGTGATTTCGAAACCACGAAATTACGTAATTTTCTTAAGTTACATTCGCAGGTGATTTTTGGGTGAAAATAACATATTTTTACCTTATTGACAGACGGTGACTGTCCAACGGAAAACATCGGCGTTGCACAATTGTGTCTGCAACGTGCAGCACACACAAAATAGTCACGTAATTCTCTGTGGTTTTGGTGTCAAGTATTTTTCTGGTGATAGTTACGTCATTTTGACTAACTGACTGGTGGTCCATGAACAACGGGAAATATTGGTTGTGTAAAATTGTGTCAATTACGTCCGGCATGCACCAAATAATCACGCTACATTTTCTAGGTTATATTTACTGGTGATTTTTATGGTGAAAATTAAGTACTTTTCACCTACTTACCGACGGGGACTATAAAACGAAAAAAAGTTGGTATGGCAAAATTGTGCCGCCAACGTGAGGCACACACAAAATGATGCACGTTATTTGCTAAAGATTTATTCGCATGTGTTTTTCTGGTAAAAATGACGTGAATTTCACTTAATGTCAGACAGTGAATGTAGAACGAGAAATATTTGCGTTCTAAAATCGTGAGAACAATGTGTAGCACACACTAATTAATCACGTAATTTTTGCTACGCTTTGTTCACAGGTAAATGTT
This sequence comes from Henricia sp. BOLD:AAB3569, assembly GCA_037783545.1. Classification (NCBI taxonomy): domain Eukaryota; kingdom Metazoa; phylum Echinodermata; class Asteroidea; order Spinulosida; family Echinasteridae; genus Henricia; species Henricia sp. BOLD:AAB3569. The sequence continues at coordinate 218,516 of JBBELK010000008.1, forward strand.
TGGTTAAAATGACGTAACTATTACTCACTGGAAAGCGGTGACTGCAGAACCAGAAATGTTGGCGTTGTAAAATTGTTTTCACAGCGTGTGGCACACACCACAAAAATCACGTTATTTTGTGAGGTTTTGTTTACAGGCGCTTTTCTTGTGAAAATTACGGTATTTTAACTAAACCGACTTACAATAAGAATAGAACGAGAAATAAAGGTATTGTAAATTTGTGCCAATATCGTGATTTCGAAACTACGAAATGACGTAATTTTATTAGGTTACAATCGCAGGTGATTTTTGGGTGAAAATAACATAATTGTAACTTATTGACAGACGGTGGCTGTCCAATGGAAAACATCGGCGTTGCACAATTGTGTATGCAACGTGCAGCACACACCAAATAGTCACGTAATTCTGTGAGGTTTTAGTGTCAAGTATTTTTCTGGTGATAGTTACGTCATTTTGACTAACTGACTGGCGGTCCATGTAGAACGGGAAATATTGGTTTTGTGAAATTGTGTCAATTACGTCCGGCATGCACCAAATAATCACGCTACCTTTTCTAGGTTATAATTACTGGTGATTTTTATGGTGAAAAATAAGTACTTTTCACCTACTTACGGACGGTGACTATAGAACGAGAAATGTTGGTGTTGCCAAATTGTGCCGCCAACGTGTGGCACATACACAATGATTACGTTATTTACTGAAGATTTATTCGCATGTGTTTTTCTGGTAAAAATGACGTGAATTTCACTTAATAAATTTGAGGCCAGAATTCTGGGCTTCAAATAATTTGCAAGACACGCAACAAAAGGAAAATATGAGACAACAAATTTTTTCTTTGCTTGATGGCTTGAGCAGCCGAAAGATATCATTTAATTGAACAAGACATTTAGCAAAAGTCTTATGAAATACTGCATTTGTCCTAAGGGTCTCACAAGCAATGACCCACTTCTAAACTGCAAACTTTGCGATTCCGGTCAAAGCCAACCCACGAAACGCTTTTGGCAATAATCTGCAAAACATATCAAAATCCCGCAGCAAAAATGAGTTTGAACTTGGTCAAAGCTATCCTGCGGTACATTATGGGATAAACCCGCAATACATATAAAAATTCCACAGCAAAATGAGTTTTAACCCGGGCAAAGCTACCCTGCGATACATTATGGGATAAACCTGCAATATATTAAAATCCCACAGCAAAAAGAGTTTGTACCCGGGCAAAGCTACCCTGCGGTACATTATGGGAAAAACCTGCAATACATATCAAAATCCCACAGCAAAATTAGTTTAAAACCGGGCAAAGCTACCCTGCGGTACATTATGGGATAAACCTGCAATATATTAAAATACCACAGCAAAATGAGTTTGTACCCGGTCAAAGCTAACCCGCGTTACATTATGGGATAAACCCGCAATACATCTTAAACTTGAAAGCAAATTTGGCAATAAGCAGACAAAAATATATGCGTCCACCAGCCCTTAGGGGGTCAAAAAACTGAAATTATCCACCAATGCTTAAAAGCCAATAAAGTGAATTGAATTAAAACAATCACCGAGGCCATTTGGGGGTCATGGAATAAAATTCCCGCCAAACCACAAACAAACCCTGCCGACACTAAGAAAGGCGAAAACCCTCCCAAAAACCCCAAGGGGGAAAGAGGGGGAAATTCCTTTCCGGCTCCGCAAACTGGCAACCAAGTATACACTCTAGAGTCAGCAGGCAGTGTGGGAAAAATCAAAATGACATTGATTTAAAGGAAACAGGTGGAGTTGAGGGATGGTGGTGGGAATGCAAAAAACTTAAACCAAAGAAACTGAAAAATATAACGTTTCCCTTCGGCTGCTCAAACCGAAAATGACTCGTCACGAAAATGGACCAAGTCCATCGCCCCCGCAACAAATGGAAAGTGTGGTAAAGTCATGGCCACTGACCGCCTGGCCCTCCCACAAGAAATGTCCCAACGGGGATAAATTATTTGAAGCCCAGAATTCTGGCCTCAAATTTATTATCCCCGCATGCGCCAAAATCCAAGACACGCAACAAAAGGAAAATATGAGACAACAAATTTTTTCTTTGCTTGATGGCTTGAGCAGCCGAAAGATATCATTTAATTGAACAAGACATTTAGCAAAAGTCTTATGAAATACTGCATTTGTCCTAAGGGTCTCACAAGCAATGACCCACTTCTAAACTGCAAACTTTGCGATTCCGGTCAAAGCCAACCCACGAAACGCTTTTGGCAATAATCTGCAAAACATATCAAAATCCCGCAGCAAAAATGAGTTTGAACTTGGTCAAAGCTATCCTGCGGTACATTATGGGATAAACCCGCAATACATATAAAAATTCCACAGCAAAATGAGTTTTAACCCGGGCAAAGCTACCCTGCGATACATTATGGGATAAACCTGCAATATATTAAAATCCCACAGCAAAAAGAGTTTGTACCCGGGCAAAGCTACCCTGCGGTACATTATGGGAAAAACCTGCAATACATATCAAAATCCCACAGCAAAATTAGTTTAAAACCGGGCAAAGCTACCCTGCGGTACATTATGGGATAAACCTGCAATATATTAAAATCCCACAGCAAAATGAGTTTGTACCCGGTCAAAGCTAACCCGCGTTACATTATGGGATAAACCCGCAATACATCTTAAACTTGAAAGCAAATTTGGCAATAAGCAGACAAAAATATATGCGTCCACCAGCCCTTAGGGGGTCAAAAAACTGAAATTATCCACCAATGCTTAAAAGCCAATAAAGTGAATTGAATTAAAACAATCACCGAGGCCATTTGGGGGTCATGGAATAAAATTCCCGCCAAACGGACATGTTGGAACCCCAACATGACCGCCGCCAAAAAAGCCTCGGTTCACAAAGTAATAACTAAAAGTAAACAGCGATGACCAATATCGGTCAGGTGGGCGCCATCTGTCACAAACAACTCGGGCTTAGACCAAACAATATCTAGGGGTGCCAAATGGCTCCCCCAGGAAATCCGCGGAACACGGCGAAAATGCTGCGGTGAATACGCCTCTGTGCCCGCTTAATGGCGGCTTGATTAAGTTGGCTGACATTAGCTAGGGTAAGTGACCCGGGGCAAAATTGCAGAGAAAAACAAATTTGCGTGGGAGAAAAGAGACCAAGTTACCAAAGGTCATTGCCGGGCCATAAAGATCAACAATTGTTTATGAACAAGGCCTAAATAGGGCAATGGCACCGACGTGTAGGATAATGACGTCAGGCATGACATCGGCGGTGCGCCACGCCTCCGTGATGAACTCCTGAAACTCGTCCAAACGTAGTCCCAGACGTCCCTGGACGTGGGCCAGCTGATTCAAGGGATCACCAATGGCTGAAGATCGGGCCACCCGCGATGCCCAAGCACGTCACGCAGGAGTCACCATGGAGGTGGAGTCACCAACAATCTACACCGTTGGCTTGCCGGACAAATTGGCTCAAAGGGTGGGAACAAATAAAAATGAATAATAATGGTAAACTACTATCCCAGTAACAAGATACGATTAAGTAAAAACATCGGGAGTTATTCTAATGCAACGACGAAAAGCTCCCGATTACCAAAGTCCCATCATCTGAAAATCGTCTTCAGGGACACCGGCCATAGCTGCCGATGTCGCAGCGCCAATGCGAAAGGCGTGCGAAGAAAATCTAGGGTCAGCCAGGCCGACACATTTAAGAGACCTACGCAAAACCGCTGTGAATTGGGATCGTGTCACGGGCGATCCCAAAAATTAAATGGGACAAAAAGTGCACGAACAAAATGGATCATGCTCGATTAACAATGCCGGAATGGAAACAACAAAACCATTCCCGAACTGGTCAGTTAAAGACCGACGAACCGAAAATGCAACCCGACGCGGCGCATCCAACAGAGAGAAAAAAAACTTAAACCAAAGAAACTGAAAAATATAACGTTTCCCTTCGGCTGCTCAAACCGAAAATGACTCGTCACGAAAATGGACCAAGTCCATCGCCCCCGCAACAAATGGAAAGTGTGGTAAAGTCATGGCCACTGACCGCCTGGCCCTCCCACAAGAAATGTCCCAACGGGGATAATGTTAGACGGTGACTGTAGAACGAGAAATGTTTGCATTCTAAAATTGTTTTCACAGCGTGTGGCACACACCACAAAAATCACGTTATTTTGTGAGGTTTTGTTTACAGGCGCTTTTCTTGTGAAAATGACGGTATTTTAACTAAACCGACTTACAGTAAGAATAGAACGGGAAATAAAGGTATAATTGTAAATTTGTGCCAATATTGTGATTTCGAAACCACGAAATTACGTAATTTTCTTAAGTTACATTCGCAGGTGATTTTTGGGTGAAAATAACATATTTTTACCTTATTGACAGACGGTGACTGTCCAACGGAAAACATCGGCGTTGCACAATTGTGTCTGCAACGTGCAGCACACACAAAATAGTCACGTAATTCTCTGTGGTTTTGGTGTCAAGTATTTTTCTGGTGATAGTTACGTCATTTTGACTAACTGACTGGTGGTCCATGAACAACGGGAAATATTGGTTGTGTAAAATTGTGTCAATTACGTCCGGCATGCACCAAATAATCACGCTACTTTTTCTAGGTTATAATTACTGGTGATTTTTATGGTGAAAAATAAGTACTTTTCACCTACTTACGGACGGTGACTATAAAACGAAAAAAAGTTGGTATGGCAAAATTGTGCCGCCAACGTGAGGCACACACAAAATGATGCACGTTATTTGCTAAAGATTTATTCGCATGTGTTTTTCTGGTAAAAATGACGTGAATTTCACTTAATGTCAGACAGTGACTGTAGAACGAGAAATATTTGCATTCTAAAATCGTGAGAACAATGTGTAGCACACACTAATTAATCACGTAATTTTTGCTACGCTTTGTTCACAGGTAAATGTTTGGTTAAAATGACGTAACTATTACTCACTGGAAAGCGGTGACTGCAGAACCAGAAATGTTGGCGTTGTAAAATTGTTTTCACAGCGTGTGGCACACACCACAAAAATCACGTTATTTTGTGAGGTTTTGTTTACAGGCGCTTTTCTTGTGAAAATTACGGTATTTTAACTAAACCGACTTACAATAAGAATAGAACGAGAAATAAAGGTATTGTAAATTTGTGCCAATATCGTGATTTCGAAACTACGAAATGACGTAATTTTATTAGGTTACAATCGCAGGTGATTTTTGGGTGAAAATAACATAATTGTAACTTATTGACAGACGGTGGCTGTCCAACGGAAAACATCGGCGTTGCACAATTGTGTATGCAACGTGCAGCACACACCAAATAGTCACGTAATTCTGTGAGGTTTTAGTGTCAAGTATTTTTCTGGTGATAGTTACGTCATTTTGACTAACTGACTGGCGGTCCATGTAGAACGGGAAATATTGGTTTTGTGAAATTGTGTCAATTACGTCCGGCATGCACCAAATAATCACGCTACCTTTTCTAGGTTATAATTACTGGTGATTTTTATGGTGAAAAATAAGTACTTTTCACCTACTTACGGACGGTGACTATAGAACGAGAAATGTTGGTGTTGCCAAATTGTGCCGCCAACGTGTGGCACATACACAATGATTACGTTATTTACTGAAGATTTATTCGCATGTGTTTTTCTGGTAAAAATGACGTGAATTTCACTTAATGTCAGACGGTGACTGTAGAACGAGAAATGTTTGCATTCTAAAATCGTGAGTACAATGTGTAGCACACACTAATTAATCACGTTATATTTCCTACGTTTTGTTCACAGGTGAATTTTTGGTTAAAATGACGTAACTATCACTCACTGGAAAGCGGTGACTGCAGAACCAGAAATGTAGGCGTTGTTAAATTGTTTCTACAGCGTGTGGCACACACCACAAAAATCACGTTATTTTGTGAGGTTTTATTCACAGGCGCTTTTCTTGTGAAAATGACGGTATTTTAACTAAACCGACTTACAGTAAGTATAGAACGGGAAATAAAGGTGTCGTAAAATTGTGCCAATATCGTGATTTCGAAACCACGAAATGACGTAATTTTCTTAGGTTACAATCGCAGGTGATTTTTGGGTGAAAATAACATAATTGTAACTTATTGACAGACGGTGACTGTCCAACGGAAAACATCGGCGTTGCACAATTGTGTCTGCAACGTGTAGCACACACCAAATAGTCACGTAATTCTGTGAGGTTTTAGTGTCAAGTATTTTTCTGGTGATAGTTACGTCATTTTGACTGACTGACTGGCGGTCCATGTAGAACGGGAAATATTGGTTTTGTAAAATTGTGTCAATTACGTCCGGCATGCACCTAATAATCACGCTACTTTTTCTAGGTTATAATTACTGGTGATTTTTATGGTGAAAAAGAAGTACTTTTCACCTACTTACGGACGGTGACTATAGAACGAGAAATGTTGGTGTTGCCAAATTGTGCCGCCAACGTGTGGCACATACACAATGATTACGTTATTTACTGAAGATTTATTCGCATGTGTTTTTCTGGTAAAAATGACGTGAATTTCACTTAATGTCAGACGGTGACTGTAGAACGAGAAATGTTTGCATTCTAAAATCGTGAGTACAATGTGTAGCACACACTAATTAATCACGTTATATTTCCTACGTTTTGTTCACAGGTGAATTTTTGGTTAAAATGACGTAACTATCACTCACTGGAAAGCGGTGACTGCAGAACCAGAAATGTAGGCGTTGTTAAATTGTTTCTACAGCGTGTGGCACACACCACAAAAATCACGTTATTTTGTGAGGTTTTATTCACAGGCGCTTTTCTTGTGAAAATGACGGTATTTTAACTAAACCGACTTACAGTAAGTATAGAACGGGAAATAAAGGTGTCGTAAAATTGTGCCAATATCGTGATTTCGAAACCACGAAATGACGTAATTTTCTTAGGTTACAATCGCAGGTGATTTTTGGGTGAAAATAACATAATTGTAACTTATTGACAGACGGTGACTGTCCAACGGAAAACATCGGCGTTGCACAATTGTGTCTGCAACGTGTAGCACACACCAAATAGTCACGTAATTCTGTGAGGTTTTAGTGTCAAGTATTTTTCTGGTGATAGTTACGTCATTTTGACTGACTGACTGGCGGTCCATGTAGAACGGGAAATATTGGTTTTGTAAAATTGTGTCAATTACGTCCGGCATGCACCTAATAATCACGCTACTTTTTCTAGGTTATAATTACTGGTGATTTTTATGGTGAAAAATAAGTACTTTTCACCTACTTACGGACGGTGACTATAGAACGAGAAATGTTGGTGTTGCCAAATTGTGCCGCCAACGTGTGGCACATACACAATGATTACGTTATTTACTGAAGATTTATTCGCATGTGTTTTTCTGGTAAAAATGACGTGAATTTCACTTAATGTCAGACGGTGACTGTAGAACGAGAAATGTTTGCATTCTAAAATCGTGAGTACAATGTGTAGCACACACTAATTAATCACGTTATATTTCCTACGTTTTGTTCACAGGTGAATTTTTGGTTAAAATGACGTAACTATCACTCACTGGAAAGCGGTGACTGCAGAACCAGAAATGTAGGCGTTGTTAAATTGTTTCTACAGCGTGTGGCACACACCACAAAAATCACGTTATTTTGTGAGGTTCTATTCACAGGCGCTTTTCTTGTGAAAATGACGGTATTTTAACTAAACCGACTTACAGTAAGTATAGAACGGGAAATAAAGGTGTCGTAAAATTGTGCCAATATCGTGATTTCGAAACCACGAAATGACGTAATTTTCTTAGGTTACAATCGCAGGTGATTTTTGGGTGAAAATAACATAATTGTAACTTATTGACAGACGGTGACTGTCCAACGGAAAACATCGGCGTTGCACAATTGTGTCTGCAACGTGTAGCACACACCAAATAGTCACGTAATTCTGTGAGGTTTTAGTGTCAAGTATTTTTCTGGTGATAGTTACGTCATTTTGACTGACTGACTGGCGGTCCATGTAGAACGGGAAATATTGGTTTTGTAAAATTGTGTCAATTACGTCCGGCATGCACCTAATAATCACGCTACTTTTTCTAGGTTATAATTACTGGTGATTTTTATGGTGAAAAATAAGTACTTTTCACCTACTTACGGACGGTGACTATAGAACGAGAAATGTTGGTGTTGCCAAATTGTGCCGCCAACGTGTGGCACACACAAAATGACCACGTTATTTACTGAAGATTTATTCGCATGTGTTTTTCTGGTAAAAATGACGTGAATTTCACTTAATGTCAGACGGTAACTGTAGAACGAGAAATGTTTGCATTCTAAAATCGTGAGTACAATGTGTAGCACACACTAATTAATCACGTTATATTTCCTACGTTTTGTTCACAGGTGAATTTTTGGTTAAAATGACGTAACTATCACTCACTGGAAAGCGGTGACTGCAGAACCAGAAATGTTGGCGTTGTTAAATTGTTTCTACAGCGTGTGGCACACACCACAAAAATCACGTTATTTTGTGAGGTTTTATTCACAGGCGCTTTTCTTGTGAAAATGACGGTATTTTAACTAAACCGACTTACAGTAAGTATAGAACGGGAAATAAAGGTGTCGTAAAATTGTGCCAATATCGTGATTTCGAAACCACGAAATGACGTAATTTTCTTAGGTTACAATCGCAGGTGATTTTTGGGTGAAAATAACATAATTGTAACTTATTGACAGACGGTGGCTGTCCAACGGAAAACATCGGCGTTGCACAATTATGTATGCAACGTGCAGCACACACCAAATAGTCACGTAATTCTGTGAGGTTTTAGTGTCAAGTATTTTTCTGGTGATAGTTACGTCATTTTGACTAACTGACTGGCGGTCCATGTAGAACGGGAAATATTGGTTTTGTGAAATTGTGTCAATTACGTCCGGCATGCACCAAATAATCACGCTACCTTTTCTAGGTTATAATTACTGGTGATTTTTATGGTGAAAAATAAGTACTTTTCACCTACTTACGGACGGTGACTATAGAACGAGAAATGTTGGTGTTGCCAAATTGTGCCGCCAACGTGTGGCACATACACAATGATTACGTTATTTACTGAAGATTTATTCGCATGTGTTTTTCTGGTAAAAATGACGTGAATTTCACTTAATGTCAGACGGTGACTGTAGAACGAGAAATGTTTGCATTCTAAAATCGTGAGTACAATGTGTAGCACACACTAATTAATCACGTTATATTTCCTACGTTTTGTTCACAGGTGAATTTTTGGTTAAAATGACGTAACTATCACTCACTGGAAAGCGGTGACTGCAGAACCAGAAATGTAGGCGTTGTTAAATTGTTTCTACAGCGTGTGGCACACACCACAAAAATCACGTTATTTTGTGAGGTTCTATTCACAGGCGCTTTTCTTGTGAAAATGACGGTATTTTAACTAAACCGACTTACAGTAAGTATAGAACGGGAAATAAAGGTGTCGTAAAATTGTGCCAATATCGTGATTTCGAAACCACGAAATGACGTAATTTTCTTAGGTTACAATCGCAGGTGATTTTTGGGTGAAAATAACATAATTGTAACTTATTGACAGACGGTGACTGTCCAACGGAAAACATCGGCGTTGCACAATTGTGTCTGCAACGTGTAGCACACACCAAATAGTCACGTAATTCTGTGAGGTTTTAGTGTCAAGTATTTTTCTGGTGATAGTTACGTCATTTTGACTGACTGACTGGCGGTCCATGTAGAACGGGAAATATTGGTTTTGTAAAATTGTGTCAATTACGTCCGGCATGCACCTAATAATCACGCTACTTTTTCTAGGTTATAATTACTGGTGATTTTTATGGTGAAAAATAAGTACTTTTCACCTACTTACGGACGGTGACTATAGAACGAGAAATGTTGGTGTTGCCAAATTGTGCCGCCAACGTGTGGCACATACACAATGATTACGTTATTTACTGAAGATTTATTCGCATGTGTTTTTCTGGTAAAAATGACGTGAATTTCACTTAATGTCAGACGGTGACTGTAGAACGAGAAATGTTTGCATTCTAAAATCGTGAGTACAATGTGTAGCACACACTAATTAATCACGTTATATTTCCTACGTTTTGTTCACAGGTGAATTTTTGGTTAAAATGACGTAACTATCACTCACTGGAAAGCGGTGACTGCAGAACCAGAAATGTAGGCGTTGTTAAATTGTTTCTACAGCGTGTGGCACACACCACAAAAATCACGTTATTTTGTGAGGTTCTATTCACAGGCGCTTTTCTTGTGAAAATGACGGTATTTTAACTAAACCGACTTACAGTAAGTATAGAACGGGAAATAAAGGTGTCGTAAAATTGTGCCAATATCGTGATTTCGAAACCACGAAATGACGTAATTTTCTTAGGTTACAATCGCAGGTGATTTTTGGGTGAAAATAACATAATTGTAACTTATTGACAGACGGTGACTGTCCAACGGAAAACATCGGCGTTGCACAATTGTGTCTGCAACGTGTAGCACACACCAAATAGTCACGTAATTCTGTGAGGTTTTAGTGTCAAGTATTTTTCTGGTGATAGTTACGTCATTTTGACTGACTGACTGGCGGTCCATGTAGAACGGGAAATATTGGTTTTGTAAAATTGTGTCAATTACGTCCGGCATGCACCTAATAATCACGCTACTTTTTCTAGGTTATAATTACTGGTGATTTTTATGGTGAAAAATAAGTACTTTTCACCTACTTACGGACGGTGACTATAGAACGAGAAATGTTGGTGTTGCCAAATTGTGCCGCCAACGTGTGGCACACACAAAATGACCACGTTATTTACTGAAGATTTATTCGCATGTGTTTTTCTGGTAAAAATGACGTGAATTTCACTTAATGTCAGACGGTAACTGTAGAACGAGAAATGTTTGCATTCTAAAATCGTGAGTACAATGTGTAGCACACACTAATTAATCACGTTATATTTCCTACGTTTTGTTCACAGGTGAATTTTTGGTTAAAATGACGTAACTATCACTCACTGGAAAGCGGTGACTGCAGAACCAGAAATGTTGGCGTTGTTAAATTGTTTCTACAGCGTGTGGCACACACCACAAAAATCACGTTATTTTGTGAGGTTTTATTCACAGGCGCTTTTCTTGTGAAAATGACGGTATTTTAACTAAACCGACTTACAGTAAGTATAGAACGGGAAATAAAGGTGTCGTAAAATTGTGCCAATATCGTGATTTCGAAACCACGAAATGACGTAATTTTCTTAGGTTACAATCGCAGGTGATTTTTGGGTGAAAATAACATAATTGTAACTTATTGACAGACGGTGGCTGTCCAACGGAAAACATCGGCGTTGCACAATTATGTATGCAACGTGCAGCACACACCAAATAGTCACGTAATTCTGTGAGGTTTTAGTGTCAAGTATTTTTCTGGTGATAGTTACGTCATTTTGACTAACTGACTGGCGGTCCATGTAGAACGGGAAATATTGGTTTTGTGAAATTGTGTCAATTACGTCCGGCATGCACCAAATAATCACGCTACCTTTTCTAGGTTATAATTACTGGTGATTTTTATGGTGAAAAATAAGTACTTTTCACCTACTTACGGACGGTGACTATAGAACGAGAAATGTTGGTGTTGCCAAATTGTGCCGCCAACGTGTGGCACATACACAATGATTACGTTATTTACTGAAGATTTATTCGCATGTGTTTTTCTGGTAAAAATGACGTGAATTTCACTTAATGTCAGACGGTGACTGTAGAACGAGAAATGTTTGCATTCTAAAATCGTGAGTACAATGTGTAGCACACACTAATTAATCACGTTATATTTCCTACGTTTTGTTCACAGGTGAATTTTTGGTTAAAATGACGTAACTATCACTCACTGGAAAGCGGTGACTGCAGAACCAGAAATGTAGGCGTTGTTAAATTGTTTCTACAGCGTGTGGCACACACCACAAAAATCACGTTATTTTGTGAGGTTTTATTCACAGGCGCTTTTCTTGTGAAAATGACGGTATTTTAACTAAACCGACTTACAGTAAGTATAGAACGGGAAATAAAGGTGTCGTAAAATTGTGCCAATATCGTGATTTCGAAACCACGAAATGACGTAATTTTCTTAGGTTACAATCGCAGGTGATTTTTGGGTGAAAATAACATAATTGTAACTTATTGACAGACGGTGACTGTCCAACGGAAAACATCGGCGTTGCACAATTGTGTCTGCAACGTGTAGCACACACCAAATAGTCACGTAATTCTGTGAGGTTTTAGTGTCAAGTATTTTTCTGGTGATAGTTACGTCATTTTGACTGACTGACTGGCGGTCCATGTAGAACGGGAAATATTGGTTTTGTAAAATTGTGTCAATTACGTCCGGCATGCACCTAATAATCACGCTACTTTTTCTAGGTTATAATTACTGGTGATTTTTATGGTGAAAAATAAGTACTTTTCACCTACTTACGGACGGTGACTATAGAACGAGAAATGTTGGTGTTGCCAAATTGTGCCGCCAACGTGTGGCACACACAAAATGATCACGTTATTTACTGAAGATTTATTCGCATGTGTTTTTCTGGTAAAAATGACGTGAATTTCACTTAATGTCAGACGGTAACTGTAGAACGAGAAATGTTTGCATTCTAAAATCGTGAGTACAATGTGTAGCACACACTAATTAATCACGTTATATTTCCTACGTTTTGTTCACAGGTGAATTTTTGGTTAAAATGACGTAACTATCACTCACTGGAAAGCGGTGACTGCAGAACCAGAAATGTTGGCGTTGTTAAATTGTTTCTACAGCGTGTGGCACACACCACAAAAATCACGTTATTTTGTGAGGTTTTATTCACAGGCGCTTTTCTTGTGAAAATGACGGTATTTTAACTAAACCGACTTACAGTAAGTATAGAACGGGAAATAAAGGTGTCGTAAAATTGTGCCAATATCGTGATTTCGAAACCACGAAATGACGTAATTTTCTTAGGTTACAATCGCAGGTGATTTTTGGGTGAAAATAACATAATTGTAACTTATTGACAGACGGTGACTGTCCAACGGAAAACATCGGCGTTGCACAATTGTGTCTGCAACGTGTAGCACACACCAAATAGTCACGTAATTCTGTGAGGTTTTAGTGTCAAGTATTTTTCTGGTGATAGTTACGTCATTTTGACTAACTGACTGGCGGTCCATGTAGAACGGGAAATATTGGTTTTGTGAAATTGTGTCAATTACGTCCGGCATGCACCAAATAATCACGCTACTTTTTCTAGGTTATAATTACTGGTGATTTTTATGGTGAAAAATAAGTACTTTTCACCTACTTACGGACGGTGACTATAGAACGAGAAATGTTGGTGTTGCCAAATTGTGCCGCCAACGTGTGGCACACACAAAATGATCACGTTATTTACTGAAGATTTATTTGCATGTGTTTTTCTGGTACAAATGACGTGAATTTCACTTAATGTCAGACGGTGACTGTAGAACGAGAAATGTTTGCATTCTAAAATCGTGAGTACAATGTGTAGCACACACTAATTAATCACGTTATATTTCCTACGTTTTGTTCACAGGTGAATTTTTGGTTAAAATGACGTAACTATCACTAACTGGAAAGCGGTGACTGCAGAACCAAAAATGTTGGCGTTGTAAAATTGTGTCCCCAACGTGTGGCACACACTAACAAATCACGTCATCTTCTGTGGTTACATTTATAGGCGCTTTTCCTGTGAAAATTACGGTATTTTAACTCACAGACTTACGGTAAATATGGAACGGGAAATGTCGGTGTTGTAAAACAGTGCCGGTATCGTAATTGCGTAACCTAAAAAATGACGTTATTTTCCTAGGTCATAATCGCAGGTGAAATTTTTGTGAAAATGACTTAATGTTCACTTGTTGACATACGGTGACTGAAGAACGGGAAATATTGGCGTTGCACAGTCGTATCAACGATGTGTACCACATACCAAATAGTCACGTGATATTGTAAGGTTTTATCAACAAGTATTTTTCTGGTAAAAAAAACGTAATTTTAACTGACAGACTGACGTTGAACTCACCACGAGAAAACATCGTGTTTTAAAATCTGGACAGGAACGTGAAACGTGGACAAAAAAATTACGTAATTGTTGTGACGTTTTATACCATGGTGCTTTTCTAGTCCAAATGATGTAATTTCCACCAGTAACTGCAACATTCCAAAATCACGTTAAAAATTTCACGCGATTTAGTAGTAATTTACGTGTGTTCCTCGAACGTGAAAAATTAGTTTCCCAAAAAAATTACAGAAAACACGTATTGTTGGCGTACATATTGCGTTACAAGTGCACCACACCGAAAATACCCCTAAATTTCACCAGTACCAACTGGTGATTGTTTGGTGTTTTGTTTACTGGGTCGTTACAAGAAAATCTTTAACATCTATTCGGAACGTTGTACAAATGACAACGCCAGTCATTTCAGTAAGCTATTGTCGCGTCTAAGCAACCTTCCTTATAACCTTTGTAAACAAATTAGCCTTTTGCGTGTAACATTCGCATAAATACCTGGCGCATTGAATGCTTCCGTTTCAAGTGGAGGTGCAATTTAGAAAGTCACAAACTATGCTATTATTGTTACCAGTAGTGGCAAAGCTCCAGGGCTGTATGGTCTACGTTGGTTCCTCACTTCTTCCTGCAGTCAAACAGTTTACATATCTTGGCAGCACTGTATCCAATGAGAACATCCTTGACCTGGAACTGGCTGAACGTATTCAGGCTGCATATGCTGCCTTCGGAGCACTAGGATGAAGAGTCTGGTCCAGCCATAGCATCCGTATATCTACCAAATGTAGAGTTTGTCAAGCATTTATACTCAGAGCGCCTCTGGGCTCAGTTTAAAGGGCCCCTTATTTAGGATTTTTATCAAAAAAATCTATGCTTTAAAACCACTTTACTTAGTTAAAGTCATACAAATCCTATTTGGAGCTTGCTTTGGGGGTTAAAACAAAGGTTTTTAGTTTTTATGCTAATGCAAATATGCATATTCATGACCAAGGTCACGACGTCACAAGAGGCAAACACAGGAAAATCGCATTGAACTGTGCACAAAAGATTCCACTTTTTTCTCAATTTTCCTGTACCTTTTGTAATCCATGGCCGTTTGAGTTTGTTTTACATGTTGCCTGCTGTAAGCCATGACAAAACTGGGGGTAGAAACTGCAGCAATTTGCCACAAGTCCAACTTGAAGTCTTATGTTTTTTCTTAACTTTTCCCTTCTGTCTTCCTTTTGTGATGCACTTAAAACAGCGCCCTCTGTCTGTGATTTATTGCAATGAAATCTTTAAAGTTGAAAAATGCCACCTTTTATTGATTTTACATCCAAATGAACAATAGTATGTATTGCTGAACAAGTAATCCGTCATTATGAAGCAAAGCTTAGGCACAAAGTTGTTTAGGATGTCACAGGCCCTTTAAACATACACGTTGTACTAACAGACGTCACATGCGTACACTGGTACAGGTACAACAACGACATTTGCGCTGGATTTTGCGGATATCAAAGGACAGAATTACCAATCGGGAAGTACTCGGACAATGCGACATGCTGATAGTGGAACCATCATCCTTAAAGTAGTATACAAGACTGGTAAGCCGTTACAAATAGTTTCATCCTCCTGTGTGATAGAAGGTATGCTTATTTAATTGAACCCAACCTGAGCAAAAATCAGCTCCGTACTTCGTCTAACTTTTGAGAAAAAAGAAAAAAAATGGTTTACAGTCACTTCGCCGCAAAACCACTTCGTCCTGAACCACGGCCTGTGCACTAAGTTGTGTTGGGGCGAAGTGGCATTCGGGCGAGGTAGTGTTTTGACGAAGTGGTTTTGGGGCGAAATGGCCGTTGGGTTAAGTGATTCAGGGCGAGGTGGTTTTGGGGCGAAATGAATTTACGTCTCGCGAGACGAAAAATAATTGTTTTGCTCATTTCTCAAAGACTATAGCACTTCAGACAAAACCACTTCAGGGGAAGTTTTCTACCGTCATCGTGTATATATTGTGTAAGTTAAGTGTAAATCTGTGAAAATTTCTGACTCCTCGAGATACTAATCATATATTCTACCTTTAAATCTCTGTTGAGCTGGGCGGGCCACGTGGTGCGTATGGATGACTCAAGACTCCCCAAGGCAGTGCTATCCCAGTCAGCAAGCATACGTCGCACCGACGTCGGCATAGGTCGGCGAACGTCGCCCGTCGGTGTACGACGTCGGTACGACGTCAGATATGGGCCGGCGATTTCCGTATTTGCTATACGGCGGCATTAAGTTAGACATTTGGTCAACATGACGTCACTTTAACGTCAATATTTGACGTCAATAAGGTGTCATAAATATAACGTCGGTAAGACGTCATATAAAGGTTATCACATTACGTCAGTACGGCGTCGACATACTGCGTCGATTTAACGTGGGTTAAGGGACAACAATTTACGTCATGCTTGCTTCGTTATTCTGACGTCAATCGGACGTCAAATTACCGTCATCACTGTGACGTCACAGTGGCTTCTTAAATATGACGCCAGAGGGACGTCGTTGTTCAGTCACCACTGTGACGTCAGTCTAACGTCGACAATCTTACGTCGGCCGCACGTCAACTTATGGTCACCACTGTAACATCAGAGTAGCGGCGCAAGTTTGACGTCAATCGGACGTCAAACTATGGTCATTACTGTAACGTTGGTATAACGTCGGTCATCGGACGTCAGTCAGACGTCAAATTATGGTAACCCTTGTGACGTCGGTCTTGCGTAGGTTTTCGGACGTCAGTGTGACGTCATGTTATGGCCACCATTGTGACGTCAGTACGTGTGGCGTCGCACATCTGACGTCAGCCGGACGTCAAACTGTGGTCACCACTGTGACGTGAGTCTGCCGTCGCACAACTGACGTCAACTGGACGTCAAATTATGGTGAACATAAGTAACGTAAGGGTGGCGGTATGACGTTTGGCCAACGAAAACAGCAACGTACAAACAATGTGAGCACACGACGTGTTAAAGACGTCTTTTTTTCAGTGGTTTTCGATTCGTGCGTCATAAAGTGGTCGTGACCAGATTTACCGTGTAAAAAGACTAATTTGCTTCAGTTTTGGCAGTTGTTTTGATTTTTGTAAATGGGTTGTTGCTTGATAATAGGCAAATTGGCAAATGTTGGGGATGAACAAACTGAAAGTGGCGAGTGATTAGAATTAAATTTGGTATTCGGTTAGTAGGTGTGTGCCAACCATGGGTTACAGGTTGCAGGTTTTTGTGGAGCATAAATAGAAGTCGCGCATAAATATAATGTATGAGTAGTGTATGAGTAGTGTATAAGTAATGTAAGAGTAGTGTATGAGTAATGTATGAGTAATGTATGAGTATCGATGAATATGTATAAGTAATGTATGAGTAATGTATGGGGCGTCAGGAAAAGACGTCTTTTGGCCTTGCATATACGCCTTTCTTAATATTTATTCATGACGGACCAAAGCGAGGCTATAGTTCCACTCATTTCAGTGCCGGATTGTATGCGTGCGATAAGCCTACGAACGTACCGATGTGCTCCAAGTTGACAGCGTAAAACGTTCGTCGTTTGGACCTTTTTAGGTTTGCTTTTGTAGATTTCTGAGTGATAATGACCGACAGAAGCAGGGGCACATCAAAATTAGGAGAGAAGAAGGACAGATCTTCAAAGGACATTTTTAAAAAATTATTTTGAACCGTGTCCGGAAATTGGGCCATGCAGCGACGATGACTCTTTTTCCTCCCTCTGTCATGTCTGTTGATCATGTTGACTTATTACGGGTAAGAATGTACAAGTCGGACATCACGATAAGTTGAACAATGACTAATAAACTAATTTTATCCGTCAGTAAGTGCATATCTGATTGACAAACAAACATTTGGCAGGAAGAAATTACGATTCATATTTGAACAAATCTTTGACATTTTTCAGCCGATCTCGTATTCGTATAATTTATGAGGCAGTAGAAGATGTCTGACTTGTAAATTCTCTCCTTTTTCATATAAAATGGTACCATTGGTAAGAGTTGAGAAGTTGATCAGAATTTATTTTCTTTAAAATGACCCATCTAGCATTGGAATGTGCAGATTTGATGGAATAAATTTCAAGTGGAAAACATTTAATATTTTGTTCAGCCTGTGTCTCATATGTTTTGCACACAAGGTCTGAAGCCATGATCAACTTCTCAATTCTTTCGGGTACCTTTGTGCGAGAAATTGCCAACTATACAGGTTTTTTTTGACAATTTGCAAATGAATTATTTAGGCCTAGGCCTACCATTAAAAAAAATCATGCATCAAAGCAGCATGTATTTTAAAGGTTTTTTAATTATTAATGAGTGTAATTTTAAAAGGCACCTTTAGTTCTGTAATGCTGTGCGTACCATTTTAAAAGTTTACCAATCAATCGTGTCTTTAAACCTAAAGAAGGAAAGCAATGATTGAAAGATAGGGCCTGAACATTTTCTTGTGATAAGCAGATTAATTAACGTTATTATTAGTATACAGCTTGCTGTCTTAGTTGCTAATGCAGGCACGTCAGTCTTTTCACAAATCTAATTTTTTAACAGAAAAATAATTGTCCCAAGCACTGATGAGTGATGACTAGAGTCTATACATGTAAATTGTAAAGAATAAACAAACTTGAAGGTCAGAGTTCAATTGTAATGTAGCATTTATTTTGTGTAGTCGGAGGCATGCATGCTTCCAAGTGGACTCAAACTGTCAAATTTTGTTCACATGTACACTTGTCTATACAGGAGCAGGGGTCGATATCACAAAGATTTGTGACGCGTCGCAGATATAGCCACATCCATCGCAACTCGCTGAACCTGTTGCGAGATGCAATGAATTTGGTATACCGGTACTTGCGCATCCTCTTGCAACAGTGCCCCTTTAAAGCACTCCCTAACTCCTGCGTACAGTGGCCCTGTTGAAAAAGGCCCCATTTGGCGGTGGGACTAGCGACAGAAATCTTGTCGCCTCTGCTGGACCAATCAGGACGCTTGCAGTGCATTATGCAGCACGATTGCAGGCATTCAAATGTAACGCGCGCATATTGTAAACACCGTGCATGCATGTGATACAATACTCGGTAATGCTGGCCGTTGTCCGCGTCGGCGATTGGCTGCTATTTAAAGAATACTGGGGAATCCGTTCCATTACATTCGTCAGCATGCATCCCTGTTATTAATTTGAAAAACTGCGGAGTAAATAAAGTTCGTCGTTTGAAAGTTTGGTAGGAATGGGACAGTCATAAGGAACGGAACCCAATACAATTTCTGGAAAGTATAGAAATTGTTTCTTTTCGGCATAACATGACCGAATTGATTAAATTACATCAAAATGACTCTGGCGTGAGTTGGCTCAAGACAACAGCCGGCTCGCTCCACAGATTTGCGTGTATTTCCTCAGGGTATTGTCACGTCGCTTTGCAGAGTGGAAATTCCCTGAGATCTCAGGATGGTACTTGCGACGCGTCGGAAGTATTTGACCCCATGGGTGCCGTTTAAGCTTAAAGGCACAGGCTCGTCAGCAATGCGCGCGCGCCAAATTCGTGCCACAAAATACGCAGCTCCATGCCTTTGCTATGGAGCTGCGTATTTCGTGGCACGAATTTGGCGCGTGTGCATTGCTGACGAGCCTGTGCCTTTAGGCAGGAATATACATGTACATGTACCTTCATAGCTCAGAAAAATTAACTTTCAAAATCCACTAGCTAATCTCATGACATCAGTAAGCCAAGCAGCACCGTGAAGATTTCATAAGAGCACACAAAGTGTGTCCACATGTATTCACTCCTTGGACAGTTTGCTCAAAAATAAAAAATGTTAAATACATGTAAAGTGGAGGTTCATTCATGATTATCAAATAACTGTCGTAGTTGCATGTACATCTGCCAAGTAGGCCTCCATGTTATGTGAATACAACATGGAGTGTACATGTACTTACATGTAGCTGATCACATGCTTAAAATAGAATGTGTCAAGCAAGGCTTTAACACAGTTTTGTGTGTGGTTGTCCTTTGCAATTAATATAAGTCACAAAGTCCATACAGCTAGCTGCAGGGCATTTGGAAAAAAAGTCTTGTGTAGCTGTAATGTTATCATCATTTATCAAATATGGAAGCCCCAGACACGAAGTAGCAACAGGACATTTTACTTAAAGAAGACCAAAGCGTGGAGACAAAGTATTGCACACTCTTCTGTCGGGAGAAGCCGCAAGTAGTCAGGAAGTATACGGACTGATGAGAATCCCGTGTAGATGGAGGTCAATCTTATTCCTCATTTTCTGAAAAAAAGCAAAGGAATCGCTTTTGTTAGGAATTTGCCTAAAACGGCATTTAATTGTAATTACTAAATTCATTTTCCCCAGGCCATGGCTCATCAAATGCACATTAAAGTTGCATTGCCCGTGTTTGGGTGAAAGGATTAAAAAAAATTAATGTACACAAGCGAACGAATTTAGAAAGCTTACGTGTCTCTGTAACGAAAAATATCAAAAACTTAAATTTCCGACGTCGGGAATTGGAGATACAAGCCTTTTTCTTGAAACGTGCTTCACATGTTGTACATGTGCGCGTACGCTCATATGTACATAGTATGTGTACAATGTACACATGTACGCGCACATGTACATTTACGTCATAACCCTGTCGATTAAATGACCTGCCAGCCATTTAATCATTTCTTGTTCTTAATCGACTGGCATTAATCCTTGACGGATTTTTACGTTCTTGGTACCAAATGAAAGCTGATAACTTTTTCTATTCTAGAAAAATACATATTTAACTTTAAAAAAAAAATTGTACGCCCAAATCGGCCCAAACACGGGCAGTGCAACTTTAAGGACACAGCCTTTTCCATGGTCTCTACTACATTGTATCAAGCAGGTACGAGTTGTACATGCACACAGCTGAACTCAACACTTGTGTATAGGCACTGCAAAAGTGCCCTGTTTTAACAGGATTTTTGTAAAATCAGCATGAAAAGCTTCTTATAAAGGTGGATCTATTCTTGTATTAATAATTTTTGTCACTGTTCCCATAGAGACTGCAAAAGTAAATACATGTACCAGTAAATGCTCAACATGGGTTTGTGCCCCGGGTTTGTGTGTGCCAGCATGGGTGGATCAAATTTTTGGTTGAAAAAAAGACCCTAAATTACAACAAATTTTACCTCGCAGAAATACTTTGCCGACAGAGATTCCATCTTCCATGCCGTACTTTATCGCAACTCTGCTAATTTGTGGGTCTGAGGAGTAGAAAAACGAAAGAGAAAGAAATTGTTAGAATACAATGGAGCATGACATAATTAAAGTGTTTTCATTGCTAAAATCAAGTTTCCTGACCGAATTCACCCTAGTATTTGTCCTCCAGATTGAAAGTGTGAATAATAGAGCCCTTGTTTTTCTGCTAGCAGCTACGTGCGTTTCCCCACATGGCTATTTTGTGCACCCCCCCCCCCCCCCTCCCCCCACCCCCCAAACAAAAAACATATGGAGGACAAACTTGGGACGGTCGTCACCTAGACAAGATTTGGGAAGTTGATCATAAAAATGTTTCATGTCTTGCACAGTATGCACACAAGGTATGAATTTATAGCCATGATCAACTTCCCAATTCTTTCCGAAATTTGTTAGCATTTCCATGCTAATATTACGATTTCTTAACGTTTTGGTGGTTGATTTTAATATGCCGTAATAAAGGAAAATGTAGTGCAGGCATTTCAGTACAATTCTACCACGAAGGCACGACACGAGCATGACGAGTGAATCTGCATGTACTGTGTACATGGTGTAGTGTAGGCGTATGCAAACATGCATGTCGTTCGTTACGATATTTTATCAGGTTATGCGGATGTAAACACCATCATTATACAGCATTCCTACCTTTCAAATCTTGCACCTACGCCGCTGAGAAGTACCTGCATTCTTTGCAAACTGTCTGTCTTTTGATATAATCCTGGAGTCGACCATGAATCGACGAAACTTGAGGCTAAGCTAAGGTTCCTTGCGTTGACATCGATAGCTGCCATGCATCGTGCATGCGTTGAATGGTTTGTTTACTTTTCGGAGGAACTATAGCCTCGCTTTGGTCCGTTTATGAATAAATATTAAGAAAGGCGTATACGACCCCACAAAGACGTTAATAAGACGTCAATAAGACGTCAATAATTTACGTCTGCCGTTAAGCCAGCATTAAATTGACGTGGAAATAAGGTTGGGAGTTGAGCGATATGACGTTTGTCCAACGTTAACGCCAACTTATAAACAACGTTGTGCCGACGTTATTCGGAAGTGCAACTTTACGTTGGAACAACGTAATTTTCTAACGTTGGTCCAACGTTTCTTCGTGAAATACTGACGTTGATCCAACGTTGGGCTAACGTAAGTTTGCTGTCTGGGATGTGGCCAGCTCAGCTCTGGTTTCAGTATTTTGTACTTAAACACCTCTTTGAAATCGGCCCTGATCTCCTTCGTTATAAAATAAAGACGTCATCAAGCGCAACTTGAAAACTGCTGGAATACCAACTGTTAATTGGAAAACAGCCACCCGGAACAGACTTGCCTGCATGGCGAAAACCCATCAATGTGGGAGCAGAGACTGCTGGAAAAGCGCAGTGGTCTCACGAGCAATCTCGCCAGATGAGACGCCATAAAGCCATGCCAAAAAAGACACATTACCAACTACTGTGACCAGTGCGTAAGAGCATCCCGAGCGGCTATTGTCTTAATCCCGCACTTACCGACCTTGATTTTCGCCCCCAGTCATCGTCGTTTCGACGGACAGCCAGAGACTTTGCTATTGTTGATACGTGGTGCACGTCATTGCATATATCAATCAACAGTCTGGTCACTTCTGCCCATTCTCCCCTACGATGAGCACGGTATTGATTCTGTACTTCAAACCTGCCGCGTGCACCACATAGCAACAACAAAGTATTCTGGTCAAGTGGATACTAAGTGTGCATGTACACGTACCCGACGATATTCATGAGAAACACGCAAAAGGCTAATTGAAAGCGAACCAAGGAAATAGCATCGAGGAATCCAGGTTTGTTTCCGTTTTCACTGATGCTTTCAGTTAGGTATGTAGATGTAGTATGTGCACTTAGATTTGTCACCATGTGACAGTATGACATTTCTAATATCAGTTTGCTAGTATCAAATAAAATAAGAAGGTAAACAAAATACATTATGTTAAACAAGCGCAACTCGTTTTTTAAACTACGCGATTACACAGTAGGCCTACGTAGTATAGCCTTTTATCACTTGTTGATAAAAGGGGTTATGCTCGGCGAGATCTGGGTCGCGCGCGCGCGTGGGCTGTTGATGTTGACATAGATCTTTTTGTCGGTCATGCTTTGCCTTTTTAGGTCACCGTCCGAGTTTGTGATTGGCTTTGGCTTAGGAACGAACGCTGCATCCACGCCCCCTCTGGTTTGTTTTGGTTACGGCCGGGCAGTGAGCTGATAACTTCTGTCCAATCAGAGGTGGCCGATGCGCGTTGTTGTTTTGCTGGCTAGCTGGAGCGAGCGCGCGACCTTTGGCTTTAGCTTTAGCTTTCACTTTGTCACAGCCGTTTGTTTAAGAACATAAACAACAATTTTGTGTTCAATTTTGCGATCAATTGGCCATCAATTTTAGCCGTTTTAACGGTACGGATTAGCTACCTTTTGTTGGACAACATAAGCAACAATTTTGAGATCAATATTGTGATCAATTTGGCCATCAATTTTCGCCGTTTTAACGGTACGTATTAGCTATCGGAATACTTTGTTAACGACAGTTTAATATCCAGTTATCGGCCAGTCATGAATCGCTCTGATGTAAATCGAAAGCGGCGTCTTCCAGCACGTTTTACTGATGCTGCGGTACGTGCCAAGCACTCAGCACGGTCAGCGATGCCAGCTACGGCCGCGCCCAAGCCCCGGGCAAAGCGCCAGTCCCGCGGGGGTGCGGGTTCAGCTACTGCCGCAACTGTTGTGTCCACCGCCCCGGGCTTGGTCAACCATGATTTGCTCACAACACCGAGGCCTACCAAGTGCAGGCACCATGAACCCATCGGGGTTATTTGACAGTGGAGCGATGGACAACACGGCCGGACCTGAAAACAGCGGTTGCTCCAGCGGCGTGCCACCAACTCTTGTGGCATACGCACCAACCATGCCAACGGCGTCCGGAACTGGACATCAGCCGTCATGGCATAACGTGCCTAACGTTGTCACATCGGGATCAAACTTAACTATGGACTTGGCTTCACACTTGACCCAGGGCCCAGCCCCGGATAATTTTCCCCAGGTGTCCAGCGGGGGTGAGTTTAATGTCCAGCTTAGGCCGCCGTCCGGCATGCCCAGTACTTCGGCCAATGCCTTGTCCGTTACCCACAATTCCCACAACCCTGATTTGTTGCCCAGTGCTAGCACTCATTTGGGGTTTTTTGTACTGCAGACCGTTAAGGAAAGAATCTGGAAAAGCACCTTTGTCGATTTTTCCCTTTTGTTTCATGACGTTTCATGTTCCGTTCCTGCGGTTCCGTCCCATGAATCAACAAACATCACGCTCGCTATGGAAGACGGACAGCTAATCCTGAAGAGACCGGGCTCTAACCGTAAAAAGATTGACACTTTCGGTGATTGGCAGTCCGCCTTCCATACCTTTATGGCAATTTTCTTAGTTAAACACCCTGCGCGGTGTATCGAACTCCTGAAATACGCCGAGATTGTTCGCACGGCTTCTGTGCAATTTCCGGGGTCAGGGTGGCAGAGGTATGACCAGCAATTTCGTTTGAAGCAGGAAATCAACCCCACGCGCTCGTGGGGCCACGGCTGTTTCACGTGCGTTTCCCTAATGCAATGAAACTTTTGACACGAACTATGGTTACTCCAGTAATGGCATGGCATAAGAATCAAAATCCAAGATGGCGGCGGCTTTACGATCGCCAAAAAAAGTCCCCAAATTTGCAACGTATTTTCAATATGCACGTGATTATTGACATAAAACCAAGCGGAAGATGTGGAAACAAGTGTGTTACCTATTATTTTGATTGAAAAGTAGCACCATCCTATTAAAAAAAAATGAGTAAATCGATATTTTGTGTCCGCCTAACCGAGGTTTTTCTCCCGTAACTTTTGCTCATGCAAGCTCATCAAAATTACCACATTTTTCGGTACTTGGAGTTTTCCGAAAAACCGTGACACATTTTATTGAACATTTATGATATCCCTCAACATATGAACACGTAAACGTTTTAATGACAGCGGTAAATGTTCTACAAAGGTGAACCAAAAAGGGGGCTTTTTCCCAACCGTACGCGACTTCGTGTATAGACCGTGCACACAGAACTCTCGAGTTTAGACAACTCGTCCGTCTTAGACTTGTTCGTGGGGACAACTCGTCCGTCTAATGGTAGCACACGTTGTGAGGGTAATAGCTAGTGTAACTTGGCAGTCAAGTTGTCTAAATATTCGAGTGTGTTAATTGTCAGGTTGTCCCCACTGAGAATCTTTTCTTAAACCCCATTCATTGGTTTATTTGGGTGGAATATAAAAACCACTTGCCAAGGTGGGTTTGGTTAAATTACATGTCACCCTATATATCCAGCATTTTTTGCCCAGGGAGATAGAACATTAATGCTTACACAAATAATGGATAGGGAAGTGTGAACACATTTTTTAAAAACATTATTATTAAGTTGTTTTATGATGAATTAGGTAAGATTTGGGAAGTTGATCAGAAAATTAATCATCTATATTGGAATATGCAAATTTAATGGAAACCCAAAATGTCTAGTGGAACAAAATAATGTAAGCTTTTGTGAGGAAACACTTACAAATGTTTCATATGTTTTGCACACAAGGCCTGAAGCCATGACCAGTTTTTTTCAACATATCTGCATGTTACAAAAGTTCATCCTGATCATGATATTGTGCTGGAAGTGTGTGCGAAAGCTTGAACACTGTTAAAAAAAACAAACAAGATTTGACATCCACAGTGGCAAAAGCACACAGAAACTGGAACATGTACAGTTGTACACCATGTTAGATGTACATGTAGAAAAGCAAACTGGTAATAAAGGACTCCAAAATGTTGACGTTCACAATATTAGCAACCAATCGGAAGGGTGCTGTTTCAACATATTTTCATCAGCTGACGCCTATACTCATCAATAACCTTGACATTCTCGTACATTCCCCTGAAGTTGAGAATCTGTTTATTTGTGTACCGGTAATTAGTCATTGAATTTTAGGTTCCTCATCCGTGAAGACTGCTTGTGAACATAATCTTTGCTCAGAGTGTTTGGAGAAATGGTTCGAATTGAAATTCAGTTACTATATATAGTGATACCCTGTCCAGTTTTTAAGAAAATTTTGCACTTCCAGGAAGTGTGACTCCATCTCCTCAAGTACTCAGAGTCCAACTTAAATCTGTCTGATCTACAGTCTGCACAGAATGCATGTGGCACCCTTGGAAAACAAGCTTCAATGACACCTCATGTGCCTGCCCAAAAACTAAAACATATGCCAAGAGTCAGTGTGACAGGTGTTCATCAGGAACCCGATCCCCCCTATATAATTGCAATCCATACAAATTTAGGAGTGAGAATCCAATTACAATACAATATTTACAATTTTTATTGACATTTATCCACAAAATTATCATAGTACACTTGAAATACAATTATATACACCATTTTGTACTGGTTTAAAAATGTACATTTTTAAAAGCACTATTAAACTAATGCAGGGTTGCATTTAAAGGAGCGTGACCAGAGTTTCTGGAAAATAGTTTTCGATGTAACTTACCAATATTATCAAGTAACTCCCATACACACCTCCCATGTCCCAAAAACCCGAAAACATTCGCAATTTCCAGTAAAAAATTGAACAAAACTATTGAGTCGGCTTTCAGCGGATAAACGTTGATACTGGAAAATTAGTTTACAAATAATCGGTGGATTTTCGACGATATCCTCGGAAATATGCGGCCTAGAAGCGCGGGAGTTTCAGTTTCGTAATCAGAAAAAATATAACGGATGTTATGATATAAAAATCTCATGACCCATAAGGTAAGTCCCGGGGAGTTATGGGTAAAAAAAAGTGATCTGGTCACACTCCTTTAAAACAAGATTTGTATTTATTTTTTTGTTTGGCAGCCAGCATACATGTATATGTTACAAAGGTTGTCAAGAGTCAGTCCGCAGAAAGTACAACACCTCAGAACAACTCATCAGCAACAAAAACAACTGGGGTCAATGACTTACACTTTCCTTGCCGTAATACGAGATTGCCATATATAGCAACAAGTGCGGAAAATAAGAAGGATGGTTGCGTGTTAGCAGCCTGTATGACAAAAACCGGATCACACTTTTCTTAAAGTACATGTATATAGTACATGTCATTAATATTACTGGTACGTGTTGGACCAGGTTACCTTGGAAGCATTGGTATTACATGAAAGTGCATTCGATATTTCATGGTATCATTTATTAGAAGCTTTCCCAACTCCAGCATAACTCCAAATTAAGATGCATCATCTGGAGGATCATGCACTGGACCAGCTGCACCAATTTGGAGTTGGGTTAATTCGATCTTTTGAATGAACAGGGGGGTGAGCTCATACAACGTACACGGTACACGTCGAGTTTAACAGAACTGGGCTTATTGTGCAGGGGATGCAAGACAGCCTCCAGCGCCTGATGACAATGCGTCGTCATTGTCTATAGCAACCACGCCAGAAGTGCAGGCAAAAATGATTCCTGAAGCAAAGGAAAGAAAATAAAGAATAAATTATATAAACACACGTCTACATGCATAGATTATTCCAAAGTAACTATTTTACATTATCTTCACAACTTTACATACGTGTGATGAGCCTACATAATTTGTTTACACGTACATGTGTATTATGAGCCCTCATGCAACAACACTGAAATTACGGCGAACAAACTTTTTGTTTACTACATGTATATAAACTACACTGTACATATACACATGAGAGAGTAAACAGTTGTATTGTTTGCTGGGTTGTGGTTTGCACATGCACACACTTAATAATTCCGATCATCTGAATCATTCAGTAATTAATTTAGCTTGCGTCGGGGAGAATGATTGTTAATTAGCGTTTGCCCTTACCCGACATATGTTAGCACTGAGTATACAGTGCTAATATACGTCGGGTAAGGGCAAACTCTAATTAACATCTGAATTATTTTTGTTGAGTAACTGATGAAATAATTTCAAATTTTCGTGAAATGTAAACAAATTTGCCTGGGGTTGTCGTAAACTGAGTCTGATCAAAGGTTCAGAGATTATTTCTAAGGCGGCGGCTACTTTGTAGTCTGTACTTGAATCTACACCAGCAGCAACCTCTAAAGTATTAGCCGATTGGTTAAGTTGCAGTTGAAAAAATTGCAAACTGTTAATACTACAGAAAACACAAATTCACAACCTGAATTTCTCACCGTAATATTAGTGATCTTGAACAACACGAGATTTCACCAGTCACAAGAGCCGATGTCCCGTCAGTGTATCAGGCGAATTCATTGGACCCGTCAAGACAAGAAGTATTATATGAAGAAAAACCAAAAATCAATTGATCATTTGCTTGGAAACACACAGACACACAAATAAATGTAGGCCTATACATGTTTAATATGCATGTACTAGCCCACATGTACATGTACAAAAATAAACAAACCAGAAAGAATACCGGTAGACCTGTTCGGGGTTTTTCACACACAATCGGACAATGGAATTAGCATACTCATTTATATTTGGTACAGCAGAAATATTACCATTATACACAGACAACTCTGAACATTTTTAACTTTCCTTCGTAAAATCATGACATTTTTCCTCTTAATTTTGTGTTTTTATCATAACACTAATATTTGTACACGGTTTATAGATCATAAAAAGGCAAATTCTGGGTGTCTGTGCATGGTAATGAACCGGCAAAGCATTATGAGACAGGCTGAAAAATTTGTTTCTTCACAAATTCATAATTAAATGTTTCCCACTTGAAATTTTTTTTTTTTATCCCCACCAAATCAGCACATCTCAATGCTAGATGAGTCATTTTAAAGAATAAAATTGCTAATCAACTTCCCAACTCTTATAATTTTTGCAAAGCTTAGGTTTCCCGACAGAATTACATGTAAATTTACATCAATGCAAGCATATTATGTCAACACTAAAGTTCCAAAACGGTCGAGTTGGCTCGTGTTTAAAGTCGAGTTGCTTCAACGGTGCAGTTACAACAACAGTCCAACCAACTCGACCGTTCGCAGAATTCGTACGCAGTTCGTACGGCACTCACATGGCCACGTATTTGTATAACGACATGCAAATAAACAACGAAAACAATCTGGAATATCTTCGGGCATCCCGCTGTCATTTACCTGGTTTGTTGTTGCAAGTGTCCAGTAAGTCCTCCTTTCCACGATCCACTTTGGGTTTTTTGAGAGAAAAGTCTGAAATGTTGTCAAATTCACCACGTCGAAACCACCTCTGTCGTAAATTACCACCCAGTAAACGCGCACTCACGGAAGAAAATGTTCTATCGAAATAAACATCACATAGTTTCACCTCCCAGATATCACTCGAGAAGAAGTCCTTCTTTTTAATCATGGTATTCTTAATTCTGACATGCCAGTGCATACCCAATAAAATGGAAAATCAATAAAGTTTTTTTATCAAAAAAGCCGAAAAGAAATGAACAAATTAGACTTGTGTCAGTCTCATGCGCGTAATGCACAACTTAACACTGGACAACAACAAACACAGAGGGCGTACTCTTTTTTATTGCCCGAAACAGCCGTGTGCTGCACAATATTAACCACAATGGCACTCTGCCTTGGTATGTGTAAAGATGGTTACCGGTGGTCCCCCAGGCACCCTGTCGTCGACACTGCGTCGAACGTACGCCTCTCGGGAGCAGACACACCGTCATTAAAACCATACTGCTCGTCAACCTCGTCAAAATGGTCATCTAAAATGATGAAATCAAACCGAAATCTTTGCAAGATTTCTTAAAGTGGCAATTTAGGCCCTTTGGGGGAATCGGCACTTTTGGGCAATTTAAATGCAATTATGAAACTAACTCAGGAAAAATTACATTTTAAACAAAACACTCAAAATAATTCAGAAATCAAATACAAATCAAACTAGAGCTCATGTGCTTCACGAAGCACGGATATCAGCCTGAAATAGCTTTTATGAAAGGTTTTTCTGACCTTTGAACAATGTAGAATGTTGGGGAAACATTTGACTAGAAATCAAGATGCTGATGCATATATAGTTTTTTTGAACTGGCACTGCTCCGGTGTCACATACAGCATATACGTACGTACAGCATTGCCAAGAATGTACCGATATTCCTCTAGACGCGAGTGTGACCGTTTTCTAAAAACTTCCTTAAGTTCCTTCTTCTATACGTTCCGGCTACATGCAATTCACCATCCGAGCAATACAGCGCGTGAGCGCGTATCATAAAAACGACCAGGAGAAAGACTAGGGGGTATCGCAATTGAGCAATTGGATATACCCCTCTAGGCCACCGCTGTATGTTGTGCATGGTCCTACATGTACAAACACGTGCATGACTTGTATTACTATATACTGTGTGTAGCAATCGCTGAGGATCATGAATGCGATGTATTCATATGTAAATTTGCGCGCGATACATGTACATGTATTGTGAATCACCCAGCAGTGATTTATAAAACCACAGGTGAGGGTATCGCACTTTTGAATTTTATTTTGTTATTGATGAAATAAACAAACCGCAGCGAGTTCCAATCGTGACTGGACAAACAAAAATGCATTTTTTTTTTATTCTGATTTGTGTAAGTTCTTCGCATGTAACTTTTTTAGTCTACATGACAAAGTTTACAATTTCGGCCGAAACTGACCAGTGGTCAGTTTTGTCGATGTTTGGTATTTTTTCGAGCTCGCCATTGAACGTAGATTCCAAAAATACTACCCAAAGTCCATTTTGGACCAAGTTGAAAATTTCGGCCACTGGACTGACCAATGACCTATAGAACTCTTAAGAAGCATTTTGTATAAGATGGGACTCGGATCAACGAAGATCCTGTCCAAATTTGGCTGAAAACGACAAAGGATTTGGGCAAATATTGGCACATATAGCATTTGGGTCATTCCAAAGAAAATGACCCGTACTGACCATTAGGTAGCCGATGGCCAAATTCTGTGAACAACCCATATGTAGCTTGGTCCAAAGATGTTACTGACCACATTTGACATTAATTGGGTCAAGACTGTGGAAGAAGCATTTTATAATTTTGAAGAAAATGACCAGTAGTGACCAGTAGTTGACCATTGACCTCACGTGGTGGTCACCCAAGATAGGACTCCGGTCAAGGAAGACTCTGTCCAAATCTGGTTGAAATCGGCCACGGCGTTTGGCAGTTATTAGCAGATATGTGATGTCACGTGACCGTTTGCCCGAAGAAAGAAAGAATTTAGAAAGAAAGAAAGAAAGAATTTAGAAAGAAAGAAAGAAAGAAATCGGACGATCACAATATACCAGCGTGCTGCGCACGGCTGATATAACTTACGGTAGTTTTAATGGCAAGCTGAACCGTGGATTGGTCAGTGGAGGTCTTCTCTCCTTCGGCTAATTATCGGTTTCAATGGCCGAAATGTAGTGTCAATGGCGAAACTGCCCGAACCTTCGATGGCTGTCTCCACCGTCTGTTGGTTTACGGGTAGCAACCCAGCACGCAGTCAATCACTCCACAAACATATCTGTCAAACTCACACTGACATCTTTACTGTCACCAGCTCAAGTCAACTCTGACATAACTCTAAAATTCTGACAAACTCCCAAGTTCAATAACAAAAGGCACATAACTTACATGTGATTGCAAACGTGACACCATTCGGTTATTTTATTCCTTAACAACACGAGTGAGTTTTAACAAAAGACAATTACCATGACCATATGTACGGATGAGTAAACAACGCCGTACAACGGGTTTACTGTAACAATAGCATGGATGCAGCAGGACTATTGTACAATCCCAAGATTACATGTACGTGAGTTTTGGCGCGCACATGACGTAGTTAAACTAAGGACCAATCACAATTTAGAAGAATAAAAACAATGTTTCGGGAAATCTTCTGACAATGCTGTATTACGATTACATGTAGGTGTTAATTAAGGTTCGGATAACTACATGTAACAGGACACAAGGACTTCTGGGATTATTTATTATAATAAAGGGATTATTTATTATAGACACTGAACTAGATCATACTGATTGGTAGCCATCTTAATCACATCAGGTTCAATATCCCATAATACACTACTCAAAAGAATTAAAAGAACAACAGAACATAATGTTTTTGTCATGGTCTATATGGGCTACCGTTAGAACAAGAGCATTCAAGTTATGTGAAAATCATTCAGGTGTTGTCAATTGATTCTCAAACAATACTCAACAATGTATGGCGAAATTTATTGATGTGGTAGCCTGTTAACATGACTAAAACATGAATGAACAAAAATATGGACATAATCACCTGGCAGGTTATCATGACTATCCGTACATTGTCCACGTTTTGGCAAAGTAAACGTTAATTAATCATTGTCTAGTAACTGGTATGACCTCCACGTGCTTGTATGCACTCCTGACAGCGTCGAGGCATGCTTAAAATTAACTGTCTTATGGAGTCTTCAGGAATTTTCTCCCACTCTTCAACCAAGGCCTCTATGAGTGTCTGTACAGAGTCTGGAGCATGTTCTCGACCTGCAACACGTCTGCCAAGCATGTCCCATGCATGCTCTATAGGGTTTAGGTCAGGAGATCTTGCCGGCCAGGGCATCGTGCTGATTCCCTCATTCTCAAGAAAGTTCATGGACACTCGTACAGTGTGTGCACGAGCGTTATCTTGCACCAGGATGAAATTTTCACCTACGGCAGCAGCATATGGCCTCACAACAGGTTCCAGTATCTCATCTCGATACCTCAAACCTGTTAGTGCACCACCAGCTACCACGACGAGGTCCGTACGCCCCTCCAGGGAGATACCCGCCCACACCATAACTGATCCACCTCCAAAGTGGTCAAATTCGACAATGTTGCAGTTGAAATATCGTTCCCCCGACCGTCTCCAAACCCTTACACGTCTATCATTGGTTGAAACAGTGAACCTGCTTTCATTTGAGAACAGTACTGGCCCACTGGTCCATCTGCCAAAATTGATGGTTTCTAGCAAAGTCCAGCCGGGCTCTGCGGTGTACTACGGACAAAATGGGGCATGTGGCTGGTCGTCTGGCTCTCATACCATCTTCATGCAGACGATTCCTGACTGTTTGATTGGGAACACGGACATCAGTTGCACTGTGGAAGCTTGTGGCTAAGGATCTTGCAGTAGATCGTCGATTTCGACGTGCCAGGATCCTCAGGTATCGGTCCTGGGGAGGGGTAGTCACACGTCTGCGACCTTGTCCTGGCCTCCTGGTGTACGGACCATCTTCCTGAAAACGTCTCCACAACCGGTTGATGACACTTACGGACACATCAACATGTACAGCCACCGCACGCTGTGTATTGCCAAATTCAAGGAGCTGGACAGCTCTAGCAACCTCAGCTTCAGTTAACTGACGGCGAACACCAGTACTCAGTCCCAGCAGACAGACAACAAACAACAGAATTGGAAGAACCTTCATTTTGTTGCAAGAAGTGATAACAACTAGTGATGACAAGTGTACCAATACCAACACCTTATACAGGGTAAAATAACACGCCTGTGGACACCCTCGTGTCCACGTGTTAGAAGACACGCATGATTTCACCAACATTGTTGAGTATTGTTTGAGAATCAATTCAGTTCAGTTCAGTTCAGTTCACTTTATTTCCATACACAATAATTGACATATTTATAAATACAGATTTTTAATGTATGGAGGGATCCCCAAAAAAGCAGAGCTTGTCGAGTTTGGGAACCCACATTATAAAAAGTACATGTACAATAATATTTTTGTTATGGAAAATATAGTAAACTAAATAGAGTATACTATCAGGTAACGAGTATCATTTTTGTTTACCATTAGACCAGAATTTCCCTACTTATTACATAATGTGTTTATACTTGCATTTAAAATACTAGCAAGAAGAGATGCATGCACGACAGTAGTTTTTTATTATTTTAAATAGCATAGTTTTATTAAAATGGAAGCTTTGTATTCTCTTTTAAAAGATGACAATCTTACTTCTGACCTTAATTCAGGAGTAAGAGAGTTCCACAGTTTAGGACCGTTAAATGTGATGAATCTTTTGGCTAATGTTGTCCTGATTTCTGGAATGTGATAATGACAGGCCTGTCTTGTATGGTAAGTATGATAGTGGTCGTTTCTTTTGAACAATGAGCATAAACATTTAGGCACAATATTATTGGATGTTTGAAACATGAAGATACTCAGCTGAAAAGAGTGAACGTCCTCGACTTTTAGAATTTCGTACTGTTTGAATAGAGGATCAGTGTGTGCCAAAAACCCAGAATGTGAAATCGTTCGAAGTGCTCTTTTCTGGAGAAGAAGTATCCTGTTTATGAGCTGTTTTGATGCATTGCCCCATGCTAGAATTCCGTAATTGATATATGATAAAATTAAACTATTATACAATAAGATACAGATGTTTGATGGCAGAAATGATTTCATTCTGTTAACTATACCAATATTCTTAGATATGATTTTACATATGTAATCTATGTGGGTTTTCCAAGAAAGTTTACTGTCAATAAATATTCCAAGAAATTTAGTACTTTTGACCTCGTTCATTTTTTTGTCATCAATATAAATATAACTATCCACTGGTAACTTGTTAATTGAATTGCTAAATAAGATACCGCAAGTTTTATTAATATTGAGCGATAATTTGTTTGCTTTTATCCAGTTAGATATATTGGTCAATTCCTTATTGACAGTATATTAGTGTGAATATATTTTTATGACTATAGAATAGATTAGAGTCGTCAGCAAAGAGAATAAAAGACAATACACCTGAAGATTTAGTAAAGTCATTAATGTAGATAAGAAATAGAAGTGGTCCAAGGATAGAGCCTTGAGGGACACCACACGTTAATGTGCGAGAAGTGGAAGTACAACCTTTAACTACTACATGCTGTTTTCTGTGAGATAAATAACTTTTAAACCAATCTAATGGCGTACCTCTAATTCCATAATGATTTAGCTTATAAATAAGTATGTCATGGTCTAATGTGTCGAAAGCTTTTGAAAAATATAGAAAAATACCTAGGGTATGCTGAGCCTTTTCAAATCCAGATATTATCGTATGGCATAAATGTAGTATTGCATGGGATGTTGAATGTTTTGCCCGAAATCCAAACTGGAAGTTTGTTAAGACGTC
Organism: Henricia sp. BOLD:AAB3569; assembly: GCA_037783545.1. Classification (NCBI taxonomy): domain Eukaryota; kingdom Metazoa; phylum Echinodermata; class Asteroidea; order Spinulosida; family Echinasteridae; genus Henricia; species Henricia sp. BOLD:AAB3569. Next base: position 253,985 of record JBBELK010000008.1, read on the forward strand.
ATTATGTTGCAGAAAAGCAATAGTTCTGTTATAGACAATCTTTTCTAATATTTTTGAGAAACTTGGTAAGATTGATATAGGTCTATAATTTTTTACAAGATCAATTTCATCCTTTTTGTGAATTGGAATAACCTTTGCAGCTTTTAAATCGGATGGGACAATTCCAGTAGATAAAGAACTATTGACAATATAGGTGAGAGGATCAATGACGGAATTAATTATCTTTTTTATAACTACTATATTTATGCCATCTACACCACTACTCGTTTAATTGGAAAGATCATTTACGATGTCTTTTATTTCATATTTTGTTGCAGGAGTAAAAAACATGCAGTTGGGATTTGCATCACGGAGATAATCTACAAATGAGGTGTCTTGCGTACATTTAGGTATTTCACGAGCAAGGTTTGGACCTATATTTACAAAGTAACTGTTAAAATGTTCAGCTATGGTTGCAGGATCATCAATTCGAGACCCATTTATGGACATTGCTGTAAAGCTCTGGGCGACATTTGTCACAAGTGAATTTGAGGTTTATAAATTAAGCATGAATAAAATAGTAAATGTGTTTTGCCTTTATATATAAAGAAATTGGTAATTGGTTGCATCTTTAAATATGGTGTGCTATTTCACCTTTAATTGTGTTGTCCTGTGATTGGATGAAAGTTTGGGTATGAATATTCAATGAGAGTGGTTATATATGAATATTCTATAAATTTGGTTATTAATGTGCTTAGTGGAGGATAAATATTTCCTTATTTGGATAAGTGTTGGAGTTGGTTTGGTATGTGGGTGTGAATACCATGGTTAGGTGTGACAATGGGCATTCCTGAGATGGTTTTGAGGTAGATCTGGAGTGACCCTGGGCATTGTGAAAGGGATTGTATGTTGCAAGTTCACTTGCTGCTGAACCTTTGCTTGGTCAACATGTGTATTGATCTTTGGGAGATTTGATCCCTAAAATATTGTGTTTGCCAGACAGCTTGCATCTGCCACACATTGGTCTGCAAATGGTGTATCCTAACCATGGTATTCGTATGGGACGGGTCTCATTCTGATGGACGATTCCCCTTCTTTGCCCTTTGAACTGTTGGACATTACGATACTACGTCCGTCATTTTCTGCGATATTGTTAGAGCTGACATCAATGGAGATTGCTCATATCTGGGACGGATCATCTCGGATGACGATTTACAGTCGGGGATAGAGGGTGAAAGAAGACCACTGGGTTATAAGCGGCATGTAACCAAAGCAAGAATTGAACTGAAATTGAATTGAACTAAAATGTTCGCTGCATGTAAATTGTGTTAAAGTGCAATTGTAAAAATCTCAACTTAAAGTAAGGTGAAACAATTTAAAGAAATATATTTTTGTAATGGCAAAATTAAGTCTGCAGACGTTTGGAGGTTGTATTGCCATAGTAGTGATTTAAATAGGAAACGTAATTTGCCAAATTAAGAAATAATATAGAGATAAAGTCTGCAAAAGTTGAGTAGTAATGTTGAATTGTGTGTTGCGGGAATTCACACTTGAAGAGTTAGTTTAAATATATTTTTGTAATGGCAAAATTAAGTCTGCAGACGTTTGGAGGTTGTATTGCCATAGTAGTGATTTAAATAGGAAACGTAATTTGCCAAATTAAGAAATAATATAGAGATAAAGTCTGCAAAAGTTGAGTAGTAATGTTGAATTGTGTGTTGCGGGAATTCACACTTGAAGAGTTAGTTGTGAAAAATATGGCGTATCTTTGTGTTTACTGAGAAATTTATAATACAGTAGTTTTGGGTGATCTGCAATTGTGTGAACAAAAACTTGTAATTGATGTAAATAATTTTGTATGAAGTATAATTTTGTTAGATTAAAGAATAGTATTTTGGTATATGTGTGTTTTGTTTCATTTCACTGGCTTTGGGCATGTTTCTGATCATTGATTATTTAGCGAGTTTGAATATTTATAGGGGACATGTGACAATTTGGGGGCTTGTCCGGGAATCGAACCCGGGACCTCTCGCAGATTACTTTGAATCGAAACATGGTCTCGCTAGTTAAATGAAATATCTGTATATTTAATTGAGTTCTGTAGTTGCTGTTTGTAGATAGATGGTGTCGTTGATGAGGCTGTTTGGTAGCGCTGCGTACTTCCTGATCTGGGTTGGGATCCTGGTCATAATGGAACTCCAGATTTACCTCGAAGCAGGTAAGAGCTTTGGTCTGAGTGGTAAACAGTTGCAAGATTTTGTGGAATCTCGTGAGTTTGAAACACAAGAGAGGGGGGTACAAGGGAAAAAAGAGAAAGAGAAGGAATTGAGAGATGAGAGAGCTTATCAACTTGAGATACGTAGACAAGATCAACTTATATTAGATAAGCAGTTAGAACTGAAGAAGACTGAAGAAAAAGAAGTAGGATCACAAGATTCCTTTGGAAAGGCTTCAAGTACAGGACGTTTGAAGGCTCGAACCCCTAAACTTCCCCCTTTTAATGAAACAAAGGACGACCTTGATGCCTATTTGAAAAGATTTGAAAGGTATGCAAATAGTCAAAGTTGGGTTGAGGACGATTGGCCAATAAATTTAAGTGCTTTACTAACTGGCAAGGCACTTGAGGTCTATTCTAGATTACCCGCAGATGATGCAGCAGATTATAAGGTTCTCAAGTCTGCGCTTTTGAAGAGATTTCAACTGACGACTGAAGGGTTTCGTCATCGGTTTCGAACTGCTAAGCCTGAAGTGGGTGAAAGTGGCCATCAGTTTGCGGCTCGACTAGCAAACTACCTGCAAAGATGGATTGAACTGGCAGAAGCTGAAGAAACCTTCACAGGTATTGTAGATCTGTTGCTCCGTGAACAATTTACAGGAGGTTGTAATAGGGAACTAGCTCTTTTTCTTAGAGAACGACAACCTAAAGACATTCAAACCATGGCAACTCATGCCGAACAATATCTTGAAGCTCGGGGTGGCTTGTTCGGAAATCCCATTCCTTCCCATCAGTTTCAGTCTAGAAATGCTTCTTTTAGCAGTAAGAAACCAGAGGATAAAATAGACATTCGGGAGGATAAATCTCGATTTGAGAGAAGACCGCCTATTTGCTTCATTTGTCATAGAGAGGGACATGTAGCCAAGAACTGTAGATATTCCACAACTCTTGGAACAGGAACACGCCCAAGAACTTGTTACAAATGTCAAAAACCTGGACATATAGCGAGGGATTGTAAAGAAAAGGTGGCAGCTATGGTTGCGTTTGATCAAAGGGAGGTAAATACTGCACCTGTTCAGTCCAATGCTCCAGTAAATCAGTTTACTTCTACTCACTGTCTAGGCTGTGCCTGTCATATTGAGGAAGTAAATAAAGTTGAAACTGTCGCATGTATGGTTGTAAATAGGGTCACACTTCCAGGTGTTCCTTGTGTTAAGACTGATGGTACCCATGTAATTACTAAATGTGGTGCTTTTTTATCTGTACTAAGTGCGGCATGCAGCGACAGGATGATCAAGAAAATGCCAGTAACATCAGGAAAAGTTGGAGACCACGACGTGTCGGTTCTTAGAGACAGCGGATGTAGTGGTGTAGTTGTCAAGCGTGATCTGGTTTCGGAGGAACAACTTACTGGTGAGATCAAGAAGTGTGTTCTTATAGATGGCACAGTGAGACATGTGCCTGTAGCCCTGATAACAGTCAACTCCCCTTACTTTTCTGGATCTGTTGAGGCTATGTGCATGGTTAACCCTGTTTATGAGCTCATTTTGGGAAATGTTCCAGGTGTCCGTGCTCCTAATGACCCTGATGAGGCCTGGATGCTTTCTTCTGAGCCAGTGTGTGCAGTGGAAACAAGATTGCAAAAACAGTCTCGTGATAAGCCTTTTCGTGCACTTAAGGTTCCCAAGCCACTTGAAGATATAGTGACGAGAGGAGAACTTCAGAAGGCCCAACAGGAGGATGTGACTCTGCAACGAGTTCGCAATGTAGCGGATTTGAAGTTAGAGAGGGTAAGTCGTAACCAAGCAACGACCAGTTTCTTTTATAGGAATGGCTTACTTCTCAGAAAGTTTCAGTCTCCGAAAGTAGAACATGGTAATTCGTTTGACCAGGTAGTTGTCCCAAAAAAGTATCGGTGTCAAGTAATGCGTCTTGCTCATGAAACTATTCTTGGTGGTCATCAAGGCCCTAAAAAGACAATTGAGAGAGTTCTTACAAACTTTGTTTGGCCTGGTGTAACAGCTGACGTAACTCGCTATTGCCATTCATGTGATGTGTGCCAAAGGACTGTTGCCAAAGGGAGGGTTACAAAAGTTCTTTTAGGTACAATGCCTCTAATTGAGTCGCCCTTTGAGCGCATAGCTGTTGATATAGTAGGACCTATATACCCTATGACGAATAATCGCAACCGATACATTTTGACTATAGTCGATTTTGCGACTCGCTACCCAGAAGCCGTGCCTCTTCCTGGTATAGAAGCAGAACGAGTTGCCGAAGCATTGGTGACTGTTTTTACACGAGTCGGAATCCCAAAGCAAATGCTAACTGATCAAGGTTCTCAATTTACTTCACAGCTTATGAAGGAAGTTAGCAAGCTTTTGTCCTTTCAACAGTTGACCACGACTCCATATCATCCTTCGTGTAATGGTCTAGTTGAAAGGTTCAACGGAACTCTGAAACAAATGCTTAAACGCATGTGTACAGAGCGACCTTCAGACTGGGATAGATATCTAAACCCTCTTCTTTTTGCTATCAGGGAAGCCCCACAGGAGAGTTTGGGATTTTCCCCTTTTGAACTTCTATATGGAAGGCAAGTCAGATATAGAGGTCCTATGACTATTCTACGAGAATTATGGACGGGTGAGACCAAATCTCCAGAGACTAAGACAGTCTATCAGTATGTACTAGATTTAAAGGAGAGACTTTCCGACACATGTCAGATAGCACAGAAAGAACTGCTAAAATCAAAATCTAGGTACAAGTATTACTACGACAAGAAGAGTAAAGCTCGAAAATTTCAGGTTGGAGACAAGATACTACTGCTCTTGCCCACAGACTATAACAAACTCTTGTTGCAGTGGAAAGGACCCTTTCCTGTTCTGAGTAAAGTGAGTGATATGGATTACCGCATTGACTTGAATGGTAAACATAAGGTGTTCCATGCCAATCTCTTGAAATTGTATCTTGAGCGACAAGAAGAATTGGGATCTGCTGTTGAAATATGGGTAGAGATTCCTGAAGGTGTCTTTGATATTGTCAGTACGGCTGTCATTGAATCAGAGTGTGATGTTTCTGACTTGCATTATTTTTCTATGTCGAATGACAACTTGCTGCAGCTACATCCTTTTGTAGCTAAAGAATCGATCTCAGATGTAAATATCAATGCCAAGTTAAGTTCTGAACAACAAGTTGATGTAAAAAGATTAATTGGCAATTTCCGAGATATTCTTACAGATAAACCAGGTCGTACTAATTTGGGACAGCATGAGATTCTTCTACAGACGACTGAACCTCTCCGAAGTAGGCCATACCCTCTACCTCACGCTCTTCGTGATACCGTAAAAGACGAGGTAAGAGTTATGCGCGAGATGGATGTTATTGAACCTTCGACTTCTCCATTTGCTTCACCAATAGTTTTGGTAAAGAAGCCAGATGGCTCAAACCGATTTTGTGTGGATTTTCGCAAGATCAACAAAGCATCAGTCTTTGACGCTGAACCTATTCCTGACCAAGAGGAGTTGTTTACAAAACTCAGTAAAGACCATTACTTCACCAAGATAGACTTAAGTAAGGGCTACTGGCAGGTACCAATGGCCGAGTCATCTAAGCATCTTACATCATTTATTACGCCAGACGGGCTTTTCCAATTTACTGTTATGCCCTTTGGCCTGGTAAATGCTCCAGCTACATTTAGTAGAATCATGAGAATACTTTTGAGAAGTATGGAATGTGTTGTGAACTATATAGACGACATTCTGGTACATACCGAGACATGGGAACATCATGTGAAAGTTTTGACAGAATTATTTCGTAGACTACGCTCAGCAAATCTAACGGCCCGACCTACCAAGTGCTGTATTGGTCAGGAACAAGTTGAATTTCTTGGTCATGTAGTTGGTGGCGGACAACTGAAACCTCGACCAGAGAAAGTATCGGCCATTCAAGAGGTAAAGCGACCGGAGACCAAGAAACAGTTACGGTCTTTCTTAGGCATGACTAATTACTATAGGAGATTTATTCCTAATTACTCTGCCATCGCTGTACCTTTAACTGACAAGACTAAGAATCATGAGGCAAACAGAATCGTGTGGGAAGCCAGTCAAGAACAGGCTTTCAACACATTGAAATCTAAATTGTCAAATTTACCTATTCTTTGTCTTCCTGATCTTAGTAGAGACTTTATTTTACGCACGGATGCCTCCGATTATGGACTGGGTGCTGTCCTCCTACAGATGCATGAAGGTGAGAAATTTCCGGTAGCATATGCGAGCAAAAAGTTACTTCCCAGAGAAAAGTCTTACTCGGTTATGGAGAAAGAATGTTTTGCTATAGTGTGGGCTGTACGCAAATTTGAGACTTACCTGTATGGTCGGCAATTCATCTTAGAGACAGATCATCAACCACTGAAATACTTGCAGAAAGCTAAAGTCGCCAATGGAAGAATCATGCGCTGGGCTTTGGCTTTACAACCATATAGATTTAGAATAGAGGCTATAAAAGGAAGTGATAATATTGGCGCAGATTATCTCAGTCGTTCATAAGTGTTTATTTGATATTTTGTTTTAGGTTAATGCACAGCCAAAAAAATGTATAAATACATTTTTCTTTGAGAGGGAGTGAAATGTCACAAGTGAATTTGAGGTTTATAAATTAAGCATGAATAAAATAGTAAATGTGTTTTGCCTTTATATATAAAGAAATTGGTAATTGGTTGCATCTTTAAATATGGTGTGCTATTTCACCTTTAATTGTGTTGTCCTGTGATTGGATGAAAGTTTGGGTATGAATATTCAATGAGAGTGGTTATATATGAATATTCTATAAATTTGGTTATTAATGTGCTTAGTGGAGGATAAATATTTCCTTATTTGGATAAGTGTTGGAGTTGGTTTGGTATGTGGGTGTGAATACCATGGTTAGGTGTGACAATGGGCATTCCTGAGATGGTTTTGAGGTAGATCTGGAGTGACCCTGGGCATTGTGAAAGGGATTGTATGTTGCAAGTTCACTTGCTGCTGAACCTTTGCTTGGTCAACATGTGTATTGATCTTTGGGAGATTTGATCCCTAAAATATTGTGTTTGCCAGACAGCTTGCATCTGCCACACATTGGTCTGCAAATGGTGTATCCTAACCATGGTATTCGTATGGGACGGGTCTCATTCTGATGGACGATTCCCCTTCTTTGCCCTTTGAACTGTTGGACATTACGATACTACGTCCGTCATTTTCTGCGATATTGTTAGAGCTGACATCAATGGAGATTGCTCATATCTGGGACGGATCATCTCGGATGACGATTTACAGTCGGGGATAGAGGGTGAAAGAAGACCACTGGGTTATAAGCGGCATGTAACCAAAGCAAGAATTGAACTGAAATTGAATTGAACTAAAATGTTCGCTGCATGTAAATTGTGTTAAAGTGCAATTGTAAAAATCTCAACTTAAAGTAAGGTGAAACAATTTAAAGAAATATATTTTTGTAATGGCAAAATTAAGTCTGCAGACGTTTGGAGGTTGTATTGCCATAGTAGTGATTTAAATAGGAAACGTAATTTGCCAAATTAAGAAATAATATAGAGATAAAGTCTGCAAAAGTTGAGTAGTAATGTTGAATTGTGTGTTGCGGGAATTCACACTTGAAGAGTTAGTTGTGAAAAATATGGCGTATCTTTGTGTTTACTGAGAAATTTATAATACAGTAGTTTTGGGTGATCTGCAATTGTGTGAACAAAAACTTGTAATTGATGTAAATAATTTTGTATGAAGTATAATTTTGTTAGATTAAAGAATAGTATTTTAGTATATGTGTGTTTTGTTTCATTTCACTGGCTTTGGGCATGTTTCTGATCATTGATTATTTAGCGAGTTTGAATATTTATAGGGGACATGTGACAACATTCCTTCTATTTAAAATTGAATTAATTATTTTCCATGTGTTTTTACAGTTATTTTTCTCCCTGCTCGTAATACATTAGTCAAAACATTTCTATATCTAGTGTAATTGTTATGGTTTAATTCATTAGGCTTTGCGGTGAATTTACGATATAGCTTATTTTTCAAGTTAATTGATTTTAAAAGCGATTCTGTTAGCCATGGGGACTTGGGTGTGTTCTTTTTATTTTTAGGTCTTGTCACAGGTTTGTTTTTATTATGAAGACGACTAAAAATATTTTGAAATTGTTGATAAGCATCGTCAGTATTGCTCGCATCATATACTGTGGACCAATCAGCATGGTTAAGTTCTTCATTTAATTTTTCCAGAGATTGTTTGGAATGGATGTGGGTTGATTGCGAAGCCCCATTTCTAAGTGGCTTATTTACAGTAGGAATTGATGTATATACAGGTAAGTGATCACTTACATCAGAAATTAATATAGAGGATTTTGGTATTGGTATTATGTTAGTGAATATATTGTCGATTAAAGTTACTGATTTTTTTGTTATTCTAGTAGGTTTATCAATTAGTGGAATAAGTGAATATGAATACATAGTCTCCAGGAAATCTTGAGAATGGTTACTGTCGGCATCCAATAGATTTATGTTGAAATCGCCACAAATCAGACATTTTTTATCGTGAAGACATATATTTGAGATGGTTTGTAACTTGTCTATAAAGTTCTTATGAGCTACACTCGGGGGTTTATAAAGGACTCCGACTATTATATTTTTGGATGCAGGATTTTTGATTTCAATGAACAAAGATTCCATAGAAGTTGAATAATTGCTGAGATCCTTCATTATTTCAAAGTCAATATCAGTTTTAATATAAAGTGCAACTCCACCGCCAATTTTATCCTGTCTGTTTACTGTTAGTAGTGTATAACCCGGTAAAGAGAACTCTGCAGGGGATGTTTAAGCCATGTTTCGGTTAAGGCGATGACTTGAAATTCGCATAGAGATTGCAGGAGGATGTTTAGATTTTCAAAGTTTTTCGATAGACTCCTTATATTTATGTGTCTTGACCGATGGATACAAAAGAAACAGTGGTACAGAATTTGCTATAACTTCAGTTTGAAGTTTTATTAATATACACAACAAAAAAACGACAGTCAACAACTGCTGGCTGTAAAAGAAAAAAGAAAGAAAGAAATTAAAGTTATTTACATTTTAATCATATTTACACTATTAAAACACCTTTATCTCAAGGGTGATTGTTAATCACCCATATCTGGCATATACCTTAATCGTATATACTAAATTATTTACAATTAAAACGAATTAAAGAAAATACCTTTACTGGTGTCCTGAAGATGGGTATTTAAAGGTAGAGGCTCGTGCGTGTTTGTAATTATTTATCGATCCTGTGGATAAGCCAAATATGCTTTTTGAGAATACTGAATTTTGTTATACTCATTAAAATGTTTTGTAGAACCAATTTTACAAATGCAACGTGCTATGAATAATCACAATAATTCTCGTTACCAAGTCAACAATTTCATAATCTCATTAAAATATTTCCTACAAAGTTCACTTACCAAAAGGAAGATCTACCCACGTCAATCCAGCCAAAACCGGTAGAAACGTTGATGTGCACGGCGAAAGCCCGATAATATAAACGCTAAACGGTAATCAGGGCACAAGTTGGCGAAAATATCTCTCGCAAGATCGCTGGATCTGTCAGTCAACAGTCGGACTTCCGAATTTCTGCATACGCAATCTCGCGCCAATCATGATCACATGATATTCATATATGCAAAAATACACGTATCTATACGCGGATGACGCCCTATAGTGCCGGGTGAGCGCACTCACTGGAAAATTAGTTCGACCGGTCACACTCACCGCCGAAAAGAAAATACTTCGGATGCCGTGGTCATTTGTGTTGCTGTTTTTTTTTTGGTATTGGTATTGGTATTTTATTTCATACACCTCGTGGCCAAACGGCCAAATTACATGTATGTTACAGAAATAATACATCAAAAGATAAGACACCATATAACCACATCACATCCTCACATAATAATAATAACCTGACAAGGGTAAACCCTATTCAAAGTTTAAAAGTGCTAAAATTTACTTATTCAGAATATCAATAAAAAAGGGAATGGGACTTTTCTTAAACCGTGTGGTTCTGACAGAAAGCTGAGAAATTGTGTGACTGTTTCTAAGACGTCTACCATGGTTCTCAAATCTGGTTGGAGGCAACAAGGAAGAAGTGCGAATGTTTTTACCAAGTGTTTTGGCAAATTTAATGCAATGGCTTAATCTCCTATCGGCCAGGGATTCTAGTTTACAGATATAAAGGCTGTCCTCATACCCATTAAAATTATGACCCAATATAATCTTACAAGCTCTCTTTTGAATGGATTCAATATCATCGGATTGTTTACATGTGAGACCAGAATGCCATATGACGTCAGCATATTCAAGGACAGGTCTGACATAACCAGTGTACACTGTAATAAGCTCGAATAAATTAAAACCAAACCTTTTCAAAGTGCGTAACAGAAACAATTTCTTGTTGGCCTTTTCAAGTAGTTTTTTAACATGAACGGTCCATTTGAGGTAATTTTGCAGCCACAGCCCTAAAACTTTAGCTTCAGAGACGTATGGAATTCTCACTGTACCGATATGTAGGTTACTAAACAAAGGAGGAGTTTTTCTAAAGCAGACTTGGATGGCCTGACATTTGCTGGGATTTAATTTCAGATGATTCTCATCAGACCACAGACGAAAATTTTCTAATTGAGTCTGCATAGAGCCTGGATTGTTGGCAGAACGATTCTCGGCAAATGTCAGGTCATCAACATACTTCCAACATTTAGTACTCGCATCGTGGGCGGCAGAATTAACAAGGATTTGAAAACATAAAGGGCCAAGTTTGGTTCCCTGTGGGACACCTCCATTCAAAAAAACATAATCTGACAAAATACTGCTAAATCTAACACATTGTCGCCTGTTATGAAGAAAGTCGCAAATCCAGGGAACAATGGCCCCGCGAACTCCCATGTCAATGATCTTTGTAATAAGGCAGGTGTGGTCAACATGGTCAAAAGCCTTAGAGAAGTCCGTCAGGACCACTGTTCCCACGTTGCGACTATCTTCATCAGCACCCTGAAAAAGATAATGAACAAGATTAATTAAGTAATGTGAAGTAGAGACACCTTCGATATTACCAAATTGACGGATATCAACCTTATCTTTTATGTCAGATCTAACCCAACGAGTGATAAAACCCTCAGCAATTTTAGCGAAAACCGAAGTAAGTGACACGGGCCTGAGTTTTTCAATAGTGGGAGGAGATTGTTTAGGAATTGGTACTACAATTGCCTCCTTCCATTGCCCTGGAACTTTCCCAACATTAAAGGAACAATTAATAACATCCGTTAAAGGAATGCTTAATTCATAGGCGAATTCCTTGGCTAGCCTGGAGGGAAATTTATCTGGACCGCTAGCTTTGGTAGCTTTTATTTTCCTTAGCTCCGCAAATACATCCCAGGGGTACAAATAAGTCACAGGTTCACTCGCAGGTAAAAAGGCAGGCAACTTAAAATAGTTTAAAGGTTCAAGTTTGTCCGACACACTAGCAAAATGATAATTAATTGCATTGGCTTTACCTTTAACATCAATATCCACAATACCTGGGACATGAAGCCTGAGCTCTTTTTTCTGAGCATTAGTCAAAACTTTAATTTGTTGGTGCCATTTTCTAGGATCAGTTTGCTGAAGGGTTCTAACTCTATTAGCATAATAATTAACTTTGGCCTTCCCAATTTCCCTTTTTACTGCGTTTCTAAGTGTACGCCATTTTTGTCGATTGTTAGAAGCATAAGCAGCCTGACGGTCATTGAGCAAATTCTTAATATGAGGAGAAATCCAAGGTTTATCTTTATGATGACCACGAACCCTTTTAACAGGAAAATACAGATCGAGGGCCTTATCAAGCAATTCATAAAAGGCATCAGTTTTTTCTTGAAGGTCATGACAAAGTAACACTTCATCCCAAGTTTGATTTTGAATCCATGAACCAAAGGCCCTAATACCCGAATCATGAAATGTACGGACTTCTTTATTAACAAAAGAGTTCTTAACTTTACCCTGCCGTTTTGGTTTCCACAAAACACATACGTGGTCACTACAACCAATTGGCGATAGTGAATTTGGCTTGTTATAAAAACTCTTAAGTTCATGGTTAGTCAGTATGAAGTCAAGAGTACAATCTCCTCGTGTGTGAAAGTCAACAATCTGATAGAGATCATTACCACTAACAATTGGAAAAATGTTCAACCGATTAAAGTCACCAAGGATAACAATACCAATGTCAGGGTAACGAGTTCTTAAAGAGTCAATTTCCTGCAAGAGATGTTCGACCAAGGTTTGCTGGAGTGGCGAGTTTGTCGTGATGTAAACTGCACAAATAACAATAGACGAAATTCCACGAGGCAGCTTATTTGGTCGAACCTTGACCCACAAGCACTCCAATTGCTCAGGAACAATTATACTGTCTATTTCGCTGGCTGGTATCCCATCTTTAATATACACCGCAACTCCGCCTCCTCGTTTATGATCACGGCATTTTGAAAAAAGTTGGTAGCCATCAATGTTCAACTGGTTGTCCGGGATGTTGGGAGAAAACCATGATTCCGTAATTACTCCAATGTCAACTCCATGTTGGTTGAAAATAATCTCAGCTTCGTCAAATTTATTCACCAATGACTGGGCGTTTGTCATAAACAATGTAGGCAAAACAAAAGCTGACAATGATCCCTCATTATGACGGACTGGGATGTTACGTAATGTCCTGGGCCGAACACAATGAGTTTGGACAGGACTGTCCAGATAGGTTCTTGTTGAAATGAGAACTTGGATTGGTCGGATACTGTTTCTGCCGCCTCTCCTCCCTCGTCTTCGTTTCATAATTCCTAGCGAACTGGCAGTTCCAAAGGTCGACTTGGGTACAGTGCATTTGACTCCGCGGAGATCCAATAATTCCTGACGTGTGTACTTAAGACGTGTTCCTAAATCCGGCATTACAACTTGTTGGGTTCGATAACCTTTATCCACTGTGGTCTTGAATCGAACCGTACCCTCGTCAATGTCGAAGCAAGATGGGCCAGGGTTCTTCAGGATATCCATGTAAACAGTAATATATGTAGGCGGATCATGTCCAGGGATATGCAGACTTGTCTGACCATGTTTTGTCCATTTCGCGCAGGGCATTTTCGATGAACAGAAACCCTTACTGTGCAGAGCTTTAAATGTAGGTCTGTTACGCGAGTCAAAAAGCATGATTTGGGTTGAACAAACAGCTGCCAAACGTTGCCGATTCTCACATTCCGAACCAAAGGCTTTCATACTCACGACATGCTGCAAGCATGCAAACAGGAATAGGACTTGTACACACGAGTTGTTGTAATACGGTGCATGCCGATTCACAGTAGCCATGTTGAAATATCACACTCGTAATACTAATACAATGTAGGCTAACAGTAACAGCAGGTAACAGTTCAAGAACTTGAAGTCACAAATCACACAATTCTGGCACCTTAGCTTCATCAAAACTTGAACCAAGGTATCACAAAGTACGCACAAAACACACTAGTTGCATAAAAATACAAAAATCAGTAAAACCAACCACGATGAGGCTGGGTTTAAAAGTTTAAAAAGTTAAAAACCGGAGCACACAAGAATAAGACAGGCAGCTAGGAACAGCGCCCTCTATGGTTTTTTGCTGTGAACAGATGCCGCGTTGTGTTGCATGTAGCGATGATGTGGACGCTGGAAATTGTATCTTGTAGAACTGTATAAAGAGTATGCTATGAAAATAGACACATACATCAAGCCAACGTTCAGAGGACTGTTCAACCACATAGTATAAAACTAACGGAGATTACCTCAAATGGAAGGAGCCCCAAAAGAAAAGGTGGCGGCGTATGCATCGCAATGTCGTAAGTATATATAGGTCAAGTACAATATGTAGACCTGAAATGATGCAACAAGTCAGCTATCTTGACTAATGCTAATATAGTCCGTTCTAGAATCCCACTATAGAGTTATAGGTTCTCTCGTCAAACATTCGCACATTCAAGAAGTTACCGACGACAGAATGAAATACAACAATTTGGTAACTTGGGTACATAAAGCATGAAAAATCTGTGAAATTGAAACACGTAATTCTCTTGTTACTACTTTAGCAAGAGTTCGGAATAAATTTACCCGTCGTGCCAACTCAGCAAGGATGGTAAACTAGTAGTCCATTTGCACAGTTTTGGATAATGCAGTTCGTAAATATCCGAAACATATGCTGAGGACACAATTAGGACAATTATTATTGCACAGGAAGTGTCGAAGCTCAGTTCAAAGGTCAAAGTGAGAGTAGTGAATATGAGTATGAGATTCAGTAAGGATAGGAACAGCAAAATGCCTCGATTAGAGTCGGTTGATACAATGCTTTGTTGTGTGAGAACGGAACGTGGCTCATGGAAAGGGTTTCTATGTTTTCCTTTAGTTGAACGTTCCGACCGGCGTGCCGTAGGTGCTTCTGTCGCAGCTTCTTCCGTCGCAGCTTCTTCTGTCGCAGCTTCTTGGCGTCGGGGCTCATCACAAGGTGGCAACAGAATTCCAATTTCCACATCTGAGTCCGAATCTGTGTCGCCGGTTTCATCCAACTCACACTGTGTAGCATTGGGCAATGGTGAAGCTCTGGGCTCTTGGTGCACAAGATGTGGCGGAACTAGCTTCAGCTCTCTGGAATTCACCACTTTCTTCTCTCCTCTGCCATCAGCTAACTGGATCACGTAGACATATGATGACGGATCTGGATCACCTACTATCCGATACAAGACTGGTGAGTAATAGTCTTGTATTTTGGCACGACCTTTATGTCAAATCCTACGGTAGACGTAATCCCCTTTTTTGAATTTATTAGGATTCGTCCTACGGTCAAAGTAAGATTTACTTTTGGCTTGTTCTCGTTCTAATTTTGCACTAGCAAGCCTGTAAGCCTCCTCTAACCTCCGCTGGTGTAAGGCAATCCAATCATCGCCAAAGGTAGTGTCACGTTTTGCAAGTAAGAGGTCTAAAGGGAGTGAAGGCTCCCGCCCAAACATAAGATAGAAAGGAGCAAATCCAGTTGAGGCATGCTCAGTGCAGTTGTATGCATATACCACTTCAGAAAGGTGTTTAGGCCAGGATAGTTTTTGTTTGCTGGAAAGGGTACGGAGGAGATCATGCATCGTACGGTTGAAACGCTCGCATTGAGAATTCCCTTCAGGGTGATAGGGTGTGGTGTGAGATTTGGAAATATTGTAGAGTTCGCAGAGATTACGTATGAGAGTAGATTCGAATTGTCGACCTTGGTCGGAGTGGATGCGTTGAGGTGGTCCATATTTAGTGAACCATTCACGGACTAAGATAGACGCTGTGGTTTTTGCCGTCTGATCTTTGGTAGGAACGGCTACGGTGAACTTTGAGAAAATGTCCGTCATGACTAAGACATTTTCTGTACCATTTGTTGCAGGTTCAAGAGTGGTGAAATCAATAGCAAGTATTTCGAGAGGCCTAGTAGCACACAGATGACCAAGGGGGTTTTTCACTGGCGGAACAGGTAACTTAGCTACATTACAACGTTCACATCCCTTAACCCATGCTTTAATGTCTTGGGACATGTATGGCCAAAAACAACGATGTCTAGCTAAACTCATCGTCCGCTCCTCACCCTGATGCCCAAATTCATCATGGAGTTTTCTCATGACCTCCGGTCTCATTGACGCTGGAAGTACAAGTTGTCGTAGTGGCCCCATTCGAGGATCATTTACCTCACGAAAGAGGACACCGTCAATGACAGACACGTGTTTTGCCTGCCTCTTCAAGACCTTTACCGCCTTAGATTCAGGAGAATGTTTGGAATGGTCTGGTGTTTGTCTTGCCAAGTAATGGTCAATGAAGTACCCAATATCAGGGTCAGAAACCTGCAACGTATGTAGCTCTTCGTTGGTGTACGAAGGGAAAGAGGAAACATTACAGCAGTGTTCAGAAATAATGCGAGGCGGACTGAGCTCTACTACACTTTGCATTACTTTGATTTGAAGATCAGTGGGAAGGGTTGTGGACTGTTCATCTGGTCTTCGTATAGTGGCAATTTCTGAGACAGACACACTATGAGCATAATGGTCACCTTCGTTTTGTCTGGACAAACCGTCGGCATTGCTATTACTTCTACCTGGTCGATACTCCAGACGGAAGTCAAAAAGGGCCAAATCAGCAACCCATCGCTGCTCTGTGGCACCTAGTTTAGCAGTAGAGATATGCGTCAATGGATTGTTGTCTGTTCGGACAGTACAGGAAGACCCGTAAAGATAATCCTTGAACTTTTCCGTTATTGCCCAGTGCAAGGCCATCAGTTCCAACTTCATCGAACTATACTTCTGCATGGTCTCTTCCTTACCCCGTAGTCCTCGACTGGCGTATGCAATTACGTGTTCTCGTCCATCTTGGACCTGAGAAAGAACAGCCCCTAATCCGGACAAGCTGGCATCAGTGTCAAGGACAAACGGCTTGTTGAAGTCTGCAAAGGCCGAGATGGGTGGCGAGACAAACGCTGACTTCAATTCGTCCATAGCAGTTTGGTGTTCTTCGGTCCATCGATTTGTGAAGTAGTTGGGTGAGTGTTTTAGACAGTCAGCGACCAAGGAATGTAGGGGGCGAGATATCTTGGCGAAGTTGGAAATGTAACGCCGGTAATAACTGGCGAAACCCAGAAAAGAACGAAGCTGTTTTACACTACGTGGAGTGGGCCACTCCACTATAGCTCTGGTCTTTTCTGAGTTTGTAGCAATCCCATCTTCGGACAAGACGTGCCCAAGGTACTGAATCTTTTTTCGAAACAGATGACATTTGGACGGTTTGAATTTGAGGTTATGTTGACGTAGCCTGGTAAAAACCACGTCAAGATGCTGGAGGTGCTGGTCGAATGTTTTCGAAAACACACAAATGTCGTCTAAATAAACGAACAGGAATTGATATATGAGATCCCCCATACACCGCTGCATCAATCGTTGAAAGGTCGCTGGCGCCCCACACAGACCAAATGGCATTCTGATGTATTCGTATAGCCCCATCGGTGTAGTGAAGGCCGTCTTTTCCCTATCAGCCTCATTCACCCGAACCTGATAATAGCCACTAGCTAAGTCAAGAGACGAAAATAATTTTGCCCCCACAGGCGCATCAATGAGCTCAGAAATTCTGGGGAGAGGAAAGGCATCCTTTTTTGTCACAGAATTTAGACGGCGGTAGTCAACACACATTCTTAGGGATCCGTCCTTTTTCCTCGCTAGCACGACTGGCGCCGAATAAGGACTGTGGCTTTCGACGATAATGCCATGCTCAAGGAGTTGCTTTATGTGGTTCTTCACCTCTTCATATTGGTTTGGGGGGACACGCCTATATGTCTGTGAGATTGGTTCACTAGTGTTTGATGTGATGTGATGTTCAACAGTGTCGGTATTGCCCACGTCAAAGTCATGCTGTGAAAATATGTCACGGTGCTTCTCAAGAAGGGACCTAATTTTTGTGAGTTGGGTGGTGTCACCGTCAAACTCTGATAGGTCGACAGGGATATCTGACTGAGAAGGTGAGAAAGTTTCAGTAGACTGAATATTACATACATGAATCTCGTTAGCAGATACACGGAAATCTATTTCTTGGGAGTTGCCATTCACTACTGTGTCGACTCCTCTGAGGGTACCGATTCGAGTTCGAGGTTGGAGAACAAAGCCAGACAAAGAAACGTTATCGATTCGAACAGGAAATACTCTGTCCACTTCGACCAAAGTAGAGGCCACTAGGATGCCAACTGGAAGGTGGTCACAAGTCCTGTAGGGTTCTATCACAGCTACAGGATAAGACACATTTTTGGAGGCCCATGCATCTACAACTACATACGACTCGGGTGGAATGTACACGGGGTATCTCGGAGATTTTACCACACTAACTCCTTCTTGCTCTTTCACCCTGGTGTCAATCTGATGAGTGAGGACCTCTCTCAGAAAATTTAGAGGACCTGCTCTGGTTTCTTCACATCCACGAAGTAAGGGATCAAGTACGTTCATGCCGAGAAGACCAGGCACTTTACGCTTCTCTCTGAGGTTTGCTTCATCTGTAGAATCTTTTACAACCAAGAAACCCATTTTTGGTAGTGTTACGTCCTGATATGTCAAGTCAAGTTCTAAATAGCCAATGTAAGGAATCTCCAGGCCATTTGAAGTCGTTATTTTAAACCAGAGGTTGTCCTGCTTAAGTTTAGCTCCGGTTGGAAGAAAATGTGTTTGGAAACATTCTTCAGTGATAGTGGAGACCATAGATCCAGTGTCAACAAGAGAAGATAAGGTGACATCCCCTAGCTGAACATTTAAAACTGGACAGTTCCCTATAAGGTGACAAGCTGACTGAATAGTGGAAATTTCTGGGTCTTTACCATCCCTCTCGGTCGATTGACCCGTCACGTCGAGAGGATCTAGTTTTCCTGAGCCGAATTAGAGGAACTCGACTTCTGTAATCTAGCAATGGTATCCCTAGCCTCTTGTGCCAACTTGTGCCCTGATTACCGTTTAGCGTTTATATTATCGGGCTTTCGCCGTGCACATCAACGTTTCTACCGGTTTTGGCTGGATTGACGTGGGTAGATCTTCCTTTTGGTAAGTGAACTTTGTAGGAAATATTTTAATGAGATTATGAAATTGTTGACTTGGTAACGAGAATTATTGTGATTATTCATAGCACGTTGCATTTGTAAAATTGGTTCTACAAAACATTTTAATGAGTATAACAAAATTCAGTATTCTCAAAAAGCATATTTTGCTTATCCACAGGATCGATAAATAATTACAAACACGCACGAGCCTCTACCTTTAAATACCCATTTTCAGGACACCAGTAAAGGTATTTTCTTTAATTCGTTTTAATTGTAAATAATTTAGTATATACGATTAAGGTATATGCCAGATATGGGTGATTAACAATCACCCTTGAGATAAAGGTGTTTTAATAGTGTAAATATGATTAAAATGTAAATAACTTTAATTTCTTTCTTTCTTTTTTCTTTTACAGCCAGCAGTTGTTGACTGTCGTTTTTTTGTTGTGTATATTAATAAAACTTCAAACTGAAGTTATAGCAAATTCTGTACCACTGTTTCTTTTGTATCCATCGGTCAAGAATTGGCGTAGTCGGCAGGGTGGTACAGTTTCGCACAAAATTAACAAAAAAACGACAGTCAACAACTGCTGGCTGTAAAAGAAAAAAGAAAGAAAGAAATTAAAGTTATTTACATTTTAATCATATTTACACTATTAAAACACCTTTATCTCAAGGGTGATTGTTAATCACCCATATCTGGCATATACCTTAATCGTATATACTAAATTATTTACAATTAAAACGAATTAAAGAAAATACCTTTACTGGTGTCCTGAAGATGGGTATTTAAAGGTAGAGGCTCGTGCGTGTTTGTAATTATTTATCGATCCTGTGGATAAGCAAAATATGCTTTTTGAGAATACTGAATTTTGTTATACTCATTAAAATGTTTTGTAGAACCAATTTTACAAATGCAACGTGCTATGAATAATCACAATAATTCTCGTTACCAAGTCAACAATTTCATAATCTCATTAAAATATTTCCTACAAAGTTCACTTACCAAAAGGAAGATCTACCCACGTCAATCCAGCCAAAACCGGTATAAACGTTGATGTGCACGGCGAAAGCCCGATAATATAAACGCTAAACGGTAATCAGGGCACAAGTTGGCGAAAATATCTCTCGCAAGATCGCTGGATCTGTCAGTCAACAGTCGGACTTCCGAATTTCTGCATACGCAATCTCGCGCCAATCATGATCACATGATATTCATATATGCAAAAATACACGTATCTATACGCGGATGACGCCCTATAGTGCCGGGTGAGCGCACTCACTGGAAAATTAGTTCGACCGGTCACATGTGTATTAGTTTAAAGTCTGTTTCATTAATATTTTGGTTTCTTACAAAGTCTGTTGTACTTACGTAACTACAGTTATTGAGGAATCTTTGGTGGTTGTTAGGATCACTAACATCTTCAACCTGGAGAGTGGGCATATCAGAATAGAACATATCATTTTCCCTAATGTTATCTGGTGTATCTAGGGTAGGAGTGATGGAGCTGTTTATGTTTAAAAATTATTCATCATTTACATTATTGAAGGGGAATATATCAAACAGGCAAGAGGGACATATCCAAGGTTCATTACTGTGGGCAAGTTCATTGTAATTATCTAGTGTAAGATTAGTACATTTTAAATGAATCCACTTAGTGCAAAAGTCACAATATATTCCATTTTGATTCGTTTTTACTGGTTTGTTACAAGAAGAACACGGGAACTTTACTGGCATCGTTAGGGACACTTGAATGTATGAAATGAAGTACGGGGGGTATAATCAAAAGGGGGCAAATAACATACGGTTACTATACAATTACAAACAAATATTAATTTAAGACAAGACAAATACAAAAACAAACAAACAATGGTTTGCGCGTCGTCTTTTTTGTGTACTAAAATATGTAGGCTTCGTGACTGCAGAAGGTAGTATAGGCCTTAGACTGGTTCCCGTCCACATATTCCACACAGGAGAAATATAAGGACAGGTAAGGGGTGCTTCATCTTGATCTGTGATTGGTCGTCTTTGCGCGTGCGCATTGTGTTTTTTACATTTTGTGTTTTTTACCCGGCACGGCCGGGTTACAAATGTTAATGCAAAAATATGCGCACTTACTAAAACAAATAATTAAAATAATAATCACGTGACAGGCAGAATTCTGCCCGTCATGGCTACCCTTTACCGATCCCTAGATTTCCCCCGAATACTCTACAAAGACACAATAAATATACTAATAAGGATATTCATTTTGTATTACCGATCATTGACCAAATGATATAGCCCAGCTACAGCTTATTTAGTTGAGTTTGGTTGGTTATGAAGACCTTACGGTTGTTCACTAAGCATACAATCCGTCCATCCATGGTCCAGGCTTTAGTGACTTTACTGTGGTGTTGCGCGGATTTGAGGAGAGACTGGCGAATTTGCGTGAGGTTTTCCGAGATGGTGATGCCAGTTCCTTTGAGTTGCCTTTTCATGTTGAAAATTTCGTTTCGGGTAGAGTAACTGACGAGTTTAATGATCATCGGCCGAGGTCTTGTTTGTCGATTGGGGCTTCCGAGATTACCGTCATGCTTGGTTGGTCTCCCTAGACGATGCGCTCGGTCAATGTCTTTGTTATCCAAGTGTAGCGTTGGCATCAGCTCATTCAGGGTAGTAACAGTGTGCTGGCTGTAGTCATTGTTGGCGTGGGATTCACTTAGACCGTGAACAATGAGGGTATTCCGACGGCTGTATTGTTCAAGTTCATCCGTTTTGTTCAGGAGGGCTTGATGGATATCTTGATGGGCATTCATGCAGGATTCAAGGTGATTAATGGCGGATAGGTGTTTTTCCATGTCCATTTCAATGGCTTTGTATATGTCCTGGGTGACATCAGATGTGATGGCGGAGGTGACCTTTTTAGTAAAGGCGTCCGCTTCTGTGATTTTATCAACAATATTGCAGATGTTTTCGTCGGACAGAATTTTTGTTATCAGGGCGTCTGTCACTGCTTCGGCAATAGTAGATAACAAGATTTTGTCAGATAGAATGGTCTTTTTGATACTAGCCTTGAGCTGGTCGTCCATGGCAGTGGGCTTGTCAGGCGGCGATTCGGACCGTTGGGGTTCATCGTCTTTGTTCCGAGTAGACGATCGTAGTTTCTTGGTAGATCTCGTCTCGCTCATAATACAAAGAAGGCTTGGACTTTTACAGATCCGTAGGTCCGGCTATGCCAATGGACGACCAGCTATTTCTGTGAATTGACGAGCTGCTAAAAACACGTGATCCAATTGACAACACCTGAATGATTTGCACATAATTATATTTCGTCATTGTCGTCCAGACTCACGCTGTATATTGTCCCCGTTGCACGGTTTGCTCCACCCTTCGAAGAAAATGGTATAGTCCTCTTTTGTTAGGAATTCCGTTCTAGCACATATAAGCGCGCCATGTTCACTCAACTATGTCTTTGTTTTCTGTGGTTCGGTTTGCTCATACGTGTTATTCGCACCCTCTTGGATATTACTACAACCATCCATGCTACAACGAAACCTGGATTTATAAATATGTCTTCGAAAAAGTCGAAAAGCACCGCATCTGCTACATTGGCTGCGCCTCCACCGGATGCAGAACGGATGAATTCTGAGAGCTCGCAGGTTTTTACCTCACCATGGGTAAAACCTCGACAGGAAAGCGAGCAGGAACTAAGGTCACCACGCCTTGTTCCTTTTTCTGTGGCGACGGAACCGGTGTCACCGGCTCCACCACGTTACCACACGGCAGCTACCGGCACAACCCTCACCACGGGGTTTGCCAATATTGCCTCTACCTCACCATGGGTTCAGGAACACATTCCTACAGCAGCTACATATACAGCTGCACCTAGTATGACGGGCGTGCCACAAACCAGCCAGCACTCTGCATACCTCCCTCAGCAACAGCCCTTTGCTTTCAACCCATTCTTTGCTCAACAATGGATACCTTATCCACACTTCAATGCGCCTCAGACATCTCAGACGCCGGCCTTTGTTCGTGAACCAACGCGTTTTTTTGAACATGACACGCACGATGTAGAATCTGTCCTTGCCGACGAGACAATGTCTACCCAAGCGGATGATATTTTTCGCAATCCATACCACAAGGATACCGGCTCAGCTGTATCAGATAAAGTTTCATCATGGTGGAAGGAATTGCGCACAAATAAGCTCTCACACGACGATGTGAAAGACGAGTTACAGCCTTACCTTGTTCCGACATCGCAGGAACATTTATTTCGTGCACCGGAGCTACCTCCCCAGGTCAAGTCTACTTTCAAGGATATACGCTCATCGTTGGTTATACAGGATGACCGTCTCCGCGATGCGCACAATCAAGTTCTGCGTTCGGCGATACCCCTTGTGCAATTGTTCAATGCCATCGCGGATCCAACTACGCCGGATGAGATCGACAAGTCCTTAGTGTTGGACCATGTTTCTTCGGCTCTTATCCTACTCGGCTCGGCAAGTCATGGAGTAGCGCTTACTCGTCAACGAGCTTTTGATGAGTTACTCGACAAAAAATTCGAATCCATCAAGAAAAACTCTCCTACAGCTGATTGTTTGTTTGGTGGATCTATCCTCAAAGACATCGAGGACGCTGAAAAGGCAAGTAAACTGGCATCGAAGGTGACTAAGGGTCATCTACCTCTTACCAAAACCAACCGCTGGTCTCCATATGCAAGTGCATTATCTCGTCGAGGTCGAAACCAACGATCATTTCGCAGCAAATACCCTTTTCGGCAAAACATTCGACAGCCAAACTTCAGTAGTAGCTACAGGAAACAAACAAGCACTCGGACCAGGCCCCCCGACCGTTCTAACGACGGGACTCCAAAAAAGTAACCGAGATCCCGTCTGCAGGATGTCTCAGGTTCTTCCTTTCTCGCTGGAATCTGCTGACGCAAGACAGATGGATTTTGCAGGCTGTGGAAGGTTACAAAATTTCCTTCTTTCGTCCGCCAACTCAACTCCAACTTCCTGTAGCTCGTGTATATACAGCGGCCGAGGAGGCCATTCTTTCACAAGAAGTGAACAATTTGATTTCCAAAGGGGCAGTTCGCCCAGCTCAACCCAAGAAGGACCAATTTATTTCAACAATTTTTCTAGTACCGAAGAAAACAGGAGATCTTCGTCCTATTATAAACCTAAAATCTCTGAACAAGTTTGTGATTTACGAACACTTCAAGATGGAAGGTATTTCTTCAGTAAAAAACCTTCTGCAGAAAAACGATTTTTTATGTTCCATCGATCTGAAGGACGCGTACTTCACGATTCCCGTACACAGCGATCACCACAAGTACTTAAGTTTCCAGTGGAAAGATCAGCGGTACCAGTTTGTATGCCTACCGTTCGGCCTCTCCAGTGCTCCTCGAACATTTACAAAAGTTCTCAAGCCGGTGGCCACACACCTACGTCAGCAGGGAGTCCGTTGTGTGTTCTACCTGGACGACATCCTGATTATGGGAACATCGTCAGAGGAATGCACAACAAATGTGAACCTATCACTGAAACTTTTGCAAGAACTCGGGTTCCTCATCAATTGGGAAAAGTCGTGCCTTGTCCCAGCTCAAAACATTGTGTATCTGGGATTCAACATAGATACGTCATCAATGACGTTGTCACTGCCAGCTCACAAGGTAGACAAGATCACCCAGTCGTGTCTGTCTGTTCTCCAGCAGCCACTGGTAACAGTACGGGAGTTGGCAAGTCTAATCGGTCAGTTGTCGGCCACTATCCTCGCTGTTCTTCCAGCTCCACTGTTTTACCGCAGCCTACAGCAGGACAAAATCACAGCCCTGCGGTTGGAGAACTTTTACGAGACCACGCTCGCGATCTCACCCGAAGCTCGACACGAGTTGGAATGTTGGGTTTCATGCCTACAGAGATGGAACGGACGGTCTCTTCTGAAATCCGATCCGGACATAGTAATCCAGACAGACGCGTCCCTACAAGGATGGGGCGCGTGTACAAGTCAACAGCACACAGGAGGCCGTTGGACCGCACAGGAATCGAAACATCACATCAACCATCTGGAACTCTTGGCGGCAATGTTCGGACTCCAGTCTCTGATTCGCCAATCCAACATTCACGTGCGTCTACAAACGGACAGTTCAACAGCTCTAGCATATCTACAACACAAGGGCGGCACTCGATGTCCGCATCTGTCGCAGTTAGCAGTCCAGATTTGGCTGTGGTGTCTGGAACGGGAAATCACTCTCACGACAGAATTTCTTCCCGGTTCAACCAATGTAACGGCAGACGCTCTTTCGAGAGTATTCAACGACCACACGGAGTGGCAACTCAATCCTCAGTTATTCAATCTACTCACAGAGAAGTTGAATTACCATCCACGAGTCGATCTCTTTGCATCACGACTCAACCGCCAGTTACCAGTCTATGTTGCTTGGAATCCGGATCCGCATGCCTGGCACATCGACGCGTTCACCATCAATTGGAAATCCCTCCGAGCGTATGCGTTCCCACCTTTCGCTCTTCTGTCACGCTGCGTTCAAAAGATCCGCCAAGACTCGGCGATAGTTCTTCTAGTGGCTCCAATCTGGATGGGTCAACCGTGGTTTCCTTGCTTGCTGGATCTGGCCATCCGACGTCCAGTTGCTCTTCCCCAGCGAGCCGATGTGTTGCGTCTTGTTCACAACAATCAAAGGCATCCCCTCGGGGGAAAACTTCGTCTAGCCGCTTGGCTGTTATCAGGAGATCCCTGTCTGCGCGAGGTTTTTCAAAGAACGTGTCCGATATTATTCTCCAGTCATGGCGGCCTGGCACAATCAAACAGTTTCAGTCGTCATGGCAACGATGGCATAGCTGGTGTGTTGAGAGGAAGATTGATTCTGTTCGAGCTCCTCTAAATGAAATCTTGGATTTTCTCAGTCATCTGTTTGATGAAGGTCTGCTTTATCGGACCTTGAATGTTTACAGATCAGCAATTTCTTCAGCTCATGATCTAGTTGATGGTCTTCCAGTGGGCAAACACCCCATCATGACCCGCTTCTTCAAGGGTATTTTCAACTTGAGGAAACCTAAACCAAGATATTCCACAACATGGGATGTTTCTAAGGTCTTGTGTTACTTCAGACAACTGCCTGACAACAAAAATCTGACTTTACGACAACTGACATTGAAACTTGCAATGCTTGTGGCATTAGTTACGGCAGGTAGATGTTCTTCCTTGACATCACTAGATCTACGCTACATGAGGAAAACTCAAACAAGCTGTGTTTTTACACCAACAAAACCATCTAAAACAACAACTGCATATTCTACGACTAAAGACATACACCTAGTGGCGTTCCAAAATGATCGCAAATTGTGTGTTAAAGATGCTCTGGATGAATACCTTCGCCGTACAGAGCCTCTTCGTAGTCACAACGACTGCAGATCTACAGAACTGTTCTTGTCGTTCATTAAGCCACATCGCCCGGTTGTGTCATCCACAATCGCGAGATGGTTGAGGTCTGTGATGACTTGTGCGGGCATAGACACCACGATATTCCTCGCACATTCCACACGAGGTGCCTCTACATCAACAGCCGCCAGAGCCGGTGTGCCGACTGCCGTTATTCTGCAATCGGCCAATTGGGCATCGGAAGACACCTTTACGAAGTTCTACAAGAGAGACCTTCATACATCAGCAGAATTTAGCTCAGCAGTGTTGGCGTCGACATAGCTTTCAAGTATACAGCGTGAGTCTGGACGACAATGACGAAATATAATTCAAAATTATGTAAAGGTACTTACCTGCCATATAATTGGAATTATATGAGTCATTGGAGGAGAGAATCACGCTCCCTCCCTGTTACTTCCCGCCCACGTGATTCGACGCCTCCACTGTAAGACTACATGTACTTTAAACGAGACATAGTTGAGTGAACATGGCGCGCTTATATGTGCTAGAACGGAATTCCTAACAAAAGAGGACTATACCATTTTCTTCGAAGGGTGGAGCAAACCGCGCAACGGGGACAATATACAGCGTGATTCTCTCCTCCAATGACTCATATAATTCCAATTATATGGCAGGTAAGTACCTTTACATAATTTTGAACTTTAATGCCTCTTGTTCTAACGGTAGCCCATATAGACCATGACAAAAACATTATGTTCTCTTGTTCCTTTAATTCTTTTGAGTAGTGTACTACACAGGCCATCCCATAATAGTACATAGTTCAAGAGTAAGGAGGCCCATCAAGGTCATTACAATAACTATTACCCCCCCCCCCCCCCCCCCCCCCTCCTAAGCCGATGTGTACATGTAGGAGAGATAAGCAATGTTTGGTTAGCAAAAGGCAATTTGCAGTCTATGACAATTTACAAAATCATCAGTTAACAAGATTACTCACATTCTGTCTTATGTGAAATAAGCAACAAAACTATGGGGCTAGGCAACTTTGCGACACAGCGTAGTTCGTGCGGTCACAGTGCCCTGGACCGGGATCACTGTTTCGTTAATGGCGACGAGGTTTTCGTCACTCGACGAGGTTACGACAGGAAGTTGAAACTTTTCGTACAGCTCACTTGCGATGAGGAAAGAACTGGATCCGGTGTCCAATAAGGCAGCGACGCGGGCATGGCCGTTAAAAACTGCCTCGACATGGGGACCGGTGCATCTGCTCCCCACACTGTCAAGTGTTGGGCAGGAAGGAGTCTGCACAAAGTTATTTCGCGGTGTTGATTCACGTGGTTTCGTGTTTGGCGGTAGTGTACTGCTGGGGGTTGCAGGCGATTTCGGATTTGTCATTCGTTTGTCACGCTCACGGGAGGGAGTGGGCAATTGGCAGCCTAATGTATGATAGCCTTACAGTTATAGCAAATTGTTGTGAACTGTCCGGGCATGCGTTGAGTTTGTGACGATCGTTGGGGGTTGACACGTGGGCTCTCCCTAGGGTGGAAAGGACTAACAGTCTTGGAGGGCACCGATTAATTTGTAGATCTCGTGTCTCCACGAGTCGGGTTAGAACCGGTGAAATTTGCTCGACGATGGAGTAAATACTCGTCAGCCTGTTTGGCTAGATCCGCGAGAGACGTTGGTTTTAATTCGTGTAACTTAGGGCGAAATGTGTCGTCATTGACCGTTGATAAAAATAGGTCAATCATGACTAAATGGGAACTACGCATATACACCAGTCCAAAATGTAGTTGCATATATTTTAATAAGTCCTAAATGTGTGCTCCCATCTTCAAATAAATTTGTATTGATCATTTTTAGCTGTGTATTTTGGTAGGTGAACACACGCCTAGGTTCAGACTATCTGCCGAGTATAGGCCTGTGGTAGACCTACGTCAAAGTTACGTTTAAATCAATGATGTAGCCTACGGTAGTTAGGCCTAGTTATTTCAGAAATCCAATCAGACATCAACACGTATACTTTAGAGGTCACTAAAACAAACCCGTAGCCATGGTCGAAATCACAACATTTTCCATTATTTCTTGACACTCTCCAATACTCTGACAGATGCTAGTTTAAATTGCTGACTGCCTGAGCCAACTGAGGAGGGATCACTGAGGAGGGAATTTTCTGAATAAAGTCCAACTTCTTCTTCTTTGATGGAGAGATAATTATTTTTTTCTCTGAGAAGATTTTTCTTTATTGGTGTTGAGCGATGGACGAGACAACGGCTGCAAATTTCTTTGGATTCTTTGGTAGAACTTTCCAGGATCTTGACAAAGCCTTTCTCCTTGCACTATCCGAAGCAAACAATGGAGGTGTATTTGGTCTGGATTTGTAGGTACGCTTTGTTACTTCAGCTTTCATGGCAGCATACTGTGCTCTTCGTTTTTCATTCACCCGTCTTCTCTTTTGAGCACTCATTTGAGCTCTCTGTTTTTGTTTTGCCAATTGCCACTTCGCTCTCAGTACTTGTGCCTCTGCCCGAGTGATTTTCTTTGATGGTTTGGTGGATTCCATTTGTATTCCAGCATTTTTCCTCCTCTGTCTACACCGCTGCATTCTTATTCTACTCAGCTCTCGGTCTCTTGCTCTGCCTTCCTCACTTCTGCTCAGCCGCCATAATTTCGTTCGTGCCTGCTCATTCTGACAATGTGCCGCATACTTTTCAGAGTTTTTACTTATAAGCCGATATTCAAGTTGATACTCGGCATTGGTTCTCCTTTTGTGACTCTGTTCTTTTTCACCTAGTCCTTTACACTGATTACGCGGCCGAAGCTTCATAGTGTTACACGTACGTGTATCTACATGTACATGTGTATCTAATGTTTACCCGTCTACAGGTCTACATGCAGAAGTACATGTGCACTGAAAATATAATTGAGAGGGAAACATTTCAAAGATTCCTGTGTTACGGCCACCGTACTTTTATATAAAACACACCCCTCTGATAAATGGTAGAGTCGGGTTGTTCGAAGTCGGGCATGCATGCTACACCAGATTTCGTTAACAATGCTTCGGTCAGGTGAATAAGCCTTATACGTATCTGGCGGCCATCTTGTTGGAGACAGTGAAAGGGAACACTTTGGCTGCTCGCGGCGTACACGTACGTTCGATTGTATTGTCATCACAAATATTAGGTAGGTTTATTGCCAGATTTTGCAATTTATGCTCATTGTGCATGCCTTAAGTGGCAATTTTTGAGTTTGTACGGTAATATAGAAGGAGTAAAAGCAAATTGTATCGACTCATTTTGTGTAATTTAGACAGAAACATGGATCAAGCAAATACAGTTGATTGCCCGGTTCCCCAAACGAAAATTGTCCGAGGCGCCCGGCCGGCCGCACAAAAACCTACTTTTATGGAAAGGTAATCAGTCAGAAATATCCGGAATTTATTCAGCTATCCAAGACACTAAACATTTTTATAACAATCGGTTGGAAAAAATGCTTCCGAGCAATTTTAAGAGGTAGGAAGATTGCCCGGTTTCGCAAAGGTTTGCCGGTTCCGCAAATACCGCCTTAGCATATGGAAAGTCTTGTATTTCCGACATGGCCGGCCGTGTGCACGCTCGCGCGCGTGTCACGGTAGCTCAGAATGGCCATTGCTTCATTTCAAACTCTTGCATTTTGCCGGGATGTGATTCCTCTGGATTTTCCTGAAACTTAATTTGCTTTTGTATAATTTTTGTAAAAATGTTTCCTAATGGAGGCTTTGTCAACTAAATATCTATCAGATTCAGATTTGGTGGCGACTTTGGGGTTTCCAAAATACAGGGATTTTAACAACTATAATTTTTAGCAAGTCATGTAGCCTAAACTTGTACTTCATCCATGCTTTATCTCTGTTTTATTCTAGACCATCCTTGCAGAGGAATACCGAACATCATCAGGATTTGGTGCAACTGCTTTCCTGCATTTTTAGAGATATTATCAGTGGAAATTTTCACTCCCAAAACATGGGGAAGATGCTGAATTAGCCATTTGCATGTTTTACATGAATACTTCATTTGTATACATGTAGTCATGTACACTAATTATCTACTTCACCAGACAAAAATGTTGTTGCTATGTGGAGGCTATGCAAATGTAACACTCAAAAGGCCAATTGGATGAACTGAAAATTGTTTTGTTTTGGGGATAACAAAAACAAAAAAAAACAATTTACCTCTGGCTATAACAAAAGAAAAATATAAACAAATGCACGCTGCAACAATAAACGATGCATGAAAAACAAAGCGTAGAGTATCATATTAGTACCGTGTATTATGTCAAACAATGTGTTTGATTTAAGATAAAGAGACGCATTAACAGAATTTATCAATCAAGAAACAGTCACCAACAGTATTAATGGAATGTAATATGTGTCTTGTAGCTGTTGAAAGTTTTAAAATGTTCCGACACATGTATATAACAGCACTCTGAAATAAATTTAAAAGCACACGTTGGAGGAACATTGTCTAGTTTTTCTATTGACGGATTTTTTATTCTTTGAACGTAATATATGTTGTATGAAATTGTTTAATCAAACCAACTCGTCTTAAGGGTAATAATGTTTATCTCTCCATTAGAAGTAGCTATGCTGTCGGTCTATACACAACTGGAATCTGAAAAAATAAAATAATAAAAAGCTTAATTAATAGCAAATTGTATGCTTCATCATTCAGGTCACACACTGTTGTCCTGTGCAGCTTACAAGACTTTATATATGCTAAGGCGCTATTTGCGGAACCGCGCAATCTTCCTACCTCTGAAAATTGCTTGGAAGCATTTTTTCCAACCGATTGTTATAAAAATGTTTAGTGTCTTGGATAGCTGAATAAATTCCGGATATTTCTGGCTGATTACCTTTCCATAAAAGTAGGTTTTTGTGCGGCCAGGCGCCTCGGACAATTTTCGTTTGCGGAACCGGACAATCAACTGTATTTGCTTGATCCATGTTTCTGTCTAAATTACAAAAAATGAGTCGATAAAATTTGCTTTTAGGCCTACTCCTTCAATTTTTTGTACAAACTCAAAAATTGTCACTAGAGGCATGCACAATGAGCATAAATTGCAAAATGTGGCAATAAACCTACCTAATATTTGTGATGACAATACAATCGCACGTACGTGCACGCCGCGAGCAGCCAAAGTGTTCCCTTTCACTGTCTCCAACAAGTCGAATGGTGGCGCTCTTTTCAAGATGGCCGCCAGATACGTATAAGGCTTATTGCTATGTACATGTCAGCTGTTGGAATCATTGGAAATTTTAATCTATTATATTTATTTGTATAAATAACGGTACTTAAAAAGATGTTACATTAGTCTATCGTCTTCGTCGTTTTTCGTCATACGTGTTGTTTGCTTTCACATTGGCCATGTGGACATTGACTTTTAAGTTTCAGTTCGTCAAAGTCTTCCGTTAGTTTTGATATGGTAGTTCTTCATACGGCATATCGTGTGACTGTTTTTGTTTGCCGTATCGTCCTGACTTCATGAACATTTTCCGCTGGACGGACCACCGTGGGCTGGATTCCCAAACCGTGGGTTCGAAATGGAACTCCGCGGGCCGGAACTAACTGTACTTGTGGAAACCGGTGGGATGAAGCTTCGCTTTCGTGAGAAACGGACTAAATCTGGTGGGCCCTTTCTAAATTGTTGCCAACTCATTTGTATTTGCAATTGAAATAATGTAATTATTTTTGGTGTATTTATTTTGCAAATAGTAATTTGTAAACATTGTAATATCATTTGGACAGTCAAAACAAAGTTCTAAAGCAAGCAAATCATAACCTTGTGCATTTTGCCTTTATACATCTTGCCTCTGTGTCCATACGTAACACCTGTATCTGGACGCCGCCCTGGAGACTATACGGTATGTAGGCCTACAATTTATAAAACCCTTGGAGATGGAAGGGTATGAATTCCGTTTACTGGTCACCACTGGGACGCTGTGTGTTAAAGGAGTGTGACCAGATCACTTTTTTTTACCCATAACTCCCCGGGACTTACCTTATGGGTCATGAGATTTTTATATCATAACATCCGTTATATTTTTCTGATTACGAAACTGAAACTCCCGCGCTTCTAGGCCGCATATTTCTGAGGATATCGTCGAAAATCCACCGATTATTTGTAAACTAATTTTCCAGTATCAACGTTTATCCGCTGAAAGCATACTCGATAGTTTTGTTAAATTTTTGGGACATGGGAGGTGTGTATGGGAGTTACTTGATAATATTGGTAAGTTACATCGAAAACTATTTTCCAGAAACTCTGGTCATGCTCCTTTAATGGTTAAGTATACATGTACATACATGACATATTAAGAAGAATAAGTGGTGACCAATAAAAATAATATTTTGTCAGACCATATCGCCAATCGTGTTTCACCAACAGAGGGCGCCGTTCTGCAAAGCACTTTTGGATTTAAAAGGGGTCAAATAGGGCCAAGTTCGATCAAGCAACTATAGTCGACTAGAGTCCCTCGAAGGACGGAAATTGTCCGTCGTTCGAGGGACTCTAGTCGACTATAGTTAACTATATAGTTGCTTGATCGAACTTGTCCATGTCTGACCCCTTTCAAATCCCATAGTTCTTTGCAGAAGGGCGCCCTCATTTGATGAAACACGATTGGCGATATTGTCTAGTTATTGCTCGGAAAGAATTTACAAGTCTGACGTCATTACTTAAACCCTCCTGCGCTAAACCTATGGGACAATTCAGACAAATTATAAGTATTTTTCTAGTAAAATTTTCATATTTGTTCCCCTCCAAAAAAAAGTGATGTCCGAGTACGGAATTTCTTCAAAAAAACATGCATGTTCTTAATAGGCCCTAGTGTCATTATGTATTGTGGCATTTACATGTAGGCCTATATTTAGTTAGGGACTATTTTGATTGAAAATATCATCTCGCATTACAGATAATTTTCTGTAAATTCCAAAACAGCTAGCATTTACCGCATAAATTGAGCAAGCGAAAGCCGAGATATGCGTCTTAAGAATCGGCCGTTTCCCGCAAAATCGTGCGTGTAAACTTATTAGGAGAGTGCTCAAAGAATGCGATGCAGTATGAAGCGCCCCCACAGTGATATATTGCGCCAAGCCAAAGAAGATATCTTCAACTTCAAGTCTGATTAGTCTTAGTTGAACATGCTGTCTCGTTTTCTGCTCAACTAAAGCTTTGTCAGGAAAGATTCAATGCAACAGAAGTACATAGCACATGTGAGGGCGCGCACTATGTGTAAGAGCACACATTTACGCCTGGAATGAAAACCACGCACTCGACGACGCTCACAAAGAGTAACTGATAATCATTTGTTCGGGCTAAAACAAACAACAAAGGGCATGTGTTTTACACTGACATTTTTCACAAACACAGAAAACAATCTCCCTAAACTGTAACTGGTTTCACAAGTCCGTTTCGCAACACAAACTCCCCTATTTTTGGACCAGAAATCTCACCGTCAAACAAACATCTTGCTGTGTTCCAATTTAAATATTTCAATTTTTTTCTTTCTTTTTTAAATAAACATCGTCGGAAAGTGTTCTTTATTTTCAGTATCTATTTAAAAAGTTGGAATTGAACAATGTTGTGATGTTTTACAGCGCATTTTTCATGATGCGCCACTCCGCATACGGCAGAAATCCACTGCGAAACTGACCAGTATTAGTGTACCCAGTGCGCGCGCGATGACGTCACATATTTCCAAGTCCCTAATTTAGTGTCCGAATGTTACGTACATGACAAAATTGATAAAAAATGAGCTCCCATGACAACCATATCCATAGTTAAACTTGGTGTTATTATCAACTTCTTATAAACATGATAACCATTATTCGACTGTTCAAAAAAGTGATCACACGTACGGTACAATATCAAGCACCATCGCTCGTAACGGGAGACTCGACAACAGATCACGCATCTCGTTTCTTTAGTTGCGAACAAAAATGAAGAATGATATCACAAACTACTTTAATGTTGCAGGTACTTCAACCCAAACGGTTTCAGTTTTATATCTTACGCTTTAGATGAGCAATGCAAATGAAGTGGACGAAGCCAGTTATGTAGAAGTACACTACTCAAAATAATTAAAGGAACAAGATAACATAATGTTTTTGTCATGGTCTATATGGGCTACCGTTAGAACAAGAGGCATTAAAGTTATGTGAAAATCATTCAGGTGTTGTCAACTGATTCTCAAACAATACTCAACAATGTTAGTGAAATCATGCGTGTCTTCTAACACGTGGACACGGGGGTGTCCACATGCGTGTTCTTTTACCCTGTATAAGGTGTTGGTATTGGTACACTTGTCATCACTAGTTATCACTTCTTGCAACAAAATGAAGGTTCTTCCAATTCTGTTGTTTGTTGTCTGTCTGCTGGGACTGAGTACTGGTGTTCGCCGTCAGTTAACTGAAGCTGAGGTTGCTAGAGCTGTCCAGCTCCTTGAATTTGGCAATACACAGCGTGCGGTGGCTGTACATTTTGATGTGTCCGTAAGTGTCATCAACCGGTTGTGGAGACGTTTTCAGGAAGATGGTCTGTACACCAGGAGGCCAGGACAAGGTCGCAGACGTGTGACTACCCCTCCCCAGGACCGATACCTGAGGATCCTGGCACGTCGAAATCGACGATCTACTGCAAGATCCTTAGCCACAAGCTTCCACAGGGCAACTGATGTCCGTGTTTCCAATCAAACAGTCAGGAATCGTCTGCATGAAGATGGTATGAGAGCCATACGACCAGCAACATGCCCCATTTTGTCCGTAGTACACCGCAGAGCCCGGCTGGATTTTGCTAGAAAACATCAATTTTGGCAGATGGACCAGTGGGCACCAGTACTGTTCTCAAATGAAAGCAGGTTCACTGTTTCAACCAATGATAGACGTGTAATGGTTTGGAGACGGTCGGGGGAACGATATTTCAACTGCAACATTGTCGAATTTGACCACTTTGGAGTTATGGTGTGGGCGGGTATCTCCCTGGACAGACCTCGTCGTGGTAGCTGGTGGTGCACTAACAGGTTTGAGGTATCGAGATGAGATACTGGAACCTGTTGTGAGGCCATATGCTGCTGCCGTAGGTGACAATTTCATCCTGGTGCAAGATAACGCTCGTGCACACACTGCACGAGTGTCCATGAACTTTCTTGAGAATGAGGGAATCAGCACGATACCCTGGCCGGCAAGATCTCCTGACCTAAACCCTATAGAGCATGCATGGGACATGCTTGGTAGACGTGTTGCAGGTCGAGAACATGCTCCAGACTCTGTACAGACACTCGGAGAGGCCTTGGTTGAAGAGTGGGAGAACATTCCTCAAGACTCCATAAGACAGCTAATTTTAAGCATGCCTCGACGCTGTCAGGAGTGCATACAAGCACGTGGAGGTCATACCAGTTACTAGACAATGATTAATTAACGTTTACTTTGCCAAAACGTGGACAATGTACGGATAGTCATGATAACCTGCCAGATGATTATGTCCATATTTTTGTTCATTCATGTTTTAGTCACGTTAACAGGCTACCACATCAATAAATTTCGCCATACATTGTTGAGTATTGTTTGAGAATCAATTGACAACACCTGAATGATTTTCACATAACTTGAATTCCTCTTGTTCTAACGGTAGCCCACGGCCGTTTCACAGAGAAAATAAGACAGCGCCCTCAATATATAAACTGCGCCAGTCAATATCGTACCTTCTCTGTGTGGGCGTGATTAGGCATACTCACGAACGCGCGAAACATTTGCATAAAATATTCCTTGATTGGTTAAATCTGATTGGTTGAATATAAGATAACCTTTTGAATATGTAGACAGTTGGATGAAACTTCATACTAATTAATCCAACCGACATGAATGTCAAATGTCAAATATATATATTAAATTCAGCGCTCGGTTCCCCGAACTTCGTTTCCGGTTTGCGACGATAGGTGAGCTGACGAGGTCGTGCAAAAGTACTCGTTTAGTGCAAAATATAACTTTCTAAGACAACATCCAGACCAGCATGGACATCCTGATGTATTATGTGAACAGTCTAGGCAGTAATGAAGGTGAGGGCAGCTCTTTTTTATTGTCTAAGGGAAGCGAAAAAGACGAGTATTTTGAGTATTGTACACGTTTTACATAGGGCCTACGTACATTGTACGTGTAGCCTACCACGTGTATGCATAGCGCATGCA
Source organism: Henricia sp. BOLD:AAB3569 (assembly GCA_037783545.1). Taxonomy (NCBI): domain Eukaryota; kingdom Metazoa; phylum Echinodermata; class Asteroidea; order Spinulosida; family Echinasteridae; genus Henricia; species Henricia sp. BOLD:AAB3569. Next base: position 290,414 of record JBBELK010000008.1, read on the forward strand.
CACAGGCGCTATGCATGCAGCGCATGTACGCACGTGGATCGGATGGAACGAAGGATGGAATCGGTACCGTATACGGTCCGGTACGCGGTTAACTTATCATTTTCGCTCGACTTGATTGTACCATGGAGGTTCCTACCTCCATGATTGTACCAAGGTTGATTGTACTCGCTAGACACTAGAATGTGTAAGCGTATTTGCTTGTAAATGCACCTATTGTTCCACGACCCCTGAACTTAAGTAGTGATTTGATGAAGTTTTTCATGCCCCAAAAAGAAAATTTTGACCCATTAAAATTTAAGCAAAAAATAAAAAAAGCATTATTTTTCTGTAGGCCTATATACATGTACACACAAATAGACCTGTTCAAGGTTTTTAACGTAGGCCTACCTCCCACTTTTACGTTTTCGGACAAAATAACTATACGGACATCCACTGTAGTGTTTGTCGATAAAGAAAAATCCAGGGTTTCTGTGCAGGGCTAGGGTAATCTACCTAGATACCCTTCATACAAAATCCAGATTACATTATATAGGGCTAACACGTATCTCGTGTGACTGTAGTTGTTTGTTTATTAGAATTGTATCGCAATCAAGTAATTACGAAAAAATTCTAGTATGACCTTGGTTTTAAACAAAATCCTTAGAGGTGTTGAAACTAACAAACTAAATTGGAGACAAGCTTGTTTCAACTTAGACTGGTTCCCTCTCCACATATTCCACATACAACGACTGAATATGAGGACCGGCTGCCATAGTGTTTAAAATAGCACTAAGCATTACTTCATGCATTTATTTTTAGGAGCACATATGTGTTAATTTATAAAACACACTGTGCTACGGCCCGAGTGTTTGCAACCAGTATTTTAATCTAGCCTTAAAAATTTCCATATGCCCATTATATAGGCACAACAAATCAAATTCAAACCTTGTCTGCATCAACATCAATATTAAAACATACAGTGGCGTGCAGCGTATATTCAAATTCCTCAAACAATGACGCGAATCGTACCCGACGATTAACGATAATGTCCAAACGTGCATTCGGGTAATTCCTGAAACTTTCAAGACGGGGAAATTCCTCCTGTTATGGTCACGTACCGTGGCGGCTGCCAGACCTAAAGATCATTTCAGAATTGTCGGAATCCGTTGGTCTGGTAACCAGACTAGTTTCAACTCTTCAGATCATACAGTCTTGAAATTAACCCCATATATACATATGTACATGTACATGTACCGGTACATGTGTGTAGACTGAATAGTCTATGTACATGTTTATTCTTCTTTCTTTCTTTTGGCTGCAGGAATGATCTGTGCCTGACTTTCTGGCAATGTGCTGGTGTGATGTCGCCTCATAATGGTTAAGAGACGCTGTAGGTCATCCTTCATGCCATGTACAGCCCTCCCGGTTCTGTTGAACTCTGTATGTACGAGTTCACCGCCTTGCTCATTCAGAAGGCCGAAGCCCACACCAAATCTCTCGAGCTGCTCGACTGCATGATTTTCAAGCAGGTGCATCTTGGGAGTGATTGAATGTGTGGGGAACATCCGCCTGTACGTCGACATGAAGTTGATGATACATGAGTCTGCAAGAAAGGTAAATTTTGAGACCTTAAATTTTTAAGTGAATTACAATAAATTATGCTAATTTGTCAAAACCTCTACAATAAATTTCTACTTTCAAGGGCTGAAATAGAAATGTTTGACTTACCTACACGACCCAAGTCATCGCGTGTGATTATTCGTCTGTGATTTATTGCAAAATGGACATCAGCAAATTTCATGAAAATTTCATGAAATTTTTCACCAACTGACGCAGCTTCCCGGATCAGATTTGTGTGCAGAGAAAGTGGAATACTGTCACATGACAGTGATTCAACAACTCTTTTGGGTGTTGACGTTAGGTCTTTGATTACTTCAACCTGTTGGTATAGAGAAATTAATTTATCTTAAAAACAAGCACCGGCATAATGTAAGCAGCATGTGAACATATAACATGTATACATGTGTGCATGTACATTATCTGTGTCATGTTGATAACATGTTATGAACATGTACAAGTGAGGCTCAGTCAGTAGCGTGCATGTACATGTTATATACATGTATATGTTTATAACATCCGACTACATGTATGCACACATGTGTGTGTGTATGCATACATGCTTGCATACATGTAAACACACATGTAAAATGTGGTTTTTAGGCAAATTTACCTTGCAGCACTTCTGCACGTGATTTCCTACAAATGCCTTGCCATGATAAGCTTGCCTTTCAACGTTGTGTTTTTTCAGGGTGCCATCTAGAGCACTGGCAGTAGGTCCTGTTCCAAAGGGTAGCTCAGAGGTGATCTTTTCCTGATTAGGATTGTGAACAAACCGTAAGTACATGTACAATGTCAACAGGTTTTCCCATCATTGACACATATATTACAATTATAACAAATGCTGTAAATTACCATTTGTTGTAGTTGATGACGAAGACTGAACACCTTGTGTGCCATTCTTTCGAACACTTGGCTTGGTTTCTGCATGTTTTCCTGCAAATATTGCAGAGGCAGTTCCTCCTCAAGTTGTTCCAGCTCTTCTCCCATTGCTGAAATGTCCTTTTGGAGCTTTTGTTGCCTTTCACATTCATCCAACACTTGTTGTTCGAAGTTTGTAGAGTTGTCGTTTTCCTCATCTACAAACTCAACTGAGGCTTTGTATAGCTTCACATCAATCGCATGGCAACTGCTCTCAAACATATCATACAGCTTTTTGTAAATTCCAAGAGAGATATGTAAACTTGGAAGGACAACCTGTTTCGGAAATAAAATATAATATTGTACAGATTACAGTTACAAAAAAATAACAATTAGCTATTATATTCAGCTGACATGTGAGCAAAAACCAAATTAAACATACATGGTCAATCTCTACTGGAAGCATTGCCTTGGCAATGATGCTGTGGGAGACATCTTTTGCTCGTGCCTTGCGGGATCCATCATCTTTGTATGCCTTGTAGCTCTTTGCTAAGGACTTGAGGCTTCTGTACTGGATATCAGCATCCCGTTGATCTGGAGGAACCTGCATTTTACTCTTTGATACTGTACAGTACAGGCAGCAGTAACGGGCTGTTGTATAAGAAAAAAATGTAACATTTGATGATTGTATAAATAGACTAAATCATTATTGACTAGTCTCGTGACTGGTGTGGTTAATTTAGTTAATTTACGGAAATAATAAAATTACCATTGCAGCTACATATGCCGTACATCTTGGTGAGAAACTCGTAGTCCCCAAACACAAAAATGCGAAATTGTTTGTTCCTGGATTAAAAACAAAAACACAGGTTCAACATGTTGATAAGGCCGTTTATGCAATTTTGTTTCACATGTTTGTATTGCAGAAGTAAATGGCGGACCAACTCCAAGTTTTGCAGGCAAGAGTGGTCAAGATGTTTTCGTAATCTTTGGATGGGAAAAACAACGGATGAAGGTGACACAAATTAAATACATGTATAACTTTATTATCAGCACTTTAAACCCTATTCACCACTTTCACGGTCGTGTTCAAAACGAGGCTTTATGGGCATACGTCATATTTCACACGACAAAAGTCGATGTCACAGCAACCGACACGGTAACGACGCGAGGACGTCATTGTTCACGCAAGGAAAGCCTCGCTGTTTTGCAAAAACGGTGGTTCGGTGCTAGTGGTGAATAGCATTTCACTTACCTCCATGTTTGATTTTGGAGTGATGATATTTGTTCAAGGACTGGGATGAGATATTGCAGGTTGGCAGTTGAGTCGGTTGCTTCGAAACAGGCAAAAACTATGGTGTTCTGAAGCGAATTTGGATGGTTGGTGTTTACGATCTGAAATGCTAACTTGAATGAGCTCCCACCTTTGTCGCCTCCAACTTTAATCCAAATTTCATCTTCTGGAATGACTCCATTGTGCCAAACGAGTGCATTTCGCCTGCAAAATTTAAAAAAAGAGCAATTAATAATAGTCTATATAAATTTGTTATTCATGTAATTACATTATTATGTATTTTCTTTTCCCATATGCAGCTTACGATTGGTGCCTGTCCAGGTAGTCCAACACCATGGAGGGAAGATCTTTCACCTGCACAAATGGAACATCTTTTGTGATAAATCCGCTGACTCCATGTGCCTTGTTTGATGGAAACAGCATTGGTTGAAGTGAGCCGTGCAAGTTGTCTTTCAAGAGACTGTTTTGTCGTTTTCTCATCTGTCGTTCTGAGGACACTGCTATCCCACTTGGGCCTAGGTATCTGCATTGGGGGGGAGGGGGGAGAGGGGAGGGGGGGAGGGGGGGAGAGGAGGGGAGAGGGGGGAGGGGGGAGGGGGGGGAGGGGGGAGAGGGGGGAGGGGGGGGAGGGGGGAGGGGGGGGGGAGGGGGGGGGAGGGGGGGAGGGGAGGGGGGGAGGAGGGGGGGAGGGGGGGGGGAGGGGGGGGGGGGGGGGAGGGGGGGGGAGGGGGGAGGGGGAGGGGGGGGGGGGAGGGGAGGGGGGGAGGGGGGGGGGGGAGGGGGGGGGATTCATTTGAATCCACCCTTACACTGGTATACATGTACACACTTGAGTATGCCCAGGTTTATGCGGAACACAACTCATTTGTTAATTTTCCGAGTTATTTACCAGCCTGACTTCATTATACAACCAATAAAAATTACCTTCGGAGTTTCCGAACCTGCTCCCATGCCAGCTGACAATCCCTCATCATAGCTAAAGAGACGTCGGGCGATTGCTTCATAGTCGCAGACCCACTTGTACTGCAGAGTTGTTTTGCGCTCTGTCGTTTAAGTTGCACACAGGCTGGCTGAAAGTTAGATGATTCTTTTTTTAATCATAACTCAAAATGAAGGCGCTGTTTTATATGCAGATCAAATCCTTTAATATATGGTTCTGGGAATACATTTCATTTGTACAAAATGATACAAAGCTTTTTATAAAATGTAAATACGTGTATGTAAATATTATACATGTACATGTAATAAAATTATTGTGAATATAGTTTGTGTAATGTTAAAATTATTATTTTAAGGAAAGTGTACTTCTTGGGTGTACCTACCCTACCGCTGGTCTTAAGTTTAGCTGTTCCACTGATCTTTAGTTTATGCCATGTCCACTTGTCAGAAGCGGCTTCAATTTCAGGGGGAATAGGGGCACCTTTCTGATGTTGCGAAGCCACCTGCTCAAGGAGTTTAGCTGCCTTGATGATTTCTGTTTCCTGTGACTGGGTTTGTGTTGATTTCAAACTAGGTGCAACACACAAGTGACAGTGGCATTTGGGCACTTTTGGGGGCATATGTGTTCAGACATTTTGTCAAGTTTACCCATGGTTCCACACTTTGAACAAGCTGTTATTAAGTTGCTGATTTGAATTCGAAGAACACGTGGGCTTGGTGATACATCAGAGTGGTGTAAAAGTTGCTTACAGACTGGGCATGGGACTTCTGAATTGGAGTTATACTGGAACCATTTAGAAAGGCACGTGGCACAAAAGTTATGTTCGCACGGTGTTTGTACGCTGGGAGTACTCAGTATGCATTGGCAAATAGGGCATGTAAAAATGTTTTCTTCTTCTGAAGATTTCCCGCACAGTTCTAGAAAGGGGTTGGTACTTTTAGTGTTGCTGACACCGTCAAATTCAAATAGGCCAAGGTTTGTCGACTGAATTGCTGATGACCGACCTGGTCGACATCGCTTCGGCTGATGACCCCCATCATCTTGCTTCACGAATACATCACAGATTTCACAGTGACCAGTTCTTTGGTGTTTTTTCCAGTTAAGCCTAGGTGACCGTAAAGCACTTTCATGATCTTGAGCCCCTGTATTTATTCTGTCTCCATTCTGGGCATAGCGCAGTGCTCTTGAACATTTGTAGCAGACGAATTATGGGTGTATTTGAGCATCATCATCCCACGTACTAATAGAAAACACCGTGTACATTTCTTTTCTGTATTTACAACACTGCACAGGTCTTGTGCAAGTCTTAGCATCTCGCTTTTGTTTGGCTGTTTCAAGCCGCCTTCCACACACGCGGCATAATTGTGATAAGATTGACTGATGATGCTCCATAATTTGACAAAATTTAGCAAAATTTAACAGAAACAAAAATAAATACGATGGTTCTTTACGCCAAACGTGTGTTTACATGTACTTCTCAGTCATGACATATTCACTTGAATTTCGCGCCACAGCTCGGCTACTCCGCGCGCGAACGAATTAGAAGTACGGCAAGCAGGCCAAATCGGGCCCAAACCAAATCGGACACAGCCCCACTCGGACCCAGCCCAACTTGGACCCACACCAAGTCGGACCCACGTATCCCCGTGTGCAGTCGTAACATGCTCACGCGTCCTCATTACATGCCGTTTGTATGGCATCGCGCACTGTACGCTACGCTTGCACATTATGTTCGGTTATAAAAACAACTTAGACCCGCCGTAATTAAGCGCATTGGCAAAAAGCAATGTGCTCAAAACAAAAACAATTTTTACTCACATGCGTGTGGTTTTTTACGCAATTTTAGGGGTCCGACTTGGTGTGGGTCCGAGTCAGTCAGAGGCCGAGTCGGTCCGTGTGTGTATTTGCCGGGGAACGAGTCTGCCAGGATCCGAATCGGTTTGGGTCCGACTTTACTCGACCTAACTTGTACAGTGCATATATTGTGAAACATCGTACGTTTGTAATCGAACTCGGAAAATAGGTACAAATTCCGTTGCTTGTTTTCTTGTTTTAAAAAGCTGCCCTCACAAAATAAAGTTAGAAATAAAATGAACAAAGGACTATTTCATTCAAAAATAGGTGGGTTTACGCCATCAAAACTTATATTCACTCAGTTCGGAAGCAACATTTGCCGACTGTGTGCCGTAGCGAAACGCCGTATTTTCACCACACACACAGGACAAAAAGGGGTTTATTTCTGTTTTATTTATAACTTTAGTGGACTGTCATCATACAAAATTCAAAGAATGTATGACATTGCACATTTCCAGTAACATGGGCATAATTTTGCTGCTGTTATTTTTCCGCGAAACGTTATTTTCTTTTGCGATTCACGGACTCTGAACGTACAATAACGTCGCCATCTTTGTTTTCATGTGTTCGCTCATTACTGGAGTAAATAAATAGCAAACCTCATTTCTCAAACTCTTTGTTTACGTTGCGCGTATTATAGTGAAACGGCCGTGAGCCCATATAGACCATGACAAAAACATTATGTTCTCTTGTTCCTTTAATTCTTTTGAGTAGTGTATATATCGTTCGCAACATTAATACGCGATACATCTCGGTGCCATAGCCGTAACAAAATCAACAAGAAAAAAACACAAAAGATCGAACAAATTTTACGTAAAAGAGATGGAATAGTATATTAACTTGAAAAATATGGAAAAAATAATGCCCGATGTTTTATTTTATTTCTGTTATATTTTGACAGGGTAGCCCCTTCAGTTATAGAACTGCTATCCTTGGGGCCCTGTATAAAATAAAGTATAAAAGATTAGTCTACTTAAAATGTAAACATTCTTAATTAAGAATTTAAATACATACATTTATATTTAAGGCATTTATAAAATTACAGACAAATATACACACAGGACGCGAGATTAAAACAAGGCCACTTTAAATGTGCAATTAAAGAAAAAGTTATAAAACGGAATAAGTTAAAATACAGAAAAGTTAAAGGCACAGGCTCGCCAGCAATACAGAAGGCAGTCACCTGGTCACATTGCGTCATGCACGAGTATGCACTTTATGGATATATTGTCACACATTTAAATATAAAAACCTGCCCTCTGTCATGGCCGCCGTGCAAGGGGTCTATATCAAGTGGCAAAAATTTAAGATTTTGGGAAAAAACACATTTGTTCAGCCTGTCTCATATGTTTTGCACACGAGGTCTGAAGCCATGATCATTATCTCAATTCTTTCGGGTAGGCCCTACTGGTACCTTATTATGAGAAATTGCCAACTATTTTGTTGTTGACAATTTGCAAATAAATAATTAACCATTTATTCAACACAAAAACCATGCATTTGTTCAGCCTGTCTCGCATGTTTTGCACACAAGGTCTGAAGCCATGATCCGGTACCTTCGTGCGAGAAATTGCCAGATACTTTTCTTTTTTGTTGTTGACAATTTGCAAATGAATTATTTACCATTTATTCAACACAAAAACCATGTATGTATTTTAAAGGGTTTTGAATTATGGCCGAGTGAAATTTTAAAAGGCATACTTTAGTTCTGTAATGCATTTGGTACCATTTTTGAAAGTTTACCAATCATGTCTTTAAACCTAAGGAATGAAAGCAATGATTGAAAGATAGGGCATAAACATTTTCTTGTGATAAGCAGATTGTTTTACTATAGTACTAATAATTAGTACAAATCATATAAGTGACGTTATTAATACAGCTTGCTGTGTTGCTATATCAATGCAGGCACGTTTATGAATTTACTTGTCTTTCCCAAAAAATAATTGTCCCAAGCACTGATGACTATACATGTCAAGAATAAACAAAAACTTGGAGGTCAGAGTTCAATTGTTATGTAGCATTTATTTCGTGTAGTTGGAGGCATGCTTCCCAGTGGACTCAAACTGTCAAATTTTGTTCACATGTACGCCTTTCTATACAGGAGCAGGGGTTGATATCACAAAGAATTGTGACGTGTCGCAAAAGTAGCCAAATCCATCGGTACTCGCTGAACCCGTTGCGAGATGTGATGGATTTGGTATAGTCTTTGACCCCATGGCCCAAATTCATTCTGCTCTTTAAGTTTAAAGGAACACGTTGCCTTCGGGTTGCGCTTTATTGGGCGTTTTTGGGCTATTACAAGCGTTTGAAGTATAATGAGCACGATCTGAAGGATGTTTAAAAAGTAGAATATAATGATCCACACAAACGTGCCTTAGAAATGCTTCAATTTTGCGTAATTTCTCGAAGCAGCACGCTCCGCCATTTATGGGAGTCAAAATCTTGACTCCCATAAATGGCGGAGAAATTATATTAGTCTTATTTCCAGCCTGGAGAAAGAAATTATTTGTCCTTCCTCCGTTGCGTGTGATGTGCCTGTTTTTTTAATTCGTGTCTACAATAACCATTGGGTATAAATCATCCAAGTCCTTTCTATCGGTTTGTCCCATGACAATATTCTTACCCTGATTGGCGAGGTTTTCGTTTTTTCTTTTTTGACGCGTCTGCTGTGTTCTCTTGACGATCCATTTTTTGACAGCCAGTCGGTGTGTGTGGGTTCATGTGTTTACATTTCACACATGTCTCGGGAGGCGGAGAATGGTATGGTACCTTGCGTTCATCTGATAGGTTTACCTGACCACTGGCTACGGCGCCAGCCTAACTCCTGTTCGTCGCTGCATTTTGCCCACTACCCGGACGATCGCATTGACGGCTTGAAATACGTATACATTTCGCGGGACATGTAGTGGGGGTCAGAGGTCAGTGTTTGTTTTTTTCAATTACCATTCACTAATTATAACACATTAAATGTGTTTTATTGCAAGAACAACTCTTAATAAGTATAAGGAACACCCTCAAACGTGAGATTTCGTGAAATCTGAAGGCAACGTGTTCCTTTAAGCAGGAATATACATGTACATGTACCTTTATAGCTCAGAAAAATGAACTTTCAAAATCCACTAGCTAATCTCATGACATCAGTAAGCCAAGCATCACCACGAAATTGGGCACTTTTACAAGGGCACAAAATGTCGGTCTATTCCCTCCTTGGACAGTTTGCTCAAAATTTCAACATGTAGGTTCATTCGTGATTATTAAAGAACTGTCCTAGTTACATGTACATCTGCATGGAAGTTGTACTTTTCAATTAGGCCTCCATGTTATGTGAATACACCATGGAGTGTACATGTACTTACATGTAGCTGATTACATGCTCAAAATTTGTCAAGCAAGGCTTCAATACAGTCTAATTCATTCTGATTAAAGACTACTGTTTTGTGTGTGGCTGTCCGTTGCAATTGACATAAGTCACAAAGTCGTGCAGCTAGCTGCAGGACATTTGAAATAAAAAGTCTTGTGTAGCTTTAATTTTCCGTCATTCATCAAATATGGAAACCCCAGACACAAAGCAGCAACAGGACATTTTACATTAAAAGAAGACCAAAGCGTGGAGACAAAGGATTGCACACTCTTCTGTTGGGAGAAGCCGCAAGTAGTCAGGTAGTACACGGACTGATGAGAATCCCGTGTAGATGGAGGTCAATCTTATTCCTCATTTTCTGAAGAAAAAAGCAAAATAATCGCATACGCAAGCTGAACTGAACACTTGTGTAGGCAAAAGTGCCCTGTTTTAACATGATTTTTGTAATATCAGCATGAAAAGCTTGTTATAAGGTGGATCTTGTATTAATAATTAAGTGATTATTGTCACTGTTCCCCTGTACAGAGACTGCAAAAGGAAATACCAGTAAATGCTCAACATGGGTTTGTGCCCGGGGTTTGTGTGTGCCATCATGGGTGGATTGACTGCTATCTTGTGGCATTGGAATTTTACCTCGCAGAAATACTTTGCCGACAGAGATTCCATCTTCTGTACCGTACTTTATTGAAACTCTGCTAATTTGTGGGTCTGAGGAGAAAAAAGAGAAACGAAAGTGAAAGAAATGGTTAGAATGCAATGTAGCATGACATAATTAGTGTTTTCATTGCTAAAACGTGTTTCCTGCAGACCAAATTTACCCGGTTTGTCCTCCAGATTGGAAGTGTGAACAAATAGAGCCCATGCTATGATGCTTTCCTGTTAGCTGCTATGTGCGTTTCCCCACATGGCTATATTGTCCCCACCTTGTCCCCCCCACCCCGCTCCATCCCCCAGCCCCCCATCTGGAGGACAAACTCAGGAGGGTCGTCACCGTGACAAGATTTGGGAAGTTGATCATAATTGTTTTCTTTAAAATGAATCATCTAGCATTGGAATGTGCATATTTAATGGGAAATTAACAACATTTCGAGTGGCAAAATTTAAGATTTTGCGAGGAATCACTTAGAAATTTACAAACCTGTCTCATATGTTTTGCAAGCAGTATGCACGCAAGGTCTGAATCCGTGATCAACTTCCCGATTCTTTCCGAAATCATTAACATTTCCACAATAAAATAACGATTTCTTAACGGAATTTCACGTTTTGGTGATATTATGCCGTAATAACTTAAGACAAATGTAGTGCAGGCATTTCAGTAAAATTTTACCACGAATCTGCATCATGTAGCATGTGTATAGTGTAGGCCTATGCATGGAGGAAGAAACATTTCTTCCTCCATGGCCTATGCAAACATATGTCGTCCTTCAGCATATGCGGATATTTTGTAAACACCATCATTTTACAGCATTCCTACCTTTCTTAAAATCTCGCACCTACGCCGCTAAGAAGTACCTGCATCCTTTGCTAAACTGTCTGTCTTTTGATATAATCCTCGTCGCTTCTGTTAACACGGTGACGATCCGCCATCATAAATCCTCAAAATCACCACGCACATTCTTGTTTATCGTTACGTCGTGTGGAAAGTATTGCATACAGTACAACTACTTCGAGGTACAGGTACACGACCTTCACACGCCGTACATTCGGAAACAGGTTATGCTAATCATTACGTCACGTAGGAATGTGCTCGGAATTTCGCGAGCAAACCACGTGACACGTGAAGAGTTTCCAAAGACGGTCTAACAAACAGCACCCATAAACTAGTTCCCTGTCCACACAGTGCAATATCGACCGCACGTACGGCGCATAAACTAGTTCCCTGTCCACACGAACCAAGCAACGTTAGACCGTCTTTCACAAAGACTAACATGTACCTAAAACGATCGCAACATCTTCCCGCGCTGGGACAACACAAAGGTCATGACCTTTATCCTCGTTGCCGATCGAGCTGGATTATTATTGCGTGCATAAAACACAACACAACTGGTAGCTGGTGTGTGTATAGACCGTATCGAATAGCCGCCATTTCGTGAGGCACCTTTTGTTACTTAAACCGTTCAACAATGAAAGCACAATATGAGCAACCATGCATGTCCTCGAGGAACAAAGAAACTGCCCCACGAAATGGCGGCTATTCGATACGGTATATAGACGTGGCGCCGGAAACCAGTTTTAGCTGCAGGTATTACGATCGCTACAAAGTGGACACGAAGCCGGGTGTTTTCAAGAAATTCTCAAAGATTCACAATGAATAAAAATATTTAAGGCTAGGAACGCACAATGCTTTTGCTTGAACCATGCCCAGTTTAAACTATAAAACATAAAGGGTATTACTTATTTTATTTCAGCTGCCGGACGAGCCCATTAACGTACGTAACTTTTGTGGACACCACAAGTTACGATCGTTAGTACGATTTGATTTTAATGGTGTGGAAAGATCGTTGATTGGATTTGTCTCATTTTGGGTTGTTTAAAGAGAGCAATACCAGGTAATAATAATCGCACAAATGAAATTAAATTAAAGGTTGCAGTACTCCTTTTCCACTGGATCCATTGGAGTCATTTTAAAATGTGATCAAACTTTTTTGTGATAACACTTTAAGAAACCACAAATAAAAAGACTAGGGTAAATCCATCCCCCTTTATATTGTCTTATTTATTACATTGGTGAATCACCAACACACAACACAAACAATTTTGCTAAATTTGGTTTGTTAAAATATTGTTTTCTACGCAATGAAAATAAATAACATCTCTCCAGTATCAAAAACAGACATATATATAATGCATGGCACATGTGTTTAGGCATGGTTCTGCGGGTAATCTGCAAGCCTAATAGTACTAATAATGACATCACTGTCTGTTTAAAATGTGTAATTTGCAATAGTGTCCCTAACTCTTAAGTCCTTCGTGCATTTCTATGGCAATACACGTAAAGTTGTCCGAAAAAAGGTAGGAATCCATACCTCTCACGAGCCTTCCCCATTATTTTTCTTAATTCCACTGGGTCAGTTATTCGATGTTGTAGATGCTGTGGCAGGTAGTCATGGCGTGAGTCACAGTGTGTGCATCATCTTGCTTTTCGTTTTCCCTGATACTGCTGCTTGGGAATAGCGTGTATTGGATCGCTATTACCCTACTGGGTAAGCATGATTATTTTATTTATACTTGGCAACCTCTATTTATCGGTCACTTACAACGTGATTCAGCAGTTGGACAGTGTGACATTACTTTAAACAGTACAACTTGTATACTATTTTTATATGAAGTCAAGAACAAGAAGTATGACCCACTGACAATGGATATAAACTCCACAATGAATGGTGTATTGGGGCCGCCATCTTCTCTGAAAAATGGGCAAAGAATTACGTTGAGTACAACTTGCCATAGTTTGCAAAAACGTCATTCTCTGCCCAGTTTTTATGCAAAATGGCGGCGTCCATACTACGAAGCATTGCTGCAATTACAACACATTTTTTAGTGGGTCATATATTTTGTTTATGGTATTACAATATTACACGAGCTGCACTTCTTAAGCACAATGCATTTTTTCCCCCTGGGCATACTTCTTAACCATTTTAAGAGATCCTAACTGTAATAATGAATCATGCATACCGCTTTCATTACATCCAAGAGACGGTTACTTGCACGGACGTTTTTTCGCATTTCCTGGCAAGCAACATAGAAGAATCGCTCAGTCTGCGGCCTGTGTGCCATCAACTCTGCTACGGCTTCAGCATCTTTTGATGAAAGGCCCCTGACTGCCTGTTTTTATAACCAGTTGCACAAAAACTGATGACACTTTCATTGACAACAATCAACTCATTCATTAAAGATAGAGTACATGATTGGTAAACTGTTTAAAATGGCATTATTTCCTCCTGTTATTAAAAGCCTACATTAACAAAACTGCCTTGTAGAAATTTCAGCCTATAAGATGCAGTAAAACTTAAAAAAAAAAAACCTTATAAATCCATGCACTGCATTATATTTGACAAATCAATTAAAGCCAATTGCCTAAGTCGCCTAAGGAACAGCATACTTACTCTAAACTTAATGTCTTGTGCATGTACTTCATATTCCTGTACACAGGTCTTGAGATCAGTGCAAATAATGCTAACCTTTTTTGGGACCAATCCAAGAGTGATGCTATCGATAAAGTCTGCCAGGAACCAGAGAGAACTTGGATTTTGGTGGCAAAGTAAGTTGCATGAAGCCAATGGATAGCAAACCCAATCCACATACACGTCCTGGAATCGAACCCAGGACGCCAGAGGTAATAGGCGGGGAAAGAACCCCTATGCCAACCCAACCGCCCTGGCCACATAATTTATAAAGTATGTAGTCTCAGTTAAAGCCCGTTAACATAATTTGCAGTGATCAAAAAATTTACTTAACGGAGCTAAGTGTAAACTGGTACCTTTTGCCAACTGAAGGTGCTTTTTGGCTGTTCCGATACGGTCGGAACAGCCTTTGTTTTCGTTACGATATTTCTTTTTTTTTTTTTCCTTCTTCCACTTTTTTCAGACGCTTTTTCGGGCACTTGCACATTCATGATTGACTTCAAACTTCACATGGACATTGGTCACTATGTGAATTAGTGCACAGTACTAATGACGTCATGATGACGTCATCACGTGTCAGATTAAAGGGGCATGAAGTTTAATAAATTAAATATTCAAAAATCATTAAAAAATCAACCGTTTGACCTACGATCTTGATTCCTTCGCCATATACGATGACTAACAAGGGTCTTTGAGATGCGCACACCCCTTGACCTTGGACCTCGTTTCCTATTGGTCAAACAGATTTTGCCCTGCCATTTGAAAGTGGTACAAGATATTTGGATGTGGTCAACTGTATTACACTTCGACCTAGGGTGGTGTATCCAAAAAATATGGTCGTGACCTTTGACCTTGCTCACTTCCGGTCGAAACCGGAAGTGGCCCTTAGTTTGAAAGTGGTAGGAGGTATTGAGATGGGGTCAATGGTGTTATTATCAGAGGCCCTTAAGCTTTCCAAAAATATAAGTGATGACGTCATCGTACGAAATAGCGCCCTCTAGCGACAAGATGAATACGTAATTAAATATTCAAAAATCAATACAAAATCTACCGTTTGACCTACGAAATTGATTCCTTCTGCATATACGATCACTAAAAAATGTCTTTAAGATGCGCACATGGCTTGACCTTTGACCTCGTTTCCTACTAGGGTGGGGTATCCAAACATATAGCAACACCTTTGACCTTCCCTACATGTCAGATTAAAGGGGCATGTAATAATATTCGATATTTAAAAATCGATAAAAACTGAACCGTTTGACATACGATAGTGATTTCTTCATATGCGATCACTAACAAACACCATATATGTTTATAAAAAGGAGGGGAACAGCCATGTGTTCGTTGTCAAGAACGAACACAGGTCTAGTTGTAATTGAGTTGTTTGCAAACACACAAAAACAATGCATGGATTTGTAAGGTTTTGTACCGGACAAAATATACTAAAATTGATAGCAATGGTAACAAACAACACTGATTTTCTCGTGTAAAATTGTACCTTTTGCCAACTGAAGGTGCTTTTTGTAATTAAGTTGTTTGCAAACACACAAAAACATTCAAAACAAAAAGCAGAAAATACCACTGACTTCAAATATGCACTATTATATACTGAAATTAAGTTTTTAAAGCTAGGTTACAGGATAGAAGACTGTTACAAAGAACGTTATCTCCATGTGTGATTGATGATGTGTGCGCGCGTTTGATTACATCCAACATGTGTATAGGGCAGCAGAGTACCCTCATATATTTTCGGGGAAAACACTGAACAACATTTTCAAGTATTTGTGCGAATCAACTGTCCTATTTAGGCTGATTCCCTGGTTATATATACTGCACGGAAAATGGAGCCATAATACTCTCTCGTTTATACTGTATTTTTGCATGTTTGCACACATTTATATCAATTCATCTTCAAATAGCTTTAGAGAAACTACATTTCATTAAAGATTTTTTCGGTCAAACAGTTGATTACAATGTAGGGACGTTTAAGCCTACCTGTAGAGTTGGAAGTGTATGGGCGATCTGTCGCACGTAACATCGCAGCTGGTTTTCCAGATCCCCGTTGACAATTATTGACGCTGGTCCTGTTGTGGATGTCTTATGTACAGTGTAGAGATTGCCAATGACAAATTTGGCACTACTTATTTGGTGCTTAACAGTTAATTTTATTTCATGCCCCCCCAAAAATCACAACTGCTATTCATTGTCCTGATGCATGTCCCATTGTAACTAGTATACACATATTGACTGCTCATAAGGTTGATGGTGTAAACTATCGTCTCAAGGTGATCTTAAAACGGCAGTAGTGCTATTTCCCCGAGGCCGCAGGCCGAAAGAAAATAGCAGGACTGCCGTTTCAAGATCACCGAGGGGCGGTAGTTTGAATCATCACCCGAATAAACAGCAGTCAATAGTTGTTTTATGAACCTCATACATTTATTTTTTTGTGTCAAATTATTGGTATTTCAGGAAAAATGTCAGTTGTCAGAGAGCCAAGCCAAAGTTCACATTGTCCGCGTGAAGGCGAACACCACTGCTGGTCGCTTCACGCGAATGCGTCTCCCACGTGCTATCACACGCTCGCGGGGAATTCCGTACACGCTGTGAAATCTATCCTTTGACCTATGGCGCAAAAGGTGCAGAACTGCACCAAATTCAACTCTGATTTACCCCCAATATTTATAAGAAATTGACAAAAGAGAGACTATGTATACAGGTATGAAACAAAGTTGAACATATGTATGAAAATTCGAACATAAATGTTTGTTTCGAGAGTCCGGGGAACGGGAGCGAGCACGTGCTACGGCAGGCTACAGTGGAGTGTATGATATTTGCCTCGCGCAGCACGGCAAATAAACCGAGTCCACGCACGGCCGGGTGTGTTGCTGGCTCCAGTCATTGTGAAAACAAAACATAATGCCAACTCCCGGCAAAAGAAAACGGAAATTCCTATTCGATCGTCCATGCTGTGCAGTGAAATCGTGAGCAGAAAATTTCAGATATCCTGAGTAGAAGAGCGAATCGTTTGTGACAAAGTCGTGAGGCTCGCGCGTAGTTGCAACGGCTGGTAAAGCGTATAAACCCGTCTTTTTGACCGTTTTTGTTAATTTTGCACTTCTTTAGTAAATTACGGGATATTTTGATAATTTGTTTCACAACGACCATCAAAAAAGTATTGCCAATGCTGCTACATCTCTAAACCATGTAAACAGTAGGCCGGTGTGTACCGTTAACATTATATGACTCGGGGCACAGTCATGGCTTCGAGATCACCTTGGGCCCATAATCTTAACCATGTCCCCCATTGCACTTGCAGTCAATAAGCTGACATAGTGACGAATATGCAATGGCTTTAACACTGCATATTCGGCAAGTGCTATGTCAGCATTATTAATTACCTCAATGACTGATATCTCCTCGAATGTCTCTGGTGCAACAACGGTCCTGCGGTTATAATACGGCATTTCGGTTATAATACGGTTATAATGTGGCATTTCGAAGAACTGCTGTCCTCGGTGCTTGCATCAGCAAGATTTTCATCATGATCAGGTTCCTCACTCTACGCACATCATTCCACTTTAGATGGCTGGACAGAGACACCTCTGGTAATGGAATTGCAAGCGATAGCTATTGCAAGCGATAGCATTCTCTGAATTGTTTGCAAGTTTGGGGCCGTTTGGTACGTAATCTAACCAGTACTGAATGGACAAAGCCAATGTTCATGTTATTAGTACGTGTATTATTCAGTTTTACTATTCAAGCGACCGACATGACCGATCGCAAGGACACATGAGCGTCACGTTACAGGGTTACACACGTTTTGCTGCCTAGTTTACGATCTTCAAAGCATGACCTCGTTGACTCAGAAACGGTCGTGAATTTTGACATTTCGATTCTCTTATTTTTAAATATACATGTATACCCATTTGAGCTTTGGTTAAGCCTAAATGTTTAACAATCACTAGGTAATTTCTTGTGACATACAGTGTACCTATTTTGTTTCTATTTTCATTGCATTTAATCTGTGCCTAATCACCATGCCTTTGTACGGCCACATAAGTTTGTAACATAAGTCGGTACTACAATAAAGTTTCTGTATTTGCAGCACAGCATTGTCGTTATCGTTGGCAGATTCAGTCACTAATGTACATATAGTATCGTCGTGAACAGATGTTGGCATCCAGTCTCATTAACTCATACGGCAAAAACATTCCACGATTTATCAATTTCGACTGGGGAATCAGTACTTTCTTTACGTTTTTCCACAAAACCACAAACATTCTGATATTACGAGCATCCTGTCAACTCAGTAGGAGCTGCTTGGTCTTGTGTTTGATGCCCAGCACTCATAAATGTACATATTTTCTCCATCACGAACTGCAATGGCTTGGATGACTTCAACTGGCATGTCTGCACCAACCAAGTAGGCATTGCTGGGTCTGACACACTTAATATCCTGTGGTGGTGGAGCTTTCTTGCACTTTATTCTTTGTTCACTGATCCTTCTTTCAACCTGAACAACGACGTCACTTTTTTTGCGAACCATCTTCTTTAAGGTTTGCAAAAGTTCTCAAATGGGAAGGCAGAGAACATGTCAAGGCTACTGTGGCGGTTATCGCACCGACAGTGACCCTGAGTCGTTCCTCGGCGGTTGCCAGCGAGCGGTCTACTCTGACAAGGCCTAGGAGGCGGGCTCGTTTGGGGGAAGTCTACCGCCAGGTGCAGGAGAAGAAGCAACGCAGCGGCGATTGAGCAAGCAAAGCGCCGCAGCAATAAGGGATTATTGCGCTCAGTTGGGGACGGGGTTAATAACAGTTGGGCACTTTTAATCAGACACAGCGAGACACCTTCTTAGGTTGGCACTCTTTTAATTGTCATCACCTTAACAGGCGCTATGTTCATTGACGACCACTGCAGTCGTTTCTAAGTGATAACCTCTATAGGCGTAGTGCTATAAATCGGCCTTCTAAGGTCTCAAAGTGGGCACCTACACAGGTTGGGTTCCTATACAGGTGTGTATAGTACAACAGGCCAATGATCATAAGATTTACATCCGCAATTTATAAGAAACAGGTTTAACGCCCCATGGATGGAGTTCTTCCTCCCGAGTTTCCAGGTCTTCTAACTACGTGAAAGTCTACAAATTAGGGTGCTCTACTCACGATATAGTCTCTTGATAAACCACACGGACAGGGGACTGCACGTCGCGTCAGACACGCACTACTGCGACCACAAGATAAACAAGCGAGAACTAGAACTATCGATGCACTTTACGAGAACCGAAGACGGGAAGAACTACGGAAGAACTGCCCCACGTGGCGCGCAATCGCGCTTATATACGCACGCTCTTAAAGTCTGGTGCTACATGACCCAGCGCGCATCGGGCCTCACTGACGCCAGAGTACACGTTCGACTACAGGTACGGTGGCCCCAAGCTGACAAAGCAATCTGCTATTGCGCTACACAGCCGCGCCTTAAGTTTCGGTCAGTCCCCTGACCGATTAAACGTACAAATAATAAACAAGCAATATAGTTTGCGCCTTATAAGGTCCTAAGACTTGTTAAAGAATTACGTACAAGAACAGATATAAATAGAGATAAAATCCCTTTAAATAAGCTTTAAATAGGAACTTTTAAAGAAAAGGTTGACTAACTTTATCAGCCTTAAACAACAAACAAGCTCTAACAAACTCTTTAACAAAACCTAAACGACAGAATAATGCACGTCGAAAACTTTTCAAAGGTGCGATAAGTCCGTGTCTAAGTGTTCTCTCCAAAGCGTAGGTGTTCTGCGGCAACTCCTGCAAGGAATGCAACATCATACACACGGGTAGTCTTATCCTTCATAACCTTGCTGGCATCCTGATAGAGCACTCTAGAGGAGGTTTCAGTGACTTTGGTGACATTTCCCGCCATGGCTTGTTCCAACCCCTCTTGACTGAACGAAGGTCCTAGGTGCTCCTCCCTGTCGTCAGTGTACTGGACGATCCTGCGAATCCTGGACTCCGGTCCTGCTGTTGCAGACTCTCTTGCCATAGGACGCATATACACTACTTCGAACTCCCGCTTAGTTTCTCCTCGGAGCACCTTTGACTCCTGACGGTACATGTATGTTTCCCGCGTCTCCCGGACCTTAACGACTTGACCGGGGAGGAGGCTCTGCAGATTCAACAAGGGGTTCGCCTTCACAGGACCTGGCTGTTTAGGCTCCGTGTCCTGGTTCTGCTTGGTCTGCATTGCTTGCTTCATCATACTGATGCTCTTCCCTCCTTGGGTTGACCTGGTCTTCTTCTTCACAGGTACATCATTGGGCTCCCAGATAGACAAGGGTGTCGGGGACAACTCGATCTCAGCTATTTCTTGCATGTCCTCAACGGTCAGCGGAAGCAGCTCTTGCTCCTCCTGAGGCACTTCACCCCCACTCGCATCATGACTCCCCTGTTGCTGAGCTTGCTGAACTCCCTGAGTTGTGATTGGTGCCTCGGTCGCGCGTGGCTGTCCTCTTCCCTTCTCAGGCGTTTCAGGAACGTGATCCTCTGTGTCGATATCCGGTGCCCGAGATACGGTGCACGACGGCACAGATCGAGCAGACTTTTTGGTTGGTCGCTCCTCAGTAGGTTCCTCCCTATTCCTCTTCCTGTACGACTCCTTGTTGTCCCGTATTTTCTTTTCAGTCGGTCGCTGACGATCATCCCTTGCATCTTCTCCGTCCGTAGGCTTTGATTGCTTTTTCTCACTGGTCTTGGCATGTGTTTCTTTGGGGGTCGATTTCTTCTTTTCAGGCTGGGTTGGGTTTTTCGCCTCTATACGGTGTCCGGACTTCTCGATGTCCCCACACGTCTCTCCCTTAATGTCAGACACCTCTTCAACGTTGTCTGGGTGGCAGTCTCGATAATGATATCGTAGGTTGTCTCTCCTGTTGTTTTTATGTGCACATCTCCGGCACCTGAAGTAGACCTTCGGTCCATGCTCGATGGATAGATGACGGGACAGACTCCGAGGATGGAGAAATACCTCGCCACACTTCCGGCACTTGCTCCTCTCCTCTGGTGAAGGCGCCTGGTCTTTCCCCATCGCCGACCTGCCAATACAAAGATAGGTGTAAACGGCTATGCTTTATGGACCAACTCATTGTTAGCCCCTGTCAAGGTGAATCCCTAGAATAGTGCCCTGGTGCCCTGGTGCCCTTAGCGATATCGCTGCGGCTTTCTGCGTTGCCTTGGGGGATTTCGTCTCGCCGCTTGCGCTTGCATATCCCCAGCCTTATGTACAACTTCCCCCTGTGAGCCCTGCTCAGTTGTCAGTAATTCAGTACCACGACTGTGAATGTCCACGTCTCCTAGAGACTTCTCCTCGAGAGTTACCGGAACGTCCATATCACATGGTATTGTCGAGTCTTCTCGCACATCATTCCCATCTCCAGCCGCGCCTAGCTCTGGGTCCTCAGGTACGGACCCCTCCATATGTCTTGTGCGAGTATGGCTGTCTATCTCTGGCGTGCCCTTTTCGACCCATTCCTCTGGCATCTCACCTGTATAGGGCTTCAGTCTGTCAAAATGAACGACGGTTTTCCTGCTTCGCGGGCTTCTTTGGATCCGATAGGTTACGTCGGACAGCTTGTTAATAATCAAGTAGGGGCCTTCCCAACGCCTTTGAAGCTTCGCTGACAGGCCCGTCTTCCTACGTGAATTATAGAGCCAAACTAACTGGCTTTCCTTTAGCATGTTTGGTGTAGTCTTCCTATCATAACACCTCTTTTGTCTCCGTGCACTCGATTTCAGGTGCTCTCTTGCACGCGCGTGAGCAGACTGTATCGCTCCTCTCAATTGGAGAGCGTAGTCCGCCATTCCATCACCTTCACCTCGGTCAGGGTCTACTCGAATCGTCAAGTCCAGTGGTAAAAACACCTCTCTCCCCAACATTAACATGTTGGGAGATTCTCCGGTGGACTCGTGAGGGGTTGCTCTGTAAGCAAACGTCGCAAGGGCCAACTTCTCGTCCCAATCTCGCTGCCGCTTGTGGGGATCAATCATTAGGGACACCATTCCTATCAAGGTCCGGTTGAACCGTTCAACCATCCCGTCAGATTTCGGGTTGTACGCGGTCGTACGCGTCTTATGGATCCCAAGAATATCACATACGCCAGCAAAAACCCGAGACTCGAAGTTGCGGCCTTGGTCTGAGTGTAATTCGACGGGAACGCCAAACTTACAAACGAACTCGGCGACAAATACTCTAGCAACAGTCTCCGCTTTTTCGTCAGGTATTGGATATGCTTCCACCCACTTGCTAAAGTAATCTCCTACTACCAAAACATACTTGTTTCCTCGCTCAGTCTCGGGAAGTGGACCAAGTATATCCAAAGCCACTCTCTGCATAGGTACACCGACGGGATACTGCTGAAGTGGGGCTCTCCTCGCCTTAGCAGGCGACTTGCGAGAGGCACATACATTACACTGCCGCACGTACGACCTGACGTCGGCTCCCAATCCATGCCAGTGGAACCTCTGGCGCACCTTTGCCAATGTCTTTGTTTGACCCAAGTGACCTCCTGTAGGCCCTCCGTGCAATTCCTCCACCACCTCCTTTCGATGAGATTGAGGAACAATAACTTGATATCTCACATTACTGCCGTTGTCTGACTCCCACCTCTTGCACAGACATCCGCCTTTTATCTCCAGTTGGTCCCATAACAGCCAATACTTTTTCATCGCAGGTGAGGTAGCTGTCATTGCAGACCACTCTGGTCTTCTGCCGTCGCCTGTCTTTGCTGCCAAAATCCAGCCCATTGTAGAGTCAGCTTCCTGTGCTATCCGCCACGTGTTCCTTGTTTCTGCCACCTCCAGTGAGATAATCCTCACACTGGGTGAGTTGTCCTCCTGGCCTTCGTCATTTCCACCATGAATGTTTGCGCCTTTTGGGGCGACTGATGTCATGTCGCCTCCCTCTCGTCCACACTGTGGGCAAGGCCTTCGACTCAACCCATCGGCATTCTTGTGGGATGTGCCCGGTCGGTGAACAATGATGAAGTCATACTCACTAATGACCTGGAGCCATCGTGCCAACTGACCTAGGGGATCTCGGAAGTTGGTAAGCCACCGAAGGGCCCCGTGATCACTTCGAATGACAAATCGACGCCCGTACAGGTACTGTCGAAATTTCTTCAGAAAAACCACAATGGCGAGCAGTTCCCTCCGGGTCACGCAGTAATTGCGCTCTGTTTTGCTGAGAACTCGGCTACCATACGCAATCACTCGCTCTTGCCCATCTATCACCTGGGAAAGTACCGCCCCTATGCCGCTATCACTGGCATCTGTGTCCAACAAATACTCGGCATTGGGATCCGGAAAATTCAAAATAGGCGCTTCTTGTAGTCTCTGTTTCAATTCTTGGAAGGCGGCCTCACACTTCTCACTCCACTGGAATTCTTGCCCCTTTTCGGTCAAACGATGTAATGGCCTGGCCACATCAGCAAACGCCTTGATAAACCGTCTATAGTAACCAACTAAGCCGAGAAAACTCTGGACCTCGGTTACATTTGTTGGCGTTGGCCATTCCCTCACAGCGTCAACTTTCCCTGGGTCAGTCGCTATCCCGTCACCAGACACCACGTGCCCCAGATACAGCACACTCTCCCTGAAAAGGTGACACTTGCTAGGCTTCAGCTTGAGCCCCGCTTGGCGTAGGCGCTGTAGAACTACTTCCAAGCGCTGAAGCTCATCTTGAACAGTCTTGGCGAAAACAATAACATCGTCTAGGTAGACTAGAACTGTCTCCCACTGTAGGCCCGCCAGTACACGCTCCATCAATCGCTCGAACGTCGAAGGGGCGTTGCAAAGACCAAATGTCATTACCCGCCAGCAGTAGAGACCACTCCGCACTACAAAGGCTGACTTTTGTTTGGCCCCCTGATCCAATTCTACTTGCCAGTACCCTGATGATAAATCAAGTGTAGAAAACCAACGGGAACCTGTCAAGGTGTCTAACGTGTCGTCAATCCTGGGGATTGGGTATGCGTCTTTTAAAGTCACTGAATTTAGGCGGCGATAGTCTACACAGAATCGCTTGGATCCATCTTTTTTCTTAACGAGAACGACGTTAGCTGCCCAGGGGCTGTCGGATGGTTCAATCCTGCCATCTTGCAGAAGGTTCTGGACTTGTCGGTTTATTTCCTCTTGTTCGCTCTGTGGGAATCGTCTCGGCCTCTCCTTCATAGGTCTAGCGTCACCCGTGTTGATACTGTGTTTCGCCAGATTGGTGCGCCCGATATCGTTGTCACTTCTGGAAAAAACGTCACTGTAGTCACTAAGTAATTTTGCAATTTTGTCATGATACTCAGGTGGGACCTCTTCCTTACTTCGCTGATAAAGGTCGGCAAGGTGTTCTGGTATTTCCGCCTGGAGCTGCGCTGGCAGAGGCAGCTGCTGTACGTCTTCTACGTCACTATCACTCACGTTTGTCACTTTGCCAGCCATAGTTCCTTCATGGACAACACAGGTTCTCTTCCCCGGATTAAAAAGTCTGATTGGTACAACATCACCTTCGACGCTAACAATAGTGCGGGCCACCACAACACCTTTACTCGCAACCTCACTCCTGTCTACTGGCTCTATGATCCCAAAGCCCTTTACAGGTGTTTCTAGTACAACACGCCCCGGCACGAGCGCTTCGTGACCTGGTGGTATCCTGGTTGTACGGCCTATGACTACTCTGGCGCAGAAGGCTTCACCTTTCGTGTCGGTACACCGGACCTTCTCCCCGTTAATTTCCAGCTCCATCGTCAGAAAGTTTAGAGTGCCAGCGGTGGGAAGCAGGAAGTCCATCCCTAAGATTCCTTCTAAGGCGTCTAGCTTGCCAAAAGTGGCTAGCACTGGATAAGTAGTCCTACCCACGCGTATTTCAATCCACGCACTTCCAATACTGTCCAGCGGAGTCCCGTCCGCACTCTTAACCTTCGTCCCCCCCGTTGTTCAATATGGGCCTATCCTCAGGTGCCATCTTGTAGAAGAGCGTAGAAGAAATGAAGGTACTTGTTGCTCCTGTATCTACCAACAAACACGCCTTGTAGCCTCTAATAGTAACCGGCGCAAAAAGTCCCCCCTGCGCCTGAATAATTGACCCCGTTTGAAACCTTGTCTCCCTACGGTCTAGATCTTTATCTCCCCTTTTCTCTCCTCTTGGCCCTGACGACTCTCTTCCAGCCCACCCCCGGGCCGTGGGATAGGCTGTGGCTCGTTTCCCGCCCTCTTCACATTGGCATCATATGGGCGCTTGCAGTCCCGGGCAAAGTGTCCAGGTTCCCCGCACCGAAAACAGGCGCCACCTGCTGCAGGTCCTCGCCTAGCTCGCTGCACATTATATCGTCCATCCCCAGGCTGCACCTGTCTTCTAGGCACTTTGTCACCTCCAGTGATTTGTTCTCTAAGTGTCTCCATCTCTTTTCGGGTGTCAATAATGGCCTTAGCCATTTCTCGCTGCCCCTCCAACATGTCTGCTTGGCACTTCTGCCACGCAGGCCCCCACTCGTCCTCAATAACTCTTGCATACTTCGGCTTCCTTCCAGCTCTCTGTTCTTCAACTTTGAGGAATCCTTCTGTGGCGATGGCGGCTCGTATCGCTTCTTCCAAAGTTTTTGGCCTTGCGCGAAAAATGCCCTCGCGAATCGCCTGATCCTCCACAGCATCAGAAAAATGTCCCCTTGCTAGCCTATCTTGACCCTCTTCCGTAAGCTCGGGATAGGCCAACGCTGACAATTCTCGAACTGCTTGACCTAATTCCTGCAACGTCTCTCGCACGCCCTGCCGCCTATGGCGAAGCTCTACCAGGTGATTCTCTGCGAGTTGACCTGGGCCAAAGCGCTCCTCCAATAGTCGCCTGAGCTGACTGTAGGTCAGATTTTTCCCTCCGGATTGTTGACTCCCCAGCACCTTCACTGCAGGCCCCTGTAAACTCGCAGCAAGAAAAATCTTAGCCTGTGTATCCGTCCAACCGTTCGCCAGCCTACATGCCTCAAAATGCTGGAGAAAATCACGCCATGGTGTCTTTCCATTGAAGCGGTCAGGTATGATGTTGGGTCGCTGCTTCTTTACCTCCGTGACATCCTTATCACAGTCTTTTCCACAACCATTAGCTGGAGCAACTGAACTGGTGTATGACCGTTCGCACGCCGGACCCTCATCTGTTGTGGCCGGTGGAACGGAAACGGCTCTTGGCGTCTCGCCGGATGCAAATGTTGTTGTTACTGGTGAGTTTGGAGGTATCACAGGCGTCACCTTGGTCCTGGTACGTGGTCTAGGAGTCGGGGTGAATGGTTCTTCCCGGCTGCTCAGGTGCGTTATCGTGGATGCATTCGGCGTACTTGACACCTTCCAGTCTCGTCGCCCGCGTTCTTCAGCTCTCTCTATTGTCAACTCCCGAACTTCCGACTGCAGCTGCATCACCAGCTCTGCCAACTGATTTGTCTCCATTCGGTACCTCCTTAGGTCTACAGACTCCCCAACAGCACCCGTAGTCTCACCAAACTCGGGAAGATTCGGCAACTCTTCTTCCAGGCTCATCCCGTATTACCCGTTACTCTTCTCGCGGCACCTATCCCACTTCTGACACCAATTTGTGGCGGTTATCGCACCGACAGTGACCCTGAGTCGTTCCTCGGCGGTTGCCAGCGAGCGGTCTACTCTGACAAGGCCTAGGAGGCGGGCTCGTTTGGGGGAAGTCTACCGCCAGGTGCAGGAGAAGAAGCAACGCAGCGGCGATTGAGCAAGCAAAGCGCCGCAGCAATAAGGGATTATTGCGCTCAGTTGGGGACGGGGTTAATAACAGTTGGGCACTTTTAATCAGACACAGCGAGACACCTTCTTAGGTTGGCACTCTTTTAATTGTCATCACCTTAACAGGCGCTATGTTCATTGACGACCACTGCAGTCGTTTCTAAGTGATAACCTCTATAGGCGTAGTGCTATAAATCGGCCTTCTAAGGTCTCAAAGTGGGCACCTACACAGGTTGGGTTCCTATACAGGTGTGTATAGTACAACAGGCCAATGATCATAAGATTTACATCCGCAATTTATAAGAAACAGGTTTAACGCCCCATGGATGGAGTTCTTCCTCCCGAGTTTCCAGGTCTTCTAACTACGTGAAAGTCTACAAATTAGGGTGCTCTACTCACGATATAGTCTCTTGATAAACCACACGGACAGGGGACTGCACGTCGCGTCAGACACGCACTACTGCGACCACAAGATAAACAAGCGAGCACTAGAACTATCGATGCACTTTACGAGAACCGAAGACGGGAAGAACTACGGAAGAACTGCCCCACGTGGCGCGCAATAGTCTTGATGCAAGACCGAGTTCGCGATCCCCACATTGCTCATTTTAGCCGCCAGAGGGCGTACCTACACTTACAACGTGAACTCGAAAACTCGGTCTTGATTACTCCGTAAGAAAAAAGTTCGATAACCTTTATGGAAGCACATGAATAATTAAACAGCAAGGTCAAAAATTATGGGCGCCTGCGTAGAAGAGAAAGCGATGTCTCCATAACTAGGTCATGTGGGATGGTAACTTGCCGTGTACATTTGTACGTGTGCAGTGATTCACCGTGCCGCGCGAAAATGATATCGGGCCATTTTCGTGCAGTGACCGTGGTGCATGGTTTTATAGCAATGGAAATCCAGGCTGGGTGCCCAAAATCAGACATGTCATAATTTTATTTCTCATTTTTATCATCAAACTTGTTCTAACATGCATTGCTTATTTTTCATTTAATACGAAATAAAGACGTTTATACTGGTCGGATATGGCATTCAACCTAAAAATTCAAATTACTTCTGCACTTGAAGTGAAATATTGAACTAATGAATCAGACAATGTTGACGAACATTTCTTTGGACAATGTTGGACAGAAGTGGGAAAAATTAAAAAATCATGAAAATTTCTTTATTATTTTTCACACCATGGTTTTTACAACCAAACTAAAATTTTACATGGTTTTATAGCAATGGAAATCCAGACTGGGTGCCCAAAATCAGACATGTCAGAATTGTATTTCTAATTTTTATCATCAAACTTAATTGTTCTAACATGCATTGTTTATTTTTTTATTTAATACAAAATAAAGACGTTTATAGTGGTCGGATATGGAATTCAACCTACAAATTCAAATTATTTCTGCACTTGAAGTGAAATATTGAACTAATGAATCAGACAATGTTGACGAACATTTCTTTGGACAATGTTGGACAGCAGTGGGACAAAATTTAAAAATCATGAAAATTTTTCTTTCTTAGTTTTTACACCATGGTTTTTACAACTAAACTAAAATTTTACATGGTTTTATAACAATGGAAATCCAGGCTGGGGGCCTAAAATCAGACATGTCATAATTTTATTTCTCATTTTTATCATCAAACTTGTTCTAACATGCATTGTTTATTTTTCATTTAATACAAAATAAAGACGTTTATAGTGGTCGGATATGGAATTCAACCTTAAAATTCAAATTATTTCTGCACTTGAAGTGAAATATTGAACTAATGAATCAGACAATGTTGACGAACATTTCCTTGGACAATGTTGGACAGCAGTGGGACAAAATTTAAAAATCATGAAAATTTCTCTTTCTTAGTTTTTACACCATGGTTTTTACAACTAAACTAAAATTTTACATGGTTTTATAACAATGGAAATCCAGGCTGGGGGCCTAAAATCAGACATGTCATAATTTTATTTCTCATTTTTATCATCAAACTTGTTCTAACATGCATTGTTTATTTTTCATTTAATACAAAATAAAGACGTTTATAGTGGTCGGATATGGAATTCAACCTTAAAATTCAAATTATTTCTGCACTTGAAGTGAAATATTGAACTAATGAATCAGACAATGTTGACGAACATTTCCTTGGACAATGTTGGACAGCAGTGGGACAAAATTTAAAAATCATGAAAATTTCTCTTTCTTAGTTTTCACACCATGGTTTTTACAACTAAACTAAAATTTTACATGGTTTTATAACAATGGAAATCCAGGCTGGGGGCCTAAAATCAGACATGTCATAATTTTATTTCTCATTTTTATCATCAAACTTGTTCTAACATGCATTGTTTATTTTTCATTTAATACAAAATAAAGACGTTTATAGTGGTCGGATATGGAATTCA
Source organism: Henricia sp. BOLD:AAB3569 (assembly GCA_037783545.1). Taxonomy (NCBI): domain Eukaryota; kingdom Metazoa; phylum Echinodermata; class Asteroidea; order Spinulosida; family Echinasteridae; genus Henricia; species Henricia sp. BOLD:AAB3569. Next base: position 319,610 of record JBBELK010000008.1, read on the forward strand.
ACCTTAAAATTCAAATTATTTCTGCACTTGAAGTGAAATATTGAACTAATGAATCAGACAATGTTGACGAACATTTCTTTGGACAATGTTGGACAGAAGTGGGAAAAATTAAAAAATCATGAAAATTTCTTTATTATTTTTCACACCATGGTTTTTACAACCAAACTAAAATTTTACATGGTTTTATAGCAATGGAAATCCAGGCTGGGTGCCCAAAATCAGACATGTCAGAATTGTATTTCTCATTTTTATCATCAAACTTAATTGTTCTAACATGCATTGTTTATTTTTTATTTAATACAAAATAAAGACGTTTATAGTGGTCGGATATGGAATTCAACCTACAAATTCAAATTATTTCTGCACTTGAAGTGAAATATTGAACTAATGAATCAGACAATGTTGACGAACATTTCTTTGGACAATGTTGGACAGCAGTGGGACAAAATTTAAAAATCATGAAAAATTTTCTTTCTTAGTTTTTACACCATGGTTTTTACAACTAAACTAAAATTTTACATGGTTTTATAACAATGGAAATCCAGGCTGGGGGCCTAAAATCAGACATGTCATAATTTTATTTCTCATTTTTATCATCAAACTTGTTCTAACATGCATTGTTTATTTTTCATTTAATACAAAATAAAGACGTTTATAGTGGTCGGATATGGAATTCAACCTTAAAATTCAAATTATTTCTGCACTTGAAGTGAAATATTGAACTAATGAATCAGACAATGTTGACGAACATTTCCTTGGACAATGTTGGACAGCAGTGGGACAAAATTTAAAAATCATGAAAATTTCTCTTTCTTAGTTTTTACACCATGGTTTTTACAACTAAACTAACATTTTACATGGTTTTATAACAATGGAAATCCAGGCTGGGGGCCTAAAATCAGACATGTCATAATTTTATTTCTCATTTTTATCATCAAACTTGTTCTAACATGCATTGTTTATTTTTCATTTAATACAAAATAAAGACGTTTATAGTGGTCGGATATGGAATTCAACTTTAAAATTCAAATTATTTCTGCACTTGAAGTCAAATATTGAACTAATGAATCAGACAATGTTGACAAACATTTCCATTTTTTTTTTAGTTAACCAAACTGTGCAAATTTTCTTCAAGGGCTTCTGTCCTATCTACAAAGTAGTATGCTGTTGTTCCCTGGAATTCGTAAAAACAGCTTCATATCCACAAAATTAATGGGCCTTCTCAAAGCATTCTCCTCAGAGCACTGAAAAGGGTGAAATTTTAAACATTTAGTAAACTAATAAACATCAAATTTAAATTTGTTCCATTAAACGTTATTCCAGTATATTTTCGGAGGCTTATGCAAGCAAGTTGCTCTAATTAATTTTCTGCAATTCTGCTTGCTGTAAAAACAAAAACATGCACGAAGAATCAGAAAAAAAAGTATTGTTTTAAATAGGCCGTAAAAGGTCGATCCTTGGGTCACAAAAATTTGCCTTATTTGTTGTTGGCCTAAATGAAAATCAAATGGGTCATATTTGACTTTAGAAAATGTACAATTACTTTTGTAAAACCATGTGGCTTTGAGAGACTCCTTTCAACATTAAGCTTACAAAAATTTAATAAGGGCATTTTGAAATTTTTTAAAATCTGCCCAACAATTTATAATACTTCAAACATTGTGTACAAAGCATGTGATATAGTGAGTGAAATTAGTAGTTTTTAAGAAAGTGGGTGGTTCTTCACTCAGATTAATTCACTCCTAAATTTCGGGTTTTTTTCTATCATATCTAAACTAACTGATGCTTGCAAGTCATTTTAGGGGAAAATAGTAGTGGATAACTTCTCTGAAATCGTTTGCACTTTTTTTTTTACCGAAGCCAATAATATGAAAAGAGGAGAAGAAAACAATCCCAGTCGTTTTCTTCCTCCATGCGTAAGCGATGAAAAAAAATCGTGACCAAGCAGAACATGACCTAAGAAAATCTCTAAATGCCAGTCTTTGATAGCCTTTGAACTTTTCGATTATCAACTTGGAACGAAATACTTCGTCTTCACTGGCCGCCCAATCATCACACCCGACCGTAGACCCGTTCACGGGTCTAACCCCACTGTACGAGCAACGCAGGCCGGCAAGCGGCAAGGCCCGGATCGACGTACGGTACAGGCGAGCCACTGAGTGCAACGCGCAAGATAGCTTTGTCCGTGGACAACGTGTTTGCCTCATATCATGTTTGCCCGCTGACTGCTGATCGATCGATCGATCAGCGACTGGAAAAGCAGCGACATTTGTATGCACTGTCCTGTCCAGTGTGTACTCTGGGTACCAGACAGACCAGAGCTGTTGTGAATTATGGAAATTAGATGACGTCACGCATTTCAACGTGTCACACAAAGGTCAGGAATTCGCTCGGTATTTTGCGAGCGATTTATACGGAATATGAAAGACTGTCTTTTCGACTGTATTTCAGGTGCGCCCTCTGGCGGCCAATGATGAATAGTCTATGTACATCGTGTATTGCGCGCAAAAAGGCAGTCTTTCCGAAAGACTAGGCGCGCAATCGCGCTTATATACGCACGCTCTTAAAGTCTGGTGCTACATGACCCAGCGCGCATCGGGCCTCACTGACGCCAGAGTACACGTTCGACTACAGGTACGGTGGCCCCAAGCTGACAAAGCAAACTGCTATTGCGCTACACTACCATAGCGCTCAACATCGTCACACAGATGTAGGAGCCAGTGTACATTGTACACTACAGCTGAATGCCCACAGTGTTGCCATTGTTTCAAAAAAATGGAAGAGTAGTTGGCGTGCATAGGGCAAGTACTTCTGTGCAAGTTTTGGACTGATGAGTATTCTTGAAGCAATACATACAGCGCAAAAGTGGTTATACATGTCTGTCTAAAATACCACGCAGAACAGCAACACCAATGTACAGTATAAACTGACGGTACTCCGTGGCTTTCCAGTGTGCCAGCTCATTAAATCCTCGTGGTTTTCTAGCGCACATGCATGGTATGTGTGTCTGCAATGATATCAGCCTCTGTGACAGGAGTATATATCACCCTGCTAGCTTGTAAAGGCTTCAATACTTGTATTCTCCGATGCTCCTGCATGTCATCATAGATACCCTGTGTCCATGACTCAGAGACAAAGCAAATGCATGTAATCCAGTGGAAAATCAAGAACCATATTCCCTGTGAGGTCGCACAAAATTGATACTCCAGTGTGCAGTGGTGTTCCCAGTTTTCTTGGCTCTTGAAAAATTCATCTGAGCGTAGTGGCAAATCGGTATATTGAGTGAAGACATGGTACCACTCTCATGCTGCCCTTTAAGTGAACAACGATCACACCCGTAATTTCCATTGAACTGTTTGACACTCTTTACAATTGCTTTAATGGCAAAATAAACAGTAATACCATGAATCTCTATCCCGTTGGCCAACACATCTTTAACTTCTTCCACAGTTTCACGAAGAAACGCATGGTCAGTTGGCTTTTGGGGTCCATATGTGATGACACATGCAAACACTGTAGCAGGAATAAGATGGATACAACACAGAACTGGCCACTGGAACACCGTCTACGTTCAACGAAATGTTCTACTCTGACATCTGTACTGAAGAAGCTTTTGGGATATTGTAACAGGTGCTCTTTTAGTCCAGATTCTGGACTATATTATAGCGATATTGAATCGTAGCACGGCCGACTATAGAGGGCGCAATATCGACATGATTTGGACAGCGCATAATATAGTCCAGAACTTAACCTCAAATTCCCCGCTGGGGTCAAAGGTCAATCGAGCTCATAAATATTCATTCACGTCGCGGTGTTCGATACCGCGATATCGATATCTGCAGCGCAGCATGCATGTACGTGTGCGCAAACTGCATACGAGTACTGTATTGTACACATAGCGCGTATTGCATGCAGTGTGTATGTGACTCGGCTCATGCAGCGAGAATAGAGATAGCACGAACGTTTTGATGGCTAGGTCACTTGAGGGGGACTGGTGGGGGTACTGCATGTACCTGGGAGGTTTACTGTGAGGGGGGTGCGAGTGATTGGGTGGGGTCCTACGTGGGAAAACAAAATTTGGATATAGCGTATTCCTTGCTGTGCCATTTACTTAAGTTTCATGCTATAAAAGTGCAAAAAAACGAAAATATTATAAAAACCAACTGTTCTTGTTTATCCAACATGTACATGTACAATGTAGTAGCAGATCTAATATTGTTGTGGCCCGCCGGGTGGGAGCTTCAGATAAGACATTGCAATGCAATGCACAAAATAATTAAGCAGGCACACAACTCAGCAAAATAAGTTCTCGGTAGTCTTATTTAAACTAATATTTGACACAAGAGTCACCTAGTAATGGGATTATGACCTGAACATTCATTTAACAACGACATGGGGTGTGAAGCAAAAGTGCAATTAAGTGAGCAGTCCATTGAATCCATTCCTTCAAATTTGGAAGTCTCATGTATCTGTCTGAACTTGTGAAGCACAAAACTAATCAAATTATCATGAGGATGCTTGATTTGAGGGTTTTCATTAACATAATGCACTCTTTCAACGAGGGATTAGACATTTAACCAGTTAACCAGGGAAAAAATGAAAAACCATTTTGCCGAACGTTTAAACGAAACCCAATTTTAAAGAATTTACAATAGTTTTCAAAGGTTTTTTTTATTTACTTCATGAAATTGAAATAAATGTATATGGAGTCGTAGTAAAATTTTCACCCGATAAAGATTCAATGATTATTTTGGGGGCCTAGGGGTATTGTGTGCATTGCAAATGCATCTATAAAGTAAAACAACACCAACAACTTTGGTGTCGGCTGAACGGTTAACACTGGAAAGAATTGCAAACCGGTTTCTGAATTAACCGTAAATGCCCATCCCTACTTTTAACAGATCGGAATGTACAAAAAATAGAAATTATTCATCTTTCAGTTGCAATTTTTAATAAAACTGAATTCAGTATGACAGTACATCAAGATTTTAAAAATGCATTCTGAATTAAGACTGAGTTACACACTTGAGTTTATTTGTGTTAAATCCTTCAATTCCATTTGCATGATCCAGTATTTTTGAAGGGAGCTTTCGGATAACATAAATTTTTTTTGCAATGTGCAAATAAGCAGGCACTCAATTTACAGGAAATGTTTCCCTCCTGTAGAAAAAGAAAGGCCAGGCCGGGGGACTTCATGACTATGCCACCTCAAAACAAACTCAACAAAATAAGTTCCCAGACATTTATTCAAGTTCAAACATTTAAAATTAGGCCTTATAGTTGATACAACAATCCTCAGCCAGTATAATTGCCTAGGTAGGCCTATATGACCTGAACATTCATTTAAAAATGGCATGGGGTGTGAAGCAAAACTGCAAGTGAGCACTCCATTCCTTCAAATTAAGAAGTCTCATATTTTTCAGTGTCTCAACATGTGAAACACAAAACTAATCAATTATGATGAGTAATCTTGAATTGCAATGAGGGTTTTCATTAACATAGTGTACTTTCAAAAGAATGGAATGTTAATCTGCAAAACAAGAAATTATTAATCTTTCAGTTGCAATTTTTAACAAAACTGAATTCCTGAATTCAGTAGGAGTACATCAAGATTCAAAAACATGCATTCTGAGCTACACAACTGCAATAATGAGCTACACACATGAGTTTATTACTATACTAGTGTTCAATTTTCCTTTCACACTCATTTTTCAATGTGACCTGCAGCCATGCACAGAATGTTCATATATATATACGTGCTGCATGCTGCAGAGGATTACTGTCTGTGAATAAAATATGAACAATTTCTGCATCTGCTGTAATTAAATTTGGAGCAAAATTACTTTGTAGACAACAAAATATATCAGTGTATAATTAATGCAGCTTTGCACAGATCAGGAAGTTGTAAAAATTGCCCCTTTTTTGAACAGGAATTTCTCCAAAAAGTTGCAGAGCAAATCAGAAAAGTATGCCGCATTTTCTGTTCAAATGTAACATATTTTCAGGGTGAGATAAAGTGCACAGACAATGAACCATCTTCAAAAACATAACACTATATATACAAGTCAGTGATTTTTCAAATCAGGGCAGTGATCATTCATCCTATCATTTCATGTATGTCAGAATGCTCAGAAAGGCAGACACATATAATGCAATACATGTACATTTTCTATTGTTGCAATGATGTAAGAGCTGAACGCCCCCCGCCCCCACCCCCTAATCTGCCTCTTTATGGGTCCATAATATTGGAACAGTGGAAACAAATATTTGAGGGGCCCTTGAAATGGTATAACAAAATCAAGCTTTTGAATTTGTATGTTCATGAGCAAAGTTATGACATCACATCAGGCAAACACAGGATCACTCTAAACTCTGCACAAAATATTGCACCATTTTCTCCAACTTTGATGAAACTCTTGTAACCCATGGCTGCATCATTTGAGTTTGTTTTACATGTTGCTTGTAACAAAAAAAATGGAAATAAAAACCGCAGCAGTTTGCCACAACTCCAGTTTGAATTCATGTTTTTCTATACTTTCTCTTAGTTTTTGTAAACAAATTGTCAAAGTTGAAAATGTTGTCTTTTATTCATTTAAAATTGAAATGAACAGCACCAATGTCTGTATATAAACAAAAAGCTAATGGCTTTTAAAACAGGGTGCAATTTGCTTTGCAAATTTGTTAAAGTTTGTAATGCGGAGCACCCTGTCAAGCTTTTAAAGAATAATGTTGATAAAATGCCTGGTAGAAATTTCAGCAAATGATGCATGCAGTAATAGTTCAGAAAACCTAAAAAAATACATGTACGGTTTTTGTGTTGAATTAATGGTAAAAAAATAATACTTTAGTTGGCAATTTTTTCAACAAATGTACAATTACACGGGAAAAATCATGTGATGTTTAAAAGTTTGTTATTGTTATCTACACTTTTAGTCGGGTTTTTCTTGTGTAGTTGTGAAGTAAACTTATGGGTAACTGCAATAGAAACTGCAGTATATATGGGGCTTTTTTTTGCCTATTGTGTAGAGCCTAAATTTCCTGGTCCACATGTACTAGAGGATTTTGTACTAAAGTGGCCATATATTAGTCAACAAATTTAGTACACCTGCTTTTGTTGGAACTAATAACTGGCTTTATTTTACCATGTAATTGTTTTTTAAATACCATGCAATAAAATACACAAAGCACACTGTCTTTATTTGACTCCTATTTTTAAGGTCAAGAGGTCAGAATTTAGTAGATAAGATTTGTTTCTTTAAAATGAAGTGCACTGATTTGATGGGAAAAACCTAAAATTATAAGTGAGAAAATTTGAACACGACAGGATGAAGAAGTGTTTCCGCACAAAATCTTCTTTTTTTTCTCACTCCTATATATATATTTTTTCCATCAAATCTGCACGTACAGATATGCTTGATGAGTAATTTTGAAGACAAAATCTGATCAACTTCTCAACTCTTTCCAACTAAGCCACGCATGCCTATATGTTTGTGCACAGTGCATATCCCGCGCGGGGTCTGTATCCTGCACTATAGCCACGCATGCAGGTGTATACTGTATATATGTTTGTTCGTTTCATAATACACAGCGCATAGCCGGCATAGGAGGCCGATATGTACATATTATAATATTATAATGACTAGACTATGCGTACATTGCGCGGACAATTTTCGAGAATCGATTCCCGACCGTCGATTATTCGGCGCGCCTCACACACATGATTGATAAGCGCTGTGTCCAATCAGACTAGGTGGGCGGAGCTATAGTTCCCTGAAATTTCTCAGGGAACTGGAGGTTAAGTTCTGGACTAGGGTAGAATGGGGTAACTGGGACACTTAAGCATGTATTTGGTTGCAGTTTGTAGACAATAAGCTTTATTTATCAAATGAAAGGTTTTGTTGAATTACTAACACCTCTTGAACATATTTTGATCATATTTGTTTCCAAACAAGCATGTTGTGGGGAAGGAGGCGGCAAAACATGACGACCTGTGTTTGTCCCACTTACCCCGACACAATGGGGTAAATGGGACACCTAAATGGGGTAAGTGGGACGCACATAAAACACATGTAAACATATGGGTGTCAGATCAGCACCACAAACGCATGGCATTGCATTTGTTTAATCTGAATCATTAACTTGATCTTCTTTCACTATTCATTATTCATATTTAAGAAAAACAGGTCTTAAATTCTATTTGATACTGTTTCAAACGCGCTTAATTAGGTTCATCGTCTTTGCATTTCGCACATGCAAATTCGGTCAGTTCATTTGTTCGGCCAAACAGTCCAGTACATGATTCATGAAACCATTCCTCGCACTTGATGCATTGCCACCAGTCTTCTTTGTCCAAGTTGTCATCGTCTCCATAAAAACCACCACAATGTCCGCAGTAGTTTTCGGCGATATCGCGATCTACGTTTTCAGGAGTAGCGCGAGTGTTTTTTGTGTCCTTTTTTTTCTGTTTCTCCTGCTGAGCCGCTTCTCTGTTGCGTTTCTTTTCCTGTTGTCGCTGCTGCATTTCTAGTTTCTCCTGTTCTCGCTGTTCCCTCTTCTTCTCGCGCTCCACCTTCCGAGCCTCTTTAGCTGCAGCTTCTGCGTCTTTCTTGTTTTGTTTAGCCAGTTCGATATTGAAAACCTCATCGGAGGTGAGGCATCGCGCTTCTGTGACACGGCTAGATTTTTTGCCAGATTTGATGGTTTTGCTAACTACTGGCTTCTTGAGGACTGCTACAAATTTGTTGTTATCGCCGATTAGTGTAGCAGATATAGGGGAGACTGCGTTTGATGTGCTGGGTCCTGGTTCGATGTCCATAGGCTCAGGCTCTGGCTCGGGCTCGGTCTCGGGCTGTGATGGAATGGTTACCTCTTCCTGAACGGATGGTGGATCCGGTACCTCTGGGTTGGCATGGACGTCAGCAATGACTTCGATGATGACAGGCATAGACACGGTTGCTTCATCGTCTTGTGCAGGCTCGTCATCCTCATATGTCAGCTCTGTTTCCACAGAAGAGAACTGAAGGTGCTCTGGGGTGATAGCCAGTGGATTAAAGGGGTAAATCCCTGTTGACTTGAAACCACTGATGATGTTGGCCATTGTGAAAACATTATGATAGACATCAGCAAAAAGACCACTGAAGTCGTAGCGTGTGATTATGCGGTTTGGATTGTCGCGCATAAACTTGTCGCATCGCTGGTTGTAGGCACACTTCACCGACTTGAAAACTGACTTGTCAAGTGGCTGTGTGTGGTTCGTTGTGTGGGGTGGCAAACAGTACATGTGAACTGAGTTCTCACGAGCCAACTTCAGGGTAGAGATGCTGATGTGAGAACCGTGCCCATCAAGTACTAGTAGGACAGGGCGTACCTGTGGAATGGATGGCAGGAACAGCTTCTTGAACCACGTCTCAAAAAGCTCTGCGTCAATGAAGCTAGACTTGCTAGTGCCGAAGAGTGTGCCTGGTGGCGCATTAGCTGTCAGACCGGGATTGATGCGCTGACCCTTGAAGATAATGAAGGGAGGCAGTGTACTCCCTTGCGCATTGGCACATATTAGGACGGTCACAGTACATTCTCTCCGCGTTCTCCACTGGTTCTCGACTGCACTGTTTTTTTACCTTTCGTTGCGACAATGCTTGATGGTTTGTGGACCAAACTCAAACCTGTTTCATCAAGGTTGTATATCTGACCTGGGCAGGATTTGAGATCGGCACTGTCCATGACATCTCCGAGCTTCTTGAAGTGATCGCCGATAGTAGTTGGGTTCAGCATCGAGGCTCGTGCAGCAGACAGGGCTTCCGGTTTTCTCAGGGACAGGTCAGGGTGGCGTCTCATGAACCCTTCATACCAGTCATACCCCGCACTCTTGTTGATGTGATTGAAGCGGTGCTTCATTCCGGCATGCTCCGCCATCTCGTAAGCAAGCTTGCAGACAGCTTTAACTCCAATGCCGAAACCTTGGCTCTCCAACTCTTTGATGTGGCGCACTAGTTGGCCCTCGTCGCCCATAGTGAAGACGGGTGGCCGGCTTGCCGGTGAAGGACTCCCCATTCCCTTGCTTATCCTTCTTGACAGCGTCGATTTCGGAACACCATACTGCTTGGCGGCCTCTCGAACCCCAAGTCTGCCGTCAGTTACAGCCTTATAAGCATCAACCATTGCTTCTGCCTTCCATTTGCCTTGCTGAGGTGTCCACGTTTTCTTTTTGCGTGCCATAGGTGATCTGTAAAAATATAAATAAACAATACAAACACTGTTATTGTTATGAAGTCAATAATAAATTACTGTAAAATTTACTTCACATGTACAATGTGGACATTGTTTTGAGAATATCTTAGTTGCATCTCAAAATAAAACAGATTTATGATCATGCTCTGTGAAAAATTGCGTGTCCCGCTTACCCCATTTACGCATGTCCCACTTACCCCGCTCCGATTGTGTAAAATTACTTCATTGCAGTATAATTTATCATTTGTATAAATGGTTAATTATTCCCATTCTATGGATGGCAATTTAAAAATAATAACCAATCCTAGAACCTGACACACTTTATTCTACTCATCTGTTTACACAATGACCCAAACAACATGACCAAAAATGCAACATGTGTGCTCACCTTATAAAATCAAAATGGCCACCATTGCGATGTGCAAGCCAAAATTATTCCAACAATTTCATCTTTTTTTACCTCCTACAAACATTTCAAATTGATACAAATGCTTTGTAATATATGTAATTTGAAGACTTCTTGTGTTCCTATATTTTTTTCATGGTTCTATTGATGATTTTAAATATATCTAAATGGAAAAGAAAACATCATGGTTTTGTACACAAACCCTTGACAACAACAATACTTAATCCTTGAGACAAATCAATAACATCTTGACGGCTTTGATTAAAAATTGCAATATTGACCGTATTTTTGTACTGATTTGATCCATGCACAAAATGCTTACCTTCACGGAAGTAGTCTTTACACAATAGAGTGAAGAAAATCGCCTCAAATTGCTTTTTTTCCTTCAAAATAACGCCAATCAGTTAGCCTCTATTGTTCTGTGAAACACAATTATTAGTATTTTTGAAGTCAGGGTGGAGGGCACTCGAGGTCGACGGAGAAAAACTCGATTTTGGACTCAGAAACACGCGAAAATACAGCTCAAAATTGCCACGTTGGTTGGAGGTGTTTGTTCGCATGGCACAGACTTCTTATCTCAAGTAATGATTGCTTGCTAAGGAAATACAATGAAAAAACATAGACTTGTCCCATTTACCCCACTGTCCCAGATACCCCATGTTACCCTATATTATGCGCTGTCCAAATCATGTCGATATTGCGCCCTCTATAGTCGGCCGTGCTACGATCCAATATCGCTATAATATAGTCCAGAATCTGGACTAGTGCTCTTTTAACTGAGATTTGACTCCCAGGAAAATATAATCGATACCAGATATCTTAGTACGTTCCACCGACCTTGTCTTCAGCAGCGTTTGGGCAGTTTTTGCAAGGTCGTATTCCGGTCGTTTTTAAACATGGTTTAAAGGTACATTGCACAATTGTACCCAATCTTGTAATTGTTCTTGAAATGATTCACCTCTCAGAGAGTTACATGCATTGGTATAATCATCACTTTCACTGTATGCTGTTGTAGAGGGTGAGGATGCTTCGAATTACACTTTCTCGGAACTGTCTGTAAACGGAACATGTAGGTCTATGTGTTCATCTGAACATTTCTCACTATTACTCGAAATTTTAAACAATGTAGCATTACTGTCAGGAGAAAGAAAATGCTTGCGTCGTTTAGCATGTGGTATGGACTTATTTTCGTCATGAGAGTCATCCTCACTTGTAGAGTCATAACGTTGGCTGAACTGCACATCTGGACCATGCTGTTTTCTCAATGAGCGCATGTACTTTGAGTGGTAACTCATTTTCCTGAAATACGAATTAAATTATTTGTACACATTTTTCGAAATGAGTAAAACCTACCGTAAAGGTCTCCCTTACAAAAATTACCCATGGCGATTTCCCATGGCATTCCCATGGCGTTTTCCCTTGGTGTTTTCCCATGGTGTTTTCCCATTGGGTGGACATGGTGTTCATCATGGGGTTTTGGCCACCATGAAGCCATGGGACTTCTCATAGGACCATGACACCATGGTAATTCTCCCATGTACGACATGGTGTTTCTCCCATGCACTTCGTGGTATTTTCTTATGCTCCCTGTGGTGTTTTTACCATGTACCGCATGGCGTTTGCACTATGTACCGCATGGCATTTTCCCCATGTACCGCATGGCATTTTCCCCATGTACCGCATGTACTACACGGCGTTTTCACCATGTACCGCATGGCGTTTTCCCCATGTACCCCATGGCGTTTCCCCCATGAAATCCAAGGTATTTCCCCGCTACTACCCCATGGTGCTACCCCATGGCGTTTTCCCATATACTGCATGGCATTTCTCCCATTCACCCCATGGCGTTTTCCCCATGTACTACACGGTGTTTCTGTCATCCACCCCATGGCATTTTCACCATGTACCCCATGGCGTTTCCCCCATGAAATCCAAGGTATTTCTTCTCTACTACTCCATGGTGCTACACCATGTACTTCATGGTATTTCTCCCATTTACCCCATGGCGTTTTACCCATGTACTGCACAGTGTTTCTGTTGTTCACCCTATGCGTTTTCCCCATGTGCTACCTGACATTTCTCCCATCCATCCCACGGTAATTCAGTTTTGAGATGACCCAGATAATATGGCGAAATGTTCACTTCCCTTTAATTGTACTCTATACATACGTAAACAGTTACAAAGAATAGCTAGATTGGAATTTGGCAAGCATTTCAGCACATCTCATATAAATGTAGAAATGCGAGTCTACATATAAACATAAACAGCATTTAATTATGTACAGTCGAACCTTAATAACAGAATATCTGTACTTTTTAGATTGTAAGAGGAACGTTGCTTTATCAAAAAAACAAACAATGAGAACCAAAAACTTGGGACGGACAGTTTTCCTTAATAGAGCCTTTGTACGGCGGCCATGACGGGGGCAATCACACTGTTACCATGTGTCGTGCATGAGTAGGTGCTTTGTGGTTCTATTGTTACAGCATTTAAATAAAAAAACCTGCCCCGTCATGACCGCCGGTGCAGAAGCTCTATACAAGCAAACTGTTGTTAGTACTCTTATTATTAAGGTTCAGTTGTAATTTCTATTCGAGGCATTTTTATCGTTCTACCAGTGCCAACAATTAACACAAGACAATTTTAAACTAATAAATCACTGCTTGTTTTGATAATATAGTACATACATGACCATGCAAACTACAAAAACTGAATAACAATTTGGTATTATTAAATAGAACACAAACAAATGGGTTTAAAGGCAGTATACATGATTGGTATCTCGAAAATCATAAATGTTCACGCCTTACTTACACAATATAAACGTGATGACCGTAGAAAACTTCACCTGACATGGTTTTGTCTGAAGTGCGATAGTCTTTGAGAAATGAGTAAAACAATTATTTGTCGTCTCATGAGACGAAAATTCAATTCACCCCAAAACCATTTCGCCTAAGTGCCATTTCGCCCCCAAACCACATCGCCCAAATGCTACTTCGCCCAAAAACCACTTAGTGCACGGCCCTTGTTGAGGGCGAAGTAGTTTTGGGGCGAAATGACTGCAGACCCTTTTTGACTGTTTTCCCAAAAGTTAGACGAAGTACGGAGCTGGTTTTTGCTCAGGATGGTTTTAATCATGCATATCTTCAATCACGAGGGGGATAAAACTATTTGTAATTTACAGTTTACCAATCATGTACATGCATGTATACCTTTAAAATGGAGCACCATTATGCAGTTAAAGTAACAATCGACAGTAAAACAAAAACACTAAAACTAGAACTGTCTGTTTCGAAACACCTACAACAAGGAAGCTTTTCTGGCTTTGGCTAAATTATAAAAAACATCACAAACACCAAGCATCACTAATACCAAGTTACATCTTCTTCAATTCAATAAAAATGTCTTTATCTTTAAGTATGAATCCGTGTTACTGATTAGTTGATCCACTACAAGAGCAGCGACATTCTATGTACCATCTCCAGATTGTATGTCACACTCGCAATAAAGCGCCCTGACATTGCAAGTCACGCATCGCATCCCAATGCGGAATGATTTGGGGCCGTGTATAAAAGACACTACTGTAGTGAAACTAAAAAGTGACGTGTGCGTTATGGTCCCATGCAGTTGTGCGAGATTATCTGCATGTAAGTGCTTCCCGCCATCCCCGCGGGAAGTTTGTTTAAAGACAAATTTGTTATCCATCTGGCACTTGTGGAATGCGGCATAATATTGCACATAAAATTGTAAATGTATGCATTTAGCGCTTGTACATGTAGTTCTCAATATTATTACTGCACTCTGTGACTGCCCTTCCACTTGTTTAAATACCAAGATAATTTATATCTTTCCAAGTTGACTTAAAGGCACAGGCTTGTCAGCGATGCGCGTGCGCATATTTCGTGCCACGAAATACGCAGCTCCATAGCAAAGCTGCGTATTTCGTGGCGTGAAATTGGCGCGCGCGCATTGCTGACGAGCCCTCTGCCTTTAAGGATTAAAGTGGCTTGGCGAGATAATGTGAAAAATCAGTGACCTAATTTAACCATATTTCTGTATAATTTAGAAAAATTTTCACAAAATCTTCTGAGAATTTGCAATGTTTTAAGTATTTGTCATCAGGCTCATCATTTTCTTTTCTTCAGATAATAGATATCAAAGTGACAAATCAGCAAAATTGGTATCATGCATGAGACATACTCTGGTTGACGTGAAAAGTGTTGTGCGCATGGGACACATGTACATTTACTTCCAAAACGAAATGTCTAGAATTAAATTTGTGGGTGCCCATATTGCTTGTTTAAGCCCAACATACAGAATATTTAATTTTTAAAAATAAGGAAAAAAAAACTGGTAAATTAACCGGCAGTTATTGCTAAACTTTATTTTGAAATACAAAGAATGTACCTTCCGGAAGCTCCTCTTTGCAGTTCCGAGGATTAAAATTTGCGCATATCTTAAAAGGGAATTATACCACAGAAACAAAAGACCTTGTGCTTAACAAGTGCATGTCGTGAATTTTAATTTTAAAAAACAAGAAATATCACCCACTGAAAAGCGAATACGAACATCACAAAGAAGGACAGTTTCAGCGGTGCATTGCACTATGGGCAATTAGTAGAGGAACAGTCCTAATGTTCCGTGACACTTTCACGGGGACAAAGGTTTGAGAGTGGGTTTGGGTTGCCTGAGGGTTACTGAAAAAAGTGCATTGACCTTTCCACATTTCCGGTCACAGTGACCTAACGAGTGGTCAGATAGGTCAAACTATATATTTTTGGATTTAGTATGACAAGACGAGTAATTTGATATGCATTTTATTAAGATTGGGGCATTATTTTTAACTTGACCCCTATTGACCCCTGTTTTGACCCATACAAAAAATGCTGACATTTTGAAGAGGGTTACCCAAGCTAGATTTGTTCAGTAACCCTCAGGCAACCCAAAACCACTCTCAAACCTTTGTCCCCATGAAAGTGTCATGGAACATTACGATTGTTCCTCTTCTAAATGCCATTTTGTCCGAATACTTAGCAAAAAAAGTCCTTGTGGCAATACAGTATTTGACCAAGATGGCGGCGCAATTACTGCAATTTCCCTTTAAGATCAGAAAAATGTCAATGGTTAACTGACATTACAGTTTAAGGGCATTTTGGACCACATAAGTCTTCGTTACCAAATAATTTAAAAAGAAGTTAGTGTAAAGGCAAGTTATTGTTAACTATTTGTACCGGTACATATTTTTTCATCATAAAATAGCGATGAAAAAAATGTGTGGGATTTGGCGCGCTCGCCAAACATGTATATATACAATGTCCTTAAAATGTAATATCAGTTAACCATGGACTTGCAAAACAAACAAAAAGTTACTTGTTATCCTGATGTGATTTGGTGTTTGAGCTCCTGATGTCTTTTAGCTTGTAAGCCATCACCTGGTGGATTTGGCCACGTTCCGCCGTGGGAAATTTTTTGGTTACATATACTGTTAACAAAGAAGACAAATGTTTATAAGTTCATGCACACTGTATACTTGCTGTTAGATCGGAATTGAAAACAAGGCTAAATTACAAGCAATACGGTTCTTTTGTACTTACATACAATGGCCTTTACAGCGTCTTGAGGGAGTGCTGGTCTGCAGTCTTTAGTGGAGTGCACTCCCACACCTTTCTTCCCCATCACACTGGACACTACCATCTGTTCACGTGTGAAGAGGGCACACATCAGATCTCTGGTTAGCTTTCTAAAATCTGAATGTGTGCACCTCTTCAGAACATGAACTGGCAGTGTCAAATCTGGTCCCTGAAAAGAATTTATAAATTAAACAAAATTACAAACTCATCTTTTGACATTAAAAAAAACAATATCAAACAAGTTTTGGAAGAGCACAGAGAATGCATCTTTAAGTTAATAATTCAGAGTTACTCAGTAGTGGGATGTCAAGAATTTAACATTCGTAACTCATAAATTGGGAGATGCAAGATTACTTGTAAATCAAACTGAACACGTTTGATTTTTTGGGCAAATAAACTTTTATACATAATACAAACTTATTAGGTCTTGCTATGTCTTTGTAGGCCCAATGATTTTTCTGGGATCATGAAAAAGAAGGAATTTACGGAATGTAACCATTGAACTGGATTCAGTATTCAACACACAACAAGTTACTTCCCAATACGTTCTCAAGGAGCAGATGTTTAATTGCCATATGATTAGTGCAACCTGCCAAGTCGAGGGATTTTTTCGTGTTACTCTTACCAATGACTGCTGGATGTTTTAAATTTTAAAGTTTTTTTTCCCGCAAAGAATGAGAGGTTGTGGAAATATTGTATCAGTTATTGTTTAAATTGGGGTGGACACCAAACAAAAAACACGACACAGAGTTTTAGATGTTTGGAATGAAATTTTCTTCTATCTGAAACAGAAAATCATCACTGTTATTAGTTAAGTTATTAGTTTCCATTTAAAGTGATTTCGGACAGTCCCAGCGGATTTGCTTTTAATAAGAGCTGGCATTGTAAGTAATGTACATTAGATTATAAAAAAAATATTAAAACCAACCAGCTCATAGTTAACACCAGCACTGCAGGAAGATTCTCCCTCTGACGGTGCTCTGCTTGGTCCACTTGTACTGGTACTGCAACTTGGGGTGCTTGGAGTGGTACAAGTACTTGTACTTGCAACAGTGCTGGGACTGCTACAAAAACTTGTACTTGCACCAGGAGTGCTTTGTATGCGTCTGACCAGGCTGTCCATTTTTGCAACTACACCAGGTAAACCTTTTGTGTGTAAAAGAATGTAATAACTGTGAATCACATTATCATTTTATTATTCCATTAGCACGACTATCCTTAACTAGAAGATTACCAGTTCGGCCAATGATTAATGGCTACCTTTATCACAAGACAAAATTACACACTGTGCAAAGCACATGAAGCCATAAAATCCCATTTAAAAAAATGTAAAACTAAATGCAGGTCACCTTTTTATCATTATAAATTCAGCGTGTTTAAAGGTGAAATTTGAAGCCAAACTTTTTGCGTGTACTTCATTGCATTTCAAAACAAGGTTTCAAAGTTTCTAGGAATTGTCACGGTCACAGAAGCAGTAAAAAACTGGTCTGAACTGCTACATTTAGCTGTGTGTCTATACGTGACAATATTTCAGTAAAATATGCCTTATTTATGTGAAGGTCAGAACAGAACAAGGAACATAAAATTCTCTTCCAAAATCTTGAGGTTTGGGATGTACAATACTTACCATTCATCAAGGCCTCGTTTTGGCTCTGTAGTTTCTTCAGCCGTTCTTGCAACACGGCACATTGTGTGCAAGTGGAGTCCTTGGCCTTCAGTTTTGTCAGTATGGCCTCCACTTGCAACTGCTTAGCCCGTTTTACCTTCAGTTAAATATGACAATGTCAATCTTTGTACATGTAATGCCCATCTCACACAATTCTGAAATGTAATTATCTATTTCTATGCTCTTTATTTTTTTCTTTCTATTAAACCACTGATTTTGAAGACGTTTAGCCCTCAATTAGCTATTTCTTTGGGAAAACAAATGTAAATTTTGAACATGGGAAGCTTGTTAATTTTTTTGTAAAGTTCGTGTGCGTGCATGTGCAACTGTATATACATGTATTTTTCATAAACTGACAAGAACTAGCTATAGCTTACCATTTTTGATTTTTGCTTTTGCTTCGGCCTCGAGTCCAATTCGGCCGACACTCCACCCTCTTCCTCTTCATCATCCTCCAGGTCCATCTCCTCAAAAAACCTTTTTCGCTTGACGTGGCGGTGGCCTCTACCAACAATTGCCTCCTCATCATCAACATACATTTCTTCATCCGATGAGAGCTGCCCGATGAACATCTCTTCCTTCTTCCTGAGGACACTGAGCTTATCTGATGAAATGAAACAAAATATTGGTACCTACCCGTATGTTCACAGACACAGTTAGTTGACAATCTGAAAAAACCTAGATAATCAGTTTAGAAAACTAAACAATGCACATTAAATCACAACAAATCCCTCAAATCCTAACAAATACAATGTCGATTGAAACTCATGCACTGTATAAAAAAGCGGAAAAAAAAGCAAAATTATGTCCGGAGAAAAAAAAGCGGAAATTAAATTTTGGCACATTGAAAACAAAAAAGCTGAAATCAGCTAAAAATCTGAAATATGTACATGCGCGAGAGCTAGACTGGTTTGATGCTGTCCTCATATTTACTTCCCTTAATCTTGTACGACGAAGGGAGGTAAATATGAGGACAGCGAACAGTCTAGTGTTGACTTCTCCGCTCTCGCGCATGCGCATAATTGATTTGGGGGCAAACAGTCACGGAGGGTCTCAATTTAGCCCAACGGTTTCAATGAAACTAGACATCGGATCGATGCGTACTCTTCGCAATATTTGAACATTGGGGCCACCTATTGACATGATTAAGCAAATATCAGAGCCAAGGGACAAATTTTATTTGTGTGAGTTTGCCACAGATTTGGGGTTAGAATATCGAGTTTGTAGGAGTCGAGTTGGCAAACGGTCGAGTTGACTGTAAACCCCTGTAATGCTGTATATAGCAGGTCAAGTCGACCGTTTGCCAACTCGACTCCTACCAACTCGACCGTCGTACCAACTCGACCGTCGTACCAACTCGACCGTCGCGCGCTCGACCGAAGGAGTCAACTCGACCGTCGTACCAACTCGACTCCTACCAACTCGACCGTTGTACGTTTAACTGCAGAAGTCAACTCGTCCGTTGTGTCCCACTAAACTAGTACATCATGTAGTAGATAGCCGTTTTTATAAATGTTACTTCTTAATTTATTTTAACATCATTAAATTATTACCACAGTTTAATTCATTTTCTCGTTCTATTTCAAAGTCAAACATGTGCCGGTTATGAGGGAAATAAGTCAAACGTGCCAATTTTTGTTATGTTCATAACAAACGGTCGAGTTGGCCAACGGTCAAGTTGGTCAACGGTCGAGTTGACTCGACCGTGAAGTCGAGTTGGTCAACGGTCGAGTTGGTACGACGGTCGAGTTGGTACGACGGTCGAGTTGGTACGACGGTCGAGTTGGTAGGAGTCGAGTTGGCAAACGGTCGACTTGACTACCCTTATATAATAAGCTATATATTCCAATATATAAATTTACCTATAAATTCCGTGTTGAATCTGAACGAAAAAATAACACAAATAAATTTAATATTCCATTCATGATCATTACCATCGACTGACAAAACTCTTCCGTCGTGCTTCGTCCATCCACTAGCAGGTTCTTTTTTATTTACAGGTGCTGCACAAATCTTTCCGACTTGTATTTCGTTCTCCAGTTGGCTTTTGTCCAAGACTGCAGACACTGGAACAACGCTGGTGCTGTTATCTGCTACCCACAGAATCAATGCGTATTTTCCTGGCATTTTAACTGATCAAAAGAATAAGGTCACAGGCCAAAGTGCAAAGAATTGGATCAATATCGACGATCTGTTGAAACGAATGTAAACTGAAATTTGCGCGCACGTGCAGTTTCTTTTTGTGCTGCCACGTTAGACTGGTCCCCTGTCCATGTGCGCTACGCTGCTAATATGCGCGCATGCGACGAAGGCTGACGAAGGGAAGTAAATATCAGGACAAGGGACCAGTCTACTGCACGTCGCCGGGCGTGACGTTTCGTGTACACACATGAAGGAACGTCACCGGATGAGCGTACACGTATGCTGATGACGTATACCTCAACATTTACAAGGCCGGATCCGGAAGGGACATGCACGCACGACATAATTTGGGAATCTCATGAGTAAAATCTGCACTTCTTTTCGACTATGGATCGAAAGAATTGGAAACCATATCGGGTGCACTACAAACGTTATTTACTTGGAGAAGGTAGTGATGTTCCTAGAACCACAAAACGTCGATGGAGAGACCATGAAGATTTTCGAGATCGGCAGGATGATGCCGCCGTGCACGGGCACGGTACAGCTCAAGACACGGGTACGCTAGTACCGGAAGTTCTTGAGCTAGAAGACGGCCACGGACACTATGATAACAGAGAAGCCCCTTCGCCTCAACAAAACGCAAATGAAGTAGGTCACTCCAAAATAGGGACTTGGGGGAAATAGGAAGAGTTGGGAGGTTGATCACTGCATCATTAATTATTGTTGATCAGAATTGTTATTCTTTAATTAGGCCTAAAATGAATCATAGGCCTACTTTAACTTAAAAGTACATTGGAATGTGCAGATTTGATGTGAAAATCCATAATTTTGAGTGGGAAAAAATTTAAGATTTTGTGAGGAAACACTTTCAGCCCGTCTTATATGTTTTATGTCTAGCTGCATGAAGCCCTGATCAACTTCCCAATAGTGCACCGCACTAATGCTAAAAATTGAATTTTCAATGCTCGTTACGTCACGTCACGTCACGCAACCAAGCCACCTCGGACAACGAAATCAGCCATGTGCATGCTGTGAACGGGGTGTGTGTTTCAATATGCAGGAGTGTCGTTTTAAGGGTAACCGAAATAGACTTCAACCAGTTCACATGCATATTTTTACCCCCTTTTTAAATTCAAGTTTTATCATTTGCTTTGGTAGGGGTCTACGTTCGACCGTTCTACAGATGGCAGTGCATGTAGACATTTAAATGACGAGGAGCCTGCTTACTGGGACGAGGAACCTTCAGATACAGGTGGAGATGATGAGTCTGGCAATGAGGATGAGAAGGCTTCTGATGGGGACGATGCACCTACCAATGGGGAGGACAAGCCCTCCGATGATGAGCCTTCTGATGATGAGCCTTCTGATGATGAGCCTTCTGATGATGAGCCTTCTGACGTGAACAGTGACCCTTCTGACAGAGACGATGACCCTGCTGGACCGGTAAGTTCATTTGTTTTGATTACATGTAGGTTCCATCAGAAGGATAAGATGGCAACACTAGCTGTCGCGCCTGTCGCCTAAAGCTGATTTGCACAAGGCAAAACAAAACAAAGTTTTTTTTTCTGATAAATTACAAGGTTCATGTAATATGCGAAGTCCAACAATGTTCATCACTGTACTTTTTTAAAACTTTAATTTCACCCTCAACAAATAAATATTTTGTTGCGCCCTAATGTAATTGTATATAAAGTTTCAAAAGATTCATGAGTTGAAAGTATTCTTTACTTTCATCTTCATTAAAACAGTTGAATAATAATTGCATAAACAAATCTACGGTGTATAAATCGTAATTGACAATATAACAAAGTTACACATATTATTGTAGGAAAATATATTCAGTTGTACAAGTTTGTTACTGACGCTGTGTTTCTTTTATTGTCGTTTTATATAGTTTTTGGATGGGCAAGAGGATGCGGACAGTGACATCGGTCAAGACAACGGTGACAATCAACCCATTTTTGAAGGATCGGAATTAACGGTTGGCCAAGTAGTTACCATGATTTATGCATATGCATTGAAGCATTCACTGACCAAAGTGGCTTTACAGGATCTTTTGAAATTCATCGAAACAATCATTGGTCCTAGCAATATACCTAGCACTTTGTTTATGTTGAACAAATATATACATAGTACAAAGGAAAGGATCAAGGTACACTTTTATTGTCCTGAATGTTTGATTTATATTGGCGATTTAGCTGAAAATGCGACGGACATAACCTGCAATAACTGCAATAAGCAGCATTCACGTTCAGGTTTGGTTAAAGAAGGCACTTTTTTCTTGGTGAATTCCTTAAAGTTGCAGTTAATAGACGTCTTCGAGAACCATAATATTACTCAACACTTGGCATACAAGCACAGTAGACAGAAATTAAGTGCTGAAAATATTGAAGATGTTTTCGATGGGCACATCTATAAATCAATCCCGGAACTCCAAAGTGATGATAATATATCACTTACGTGGAACACCGATGGTGTTCCAGTTTTTAAGTCTTCCAACACGTCCATGTGGCCAATCCAGTGTAGCATCAATGAATTGCCTCCAAAACTACGAAAAAGTAACTTACTGTTGACTGGTCTGTGGTTTGGAGAGGGAAAACCCGACCCTCAAGTTTTTCTTCAACCATTTATTGATGAATGCAATAGTTTAGCAGAAACGGGTTTCACATGGACTGATCATGAATCGGGCGTTCAGAAAACATCTAAAGTTTTCAACCTAATATGTACATGTGACTCAGTAGCGAGATGCACTTTGCAAAACATCAAACAGTTCAATGGCAAATTTGGTTGTGCATGGTGTTTGCAAGAGGGTACACGTGTAGAAAAAGGCAGAGGACATGTGCATGTTTACCCGTATGTAGATCCTCCAGCCGAAGAGCGCAATTCTAGGCAAACAATGGAGGATGCTGAAGAAGCCTTTGCATTGAAGGAAACTGTACACGGTGTTAAAGGACCATCGATCCTTATGTTGCTCACAGCATTTAACATAATTATAGGATTTCCAGTAGATTACCTCCACAACAGCCTTCTTGGGGTAACAAGATATTTTGGAAATCTCTGGCTAGACTCCACTAATAATGCTGCAGCGTACTATGTAGGAAGGGAAATTGGCAAAATAGATGAAAAATTAACAAGTATTACACCACCTAATAACTTGACAAGGGCTCCCAGATCTTTATCTCAAAGACGATTTTGGAAAGGTTCAGAGTGGAGGTCTTGGCTATTGTTTTATTCCATTCCTTGTTTACTAGGTGTGCTTGACAACATATATCTCAAGCACTGGCTTTTGTTAGTCCACAGCTTATCTCTGTTACTGTCGGAGTCAATATCAGAGGCCGATTTGAATAACGCAGATGTGATGTTGAACAAGTTTGTTCTAATGGTTGGGGTACTTTATGGAGAAGCACACAACACTTACAATGTTCACCAGCTACTTCACCTTGTTCCAACTGTGCGAAATACAGGACCTTTGTGGGCAAGTTCAACATTTTTGTTTGAATCGTACAATGGGAATTTGCTCAAAATGTTTCACGGTACCCAAGGCGTCTCAAGTCAGATTATCAACAATTTTACTATATGGCAACATATGCCAAAGCTAATGTCTAGGTTTGTAAACAATACATCCCCAAATGTAGAAAAATATTGCAGCATGATGTTAGACGGATTATTATCCACAAAACATGCTTTCCAAGTGGCAGTAGATGTAACCGTATTAGGGTGTCCAAAATTCCGCCAACCAACTCTTGAAGAAAGATTAATTTTAGAAACAATTCTGGAAAATCCCGTGCCTAATAATCTGAACTTTTACGACCGTGTGATTGTTAAGAGGAAGTTGATTCATATCAAGGGATATGATAGAGTTTCACGTCGAAATTCTTCCATTGTCTTATTTTGTGATGGATCATTCGGTATTGTGGATGGTATCTGTGTTGCAGAGAACACATGTTATTTATTATATCACCCTGTACATGTGAACAGACAAAGGCGAATCTTGCATGAGCGTCAAACCGGTGCCTGTGCCCCCCATATTAAAGTTGTGACAAGCATCAGTAACAACATTAATGTATGTCGACCGGAAACAGTTAAGAGCAAATGCATCTTTCTTGAGAAAAAGCATCTGTTCCCCCATTACTTTGTGATGACATTCCCCAACACCATAGAGAGTGATTGAAGGTGTATTACATGTATTAACCTGCTTCAGCTAAATTGTCCCAAGCAAACTATCAAGTTTGCCGTTTTAATTGTTGCTAATCTTTTTGCCATAGCTACAATGTATATTAATAATTAAAATGAAAAACTGTACTAAAAATACACAGCCAAAATATGGCTCACTTTCTTTTAGTTCAAATTGCTTTGGGTATAGTGTACATGTAGTTTGGACTCATTCGGACACCATTGCTATGCAGACAACACTAAATTGTACCATTCTCTCCTGATAAGGTGGGGGATCAGGAAACTGCCCTCAGCTAGGTATTTCCAGAGAATTCAAAAATCCACAAAAGATTTGTACATATATACTAACAGAAAGGAGTGCAGTGAATACCAACCTTATTTTGTTTCCACATTGAAATTGGGGATTTCAATTAGGTTAGGTTAAAAAGAATGACAAATCTGGTAACGCTGCTTTAATTTCACATTTGTTTAAAATTGCTTATGCTAATATTTAATTACATGTAAGTTGTACAGTATTTATAAACTGTACTTTGTAAAATTTTGCTGTAATCTTGTAATGCGCCATGAGTACACATACACCTTTGTGGTAGATATGCGCTCTGTAGAAAATCGCATTCTTTTTATTATAGGTTTTCCTGTTCAGTTTTAACAAAATACCTTTCAACAAAATACCCATGTTCATTTCAGATGCATTTTTTTTAGCGCAAATTTGAATTCAGTTGGGGATCATGCATCCTTCAATTATTTAAAGAGAGCATTCAATATGGCTTTTCGAGCCTGCATAATCAGGAAAAATCTGTACTCAAATTTAAAACTACGCGCATTCAATTTTAATACACCAGCGAAAATCATTCAAAATCACCCAAGCCCCGAGCTTCTTTAAATTTAATGGAAGAATCAATGCTTTGTATATTGATTGACGCAAATTATAATTTGGATGTCTTAGCGAACAAATGTTGAAATGAAACTAAATAGCGTGCAAATGAATAAGAACTAGAGAAATTGCGTCCTGATCAAAATCACTTGAATACATGTACGTACTTCCACAAACGAAATCGAATGCATTTCTGATAAATTTGAGCCAGAAAACCTATATTATTACTAATATTTGAATGTCAATGGCACTAATATTTTTGCTGCAGCAAGCCATTTTTAAATTGATTGTACATGTATTGTATAAAAAGCTAATTACTCAGTGCACGTGTAAACAAGGTTGTATTTGACTGGAGTTAAACAAAGTTTATTTGAAAATGTGGCATTTTGAATAAATGCTTTATTTTCCTACACTAGCAAAGAGTGTCAATGAGTATTGATTTGTGGCGGTCATGTGCCTTTTTCATGATACAACCCAAAAGATGCTACCATTTCAATGTACAAAGGAAAAAAAAACAATCACAGTAATATGGCGGTCAGATCTAAGATATGTACTGTGCAGCTACAGACTAGCCCCTATGCTTCCATTGTGTTTTGAAAAAGAAAATGTGTTCAAATATGTTGTTCATCATTGGGCTGAAACACGGTGTTCCAATAAGTGCTCGTAAAGTTGTGTTCCCATGTTGTTCATATAAGCCAACATATCGGTTTCCACATGGTGGTTTATGATATTCCATGGTGTTCCAATTTTCAAACAAGTCCCTGCCTTAACGGTTTTCAATAACTCCGTATAGTTTTCCCATGGGTCCTGATGGTATTCACATGGGCTACGATGGTGCTTTTACAGATCGTCATGGTGGTTCATGACATTCCATGTTCCCATTTTTTCAAACAATTTAAGCCTACATATATAAGTTTCTAGTAACTCCACATGGTGGTTTATGATACGCCATGGTGTTCACTTGGGTGTTCAAACAAGCAACCATGGCGTTCAAATAGCTGTACATGGTGTTCCCATGGTGGTTTATGATATGCCATGGTGTTCTCTTGTGTGTTCAAACAAGCAACCATGGAGTTCAAATAGCTGTACATGGTGTTCTAATGGGACGCCATGGTGGTATCTTGGGTGTTCAAACAAGCAACCGTGGCGTTCAAATAGCTGTACATGGTGTTCCCATGGTGGTTTATGATATGCCATGGTGTTCTCTTGTGTGTTCAAACAAGCAACCATGGAGTTCAAATAGCTGTACATGGTGTTCTAATGGGACGCCATGGTGGTATCTTGGGTGTTCAAACAAGCAACCGTGGCATTCCAATAGCTGTACATGGTGTTCCCATGGGATGCCATGACGTTCAAATAGCTGTACATAGTGTTCCGATGAGACGCCATGGCGTTCAAATAGCTGTACATGGTGTTCAAATAGATGTACATGGTGTTCCCATGGGACGCCATGGCATTAAAATAGCTGTACATGGTGTTCCCATGGGACAGCATGGCGTTCAAATAGATGTACATGGTGTTCCCATGGGATGCCATGGCGTTCTAATAGCTGTACATGGTGTTCCCATGGGACGCCATGGCGTTCAAATAGCTGTACATGGTGTTCCCATGGAACGCCATGCCGTTCAAATAGCTGTACATGGTGTTCCCATGGGATGCCATGGTGTTTCTATTGCTGTTCATCGTGTTGACATGGGACACCATGGTGTTTTTTGTGACCACCATGATGTTACCCCAAATCGCCATGGGTTTCCCATGGTACACCATGGGGAACCCATGGCGTCGCCATGGGACATTTTTGTAAGGGCTTGTATTCAACTCAAAATAAACACGGTGACGTCATTATGACAAAAAAATCGATAGGAACTATTTTGCCATGGGGTTTCTATTTAAGTTTCATTAAAATCCGTTCTTAAAAAAAAATCGAAACAGAAACAATTTCTTTTCCGCAGCACCTGCGGAAAAGCTGGACTGCAAAGGTTTTTCGGTATACGGATCACACAACATTCTCGAAAGCCTTATTTCTTTTCGAACTGCTTGTACTTCCAACTCGCTATTTAATATCGAGCCACTCTGCTCACCCGGATTCTTTATGCCCGCTCTGTTGAAAACTGCTTGACGGTTTTGTTGCAAGAGGACGCTGCATCGGTTAGACATTTTCCAATGTTGTGCTGTTGGTACTCCTGGTGGTAGGTTGCTCTTTAGTGCGCGATTTTCCGCTTCTGAGACGTAGTCACCACCCTCGCCTCGCGACGGGTCTCCCGACCTCGAGAAGCTTTCAGCCTCCTCTATGTACTTCCGAACCTCCTTCGGTGCTTCTACCCGCACCTGCATGTATCTGTAGAGAACTCGCTGATAAATTGTATGACGTCCAACATACATAACAGGTGCTGCTTTCTGTCGGCCGGCTAGAGTATATTTGGAGTTGTTTCTTCGTATTGCGCTTCGGTAGCACTGCAGGCCAAGAAAAAGGTGGAACACGAGATCGTACATCATATTATAATTAGGGTTCACACTGTTCTTCCAGGCAACAAAGTCTTCAGCAGATGGTTTGAAGTTCCTGTCCTCTCCGGCACACTCTGAAATATACACACACAAATTACGTCCCACGTAAAACAAACAGAACGAGTCATGCGTAAATTACTTCCGGGACCGTTAGACGGCGCCCTCTGGTGTCCAAAACAGGAAAGTCCAAAGTCTCCCATTCGTATCCACGAACAGTCTTGTCCCACTCTGCCTTGTTGCCCGAGGTTCTTCATCACCTCTTTGATAGTTTCGTTGGAGTTGGGATAGATAGGAATGATCTCGCCCATTTTGATGGGAACATCTGCATATAAGTTGCTCCTATCGCGTAGATTGCTTGGGGTTGTGGCCACATGCAGTGCATGTCAAATTTGATTTGCTATACTAGTAAACTTCGCAGCATTGTGAGCAGACGCGTTCACTGGGCTGTGCAGACATACTGTAGTAAACGTGGTCTTGAGATTGTCCTGTGATTTCATCAATATGCATTTCACAGACCTGCCAACCTTGACATTTTTTTTCGAGTACCACATCGACGAAGCGGCATAAACCAGAATCCCAGTGCACGGCGGCAAAACCAAGAAGCTTTTCGCACAATGCGTGACTGTAAAGATCTCGATGAAAAGCACCGTTCAACAATGTACAAAACCTTTTTTTTTTAAATGGCCAGGAGTTTCCCTGCGGGCGGTGAGCCCATTTTTGCTGATTTCCATTCCAATTGTGTAACAATTGCAATGAAAAGCACCGTTAATGTTTCTTAATTAGTAACCTATTTGGCATGTAGGCCTAAATAACTTGAAAATAAATGTGAACATTTCATATTGGTTGTGTAGTGGGGTATAATAACTTACGAAACATGTACAGACTAACGAAAGCCTACCGTAGAACTAGAAATTAGAATGTTCAAGTTTCACTTCATCCCATCATTTGTACAAAGATCACAGGCCATTAAATTATTCTTCCCAAATGAAAGTAACTAACAAAAACGATGTACATATATTAATTGTCACGTTAAAGCCAAAGGAGTTCCACTCTTGCATTGTCTTTTTTTTGGAAAAAATCGCAATGAAAAAACTTCTTACCTGCTGCTTCTTGATGACTGATGTTGAAGTGTGCATTGCAGACTGTGCTAAATGCATGTTTTTTTCGGTTCTTGTCGGGCCGGAGGCATGGCCATTTCTTTTTAAAACTAGCATGAAACTTCTGCGGAGCATGGAATCTCATTTTCTTTTCAGGTGGGGGAGTGCTTTCGCCATCTGTATGATCCGAATCTGACACTCCGACAGGCATCCATGTTGCCCACAAACATAGTACGGAGTAAACACGGCGGCGACGACGACACGTGCGTTGGGCCAGAGTAGCTGTGCGGCCGGGCGGGCGTGCATTCGATCGGCTGGGCGGGTGTCGCACCGAAACGTGCTTCCAGAGCTACGGCTACGTCAGCGCGTCTCCGCGTATTTTCAATGGGCGCAGGCCTAGACCTAGCCCTAGCTAGACAGCCGATGAGTGTGGTTCTTTGGGGTTTAAATGCTTTTAACTGTATCGTGTCATATGGGAGTCGAGGAACCAAGCATTATTTTTGCAAGCTTGCTTACAAGGGCGCCCTCTGTTGGTCATTTGGTCCCTATAAATATAGATTTGGCGTCTTTGCGCTACATTGCGTACTTTTTGCGTTAGATCTCGTACCAGCGTACTTGGATGTCAAAATGCGTAGATGGTACGCAAAATGCGTACAGGTTGGCAGATCTGATTTCATTTTGTACTTGGTTCAGCAATTTACTTTGGCAAATGTGACGATTTGGCCTGAACGCTTCTTCGTTTATTCTTTCATCAACCTCTGTAATTCCTCAACCTCTGTAATTTTATTTTTGTCGAGCCACATTGATGGTTTCAGTTCTGCATTTAGGCCTACTTGAACCTGAGAAATTGGCTTGTCAGCAAAGATGTCGATGTCTCCAGGTGGAAAGCAGACGTTAGGTTCATCGGAAGAATTCCGCAGAACTTTTTTCCATGAAGTGATACTACCACTGGCGGTAGTTGTTCCATCTAGCGTGTGCGTTATTTTGCTACCGTGCACTGACCACTTAAAAAGACCTTGGCTAAAGGAAAATGGTCCAACAAAGTTGCTATTTCGGAGGGAATGAATTTGTTCTACGAGTAAGCACATTGCATTTAATTTCTTTTGGTTTGCACTTTCCTTTACCTCGAAATTGGTGATGCCGCTCAGAAAAGACACAAGCGCGTGCGGTACTTTTCGCAAGAACTGGATGCAGTCCAGATTTACCAAAGGTTTCCTTTGAATGTGAGAACACGCGTCTCTACTTAAACTACGCCCCAGAGAAAAGCACAGCTTGGCGATATCATCGTGCGATAATTGGTTGTTCTCAACCCGAGTCACAATCTCGTCCACTATAGGCGCCGTCTGTGGTGGTTCAGTGTCTGTATTATCAGTGGAATCTTCAGATGACGAGGAATGACGTTTTTCGGGGCTGTGACTCGAGCCAGGAGCCTGATTTAGACAATCTAAACAAACACACAAACAAACAAAGCTGTTCATTTGTTAACTTGTTCTGTTATGCCAAATAATTTTTAAACGTGCAGTACTTTTTGCTTAAGCATATGTTTTTATATCACCTAATACTTGTACCTAGTGATCCTGCCATAATGAGAGGGTAGCCATAATGCAAGGGTATTAATCAGAAAGTATTCATGGTATTACTTATAGTGTTAACCATTTATTCACCCTTGGGGCAAGCTGCTGTACTCTGAAGCGTTAAAATTGATATCGATTGGCCATATTTCAGTTTAAAGCACAATGTTAGACATTGCCAAAAATATGTTTTTTTTAAAACAGTTTTAAAAAACGGCGTGGCAACAAAATCTGAGTCTTGATCATAAGCATATTATTCACTGATAAACCCACAGATATATATTATTTTATCTACAATATCTACATTTTCCCCGTAATATCGCCGATTGGATCTTTCAGAAACTTGTTTTACATTGAAAACATTTACATGTATAAGCTAAGCAGGTAGTATGATAAATCACATTTCAAGACATATGTAAGGCAACATAATTTGAGACTAATATAATTGTAAATATCATTAACATAATGTCTATTTATTTTGGAGACGTTATTTATCAAGAAAACATATAGTTTATGTGAGAGTAACTTATTCGTTCGTCAACATCTTATTCAGTGTTATAAGCATATTCTGATGCAGCCACAATAAAACAGCTTTATCTTTACAATTAAACCCACCAGGTTTTGCGGGTTTTTCTAATTGTGCAAGATATCGGTATACATGTATTTATAAAATACCAAGGAAAAATGCTTGATCAAATAAAAGTCAGTGTACAGCATTAATATATTAAACTCATCCGTCGTTTGCTAATAATAGTGGCACCTCAACTCCACGAGTGCCCTGTGTCAGTTGGATGTCGTCGATTTTGGAGAACATTGAGACGCTCGTGACAGCAGGTTTATGTAATCACATGCATAGCCGCCACCCTGTGTTACATCAAAAAGGTAAACAATTACAAATGTACTACTGATTTTGGCTTCACGGTTACCGTAGTCTTTCGGAAAGACTGCCTTTTTGCGCGCAATACACGATGTACATAGACTATTCACCATTGGCCGCCAGAGGGCGCACCTGAAATACAGTCGAAAAGACAGTATTTCATATTCCGTATAAATCGCTCGCAAAATACCGAGCGAATTCCTGGCATACCTTTGTGTGACACGTTGAAATGCGTGACGTCATCTAATTTCCATAATTCACAACAGCTCTGGTCTGTCTGGTACCCAGAGTACACACTGGACAGGACAGTGCATACAAATGTCGCTGCTTTTCCAGTCGCTGATCGATCGATCGATCAGCAGTCAGCAGGCAAACATGATATGAGGCAAACACGTTGTCCACGGACAAAGCTATCTTGCGCGTTGTACTCAGTATCTCGCCTGTACCGTCCGGGCCTTGCCGCTTGCCGGCCTGCGTTGCTCGTACGGTCGGGTTAAACCCGTGAACGGGTCTACGGTCGGGTGTGATGACTGGGCGGCCAGTGAAGACGAAGCATTTCGTTCCAAGTTGCGAATCGAAAAGTTAAAAGGCTATCAACAACTGGCATTTAGAGATTTTCTTAGGGCATTTTCTGCTTGGTCACGATTTTTTTCATCGCTTACGCATGGAGGAAGAAAACGACTGGGATTGTTTTCTTCTCCTCTGTACTAGTATATGGCATGCTTTTCATATTATTGGCTTCGGTAAAAAAAAAAAGTGCTAAACGATTTCAGAGAAGTTATCCACTACTATTTTTCCCTAAAATGACTTGCAAGCATCAGTTAGTTCAGATATGATAGAAAAAAAACGAAATTTAGGAGTGAATTAATCTGAGCGAAGAACCACCCACTTTCTTAAAAACTACTAATTTCACTCACTATCACATGCTTTGTACACAATGTTTGAAGTATTATAAATTGTTGGGCAGATTTTTAAAAATTTCAAAATGCCCTTATTAAATTTTTGTAAGTTTAATGTTCAAAGGAGTCTCTCAAAGCCACATGGTTTTACAAAAGTAATTGTACCTTTTCTAAAGTCAAATATGACCCATTTGATTTTCATTTAGGCCAACAACAAATAAGGCGAATTGTTGTGACCCAAGGATCGACCTTTTACTGCCTATTTAAAACAATACTTTTTTTCTGATTCTTCGTGCATGTTTTTGTTTTTACAGCAAGCAGAATTGCAGAAAATTCATTAGAGCAACTTGCTTGCATAAGCCTCCGAAAATATACTGGAATAACGTTTAATGGAACAAATTCAAATTTGATGTTTATTAGTTTACTAAATGTTTAAAATGTCACCCCTTTCAGTGCTTTGAGGAGAATGCCTTGAGAAGGCCCATTAATTTTGTGGATATGAAGCTGTTTTTACGAATTCCAGGGAACAACAGCAAACTACTTTGTAGATAGGACAGAAGCCCTTCAAGGAAATTTGCACAGTTTGGTTAACTGATTCATTAGTTCAATATTTGACTTCAAGTGCTGAAATAATTTGAATTTTTAGGTTGAATTCCATATCCGACCACTATAAACGTCTTTATTATATATTAAATGAAAAATAAACAATGCATGTTAGAACAAGTTTGATGATAAAAATGAGAAATAAAATTATGACATGTCTAATTTTAGGCCCCCAGCCTGAATTTCCATTGTTATAAAACCACGTAAAATGTTAGTTTGGTTGTAAAAACCATGGTGTGAAAAATAATACATAAATTTTCATGATTTTTAAATTTTTCCCACTTCTGTCCAACATTGTCCAAAGAAATGTTCGTCAACATTGTCTGATTCATTAGTTCAATATTTGACTTCAAGTGCCGAAATAATTTGAATTTTTAGGTTGAATGCCATATCCGACCACTATAAACGTCTTTATTTTGTATTAAATGAAAAATAAACAATGCATGTTAGAACAAGTTTGATGATAAAAATGAGAAATAAAATTATGACATGTCTGATTTTAGGCCCCCATATATGCAGCCTGGATTTCCATTGTTATAAAACCATGTATTATGTTAGTTTGGTTGTAAAAACCATGGTGTAAAAACTAAGAGAGAGAAATGTTCATGATTTTTAGATTTTTTTTCCACTGTTGTCCAACATTGTTCAATGTTTTGGCCATGGCATTGGGTCTTAATCTACACGGACAGGCACCCCCGGCCGGGGACAGGAAGTCACCGGGCTGGGCTGGGCGCGCACTCGTACCGAGAAATGCCGCTTCTCGGCATGCAGGCCATGCACCACGGTCACTAGCACCAGGCGGAAGAGTTTTAGGCCTAAACCTCCGGAGTCCCGCCTCTCCGGTTTAGCTTTCGTCGATGGTCGGCTCGGGTCCGTGGTCAAAATATATGACCGGATAAAAGGGTGTCGGTGGGGACGGACAAAAGGGGAAGTGACCTGGGGTCGGGGGAAGGAGAACCTGAAATGACTCTTAGTTCCACACCGTAAATTGCAATTCAACTTCAATAACAGTGTTTTATTTCTATGGAACTGATTTACACTGATATATACTCCTTACGATTATCTTATCTAGACTTGGGGAAACTCTACTACTCAAAAGATTGGGATATAATGCTTATTAATTACCCAGTCCTGACAAGGACTCTGTGTGTCTCAAACACTTACTTTTCTTAGGGAGGAGGAAATACACGTAGGAATAACTACGAAGTCTCAGTGCAACAACTCGCGTACCGAATTAATTCGCGTAGGCCTATACCGAGTCAATTCGCGTACCGACTGTACGATATACGTCGCAAAATATCACTCACTTGGCTTCTCGTCAGCCACTGAGTATCGCCACACAGGCTTCCCAAAAGCCTCAAAATAAACTCAAACCTAGGTCTCCCGGAAACCTCTCATAAATTCTGTCTCTGCTTATTAAACTCACACCGCGCGCCAATTACCGCCGCGTCGCATCTGGCTATTCCGTAAGCCACTAAATAAACACTGAACTCGGCTACTGAACCCTTAAACTCGGCTAATCTGAGCTCTTAAACTCGGCTACTCTGAGCCCTTAAACTCGGCTACACTGAGCCCTTAAACTCGGCTACTCTGAGCCCTTAAACTCGGCTACTCTGAGCACTTCCGAATAGGCCTAACTCGCCTTATAAACTTCGCCGCGCCGCGACTGGCTATCCTTAAGCCAATTAAATAAACGAAAGCTCCCGGAGCTCACAAACAACTCGATAATTTCACACCAGGCTTCTCCGTAAGCCTCTGTTATTCCTTGATATCGATAACCGAAACGATAATCAAGGCCTCAAACTATCCTTGACTATATCCGTTTAAGCACTGAGGGTCATAGTTATTCCTTAAATAACACTTCTCAATATTACTGCATTATCAGGAAATCTGCTCCCCAAATACTGCAGTTTCTATTGCTCCCCGGTTAAAACAACCTGCTTCCCACAGAAACCAATTGCTCCCCAACGAAAACAGCGAGCTCCCCAACGGAGACAGTCTGTCTTCCTTAGAAAACAATGTGCTCCCCAGTGGAAACAAATTGCTCCTCCTTAAACTCACAGTGGATGCAGTTAGAAGCTGCTCCCCGCTGCTCCCCAAACTAGTAATTAATTTACTTTAGGACTCACCCGTCCTTGCAGTGTGTTGGCACAATATACGTACGTGTGCACAAGCAGCTACACACAGAAACAAGGGTGCTCCCCAGACACCAATGGAATTCTAATGACAGGAGCTCCCCAAGATTATTTAGAGGTGGGCAATACAACTTTCCTATAGTCAGACCGAAGTAAACAATGAACCAAGAAAAAGTGAGCTAAGTTCCTTCCGAGTACCACTATTTATACATTTCAATCGCGCGCTCACGCGCTGCAAACTTCACGCGCTGCAAACTTCACGCGCACGTAGTAAAATGGCCACGCCGTCAATTTGCAGAGCTCTAAAAACTAAGTGCTTCTCATAGGTGGTTCTATCTTCAAAACATCTCTTAAAAGTCACATTTGTATGCACTAAATTATAAAATAAGGCATCTTAAATAATATGTACTCTTATATTCCAGTACTAAAACTTGCTAATAACTTGCAATAATCACATAAAAGCAGGTGTCAAATTAGCATGTACCAAAACGTGAACAAAATACAGGTGCCGTCTTAAAATATCCTATGACGTCATCCTCATGAATAATTAATGAGCACTTTCCCGCTCTGCAGACGACTTCGTAAAACTGTTCTCCAAAATTACACCAACAATAGTAATTCTTTAAAAACACTAAAATTAGGATGAGATAAATCCTAAACAGACTTCTCTATAATAAAACTGGATTTCCAGCTCTACTTTTCAAGTAAATAATCTACAATTTCAAACCAATCATGACCCTGAAAGTCATGTCGAAAACGGTTGCCATCTTGGATTTTCCGAAACTCTATTTATAGCACACAAAAACTACACGTGTTCGTGCATGCACAATCATCGATGCATAAACGCTGCCTAAACACATGTTTAGCTCAAATTTATCGTGACAAAAAGCGGACAAAATGCAGTTAAACATCATATTACTCCAGAGGCCTTAAAGGTAAGAATATTTGCTAAGATTTAGACTAGGATGGGGGCATTTTTGTCACACAGCGAACAAAAGGGCACTACACGGCATTTGGTGCACGATATATGTAACCAGAAGAATTTTGAAGGAATTTATGAGGTGTTGAGGGTGAATTTAATGGGTTAGCGAGTTAACAAAATGGAAAAAATTCAAGTCAAGAGATATTACATCTGACACTTATCGTTCCAGGTTTGTCGTACTATAGGTGCTCCCATCTCCCATCACGTCAGTTAAAGAGAAGCATTTATCAAGACGTTTTAGTCTTTTTATGATTTTCTTTTTTCATTTTCTGCGTTAGTCACGAGGCGCTGAGCTAAGAAGGCTCACAGTTCAGCTACTATGGGCATCAGCCACCTTGGATGTCGGTAGACGCCCTTCACTGCTTGGTACTTCTTGAAGACGGAAATGACGTGTTCCACGTAGATCCGGCATTTTGAATGCTCCCCGTTAAACACGTTTATTACCACCCGATTATCGGCATCTGGTGCATTTTGGATCTGGTCAACACGATATCTTGTCATAACAGGATATCTGTTGGCGTATCCGTTATCCCCCAGAAGACATGTTTCCTCAGGAAAGGCCAGCTCAAGATTGGGACCAATTTAATACTGACCATTACGAATACCCCTTATTTTATCCCCTTATTTACACTTATTTCACATGGTCCATATACTTATACATTTGGTACGATCCATTTTTTTTTTTACCAATGGGTATAGGCCGCATACGGCATACCACCTCCGTAATATAGAAAATAGATTAATCGAGAGCCAGTTGGTCCTCTCAGGACCAATTGCTCAGTATGAATTATGCCGATTTACCTCGCACTATAGATCCCTTGCACGGCGGCCATAACAAAGGGCATGTTTTCATATTTAAATGATGTGACAATAGATCCACAAAGTGCCTACTCGTGCATGACGAATGGCAGAGGCCATGGTGCGGGCCCCGTAAAGCCGGATTCGTATTTCATGCGAAAGCGAACGCGAATGTTAATTTGACGTCATAGCGTATGTTTCGCGCACAGGCGCGCGCAAAGCCATTTTTCCGCGATAGGGTGAACGTTCCTTGAATCTTTTGCTGTGTGCCTGCTTGAAAGTGAAAGTGCAGTGACCTTGGCTGGGCTGCGCGCGCTGTCTTCATATCACGTGAATAGAGCATTATTTTTTTAGTGGCCAGATACATTTATTTCAGCTAAGCACTTGGCTCAGAATCATCACACGCGGTGACAGTTTGCCTCCCGAGCCAGAAAAAAATCAAACATGTTAGATTTGTGTATCACGACCTCGTGAGCGGTAAGCTGAGCTGAGGCGGAAAAACGCAGCAAATTTTCACAGCACACGCGCGGTGAGCCAAATGCTAAGCAAAAGGCCACGAGTGACCGCTTGCTCAGCAGATGGGTTCGATCGTGTGCTTGCATTGTGGACTGATTAATTGTCTAACGAACATTATCCGTTAGCCTCAAGTGGCGCTGAGCTAAGAAGGCTCACAGTTTAGCTACTATGGGCATCAGCCACCTTGGATGTCGGTAGACGCCCTTCACTGCTCGGTACTTCTTGAAGACGGAAATGACGTATTCCACGTAGATCCGGCATTTTGAATCCTCCCCGTTAAACACGTTTATTACCACCCGATTATCGGCATCTGGTGCATTTAGGATCTGGTCAACACGATATCTTGTCATAACAGGCTATCTGTTGGCGTATCCGTTATCCCCCAGAAGACATGTTTCCTCAGGAAAGGCCAGCTCAAGATTGGGACCAATAGATGGCATCTGATGATACTGACCGGCATCATTGAGGTGTCCCAAAAAACCACTATGCGACAAAGGGACAAAGGGACAAAGCGGATATTCTTCCGGTTGTCGATGGTAATCTGCAACAATTAAATTATTAGCATGAGATCAAATAGAAAGATGTGCTTGTAATTGTAATCTTATGAAATAATTACGGATTAATTATTTTGTAAGTACACATCATGTGATTTTTAGGTGTTTCGTCTTTTTGTGGTATGATTTTTGGGAAAGAACATTGACAGATAAACCTGGATGACCAATAGGGCTACCGTAGGCCTATACTTACACGTCTGTCGAAGTGAATAGTCATCTTTTGTTAGTTGCCTGTGCAACGCTCTACAAATTGCAATGGTATTTAGAGCCAATTACCATGGCAACCTACGGCACACTTCGGCTGTCTGTTGACGACAATGGCGTGTGGCGATGCATAATACATACATGTACATGCACGTTGAGAAAGGTTGTGATGTCACATTAGGCAAACATAGGAAAATCTGTGCACAAAGGTTTTCAGTATTTTCTCCAACTTCCGGAAAATTTCGTAACCCATGATGAGTTTGTTTTCCATGTTGCCATGTTGAAAACTAAGACTGCAAACTGCCACTTTCCACAATTCCAGTTTGAAATCTTATGTTTTCAGTTTTTCTTTGCTGTTTTTGTGTTTGCTTGGTTTTTTTTGCTGTGTGTTTATAAAAAAAGTGACATGCGACAAACAACGCCCTCTTTCTGTGAGTTTCTATACAATTCAAATGTAAAAAATGCCACCTTCATGGGGCATCAAAATGAACAGTAGTATTGTCTTTATAAACCTTAATAAGTAATCCTCATGCAGCAAAAACTGTGCATAAAGTTATTTACATTTCAGGGCCCTTTAAAGCATTTACTTTTTTACCGTCTTCTACTGGCGTTTTGCGCCTAATAGACTACTAAAGTGTGACGTCACGTCAGTTGCCATAGTAATTTGGAATAAACATTCGCTAGTATTCTGAAACGTCCATTGGTATAGCGCAGGAAAACAGTTCACTGGTTTTAGTGTAGACCAAAACATCATGGCAACACACAAAGGGTGACGTTTTCACTTTAGTTCTCTATTGTTATCGAACAATTACTTTCGAATTTAACATACCTTTGTAGTGGTTGTGCGCGGTTTGTTTGCGCCGCACCGACCACTGCTCTTTTTCGCATGAATTCCTGCGAAGCGCGAACAAGGCTAGGCCTGAATAACACTTGCCGTGATTGGCCAGATTCTCTCACCTAACACGGTAAACCTGTCACCTGACAGGTTTACTGTGTCAGGTGACAGAATCTGGCCAATCACGGCAAGTGTTAATCAGGTTGGCCTTGGGTGACGTCACGCACGCGCTTTGCAGGAATTCATGCTAAGTTCTGCAGTGGTTGGTATGGACAAACCGTGCAAAACCACTACGAAAGGAGTCTTATACTAGCCCAAGTCTGACTTTGTATTTGGTCTGTGATGCTCGGCGTGCAGCGCTCCCTCTAATTGACTAGTGGCCTGTCAAGTCTGGTTTTGTTTATGTCGCAACAAGTCTTCCGAGACAGAAGAAAAGAGATTTGACAGGCCACTAGTACAGAGGACGCAATACACGCCGCGAATCACAAACCAAATACAAAATGAGGCTTAAACAAGTCTATATAGGCCTAGTCTATATAAATCGCAAAAACGACCGTATAAAACGGCGTTTTTTACAGAATTGTCGATGTCTAAAGTTCATAGCATGACATGATGTTGTATCGTTAAAAGAAAGTAAATGCTTTAAAAATTCGTTCGAAATCAACTTTGTTGAGACCCACGGACTGTATACGCTACAGGGATGTGATTGTTCCGGTTTTTCCCGGAACTTTGTGAAAAGGATTGTGAAAAGAATTATTCCGGGAAAAACGGGAACAAATCACATCTCTGTGTATATCTTTAAAGTAGGAACTGAAGAAAATGCAGTCATGTATAGAATGAACATGGTTCAACCATAATGGGTTCCTACCTACGTACTCATGCAGTGATACCTGGAATAGCCGCTGTAAAAATCCTGCTGATTCTGTCTGTGGGCGCTCAATCTCGTGTAAGGTGCCATCGATTGCCCCTACTGCACTCGGAACGGTCCCATCGTCTTCTCATGGCAAGCCATTCATCCATAGTTGGCCAAGAAATTTGAGACTTGAAGTAGTGCTACAAGACGGAGACTACAGCGTAAATGTCCCTCGTCAAAGCCGGTTGACTCATATTGAACAATGCACATAGGATGTCATACATGTATGTCGGCGAAGCCACATCATTGCCATGATAATTATGTTGACTGTTCGATGGCGATGTCTTCGTCCCGATACTTGGTTGGTCAATAACGGCTCCTAATCGTGATAAATGTGCAGCAGTGATTCCGCAGTTTCACCAGACAAATGGAATAATATAGGTGGATCCCTCGCTAAATCTGCAAACAAATCTCTTGGGTTGAGGTTAAAGGCACCAGGCTCGTCAGCAATGTGCGCCCGCCAAATGTGTGCAACGTAATACGCAGCTCCATAGCAAAGGCATGGAGCTGCGTGTTTCGAGCACGAATTTGGCGGGCGCGCATTGCTGACGAGCCTGTGCCTTTAATTTCTCCACTCTCCAGCAAAATCAGGAAACAACAGTGTACAGCAGCCTCTCGTTAGACGCAGGCAACTCAACGATATAACATAAGAAACGTTGATACACAATTGCAAAGTAGTTCCCAAGAAAGGCAAGCTCCTCGTCAACTTCATAATCAAACGGTGGAATACTAATCCACTACACAAAATTATATGATAGGGTGAGAAATGAAATCGCAACTATCTCCGCGTTCTCCATGTTAAAGGAATGCCAAGCTGATCGCTTCCCCAAAATCTCTGCTGCATACGAATGACGTAACTGGTCAAGTGTCGGGTTCATAAGAAACGTGTGGGACGCCCAGCTGGGAAGCATTTTTGAAACAGTTGATTGGGCTCGATAGGAACGGGCTTGGTAACCCTTTCGAAATCGCGCGAAACAAAGGAATATACCTATATGCACCTGGTAATTATATTGATTTGATTTGATTTGATTTTAAACTTTATTACATCCCAAAAATGGGAAATTTTTTGCTCGCCTATTTAACATTAAAACACAAAATAAAACTACAGTCAAAATCACTTTTAAAACATACGATACATGATTAAACACATTGATCAATTTACCGTTGGAAACTGCTGTTAAATAATATGATTGCACGTGGAATAAAAGAGGATGGATGTCGATTTGTAGCAGCGTACGGCAACCTCATTCGCCCAGACCGGTTCATCTGGCCAGTCAGCTGGAGATGGAGAGGATGACTCGTGTCATCCAATACCACCTCCAGCTTCCCTGCCAGCAAGTCACCACACACCGTCTCAACCATAGGCTGCGACAAACCAACAATTCGCCTAACCTCCCGAACGATACGATTTATGCGATTTACACCAATTTTATCGACATTGCCGCCCCAGCAAATCAAACAATACCTCCAGACACTTTCGATAACAGAGCCATAAAACATGTTCAAGATATTAGAGTTAACCTGAAACTTGCTAAGTTTCCTTAGGCAAAACAACCGAAAGTTTTTGACAACGTAGTCGATGTGATGATGCCATTCCAGTTTTCTATCAATCATTACACCAAGATATTTGTAACTATCGACTCTCTCTATTTCTACTCCCTCAATTACTACAGGCTCTGGATTATTACACAAATTTCTAAAGTCGATCAACATTTCTTTTGTTTTGTTTACATTCAAATTGAAGAAATTATCCTGACAATAGTGCACAAAGCGTTCAAGCTCGCACTTGTACTCTGTATCGTTGTCCTTTTTTATAAGACCAATCAACACCGTGTCATCTGCGAACTTGACCAGGGAACAGTGGGGCCGTTTAGCAAGACAATCAGATGTATACAGCGAAAATAAAAACGGAGCGAGTACAGTGCCTTGCGGAGCACCTGTACTGGACCTAATAGTATCAGACACTGTAATAGTTGAACCAATCCTCACGTACTGAGTACGATTTGTCAAATAATTTAAAATCCAACAAAGGAATGATTTAGGAACATTACAGTCAACTAAAAGTTTCTGTACTAAAACATGAGGTTGAATAGTGTTGAAGGCCGAGAAAAAATAAAAAAAAAACATAATTCTTGCACTATGACCTGACTTTACTTTCTCCAGATGAGAATACAGTTTATCCAAAACAACCAGTATGGCGTCTTCACAGTTTCTACCTTTTCTATAGGCAAATTGCATTGGATCCAAAAACATTGTGACGAAACCATTCAAAGTCCTTAGAACAATATAATACGCTCATAGACTTTCATAACAATCGAGGTTAGTGCAATAGGTCGTAAATCATTATTACAGGATATGATTGATTTCTTTGGAATTGGTATGATACAAGAATGTTTCCAAATGCTCGGGATGAACCGAGT
Organism: Henricia sp. BOLD:AAB3569; assembly: GCA_037783545.1. NCBI lineage: Eukaryota > Metazoa > Echinodermata > Asteroidea > Spinulosida > Echinasteridae > Henricia > Henricia sp. BOLD:AAB3569. Next base: position 361,638 of record JBBELK010000008.1, read on the forward strand.
CTTAAATGATAAGTTGAAAATCATAGACAAAATCAAACTCAATTCATTTGCACAACCTTTCAAGATTTTTGCTGAAATCCCATCCGGACCTGCAGCAGTCAGGGATTTCAGTTTACTGAACTCACTGCAAACGTCGGCTTGTGATATGGCAAATACAAACGGTTCAGGGTCTTCGTTCAAAAGTTTGCCTAGTTCATCAATCTCTAATTAGCCCTATCAAAACGATTGAAAAACTCGTTAAGTTCATTTGCATATTCAAGTGTTGTCTTGGGAAGGTGAGTGCATTTACTTGAACCATTTAAATAACCACGAACTGTTGTTCGATCATATCACGTAATGATTCGTTTCAAGTCTTTTTGTATCATTACCAACTCTCTTTTGTCACCTTGTCCAAAGATTTATTGTCTTCCCGTAAAGTCGTAAACCAGTTAAAACTTTGATTTACTAATTTAAATGTGCCAAAGACAAAACCATGATACGCGAAAGCAGAAAACTAAGACAATTTGAAGCCCCGTGAATTGAAGAATAGATAGCCGAAGTGTGACGTGTTGCCATGGTAATTGGTAAAAAAACTTCCCTTCAGAATAATTAGACGTTTTGGTGGTTAAGTCATCACAACAAAAATAAGTGGCGACCAGTAAATGGAATTCTTTCGGCAATTTACTAGACTTCCGAAGTGAATACGTCATCTTTTGTTGGCTGCCTAGGCAATAGGCTCTACACTAAAAATCACTGAACCGTGTCCCTGTGCTTTTGCAATGGTACTTTTTTTCCGACGGCCATGATGTTTAGACTTGAGCCAATAGACAGCCAAAATGTGACGTGTTGCCATGGCAATTGGCTCTAAACTATCATGGCATTTGGGACCAAAGGTGGTACCCGGACACTATATGCAGGTGGCCTGTTTATCAAGGTGGCCTTAATAGCAGGTTTCACTGTACTTTCACATGAATTGATGATTTGATATTTTTAACTGTGAATATTTCATATTATGGTTAAAAAATGCATTCACCTTTAGGCAGGAACATTCCCACAAGATACAGGCCTTCGGCCCACGGCCTATTACGAGCGAACATTTATTTCGGTAGTCTACGATTGATATTTACAGTTACTTGTATACCACTGCCGAAAGTGGTAACGGACTTTCCACTAACACTGACAAACACTAGTGTCCTGGATGGAGCTTTCATATGGGGGTTTTGCAGCTGTGAGTGCATTGCTGATAGCTTGGCGTTGCTGCCCCTTGGTTCTTTTGTACAAGCGTACAGCATTTGAGCGGTGACCGGTGGTCTGGCATGTTAACTGGTTATCAAAGTTCTGCCGATACAGCCGAGATGCAGCGGTGGCTCGAAGGGAGTGATTGGAGAAGTGACCTTCTAAACGTGCTTCTCGACATAGACGCCACACAGTCTGTGTAAGCGTATAATAATTCCCCTGCAGAGGTTGACAAGTGTACTACACCTCACCATTTGTTCTTGTTAGGGGACAAAGATAAAATGCCGGACTGTATTTTGATGATGTTGGTCTGTGACTGATGTACTTCTCATACAGAATTGCGATACACCTGCCCGGGTTCACCGAGTTTTTATAGGCGTCCACCGTTTTGGGCCTTATTTTTTGATGCAGTCCTCCTTGCAAGCTCTTAGACACATCATCCATGTAGCGAAGACGTCGCTTTCCATCAGTTTGCAGAAGCTTGATCTGCGAATTTTGTAGCGCACATTTTGGTGTTCCTCCCCCGCTCGCAGAGCAACATTAATTCCGAAAAGGTATACAATGGTATCTAATAGTTTGTGTGGTATGTCAAGAATCCCCTTCTGCCACATATCATCTTCATCGTCGATAACCTCTGCTTGGTGACGTTTCGCTCTATGTCGTGCTGCGACAAGTTCTTTCATTCTACTGTCGAGAGTATTTATAAGGGAGGTGAATTCTCCGTCTCTGAGACACTGGTACTTGCGACGACATATAGAGCTGAATACTTATAAGCATTTCGTATAGCGTTTCATTTGGATATTCCTCGCCATTAACCTTTGGCACCTCCAACAGGAAACGGGTCAAACTGTAGCACAAACTCATCTGTTGTCATTTCCACGAGTTCACGCCGAATAGCACTCGAGTTCAGTTCAGGATTTATAATTGCTCGTTCGTTTTTCTCTGACTTTTCCACTCGTTGAATGTCGCATTCTTCCCAGTAGTTGCTTCGGAATATCTGCAATAAAACAATAAAGGGAAACATTAATAATGGGTAAACATTTAAAAGATGGTCATAATTGTTTTTTTTCCCCTTAAGACTTAAATAACACCAATAAGTGCAAATTTGACAAAAACAAATTTAAGGAATGGGCTAAGGATGGAGATTGTAACATTTTTTTTTAGAAAACAAGTTCTTAGTTAGTCCTTTTGTTTTTTTACACAAGTTCTAAATCCATGGCCACTAACTCAATTCTTTCCGTTTTTCATAATTTTTTGCTATTGTTCGTAATATTTAGCAGGAAATCATTTTAACATACCTTTTCTTATATTGTTGGTCAACCTCGATGTCATCCACGGGTAGTTTAAATCTGCTGAAACTGTCTTTCTTTTAATTTTTAGTGTTTTTAGGATTTTCAATTGATGGTACGTCATTATCGGACATATCGGAATATGTAATTGTCTTATCGTATGATGAACACTGCTTTTTCTAACAACTTGGGCATTTTCTTTAACAGCAGAAATTCTGTTGTTTCTTTTCAGGGATATGTTCAGTTTATTTCGGAAGGGCATTCAGAATCTGGTATGGGTAAATTTCGAGCCCAAAATAGCCGGTGTGTACCTTTAAGCTATCGCTGGTGAATACCGATTTTAGGCATTACACTTCTACAAACAATGTACATTGCACATGGATGAGGCTTAAAGCATGGGGTCAAGATAGGAGCGTCCTCGTCGCGGCCCTGGGAATATCAACAAGATACTGCTAATCCTATCACTACCACAAGCAACAGCTACAAGCTACGGAACAAAAACAACCATGCCCGGAGATAGACGCAGAGGTCGATGTCAAAAACAGCCGCCCCACTATACCTGGCATGGTCCTGGCCATCGAGCGACCGAACCGGCAGTATGGCAGTGCTGTATTTGTGAAAGCAGGCTTAGTTATTGAAGCATCATGTCAGAAGACCATGACATCGAACTCCTATCAGCTGAGTTAAGCAGTGTAGTAGTAACATCTGTCTACAAACAACCACCTGTAGACTTTACATCTCCACAATCAGCCTACCAAGTACACAGCAAACCACAGATCATTATTGGTGACTTCAACAGCCACAGCACCCAGTGGGGGTATACTCTGAAATGAATAAGGACGGAGAAGCAGCAGAGGACTGGATGGACACTAACCAACTCAGTCTTATCCATGACCACACTCATTATACAGTGATCGCTGGAATCGTGGCTACAACCCAGATCTTGCCAGGGTCTCAAGCAACATCGCTGGACTATTTGCACAACCGCCGACGTTGAGGGCTGCGTAGGAATCTACGCAGTCTCGAGTATACCAACCCGTCGGGTGGACGTGTGTGTGATCGCTCGGGATAATCAATGGTTTTGAATTATCATCCATTAGCTGATATATTTCGAGGAAAATGAAAGTGCAGCAGTGTGTTACCTAGCGTCGAGTTTGGGATGTTTTGTAAGGCGAAATCAGGTAACCAGAGTAATTTAGAGGCATTTAAACATTTGCGAGGTGTGGGCAGCACCGCGCACCGGTATCATGATTACGCAGCTTCAAGCAATCGCCGTTACCGCACGCATGGTTGGCACTACGTTGGGTAAGCCTACACGTACGTACATAGTCAAATTGGCTCTTTCTCAACAATGGTAGAGCGCGCTCCAGTAATTCCCTTTGAATTTTCGCGTGCCTTAAGCAATGCACCCCTCATTGGGCTTGCGTGTGTATTATAGGCTACAGTGCCAATATGCTGTGTGCGGGTTATGCTGCCTCGTCGTGTTTTATGTACCGGACAAGTTTCCAACTACATGTACTCGTTTGCTGAATGTGCTGAAGATGGACATGATTTACGCCTTAGTTGAGGTACGAATTGCTTCAATGCTTTATATGTCATAAGATATTATTCAGTTTTGGTAAAACATCTGTCAGGCCCATAAATATGGCGAATTAGGCCTAGTAGTCTCAGGCTCGTATTTTATAGGTATCACCCGTGTGGCGACGGGGGCCCAGTCATTCGACAGGTATACAGGTATACAGCCAAATATTTTGTACGTATACAAATGCATACGACTCTTTAATTAAGTTTGGGCTACTAAGCCCACCATGCACAAGTACGCATTATAACAATTAAAAAAAAAAAAAAAGGCTAAGGGCAGTTTAACACACGCGTCTCCGAAACAGTGCTTTTCTCCGCCTTTTCATGGAGCCAGGCGGCCAAGGTACAGCGTGGGTCGGAGAAGGCATGGGCAGGTGAAATGTTTTCGATAATAGGCGTTTACACAAACAGTTTCCGAAATTTCAACTTTCTTTGTTGCTTTTTTCGTGCTCCCTATAGGAAACGGCGGATGCCAAGGATGGTTGGCAAGACATCGACCAATTGCAAGGTCTGGAAGACCGCTGGAGGGAGAATTTGTTCACCTTGGCGTCCTATGGATCTATATGGAGGACAACGCCGAGATCTGGAGCGAATGCTCCAACGGGTAAACAAGGCTCAGGGTGCAATGCTAGCATGTTTATAAACGGGGCACGCCCTTGAATCATGGGAATTAAAATACCAGTTTGGCAGGTTCGTTAGATGATAGAGGGCGGGCCTCTTTCAAGATTCGTAGTTCGGAAAGTGCCCTCACAATTCTTGTTTTGTTATTGCTCGAGCATGTATAGCGAGCGCAATATAACAATAAAAAAGGAGTCAGCCTAGCATTTGGGAAATCTGGTTCTGGCCTTTTGTTTCAAGGTACCTGTGTTAGCGCCCTCATAGGTAATGGAACAGGCCCTAAGTGGCAAGTGAATGGACTCTTGCTTACTAAATGTATGAAGTGGAGGACGGGCCCCCAAACGCGCAGTTTAAGCGCATCTTTTGTTAGGCAATTTACGAAGCACGGGTTGGGCTTCCGAGTATCAAGGCCTAGATCGTATTTCTATGGACCAGGACTGGTCCCTGAGTACATGTGGGCTATTTCACAGTGGGTGTTCATTTGAGTAGATTACAGTTTAACCCATCCTGGATAACTTTATCAGTGCATATACATGTTATGAGTGATTTTATATGACGGGTAATATGAAGGACAAGCTACAGAACTATTTTTACATAATTCTACGAGTTATTCGTTTTTAATTTCTCTATTTACATGCACTTTTAACACCATTTTGGAGTCTCATTCCAAGTTTTGCATTAGTTTAAGTGCAATCATTTGTTGATGATGCATTATTGTGGTGATCATTTGGTGATCAATCATGGATATATAGTGTTCAACAATATTGTGAAACTTGGGTTGGTGTAATTCGGTAAAAAAAAAAAAAAAAACCAAACAAACAAACAAAATATGGTAATGTCCTCTCCAGGTCAAGGTATTCCACACAATGGAATAGTTTGGAGATATGTACTCACAAAGATGTTTGTATCATCACATGACACATTTGATGGAGTAAATATGACAATTTGATCGTGGAAGAGATTTGAGTAAATTTTATCAAGATCATATTCAGGGTTGTGGAAAATCCGTTAAACATTTGTCCTCTCCAGGACAGCATTCAATTGTAATATAACATGTCAACCATGATTGAAATATTTCGTTGTTAGGTTTGTAAAATTAACAGTACCATTCCTTCTAACAGGACAGTGCATGGCATTACCATTTCAACATTTAGTCTGGCCATTATATTGTGATATTCTGTGTTTAACAAAATGTCCTCTCCAGACAACCAATTACAAATTATTATTTCAGTGGAAAAAATGAACACGTTAATCATAATGCCACGCTCTGATATTTTTTGAATTATTAGTATACATCCTGAAGTTTTTAGATCAACAAACTTTTGTGAGTTGGACAAGTTTGAAATTTTACCCCGATTTGCCAGTGAGACTGAAAGTGTACACTTATTGTGAAATAGCCCATGTCTTAATTTCCAGTTCCTTCGAGGAGGCAGAGCATGGGCCTCTGAATGCTATGCTGTTGTTCGTGAGCACGTCAATTATACTGAATGATAGATATGTGTCGCCATTAGGCAGCAAGCATAGATGCACTGGGGGTTTGGCTTGACAATACTTAAAGTTTCGTCATAACCCCAGTCAGAATCTGTATAGGCCGAGGACGGGCCTCTAAAGGGCAAGTTCAAAGTACCCATAGATTACATGTGTACTTGCCGAGATCGGGCCTCTGAATACTAAGTGGTAATACATATTCCACATGTACTCGGTACTAGACAGAGGACGGACCGAGTAAATATTGCCCACGTACTCTATATACTAGATAGAGGGCGGGCCTCCCAATGCCAAGTTTAATATGCTCATAGCTTGCATGTGTACTAGGCAGAGGAGGGCCTCTAAATGCCAAGTTGAGATGCCAAGTTCTGATGTGACGCTAATTTTGGCATGGGTACCCTTTACTAGACAGCCGACCTCTGAATTAGCGTATCCCTATTAATATGCGCTCTTATTTGGTATTGGTACATAAGGGCGTGTACATAGGCAGAGGACGGGTCTCTGAATTCAAAATTTCAATAAAAATCAATTTTATGAATGCCAAATTTTAATGTGCCCATGTTTTCTATGTGTATAGATACAGGTACTAGGCACAGACGGGTCCCTGTATGTCAAGTGTAATATACCCATAAATGGCGTGTGTGCTAGAGGACGGGCCTCGGGACACCAAGCTTAAAGTTGCATTGCCCGTGTTTCGGTGAAAGGATTAAAAATAAAAATTAATTTACACAAGCGAACGAATTTATAAAGCTTACGTGTCTCTGTAACGAAAAATATCAAAAACTTAAGTTTCCGACGTCGGGAGTTGGAGATGCAGGCCTTTTTCTTGAAACGTGCTTTTCATGTTGTGCATGTGCGCGTGCGCTCGTATGTACATGGTGTGTGTGCAATGTGCACATGTGCGCGCACATGTGCATTTGCGTCATGGCCCTGTCGATTGGGTGACCTGCCAGCCATTTGGTCGTTTCTTGTTTTTGATCGACTGGCGTTGGTCCTTGACGGATTTTTTACGTTCTTGGTGCCAAGTGGGGGCTGATAACTTTTTCTATTCGGTAAAGTTACCTATTTTACCCTAAAAAAAAAAAAAAAAAATAAAAAAAAAAAAAAAAAAAAAAAAAATTTGCAGGTGCGATACACAGAGGGCGGGCCTTTGTATGAATGTACCCTTGATTTGCATGTGTACTCGGTACCAGGCTGAGGGCGTGCCTCTGAATGCCAGGCTTATGGTACATGTGCAATGTAACCATATTTTGCGTATTACAATCGGGTCACGGTCTTAGATGAGAGACATTCTATGATTTGAAGCAAAAAAGCCCCTTTTCCCCTTGTCCAATCAAAATGTTTCATATATGAGTGGGACGGGAATTTTATGTAGTTTATTCATAAGTGCGAGTTGAATCTGTGTGTCACAGAGAACGACCGTGCCGTTCAATTCAGTGAGACAACCTACTGAAAAATGATCAGTAATCGTGTTGACCTCCATTGACTTTGCCGATTTTGAGGTTCAACACCCGTTCTTTGAGTGAAAAAAGCCCCTTTTCCCCGTGCATCATATATTTTATGAAATAATAACCAAACTAAAGGTAATACTCTGTACTTTGAAATGCATAGCGAGTTGGGGAGAAACATAGACGTACTTTTTTTATGTACTCACAAAAGTTCGCAGTGAGGGGCTGTTTTCCGTGTCATTTTCCTGCGCTGAGCGTAGGGTCACGGAGCTCAGCGAGCAGATGCGCGCAAGTTCATGGTGCAAATGTACTTGGCAGAGGACGGGCCTCTGAACGCTATGTTTATGGTGCAATGTACTTGCCAGAGGACGGGCCTCTGAATGCTATGTTTATGGTACAAATGTACTTGCCAGAGGACGGGCCTCCGAATGCTATGTTTATGGTGCAATGTACTTGGCAGAGGACGGGCCTCTGAGTGCTATGTTTATAGTGCAATATACTTGGCAGAGGACGGGCCTCTGAATGCTATGTTTAAGGTACAAATGTACTTGCCAGAGGACGGGCCTCTGAACGCTATGTTTATGGTGCAATGTACTTGGCAGAGGACGGGCCTCTGGATGCTATGTTTGTGGTACAAATGTACTTGGCAGAGGACGGGCCTCTGAGTGCTATGTTTATAGTGCAATGTACTTGGCAGAGGACGGGCCTCTGAATGCTATGTTTAAGGTACAAATGTACTTGCCAGAGGACGGGCCTCTGAACGCTATGTTTATGGTGCAATGTACTTGGCAGAGGACGGGCCTCTGAATGCTATGTTTGTGGTACAAATGTACTTGGCAGAGGACGGGCCTCTGAGTGCTATGTTTATAGTGCAATGTACTTGGCAGAGGACGGGCCTCTGAATGCTATGTTTAAGGTACAAATGTATTTGCCAGAGGACGGGCCTCTGAACGCTATGTTTATGGTGCAATGTACTTGGCAGAGGACGGGCCTCTGAATGCTATGTTTGTGGTACAAATGTACTTGGCAGAGGACGGGCCTCTGAATGCTATGTTTATGGTGCAATGTATTTGGCAGAGGACGGGCCTCTGAATGCCATGTTTGGGGTACAGTGTACTTCTATTTCGCATATATGTACTCTGTACCTGGCAGAGGGCGGGCCTCTGTATGCCATGTTGATGGGCCTTCGCTAGCACGCTGATTTTAATGTGGTCCAGGGGCACCTCTTTGTGCCATTTTGTGAATCCCAAAGTTCAAGTACCCCGTTCGCAAAGTTTTGCTAAAAATAAAAATTAAAAAAAAAAAAAAAAAAAACCCCAACCAGTACCATTGAGTACCAGTGGTATTTGAAAATGCTGGAGAGTCATCTGTGTGAGAGAGATTTTGATCAATCTTTGATCCCATCGCTACGCACGCAGCGAAGCGGAAACGAGGCACCTCCCAGTGGGTAATTTTCAATGGCAAACCAAGTGGCTTGCCAGTCCCCTTTGCACCCACCCCGCCTGAAGTTCTCTCTGGTAGACTACAGGTAGATTTATAGGCGCTCGGATTCAGAGATCCAACTATTTTGTAGCCGGCACATTAAGCAATGATCCTGGTGCTTTGGGACGATATCTTAGCAGAGTCACCCAATAGGGACGAAGTTCATGGTTGGCTTCATCATGGAATTAGTCTGTATAATTTTTTCCAGTCGTTTCATGGCAGATACAGGGGCAGGAATTGCTGTTTATAATTGCCCACCGAAAGGTATTTTAAATGCGCTCGTTTGTCAAGATTATGTCGCCCTTTTCATAGACACAATCACCAGGCGGTGGATAGAGGGCTCTATATACGTTGTGGGTAGGGTCAAGGAAGTACAGCCGCCGAAATGTGTGACTGCCTTGACAGTCTGCTTCTATATCAATGAAGGGACCTAATCTTTGGCGCAAGGACACACCCTTCAGTGTGGTACCTTTAGGCAATGTTGTCAGACCCATAACCAAAGGCGATATTTTCTCAAGTACCGACAACAGCCAGGGATACAAGCAAATCTTCTTGACCAAGGAGTCCAGAACCTTTTCCGGCTTCGAGTGGGTTTGGTTTAAAAAATAAAAAAAACAGTGCATAAGTTTACTCATCCACTGGCTTTTGTCTTCCTGCATGGCTTAAGAACAGAGGTATACATACAGAAATATGGATAGACGACCGTTTCATTGGCAAGTGCCATCCCAGCGATGGAGGGCCAAAGTATACGAAGGTTTAAAACACTTCACTCGTGTTTGTTTTATTGCGGTGTGAACAGGACATGCATGGGGACGGTTCCTACATCAGAGCTCTAAGGGCCGTTTACGTCGTACGCTACATACAGTTAAAGCTCGGCTTGTTCAGCAACTTAAAGAAAAGTCATCGGCAGCCATCGAACAGCATGGTGCATCTCGGGTTCGGCATCTGCTCCAAACCCTATCATTTCCGATTCCTGAGCATAAAAAGGTATCATTCGCTGAGGTACGAGAGACAATTTTGCGGGAGGATAAAATGCTCTAAAAACAGATGCAACGTTTTGTGGGCAAAGGCCAAAGTTTTGCTCTGGTGTTTGTTTGTTTCTGAGGGAATGCTCCTCCTTCATATCTACACTTGATATGATCTCGTGCCTACGCCTCTGTCACCACAAGTGCGGGAGGAGATTCTATTTTGGAGGTTTGTCGATAGCTTCTCGCAGCTGATCCCTTGAAGTCAAGGCCGCCACCTTGCTATCGCATTGCACTGTCGGCAGACGCATCTGGCTATAAATAGGGCGGTACCCTAGTCTTACCAGACGGTAGTGTAAGTTTCTGAGATTACTGGTCTGCAGACATTTTGGGACACACGGGTATGTGTCGCAAGGAGGCCCTTGATCTATATTTTGTGTGGCTCTCAGTCTTTGATTCGCTATGGAACTTGATGGTGGATGTGGTTGGAGATTCCAGAAATGTGGTGGATGCTTGGACTGGCCTCCGAGCTAGGTCTAAACCGCTTTCAAAAATGTTGAAGTTTAAATTTTTGTTTTGCCCTCTCCTTGGAGGCAAATTTTTCGCTCAAGTTGACCTAGGTCCCATCTGGTAGTCCCACAGGTTTTCACCTTTGATTTGATGGCACTTTCGTCAAATGTCCCGGCGCGCAGGAACGGGTCTCCACTCAAGTTCTTCCTTTCGCCTGTCAGAGGCAGGTCAAGCAGGGGTTTTTAGAATACCCGTCTTCTACGGGATATGTCCCGAATTTTTCAAGGGCTGGGGTTTGAGCTCTGGGCCTTCCAGTGCTACTTCCCACGTATTGTCACCCCCCGAATGGATATCGCTTACGCTAAGCGTCACCATGTTCTCCTTGTGTCCGACTCAATGTTCAGAGGGTTCAAAGGATTCGGCTGGCCCAAGGCATTGAGCGTGCAAATGTTAGCCAACGGAGGCACAACAATGGCCCCGTTATGTAGACATCTGGTGGTATCTTGCAGGGCTTTTCAGCCGGAGGTGGCTGTTCTGCGCGGAGGCATAAATGATTTCAGCCGATTGACCGACCCTTCGCAGGGTGTACTTGACGTGGTAGGGGTTTTTCGCGCTGTTGCCCAACTGATCAGGGAGAAAATTCCCAATATGCATATTTGTTCTTTCCTCAAGGTGCCAAACCAAGATGGTGGACATCAATCGCTCAGTCGCCGTAGTCAACTCATTATTGAAAGAGGTCTGTCATGAATGCTAGCTGGCAGTTTTTCTCGAACGATTACATCGTGGAGCAGGATCTTGCGGACATTGTGCACCTATCGATGATGGGATATCTAAGCTCCAGCGCAGGCTGCGGCTGTTTTCAGATCCGTTTCGGGCTTGCCCTCGGGAATTGCGATACAATGCTAAATTTCTTCTTCAATCATGCCCTCCCCTTCTTCACGAGAGCGTTTTGGTATCTTTTTGAAGATGATCAGTGCGGCAACCAGGCTGACAAAACTAGGAAACGAGTTGGATACGCAGGGATATGGAGTGCAAAAGAGCAGACTTATTTGCAGCATTAGACCGATTTCTGCGGGAGCATCAAAGCAAATGATGCTGTACTGAAGGGGAGGATCTGGAGTCAGTGACATCACTTGACATCCTATGCTTTTTGATCGATCGTGACTCAGAAGGTCGCACGCAGATTCACGGCTTAGGGTGAAAAAATTTGGGTAAGCACGGGATCTGCAGCCGATTTCACGAATCCTTACGCACTGCGTAAGTCCGCTTGCGCAACATTTTATTGCGTAGGCTGCGCAACATTCCTGTGAAAATTACACGCAAGCTATAGGGCTTGCGCCATTTTGCAAAAGTTGCGCAAGCTGCGCACTCTTTCGTGAAATCGGCTGCCGCTCTTGTGGGTGCCCGCTTATATTAGCGGCATGCACCGTGGACTCTTATGTTGGGCAGATAAGGGCATACTTTAACTCATTCGGTAAGACCGAAGTCTGGCGAGTGGGATAAAAGTTCGCAAACCCTTGCATCTCTCACCAAGTTCGTAGATACATGAACGCAATGCAGCTGGAGCAGGCTGAGTCTCACATTACTTCAAAGCAGGCAATTCCATTGTTTTCTGATAAGTTACGATGGTCGGTGAAAGAGATCACTGACCGATCCTGGAGACTTGGCAAAGGCGAAGGTCTTTTCCCCTAGCGCTACGTGGTACAACGAGACTTGGCCCTTTTCCTCTGCCTATAATGGGCCGGAGACAGAGCTGGTGACCTAGGAGGAAACGGAACCTGAAAAATAACAAGGATCGAAGGAGGCGATTTTTTATTCAGCCACACTATTGGCAAGACGGTAAGTGAGGGTGACTCATCATTGATAATGATTCCAAAGTTGCAGGACCAAGGAAAGATGGATCCAGTCGGCGCAGTTCAAAGTCTGGTTGATCTTTCGCCCCTTGGCGGCCAATCGCAGAGTCCTCGTAAACAAACCCTTCGCCTGTTAACGGACCGAATTCACGGCTGAAGATGTATTTTGCCGCAACAGACAACCCTGAAAACCAGCTTTTGAGAGCGCACAACAGCCGTGCCATGGGTAGCAACCACACTGCGGCTCCTGGATGCATCGGACGAGCAGGTGATGGACCACCGCCAATGGGCGTCGCGGAAGACGTACAAGCACTATACCCAGGTTGAGAGAGTTATGAGGCGTCAGAGCACGGTCCAGGTATTACGCGACGCCGTCTCCACAGCTGAACAAAGTCCAATGGCAGATATCGTCGGACAATTCTATAGGCGTCTGAACTCGGGCCTCGGGTCCCGCGTAGCTTTCCCGCCATCTACATGCAGCTGATATGTCTAAAAATGCCATCACCTACTAACAAAACTACCCATTTTGTTTTTTAATCAATTTTATAGGCAGCGACAGCTTGAGAAAAGAAAAGAGAAGAAAATAAAATGAAAGAAAGGCAGCAAGACAACTAGTCCAGTTTGTCTTTCCTTTCTATCTGATACAGTCTCCCGCTTTCGTTTGAGGTTTGGGTAAGGATTGGGGTGTATTTGGGCAGGTTTGGGGGTTCTCGGCGGCCTAAGAGGGCAGGTTTTGGCGAAATCCATCTAACCCATATCTAAACCCTATAGATGCCGGAGTCGGACGGAAACAAAGGCGTTGTGCAAATAGGTTACTATTTGCACAACCGCCGACGTTGAGGGCTGCGTAGGAATCTACGCAGTCTCGAGTATACCAAGGTGGCAGGTGGGGAGTATTTGGACGAGAAGGAACGAGTCGGCAGAGGACGGTATACGGTTGTATGTCTCAACGGTGGTAAGATAATAGTTTGGCCTCGGCGGCCAGCTTCTGGTGAGTATTATTATATATACCTTTTTTTCCCCGCCCACCCGACCTCCTTCCTCATTGCTGAGCTTTCCTATGGCTTCGGTTTCTATGCTCAATCCATCTAACCCATATCTAAACCCTATAGATGCCGGAGTCGGACGGAAACAAAGGCGTTGTGCAAATAGGTTACTGTGTAAAATGATTGTGTTCGACCCAATTCCATCAAGTCAACACCGTCCCATCGGGATCCAAATCAACGCAGCTGTAGTCCTACAACCACCCCCTTTAAAAGGCGCTTGAACTACAAAAAAAGCAGACTGGAAAATGTTCACCAATGAGCTAGAAGAGAAGATCAAACATATAAAACCAACAAGCAAGAAATACGACCTATTTGCTAACCTGGTATAATTGAAAACTGCCCAGAAACATATCCCACGAGGCTGCAGAGTTCAGTACATTTATATACCTGGACTTCCAATGGAATGTGCAGAACTCTATGGTGACTATATTAGCATGTTCCAGTATATCCTTTCTCCGAAGATACAACAGCCCAAGGAGAGAAGGTGATGGAAAGCATCGCCCATGAGCGGCGTAAAACCTGGAATGCTCTTATTGAGTCAACTGACATGTCAAAAAACAGCAAGAAAGGATGGTCATTAATTCACAAGCTACACTCTAAAAACATCCGGGTCAAATTTGACCCGGAATGGGTCAAATTTGACCCGGAATCCGGGTTCTAATGGACACGACCACTTCCGGGTCAGAATGACCCGGAATGTTGGGTCGGGCCATTTTGACCCGGAATGTTGGGTCAAACCTGTTTGACCCGGAATTCCGGGTTCGATTTGACACGACCACTTCCGGGTCAAAATGACCCGGAATGTTGGGTCAAGCTTTTTGACCCGGAATGTTGGGTCAAACCTGTTTGACCCGGAATTCCGGGTTCGATTTGACACGACCACCTCCGGGTCAAAATGACCCGGAATGTTGGGTCAAGCTTTTTGACCCGGAATGTTGGGTCAAACCTCTTTGACCCGGAATTCCGGATTATATTTGACACGACCATTCCCGGGTCAGAATGACCCGGAATGTTGGGTCAGGCCTTTTTTACCTGCCATTCCGGGTCATTCGGGAGTGTTGGGTAAAACCTTTCTGAGCCAAAAAATGGTGAGAAAATAAGCATGTGTTCTACAGCCAATGATGGTGCAATTAGGCTGCACAGGACACTTGTCATTGCTTGTCAATGCTGGTACATGTATAAAGCCTTGTTGAGCCAGGAACACATGCTTACCTTCATACTGGGTAGGTCTGGGACACAGGACTACCTGACAGAAATAATAAAGATTATCAGTACATTTAGCAGGCAAACAGTTCTATACATTTATTGAGCAAACAGATTGAACTCCATTTCACCTAAATTGCATTTTATACACTCATTTCAAGGAAAACTCCTTTGTTCAAAAAAGCGTGACAATTTTTTCCAGAAAAAAATGGATTTTGTTTTAACTATAACAATCATATAAAATATCTTCCCAAAATACAATCCATGAAGAAAACAGTAAATTCGCAATCTCCAATTTGGATGTGGTTGGTGTACTGTACTGCTTTATTTAACCAAATAAATTAGTTTACAAAACATCAGTGGGTTTTTGATGACATCCCTGGAAATATACGGATTGAGTGTGCGAAATTTCAGAATGGTAATGAGAAATATATGACACATGATATGGTATCAATATCTCAACACATGGGGATAATGGGAGTGCTCAAAATGTTATCTGGTCACGCTCCTTTAAATTGGGATACTTTGGATAAACTGAATATAAATAATTATAAATTAAAAGTGGGTTTGGCCAGTCTTAAACATACGTTTAAAACCGGCTAGGGCCCCTCTGGACGGTGATAATGCCTGAGCTGCTAGCCGGTTTTAAACAGATTGTTTAAGACTGGCCAAACCCACTTTTAATCCCATTCATAAATAGATTTGTGTAAATCGGTAAAACTTAATAAAATTAGCTTGGCGTTTTGCATTCACCCCTATACCGGTAGCTGTACGTCGAGTAATGCAGGTGTGTTGTGTACGCACACACACACGACCTGGTAGATTTGTCACAGTGCACATTTTGCTTTTGGGAGCGTGCAGTTTCTGTGTGCGTGTTCCATACGCGCCGACTAGGGCGCTGGCACAAGCGCGAGCAAGCCGGTCATTATCACTGGTTATTATCTCTCATTTAAAAACGGTCATGTGATGTGGTGTGCTCTGAGCCAATGATGATGCATAAGGGTATTTATTAATTACTTCTTAAGGCAAGAAACATGGGTCAAACAACAACAGTTATGCACCAGAATGTGCCAATATTAGTGAAAGACAAATCAGCCAAACATCAAATGAAGTCAGCCACAATTAAAGTGCTTTTGGCCGAAATATGTTCATGGGTGTTGACAAACATCAATGAACATATTTTCTGACTATCTTCAAGTGAAAGTACAAATTCAGATTACACAAGGTATTACGAGGTCAGAGAATGTAGTTCAAACCCAATGCATCCAGATGTGTGGCTGTCTTCACCAACTGTTACATTACCTTCTGCAGGAATGTTCATGTAGATAAACAATGTCAAGGGGAAATGTCCAAAATGCTGTGGTACTTAAAACAAACGTCTACTCCTGTCAAAAGTGAGTCGACTTCCAAATAATCCAAGGCTTTTTGTTCCACAAACACGAACACCAGCTCTGACTCCACTGCCTCCTCAAACAATGAGTGGTTCCCTCCATCATCCCTCTTCCATGTACGTTGGGATATTTAACCCGACCTAAAATGGGAGAAAACAATTTGTCAAATGGCCACTCAAGAAACTCGGAAGTTCGATTGACGACTATAGTTTGACTAGAGTCCCTCGAACAATGGAATTATCCATCGTTTGAGGGACTACCATTGTTCAAGGGACTCTACAGAAAGTCGCTCAATTGAACTTGCTGCTGAATGTATAGCCCAAACCTGGAAGGAGATTTTTTTTCGCGAACGTGCAGTTAATGTGTTAACGGTGGCCCAAAGAGAACATAAAAAGAAACCACAGTAAAGCGTCACGTGAGCGCACACGAGAGTGCTACTATAGTATGGGCCACTCTGTACTCGCATTGATGTTTTCCACGGGCCAGTATCAACGCACCAACTGCACATTCGCGAAAAGAAAAAAAATCCACCTCCAGCTTTGGACTTTGAGCAAGTTTGATTGAGCGACGAGTCTCTGGACTCTATAGTCGTCCTTGAATAACATAATTTATAATGTTCGAGGGACTCAAGTCAAACTATAGTCGTAAATCGAGCTTGCTCTGGGTTTAATCCACAACCCGGTGCTGCTGTGCGTCGTGAAGAGAAAAAGGGATTGTCGGCCACTGTCAGAGATATATGTTTTTGATTCCAAAACGGTATTCCCATTTAGAATATCTTTAGACGACCAAATCTTGGAAATTGTATATGTGATTCCAATTTTGAGGGAAACAAAATTGGTTTGGGTCATTGACTAGCAATCATGGGTGAAAACTTGTGGTTGCGGGTTCAAATCCGGTTGCGGTACCTGTGCCCTTGGGCAAAGCACTCAACCACACTTGCTCCATCCTTCGGAAGGGATGTAAAGCCTTTGGTCCAGTGTGTTAGGTAATGGTAATTTGTGAAGAGCAAGGGGATTCCCCGGTGTCTCTGGCCATTTATAATTCTAATTCTTCATGGGTTTCCTCAAGCTTGCGAGTGACGGTGCAATGAGCACTATTGCGGAATCTTTGGTATGATTACCAGAAAGAAATAATAAATGCTACTTACAGGCTGAACATCTAATGCTTTAGGACTTGATGGAATCTTCCATCTTACACCGGTGGAGAAGATGCATACATGTAGTAATTGGGTCCTCTTGTGATCATCTGTCAAGAAACACCATCTATGATTATAATATTGCATGATGAAATGCTGAACATGTCAACTTAAAATACCTGCAGATTCAAAAATAAACTTTTCTGTCTTTGCACTTTATTTTATTATGCTAAGTTTAGCTTATACATGGCCAAGTTTATGAAGATTTGAGCAAGTACATGTACATGTCAGGCCCGTAACCAGCGAGTTTTGCGGGGGGGATCGAATAGTGCCGTCAGGCACAAGTTTTGAAACAGTAAAATGCTGGCTATACATAACATTGCATACATAACGAAGAATGCATGGATAAGTAGATGACCCCCTTTCAGATATGATCACTGTGTGATATACAACAACATAATACAATAACAACTGGCTATATTGTGCGACGAAAAATTAAATTATTCGAAATATTGAATTTTTATTTTGTAGAGCGGAACTCCCTGTTCCGCGGGGGGGATCGTCCGATCCACCCGATCCCCCCTGGTTACGGGCATGCATGTAGTACATGTACATATATGACTGGACAACACAGACAGTTCGGTATACAACCGACGTGCACATGTATGCAAAATTAAGCATAGTTAAGACTGTAGGCCTACTGGTTGCCTGCATAGATTCCTGCACTTGAAGCAGACATTTTGAAACAATGTTCTGAAAAAGTATACAGTATAATGTTATAAGCTATAACGGCTACCTTGTGCTTTTTGCTGCTTTAGGAATTCCATTCTCAGCCAAACTTGATATGTTAACTCTTGGGAACTCCAAGCATGCGTCTAAGAAACATCAAACTTTCTTCATCCACTTTATTTTCTGTAGGGAAAAACAATTTACATTTTCAAAAAAGGCAATTATGCTTACAAAAACAATCAACTTGTAAATTACATACCGAGCAGACAACTCGCACCTGGACCGAGTGGACAACTCGTCCACGAGTACACGAGCAGTAGTTGAGAAACATGAATAAGAGTTGGGAAGTTAATCAGTCTGAGATTGTTTTCTTTGAAATGACTCATCTAGCATTGAAATGTGCAGATTTGAATGAAAAACCAAAAATTTATCTTAGAAACAAATTAAGATGTTGTGAGGGAATTGTTAGTATCATACAGTATACATTGTACATGTATGTTTTGCACACAAGCCTCACAAAGTCTAAGCCATGATCAACTTAATTCTCAATTCTTTCCGAAACAAGTTTAGACAGAAAAAGATTTTACTATTATACCAGGCCCCCCACCAGCACTTATAGGTTTTAGCGGGTGCAGGTCAACTCGGTCCCAAACCAACTCAGTCCCAATCCAACTCGGTCCCAACGAACTAAGCCCCAGGACAACTCGACCGTCATGGGAAAATAAACGTATGGGGCCTTTGCTTGGGTTTGTTTTCATCTATTTTGCGTGTGCTGCGTATGCGCTGCGCATGTCCGTCTGTAATTAGTCTGTGGAGAGATTTAGACGCATACGCAACGCATGCACGAGACGGATGAAAAACGGACCAAAGGAAAGGCCCCTGTAGGCTACGTGAAGAAAAGTGTGAAGGCCATAGCTGTCGTAGTTGCCAATTAACCACTTTCACAGATGCCATCTTCGTAGGAAAAATGCTACTGCGTATTAAACGCCATCAATTAAGCGCACACACACCTTGGAAAATGTTCCAAACACGCGTTCGTGTTGCTCGAAATTTGTTCGAAATACGGCGCAACCGTGCGCGTCACAAAAATTTACGCTCAAAATCCTGATGCACGTGACAATTTGTAGGAAGTGACGTCATTTGAACGTGATCAATAGAAGTTACGACGCAGGACATCAGACCCAAACAAATATCAAGGTTTGCAGCATGGTTAGTACTTAAAACTAGAGTACAACCCTGCTAAAAACGTGACGAAGTAGCAAGTGCAAATTTCCGCATTCCCAAAATGTTCAACAACTGACTTGCTTGCGCCATGGCCTGCCGCGACACGGCACAGGAAAGTGAACGCAATCCATTTCAGACACAAATCGCAAAAGTAAATCTGACGTCAAATAATTTGCGGTGAACATTCGCCCAATTAGTTGAACTTAAGCGAATTTGTGACGCAAATCATCAAATTCACGTCAAGTTATACTTTCGCATTTGGCGTATCGCGGCCGCCGTCATCCGTCGATTTTTCTCGCACAATTAAGTAAAAACGAGCATGACCGCCTGGCGAGCTTTCGCACAAGCTCTAAAGTAACTACCGGTACACTTTGTTATTTTATAAGGCGAAAGCCGCTTTACGTCAAATTGCCATTCACAACCAAACAGTGAAATTAAATAATCGTAATATGTTGCTCACCACCAAATGAATCGGAAAAGTTCGGCTGCTTGGAAATCTAGTACATTTTTCAAGAGCGGTCGAGTTGTCCTGGGCCTTCAATCGTTGGGACCGAGTTGAGTTTCAGTCGACTTGGGACCAAGTTGACCATGTTGACTCGGGACCGAATTGAGTTTCATTTAACTTCATGAACTTCAACTTGGGACCAACTTTACTCCAGACCTGGGAGTGGGACTGAGTTGACTGGGACCGGGACCGAGTTGACTGGGACCGGGACCGAGTTGACTAGTTGACTGGGACCGGGACCGAGTTGACTAGTTGACTGGGACCGGGACCGAGTTGACCAGTTGACTGGGACCGGGACCGAGTTGACTGGGACCGGGACCGAGTTGACACGAAACCGTTTTAGCCCCCATGCACATGAACTAGATTGTATTCCCCAAAGAAATCTGTCAATGTACATGTCATGCATGTAGGGTCATGGCAAACGGTCGAGTTAACCTGCAGATTGCAATGTCATATGGTTTACGCACGAAACAAAAAGAATAGAATTGTGGGCACCTGCACGTAACATTTATCACAAGAATTAAGCCTGGTGGGTTTCTTACCATATGCACGGAAAACAGCAAGATGATGAAGGAAGCCATGCTGGTTTCACGAAGCACTTTTGTCATGTTTGTAGATCATGAGAATTTTTCTTGAACATCGCACGATTCGCAGTACAGACGTGGAAAACCGTTGGCGAAACAAATTTTATCCAGCGCGGGCGGTTGCGAGAACCATGTGACCATTTCCGGCCAATCACAGAAAAGCATAGGACGCTTTGACACGACGTCACAAAGCATGTGACCAGTCCCATCCAATCGCAAAAAGCGCCTGACACGGAAAATGGTCAATCTTTTTTGACCCGGAAATAATGGTCAAAAATACGTGCTGTCAACAGGTCATGTGACCATTCTTATCCAATCGCAACAATCGTCTGACCCGGAAAAGGGTCAATTTTTTTTGACCCGGAGAAATGGTCAAAAAATTGACCCGGGAGTTTTTAGAGTGTATGTGGCGATCCTAAAACAGCTTCTCAGCACCCCAAAACCACTGCAAATGAAGTGGCCAACCAATTGCTAAAGAATGGAAAGAGTGGACAGAGAGAGAGAAGACCAAGCTAAACCGTAATAAATACGGTGAAGACCCTGGCTTCACAAGACCATTTACCATGGGAGAGCTGGCTGCAGGAATCTTTATCCTCAACCCGGAAAGGCAATCGGGCTGGATAATATCGCAACTGAGCAGATTAAGCACTTTGGTCAGCAGGCAAAGAAGTGGCTTCTACAGCTCTACAAAGAATGTTTAGCAACACACAAGCTCCATAAGAGCAACACACAAGCTCCCTAAGATCTGAAAGAAAGCCCACATTAAAGCACTGCCTAAACATTGGAAAGATCCATCCGCTCCTAAGAACTTCCGACCAATCTCACTCCTGAGCCACACCTAGACCTATATACAAGCTTTTCGAACGCCTGATCCTTAACAAAATTGGCTCTACTGTCGATGGACACACGCTTAAAAATAAAGTGTTGAATTTTAACTATATTCTGTTGTTGTTGTTTCAACAGTTGACATTTGTTAATGCAACCATTTCCCTTTGTTGATTCAACTTTTTTTTAATTAGCTAAATCAGTCTTGCATTTTGCGCACAAAGGGCAAACTCCATTGGCTATTGGCGTACCGACCTGTGTTCTCGATCGCGTCGTCGCGTCGACCGAGTCGTTATTTGCTGAAATACTGGGTCAACCAGAGTGAAGCAAAAATAAGTCGGCGGGCTGCGCCTTCCACCAAGAATCTAGTGAGCTTTTAAACTTCAGGTAAGATTGCCATGCATTTGTTTTCATCACCAATTTATTTTCAATTGTTCCATACTTCTTGGGTGGTGAAAGTTGGCGCAAACAAACTATTACCCTTGCAATTCTGATTTGGCCACCCTAAATACCAGGCCAGGCTTAGCGCCACTAGTCTTGTTATTGTTGGTTGCATCAGTGACCGGGAGAATGATATGCTTAATTCAGCCTAACTTGGCAGGTTAGTCCTACTATTAAATCCTTTTATCACTTGTTGATAAAATGGGCTATGCTCGGCCAGATCTGGGTCGCGCGCGCGCGCACGCTGTTGATGTTGATATAAATCTTTTTGTCGGTCATGCTTCGCTTTTTTAGGTCACCGTCCGAGTTTGTGATTTGCCAGCTGGTTTTGCTTAGAAACAAACGCTGCCGCAACGCCCCCTCTGGTTTGTTGTGGTTACGGCCGGGCGAAGTTAGGTTGATGTTGAGCGGGTGAGCTGATAACTTCTGTCCAATCAGAGGTGGCCGCTGCGCGTTGTTTGTTTTGCTGGCTAGCTGGAGCGCGCGCGCGACCTTTGGCTTTCACTTTGTCACAACCGTTTGTTTAACAACATAAGCAACAACTTTTATGATCAATTTTGCCATCAATTTTCGCCGTTTTAACGGTACGGATTTGCTATCGGGCTACTTTGTTAACGGCAGTTTTATCGCCCAGTCATGAATCACTCTAATGTGAATCGTAAGCGGCATCTTCCAGCACGTTTTGCTGATGCTGTAGTACGAGCCAAGCACTGAGCTCGGTCAGCGATGCCAGCTACTACCACGCCTAAGCCCCGGGCAAAGCGCCAGTCCCGCAGGGGTGCGGGTTCAGCTACCGCCGCAACTGTTGCGTCCACCGCCCTGGGCATAGTCAACCATGAGGAAGCATCCACGTATTTGTTTACAACACCGAGGCTTACAATGACTTCTGGTACCACAACAAGTACAGGCACCATGAACCCATCTGGGTTTTTTGACAGTGGAGCGATGCACAACACGGCCAGGCCGGAAAACAGCGGTTCCACCAGCGGAGTGCCTCCGCCTCTTGTGTCATGCACACCAACGGCGTCCAGAGCTGGACAGTAGCCTTCATCTTGGCCTAACGTGCCAAACGTTGTCACGTCTGGATCGAACTTAACTATGGACTATGCTTCAAACCTGACCCAGGGCCCACCCCCGGAGAATTTTCCCCAGGTGTCCAGCGGGGGTGAGTTTAATGTCCAGCTTAGGCCTCCGCCCAGCATGCCCAGTACTTCGGCTAATCCCTTGTCCGTTACCCACAATTCTCACATCCCTGATTTGTTACCTAGTGCTAGCACACCTTTGGTTTTTTTGTTGTACCGCAGACCGTTAAAGAAAAAAATCTTTCCTTTTGTTTCATGACGTTTCCTGTTCCGTTCCTGCAGTTCCGTCCCATGATTCAACCAATCTCACGCTCGCTATGGAAGACGGACAGCTAATCCTGAAGAGTTCGGGCTCTAACCGTAAAAAGATTGACACTTTCGGTGATTGGCAGTCCGCCTTCCATACCTTTATGGCAATTTTCTTAGTTAAACACCCTGCGCGGTGTATCGAACTCCTTAAAAACGCCAAGATTGTTCGCACGGCTTCTGTGCAATTTCCGGGGTCAGGGTGGCAGAGATATGGTCAGCAATTCCGTTTGAAGCAGAAAATTAACCCCACGCGTGGGGAGAGATCGACTTCGAGCTTTGGCTTACGGTCGCTGCGGCGAGAGTCACTTCCGGCTCTGCCGCTGCGCGCTTTGCTGGGGCATCGCCGCCAATGGTTTTTAGGCCTAGGGTTAAGCCCGGTTTCTGTTTTGCTTTCATTTCGGCCAGCGGCTGCCAGTTTCAAGGTTGTAAATTTGCGCATACGTGCAGCAGGTGTTCGCGTGCAGGTCATTGCGCAATCCGCTGCCGGTTTGGCGCTCAGGCACGGGTGATGCAGGGTCCAAACTTTGGTAGGACTTCTTCTACCGCAGGTAATTTCCATCGTGGAGGCCAGAACTCTGCACCGGTTGCTCCCTTTGCAGGAAAAGCAGGTGCGCCTTCCGGTGCGGCTCGTTCCGCGAATTTTCGTCCTCCCAACACCAATTAGAGTGCCAATTTTGTCGGAGTGGCTGGCGGACTATCCTAACCGGACTGATGCTGACATTTTGTTCAAAGGTTTTTCTGAGGGGTTTGCTTTAGGGTTTACCGGTCCTCGTACCCCGCGCAGCAGTCACTGCTTACACTCTAAAAACATCCGGGTCAAATTTGACCCGGAATGGGTCAAATTTGACCCGGAATTCTGGTTCTAATGGAGACGACCACTTCCGGGCCATTTTGACCCGGAATGTTGGGTCAAACCTGTTTGACCCGGAATTCCGGGTTCGATTTGACACGACCACTTCCGGGTCGAAATGACCCGGAATGTTGGGTCAAGCTTTTTGACCCGGAATGTTGGGTCAAACCTGTTTGACCCGGAATTCCGGGTTCTAATGGATACGACCACCTCCGGGTCAAGATGACCCGCAATGTTAGGTCAAGCATTTTTAACCCGGAATGTTGGGTCAAACCTCTTTGACCCGGAATTCCGGGTTCTAATGGACACGACCACCTCCGGGTCAAAATGACCCGGAATGTTGGGTCAAGCTTTTTGACCCGGAATGTTGGGTCAAACCTGTTTGACCCGGAATTCCGGGTTCTAATGGATACGACCACTTCCGGGTCGAAATGACCCGGAATGTTAGGGGCAAGCATTTTGACCCGGAATGTTGGGTCAAACCTGTTTGACCCGGAATTCCGGGTTCTAATGGATACGACCACCTCCGGGTCAAGATGACCCGGAATGTTGGGTCAAGCTTTTTGACCCGGAATGTTGGGTCAAACCTCTTTGACCCGGAATTCCGGGTTCTAATGGACACGACCACCTCCGGGTCAAAATGACCCGGAATGTTGGGTCAAGCTTTTTGACCCGGAATGTTGGGTCAAACCTCTTTGACCCGGAATTCCAGATTATATTTGACACGACCATTCCTGGGTCAGAATGACCCGGAATGTTGGGTCAGGCCTTTTTTACCTGCCATTCCGGGTCATTCAGGAGTGTTGGGTAAAACCTTTCTGAGCCGAAAAATTGTGAGAAAATAAGCATGTGTTCCACAGCCAATGATGGTGCAATTAGGCTGCACAGGACACTTGCTTGTCATTGCTTGTCAATGCTGGTACATGTATAAAGCCTTGTTGAGCCAGGAACACATGCTTACCTTCATACTGGGTAGGTCTGGGACACAGGACTACCTGACAGAAATAATAAAGATTATCAGTACATTTAGCAGGCAAACAGTTCTATACATTTATTGAGCAAACAGATTGAACTCCATTTCACCTAAAATGCGTTTTGAAAAATTGCATTTTATACACTCATTTCAAGGAAAACTCCTTTGTTCAAAAGAGCATGACAATTTTTTCCAGAAAAAAAGGATTTTGTTTTAACTATAACAATCATATAAAATATCTTCCCAAAATACATTCCATTAAGAAAACAGTAAACTCGCAATCTCCAATTTGGATGTGGTTGGTGTACTGTTGGTGTACTGTACTGCTTTATGTAACCAAATAAATTAGTTTACAAAACATCAGTGGGTTTTTGATGACATCCCTGGATGTACGGATTGAGTGTGCGAAATTTCAGAATGGTAATGAGAAATATATGACACATGACATGGTATCAATATCTCAACAGATGGGGAAAATGGGAGTGCTCAAAATGTTATCTGGTCACGCTCCTTTAAATTGGGATACTTTGGATAAACTGAATGTAAATAATTAGGAATTAAAAGTGGGTTTGGCCAGTCTTAAACATACGTTTAAAACCGGCTAGGGCCCGCCTGGACGGTGATAATGCCTGAGCTGCTAGCCGGTTTTAAACGGATTGTTTAAGACTGGCCAAACCCACTTTTAATCCCATTCATAAATAGATTTGTGTAAATCGGTAAAACTTAATAAAATTAGCTTGGCGTTTTGCCATGTTTTGCATTCACTTTTTCCCTTCATCACATTGTTCGTTTAAACTTCTACCGGTAGCTGTGCGTCGAGTAATGCAGGTGTGTTGTGTACGCGCACACACACGACCTGGTAGATTTGTCACAGTGCACATTTTGCTTTTGGGAGCATGCAGTTTCTGTGTGCGTGTTCCATACGCGCCGACTAGGGCGCGGGCACAAGCGCGAGCAAGCCGTTCATTATCACTGGTTATTATCTCTCATTTAAAAACGGTCATGTGATGTGGTGTGCTCTCAGCCAATGAGGATGCATAAGGGTATTTATGAATCACTTCTTAAGGCAAGAAACATGGGTCAAACAACAACAGTTATGCACCAGAATGTGCCAATATTAGTGAAAGACAAATCAGCCAAACATCAAATGAAGTCAGCCACAATTAAAGTGCTTTTAGCCGAAATATGTTCATGGGTGTTGACAAACATCAATGAACATATTTTCTGACTATCTTCAAGTGAAAGTACAAATTCAGATTATACAAGTCAAGGTATTACGAGGTCAGAGAATGTAGTTCAAACCCAAAGTTAAATGTTCTAATGCATCCAGATGTGTGGCTGTCTTCACCAACTGTTACATTACCTTCTGCAGGAATGTTCATGTAGATAAACAATGTCAAGGGGAAATGTCCAAAATGCTGTGGTACTTAAAACAAACGTCTACTCCCGTCAAAAGTGAGTCGACTTCCAAATAATCCAAGGCTTTTTGTTCCACAAACACGAACACCAGCTCTGACTCCACTGCCTCGATCCTCAAACAATGAGTGGTTCCCTCTATCATCCCTCTTCCATGTACGTTGGGATATTTAACCCGACCTAAAATGGGAGAAAACAATTTGTCAAATGGCCACTCAAGAAACTCGGAAGTTCGATTGACGACTATAGTTTGACTAGAGTCCCTCGAACAACGGAATTATCCATCGTTTGAGGGACTACCATTGTTCAAGGGACTCTACAGGAAGTCGCTCAATTGAACTTGCTGCTGAATGTAGCCCAAACCTGGAAGGAGATTTTTTTTCGCGAACGTGTAGTTAGTGTGTTGACGGTGGCCCAAAGAGAACGTAAAAAGAAACCACAGTAAAGCGTCACGTGAGCGCACACGAGAGTGCTACTATAGTATGGGCCACTCTGTACTCGACTTGATGTTCTCCACGGGCCAGTATCAACGCACGAACTGCACATTCGCGGAAAAAAAAATCCACCTCCAGCTTTGGACTTTGAGCAAGTTTGATTGAGCGACGAGTCTCTGGACTCTATTGTCGTCCTTGAATGACATAATTTATATTGTTCGAGGGACTCAAGTCAAACTATAGTCGTAGATCGAGCTTGCTCTGGGTTTAATCCACAACCCGGTGCCGCTGTGCGTCGTGAAGAGAAAAGGGGATTGTCGGCCACTGTCAAAAATATATATATGTTTTTGATTCCAAAACGGTATTTTAGGTTTGTTTTTTTTTTACATATTTTCCCATTTAGAATATCTTTAGACGACCAAATCTTGGAAATTGTGTATGTGATTCCAATTTTGAGGGGAAAAAATGGTTTGGGTCATTGACTAGCAATCATGGGTGAAAACTTGTGGTTGCGGGTTCAAATCCGGTTGCTCCATCCTTCGGAAGGGATGTAAAGCCCGAACTTCCACTCGAACTGCCGTGCCTTCTCTGTGAGGCGATGTAAGGGGCGAGCGATATCGGCAAATCCACGAATGAATCGCCGATAGTATGACGCAAGTCCCACAAAGCTACGTACATCCTTCGTACAGGTGGGTGTTGGCCACGTGCGGATAGTCTCCACTTTATCTGGGTCAGTAGAAATCCCTTCCGGAGAGACTACGTGCCCCAGGTATTTCACTGATTGTCGGAACAAAGCGCATTTTGACGGCTTCAGTTTTAGCCCCGCCGAGCGAAATCTCTGGAAGACCTCTCGCAAACGGGTTATCTCTTCGCCTACGCTTTTGCCGTAAACTATGACGTCGTCAAGGTAGACAAGTAGTGTTTCCCACTGGAGTCCATGAACTACGCGCTCCATGAGCCGCTCAAATGTGGAAGGGGCATTGCACAGCCCGAAAGGCATAACCTTCCAGGCGTACAAGCCCCCGCGAGCTACGAAAGCTGACTTTTTCTTGGCCTCCTCGTCAAGCTCTACCTGCCAGTATCCGGAGACGAGGTCTAAGGTGGAAAACCACCTCGCTCCGGATAAGGCATCTAAGGTGTAGTCAATCCGCGGGACCGGGTAGGCGTCCTTCATAGTTACAGCATTAAGACGCCTATAGTCTATGCAGAACCGCCTGCTGCCATCTTTCTTTCGCACAAGGACGACATTCGAGGCCCATGGGCTTTCTGAAGGTTCGATGATCCCTCTCTCCAGTAGGTCGCCGACTTGTTTTGTTATCTCGTCCCGTTGACTTGCTGGATGTCGACGCGGTCTTTCTTTAATTGGTCGTGCGTTGTCTGTGTCTATGTGGTGCTTCACCCAATCGCACCTCCCTAGGTCATGGTCATCGGCAGAGAATGCATCGCGGAACTCGGTCAAGAGGTTGGCTACAGCTTCATGATGTTCCCGATCTAGAAGGTGAGATCTAGAAGGTGAGGAGGAACATTCGCTTCGTGCCCGGTAATATCAGTGGGGGCCACTGGTAGTGCCTCCTCAACGTTGGCTTCCGGTACGACCGTGAGGCGACCAGCCATGGTGTCTGCGTCGTCCTTCCTGGGACGATTGCTTCGTGGCCCGCAGGGATGACGACATCCTCTGCCACCACAACCCGTGCACAAGGATTCCCTGTGATTCCACCTTGG
The DNA here is from genome assembly GCA_037783545.1 of Henricia sp. BOLD:AAB3569. Taxonomy (NCBI): domain Eukaryota; kingdom Metazoa; phylum Echinodermata; class Asteroidea; order Spinulosida; family Echinasteridae; genus Henricia; species Henricia sp. BOLD:AAB3569. Next base: position 389,956 of record JBBELK010000008.1, read on the forward strand.
CAAAGACAACATTAACCTGTCGAGTCGTCCTTCCAACGCATACGTCCAGGCTCGCCACTCCGAGGGTCTCCATGATGGACCCGTCCGCCTGGGATACTGCGACCCCGTCCCGGTGCAGTGAAGGTCTCGTCTCGACTGGCATTTTGTAGTAAACCTCTGTCGAGATAATTGTGTCAGTGGTACCTGTGTCAACAAGGAACGTAATGGACGTTCCACGCACCCGTCCCTGCACGTGGAAACCGTGCGTCGGGGAGACAAGTGGCGCGAAGACCTTCCGTATTTCCTCCGGTAGTGGGCCGCTCCGTACGCTCGCTTTATCCAAGGTCTGGCTTTTCGACTCGCCTGCCTCCGGTGAACCCTTGGCTGGAATCTTGGCTGTGGATCGAGGCAGCCTGTCGGCCTCCCCCGCCGGGCAGTTCCGTTTGAAATGTCCAAGACTCCCGCAAGAGAAACAGACACCGCGTCTTTCGGACTTCCCCTGTCTCCCGCGGGAGGCCCTTGCCCTGGGTCGAATCCCAGCCACAGCTGCCGGAAGCCGCTGACAGACCTCAGCGTTCCTCGAGGGTTCCAAGTCCCCAATCACAACGTCGTCATATGACATGCTTCCTCCAAAGGCTCTTCGTCCGATGGTAGCCTCTGCTGTAAACCCTGTAGCACGACCGCCACGTGCGTGCGGTTGGCTACGAGGTGTATCCTTTCGAGTTTGACCCGTTCGTCTTCCGCCGATCGGTGGAGCAAGTTTAACAAACCCCAATATTTCAATACAAATATTAAGACAATCAGAATAATGAATAAGCAAACAATTACTAAAGCAAGTATGGCCTTGCTAAATTCCCCCATAAGCCTCAACGGTAAAGGGTAACCTCACCCTGCCTCTTTGCGGTAAGCCTAGCAGAGTAATCCCACCGCTGCCGCCATGTGTAGCGGGACCGAAGTCTAGTAATAAGTTGTGTAGGAAGTCCTACAGGTAATCGCTGCCACCATCCAACCAGAGGCTGACGTCTGGTAGCCCCTGTCAGAGCGCGGGCACCTCCTCCTCGGAGTCGCCTCCCGTGAAATCAAGGGGGCGGGGTCCGTTCGCCGGAAATCTACCGCGCCTACTCTGCCTAGGCTCTCCGAACAGGGGAATGTGAGGACCAAGGAATTAAATGAGAAAGAGAGACTTCCTGTCAGGGGAAACAATGGGTATGGTTTAATTAAGTCTCCCTATAGCCACAGATTGGGGTAAGCCTCTGTAGATAACGACAGCCTCCAAGGCCACCGGCTCCTGTGCTTCACTCACTGAGTCAGCCTCCTACGTCCCTTAGCGTCTGCCTAGACTGTAGTAAGCCTCCCTCGTGTCATTCAGTCAGCCTCCTACGTCCCTTGGCGTCTGCCTAGACTGTAGTAAGCCTTCCGCGTGTCATTCACTTGCCGTGCCGTATCACACGTTCAAGGAAACCCAGCGCAGAGAGGCCGAGTGTGCGGAAAAAGGGGCTAACGTACCCTCATTGCGGACGCAAGGGAAGCGAATATGCTCGACCACACGCACGTGGCCAGCACGTGGCAGGCACTTGGGTGACACGCGTGGGGCCTACCAGCCCACAATGTACATTAAAGGTGATTTCGCTACAGTATGATTACCAGAAAGAAATAATAATAAATGCTACTTACAGGCTGAACATCTAACGCTTTTGGACTTGATGGAATCTTCCATCTTACACCGGTGGAGAAGATGCATACATGTAGTAATTGGGTCCTCTTGTGATCATCTGTCAAGAAACACCATCTATGATTATAATATTGCATGATGAAATGCTGAACATGTCAACTTAAAATACCTGCAGATGCAAAAATAAACTTTGCTGTCTTTGCACTTTATTTTATTATGCTAAGTTTAGCTTATACATGGCCAAGTTTATGAAGATTTGAGCAAGTACATGACTGGACAACACATACAGTTCGGTATACAACCGACGTGCACATGTATGCAAAATTAAGCATAGTTAAGACTGTATGCCTACTGGTTGCCTGCATAGATTCCTGCACTTGAAGCAGACATTTTGAAACAATGTTCTGAAAAAGTATTATAAGCTATAACGGCTACCTTGTGCTTTTTGCTGCTTTAGGAATTCCATTCTCAGCCAAACTTGATATGTTAACTCTTGGGAACTCCAAGCATGCGTCTAAGAAGCATCAAACTTTCTTCATCCACTTTATTTTCTGTAGGGAAAAACAATTTACATTTTCAAAAAAGGCAATTATGCTTACAAAAACAATCAACTTGTAAATTACATACCGAGCAGACAACTCGCACCTGGACCGAGTGGACAACTCGTCCACGAGTACACGAGCAGTAGTTGAGAAACATGAATAAGAGTTGGGAAGTTAATCAGTCTGAGACATTTTTTTCTTTCAAATGCCTCATCTAGCATTGAAATGTGCAGATTTGAATGAAAAACCAAAAATTTATATTACAAACAAATTAAGATGTTGTGAGGGAATTGTTAGTATCATACATGTACATTTACATGTACATGTATGTTTTGTACACAAGCCTCACAAAGTCTAAAGCCATGATCAACTTCTCAATTCTTTCCGAAACAAGTTTAGACAGAAAAAGATTTTACTATTATACTAGGCACCCCACCAGCACTTAGGTTTTAGCGGGTGCAGGTCAACTCGGTCCCAAACCAACTCAGTCCCAATCCAACTCGGTCCCAACGAACTAAGCCCCAGGACAACTCGACCGTCATGGGAAAATAAACGTAGGGGGGCCTTTGCTTGGGTTTGTTTTCATCTATTTTGCGTGTGTTGCGTATGCGCTGCGCATGCCTGTCTGTAATTAGTCTGTGGAGAAATTTAGACGCATACGCAACGCATGCACGAGACGGATGAAAAACGGACCAAAGGAAAGGCCCCTGTAGGCTACGTAAAGAAAAGTGTGAAGGCCATAGCTGTCGTAGTAGTCCAGATTCTGGACTATATTATTGCGATATTGGATCGTAGCGCGGCCGACTATAGAGGGCGGAATATCGATATGATTTGGACAGCGCATAATATAGTCCAGAACTTAACCTCAAATTCCCCGCTGGGGTCAAAGGTCAATCGAGCTCATAAATATTCATTCACGTCGCGGTGTTCGATACCGCGATATCGATATCTGCAGCGCAGCATGCATGTACGTGTGCGCAAACTGCATACGAGTACTGTACTTTACACATAGCGCGTATTGCATGCAGTGTGTATGTGACTCAGCTCATGCAGCGAGAATAGATAGCTAGCACGAACGTTTTAATGGCTAGGTCACTTTGGGGGTGGGGCGTAGGGGGACTGGTTGGAGTACTGCATGTACCTGGGAGGTTTACTGTGAGGGGGTGGGAGTGATTGGGTGGGGTCCTACATGGGAAAATTTGGATATAGCTTATTCCTTGCTGTGCCATTTACTTCGGTTTCATGCTTAAAGTGCAAAAAAACTAAAATATTATAAAAATCAACTGTTCTTGTTTATCCTTTTCTTGAAGTTCAACATGTACATGTACAATGTAGTAGCAGATCTAATATTTTTGTGGCCCGCCGGGTGGGAGCTTCAGATAAGACATGTTTTGCAATGCACAAAATAATGAAGCAGGCACACAACTCAGCAAAATAAGTTCTCGGTAGTCTTATTTAAATTAATATTTGACACAAGTGTCATCTAGTAATGGGATTATGACCTTAACATTCATTTAACAACGACATGGGGTATGAAGCAAAACTGCAATTAAGTGAGCAGTCCATTGAATCCATTCCTTCAAATTTGGAAGTCTCATGTATCTGTCTCAACTTGTGAAGCACAAAACTAATCAAATTATGAGGATGCCTGATTTGAGGGTTTTTATTAACATAATGCACTCTTTCAACCAGGGATTGGACATTTAACCGGTTAACCGGGGAAAAAATAAAAACCATTTTGCCGAACGTTTAAACGAAACCCAATTTTAGAGAATTTACAATAGTTTTCAATAGTTTTTTGTATTTACTTCATGAAATTGAAATAAATGTATATGGAGTCGTAGTAACATTTTCACCCGATAAAGATTCAATGGTTATTTTAGGGGCCTATATAGGGGTATTATTGTGTGCATTGCGAATGCATCTATAAAGTAAAACAACACCAACAACTTTGGTGTCGGCTGAACGGTTAACCGGTTAACCGACACTGGAAAGAATTGCAAACCGGTTTCTGAATTAACCGTAAATGCCAATCCCTACTTTTAACAGATGGGAAATGTTAATCTACAAAAAATAGAAGTTATTCATCTTTCAGTTGCAATTTTTAATAAAACTGAATTCAGTATGACAGTACATCAAAATTTTAAAAATGCATTCTGAATTAAGACTGAGTTCACACTTGAGTTTATTTGTGTTAAATCCTTTAATGCCATTTGCAATGTGCAAATAAGCAGGCACACAATTCACAGGAAATGTTTCCCTCCTGTAGAAAAAAAAGGCCAGGCCGGGGGACTTCATGACTATGCCACCTCAATACAAACTCAACAAAATAAGTTCCCAGACATTTATTCAAGTTCAAAAATTTCAAATTAGGCCTAATAGTTGATACAACAATCCTCAGCCAGTATAATTGCCTAGGTAGGCCTCTATGACCTGAACATTCATTTAAAATTGGCATGGGGTGTGAAGCAAAACTGCGAGTGAGCACTCCATTCCTTCAAATTTAGAAGTCTCATATTTTTCAGTGTCTCAACATGTGAAACACAAAACTAATCAATTTTGAGTATTCTTGAATTGCAATGAGGGTTTTCATTAACATAGTATACTTTCAAAAGAATGGAATGTTAATCTGCAAAACAAGAAATTATTAATATTTCAGTTGCAATTTTTAACAAAACTGAATTCCTGAATTCAGTAGGAGTACAGCAAGATTCAAAAACATGCATTCTGAGCTACACAACTGCAATAATGAGCTACACACATGAGTTTATTACTATAGTGTTCAATTTGCCTTTCACACTCATTTTTCAATGTGACCTGCAGCCACGCACAGAATATTTATATATACGTGCTGCTGCAGAGGATTACTGTCTGTGAATAAAATATATGAACAATTTCTGCATCTGCCGTAATTAAATTTGGAGCAAAATTACTTTGTAGACAACAACATATATCAGTGTAGAATTAATGCAGCTTTGCACAGATCAGGAAGTTGTAAAAATTGCCCCTTTTTTGCACAGGAATTTCTCCAAAAAGCTGCAGAGCAAATTAGAAAGGTATGCCGCATTTTCTGTTCAAATGTAACATTTTTCAGGGTTAGATAAAGTGCACAGACAATGAACCATCTTCAAAAACATAACACTATATATACTAGTCAGTGATTTTTCAAATCAGGGCAGTGATCATTCATCCTATCATTTGATGTATGTCAGAAATCTCAGAAAGGCAGACACATATAATGCAATACATGTACATTTTCTATTGTTGCAATTGTGTAAGAGCTGAACGCCCCCGCCCCCCACCCCCCAATCTGCCTCTTTATTGGTCCATATAATATTGGAACGGTGGGAACAAATATTTAAGGGGTCCTTAAAATGGTATTAAAAAAATCAAGCTTTTGAATTTGTATGTTCATGAGCAAAGTTATGACATCACATCAGGCAAACACAGGATGACTCTAAACTCTGCACAAAATATTGCACTTTTTATTTCTCCAACTTTGATGAAACTCTTGTAACCCATGGCTGCATCATTTCAGTTTGTTTTACATGTTGTTTGTAAAAAAAATGGGAATAAAAACCGCAGCAGTTTGCCACAACTCCAGTTTGAATTCATGTTTTTCTATACTTTCTCCTAGTTTTTGTAAACAAATTGTCAAAGTTGAAAATGTTGTCTTTTATTCATTTAAAATTCTAATGAACAGCACCAATGTCTGTATATAAACAAAAAGCTAATGGCTTTTAAAACAGGGTGCAATTTGCTTTGCAAATTTGTTAAAGTTTGTAATGTGGAGCACCCTGTCAAGCTTTAAAAGAATAATGTTGATAAAATGCCTGTTAGAAATTTTAGCAAATGATGCATGCAGTAATACTTCAGAAAACCTAAAAAAATACATGTATGGTTTGTGTGTTGAATGAATAGTAAAAAAAAAAAAATTTAGTTGGCAATTTTTTCCACAAATTATGTGATGTTTAAAAGTTTGTTATTGTTATCTACACTTTTAATATGGTTTTTCTTGTGGAGTTGTGATGGGTAACTGCAATAGAAACTGCAGTATATATGGGCCTTTTTTTGCCTATTGTGTAGAGCCTAAATTTCCTGGCCCACATGTACTAGAGGATTTTGTACTGAAGTGGCCATATATTAGTCAACAAATTTAGTACACCTGCTTTTGTTGGAACTAATAACTGGCTTTATTTTACCATGTAAATTTTTCCTAAATACCATGCAATAAAATACACAATTAAAGCACACTGTGTCTTTATTTGACTAAATTCTGACCTCTTGACGTTAAAAATAGCTATTTTTAGGGTCAAGAGGTCAGAATTTAGTAGATAAAATTTGTTTCTTTAAAATAAAGTGCACTGATTTGATGGGGAAAACCTGAAATTATAAGTGAGAAAATTTGAACACGGCAGGATGAAGAAGTGTTTCCGCACAAAATCTTTTTTTTCTTCTCACTCCTATATATTTTTCATCAAATCTGCACAGATATGCTTGATGAGTAATTTTGAAGACAAAATCTGATCAACTTCTCAAGTCTTTCCAACTACTATACAAACACACAGTATGTATACACCTCCATGCGTGGCTATAGCCACGCACTTGCAGGTGTATACTGTATGTTTGTTCGTTTCATAATGCACAGCGCATAGCCGGCAGTAGGAGGCCGATATGTACACATTATAATATTATAATGACTACGCTTACATTGCGCGGACAATTTTCGAGAATCGATTCCTGACCGTCGATTATTCGGCGCGCCTCACACACATGATTGATAAGCGCTGCGTCCAATCAGACTAGGTGGGCGGAGCTATAGTTCCCTCAAATTTCTGAGGGAACTTGAGGTTAAGTTCTGGACTATATTATGCGCTGTCCAAATCATATCGATATTCCGCCCTCTATAGTCGGCCGCGCTACGATCCAATATCGCAATAATATAGTCCAGAATCTGGACTACTGTCGTAGTTGCCAATTGACCACTTTCACAGATGCCATCTTCGTAGGAAAAATGCTACTGCGTATTAAACGCCATCAATTAAGCGCACATGCACACACACCCTGGAAAATGTTCCAAACACGCGTTCGTGTTGCTCGAAATTTGTTTGAAATACGGCGCAACCGTACGCGTCACAAACATTTACGCTCAAAATCCTGATGCACGTGACAATTTGTAAGAAATGACGTCATTTGAACGTGATCGATAGAAGTTACGACGCAGGACATCAGACCCAAACAAATATCAAGGTTTGCAGCATGGTTAGTACTTAAAACAACAGTACAACCCTGCTAAAAACGTGACGAAGTAGCAAGTGCAAATTTCCGCATTCCCAAAATGTTCAACAACTGACTTGCTTGCGCCATGGCCTGCCGCGACACGGCACAGGAAAGTGAACGCAATCCATTTCAGACACAAATCGCCAAAGTAAATCTGACGTCAAATAATTTGCGGTGAACATTCGCCCAATTAGTTGAACTGAATCATCAAATTCGCGTCAAGTTATACTTTCGCAAGCTTTTGCATTTGGCGTATCGCGGCCGCGGTCATCCGTCGATTTTTCTCGCACAATTAAGTGAAAACGAGCATGACCGCCTGGCGAGCTTTCGCACAAGCTCTAAAGTAACTACCGGTACACTTTGTTATTTTATAAGGCGAAAGCCGCTTTACGTCAAATTGCCATTCACAACCAAACAGTGAAATTAAATAATCGTAATATGTTGCTTCCATCAAATGAATCGGAAAAGTTCGGCTGCTTGGAAATCTTGTACATTTTTCAAGAGCGGTCGAGTTGTCCTGGGCCTTCAATCGTTGGGACCGAGTTGAATTTCAGTCGACTTGGGACCAAGTTGACTCAGGACCGAAATGAGTTTCATTTAACTTCATGAATATCAACTTGGGACCAACTTTACTCCAGACCTGGGAGTAGGACTGAGTTGACTGGGACCGGGACCGAGTTGACCAGTTGACTGGGACCGGGACCGAGTTGACACGAAACCGTTTTAGCCCCCATGCACATGACCTAGATTGTTTTCCCCAAAGGAATCTGTAAATGTACATGTCATGCATGTAGGGTCATGGCAAACGGTCGAGTTGACCTGCAGATTGCAATGTCATATGGTTTACGCACGAAACAAAAATAATAGAATTGTGGGCACCTGCACGTAACATTTATCACAAGAATTAAGTCTGGTGGGTTTCTTACCATGCACGGAAAACAGCAAGATGATGATGGAAGCCATGCTGGTTTCACGAAGCACTTTTGTCATGTTTGTAGATCATGAGATTTTTTCTTGAACATCGCACGATTTGCAGTACAGACGTGGAAAACCGTTGGCGAAACAAATTTTATCCAGCGCGGGCGGTTGCGAGAACCATGTGACCATTTCCGGCCAATCACAGAAAAGCATAGGACGCTTTGACACGACGTCACAAGGCATGTGACCAGTCCCATCCAATCGCAAAAAGCGCCTGACACGGAAAATGGTCAATCTTTTTTGACCCGGAAATAATGGTCAAAAATACGTGTTGTCAACAGGTCATGTGACCATTCTTATCCAATCGCAACAATCGTCTGACCCGGAAAAAGGTCAAATTTTTTTTACCCGGAGAAACGGTCAAAAAATTGATCAAATTATTTACTACATGTTTTTTTTCTTCTCTCTCTTCGTTGGTGCATGCACAGGAAGATGGCGTACCTCGCATCAGGGTGGACGGTCCGATGATACATTCCTTCCGGAGTGGACAGAATTCCCCATCGTACTTAATACCACTGAGGTCGTCTACTGAATCAGTCTTAATCCTGCAGTGATTGTATACCTTTCAACCTTTTGTTTAAATTAGGGAAAAGCACTGGCATTGTTACAGAAAATTACAGGACACTAAAGTGAACTGGAAATTGTCAAGACGGTCAGTTTAATATTTGCATGAATTGCATTGCCTCTTGTGTAACCTTAACATTTTGAGTAATCAAAACTTACTAATGGCCTCATTTTACGCCCAATTTTTTGGACAATCAACTCGCTATTATTTCGGCCTTAAATTGTTAAAAATAACCGTTGAATAATTATAGACTTGTCAACTGGGTTTTGTTTACAATAAGAATGACACAAAAGGCTTGTTAATACCAGGGTTGAATTGTGCATATATGTATATCATCATTCAGTAAATATGTTCTGTTTGAAAGTCAGTGTGTGCACAATGGAAAATAAAACTTGAAAATGTCCGCAAAATTGTGTTTTATGTTTTGTTTACAGAGAAAACGCCTTAGTCTTGTGACTAATGTGATTAGTCATCATTTTGGATGACTAACCGCAAAAGTCACATGACTAACAGTTAGTCATTTCAGACATAGTTGGATTTGGTCAGATGACTAACAAATATTAGTCAAAACTGACCAATATTTGACTAACTTATGACTATTTAATGTTAGTCATTGGCTTACCTGACTAATTAGTCATTCCAGACATCATGCTGGACTAATTTTTATTAGTCAAAATGTTTACAGTGTAAGGATAAATCTAGCGCTCTGGTTTTGAATACGTTCTAAAACAGATGAATGAATTAATCTATACGGGTCCCAAGCTGTACAACAATAATCTAGTCGAGATCGAATAAGAGAAACATACAGTCGCTTTAAAATGTTAGTGGAGCAGTTTCGAAAATTTCGTTTTATAAGGCCCAGCATTTTGCTACAGTTAGTATATATGGCCTGACAGTGTTCGTTCCAGTTCAACTTGTCATTAATCGTTAAACCAAGGTATTTTTCACACTTCGTGGTAGACAATCTTTTCACATCAATATAATAATTTGGATCTGTAGGTTGTTGTTTTCTGGTCATTCTCATGACCTTACACTTATCCACGTTAACATTTAGTTTCCATCGCTCAGACCAAGAGTGGAGTAAGTGCAGGTCAGACTGTAAAACCACGACGTTTAGGGAAAAAGCGTCACCACGCCATTTTTGCGTTTTGCATGCACTGATTAGTGCAAGTCGAAAGGTTCTTTAGCATGTCTTTGTCGTTACTTAATTATATTTTAGGCAGTGGATGTTATGGCGGGTTGGTTTGAGCCGCCTTGACATTGATTCCTTTAAATGATACAGAGGGAGGAATATATTTTTGTTGGTTTGTTTTAACTTGAGATATATTGCTTCCCCAAAGAGGAATGGCCATTCCGTTTGGTTACATATTCGTTTTGGGCTTGACTTTACAATTGCTAATTAATCATGTGTACATTCAGCATTATTTTGTGCTGGCGCTTAGGCTATATATGGAGGGATATTCTCACGGTTAAGCCCTCACTGTGGGGTTGACTCACTGTGGGGTTATTTTTCTCTACGCCCGGGGTAGCTGCAGCCGATTTCACGAATCCTTACGCACTGCGTAAGTCCGCTTGCGCAACATTTTATTGCGTAGGCTACGCAACATTCCTGTGAAAATTACACGCAAGCTGTAGGGCTTGCGCCATTTTGCAAAGGTTGCGCAAGCTGCGCACTCTTTCGTAAAATCGGCTGCAGGCCATGTGACCACAAAATGGTCACCTGTTACCGGGGCCAGCCATGTCGCGGGGGTGTTCCGTGGATCGAGGAGACCTCGAGACCCAGCAATCACGGGCCTCTTGGCAGAGGAGCAGTAATTTCCGTCCGTCGACTCGACCTCGGTCTCCGGAATGCTCTTTTTTGAGATATGTGGTCTGCATTTAATTCTAACTTCCTTTTCACGATTTTAAAACAATATGCTTATAAACTCAGAGAACGTAAACGAAATGCGCCCGAAATAAAAATGGAGACAAGGGCAAATTATCTTCGATCGTGTGTATTTGCTGTACAATATTATGGTTTACTAATTTTTTTAACGGCCCCTTTACTGCACGTCCGACGCACACACTTAAAGCAACAACAACAAGCACACAGAGCAAGACCAGTTATTAAGACCGACACGACAAAAAGAAAGAGATAGACATCATAAATACTTCTTTGGAGGAAACTCAAATCCTGTGCCGCTGGGCGAAGGTGGTCTCCGCCAAACCTGGTGACATGAAGGATCCAGTGAACTACGGTCTCCACAGGGGGAGAGGCGGTCTCCAGGTCCCGCAGAATTAGAGAGATGCGCTCGGCATGCTTACCGTATCTGATACAGTAAACAATTATACAAATATATCTATTTAGCCTAATATTGCTCATACAGGGCTTGTGAATATATGGCCACAAACAAATAAACATGGCCCGAAAATAATAGCAATGTCCAGTAATCCCTCAGTAATTCTCCAGAGCCATTCATAACTCCACTGTAATGGCAGGCAAATTAGCACATGAGGTAAAATATGTACACAAGCCTATGGGAGCAGGTATCTTTTCCGAATTAGCTATTTGCGTGAAACATTTGAATAACAGCTTGCACCCCGAATTCTCCACTTCCAAATAAAGGTGCAGTTTAGAAAGTTGCAACGTGGTACACACCATTGCCTAGCAACCAACAGTATGGTTGTTTTATGGCATTCACTCCTACGATGAACACCTGCCGCGTGCACCACACAGCAAGAAGAATTGGTCTGGTCAAACGAGTGCATGTGAAAGTACGTCAGTATACACCAGACGCTATCCATGTGAATCACGCAAAAGGCTAATTATTTTGTGACAGCCAAAGGGATCACAAGTGACACCCCGCCCCCCCCCCCCCCCCCTCCCCCTCTGAAAATATTGCCTAGATCAAAGTTATAAAATCATGGAATCTTAATCGGAAAGCTGGGCAATTCCATAAATTCAGATTTGCATTTCAGAGACTTTGAGGGCTTGTAATGCTTCACATATTCAAGTTGTTTGATTTTAAACATATGTTCTTTAAGCATCCTTGATGGAAGTGTAATTCCTGAAAATCCCATTATGATCCTATTCTTAACAAGCATAATAGGTCCCCAAAAAATTCGGTTTCGGACGTACTCATTGAGTTTGTTTTTAACGTACCTCGCTTATTGAGAATGGCATTTCAATCAGTTTTTCAGGAATTAATGAATTACACTTCCACGATGTTTGAAGAACATTTGTTTAAAATCAAACAACTTGAATACGTGAAGCATTACAAGCCGTCAAAGTCTCTGAAATGTAAATCTGAATTTCTAGAATTGCCCAGCTGCTGTTTTCTACGAGGTTAGGGGTCAAAATACGTGAACATTCGTGTAAAGGTTTCTTCATACGCCCACCTTTGAGGGTGAAATAGGCTTATACTCTCGATCGGGCCTAATACATTATACACTGTTGTATAATCGTTAATTACACGTTACTAGATCTTTAATGGACTCGACTACAACATGTCTGATTACTTGGGTTTTAAGATGACATCCTGAATAGCGCCACTCAATGATTCTGGTTTTAGCGTTGTGATATCAAGGGACAGTCCGACACCTCGTGTTACGAAACGAAGAGCGTTGTCGAGCTGGTCCTCGTACAATGGTATACCCACTATTGGGATACCTGCCCACAGTGCCTCGTACATAGCTGGGGCGCCAGCCTGGCTTATGTATGCCTTGACGTTTTTGTGTTCTGTACAAAAAAAAAGCCACATTCATAAAAATGTTTTTGGAGATCTCGTGTAGTTAGGGAATATAGACGAATTTCACATTTGCCCGGTCTGCGCACTTGCCCGGTCTGCGCACTTGCGCATTGAAACCGGGGCTTTTCATGTCTTGTCGGCAGTATACGCGTGCGCTACAAGTACAATATTAGGGTCGTTCGAGATGCTTACACCGTGTAACACCAACTTACGCCGGAGCAAGAAACAAATGGAGAAGAAAGATTTAAGGTCTTTGCAGATTCAACAGGATCCGTGAAAGGGCTATGATTGTAAAGTGGATGCAAACGGTTTGTAGATACGCCCTAGGCCTTAAGGCGTGTGCATTTTCGATTAATTTACTATTTAGAAAATCGTTTTTATTTTCGATCAAATATTCGATATTCGATGCGTGAAATTTGTTTTAAAAGATTTTGACAAAAAAGTTTGCCGTGAAATTAAGTGATTTTGGCGCATCCGAACTCACAGCTCACAGGAAGTTACAAGTTACAATTAGCCTTTTTATTGCCGAACTTGTCGCCTCAAAACATAATCTGTGCTCAAACTATAGACTTCATGTTGTAACTTGCATAGCAGTCTCTTTCTGAAAGAGTTTTTGCAGAAATTATCGTCAGCCCTTGTACACTGGACTCATGGTTGGACGCAAATAGGACATCAAAGCAGCCGTTTCGGCAAAGAAAAAAAATGATTTTCACTTCTTCCTATAAAGATGTGTTTGTTTTTGAGCGAAGCAAGCACATACCGAATATTCGATTTGGTAAAATGATATATTCGAAAATTTGATGGACGACCGGATATTTCAATATTCGATTCGTTAGGCACAGCCTTAATATTGCCGTCAACGACAATTTGAAAAATACAGCTGTTAATTTGTTGAGCCGATCATAACGCCATGCAGAAACATGTTTCTATTTCGGTCGATAAACTTGGCCCAGATTGTGCAGCTCAATTAATGTTAATATAAAAATGTACATGTACACATACCCATAACTTTTGGAAGCGGCAGCCACTTTACGAATTTGGTGTTGTTTCCCAGTTTGACCCCAGGCGGCATAGCATCTTTAGCTTGCCAGAGAACTCGGTGTGGTAGCATGGCGAAACCATCTGCGAACAGTTGGGCCTGATGTGGGTCTTGAACAGCAAAGAAACTTCCCAGAGAACACAAAACTACACCGGTTGTGGCGCTGTCTAGGAATTCCGCCACATCCTGTTCGATCTGTAAGTAAAGAAAATACCAGAGAGCGCGTACCTATTGTGTTGTCAGAAATATATGTAGGTATAAAAATTAAGCCGCCGGCATGCGCGGTTTTTGAGATTTTAAAGGGGCCCCTTATTTAGGATTTTTATCAATGAAATATATGCTTTAAAACCACTCTACTCAGTTAAAGTCATAAAAATCATATTTGGAGCTTGCTTTGGGGGTTAAAACAAAGTTTTTTAGTTTTTATGCTAATGCGAATATGCATATTCATGACCAAGGTCACTATGTCACAAGAGGCAAACACAGAAAAAACACATTCAACTGCACAAAAGATTCCACTTTTATCTCAATTTTCCTGAAACTTTTGTAATCCATGGCTGTTTGAGTTTGTTTTACATGTTGCCTGCTGTAAGCCATGACAAAACTGGGGGTAGAAACAGCAGCAATTTGCCACAAGTCCAGATTGAAGTCTTAAGTTTTTTCTTAACTTTTCCCTTCTGTCTTCCTTATGTGATGCACTAAAAACAGCGCCCTCTGTCTGTGATTTATTGCAGTGAAATATTCAAAGTTGAAAAAGGCCACCTTTTATTGATTTTACATCCAAACGAACAATAGTATGTCTTGTTGAACAAGTAATCCGTCATTATAAAGCAAAGCTTAGGCACAAAGTTGTTTAGCATGTCACAGCCCTTTAAGGAACCCAAAATTTCAATAATGTTACGTTGACCTTGACCTCCAATGACCTGTTTTATCGTGATTCTGTTGTTGAAAACCTATATTTAGGTTCTTAGGATTGAAGTCACATTTTCAACATGGCGGCTGGCGGCCGGCGGCCATTTTGGATTTTGGGTTCTCAACAGAGTTACCCACCTTTTTGCAAGGTACACGTGAGCTATTTTGTTCTCAAAAAATGCCTTCAGCTTTAAGAACCAATAACGAAAAAAAGGTCACGGCATACCAATTTTGACCCAACTTAAATAATGTTGTGAAATTCCGTAGTCTACACGCATTTTGGACATACACTATCAACCATTAATACAATTCTTAACGTTACAGACATATGCAAAATAATTTCATACGATTGTTCAGACTACCATTAAATCACAATCAAAACTATAGTTTCGTTAATGCCTTTTGATTTTTGCAAATCAGTTATACACTTGGCATACTCTGTTGACATTTCTAAAGTAGGTAGCCTATTGGAACAAACGTACCGTTTCATTAAAATCCAGTCCGACGGAATGAAGCACGTAGACAGTGTTAGGCTGCATTGGTCGGGGATACTCAAAGCCAAAACTCCCTAGGTAGAAGTACATTCTGGCTTGTTGCAAGGCCCGGTATGCGCTAATTTCTGGTTTTATATTGTACTTGAGCTTTAACTTTTCAAAATCAGGAAAAACAAGAGACTGACTTCTTCTGTAGGTATGGCCCAGCACATTGATGACTCGTTGAAAGAGTGTCATTCTATCCGTGAGTCCTAATAGAGGTACTGGGATGTATGAAGGCTCCATCGGCAACCCAGACCTGTAAGTAAAGTTATCACACTGAAAAAATCGCCTGGGTTATTTTAAGCCGGGGATAGGGTGAAAAATGCAAATTTTTGGTCGTTTATACCCGTTTATTTGGTGTAAATGAACCCAAATTTGGGTAGTTTGTACCCAAATTTGGGTAGTTTGTACCCAAATGTAGGTTAATTTACACCAAAAGCTCGTGTAGAAATGACCCACAATTTGGGTAGTTGCATTTTTCACCCTATCCCCGGGTTAAAATAACCCAGGCGATTTGTCAGTGCACACAAAGGTACGCGTTTTATAGTTTCAGATTAAAGATATACAGTCCGTGCGTTTTTGGGTTTGGCACCTCGAAAAATACAATTCTCTAGAAACATAAAAGTTATTCGCTTTGAAATGAGACATCAAGTTTAGTTATCGAACAATTATTACTATTACTGTCAATATTTCGAATTATTGGCGGTCGGACAATAATTTCAAGGCATAGACTTGCCCAAGTCTGACCTCCCAAAGTCTGAAACGGGCAGCGCACAGAGCGCCCTCGTCACCGGTGGCCTGTCCAATCTGTTTTCTTCTGTTTTCTCTGTCTCAGAAAGTATTCTGAGACAGAAAGATAATCAAGCTTGGCATCTGGTTTTGGCAGGGTGTAAAGCTTCAGTCACATCGAAGCCGGCGTGTTCCCGGTGACCCACGGAGAGCCACGGTGCTGAAAATGGTCAATACGGCGCCGAGACGGTGTCGTCCCGGAGCATCACGGTGTCACGGCGCCTCACGGCGCTTCACGGCGAGTCACGGTAGTTTAAAGCATGTTTAAAAATTATTTTTTGGCCCACGGCGCGCCACGTTTCATCACGGCTTATTACGGAGTGCCAAGGTGTCAAGACGGCGTCAAGACGGCGTGGCCCCGATCGCCGTGACTCGCCGGGAGCCCTATGTGACTGTAGCTTAAAGTGTATAGCTGCATACATTTGGTGCACGATATGAAACCCACTGAACGCCACCCCACCCCACATCTTCCAATGTTCCACCATGTGTGTGTCAAACATCCAAGGAATTTCCCTTCAGGTTTTAGGGTAGACCCGTGAACAGGGCTTCGGGTATGCAGTGGTACCTCTACGCCCTGTGCGATTGTATTAAGAAAAACCTGTGGAAATCCCGCAAATTTTTTTTTTTTCCATGGGCCTGACATTTGGTCAAGATACTCTTACCCAAAGGTATCAATATTTCGAAGAGTACTCGTCGATCTGATGTCTACTTTCGGAGAAATGTTGTTACCAACAATTTGACATTGGAGCTCAACATTTGGAAGTTTACCCTAGAAACGAAAATGGAATGACCGCGCATAAAGTCACGTGGGACTGGTAACCCAATAGCGCCGCGCCAAATACATGAAATACGATGTAGCCGTTTACGAAGCGCTGCTAGCTTTATATCTCTGCCCGAATTTAGCGCTGCGGTGTCAAAACTTGTGTTTCTTCGGAATAGTGATACGTTTGGGTAAGAGTATCAATTGGCCAATTGTATCAGGTTTAGGGTTGCGCACGGTAGGTTGCTCTCGTAGGAACCAATGCTAAATGCTAAATTTTCAAAAATCATTTTAAAATACTCATAACTCTCTCAGCGTCTGCATGGAGACCACAACCAAAATACTCATTGAAATCTCATCTTTTCAATTCTGTTCAATTTTGTAGGGGTAATCCGTCACTTTAACTCCCTAATTTCCACATGAAACAAAACTACCCATGCAAGAGTGAACATAGTCAGTGAGCTTTCCTTTCATACAGTGAATTGTTGTCATTTTGCCTCGAAATTAGAATCACACCCAAATATTTTCAGCTGGTTATGTCCTGCATTGGTTTGAGATATTCTTGATTGGAAAACAAACAAAAAAGAACTACTTACATTGCCGTTTTTCAATAAAAAAAACGTCTATTTCCGACAATCTTCTACGAATAAATCTGTCGTTACGATGTGACCAGCTAAAATAAAGTTGGCTAGGCTTAACGCTTGGGGGCGCTCCAGCATTTTCGGAGTCGACTCCGATTCCAAAAAAGAATCCGAATTCTATTCCAGATCGTTTAAATTTTTCGTATGAAAACATACGTGTACATTGCGATTTCTTATTGTGTCCAGGACAACCCATTCTAATCGATACCAGTGTGGAGTCGCGCCAAAGTTCGACGTGGTTTTTTTTTGCGAACGTACAGTTGGTGTGCCTCTACGGAGGCCCAATGAGAGTACGGGTGGCGATCTTATGTCACGCGCATTTAGTGTATAGTTTCGTTTGACGTTCTCTTTGGGCGTCCGTCAATGCACAACTACACATTTGCAATCGTTATAAGGAGTACGAAAGATTTCTTCGTCGAAGATTGTCGGAAATAGACGTTTCTTATTCAAAAACGGCAATGTAAGTAGTATTTTTTATTTGTCTTTTAATCAATAATATATAAAACCACTACAGGAAACCACTAGCTGGAAATAGTTGGGTGTGATTCTAATTTCGAGGCAAAATGACAACAATCCATGTATGAAAGGGGTTCCTTCTGTCCCTACGGGAAATCCCGTAGGGACAGATTCATTCTGTCTAGAGTGAACATTGCCAAACAGACCAGCGCCATTTTGAGAAAAAAAACGTCACATTCGCTACTGGGGAAAATAGGGCAACTTACACGAGCTACATTCTCCAAAATTTTTGTAGTTGGAAGAACAAATACCCCACATTACGATGGTGGCCAGTTTCCCCACAATACCACACTTGTTCAGCTCGCAATTATCTCTAACATAACCAAATTTGAAGGCATACAAAATATTCATGAGCTCGGCGCACGGATCTCTGCTATTTACTTGTTTGGGTAATTTGCTGAGACTTCCACATAATATTTTTCTTTACACAACCGCAGAGCGTGGAGGTACCCCTGGTACCCGAAGCCCTGTTTTAGGGGAGAGTCGTGCGTGAACAAAACGGATTTAGAGTGTGTTGAGGTATAGCAGCGGTAGGGCTACACTCGGTCTCATATCGTGCAGCATATAGCTCCATGTAGTCTTTATACCGTAACGAATAGCCGCCATTTTGTGGGGCACCTTTTGTTACTTAAACCGTTCAACAATGTGCAACCATGCATATCTTCAAGGAACAAAGAAACTGCCCCACGAAATGGCGGCTATTCGATACAGTCTATTGATGGTGTGTTGTGTATAGTAGTTTGTTTTCCGTAGCGCCCTGTTTGGCTTGTGAAATGTACATACTGGTAACTCGTCTATTCCAGCTACCACACGTGGGTCCATACCGGCATACAGAGTGACCACCCCTCCCTTACGGGGGTCAGCACTTAGATTGTGACATTTTCCCTAACGGTTCTACAATTAGAGCTTAACAATCGAGGCAATTGAGGTTAAAGGACTGTTTACATAATTTAGCGATGTAGCATAATTGACTTTTTTTTTTTTGATGGTCCTTGTGAAAAAAGATTATCAAAATGTCCCGTAATTATCTTTTAAAAAGCTTAAAAGCAACAAAAACGGTCAATGGTCAGGTTATACGCTTTACGAGCTGTTCACCATCGCGTGAGCCTCACGACTTTGTCGCAAACGATTCGCTCTTCTCTTGACAGCTTTTGCTTTGGGTATATCTCATTTTCTGTTGATGATTTCACTGGACCGCAAGGACCACCGAATAGGCTTTTTTTCTGTTCGCGGTGTGTGTAGTGCCATGGGGCTTTATGTCATGTTAATTATAATAATAATTGCGTTCTTCTATAGCGCATTTTTAGAACTGAAAGAAGTCTTAATGCGCTTCACAATAATGGTTACAAATACATGGACAATATAAATAATGACTATGGCCCGTATTCTAGAACGTTCCTTTAGCGTTAAGGTAGACTTTAAAGGGCCCCTTATTTAGGATTTTTATCAATGAAATCTATGCTTTAAAACCACTCTACCCAGTTAAAGTCATAAACATCCTATTTGGAGCTTGCTTTGGGGGTTAAAACGAAGGTTTTTAGTTTTTATGCTAATGCGAATATGCATATTCATGACCAAGGTCACGATGTCACAAGAGGCACAGATAGGAAAATCACATACAATTGTGCACCAACGATTCCACTTTTTTCTCAATTTTCCTGAAACTTTTGTAATCCATGGCTGTTTGAGTTTGATTTACATCAATTTGCTACAAGTCCAACTTGAAGTCTTATGTTTTTTCTTAACTTTTCCCTTTTGTCTTCCTTATGTGATGCACTCAAAACAGCGCCCTCTGTCTGTGATTTATTGCAATGAAATCTCCAAAGTTACAAAAGGCCACCTTTTATTGATTTTACATCCAAACGAACAATAGTATGTCTTGCTGAACAAGTAATCCGTCATTATGAAGCAAAACTTAGGCACAAAGTTATTTTGGATGTCACAGGCCCTTTAAGTCAACCTTTAGCTAAATTTTATTTCAAGAACCAACCTTTATCTCGGACGCCTTTAGGTACCTTCCTTTAGCAAAGGTTGGGTCGTTTCAAGAACCTTCCTTCATTACAGGAAATGCTTTATTTTGCCTTAAGGAGGCCTTTAAACGTAAGGTTGGTCTGGAGTATCTTTTAGTCTTCCTTTAGCAGCCAATGTGCAAGGATCTCTTCTGATACCTCAGCGATGGGTGATTACGTCAACCGACTAGCGCGTTATATGACGTCATTAGGGGTATGCCACGTATCAGGACACGTCTTCCTCAGTTTCAAGAGGATGATTTCAGTGATGACGCCTTTTTTAAAACGCTTTCGGTCCACCAAGGATGGATTTAACCACCGTAGTCAACCCGCACGGCAACACATAACTGCGTACTAGCTGCGTACGGCCTGGCGAGTCTGCACTTCCGGGTTTAATAGTTTTCTTTATGTTTTCGGCCAGTTTTGGCCGAAAATGGGCGGGCTTTGGATATGCGGGTATGCAAGGTATTAATATTTAACATTTGTCTTGAGCCAATCAGGAGCTTCATGAGTAGCACGTAATGACGCGACGCATGCATTATGCATGTGATGGCGTCCTCATGTTACGAGAACCGTGACATGATCGATGGATGAAAACAACAAATATTCTCGGGTTCGTAGCATTTATTGTACTTGTCTGTTTACGTATTTGATTACACTTCTGGGGGACAACGGTCGTAATACGACAGCTTTCCTGAATGATTCGTGGGAGCTCTTAATACTGCCTCGGATGAACAAACTGGGGATCGCAGATCATAGCGTTTTTCAAACAGAACCTCCCGTGCGTCGACCAATGAAATGTCAGCTCACGCTGGGGTGGTTTCCCTATTACTGTAATGAGTTTCGCTGGCTGAATGCAGAACCATCAACGCGTTGGGTTTAGGACCGTACCGATACATGTACGTGCATAGCGCATGTGTACGTGTGCATAGTCGTAGGGCGGCGCGTTGTGAGCCAATACGTGCAACAGATTCCGTAGGTTGTAAGCGCTTTGTTAAGTTTTATCTTCAGCGGGCCGTCTAGAAGACAAGCCCAACGCCTTGATCAAGGCTAACACGGGACTAGAAAACTGACATCGTCCTGTTACAACAGCTCATTTAGGAGCATAAAGGGAGCCTTAGAGAAAGTGTCCCTTCCTTAAAGGGAGCCTTTAAACAATTTGTGGTAAAGGAAGACCTTAACATGAGGGAAGTTAAAGTGTGGTTCTTGAATACCATTTGTTAAAGGAGCCTTTAGCAAAGGAACTCCTCAATAAAGGAAGCCCCTACGAAGGTCTACTTTAGGCCTATTTAAATGAGGGTTTTAGAATACGGGCCTTAAAGTTACAAAATAACATACAGTACAATGTTAACGTTTTACAAAAACCATTTCATATACAGATGTGACTTAAAGACAGAGGCTCGTCAATGCGCGCGTGAGGCCAAATTCGTGCAACGAAATACGCAGCTCCTCAGCAAAGGCATGGGGCTGCGTATTTCGTGGCACGAATTTGGCCTCACGCGCACATTGACGAACCTGTGCCTTTAAAGAGAAAGAATCGCCCTTGACGAAAATCCAGCATTTAGGCTTTTTTCGATAGTCCAAACATCCCTCTTGCCGACGTGGATTTTTATTTTTTTTTAATTGTCTGTTTTAAGTGGATAAATTGCAAGCAAAAGTGCGCTTTTCAAAAATGAGATTTTCGCGATTTCTGAAACGCTCATTAGGTATTCATGATATGCGTGTGACCCCGTGACGCAATCCTGAGAAAGAGAAGTCAACACGATTGTTAGCTCCATACGTTTACACGCAAAAAAAATGGAAAACCGTCCCCGTTAGATGGTGTTTTTTGAAGAATTTTGTTGGTCCCAAAAGCCAGACATATGCCCAGTAGCTGCGTGGTTGTATGTTTTACCAGACACTATGAAAAAACCATCCTCTTGCAACAGTGCCCCTTTAACGCACTCCCTAACTCCTGCGTACAGTGGCCCTGTTGAAAAAGGCCCCATTTGGCGGTGGGACTAGCGACAGAAATCTTGTCGCCTCTGCTGGACCAATCAGAACGCTTGCAGTGCATTGTAGCACGATTGCAGGCATTCAAATGTAACGCGCGCAGATTGTAAACACCGTGCATGCATGTGATACATGTACTCGGTAATGCTGGCCGTTGTCCGCGTCGGCGATTGGCTGCTATTTAAAGCATACTGGGGAATCCGTTCCATAAGGAACGGAACCCAATACAATTTCTGGAAAGTATAGAAATTGTTTCTTTTTGGCATAACATGACCGAATTGATTAAATTACATCAAAATTACTCGGGCGTGAGTTGGCTCAAGACAACAGCCGGCTCGCTCCACAGATTCGCGTGTATTTCCTCAGGGTATTGTCACGTCGCTTCGCATAGTGGAAATTCCCTGAGATCTCAGGATGTGAAAAAACAAGAGCAGAAAGATTTTCTTTTCTATTACCAAGAGAGAGAAACATGAGTCCCTCATTCTAACTTGTACCGGCCGATGTTCAAACATGTGGGAACTACGCCCGCAGGGAACCGTTCCATGCTGTACACAGACCGCTGTGAATGCCGTTCGTTCCGTGACAAAACCACCCGTCGCAATGCACCAGTATTTACTTCAAAAGAGCTTCATTGTGAGCCACAATTTCACCGTTATTTCACAAAACAGGTAATAGTAGATTGTTGTCATATTGCATGCAGTTTTTTTTCACGTTTGTATGATAAACATTCACTTCGTGTATTTTCCATTCAATACTGCGCAGGCCGTTTTGGATGTTTCTCAGGATGACGTCAAAACCCTGTTGATAAACAAACCAAGTGACCTGGAGCGTTTCAGAATTTCGGGTGAAGAGGGTCGGAACTGCTTTACGTTTTAAGCAAAAGCCTGTCGATTTGTTTGTGAAAAACAAGTTGTGATGGTGTTGTAGACACATACACCTCCATGATAAACAGAAAAACTAAACAAATGTGGAAGGGGGGATTCTAGCTGTTTAGGACTGTAATATTTGGAATATCCAAGGTATGGAATGAACAAGGGGGGGGGGGGGGTGTTTGACCCCCAAAACCCCCCTCTAGATCCGCGCCTGGGGTCACCTGTTTGATTTCTTTAAACCGGTACTGAAATGGAACCTTATATGAGGTATCCTTCCATTTAGCAGCATAGTAATGCTTCTGCCAGTTATCCTCATGTAGGGATCTATTATAATGGTGATTATGAGCGTTAAGTTTAACTGCATATATTCACGAGGGTCAGAAAGGACGCTATTAATTTTAACTTGAGTTTTTCTTTTATTCAGGAAATTATCAATCCATTTTAGAATTTTCCCATAAACTCCAAGTGATTAAGATGTCGTAAGCTTTTTCTATGTCAATAAAAACAGAAAGAGTCCTCTCCTTATTAGCGAAACCTTTGTTTGATTCAAGTTTGATAATATGGTCTTTGGTGCTAAGACCCTTGCAAAAACCAATCTGTTTATTATTTAAGAGATTCCAAATTAATCTTGAATTTACCATTTTCTCCATTATTTTACATACATGTATAGTAGAGTTTAATGCAATGGGCCTAAGAAAGGGGATCACACGGATTTTTACTTGGTTTAAGAATTAGTATAAGAATGGTATCTTTCCAAGCCATATTACGTTAAATATGAGGAGTAGGAATTCACGGGCTTTTGTAGGAATGATATTGCGAATACCGTCTTTGCTGTTATCAATGGCTTTATTGAGTTCAGACATTGAGTAAAGGTTCATTTATGACCTGAACGTTGTAACTATTAATATACATTTCTGATTCAGTCTTATTTTTAAATTGAATAAAAGCTGGGTCATGGTTAGCATTACTACTGACCTTGCTGAAACTGTCAGCAATATAATTGGCTTTGTCTTTATCAGTAATGATGTTATCTTGACCGTTTTTCAATATAGGGATAGAGTTGTGAAGGCTTGAGTTATTGATAGCTTTAACTTTTCTCCAGATTTTTCGTTGTGGGGTACAATGATTTATTTCACTACAAAATTTTTCCCAGTCTTTACGCTGAACAGATTTGATTGTTCTTCGGGCTATAGCATTAGCTCTTTTATAATTGATAAGATCATCTGGATGAAGAGTTTTCCCAGAGAGTTTTAAGAGCTTCTTTCTTATTAAGGATATAGCTTCTCTGCACTCATCATTCCGCCACGATTTTGGAGGTTTGTTAGCTCTGGTGAGATTAGGTTTAGGAATTGCATAATTTATAGCCGTCTCAAGTTGGGTAAGATATGAATCGTACATAGTATCAATGTCTCGAGAGTTATTGGTTCTTTAATCATATCGTTACAGGCTTGTTGGAATTTATCCCAATCAGCTTTCTTATAGGCCCATTGGGGAGTACGGTTATTGGAATTAAGAAAATATTTTGTTTATTAAATTGAATAAGGAGAGGACAATGATCACTGCTCCAAGAATCATTAAGAGCATTCCAGTTACATTTAGTGGCAAAGTTAGGAGAGCACAAAGTGATATCTAGACATGACATACTACCCCCAGAGCTAGAGAGGGATTAATTATTGTTCCACTACCATCATTAATACAAACAAGGTTATGTTTTATGAGCAGATCCTCAATGATGCGACCATTTTTATCAGTGTTTATGACTATTGAAGTCGCCACATATAATACAGTTTTTATCAATTTTATCAATAATATTATTAAGAAGGTTATCATTAAGTTCCAAACATGGGTTATAAACATTAACTAGTATGTACCAAGGTTGAATGTTATCATCATATACTTCAGCCACTTGGTATTCCAGAGGGCCTTTAGAAGTACAGGGGTCGATTTCACCAAACTCTTCGTATGTTAAGGTCCATAATAAGGCTTGCGATGGATCGTAGAACTGCGATGGATCGTGGCTACTATGGGTGCTGTGATGAATTTCACCAAACCTATCGTAAGGGTGATGCGTTCGATTATCGATTAGGGATATTTGCATATTTACTCTAAGGCTAATTGCTGTGCTGAATAATGTTTTTAATAAAACGGTCGTCGGTTACACGAGTTCAAAACGTCTTGGTGTCCGTTTTGCGTAATGCAAGCGCGCGCGTTAAATTTGGCGCGCAGCTTGCAGGACGCGTACCAATACATTTTGTACAGTCATCAAGCGCGTGGGCGGTTTTTGTTTTTCGCGTTTTTAAGTCACGCGTAGGACGCGTGTAGAACACGGTATCATCATTCAAATTTGTATTCCACGGGTACACGTACGCACACGACGTTGTGGCCGACGCAGACAATGGGTGACTAACTGCAGCGTAGCTTCCGTGTTTTTGCATGCAGCAAAAACATCGACACTGAACAGTTTTGAAGCGACACTTTGTTACATGCTAAAATCGTATGTATAAAATTGTAAAATATTATCTTGTTAAAATATTGCTTAGCATAGAATCTATCAAGAGAGGCAATCAGTTTTTTTGTGGAGCCAGAGTTCGTTTCTTCTTCCTAAAACGGCAAAACCCACGACCATCGTTGGTCAAAATGCACGCTACGATGACCCATTACCTCATCGTAGCTTACGGTGCGTTGCCATGGCATATATGCATCGGTACACTCATCGCAGGTTTCTTGAAATTGTTCTTAGGACGCAACACGAGTTAAGCGGTCCTCCCGGTCCTCCCACTGTGCGATTTTTGCCACGAATTAGCTACATAATAATAATAATAATAATGAGATTTGTAAAGCGCACATATCCACCCTGCAGGGTGCTCAAGGCGCTGTTAACAACAACAATGTCCGGTGATGTTATGACAACCATGGTAGGGTAAGAGTTTACATTTCTACGTTTTGTCTGGTGAGCTGTGGAAGAACCAGGGGCCTTATACACGAAGCGCTCTTAAATTTGCTCACTAAGAGTGACTTACGAAGAGGTTACGAGGACTTTGCGAGGGCTTTGAGAGCATACTAAGTGGTATTCATGAAGCCTTCATAACATACACTTACCGAGATCTTAACTTGCGTGGTCGTTAAATAAGATCTGATGGTCCGGGGAAATATTTACGCTGACGGTGTTACGCAATGCAAAGTTATTTAGGGCGGACACATTCTCCACAAATCAAGGGACGTGAGCACTGAAAGGATGTCCAAGAAAAAGCAGAAACGTGCACGCAAAGCAAACTTTAGTGGAGATGAAGCGGACAAGCTGGTTGGCCTCGTTGAGGTTAACTACAAAACACTTGTCAGTAAATTCTGCGACACAGCAACTTTGAAGTCCAAAAACGACATGTGGTCTAAAATTACGCGAAAAAAAAACGCGATGAACAATCTCTTAGACTAAAGTGGACGTTAAGGGAGCTCAGACCTCCCGCAAGTTACGATGACTTTACGCACACTCTTAAGATTTACGAAGGGATGGTGAATACCACGTAAATTACTAAGAGGGACTTGCGAGTGGTTTACGAGCTCTTAAGCCCTAAGTCGTCAGTTTGATTAGAACTTTGCGAGTGATTGAGCGGTCTCTTTTTAGATGATTTGGATGAAGGTTGGCTGGAACTAGATTTAGAAATAGAAGAGCTGTCCTCTTGTGCTTGGCTGATTAGCCGCGAGTTGAGGTTTGTTGCTTTTTCTTTGCTCATCTTGTTTGATGTTTTGTTGGGACAGTTTGTCCCACCACATATCGGAATCCGAGTTATTTTCATCGTCATTGTCGGCCATGTTGTTTGGGACCGCGCCCAAGGACCGATTCGCTGGTATGGAAAGAATTTATTATACAGTCCAAATGCAAATATTTAGTCTCCGAATTTATACTACTGCCTTACCTTTTCGCCAAGAAAATGTAAAACATGCAAGAGCACAGGAAAGCTTACAGGATTAAACTTAAAAGATGGTAGAAAATATCGAATGGCAGGTCCAATTTGACAAACAAAAACGAAACACGTCCGACCTCGTCAACGTCCCAACCGAAAGTCTCCTATGGATAGTATTTTGGGGAGGTATTTTATATGATTCTCAGGTTTTAAATGAAATCAGAAAAGTTTTATAGAAAATTTTTATAGAAAAATCTGAACACGCTCCTTTAAGTATTGTATAGAAATGTTACTGGTCTACTTACCAAAGAACGTAAAGTACTGGGTAGGGATTGTGATTGCATATCAAGACGAATGGAAGATCCAACATTTGAGCGATGAAAGGAAGACATCGTGATGACAAATCTCCGACCAGCATGTCAAACTTTTCGTCTCGAAGTTTCTTGATGGTAACCGAATCCCGTAAGAGGTCATCACACTCAACGACAAGCAAAGATACGAAATTGTAGCGATCGGTGCCTGTCGCTTTAATATATTCCCACCACCATAACATTTTCTTAAAAAGGTTTGTCATTGGTTTTTTCAGAGCCACTTTAGACAAACCCTTGAAGATGCGAATCCGATCCTGTTTTGTGTAGGATGAATTGAAGACCACGACAGAAAACGGATTTTCGGGGAATGACTGCAGTTCCTTTCCAGAGGAGCTTCTTAAGAAAACCACATTGTGTCCTTGCTGGGCTAAAACGCCAGCCGATCTCGTCATTGTGTAAAAGTGGCTAGTGTCAACGAGCGAGGTGAAGTACAACAATTTGAACTTTTTCTGGAGAATGTTCTGGTATTTCCTGTCCACTCTATCACTGCCAACTTGCGTAACGAGCATGCCGTGCGTTACAAACAACAGAGATATAACTGCAATTGTCGACATCGTTCAGCAGCCGAGTCGAAGCAAATGTAGAACGACGCACGTCAACACAAGGTACGATAATATATTGTTCTGTCAGTTGGGACAGGTGGTGAAGATCATACTTGACTCTTTCAACGTTTTTTACAAACTGCAAAAGATGCAGTGAACTATAGCCACTAGTGTACATGACAACTGTCTGAGCGCCCGTGTGTAGACTAAGTAATTTAGCATGCTTAATCAGTACGTCATACTTTTTAGTAGACTCGGAGCTTTATTTGTAACCCTATTCACTTCGTGAACCTTGGTCCGTTTGATGTGCACGAACTACATGTTCTATATACATTACGTTGGTCACGAACTACACGTTCAAAATAGTAACATGAGAAAGGACAGAATAAAATGGCGGCCCCCGCACACTGTTGCTAAGCAGTTCAGAAACCGGTGAGTTCGTTCCATTTTCTTTTGATTAAGAACCCACAACCACAACATGGTGGCAGCGTTGGTTGATATACTTACAAAAGAATATATCTAGAGACATTCTTGAGATATTTGTGGCCGATTTGTAAAACTGAACGTTTAGCTGACTTCGACGTTCGAATTTGTGACTTTTGTGTGCTCATCATGGCTATGTCACAGCAAGCGGGGCTGCCTGCTGCTATTTCGTCGGCTCTGATCGGTCGTATCGATCCTTATGACCAAGTGGAAGACATCAGTAACTATCTCGAACGTATGGATTTGTACTTTCACGCCAATGATATACCAGAAACAAAGAGATCTGCAGTCTTGTTGGGCTGTATCGGCCTCAATGTTTACAAAACTGTGAAAAGCTTGGCAGAACCTGTGGCAGTGACTGGAAAAACGTACGCTGAACTGTGTACCTTGCTCAAATCGCACTTTGGGCCCAGGCGCTTGGTGATTACAGAACGTTTTCGCTTTTACCAGAGAAACCAGAAGCTGGTGAGACTATCGCACAGTATTCTGCTCCGGAAGTGTACCAGCGAATTATATGCGACCTACTTGCCGGAATACCTGGTGGGGTGGTATACATGGATGACATTCTGGTTACCGGTAAAAACAAAGAAGAACATGATGAAAGACTAAAGAAAGTTCTACATCTCGCACAGCAGGCTGGGCTGGAGTTGAACAAAGAAAAATGCAAAATAGCCCAAACGATTTCCTCGGCATGAAGCTCGATAAAGATGGAGTCCACCCTGACCCAGCAAAGATCGCAGCGATTATTCAGCTCGCTCCGCCAAACACGAAAACCGAAGTTAAGCGACTGATGGGCATGATCAACTGGCTTGCCCGATTTATCCCTCGTCTGTCGATGCACCAATCAATGACCTGCTGAAGAGTGACGTCAGTTGGGTATGGGGCCCGCACCAGCAATCTGCATTCCGCAGCCTAAAAATACTCCTCACGTCAGCCCAAGCCCTCCCCTTTTATGACCCGGCTAAACCGACCATGGTCAGCGCAGATGCCAGTGAATACGGTCTGGACGGCTGCATCCTGCAACAGCAGGAGGATAAGCAGTGGAAACCAGTGGCATACTGCTCCAGAACACTGAATCAACTAAAGCGGAAAGACGCTATGCCCAAATAGAGAAAGAGTTACTTGCCTCAGTGTGGTCGTGTGACAGATTCTACGTTTACCTGAGAGGTCTACACTTCACTGTCCAGTCCGACCACATCAAGCCACTAGTTCCGCTGATATATAGCAAAGACCTCTGCGATACCCCTATTTGCGCTGTCAACGATGCGGTTAATGAAGTATAACTGCATCGCGGAATACACACCCGGCAAGCTCTTGGTAGTCGCCGACGCCCTCTCTCGAGCTCCAATGAAACATGATGTCATCGATGAGCTTGAGGAGGAAATCGAAGAACACGTACGCATGGTCAAAAACCACTGGCCAGTCTTCCACGGAAAGCTGAAAAAGATTCAGCAGATAACAGCTCTCGATGAAGTACTGACAAAAGTGGCCTTATACGTGAGTGACGGTTGGCCAAAATACTCCAAAGATGTGGAATCAGAGAAAATATAGCGGTACTGGGAACACCAAGAAAACATAAGTCTGGTGAATGGCATCGTGACATATGGAGATCGCATAATAATCCCAGAGAAAACACGACCTGAAATGCTGGAAAGGCTCCACGATGGCCACCAGGGAATCACCAAGAGTAGAATGCGAGCTTCCCAAGCCATTTGGTGGCCCGGTATCGGAAGCGATATTGCCTAGTACATAGCCAGAAGCACGTATTGCCAGACCAAGCAACCAGCACAGCGTGCAGAACCACTCCCAGAAAGGCCATGGCAACGCGCTTGCCTGTGACTTGGCAGAAGTCAATGGGAAACACTATGTAGTCCTTGTAGACTACTACTCGAGGTGGATTGAGGTCCACCATCTCCAGAAGACCACGTCGTTGGCCGTTATCAATTTCTTGAAGGTCATTTTCGCTCGTTTTGGTGTCCCTGAAGTTATCATCACCGATAATGGGCCACAGTTTCTTACTGAGTTTGACGCATTCGCCAAAGAATATGACATTGAGCATCAAACCTCCAGTCCATACAGTCTAACGGCTTAGCAGAAAAGGCCATTTACATTGCAAAAACAATGCTACAGCAGTCAGATCCACTGCGTGCCTTGTTGGCATACCGATCGACACCAATCTCAGGTCTGAATGCAAGTTCGGCTCGACTTCTAATGGGTCGCGAGCTACGAACAACCTTGCCATCACTTCCCAAAATTATCTGTTCTCGACTTGTCAACACGCGCGAATTAAAGACCGCGGACAAGACTCGCAAGACCAAAAGTGAGTCTTACTACAGCCAGAAGCACGGCGCTCGGATTCGCAACGGAGGGGGCGAAACCTGCGGAGGGTTGCGAATGTTTCGCAACGGATGTCGCATAAAAATGGGCACACCAGACCCAACCGGGGCATACCAAGCCCTTTATCATGGGCATACCGAGCCCGACCCGGGGCATACCAAGCCCTTTGTCATGGGCACTAGGCCCGAACCAGATTTATGTAAAAACCAACACTGGGCTTACAGGCCCACCAAATCAAACTGAAATAAAAAACATATCCCGAATACAGTGTTGTGAATTGTTGGTGCAGTTGAGCCCCCACCGCGCTAGACATTTGGTCGGGGTGCTAGTCACATGATAACTTTCGTGCACTATGTCAACTGCACAAGAACAGTGATAAAAGAAAGAGCATTGCGTTCGAGGCATGGAATGGGCTACTGGCGGTCTGAACTCGACCCGAAAATGCCACCCGCGCAAGGCGCGCCCCACAGAGAACAGACAGCCAGAGTCCACACCGACGCTCCAAAAACAAAGCGGGCAATTTCAAAAAACAAAGCCGAACAAGTTGGACACAAACGAACGTTGACCGAGCGGAGAAAAGCGGACGCCATCGCTGAGAAACAACGAAAAATATGACCAAATGAACTAAAGGTGATGCAAGCAAAGAGCGCGAGGATAATCCTTTAAACACAATCAACGATCACACCAATATAATTATTGGGAAGATCACGGCTTGCAGCTGTGACCTGGTTTATTCAGCTATACCTCACATATGTACAATCCAGTCACTTTGATCAAAAAGTTGTTTAAAAGCGACAATCGTCAATTACGACAACACTTGATGATTGTTACGATGCAAAGTAAACTTATCTGTTAAGCAAAACCCCTTAACAAACCGAAGATCATCGCCGAGTGTGATCAGACTGCAAAAAATTTGCACATTTTAACAGTTGCTGTGTTGGTTGAGAGATACGAAAAACCACAAAAACCCATTGGGAAAAATGGAAACGTACGCCTGACCTATGCAAACCAACGGCTTTCAGGCCAGCAATGCAACTAATAAAATTCTGAAAAACACAAAATTTTAGCGATGTGCGCTGCAGTATGCAAG
Source organism: Henricia sp. BOLD:AAB3569 (assembly GCA_037783545.1). Classification (NCBI taxonomy): domain Eukaryota; kingdom Metazoa; phylum Echinodermata; class Asteroidea; order Spinulosida; family Echinasteridae; genus Henricia; species Henricia sp. BOLD:AAB3569. Next base: position 421,491 of record JBBELK010000008.1, read on the forward strand.
CAACGTGAGAATGCCCAACACCCGTGAACACCCCTTATTAATCAACCCCCTAGAGCACTGAACCGTTGCTCTTACAAAACAAGGATAAAGCAGATTAATTATAATTCACCGGGGCTCAAACGAAAAAATCATATGTCTTCGCGCACTGAGATTTGGCCTAACGATAATTGTTCAGTGCTTGCGCTCCAAGGCCGATTGAGAACGGGCCCCGAAGCAAAACACCCGGGAGGACATCCGACCAGATCACAAAGGAGTTTGGAAAAGTCGACGACACGCAACGCCACAAAACTGCGATCCGTTGGCGCAAGCAAAATTCGTTCACATCACGAGGTCGTTAGAACCGAAGTGAAAAATAAAAAAGAACCGGGGACAAGCGTGAATGTCCTTCAACAAAATTGCCTGGAGATCACAAATTTCGGCACCGCCTCTGCCCTAGGGCCCAGTGGCCTTATTCACAAAGCCCCCGCAACGATTTGCGGGCACGCAACTACCCCGTAACCCCCACTTAAGCTTTTGCGGGTTATTCACGAAACCCACTTAAATCTGCGTGCACCCGTAAACTGCCCGTAAATTTGCGGGAACTCCAGACTTCCCGCAAAGGCCCCACAACTTGAATGAGTAGTCTTAAGCGTCAAAATGGCGGCACTCATGGCAGTGTATTTGATGCAAGAAGAACTGAATCGACGTGCTCTTCGGCGCCAGCGCGTTTTCCGTGACCGTTTTAACCCGCTGGATTCTTATACTGATCAAGAGCTCCTAAAACGGTATAGAATGCCTCGGCATGTTATTTTACAAGTAGTTGACCTGCTGAACGATGATGTTGCACATCCCACTCGGCGATCGCGGGCCATACCGGCATCCTTGCAGATTCTATGTGCACTGAGATATTTTGCCACGGGAAATTTTCAGCTTGTGTGTGGAGACTTGAGTGGAATAAGCCAACCATCGGTTTCAAGAATTGTAATACGAGTGGCAACCGCACTCCAAAGGATTTCTCTGCAAGTAATTACATTCCCAAGAGACAGAGAGAGTCGGAACATAATAAAGGAAGGCTTTTACCACAATCATCATAGAATACCAAACGTGTTGGAGTGTGTGGATGGAAGCTTAGTGCCAATCAAAATGCCGGCTCGAGCTGAGGATGCATATGTTTGTCGAAAGCAGTTTCATGCAATAAATATTCAAGGAATATGTTCCCACGACTTGAAATTCACGAACATTATAGCGCAATGGCCAGGCTCTACGCATGATGCATTTATATAGGAAAACTGTCATCTCAACCACGAACTGCAAAATTACCCAGTTGGTGAAGACTCCTACCTTCTTGGCGACAGTGCCTATCCGTTGCGACCTTGGCTTTTAACGCCTGTATCCAACCCAGAAAACGAAGCGGAAGTGCATTTCAACTCCCATCATCGCAGGGCTCGACAAAAGATAGAGGCTACCTTTGGGCGGTGGAAAATGAGGTGGCTTTGTCTGCACAAGTTTGGTAAGATTCTGGTTAATGTTTCTAATTTATTTACGGAACCTCCGACGTAAGTCAAAAACGGAAAACAAATTCAGATTATAAAAGGTTAAAATTATTTTAAAACAAAGGAAAACTAAGTGCTTCAGTCTGGAGATGAATTACTTGAATCCGACTGGATTCTTGACATCTTTATTTTGCCTATCCATCCCTCTAAAAGGTTGCTCTACCAAAAAACAATGAGCAACAAATTAAGAAAACATTTTAATCTTTTTCTCTCAGTTTTACTTCTTAATCCCCGATGATTACTAAAGGTTCTCAGATGTAATGGTCCCTTTCCTTTTTTTAGGTGGAGCCCTTACTCTTCGCCCCGAGCGGTGCTGCAAAGTCATTTTAGCCACAGCAGTTTTGCACAATATTTGTGAAGAAAATGGCGTGCCCGTTCCTATAGACGCACCCCCAAACTTGGATGATAACCCCGATGATGATCCAAATCCCCGAAGGATGGTGGGTGGTGACGTCAATGGCGAAAGAATTAGAGCGAGAGTGATAAGAGACCATTTCCGAAACGAATAACTGTGTTTGACATAACTTGTGATTATCGGACAGTAATTGCCGCTGAGGGATGTCAAGTTTAACTTTTCAGTTCTTTTTTTTGTATAAGTGCACTTGCAAATTACAAACCAAAAAGCAAACCATGTAAAGGTGTTATTTTGGGCATACTGGTAAAAAAAAGTAAAATAAAGAAATGAATAAACAGAGTTTCACTGTCGCAACCAAGGTTGTAAGAGCGTTCCCACTGACAAATGTTGTTTGCAGGGCGAATCATTTTGTGACTTAAAGCACTCCAAAAGAGTGGAAATCACTCCAAAATCATTCTAATGAAGAGAGTGGAAATCCTCTAAATCACTCTTATAAAATAGTGGAAAGGCACTCTAAGAAAGAGTCATAGGGACTTCTTCCAATTGTCCGTTATATGGCTCTTTTTGTGGAGTGCTTTTCTACTCTTTTTTGCAGATTCTGTAACTATAGGTGCGCGATTCTCTCTTGGTTCAGTGTCACAGTAAGAGGTCGAAAAATCTCCATGTTTAGCTCTGTCTAGCTCAAGTTTGGTTTGTTCAATTTCGACCAGCTTTTCCAGGAGTGTTGTAGCCTTTTCTGCTGAACACGCCAATTTCTCTTCAGCTACTAGGCGACGTTTTTGGATGGTAAGTTTCTCGCGCTCGATCTCAAGAAGTTTCGCAAATGCATCGGCGGTTGGGGTTGGAGTTAATGATCGACTTCTGGGAGTAGCACTTTCCTTGGAGGCAGTTGATGTGCTAGGCCTACTATCAGGCTGATCGTCTTCATCAGTCGCACTGTCAGGAGATGGTATTATGGGAGGGTCATCACTTTCTTCACCTTCATCATGCACATGTATGACCGACTTCGTCATTGTGCATGTTGCCTTTTCTTTACCCTTCGACATCTTCATAGTTGTCTGAAAAAGAAAGAAAAAAAGTAATGTACATGTAAGGTCCTTTAATATTTTTCACCAACTGTAGCCCTATTTAGGCCATATAAATGCATTTCATTTTCAAGTTTGTGATCGTTATATCATTCATGTGCTATATCTGTTTCTTCCTTTGGTTCTACTAAACTTGTTCATATGAAAATTATCACTTATATATTAAAACGAATACTGAACAGTGCCACTTAAAGTAACACGTACCTTGTTAGGCTGCTGATGGGACTCCATGTCAAGGGAAGAGACAACGGGTGGAGGTGGGGGTGTGTGCGTATCGAACCCGAATCTATACCGAATACTCGAGTAGTACCCATCAATCCAACGATGCGATTTTCTGTCTCGGTCAGTTGTCCCGGTGCGCTCGCTTCATCATCGTCACGGGGTAAATTGCCTGTCAAATTATGGACCCTCTTCTCCTTGTTAGCTTTCTTCTTGGCTCTCCCTTTCAAGTCTTCCCATTTCTTCTTTACTTCGACTACAGTGCGCAGACATGGGGCGATGGCATTAATCTTTGTGCATATGTCCTTCCAACATTCCTGCTTTTTCTTAATAGTCACTGTATCGCTGAATTTAGAATTTATCAATGCATAATTGCGTTCCACCAGTTCTACCAGACGTTCCACTTCTCCAGGCGAGAAATTGCTCTTTCTTTTCTTCGCAGGTGGTTCAGACATCGTGCAGTAGCTATGAGCAGGAGGTGATGTACTGTCACTCGGCGTACGTATCACAGTGCATTTATTGCGCCGTTTCTGGTAATGATCACGTGACTTTTGTCACGCTCCGCCACACTTGCTCTTTGCATTAAGTTGCAGGTGCCCGCAATTTGCGGGTCTTCAAAGGAAACTCTCAGGGTGCTTTGTGAATAACACTTAGCGCAAGTCTTACGTGCCCCTAACATCCACTTACGGGCCCCGCAAAACGCAAAATTTGCTGGCCCGCCGCGAATGCAAAACGGGAAAGTTGCACGTCTCTCCGATTGAGAGGAAACATTCCGTGCGAAAAACACAAACATCGCGCATCGGGGCCATTTTGCGCCTCCAAATTGCGATCCACAACTCCCTACCTCCGCACTACTTAAAAGACGCCCAAGGTTCGTTGGAAAACAAACGTCTCAGTTGCGGGCGCTACAAATTAACGCAAGGGTACAAACTCTGCACTGACAAAAGAAGCCCATGCAAGGCATGCAACCGCCGATCTGGCGACCGGAAGGCGCAGAGTACATATAAGGGGGGTGGGGGGGAAACAGGCCGTGAAGGCAAAAATTTAACAATACAAAAAAAATAAAAATAAATACCAGCTATCTTCGGGTAAAAGTAAAATGGTCCCAAGTTTGTTTGTTTGTTTGTTTATTGGCTGGGTTGTTTATTTGTACGGTATGCATTTACATTGTACAAAGTGTACATGTAGCATTATACAGCATGCAGTTTTACATGCATACAAACATACAACAAAAGAAAAGCGGAAAGCCATATGCTCTGTTAATCAACAGACATACCTCTAGTTTGTTATTTGTTTTGTCTTGTTTTTCCACTCCCCCACAAATTTGCAAAATTGCACGTCAGGCGTTGCAAAACAAAAAAGGGGGGTGGGTTTTGGGGGTGGTGAGGGTGGAGGTGGGAGGTGGGAGTTGGGGGCGTCGACAGAACGTTCAATGTTCGGCCAATCGTGGCAAAGAGACTGTAGGCAGTTGACTTTCCAAGCCGTTAGTTGAAGCAAAAAAGATGATTCATGGACAATGCGGCAACTACCAAGTAGTCAAGCACGACACAAAGGGAAGGACAAGTAGGCCTACATGCGATTCTTTATTGCTAGAACGTCTGCAAACAATATTTAATGAAATCATAAAAGACAATAAAGTTAACGTATACTACTGTATACAATAAAAATTCATTCATTGTACAATTCTCGTGTCTGCGGAGTTATTATAAATCGTTGATGTCTTTCTAAAAGGGGGTAAACCTTTACCGGTTGACTCCTGCCATTTTGGAAATGCGAACCACGGGTTACATTTTGGGGGCTTGTCCGGGAATCGAACCCGGGACCTCTCCTTAGACCAGATGGAAGAGAGGCTCATGAGGGTTCTGGATCGACTTGCTGCCTTTGGCCTCAAAGTGTCCTCTGAAAAGTGTCAGCTCTGTTGTCAATCTGTAAAGTATCTCGGGCATGTTGTAACTGAGCACGGTGTTCAAACTGTCCCAGAGAAAATATCCGCTCTGGAGACATGGCCCCGACCCACCAATGTCAAGCAAGTTCGGTCTTTCCTAGGATTTGCAGGCTATTATAGACGTTTTATTGAGAATTACTCTAAGATAGCCCGCCCCTTGAATTACCTCACTGCTAAATGTGTCTACCCTAAGAAGCGTGGTCGCCCAGCGCCTAAGAGATCACTTGATCCTGATGCGCGCAAGGCGGATGACCCGCTTGGTGATTTGTGGACAACCGAGTGCGAACAAGCCTTTCTCACCTTGAAGAGTCGTCTTGTATCGGCCCCTGTCCTGGCATTTGCCGATCTATCTAAACCCTTTGTACTACACATTGATGCCAGTCGTGATGGTTTAGGTGGAGTGTTGTACCAGGATCATGATGGAAAACTTCGCCCGGTAGCTTATGGTAGCCGTGGTTTGTCAAACGGTGAAAAGAACTACCCCGCCCATAAGTTAGAATTTCTTGCTTTGAAATGGGCCGTCACTGACAAATTTCGAGATTACTTGTACATGGCCAAGGGTACTAAAGTGATGACGGACAACAACCCGTTAACATATGTCCTTTCTTCTGCAAAGTTGGATGCCACTGGCCACCGTTGGTTGGCCGCATTGTTCAATTTTGACTTTTCTATCCACTACAAGCCAGGCAAAACCAACGTAGATGCGGACGCCTTGTCTCGCAGGCCACATTCCCCTGGGCTTGATCAGCAGTTTCTGAAAGAGCAGCGTGCTAAGTTGAAAGAGCTAGAGGCTCGGGTGATGGGTGCAGGTGAGGGACTAGATGTCATCTGCCCTCAAGAGGCGGTCAGTGCTCTTTACCTACGGCATGGTGCTGGGGTCCAAACCAGTTCATCTGACGGGCTGACAAATTCCTTGCAATCCCACAGTACTGCTGACATCCCACTAGTTCACTCTTTCTCTGTTGGTGCGAATGCCGTCCCTGATTGTTATGGCTCAGACCCTGTGATGAGCAAGTTCAACTGGGAGGAAATCCAGAGAGAAGACCCGACTATTAGGCAGGTCATGAGTTATGTGAGACTAGGCAGGAAACCAGACCAATTAGCAGACTTACCAAGCGAGGTGAAACTTATCCTCAGGGAATATGACAAACTTTCAATTTCTAATGGTATTCTGTACAGACGTGTCACCAACTCACTTGGTAACAAATGCTTTCAGCTGGTGCTCCCCTCTGCATATCGCATTCCGGCGATTCGTGGGCTGCACAATGAGTTGGGACATCTTGGCGCAGAGCGAACGATAGCACTCGCACGGGACCGATTCTACTGGCCTCGAATGGCCGCCGAGATTGATGACTGGGTAAAGCACTGTGCTCGGTGTGTGGCGAGAAAGACGCCACAGAAACCTGCTGCACCCCTAGTCAACATCAAGACGAGTTGCCCCATGGAGCTAGTCTGTATGGACTTCTTGTCATTGGAGGCAGACCGGAGCAACAAGAAGTCAATTTTGGTGGTGACTGGCCATTTTACGAGGTACGCCCAGGCATTCCCGACCAAAGACCAAACTGCCCGTACTGTGGCAAAGGTCTTATGGGAGAACTTCTTTGTTCATTATGGGCTACCTCAGCGCCTTCACTCTGACCAAGGGCGTGATTTTGAGAGTAAGGTTGTGAAAGAGATGACAAACCTGCTAGGCATCAAAAAGTCACAAACCACACCCTATCATCCGCAAGGTGACCCGCAGCCGGAACGGTTCAACCGTACTCTGTTGAATATGTTGGGCACCTTGGAGGACGAGAAGAAAGCCAACTGGAGCAAGTACGTCAGTGCGTTGGTTCATGCATACAACTGCACTAAGAATGACAGCACAGGCTTCTCACCTTACTTTCTTATGTTTGGCAGAGAAGCTAGGCTCCCGGTTGACTTGCGTTTTGGTGTCAGTCCAGACAGTTTCTCAAACAATGACTATGTAAAGTATGTTGAGAATCTCAGAGAGCAGTTGGGCAGGGCATACCAGCTGGCAACTAAAGAATCTGATAAGTCCGCCCATGCAAACAAAACTCGTTATGATGGGCGCGTACGACGAAATGACTTGAAATCTGGTGACCGTGTCCTGGTAAGAAACCTCGGCTTAGAAGGGAAGCATAAAATTGCTGATAAATGGGGTTCTACAATCTATGTAGTAGTAGAACGAATTAGTCCAGACATGCCAGTCTATCGTGTCAAACCAGAAACTGGGGATGGACGTGTACGAACACTACATAGGAACATTTTGTTGCCCATTGATTACCTCCACAGTGACAATTCTCAGCCTCGTGTCACTAAACTGAACGGCAGCAAAGGCTAATGCTCCCCAGTGTCAGTCTGACTCAGAGAGTCAAGAATCCAGTGACGAAGAGATTATTGTTGTCTTTCCCAGAGAATTGCCAGAGCTCTCACTGAATGCAGAGGCCCAAGAATTCATTCCTGAGCATGAACCTAGCATCACTGTTGCTACTGATACATGTTCGGTGGAGGAACCAGGCCCCGTTGTGGATCAGACCCCAATGTCCTGGGAAAGCAACGGTGACAGTGATAGAGATTCCTCCTGCGCATCTTTGTCGTCTGTCCCAGTAGTAGGTCCTTCTTTGCCCGATTTCAGAGAACCGTCTGTAATGGACAGTCCTTATATGTCAGTTCAGCCCACATTGTCTTCCCCTACAGCTTCCCAGAGCATGGAAGCCACACCTCAAGACATGCAAGATGTCACCATTACATCTGCCAATGAAACATCCACTTCACAAACACCCATTCAACACACACACATTCAACAAACACCCACTTCACAAACACCCATCTCACAAACACCCATTTCACAAACACCCGTTCAACAAACACCCGTTCAACAAACACCCATTTCGCAAACACCAATTTCTGAAACACCAATTTCACAAACACCAATTTCACACACATCCACTTCACAAACACCCATTCAAGACACACCCATGTTACAAACACGTGTTCAACAGACAACAGAGACTTCCAATCTCGGATCAGACTTTGTCCGACGCTCTGCTCGAACGACGAAACCCCCCGTGAGAATGAAGTTTGAGGAGTTAGGGAAACCTGCATTTAGCCGGCAGTTTCAATCAGCTGGGATGTTCACTGAACTGAAGAAGAAAGTCTTTGGTCATTAGATATGTATAAATTGTGTATATTGTCAGAATTATTCTGGGGCATTAAAGTTTACCATGAATATTCATTAGCTTTTTACTAGGACCATGGAATTTCTTTGTATTTTCTGGGCAACTGCATTCCACAATGGTTCATTGTTGTATGGGTGTGTGCTACTAGGAATGTGAGTTGGGCCAGTAGCCTTTTGTATTTATTTGTAAGGAAAGAATGTGGGTTATTGGGAGTGTGAGTAGATGGGTGTATGGTGTGGTGAAGTGTGACAGACCACATTTACCTTGCAGAGGGAGCAGACATGTTTTAACTGTACTGCTAGATATGATTACCGGGTATTGATTGAGTGAGTGAGCTGCTGTCCAACAGAGCCGTATTAACTTTGGAGTGCCGTTTTTCTACATGTACATGTACCGCTAAAATGTTTTGATGGAGGCAGATTTTGCAGGCTGCTTTTGAGCAACTGGGCGGACTTGACGGCGGCGGCTGGATTAGCAACCCAAATCTGAGTTTTGGCAAAGAAACCGTAAGTTTATTTTCTTTGACAGTGAAACGGTTATTTGTACATGTGTATTTTGAAAGTGACTTTTTGATGAATATTGACATTTTGGATGGATATTTTGATAAATGTTTGGGTAGAATTTAAAAGGGTATTTGGACGTTTAAAGTTGTTTCATAAATCATTTTGAAGTTTAAGGAAAGTCAAACACCATTTCCATTACCATGCTAGGTTTCTTAATTTGACTTTATTTGCGTAATTATAGATGGTTTTATAATTTGGTACTGGTGCGTACTTGACGCCACACCCACATCTGTCCCCGAGGTTACTCATTGCTGGACAATGGAGGGCGCTCTTCTAGTCGAGTTGTCAGTCTTTACACGTTCGTGCATTCTACTACTACTAACATGACGGACGGGAGATGTGGCGTTAAGCAGCGTTTTATTCATGTATCGTCATCATCAGGAGAAATGCATATATGTATAAGTATCACAGTAAGGTCTGTACTTGATAATCCCTGTGTTTTGAAAGCTGTATCTAATTAAATGACGGGGAAGTCTGATTTTAGGATTTGTAAACTAAACCTGAATTGGCATATAAATAAGTGACAATCCCTTACTGCATTTTGAAATCTGTATTTAAGGCAACATAAATTGAGGTCTGTAATTTTTTAAAGGAACAACCACGAGTTTCAAGGTCTGTATTTAGAGTAATTACTAGTACTGCATTTAGGCGTTTGTATTTAAAGTGACGATCCAAATATTTTGAAGTTAGTGAGGGTTCGTGGGTTGTTCACTAGTTTTAAAGTTCATACGAAAGTGATCCACGTGATGTTTTTTTGAAGTTGATAATACTTAACAGCAATATTTCTTGAATTTATAATGCACGATTCCAAGTTGGATGTTCGTGTTTGATAGTGCTTTAAATGTGCAATTGAGGTGAAGTTTACTAAAGATTGACTTTCTTGGGTGATTGAATTTGATATATAATAATCAGTAATAATTAAGATTAATTGCAGAGTTTAATATAGTCTGGTGTGAGTTGTGAATTTTGAGAGTAATTTCAAGTGATTATGTAGTAGTTTGTTTGACGCCAAGTCGGGTCATTTCACTTGTAGTTTTGTGTGAGTGGATTTTGGACAGTTACTATATGCAGTAGCAGCTGCATTATGAATTAAAGATAGTTTATTTTTGTATATAATTAAAGTTTGTATATTTTGTGACTCATTCCAGTGCATTTTGACTATCATTCCAGTCGCAGGGAAATCTAACAGGTTTAACTGTGACATTTTGGTGGAAGATCCGGGTATACATGTCATTGTGTATAGGTATACGCAGTGTAACATGAAGGAAAGATAGACTCATGTTGCATGTGGAAGTGAGCTACAATTGAATTTTGTGAATGTTGTGATTATCGTTAACTGTTTTGTATTGATTGTTACAGATTGGATTGTTGATCCAGGCTGCTGTGGTCCTGTCCTGCCCATTTGCTCTGAAGTGCTTGCTCCTGCTTTTCCGAGTTGTGAAAGTGCATCAGCATGGAAGTTGAACGGTTAGCGAGTATAGGTAAAGAGTTGGGTTTGAAAGGTGGGGAATTGTTTGAGTTTATAAAAGAGCAACAGGAACATTTGCGAGTTGAACGAAAAGAGAAAGAAGAGTATGAGAAAGGAATGCGTTAGGCAAAGTTTGACTTGTTAAGACAAGAGATGGAAAGTAAGACAGTAGAATGTAGGCTGCAAGAGTTAAAGAAGGAAACGTATCAGATTGAGGTAGAAATGCCTATTACTCCTAAACACTTTGATAGTCATGACACAAGTAGGAAATCGCTGACTCCGAAACTACCACCATTTGATGATGAGAGGGATGACATTGATGCCTACCTCCATATGTTTGAGAGATATGCCACTGCTCAAGGATGGAAACCTGGATGTTGGGCCATCAACTTAAGTGCCCTTTTGAAAGGTAAAGGCCTAGAAGTATATTAAAGGTTAACAGTTTCAGAAGCTTCAGTCTACGACAACCTCAAGAGCGCATTGCTGAAAAGATATAATCTCACCGAAGATGGGTTTCGTAATAAATTTCGAACATCTAAACCAGACAAATCCGAGGGTCTGAAACAGTTTGTTGTTAGACTTGACTTGAATTCCGTCCATTCTCCAAGCAAGAGCAACCACGGGGTTATACCCCGAGACCAGATAAGTTTGGTAAACCCATAGAATCTGGAACCTGTAGGAAAAACTTCTAATCAAATTTCAGGAATGAATTCCTTCACTAGTCCTAGACAAACTACAAAGCGTTATAATTGTGGTAAGACTGGCCATATTGCTAGAAAACCTGACAATAAGTTGACTAAAGTTGGAGGAATGATTCCTCAAGAACGATCGCCAGACCGAATGACTGCTACAAATAGCCAGCAACAGACAATGCCTCAACTAACTTCGAATCAATTTCAAGGCGAGTGTGAGAAGTGTGGTCATCATACTTTTTTACCAGAGACTAAACGGGTACATTTTGCATTTATGAATGTAGGAAATTGTTGTGGAAAAGATGGCTATGTCACTTTACAGTGCGGCCACAACTTGCCCGTCATGAGTGCTGCATGTGAAGCATCATTTGTTAAGGGAATGCCAGTTACTAAGGGAAAAGTTGGCTCTAATACTGGACTAATCTCAGTGTTGAGAGACACTGGATGTTCTGGTGTCGTGATTCGTCGAAGCCTAGTCACTGACAGTCAGCTTACTGGAGACAGTAAATACTGTGTTTTTTTTAGACAACACTGTTCGTCAATTCCCAGTTGCTAAGGTTAATATTGATTCACCTTACTTTGTTGGAGCTGTAGAAGCTGTATGCATGAAAGATCCAGTGTACGACGTGATCATTGGCAACATTCCACAAGCTCGAGACCCTTGAAATCCTAATCCTAAATGGCTAGGCACAGCCGAAGTAAAATAAAGCGATTACTTGTATGTACAGGCTGTACAGACAAGGGCTCAGAAGACAGCTGAGGAAAAACCACTAACGGCATTGAAAGTATCTAGTCCACTACCAGAGGTAACAGCTGATGAACTTCGTCAAGGCCAACAGACTGATCCAACACTTCATCGAATTAGAGAATTCGCAATCACTGGGAAAATAAAGATCAGCAAGGGTGAGAATGTTTCACAGTTCTTTGTTAAGAAAGGGTTAATCTATCGTCAGTTCACTAGTCCTAGATTAGGTGGAGGAGATGCTATCAATCAGCTAATAATACCTAAACAACAGAGAAGATTAGTGATGAAACTAGCTCATGAATCCATTTTTGGAGGTCATCAAGGATCCAAGAAAACAGCAGAAAAGGTTTTGTCCAATTTCTTTTGGCCAGGTGTTCAGTCAGACATTCAACGATACTGTCGTTCTTGTGACATTTGTCAACGGACTATTGCAAAAGGCAAAGTTACGAAAGTACCACTAGGACGAATAATAATAATAATAATAATGAAAATTTATAATGCGCCGGTATCCATCAAAAAAGATGCTCATGGCGCAGCGAGACACATTAAAAATCTAATATCACAATCATGGAGTTCAGTCAGTTAATGAGATTTCATTAAATGTGTTTTAAGTGATGTTTTAAAAGTTGCAAGTGATGGCGATAGCTTGATGTGTTCCGGTAACTTGTTCCACAAGGATAAAGCTGCTGAGGCAAAGGACCTTTCACCCCACGATCTCTTGGAATAAACTTTCGCTAGGAGGAGTTTGTTGTTGGATCTCATGGATTCACGATTTGAATGATGCCGTTGGACTAGTTCGGAAAGATATGATGGTAGCCTGCCTGTAGTGGAGCGGTAAACATACATTACAATTTTGAAGCATATCCTGTCCTTGATAGGTAGCCAATGCAGATTCCTTAAGACCGGAGTGATGTGTTGACTTCTTTTAGTCTTAGTGACAATCCTAGCAGCTATGTTCTGAAGACGAGACAGACGACTCAGCTGATTTTCCGGTAGTGAGTATAATAGTGAGTTTCCCATATCAAGGCGGCTGGTGACGTAGGCGTGGATAAGGATTTCTGTTGCGTCCTGGGTAAGGTATTTCCTGATGAGCCCAATGTTGCGTAAGTGCATTGACGAAAACCTACACATTGAAGATATGTGTGCTTTGAGTGACATCGTGGCGTCAAAAATGGCTCCCAGATTCCGTACTTCAGATGATGTGGGGACATCAGAATCTCCTATACGGATATGTCCAATGTTAATTTTGCTGCGCTGTTGTTTTGAGCCAAATATGATAAATTCAGATTTATCATCATTCAGCTTCAAAAAGTTAGCTGACATCCAGTCGCGGATTTCCTCAATGCACTGCTCCACTTGATGAATGGCCCTTTCCGCTTTATTTTGGTCGGGATCAAAGGAAACGTAGATTTGCGTGTCATCGGCATAAAAGTGGTAATGGAGGCCGTGCTTGCGGATGATGTTTCCAAGAGGACCAGTGTAGAGTGAGAACAAAACTGGTCCAAGGACGGATCCTTGGGGGACACCTGTTGTTAGGGTCGTTGGGTTCGAAACTTTGTCGTGAATTTGTACTCGTTGCGAACGGTTGGTGAGGTAGGACTGGAACCATTTTAATGCCATACCATCTATACCAAGTTGCTGAAGTCGTTGTAGTAGTATGTGGTGATCAACAGTGTCAAAAGCGGATGATAAATCAAGAAGAACAAGTGCAACAAGCTTTCCATTATCCATGGCAGTCAATATGTCATTCTGAACTCTAACCAATGCAGTTTCAACGCTGTGATTGGCTCGATATGCAGACTGACATTTGTCGAGAAGACTGCGTTTATGAAGAAAAGAGGACACTCTGGCGAGCACGACACGTTCTAGCAATTTGGAAATAAATGGGAGGTTGGAGACTGGGCGATAATTCTTCATTGTCTCTGGATCGAGGTTGGATTTCTTAAGCAGCGGACGCACAATGGCGGACTTGAGTGATGAAGGGACAATTCCTGATGCAAGTGATTGGTTAAAAACACGAGTTAAAATTGGTGCAAGTGTGTCAGCACATTTCTTGAGCAGGTCAGTCGGAATTGATGAACCTTTTCAACGAATCGCAGTCGACATAGTTGGTCCCATTGCACCTATGACACAGAGAGGTAATAAGTATTTATTAACTATTGTTGATTATGCCACACGTTACCCAGAGGCCGTACCACTCAAAAGCATCGAGACACATCGCGTCGCAGAAGCTCTCGTTGATGTCTTCTCAAGAGTTGGTGTTCCACGCGAGATCTTAACTTACCAAGGTGCGAAGTTTACTTCGGGTCTTATGAAAGAGGTAAGTCGCCTACTTTCAGTGAAACAACTGACCACTACTCCGTACCATCCGGCTTGTAATGGTCTCGTGGAGAGATTTAACGGTAGTTTGAAGCAGATGTTGAAAAGGCTTTGTGCAGAGAAACCAACAGATTGGGATAGGTATGTAGGACCGCTTTTGTTTGCCTATCGAGAAACGCCACACTCTAGTTTAGGGTTTGCACCCTTTGAACTGTTGTATGGAAGAGCAGTCAGAGGACCTATGACAATTCTTAAAGAACTCTGGACTAAAGATATTGAAGCACCGGAAGTAAAGACAACTACCAGTATGTAGTTGATTTAAGATCTAGACTAGAAGAAATCTGCCGTTTGGCACAGGAAGAACTGAGTAAGTCAAGTGAAAGATACCGTAAGTACTACAACAGGAAGACACGACCACGCCAACTGAAGGAAGGAGACAAGGTCCTGCTTTTACTCCCTTTAGTTAATAACAAGTTACTTCTGCAGTGGAAAGGTCCATTCACCGTTGAACGCCGCGTGAATAACTTTGACTATAAGGTGAACATGGGTCATCGTACACAGACTTTCCACATTAACCTTCTGAAGAAGTATGTTGAATCCACAGATACTGACATGACTAGTTCCTTCTTGGAGCAACTTCATCCAGGAATGTTTGACATAGTGTCCACAGCAGTGATTGAACCTGAACCGGACGAATACTTGCAGAGGCACCGACTGAAGACACTCTGCAGATGCCCAACCTCACTGCAAAGGAGACATTTGAAGATGTCAAAGTTTCTGACAATTTATAATTGGAACAAACACAACAGGTAAGAAAATTGCTAAGCCGGCATCACAAAACACTGTCAAATTTGCCAGGTCATACAAATCTTGTCAAGCATGATATTAGGTTGACTACTTTAGACCCAGTTCGGTTAAAACCATATATCTTGCCCCATGCACTTAGAGATACTGTCAAAGACGAAATCCAGTCTATGTTGCAAATGGGTGTCATAGAACTATCAGAGTCACCATACGCCTCACCTATAGTGCTTGTGCAGAAGAAAGATGGTACACAGAGATTCTGTGTAGATTTTCGTCGTCTGAATCGCATTACTATTTTTGACGCTGAACCGGTGCCAAATTTTTCACCAATATTGATCTTAGTAAAGGTTATTGGCAGATTCCTCTTCAGGATTCCGTCAATGAGAAGACTGCCTTCACTACTCCAGATGGACTGTATCAATTTTGCGTCATGCCGTTTGGGCTCGTCAACGCCCCAGCAACTTTTAGTCGGATGATGAGAATGCTGCTACGAGGTATGGACAATGTAGACAATTTTATTGATGATATTCTTGTGCATACTGAAACTTGGGAGAAACATCTTGACACACTAGACGGTCTTTTTCACAGACTAGAAAACAGTGGTATCACAGCTCGACCGACAAAGTGTTGTGTAGATTTTCAGAAACTTGAGTATTTAGGCCATCTTGTAGGGCAAGGTCACCTTCAGCCATTGCCAGATAAATTGACTACCATCAAGAATGCTCCAAAACCGAAGACTAAGAAGCAACTTCGATCATTCCTGGGTCTTGCAGGATATTATCGAAAATGTATTCCTAACTACTCGGCAATCGCAGTTCCTCTTACAGATAAAACCAAGAAGAAATAACCAAACAAGATCCAGTGGGAACAGAGTCAAGAGTATGCCTTCGACACTCTCAAGAAACGTCTTACAACGACGCCAGTCCTTCATCTACCAGATTGTCAGCGAAAATTGTTGCTTCGCACTGATACATCAGACATTGGTGTTGGTGCTGTCTTGCTTCAACAAGAAGATGGAGTTGACTTTCCAGTAGCTTATGCTAGTCGTAAGTTACTGCCACGTGAGTGTTCTTATTATATGATAGAACGCGAGTGTTTGGCTATTGTTTGGGCTATCCAGAAATTCCAAGCATACTTATATGGTCGTGAGTTTGTACTTGAGACTGACCACCAACCTCTAGTCTATCTCCAACGAGCCAAAGTTTCCAACAGTCGAATCCTTCGTTGGGCTTTGTCTCTGCAGCCATACAGATTCCGAATCGAATGTATCAAGGGCAGCGATAATGTTGGAGCGGACTACCTCAGCCGCAGTTTGTAAAGTTTGTAAATTTATATTGTGTGTAAATGTAATTTCTTGTTCTTCTTGATGTTTAGGTCAGCAAGGTAGAACTTTCATGCTTGTAGCCAAAGATTTGGTGAGTTTGTATTTTACAGAAAATAATTCTGCAGTGCAAATAAAATATATAATTGTTTTGTTTTTTAAGGGGGGAGGCAATTGTCAGAATTCTTCTGGGGGCATTAAACTTTACCATGAATATTCATTAGCTTTTTATTAGGACCATGGAATTTCTTTGTATTTTCCTGGGCAACTGCATTCCACAATGGTTCATTGTTGTATGGGTGTGTGCTACTAGGAATGTGAGTTGGGCCAGTAGCCTTTTGTATTTATTTGAAAGGAGAGAATGTGGGTTATTGGGAGTGAGTAGATTGGTGTATGGTGTGGTGAAGTGTGGCAGACCACATTTACCTTGCAGAGGGAGCAGACATGTTTTAACTGTACTGCTAGATATGATTATTGAGTGAGTCAGTTGCTGTCCAACAGAGCCGTATTAACTTGGAAGTGCCGTTTTTCTACATGTACATGTACCGCTAAAATGTTTTGATGCAGGCAGATTTTGCAGGCTGCTTTTGGGCAACTGGGCGGACTTGACGGCGGCGGCTGGATTAGCAACCCAAATCTGAGTTTTGGCAAAGAAACCATGGTTCTTCTATAATTTGTTACTGGTGCGTACTTCACGCCACACCCACATCTGTCCCCGAGGTTAACCATTGCTGGACAATGGAGGGCGCTCTTCTAGTCGAGTTGTCAGTCTTCACACGTTCGTGCATTCTACTACTACTGACATGACTGACGGGAGATGTGGCGTTAAACAGCGTTTTTTTCATGTATATATCATCATCGGGAGAAATGCATATGTATAAGTATCACAGTGAGGTCTGTACTTGATAATCCCTGTATTTTGGAAGCTGTATTTAATTAAATGAGGGGGAAGTCTGGTTTTAGGATTTGTAAACTAAACCTATTCTGAATTGGCATATAATAAGTGACAATCCCTTACTGCATTTTGAAGTCTGTATTTAAGGCAATATAAATCAAGGTCTAAGTTTTAAAGGAACAACTAGACATTTAGACATTTCTATTTAAAGTGACGATCCAAATATTTTGAAGTTAGTGCGGGTTCGTGGGTTGTTCACTAGTTTTAAAGTTCATACGAAAGTGATCCACGTGATGTATTTTTGAAGTCGATAATACTTAACAGCAATATTTCTTGTATTTATAATGCACGTTTCCAAGATGTTCGTGTTTGATAGTGCTTTAAATGTGCAATTTGATGTGAAGTTTATTAAAGATTGACTTTCTTGGGTGATAGGAGTGATATTAAGTAATTAGTAATAATTGAGATTAATTGCAGAGTTTAGTATAGTTTAGTGTAAGTCGTAAATTTTGAGAAAGATTAATTTGAAGTGAATAGTAGTTCGTTTGACGCCAAGTCGGGTCATTCCACTTGTGGTTTTTGTGTAAGTGGATTTTTGACAGTTACTTTATGCAGTAGCAGCTGCACTATGAATTAAAGATGGTTTATTTTTGTATATAATTAAAGTTTGTATATTTTGCGACTCCTTCCATTGTATTTTGACTATCTTTCCAGTCGCAGGAAAATATAGCGGGTTTAACTGTGACAATCACAATGACCGAATCATGTGTCCTCCAGTTTTATGCACGAGCGTACACGCTCTTGCAGTTGCAGTATAAATGTATGCAGTGCCCGTGTAACCCGGAAAAATGACACGCTATGGGGATCAGCTAAATTAAGAAAATAAAACTCAACTAGAGCTTCGCGTTTGTGGTTTTTACAAACGCAAGGTGATCGGGTGACATGAACATTAATCTTATGATGACGTCACACTTTTAACATTGGTTGAAAACTTGAGTTGGTCGATGTTGCAAAAGAAACATTCACATATCGATTGCCAGTATTGGAATTCTTAAGACATATGACTCTTTGATTATTCAACGCTAAAATTTTAGTGTGTCTGATGACGTCATTATTGGCAGTCAATCTCACCATGACGTCACTATTGTGTGCACAAATTGTTCAAGGATCTACTAAAGAACAAGTTCTTACATGTGGTGAAATAATCTTTCGAATATATATTACAGTTCTCAAGATTTTGTCATTGGAGATCATATTACGTAACCACCGTGCATGTGATGACGTCATGACTGGTATAGTCATAAAGTCCACATGTGTGGGAACAATTCGTTCCGTAGAACTATGGTCAAATTCCCTACCACTTTGGCTCTATTTGCATTCATAATGCTAAAAAATTGCACATTCTCGATTAACTTCCGGTTTAGACCGGAAGTAGGGGTCACACAGGGGTCATGTCAGTGTATGATTTGTTTAGTTCATTTAGACCTATAATGCTGTGAAAGAATTGTTCATGTTTCTATTACGGTTCTTGAGATATGAATTTTGGAAATAATAACCTTTGAATGTTGGTAATTTGACACCTGTGATGACGTCACAATTTTGTGCACAAATTGTTCAACAATTTTATTAACATCAAGTTTTTAAATGTGGCGAAGGAATCGTGCAAATATCTGCTGTAGTTCTCAAGATACAGCATTTTTAAACAATTCAGCTTCAAATTTGCGTAATTTGACACCACATTACGTAACCACCGTCCATGTGATGACGTCACCACTGGTATAGTCATAAGGTCCACATGTGTGGAAACATTTCGTTCCGTAGAAATATGGTCAAATTCACTACCACTTTAAATATATTTGCATTCAAAATGCTAAAAAAAATTGCACATTTTCGAACAACTTCCGGTTTGGACCGGCAGTAGGCGTCACACAGGGGTCATGACATCGTATGATTTGTTCAGTTCATTTAGACTTATCATGTTGTGAAAGAATTGTTCAAGTATCTATTACGGTTCTTGAGATATGAATTTTGGAAATAATAACCTTTGAATATTTATAATTTGACACCTGATGACGTCATGATTACGTCACACTTGATGCTATCATGATACTATACATGCTGGTGAAAGTCTGCCACAAGTTTAAATTCTGTATCTAATTTAATAAAGATCCAGCTTGGTTTGATGGACATTGCTGCTCAATAAGTGCAAAAATTTTCGTTTTCGTTGAACTTTGACCTCAAATTGACCCCAGAAGGAAGGGTCAGATGAAAATGCCCACAGGAAGAAAATTGTAGGCCATGATCTGATCTATAAGCCTGCTAAATACGAAGATCATGGGTTACGTGGTTTTCCAGACGGAAGCATTTTAAAACATGCATATTTTTGTCATTTTTGGTTTGTAATTTGATACTTGATGACGTCACAGTGACGTCACACTTGTATGCACACCTTCACATAAGCCTTTTTGAGGTATGGCGGATACTATACCTGTCGCTAGAGGGCGCACTGTCATTTGGGTAAACGCATCTAAAAATGGCAGACGGTTACCGTAGCGTGTACGTTGTTGTATTAAAATGCTTATCAAAACTTCATCTGTTTGATTGTTTAGAGATAACTTGACGACCAATATTGTACGTGGTTTTGGAAATAGGATAATTTTCTATTGTATAAGAACAACTTTTGGTCCGTTTGTGGCAGATTTTGATCGTTTTCGTTATTGTTTTGCCTAGCATACGTGAAAAACGTCGTACTTCAAAAAATGCTGATTCGTTCACGCACGTTTCTAAAGTCCGATAGGGTAAGAATGGATAATTTAACCATTAATATTTTGGAAATAATTTACGAGTCGGACGTCACATAAACCCTCCTGCACTAAACGTATAAGACATCTCGGAAGATTTCTTAGTTTTTCCTCGTAAAATCTTCACTTTTTCCCCCTCCAAAATTTGTTCTTTTCATTTGCACTTTAGAAAATGTGACGGGCCGAGTATGGAATTCTTTCCAAGGTCTAAAACAATATGGTCAAGTTATCAATTCTTACCCGTGGTTTCTGGAAGTTCACATGTAAAGTTCTTTGACAGTTTTGACATCTGTATTTTCAGATTTGCCACTGAATAAACTCAGTGTCGTGCGGCTTCAAGTTATCTTGTTTCACTTGGCCTTTTTATTTACACTCATTTGTCCATGGCCAAAACAAAATTTCATGTACTATAGCTGTATTTTTTAGTGTTTCACAACTTGCATAGTCAAGCTTTATGAATAATTAGGAATGAACACGATGGAGAATAGGAAATTTTCTTCATTATGAGCAGAATGTTCAATGAGCAGTTCTCTTATCAGAGTTGTTACTGTACCATAACATGGAAGCTTAAGATGGAGTGATTTTTAGAGCATCTATACATGCATAGTTAATGGTACTATCGAGTGGTAAATTCTTAAAAACGGTGATTAATTGAGAGCCTGTGTCGAGAAAACTACATACAAATAGTCTAACACTGATTATAAGAGCACTGTTAATACAAAGTAATGCTTATAACAAGGACAAATTTGGGTCCCAACTCTTTCTTCTTCTTTTTCAAGATTGGTAATACAAGATTTAACTATTAATAGCAAGTTAATTTGGAAAAAAGCTGCAATTTCTTCCAGGAATGATGATAAGGCACATTGTTGGTTTTCAGCCAGTCATGCAGGATCTACTGCTTGTAAACTCAAACTGTCATTTGCATTATTCATCTGGACTATAATTAAAAGAGCCAAAAGAAACAAATTAAAACATAACACACTTAACTTTAGCAAGTTAAAATATGCCCTACTAAGCTAAGGCTTTAGGCAAAAACATAGCACGTTATAGAGTAGACCAAGGCTTGCATAAATTATTAAGTTTCACTAGGCCTAGCCCAACTTTGCTCGGTTTCCTTTGCATGTGTCCATCATTTTGATATATGACCGTGCGCGCGTTGGACCGTAGGCCACGGGCTAGGCGCATCTTATGCCTTAATGCTGGGTTAAATCAGCCAGATTAACACATATCCTGTGCCGTAGATAAATGAGTATCTTTAACCCGTCCATTACCGTAATTAAGCACTAAAATGTAATTTTAAAAAGGCGGCTTTAGCCGTCAGTAAAAATGTAAACGTACACCCACCCGCACAAACGTACGTACAAGCGTCGGCCATTTTGGTTTTGTTTACCCAAATCAAAGGGCGCCCTCTATAAGGCAGCCATACTTCAAAAAGGCTTATTGGGGTTGATGTTCCTACCAAGTTTCAAGTTGATAGCTTGAACTGTTTTGAAGAAAAGCTCTGGAAACGTTTGAGTGGAAAAAGAAGAAAAAGAAAAAGAAACTAGAAGTATGACGTTTGTTGTTACAAACGCCAGGTGATCGGGCTAAATGAACATTTTGTGATGAATTTCAGACGTTGTTATCACCTGTGGAATGGCAAAAATGGAAGTTCAGCAGCCGATTTCACGAAACTTTACGCAATTGCGCAAGTCCACTTACGCCATTACTTGCGCAATAACTTATGGCGTAAGTGGACTTGCGCAATTGCGTAAAGTTTCGTGAAATCGGCTGCTGTATACACTAATCCGGTAACTAATATCTCCTCCCTGCATATTCGCCATAGCTGGGGGGTTGATAGCTTGCACCGTTTTGAGATATGAATTGTTGAAATAATAACCTTTGAAATCTTGTAATGTGACACCTGTGACGACATCATGACGTCACAATTTTGTGCACAAATTGTTGAACATCAAGTTCTTAAATGTGGCGAAGGAATCATAGCAATTTCTGTACTCAAGATACAGTTTTCAAGATACAGCATTTTAAAACATCTCAGCTCCAAATTTGCGTGATTTGACACCACATTACGTAACCACCGTCCATGTAATGACGTCACCAATGGTATAGTCAAAAGGTCCACATGTGTGGAAACATTTCGTTCCGTAGAAATATGGTCAAATTCACTACCACTTTGAATCTATTTGCATTCAAAATGCTAAAAAATTGCACATTTTCGAACAACTTCCGGTTTGGACCGGTAGTAGGCGTCACACAGGGGTCATGACATCGTATGATTTTTTCAGTTCATTTAGACTTATCATGTTGTGAAAGAATTGTTCAAGTATCTATTACGGTTCTTGAGATATGAATTTTGAAAATAATAACCTTTGAATTTTTGTAATTTGACACCTGATGACGTCATTATTACGTCACACTTGATGCTATCATGATACTATACATGCTGGTGAAAGTCTGCCGTAGGGCCTATGTCTGTATCTAATTTACTAACGATTCAGCTTGGTTTGATGGGCATTGTTACTGGTAAGTGTAAAAACTGAGATTTCCGTTTTCGTTGAACTTTTACCTCCAATTGACCCCAGAAGCAAGGGTCAGATGAACATGCCCACACAAAGAAAGTTGTAGCACAGAATGTCATCTATAAACCTGCCAAATACGAAGATCCTGGGTCACGTGGTTTTCGAGACGGAAGCATTTTAAAATATGCATATTTTGGTTTTTTTGGGAGGTGTAATTTGATACTTGATGACGTCACGATGACGTCACGCTTGATGCCATCATAATATTAAACACGCTGGTGAAAGTCTGCTATATGACATATGCCTGTACTTAGTTTCTTAAAGATTCAGCTTGGTTTGATGGGCATTGTTGCTCAATAAGTGCAAAAATTGAGATGTTTGTTTTCGTTGAACTTTGACCTCAGATTACCCCAGAAGGAAGGGTCAGATGAAAATGCCCACACGAAGAAAATTGTAGGCCATGATCTGATATATAAGCCTGTCTAATACGAAGATCATGGGTCACGTGGTTTTCCAGACGGAAGCATTTTAAAACATGCATATTTTGGTCATTTTTGGTTTGTAATTTGATACCTAATGACGTCACAATGACGTCACACTTGTATGACATCTTCACATTGGGGTTGATGTTCCTACCAAGTTTTAAGTTGATAGCTTGAACCGTTTTGAAGAAAAGCTCTGGAAACGTTTGAGTGGAAGAAGAAAACCAAAAAAAATAGAGCTACTTCTGTTCTATGAACAGAGCGTAGGGCTTTTTCACATTTTTTTAACTTAAAAAATGAGCATGCTTACCTTGCAAAATTAGATGTTAGCATATCAACTATTTAACTTTAAAAAAGTTTACATTTAATGTGTTACCTTTAAAGGATTGATGACGTCATCAATGTTTTAACCACACAGACATGTTTGGTGGTCGACTTACTCTATAAGCAGCACTATTGGGCTAATTTGCGCAAACACTGCTATGAAAGGGTAATTTTAAGACTTAAATTTTGACGCTAGAGGGCGCCCTTTTATGGAATGACGTAGAAACTTACATTTTTGGAAACCCTATTTACCTGAGACACTGACACTACCAACCGCATCTCGGCAGCTTTCACCACTTTTACAAAATAGGTTCATTTAAATGCTCAAGGTCACAGGTCATGGCGATATATTTTGGATACCCCACCCTAGTCGAACTCAAACACTTTTGACCCCATCCAAATACCTCTTACCAGTTTCAAATGGAAAGGCAGTCTGTTTGACCAATAGGGAATGA
Organism: Henricia sp. BOLD:AAB3569; assembly: GCA_037783545.1. Lineage (NCBI taxonomy): Eukaryota > Metazoa > Echinodermata > Asteroidea > Spinulosida > Echinasteridae > Henricia > Henricia sp. BOLD:AAB3569. Next base: position 445,197 of record JBBELK010000008.1, read on the forward strand.
GGTCAAATGTCAAGGCATGTGGGCATCTAAAAGACCTTTATTAATGATCGTATATGCCGAAAGAATCAGATCGTAGGTCAAACGGATGATTTTTTATGAATTTTTTAATATGGAAACATTAAATTTCATGCCCCTTTAAACTTACACCTGATGACGTCATGATGACGCCATTGTTGGGTGTACACCTCTTCTACTGTGTCTTTGATGTGACCAAGTTTGTTTAAGAACAACCTCAAGTTCGGGAACAACCTCAAAAAGTGCCGACAACGCCCATGCGTTATGTCAATGGGGGAAATCAGAAGAAGAAATAAACGGAAAAGCCATACATTAACGACCTTTGCTAGTGATCGTATATGGGAAGAAATCAATGTTATAATATGCATTTTAAAATATTTTCATGCACCTTTAATCTGACACGTGATGACGTCATTTTGAGATCATTAGTTAAATACCTTTGTTAATGACCGTATATGGCGCAGGAATCACGATCACAGGTGCCTGATTTGTTATGAATGTTTGATCGTATATAATTTAATTTAAATATTCAATTAAACTGTTAATTTTTAGTTTGTTTTGTTCACATTTGGGATGGAAATCCGATGTTTACTCGAAAAACTGATATACATATATTAGTCATCAAAGGCAGAAATCAGAGCACATAATTTGTTAAGATTGAAAAAGTTTGGCCAGGAAGGAACAATTTCGTAATTAGATTTGTTGAAGATGGTTTAATAAAATCATAACAATGACTTAATGATTTCAGGCCTATATTAAGCTTTGCACCTTACTAAACCTAAACAGAAAGAAAACAAACATTGGAATGAATGCTTCACGGCAAAACTATGACATTCCCTTAATAGCATACAATTACTTTCTTGTAGAGAGTGGACTCTCTTAAATAAGACTGAAATAACATGAAAGATTGTATCCTACTCACTGAACTTTTGTTAAACCATCTTCTGTTGAATTACACGTCCGTGGTGAATTACTGCTTCCGGCGCCGTGTCACACAGGGCACACGGAATAGACATCTACGGTAACAAGTGATTTATGCGAAGTTTGCTCGCATAGAGAACGATCAAATCTAAAACTAGGCCCCTGGCATAACACTGGTCACTGCTCAGTCAACCGAAAACATAATGACATGATCATGGTGTCATTTTAAAGAGGAGATTCAACCCTAACAGATGATATCTCCTGTTTATTCATACGCGCCCTACTTTAGTTACAATTAGCAATAATATTTCGGTTTCGTTTTTTTTGTTATCCACCCTGTATATACGGAAATTTTGACTTGACTGAACTTTGGCCTTTAATTGACCCAGGAAGGAAGGGTCAGATGAAGATGCCTACACAAAGAACATTGTAGCCCATGATCTGATATATAATGTCTGCTAAATATGAAGACCTTGCGTCATGTGGTTTTATAGAGGGAAACATTTTACGAAATGCATATTTTGGTAATTTTCATGATAAAAAATCCCTTTTTTGTGCCATTTTAAAATTATTATAATTACGTAATCATTGACGTCATGGTGACGTTCTACATGGTGGTGGACGTTTGTGATGGGGCCCATGCCTGTACCTAGTTTTATGAAAATCAACCATGGTTGAATAGCTAATATTGCTTCATAAGTACCCAAAAAAAAAAAAAAATTGATTTTTGAATTGGCTGAACTTTGACCTTCGATTGACCCAGGAAGGAAGGGTCAGATGAAAATGCCTACACTAAGAACATTGAAGCTCATGATCTGATCTAAATGTTTTCCAAATATGAAAACCCTGGGTCATGTGGTTTGGGCAAGGGAACCATTTTAAAACCATTTTGCATATTTCGGCAATTTTCCGCTTTTTAGGCATTTTTAAAGTGTTATAATGACGTAACGGATGACGTCACAATGAAGCCATTTTTGGGTGCACACCTCTTATAGTATGTCTTTGATGTGACCAAGTTTGGTTAAGATCAATGTTTGGGAACAACCTGAAAAAGCGCCGACAACGCCTATGCGCTTTGTCTATGGGAAAAAATCAGAAGAAGAAGAAATAAACGGAAAAAAAATTAAATGAAAATAATGACGTCACTGATTACGTCACAATCATGATGTACATGGTGCTCAGAGTGTATCATGGGAACTATACCTTTACCTGATTTCATGAAAATCAAGCATAGTTTAAGGGGTGAAATTGCTGCATAAATATAAAAAAGCCGAAAAATTGTGATCTGTGAAATAGGTGAACTTTGACCTTTAATTTACCCATGAAGAAAGGGTCCGATCAAAATACCTACACGATGAAAAGTGTGGGGCATGGTCTGATCTGTATGCATGCAAAATATGAAGACCATGGGTCACGTGGGTTTGGACAGGGAAGTGTTTTAAAAATGCATTTTTTGCTAATTTTTGCGTTTGTGTGCCCCTTTAAAGTGTTATAATGACGTAACGGATGACGTCACAATGAAGCCATTATTGGGTGCACACCTCTTATAATATGTCCTTAATGTGACCAAGTTTGGTTAAGATCGAAGTTTGAGAACAACCTAAAAGGAGAACGCCCATGCGTTATGTCTATAGGAAAAAATCAGAAGAAGAAAACAAAATTAAAAAAAATCAGAACGAAAACAAAGGCTTTTTCGCTACAAAGCGAAAAAGCCAAACAAAAAAAAATAAGACAAAGAAATCGTACGAGAGTAATAGGTGATCGGGCTGTTGGCCCGATCACCTAACTAGAGCTTCGCGTTTGTGTTTTTTACAAACGCAAGGTGATCGGGTGACAAACATTGAAATGATGATGACGACACAGTTTTGAGATTGTTTGAAAACTTGAGTTGTTTGATGTTGAAAAAGTATTGGAATTCTCAAGACATGACTCTGACTATTCAACGCTAAAATTGTGTATCTGATGACGTCATAATTGTCAATCTCATCATAACGTTACTATTGTGTGCACAGATTGTTCAAGTATCTACTGAAGAACAAGTTTTGACATGTATATGTGGTAAAATAATCTTTTCAATATCTATTACAGTTCTAAAGATTTTGTCATTTGAGATCATATTACTGTAGTATATCGTCGTGTGGGAAGTTGGGGTTCAATTGCATCTAGAATTAACTGACGCTCCAGTCAACTTGAGTTGCGGTCCACCATGTCCATTTTATTTCCAACACAGCAACGATTTCAAGCATGTCACATTCACAGTTTTCGGGGAGAAGACATAATTACTCTGGTCCGCCGACTAAGGCTAGCCGTACATAATTACACCCAAGATACAACAGCTAAGTCACGAAAAGTAAATGTCCTTGTGCTAACAAGTGTTCATTCAACTTTCCTGGCGATAATGCCACGGAAACTAGCAGTTTTACATCTTCAAAAGTCAAATTTTCTCGGTTGTAAATCATGCCCTGCTTATTATGTCTCGTCTGTCTGACTTATTCACTACACGCGCACGTACGTGTATATCATTGGCCGTGTGGCCCAGACATCCTCCCTGGCCCTAAAAAGATACATTATGACCTCTGACTCGAGACAGGCCGCCTAGATACAAGTTATATTATTAGAAGTCGAGCACTATATATGGGCGCAAATCGTCAGATTAGTGGAGGCTTGGCATAGCGCCCTCAAACGACTGAGTTAGCTTAATTATCAAGGGACCCAACAAATAATTTCTCCACATTACGTAACCACCGTGCACGTGATGACGTCATCAGTGGTATATATGTAGTCATAAAGTCCACATGTGAGGGAACATTTCGTTCCGTACAACTATGGTCGAATTCCCTACCACTTTGGCTCTATTTGCATTCAAAATGCTAAAAAATTGTACATTTTCGAACCTCTTCCAGTTTGGACCGCAGGTTTGGGTTACACAGGGGTCTTGTCATGGTATGATTTGTTCAGTTCATTGAGACCTATCGTGCTGTGAAAGAATTGTTCAAGTATCTATTACGATTCTTGAGATATGAATTTTTGAAATAATAACCTTTGAATTTTTGTAATTTGACACCTGTGACGACATCATGACGTCACAATGTTGTGCACAAATTGTTCAACAATTTGATAAACATCAATTTCTCAAATGTGGCGAAGGAATCATGCAAATATCTGCTGTAGTTCTCAAGATACAGCATTTTTAAACAATTCAGCTTCAAATTTGCGTAATTTGACACCACATTACGTAACCACCGTCCATGCGATGACGTCACCACTGGTATAGTCATAAGGTCCACATGTGTGGAAACATTTCGTTCCGTAGAAATATGGTCAAATTCACTACCACTTTGAATCTATTTGCATTCAAAATGCTAAAACAAATGCACATTTTCGAACAACTTCCGGTTTGGACCGGAAGTAGGCGTCACACAGGGGTCATGACATCGTATGATTTTTTCAGTTCATTTAGACTTATCATGTTGTGAAAGAATTGTTCAAGTATTTATTACGGTTCTTGAGATATGAATTTTTGAAATAATAACCTTTTAATTTTTGTAATTTGACACCTGATGACGTCATGATTACGTCACACTTGATGCCATCATGATACTATACATGCTGGTGAAAGTCTGCCGTAGGGCCTATGTCTGTATCTAATTTACTAACGATTCAGCTTGGTTTGATAGGCATTGTTGCTGGTAAGTGTAAACATTGAGATTTTCGTTTTCGTTGAACCTTGACCTCAAATTGACCACAGAAGGAAGGGTCAGATGAAAATGCCCACACAAAGAAATTTATAGGCCATGATCTGATCTATAAGCCTGCCAATTACAAATATCTTGGGTCACGTGGTTTTCGAGACGGAAGCATTTTAAAACATGCATATTTTGGTTATTTTTGGGATGTAATTTGATACTTGATGACGTCACGATGACGTCACACGTGATGCCATCATGATATTATACATGCTGGTGAAAGTCTGCCATAGGACCTATGCCTGTACTTAGTTTCATAAAGATTCAGCATGGTTTGATGGACATTGCTGCTCAATAAGTGCAAAAATTGAGATTTTCGTTTTCGTTAAACTTTGACCTCAAAGAAAATAGTTGGCCATGATCTGATCTATAAGCCTGCAAAATACGAAGATCATGGGTCACGTGGTTTTCCAGACGGAAGCATTTTTAAATTAACATATGCATATTTTGGTAATGTTTGGCTTGTAATTTGATACCTGATGACGTCATTATGACGTCACACTTGTATGCACACCTTCACATTGGGGTTGATGTTCCTACCAAGTTTCAAGTTGATAGCTTGAACCGTTTTGAAGAAAAGCTCTGGAAACGTTTGAGTGGAAAAAAAAAAAAAAAAAAAAAGACAAAGATATCGTACAATATCAATAGGTGATCGGAATGAGTTCCGATCACCTAAAAAGAAAAAAAGACAAAGAAATCGTACAATAGTAATAGGTGATCGGAATGAGTTCCGATCACCTAAATATGCATATTTTGGTTTTTTGGGGGTGTAATTTGATACTTGATGACGTCACGATGACGTCACGCTTGATGCCATGATAATATTATACACGCTGGTCAAAGTCTGCCATAGGACCTATGCCTGTAATTAGTTACTTAAAGATTCAGCTTGGTTTGATGGGCATTGTTGCTCAATAAGTGCAAAAATTGAGATTTTCGTTTTCGTTGAACTTTGACCTCAAATTGACCCCCGAAGGAAGGGTCAGATGAAAATGCCCACACGAAGACAATTGTAGGCCATGATCTTATCTATAAGCCTGCTAAATACGAAAATCATGGGTCACGTGGTTTTCCAGACGGAAGCATTTTAAAACATGCATATTTTAGTCATTTTTTTGTTGTAATTTGACACCCGATGACGTCACAATGACGTCACACTTGTATGCACACCTTCACATTGGGGTTGATGTTCCTACAAAGTTTCAAGTTGATAGCTTAAACCGTTTTGAAGAAAAGCTCTGGAAACGTTTGAGTGGAAAAAGAAAAAGAAAAAGGAAAAAGAAAAAAAAGGAAAAAGAAAAAAAAGACAAAGAAATCGTACAATAGTAATAGGTGATTGGAATTAGTTCCGATCACCTAAAAAAAAAATAGAGCTTCGCGTTTGTGTTTTTTACAAACGCAAGGTGATCGGGTGACATGAACATTGATCTTATGATGACGTCACACTTATAAAATTGGTTGAAAACTTGAGTTGGTCGATGTTGCAAAAGAAACATTCACATATCTATTGCCAGTATTGGAATTCTTAAGACATGACTATTTAATTATTCAACGCTAAAATTTTAGTGTGTCTGATGACGCCATTATTGGCAGTCAATCTCACCATGACGTCACTATTGTGTGCACAAATTGTTCAAGGATCTACTGAAGAACAAGTTCTTACATGTGGTGAAATAATCTTTCGAATATATATTACACTTCTCAAGATTTTGTCATTTGAGATCATATTACGTAACCACGCCGTCGCCTCTATTGTTAATCCACTTCAGGTCCACTGCACAAGCTGAGTTACATGCCCGTTCAATTCTATAGTGCTGTAGTATATCGTCATGTCGAATGCTGAAGACCAACCAGCGCAAGGTTTAGATCCTGCTGTGATTTTTGACAAATTCAAGGACTATTTCGATCAGAAATTCAGCACATTTTCGAACTCGAAGGAAGGATCTTCATTGAGAGAACTGAAAAATAAATTGGAAGCCAAAAACCTATCCAAAGCTGGCAACATTGCCCAGTTTGAATTCTGTGGCAAGCTAGAAATTTGTCTAGACCAGATTAAGGTAGCCACCTTGACAACTCAAGATACCAGTGCAGCCATCCACGCTATACAAGAAGCAGAAGAGCTCATCGCAGAACGGAAGAAGAAGATCCGAATTGCTGACGACAGCAAGGCTGGCTGGTCGACCATAGCGCATCTAGAAAAGGGTGCATCGGAGTATCTCTCCGCGGAACAACGAAAGCGTGTGAAATTAGCCGAAGAGGAAGCCGTTGAAATAATCGAGTCTCGAAAACGACGTAGGCGTCAAGATGATTCTGTCAAACCTACGAATCTTGCAGATCGTCGTCTTTTTCGAGGTACCTCCCGCATATATATACTTTGTTTTTCTTCAATTATGCCAATGCGTCTCCGTGTACGGCCTATCCCCATGCTGTATTATTTATGCATATTCATGTAATATATATATATACAATTAATTTTTCTGAGACATGAAACTTGCGTAACCGATAGTCTTTATTTGTCTTGAATTTCCTTAAAATGAAACTGTTTTTCATGCGTATGAGCGAAGCGAAAGAGCATGAAAATGGAGTTTTATTCGTTTGTATTCTAGCTAAGGTATGCAGCTTTAGTGTTTTCTGTATTCCTCCTTTGTTAAGATCCACCCGGCTTACACCTTTGTTACACTGTGGGCGTTCCAACGCATTCACGTGTTCACAACCGTTTAAGTCTATATAAAGCCGTCGCCTCTATTGTTAATCCACTTCAGGTCCACTGCACAAGCTGAGTTACATGCCCTCCCCCCCACCCGATGGCATGATGAGGTCATTTTCAAGCATATTTATGTACTACCTTTAATACCCATGCCCCCTTTTTTGTTCACCTATACGAATCGTACTGGCCTTTCGCCCTTTTTGTTTTACTATATTTAATTTACACAGGCGTGTCAAATGCTGACGTTTGCTACTCCTGCGGAATACAAGGGCATTGGTCACGATATTGTCCCTACTACAGTTTTGACAGCAGGTTCGTCAGACCTAGAGCACCAGGCAGGTCCTTCGTTCCTCCCCTTGGCAGATGGCAAGTTCCAATCTCCCAGCGATCATTGTGCCCCCCTGTTGCGGCATTCAACCCCGCCTCAAACGAACAAGCATCCGGCGGCAGTACGGCAATCGGCGTCAGCCCTCAGCCCTCCGGGCCAGCGTAGTTTTCAATCCATCGAAACCAAGTTTGCAGATGTGCTTCAGGTAATCTGCCCTGTTAGTAGCCCGACACGTAGCAGTATAGATGTAAAACATAGTACTTGTACCTCGGTTAAAGGAAGGTTAAAACAGAATATTGAATTTTGGCAAAGAATACGCTCTCCTGATATGATCCTTTCTATTATCAATAAGGGTTATCGCATTCCTTTTGTTGAAATTCCACCTTCCATGTTTTTCCCCAACCATAAGTCTGCTAATAACGAGACCAAGTTCGTCACGGAATCTGTTTTAGAATTACTCTCTTCTAGACGAATTTCAGAGATTCAACGACCGGCTTATTTTTCTAGTCCATTATCGGTAGCCATACAAACTTTAAACAACAAGAGATTAATTTTGGATCTTAGCACTCTCAACAAGTACGTTCAGAAAAGTCATTTCAAAATCGATGATTGGAAAATAGGTTTACAGCTCCTTTCTCCCGAGGCATACATGATATCATTCGACCTAAAATCAGGGTATCATCATATCGACATTGCCCCGGAGTTCCATAAATTCTTGGGTTTCTCCTGGTTCATTAATGGTGTACAACGGTATTTTCAATTTAACGTTTTACCTTTTGGCCTATCTTCTGCACCATACATATTTACCAAAACTTTGAAACCTTTGATTAAAGGAACACGTTGCCTTCGGGTTGCGCTTTATTGGGCGTTTTTGGGCTATTACAAGCGTTTGAAGTTAAATGAGCACGATCTGAAAGATGTTTAAAAAGTAGAATATAATGATCCACACAAACGTGCCTTAGAAATGCTTCAATTTTGCGTAATTTCTCGAAGCAGCACGCTCCGCCATTTATGGGAGTCAAAATCTTGACTCCCATAAATGGCGGAGAAATTATATTAGTCTTATTTCCAGCCTGGAGAAAGAAATTAGTTTTCCTTCCTCCGTTGCGTGTGATGTGCCTGTTTTTTTAATTCGTGTCTACAATAACCATTGGGTATAAATCATCCAAGTCCTTTCTATCGGTTTGTCCCATGACAATATTCTTACCCCGATTGGCGAGGTTTTCTTTTTTTCTTTTTTGACGCGTCTGCTGTGTTCTCTTGACGATCCATTTTTTGACAGCCAGTCGGTGTGTGTGTGTCTGTGTGTTCACATTTCACACATGTCTCGGGAGGCGGAGAATGGTATGGTACCTTGCGTTCATCTGATAGGTTTACCTGACCACTGGCTACGGCGCCAGCCTAACTCCTGTTCGTCGCTGCATTTTGCCCACTACCCGGACGATCGTATTGACGGCTTGAAATACGTATACATTTCGCGGGACATGTAGTGGGGGTCAGAGGTCAGTGTTTGTTTTTTTTAATTACCATTCACTAATTATAACACATTAAATGTGTTTTATTGCAAGAACAACTCTTAATAAGTATAAGGAACACCCTCAAACGTGAGATTTCGTGAAATCTGAAGGCAACGTGTTCCTTTAAGCACTGGCGTTCATGTGGAATCTTAGTAGCCGTGTATCTTGATGACGGGTTGGTAGTTATCCCTCGTTTAGCACAATTCGAAAATCAATTTTGCTCGGCCTCACAGATATCCTTGCATATAAAAACAGACCTGAATAAGGCGGGATTTATCTGTAACTCGGAAAAAAAACAACTGGGCCCCCTCTATCAGTATCATTTGGCTTGGTATGAAATGGGATACCAAGGAAGGTACACTCCAGGTTCTCGACAGAATAATCCAGAAAATAAAGCTAGCTATTAGTGATCTCGAATCGTCCCATATTGTTGTTGTCCGCCAATTACATTCTTTCGTCGGACAGATCATTTCTCTTTCTCCTGTTTTAGGTAACATCACTAGACTTATGACCAGGAATGCACAAGTACAAATCGCCTTGGCTGATGATGAGAATAGCATCATAATTTTAAACACTGGTACCGCGAACGAAATTAAATTTTGGAAAGAAAACGCTTCAAATTTGAATATCAGATATATCTTCGCTCAAGACAAAATTAATAAAATCATGTGTTCTGATGCTAGCTCTACCGGCTCCGGTGCCGTCGTGTGTAATGACACACACACTTCACATAAGCTTTTGACAACGGAGGAGCGTTTGAAAAGTTCGATCTGGCGTGAGTTAGATGCCATATGCTATATGCTATCAAATCGTTCATTCCCATAATAACAGGCTCGCGTGTCAAACTTTTTACTGACAATCTAAGTGCTGTAAATATTATAGAGTCCGGAAGCATGAAATCAGACTTACAGAAAATTTCTCTCGACATTTTTGCCATATGCCTCAAAAACAGTATCAGACTAGACGTTAATGACTGGATTCCCAGAACAGAAAACGACTAGGCCGACTTTGTCAGTAGGATACTTGACACAGATGATTGGGGACTATCAGACGAATTTTTCTCTCATTTGAACGCAATTTGGGGACCTTTTACCGTCGACTGTTTTGCCTGTTTTTATAATGCTAAACTACCTCGATTCTTTTCCAAATTATGGAACCCGGGAACATCAGGAATCGATGCATTTATTCAGAACTGGTCTAGAGAAAACGTTTTATTGGTTCCTCCTGTGACACTCATTCCTGCAGTTATCAGTCATATGAAAGTTTGCCATGCGACATGTACCCTGGTCTTTCCATGGTGGCCGTCCAGCGTTTTCTGGCCACTTCTTTGGACACAATTCAGATTGCACATAAAAGACGTTATCTCGGTACCAGGTTATACTGCTATAGTTCAAGGAAGAAACAAAAATTCCCTTCTAGGTTCCAAAGAACAGATTATCCTTGATCAACAGTACTGGATAAAATTCCCAAACGAGTTTCAGGACCTGAAACCGCACATTCTGAAAGAGGTAATGTCGAGCTGAAGGCACCATTAGCACATATCTATACAAGTGCAGGCATTTGTTTTCCTGGTTGAACGCTACGAACATTCCAATTGCCTTTCCCTTTAGTGACGAAATCATTGCAGCTTTTATTTATCATGTAAAAAATACATCTCAATCAGAGAGCGTAGTGTCTACTTTTGCAGCTTCGCTCAAGTGGCTTCACACACTTACGAATGCTCGACAAAACCCAGTAGACTCGCCTATAGTGCAACAACTTCTGATAAGTGCCAGAAGAGCCTTGCACAAGCCTCCTTAACAGAAACAACCACTGTCTCTTGATCAGGTTAAATTGATCACAGACAACTTTGCTCATCCCAAATGCTCTCTTTTAGAGTTGAGAACGGCTTGCTACATAGCCCTCAAATATGCCCTTCTTTTGCGGCATAATGAAGTGGCCGAAATCAAGGCGAGTCATTTTTCCCTCCTCACTGATAACAAAGGTCTTTCAATATTCTTACCAAAATCGAAAACTGATATTTTTAGAGATGGAAGTACAATGATCTTATGCAATACTTTCGATAAATACTCTCCAGTCATAATTTTACAGAGATTCCTTTCTGAGAGTGGGATTAAACTAGGAGATGATGTTTTTATCTTTACGCCTCTCACTTTTCTAGCCAGGTCCAATGCATACCGGCGAACAAGCAATAAGCCTTTATCCTACACAAGATGTCGGGAACTATTTTAAGATGCATTGAAAAGAATTGGGGTGGACACCAAGAGTGGGGCATTTGGATTACATAGCCTCAGATCAGGTGGAGCCTCTCGCCTCGCCTATAATCATGTACCTGAAGAGCATATTATGCGTCACGGGAGGTGGAAAACGGTCTCCGCAAAAAATAGATACGTAAAATATGATATTGTGGCGGTGCGCGACTTCAAGAGCGCCCTCTCTAGACACTCGGGTCGCACGATTTCCGACGAGTCAACCAAAGTTCAATAAACCGGAATCGACTCCACTTGATTAGGCGGCAGTGTCCCGGTCAGAACTCTGGCGGAGCTCGGACCTAATAAATTGCTACGAGCAGCCTCAAGGCCAAGGGGAATGGATTCGTTTTGGAGGAAATATACCGCCTGTTGTAGCTGATATCTTCCCCGGGGTAGGGGAAGGGGCTCGGTACTGCAAATAACTCAAGAGTAGACACGGGTGTTCAATGATTGAGAGTGTATGATTGGTTTATTTACAATGACCTGGGACTTATAATTAGGTATACAAGTAGGAAACTTGGGCGCCTTATTCCTCTCCCGTACTCGGGAGTTACACAGTGTATGTATACACTGACGGCAGTACAGCAGTATGGCAGGATCCACACCGCGCAATACACCCGCGATTACCCGGCGAATGTTTACCCGAGCACGCTCAACTCTAAATTGTGTCGACAATGATACGCCGCGGCTGCACGGGAAGTTGTGAACCCACTTGGTAGCCTGCGAGTTCTGGTACTGCGCCCCTGGCGTAAACCGAACTACAACAGCCAACCAACCTATCGCTCACAGTTCCAACGCACGTCCACAAGTGCAAAATGTCCGACAATGCACCACCGCACCGCGCTACGCTACCCGTGTGTCGTGCTGTAGTCCGCTGACTACAGCCAACTGTACACTAGCCGTATTGCCAAACCACGAGGCAAGGCAATACAAATCGCCCGAAATGCCCGCGCTAGCGACTCCGAATTCACTCACCGAATTCACCGACACAATCCGCAATATGTGGACACCCGACTGCTGTACTCTCGCCCTTAATTAAGGCCTAAACTTACTGCTATAACTTCAACAGAAACACCAGAAATCTCGTGAATAACTTAAGGTCTTTCCACAACAAAAGCTAACTGGCAACTGACTATACATGGCGCGCACAGCGCCCCAAATGCTGGGCTCTAGTCCCGCCCAGCAACAATAAACTAAGCTCGGATTGGCCGAACTAACGTCATACGTTGACGATCATGCACTGCGTGCATGGGACTTTCCATACACAGTGCAGCCATTATAAGTTCATTAATAAACATTATGCCTAAAGGGCGTGACTACGGCAAGGATTGCATCAGCCAGGAAATTCATGAATGGGAATAGACTGGTTGTCAGTCCATTCCGCTACATAGGACCCAGCTTGCCCATAGCGTCCACACTATGAAAAGGCAAAACCGAAACCACACAGCGAAAGGACTGACACAAGTCTACACCCAAGAACACTAAAATTTGCTCATTAAATATTCGGGAATTTTTACACAAAATCTAACGGGACTATATCTTTTATACAGAGTATAAGGGGTGACTTACTTGACACACACTCTTATGCTTGAAAAACTGTTTTTCTCTTTTAAATAACTGCAAAACCTATTGCATGGACGGAGCACTTGCCGTTTCTTATACAAAATAAACTCTTTTTTATACATTACAAAGGCAAGTTTTGACACTTACAAAAATGCTTCCTTAGCACCAAAAATATTGTCTTTCTTTACACAAAAATCAAGGTGATAATTTTTATACAAAATAATCAAGGCATTTATACACGATTAAAAATGTGGTCCCAGGTCTAATTTTCGTAACTTACATTATACCTAAATAAAGAACCGTAGAACCGAGTGCAACAAGTTAAACGAGGAAAATGTAAAAGACATAAACACTCAAATACAAAACGCGATTAACTACTCTACCTCCGGGGTAGTCAGACTGGGGTCATCGAGGGCGGGGTCGATCTAAAGGACCTCGATTCGAGACGTATTCTCGACCTGAACCTTGATTCGCTGCCCCTTGTAGATGTACTCCCGACGGATCTCTTCCTTCACCAGGACCAACCGTTTCACTGTTTCGGTTTCTTCAGGGGCGGTCGATTCGATGTCTTCCAAGGGGGGCATCGATGATGTGAAAGATGGCGAAGGAGGGGTTGCACTCTGCTGCATAAGTGCAAACATGGCGCGTGGTTTGCCGGTGGGAAACCAGGTTGCTGGTAGCTCGTGAGCGGAGGGGGAAGAATGTGTAAGGATGCCAGGAGAAATGGAGAGTGTCGGAACTCCTTCTACCTCAGGGGAGTGGGAAGAGAGAGCTTTGTCCGTACGTTGACCTTCGCCCTTAGGGACCATAAGGGGCACTTCGGTGACATGAGCATAGTGAAATTTACGATAATGGCCCTGCATCGACCTTCGTCGGGTTGCTCTATAGCGGCAATGCATGCAGTGAAGGTAATCCACTGGTCCGTGGACCCGACGAATGTGGCCCCACAAATCATCTGCCGTCTGGAAATCAAGAGTGCACTGACGGCACTTGAAAACTCTGTGGGATCTGGGCTCTGCCATGGTCTTGTGCTTGCGTGTGAGTATGCGTGTGCTATGAACAAACAAACGAGAACATAGTTAGTTCTGAGACCAACTTATTCCATTGCTTAGCTTATCGAAAACGTAAAGGTAACTTGTGTTCCCTCCTGGGGTTCCTGCGGAGTTTTTGGGTATCTCCTGGGTACTGGGTGTCGCGCTCTAGCGACGGAATGTCTCCCTCTGGCGGCTGGGGTTCGCGCTCTGGCGACGGTATGTCGCCCTCTGGCGGCTGGGGTTCGCGCTCTGGCGACGGAATGTCGCCCTCTGGCGGCCCCATTAGAGGGACATCAAGTATCCCTTCTTGGGACAACTCGTCTGGGCTCTGAGACCTCTGCCCTGGACTTCTCCTGGGCGTCTCATCGGCTGGTCCTTCTCTTACTCTCCAGGGTTCTACACTGTCCCCCTGATAAATCTTGAGTCTGTCCACATGGACAACTCGACGTGTCCCACCTGGCCGGCGTTGGAAGCGGACTATAACGTCCGACAGCCGTTTGACCACTTGCCACGGCCCTTCCCACCGTGACTGCAACTTGGGTGACACGCCCTTTTTTCGGGCAGAGTTGTGCAGCCAAACTAGCTGTCCAACCTGCCATTTCCTCTGGACCGTTCTGCGGTCGTAGTTTTGTTTCTGTCTTCGGGCACTCTTCCCGAGACACTCCTGCGCTCTGGCATGGGCTCTCTGCATTCTATTTCGCAGTTCTTCTGCGAAGTCGGACTGGGGTTCTGGCTCCTCCGGACAGCCTACTACCAAGTCCACCGGGAGACGGACTTCCCGACCCAACATCATCATGTTGGGACTCTCCCCTGTGGACTCTTGCGGGGTGCACCGGTACGCAAAACCGGCGTACGGGAGAACCTCGTCCCAGTCTTTCTGATTCCTCTGGGGATCTATCAAAGCAGCCACAATGCTCATAAGAGTCCTATTGTAGCGTTCGACCATCTCATCGGACTTCGGATTATATGCCGTCGTCCGGGTCTTCTCTAGGCCCATGATTTGGCACATCTCTTTGAATAGCTCTGATTCAAAGTTTCTGCCCTGGTCCGAGTGCAGCTCTCTGGGCACTCCGAACCGACAGATGAACTCTTGTACTAGAGTCTGGGCCACGGTGTTGGCGGTTGCGTCTGGAAGTGGATATGCTTCCATCCACTTCGTGCAATAATCGCCAACCACCATGACCCTCTATCTGTCTTGGGCAGTGGACCCAGCAAGTCCACTGCCACTCTCTCCATGGGAACACCGACTGGGTACTGCTGTAAGGGGGCTAATGCCTTCTTCGCAGGGGACTTCCTCCTGGCGCAGGTGTCACAGCATCTCAGGAAAGACCTGACATCGGCTGACATGCCTGGCCAGAAGTATCTCTGTTTCGCTCTGGCCAATGTCTTGTTCACGCCTAGGTGTCCACTGAGACGCCCACCGTGAACTTCCTTCAGGACTTCCTTCCTCAAGGACTCTGGAAGAACAATAAGCCACTGCTCTGAGCGGCCATTATCCGTCTCCCAGCGTCTCTTGAGCAGTCCCTCCTTGACCTGTAGCACATCCCAGTGGGACCAGTACGTTTTACTCGCCCGAGGACGGTACGACACACTTTCCCACTGGGGGCGCCCTTGTCCCCTCTCCTTAGCTCTAATGACCCACTCGACTGAGGGATCGGCCAACTGGGCCCGTCTCAGTCTCTCAGCCGACAGCTCTGGCTGAATGGTGATGCCCCTGATTACAGGTCCTGCCCCTGGCGTACCTGTCTCCTCAACGGTTCCGGTACTGGCTCCTCCCTGCCGCACTGCTTGCAGGGGCGCCTGGACAGGCCATCCGCGTTGGTATGGCTCTTTCCAGCTCTGTGCTGGATTTCTATGTCATACTGGGAGATGACTTCAAGCCATCTTGCCAGTTGACCCTCTGGGTTCTTAAAGTTAAGAACCCACCTCAATGCACTGTGATCCGTCCTTACTGTGACACGTCGGCCGTACAAGTATTGCTTGAATTTCTTCAAGTGTACCACAATGGCCAATAACTCTCTTCTGGTGACACAGTAATTCCTCTCTGGCTTACTGAGCTTCTGGCTCGCATAAGCGATCACTCTCTCTTCGCCTTCTTGAGTTTGAGACAATACCGCACCGATGCCGTCTCCACTGGCATCGGTGTCCAAGGTAAAGTTTCCCTCTGGGATAGGGTAAGCCAAGATTGGAGTGGTCTGAAGCTTCTTCTTAAGCTCATCGAATGCGCTCTGGCATTCCTCGCTCCATTCAAACTCTCTGGACTTCTCTGTCAACCTGTGCAGAGGGCTTGCTATCTGAGCAAAACCTCTGACGAACCTTCTGTAATAGGATGCAAGTCCTAAGAAACTCCTTACATCCCGTACAGAGTTGGGTACTGGCCACTCTTCCACCGCCCTCACTTTCTCGGGGTCAGTGGCTACCCCTTCTGTGGACACTATGTGCCCGAGATAGGTCACTGACTTCCGGAACAAGTGGCACTTGCTGGGCTTAAGCTTAAGCCCAGCCTGTCTCAATCTGTCAAACACTACCCTTAGCCTCTCTATCATTTCAGGCACACTCTTGCCGAAGATGATGACGTCATCTAAATAGATGAGCAGGATTTCCCACTGCAATCCTGCCATCACCTTCTCCATTAGTCGCTCGAATGTAGCGGGAGCGTTGCACATGCCGAATGGCATGCATTTCCACCTGTACAACCCGCTCCGCACCACAAACGAGGACTTCTGACTCGCCTCTTCATCTAAGGCGACTTGCCAATATCCGGATGCAAGGTCAAGGGTTGTAAACCACTTGGCCCCAGCAAGCGCATCAAACGTCTCGTCAATGCGAGGCACCGGATAGGCGTCTTTGATGGTTACAGCGTTTAACCTTCTGTAGTCTATACAGAAACGCTTTGTCCCATCATTCTTTGGTACCAATACCACGTTGGCAGCCCAGGGACTGTCTAAGGGCTCTATAACCCCTCTTCCTTCAAGATCCCTGACCTGCCGCTCTATCTCTTGTCTGTTCACATAAGGTTGCCGCCTGGGCCTCTCCCTTATGGGCATTAACATTTACATGTACTCTTAAAAGCGCTTCATAATAATGTATTGGTCTATTTCGAGCCCACAATATCCCAACAAAGCCGGTGTGTTTCTTTAATTTCAACAAATAGATGAGTAAATAGGCCGTATTCCTGAAGGCTTGTGAGGGCACTCGAACTAGGTGATTTGGGGGAAAATTGCCCTAGCCACATTGGAAAATGGGGCAATCACACGTCCGTATCGGTACGTAGGAGGGAAGTTGCGTACGCAAAAGTTGCATACAGGAAGTGCAGGCCTGTATGTATGATTTGAAATTAAATTGTTCCAAATGTAAACAAAAGATTTACAAAATAATTTGTGTGTATGCAATCTTATTTTTCAGGCTTGTGGTGTCCATACGGAAAACTAAACGGCAACCACAAACGATTGCAAAATATATCGGCAGCGTGAACAAATTCAGTGAATTTGTGCTGATGAACGATGAAATTGCAGATTTACTTCGTATCCGACCAGCAGGGATAAACAAGTGTATCCTCCTTTGCACCCATTTCATTGGTCAACTTAGACCAGGCATTGTGCAAAGGAGGAACGAAAACAAAGCACAAATTGGTGGCAAGTACCCAATTTCCATCTTCCTCTACTATTTTTATTAAGGGAGTCAATGTGTAATTGTTTTGTTTTGTACATGTACACTTACATGTACAGTACATGTACAATACCGAATAAGGACCTACATGTACATGAAGAAGTAATACATTGTTTCGGAGCACCAGATTAAATATGCTTGTAATGTTGATAAAAATTCCAATCTGGGTGCACAAATGCAACATACAGGCCTTTTATTAGGATTCACCAAAAACAATCTAGAAAATTGTTTGTTGCATGTACTATACCAATATGTGTCAATGTACACACGTACAATGTACATATAGGCACACATGTACATTTACGTTATAACCCTGTCAAATTACAGACAGGGCCTTTCTTAAAAAAAAAAAATTTATCGACTGGCATTATTCCTGGACGGAATTTTACGTTCTCGGTACCAAATGAAAACTGATAACTTTTCTATTCTAGAAAAATAGCAATTTAGCTTTTAACAAAAAAAGACCTAAAATCGGATAGTGCAACTTTAATAATCACGTGCATTTGCATTTTTTTTCAGAAATCATAATTCCGGGGAGGAAAATCAGAAGTTTTATGGCCAAGTCGGGAAAACAACTGGATATGCTGGCTAGTCCTCGTAAGGCAGATAATGAAGTGTATTGATTTGATGTTATAATGACCAGGGTTCTCCACTAGCTGTTTTGTCCGGGTGCACCGGACTATTCAGACTGCACTGAACAAAAAATTGCAACCCCAGGTTATTTCACACGATCACTGGAAATGCAGTCCAAGTTTATTGTCACACTGTGTCTTATGCCATGGACGCCTGCAATTTGATTGCAGGCTTTCAATACCCAACGTACAGTGTACCCTCACGATAATCGCACAACGTACATTCACATGATTAATCCCGATGATCATTGCACCGATGCAAAATTAGGGAGGTCTCGATTCATGAAACACCACACAGGTCCCCTGGACAATTTGGTGACAAGGATGCACTTTCGCACGACATTATTCCTGCATTTGAGGTAATGATGCAATTTTATCGCACAGGACCCCCGTTTTCAGTGCTGTGTAAAATAGCTTATTATCTTTTACTTACATTACCACATGTACATGTATCCATTACACTATACGGTAGCTCCATGATTACACCAACCTCCCCAGCGGTATTGCATGTGTCCATGTCCATTTCGAGCAGTGCCTCAAGTTGCGAGCATTAGGTTGGTCACTGTTCGCTACTAAGCATGCACAGGCAAGGCATTTACCAGAGGAGAGCCCTGTTTATATGTTAATGTGGAGAGAAAGTTAAAGAATTATAAATATATGTGTACATGGAACAGCTTTATTATTTGATTTCTACATCAACCACATGCACTTTACATGCGTCACTGAAAAGACTAAAAACTCGAGCAAGGGGAATGGTAATGATGTATTAGCGCACACATTCACCATTCAAGGGTTATACTCTTCTTGGTGAAGTACATGTACAGCCATTAGGGATGGGACGTTTAACCGGTTAATACCGTTTAACTAAAATAAAATGAAAAACCGGTTTTGCTGAACATTCAAACGAAACACAATTTCAGTTCATGAAATTATAATACATTAAACTCATTATAACACCCCTGATATAAAGATATTCTTGTTATAAAGCTACTTTTTCTAAGTCCCAGTCATTCTTCTATGCATTGTGTATGCACTGGTTATAGCGCTCTCTGGATATAAAGCTCAAATTTCGGTATGTTGGTCCGTTTAACATGTTGAAGAGCGCTATAATGAGAGTTTCCTGTACTGTAATTTATTTGGGGTTGTACAATTTTGACCAGATAAATGTTCAAAAATTATGCATCTATACCACCAACAACACTCTTTGGTGTCGGCCCACATATGTTTATGCACACCATCCAGTTTTTGTTGATGTATATATACATGTAATGACATTTAAATTCCCTTCCACCTGTAGTAGCCTTTTGTGATCCTATGGTCACGTCGGTTAGTTCATCCTATTACATCATCAATTTGGGGTTCCTTTATAAATACAGTAAACTCTCATTATAGCGGTCTTCAAGGGACTGAAGTAATTTGAGCTTTATATCCATAAAGCGCTATAACCAGTGCATACACAATGCAGAAAATAATGGCCAGGACTTAGAAAAATGAGCTTTATATTGAGAAGAGCTTTATATCAGGGGGTGTTCTAACGAGAGTTTACCGTCTTTATATGTTAGTGGAATTTAGACTCAAATACAAGTTGTTGTTCAATGGATCAGTTGGCATGGTTGGAAATACATGTACATATGTAGGGCAATACATGTATTTGGTCGAAAATGGTCGCCTTTTGAGTAAACTCGACTGAACAGTCAATTTTTCTTTTTAAATAATAAAAACAAATGCTAAAGTCATCTAAAAATGTGTGTACTGTTTACAAATTACACAATTCTTGAGCAATGACTGCAGGTGTATGCATGTATAGAGAAAGCCTAATGTGCAGCCAGTATGCTGCAAACATATGTGGACCGAACAGTTAAAAGGCACAGGCTCGTCACCAATGCGCGTGCGCCAAATTCGTGCTTGCTTATGGATTAAACTTGCAATGTACACGTCCACTTCGCTTCTCGGTCAGGTTGCCGAGCAGCATGCACAGTACATACATGTACATGTACAAACACTGTATGTCATGGCACTTGCGTGATATGTAGACTCGCACAAGTTCTCTTCGCAAAACTACTAAATCAATTGAGGGAGCTCGTTAAAAAAGTATGGCATGCTAAAAGGGCAAAACATTTTTTTAAAATCTGGATCGCAGCCGCGGAGCACACAACAAAATGAAATTCCGCTACAAATTGGTAAAATTCCGTAAATCCGGAAAAATCTCAACCCAGGCATGCCTTTACTACATGGAGCTGCGTATTTCATAGCTTCGCCAATTATGTGAAGTACCCTATGTAGAACTGGTACGTTATAATACACAAAGTCAGGCTTGAAACTAGCAAGTATGAAGTTAACAAGTAAAACCTTTAGTAAAAAAAATTAACTCCACTTACAGGAACTCGTTTGACACCGGACGCAGCTCTTCGATTTCGAAATCTTGTGATGATGGAGATCCTGCTAAGCCAAGCTCCTCGGGCGGGTGTCTTGGAAAATGCGACAATTGGAGAATTTAAAGCTCGTCGCACAGTTCTCCATCCTGAAACTTTTGAGGAGGCCAGTGTGTTTCAGGTATGAATCCATGAATCTGATATCATTTGCAAGAGCCATTGTGTTTAACGGTACATCAACCTAAGAAAAACATGAAATGACCTACATGTACAATGTATATTGAATGGAAAATATACTGTACTATTGTATGTTCATCATGTTTGATTTGTAGCGCGAAAAATATTTCTGCAGCACAGCATTTGTTACATGTATCTTTCTTCGACAATGTTGGAGGAAAGAATTGTGCTTTAATGATGCCCCTGTTCAAGTAAATTACATTGAATTGCGTTGTGGTTTAGACACAGGACGGCAGACAGACAGCGATCCATGAGAACTGTTTTTGCGACCACAATCAGAACATTGTTCGGCTCCATCACATACAGCATGTAATTTCATGACTCGTGTGGTATATTCTCATATCACCCCCAAAGCCATCCAATATTATATACAGTAAAACTTGTATAGTGGCCACCCTCGGGACCGCACAAAAATGGCCACTTGTACAGACAAGCTGGCCTGGTCACACATACAACTACATGTACATGAGCAACTTGTGGGAACTTGAATTTTAAAAATTGCCAGTAACATTGCAAGTACATGTACATCAACTTTTTTTAAGCAACTTATCGGTTACTCCCAGTTGTGGCAGGTTGCTTCTACATGTACATGTAGTTGCCAGAAACTCTACATGTAGTTGCCACCAGTTGCAGTGTCAATGTATGCTGGGGTCGATTTAGCTAACGCTTACGATCCTTCGTAACTCGAGATGCGATGGATTACAGCTCCATAACTCGTGATGCGTGCTAAGATAAATTTTAAGAAACTTGCGATGGGTTTAACGATGCATATCTACCATGGCAACGCACCGTAAGCTACGATGAGGCAATGGGTCATCATAGCGTACATTTTGCCGTTTTTGGAAGATGAGGCGAACTCTGGCTCCCCCAAAAACTGATTGCCACTCTTGTTAGATTCTATGCGCGTGTGGTCTAGTGGGTATGAAGCAGGGCTCGCAATCGGGAGGTTGTGGGTTCAAGCCCCACTACGGTCAACGTGTCTGTGTCTCTGGGCCAGGCACTTAATCCTAATTGTCTTATCGACCCAAACGATAATTGGGGAGCCGTCAGGGGAATGCCACAATCTAAGTGCTGATAGGATCGGCGCCACTGGCCAGGCAGCCACCTAGTTGAAGCAAAGTGGTTCTAGTGATTTCATAAGGGCAGCGATAATAATGGCCTCGGCGCCTTTGAATAACGGTGTTAGATAATGTGCGCCTTACAAATGCTGTGTCATTATTATTATTATATAAACAAGAGAAAATGTATAGAACTACGATTTTAGCTGGGGACAAAGTGTCACTTCAAAACTGTTCAGTATCCGATGTTTTCACTGCAAAGTCATTTACGTATGTACGTACTCGTGGATTACAAATTTTAATGATGCCACTCTGTTCTACACGCGTCCTACGCGCGACTTCAAAACGCGCAAAACAAATTCTGTGACTGCACGAAATGGTACGCGTCCAGTAAGCTGCGCGCCACATTTAACGCGCGCGCTTGCACTACGCAGAACGGACACAGAGATTTTTTGAAGTCGTGCTGTAGCCGACGACCGTTTTATTAAAAACTTACATGTAATTCAGAACAGCAAACAGCCTTAGAGTAAATATGCAAATAGCCCTAATCAATAATCGAACGCATCGCGCTTACGATAGGTTTGGTGAAATTCACCGCAGCACCCATCGTAGCCACGATCCATCGCAGCCGTACGATTTATCGTAAACTTATTATGGACCTTAACTTACGAAGAGTTTAGTGAAATCGACCCCAGGGCTTGTATAAGGTGCTCCAGCAAAGTTTGCAACTGTGAATACTACGTATGTATATGTACATGTATACGTCTGGCATAATTATACATGTGTACTCTCCATGACTTAAGAATGATTAGGTTAAAGTACTGTATATTGGTGACGTGGTAAATTTTGCTTACGGGGGAAAGGCGTCTAAAAAGTAGCTATTTTGTGCGTACCGTACAAAATTTATGAATGGCGATGATATTACTGAGCCCAATGACCAGGGGTAATACTGTGAAATGCGCTGTATAAAATATTTTACCTTTTCATCAAACAGGTAGCTAGACACAAGACGTCCCGGGCTGGTCCAGCATCCATCTTTATGGACACACGCATGGAACGCCTCCTGGACACATACATAGAACGAGTGAGACCTTTAACACCAAAATGCAGAGGTAACTGAACAAGTACAGTGTCCATGTATGGCAAATAGTGAAAATTACTGAATGTTAAATATCAATGCTGAATCGCAAAGTAAAAAAAGTTCTCAGAGGAAAGAACCGACAATATTTTTGATGAACTTCTACAAGAGTTTGGTCAAAATAGTCGAAATGACTTCACTGTAAGTTTTCATCTTTATTAACTCTCTAAATAAAATTCTATAAAGCAATGAAACGGTTTCAATCTAAACAACAATGAACTAAAAGATATAGAGATGGAATCAGCGCTGATCTGAGGAATCATGCAAGGTGTGTCGAGTTTAACGAGGTTAAACACGTGTCGACCCATATCAAAGGCCAAAGTGTGCCTGTGATGTATGCAATAACTGTGCTTCCCTGCCTGCTAAAATTTAAGTAAAATACATACATGTACCTGATAAAAAAAATATAGCCACTTACAAATGGAATACCGATTTTGGCGGGTCATGCTAATTAGCGTCAACAAGCGTCAACAAAGCGTCAACAAATAATACAAGCATTTTCATTCGTAAACAATAAAACAAATAATAAATTGGGTTCCTAAATATCACATCTAATGCAATACTTTTACCGCAAATGCTTTTTAAGTGTGAAATATTGAGCGAAAAAGAATGAACATGACGGTAGTCGTTTGTGCTACATGTACATGCAGGGCGCCATTTTGATTATACGGGACCATTCAATTTTTATATAGCGGAGTCAAAATGGCACCTTCAGTAGTTGTCCAAGTTTCAGTGCATTTTTTAGCGGCCCAAAGTGGATTCACGTTATTTATTACTAAACTAGACTCCCTTGTTTCTAGTAGTTGTTGTTGTATATTTTATGGCATATTCGGCAACTAAGGCCCTTTATGCCATCAACTATACGGTTTTAGCTTTTAACTATACTATATTAGTACGCCAACCCGACCGCCCGTTTCTAGTAGGTTTCCTGTCCTGGCATTTATAGTCAACAGCCTGTTGACGCTAACCTTGTGTGTTTACACTTGTTGACGCTATTTAGCATGACCGATTTTGGGCAATCTACTTGAGCAAAAAAAACTAAGTAAACTTCTTATATTTGGATTAAGTATTAAATTGAATACCGACCCTGGTGTGACTATGCAGATATACTGTAGTAAAGTACCAAAATGCAAGTATCCTCCTTAAACATGTTGAATACATTACAAAATAAAAGAAGCTCTTACCTTTTGTATCTTTTGATTCAGATCATCGACTACATCAGCAAGGTACTCTTGGGAGAGTGCTACATTTATGTTACAATGGAATACCTTGGAATGGAGAGGAAGGATGCTGAACATCATCTGAAGAATGTAGAGCAAACTGAATAAATGTTTGGTACTGCAAAATCAGAAAATATAATTAAGTAACGACAAAGACATGCTAAAGTTTTTTGACTTGCACTCATCAGAGCAAAATGCAAGAACAGTGACGCTATTGACTACATCATGTATCTATGTCTAGTTTCGGTTAAATCATGAGGCAAACTTGAGACCCTCCGTGCAATAAAATCATGGTAAAATACAGACAGTTTGCCCAAAAATCAAATATGACCACCTTTCAACGACACCCATTACCCGTGCAATCGAACTACATGCCTACATAGTACAACGTACAGTAGTACTAGGCCTATTTATTCCAACAGCAGTACCGCGACCGGGTTTCACACAGTCAGTTGACTAAAACGTTTCGTTTTCAAGACTATTTTTACAGGCCTACTGTTTAATTTTGTACGACATCAAAATAAAAAAATCAGTCATGTGAGTCTACATTATTCAAGCTCTCGCACAGTATAAAAATAAATCATCTTAAAGCATTTCAAAGGTAGTGAATTTACTTGTTGAATTGAAGCTCCGATTTCAAGTTCTCTCAAGCGCAGAATGTAAACATCATCGGAAAACGTTATGGAGTCTGTCTGGCTGGAGCGCGCGAAGTCGAAAAACCTCGTACTCCCCTTTGCGCGCGCGCGTTGCCAGTTGGCGGGTCATTTAATTGATCTCAAACGAGCAGTCTGATTAGCCACTCGGTTTCAGCATATCAACTACTGTGGAAAAAGCAGCCAATCAGCATGCTTTAACACTAGTTTTGTTTTTCCTTAAGCCCTTTCACACCGGATCTGCGTACAGTTGCGTAGTGTGGCCGACTACGCCAAAATTAGGTTGCGTAGGCCTATTCATGAAAAAAATGTTGCTTCGGCGTAGAATAAAATCTAGCAATCCAGGAATAGTGATAACAAAGTCCAGCATGGATCAATCAGTCACTAGGGACCATTATAAATGGTACGCGTACGGGAAACGTGTGCGGCTTGCAAAATCTGGGTTGTTATATCACAATTTTGCGCGGCTCATGTTCAAGAAATGTGCGGATGTGTACATCGTTATATTGATGTAAAAAGTCACATTACCTATGCTGTGCAGACAAAATAACTGCGCAAACTGTTGGTACAACCATCCAGTTTTTTTCCCAGCCGCATACGTTTCCCGTACGCGTACCATTTCTAATGGTCCCTAGTAGGGGCTGCGCGCGGGTACGATCTAGGACGCCTTTATAATACGCTTTGATTGCTGATCGTCCGACTGGCGTAGGGTAGCGTGCTATTGCGTAGGCATGGCGTCAGTAGCGTAGTATTGCGTAGACTTACGTAAAAAAATGCGTACTTTCTGCGCTGCGTCTAGTGTCTACGTCAAAAGTACGCGAAAAAAATGAAACATGTTTAATTTTTTGCGTCCATCTCGCGTACCCCTTTGCGTCCCTCAGCGTATAGTTACGTAGGTCAGTGTACGCTCGGCGTAGTCGGTACGCAACACTACGCAACTCGATCTACATAGGGGCTTTTGGGACCGACGTCTATTTTAATACAGGTCCTGAAGCATGTGGGGACCGCAGAGAGATTTGAAAATAAAGAAAAACGGTCTAACATGCTTAAAGATAGTATAGTGTATACATGATCGGTAACTGCTACAAATAGTGTTATCCCCCTGTGTGATTGCATGAAGATATGCATGATTAAAACCAACCTGAGCAAAAAAAAAGCTCCGTAGGCCCTACTTCGTCTAACTTTTGAGAAAACAGTCAAAAAGGGCTTGCAAACATTTCGCCCCTGAACCATTTCGCCCTGAACCACGGCCTGTGCACGAAGTGGTTTTTGGGGCGAAGTGGCATTTGGGCGATGTAGTGTTTGGACGAGGTTATTTGGGGCGAAATGGCACTCGGGCGAAGTGGTTTGGGGCGAAATGGCACTTGGGCGAAATGGTTTTGGGACGAATTGAATTGTAGTCTCATGAGACGAAAACTAATTGTTTTACCAAATTGCCATGGCAGATGACGTCACATTTAGTTATTGACACGAATGATACAAGTAACAATAATTATACAGGGTAAATTTCCGCAAAGAGGGCAAAACCCTTTGTTTTGTTTGATGTTCAGTTCTTTAATTTCATGTTTGTCTTTCGCTCCCAAATGCCATTGACACAGATTAGCCTAGTCGAGCTTTGTCACTTTTTCTTTACTATACAAAGGACGGAAATTGATGAAACTTGGCACAAACTTGGAACCTATTGTGGGTCCTAAGGATTTTAAGTAATTTCGATGTATAGAAAACCTGCATGTGCGCAGAACCATTTCTTTCGTATATAAAAGTTAACCCCGTGTACGATGCAAGGTGGATGAATGCAACTATATTTATGGACGTGAATAACGCAAACAAAAGTTAGTGATTTTGAAAAAAAGGAAAAGTAAAAAATTGCATCGGTAGTTACCGTATAGAAAGAGAAAAAGGAAAACTTTGAGCGCCTTTCTCATGCGTGTTATGAAATTCAATTGAACAAGAGGTGGAGGCAAACTGAAAACTCGATTTATGGAAAGCAAACTTTCATTGGGTAAACATCCATACTGCAGACGTTTCATTTTGTATTATTATTTCTCAGGGCAAACATGAAAGGTACAGTACACACAGATAAAAATTGACATAAAACAAAACATTACATGGTAACACCTCTGAAGGATTGCCAACTGTGAACTAAATCACAATCGAGTGGACGTTGTTTATTTAAACATGCTAATATTATTTCAGTCAATGATTGGTGTATTAAACAACTTTTTACTTCATTTATTTTGAATATGGTCAGGTAGACTAGAAAATGCGTTTAGTAACGCTCAGAAATGTCGAACTTTATTTGCGTAGTTAAAGGAGCGAGAGTTCTTTTAAAAATTGGATTTCGTTCAATGAACTATACAATCAAACAAATACATCCCTAAAATAAGCCAACTACATAAATTCACATGATTTATTTTTTATTATTATTATTTTTGGTAAAAAAGTTGGTGAAGCTTATAAATTAGTTTACAACAAATCATCGCTTTGACGATATCCGCATGGAAACATATTGATCGGTAATGATTTTTCTCCGGAATCAACGACATTACTGGAGTTGAAAACCTTTAGAAAGAGGAAAACAGCAGAACAAAACAGAATAATGAAGAATAATGTTGATAAACTGCCTTTTATAGAAATGTAATTAATACCTAGTAAGCTCAATTGGTAACAAATGAAATGTTTGTTCAGCTTTGGGGTTGAATTGTTACCAATGTATGCAGACATTCTTAAACACCTTAAGTTGACATTTTTACGCCAGGGAAAATGTGCAGTATTTGTATGTACCAACAATTTTTTAATTAATATTATTTTTTTGGTAAAAAGGATAGTGTTGCTTATACATTTCTTTACAACAAATCAGTGTTTTGACGATATCCTTAGAAACATATTGATTGATAATGAGAAAAATATGACACATGAAATCGTACACAAATTTCAACACCCATGGGAAAAAAGGGATGACCAAAAATGTAATTTGGATATTCCTTTAAAGAAATTAAACAGGAATACATTTTACAGGAATAACAACATTTATAAAAATAATGTTGATAAACTGCATTAAGATACAGTAATACGTGTTCAGTTATGTTTTTTCTTGTTACTTGTATAAAAACAACCCTGGCGATTTTACTTATTTAGAACAAGGGCCCATAACAACATTTATACAAATAATGTTGATAAACTGCATTAAGATACAGTAATACGTGTTCAGTTATGTTTTTTCTTGTTACTTGTATAAAAACAACCCTGGCGATTTTACTTATTTAGAACAAGGGCCCAGTACACTTTACAAAATATGTTTCGTAACGCTCAAGAGTGGCGATATTCCTTGTTTGTATTAGACTGAAACATTTTAAAACTTTTAACAGCATGAACAACAGTATTTATAAAAATGATAAACTGACGTTTCTATTCCAGCCACATACACACGGTAGTAGTCGAGTCTATCACAAGTCCTCACAAGCCTTCACAAGTACACCACTAATTCAAGTCAAACAAAGGCATTACTTTGTGCGTGTTCATCATTTGCTTTTTGTTAATGGAACCATGGAATTTCCTACCTCCATGATGGAACTGTGATAGACTCGTGTGGGACTTATCAGCTCTGGAATTGTGACAGACTCGTTATGGAGTTGACTATAGATTGCCACATCGATACACAGTAATACATGTTCTCGTAATACATACTACATGTTTTATTTTTATTTTTTTTATTTCTCTTGCTAATTGTATGTTGAACACAAATTACGTT
Organism: Henricia sp. BOLD:AAB3569; assembly: GCA_037783545.1. Taxonomy (NCBI): domain Eukaryota; kingdom Metazoa; phylum Echinodermata; class Asteroidea; order Spinulosida; family Echinasteridae; genus Henricia; species Henricia sp. BOLD:AAB3569. Next base: position 474,010 of record JBBELK010000008.1, read on the forward strand.
ACGTGACGCCCAAGAGTAGATATATTTATTTCCGTAATTAAAGACATTTCAGGATCTGAAAACCTTTCAAAAGAGGAAAACACCAGAACAAAACAGAATAAGGATAATGTTGATAAATTGCCTATAGAAATTTAAGAAAAACCTAATAAGCACAGATGCTGAAAAAAAATGTATGTACAGCTTTTGTGTTGAATGAATAGTAACCAATGTATGCAGACATTCTTAAAACACCTTCAGTTGACATTTTACAAGCCAGGGAAAATGTGTAGTATGTGTACCAACAATTAATTGTACGGTATTGCTTTTTAAAGCTATTAGTTGTACGGTATTGCTTTTTAAAGCGTTTTGCGTGGTTTTCCGCACCAACCACCTGGGGTGACATGTTTTCTGTGACAGGTGACATAATCTGGCCAATCACGGCAAGTTGTCAAGTCTGGTATTGGCTGACGTCACGCAGGTCTATCCGAGGTTTAGCAGTGGTTGGTGCATGCAGAAAAACCGCGCAAAACCACTGCGTAGGATAGTGTACGTTTACTACGGTAACTGGACCAATATGTGTTGTTTACAAAGTGTTTTGCGATGTGTAACTAAAGATGTTACGAAGAAATAAAATTATTTGCAAAAAATTGAATCTGAAAATATTGTGTGATTTCTGTTGTGGTTGTTGTTGTTGGGGGAGGGGTCTGGAGTTTTAGATCAAAATAAAACTACTGATGAAAGTTTTAAAAGTGGAATAAAGGATGGCGAAGTAACATATCTTGGGGTGAATAAAAATAGTACAAGGGGCCTTCCATAAAGCTTCGTGTGAATTTCAGAATTGTTAAACTCCTTACCGACATGTACACCCGCTGTACGCATGGCATACGCAGTGGCAACCACGGGTGTATTGTATTGATAATTGCTACGTTTTCCTACTTAATCGTACCTAATTGTTTGAAATTAGTAGCAAAAATCGCATAGCGGGAGGCCCGCTTTAAATATATATAGGCTCATAGGCATACTACTACGAAAAATCAACACCCAAGTGGAAAGTATATTATAATTAAATGTTGATTCCACGATGTTATTTCATTAAAGTCATTGTTAAATCTAAACGAAAACAAAAATAATCATTTTTTAAAATAATAAGCAGCATTTGAGAATTTTAGTCTACTCACAGTCATAGCGTGGCTATATACTATACGTACTTTAAAGAAGAGAGCTGTGAAGAGGTGGGTAATGACACTGTTTATGGAGACAAACAAAGGGTGGGCGGGTCTACCATATTACAAATGGGAAACTTACGATTTAGACGACAAGATGCTCTTTATGGACTGTATATATACATAATATTATATGAAAGGAATCACCTGTAAACAAACCTGAAAATAAATTAGCCCAACGGAGAGATGATTGCACAACCACATAATGATTTTTATGGATATATTTGACAAAAACTTTAATTAACCAAATAATACACAAGTTTCACATCAAGTAACTCAGAAAAATGTAAATAGCAACAAATTACCAAATTTGTATCGATTGCGTAGATATAGACTGAATAAAACGAAACCCAAAAATAAAAGAAAAAACAAAACTCTAGGACGAGCCTTTGCAGTGGTAACATAAACCACATAATAACCACATCAACATAATGCCAAAAACCACATCATGAGCCTTCAATGTTCACCAAACCACAAGATGACCACAAAAGGTGGTTATGCTGTTGATTTGCCAGATGTCAACCATCAACATAATGAAATGGCTTACACACACCGTATGGGGCTGTGAAATCGCACCGGTCTTAATCTGGTGTCTCACCATTTCTGTGCGGCATATGTCCTGGTCCCCACTGGAGAAAACATCTCGGTATTTTGTCAAGCATACGGTCATATAAATCCTGCAAATAGTCGGGCAACTCTGGCCCTACCCCTTCAGGTTTTACCGGGTTCTCTTGAATCATCTCAGGGTCCACCGTGGAAATATGACCAACGGTAACGCCCTTCCTTGCTATGCTCTTCTCTTTTCCGGGGTTAAAAACCCGCAAGGGAACCACTGGTTCCCCTGCTTCTACCAGCGATCTGGCTAGTACTAAGCCTCTCTGGGCTAAGTCACCTCCACCCTCTACTGGTTCGATAACTCCTGGACCAATTAACTCTTTTCCCTTCAGGACTATCTTTCCTGGTACTATCGCTTCGTAGCCAGGTGGAATGGTGACAGACTTTGACACAACCACCCGTGCCACGATAGGCTCACCAGCCGGGGTTATACAACGGATTCTCTCTCCGTTCACCCTCCATTCTTTGGTTTTGAAGTCCAAGTAGCCGCCTGTGGCCACCAAGAAGTCCATACCCAACAGGCCTTGGCAATCCATTTCTGTAAAGATTGCCTTCACTGGGTGTGTCGTTCTTCCGACCTGCACTTCTACCCAGGCAGTTCCTAGCAAGTTTAATGGACTGCCATCAACTTGCCTGACCTGGTTGTCTACCTTCTCTAATACTGGTCTCTTTTCCTTGGATAATTCATAGTAGATCTTAAGGTATCCGTTGACCCGGTGTCAATCAGAAATCGACACCTTGTCCCTCGTACCAACCCGTCTACGTATAAGCCACAGCGGGAGCTACCATTCACTTTAGGTGGGGCAGCTACTGGCTGCTCATCCCCTGCTCTCATTCTCTTCCGTCCTCTCCTATCGTCGCATGAACGATTTCTTTCTGGCCCTTTTTCTGCTCCGGCCGGTCCGCGGGCCCCACGGAAGACCGATACCCGTTTCCCTGGTTGGAAAACTTCCTGGGTTTCTTGCACTCTCTAGCAAAATGGCCCTGCTCCTGGCAGTTAAAACACTTGAAGCCACTTTGCTTCCTCTCTCTGGTCTTTGGCTCGACCTCTGAAGCCACACCTGTTCTCTTAACTGGGGCAATAGGCCCCTCACATTGCCCATCTCTGTCTCTAGTTTCGAAAATCTTTCCTCCAATCCGGAGTCAAGTGCCCTCGCCATCTTGGCGGGCCTTCCTTCGAGCATTCTCTGTTGCTCAACTTTCTCGAAACTCTCTGACTCTAATGCAGCCCTGACTGCCTCGTCCAGACTCCCTGGACGAGCTCGGTTTATGCCCTCTCGCACAGACCGACTCTCTACTGCATCCACAAAGTGGTTCTTAGCCAACCGGTCACGCGACTCTTCCGGTATCTCCGGATACGCCTTGACCGCTAGCTCTTGTATGGCTTGACCCAGCTCTTGCAGGGTCTCCTTCGGCTCTTGCAGGGTCTCCTTCGGCCCTTGCCGACGATGCCTCAACTCTACCAGGTAATTCTCGCTCTGGCGACCTGGTCCAAATCTCTTTTCGAGTAGCTTTACCAACCCGCTATACGTGGATTGTTCTACAGTGGAACTGTCCCCAACCAATCTTAGGGCACTTCCTTGCAAGCTGGCAAGCAAATAGTTTGCCGCTTGCCCATCGTTCCACCCATTAACTACTCTGCACGTCTCGAAGTGCCGGAAATACTCTTTCCACGGCACTCGGCTACTATACCGATCGGGAATAATATTGGGTCGACGCTCTGATCGCCCAACATCTCTAATTCCGCTCTCTATTACTCTCGCCTCCCTCTTTAGAGGCCATGGCTCCCCCGTCTGGGTAGCCTCTGCTGCGCAATTGCTTCTCACCAACTCTGGGCGGGTTGCAAAGCTTAACAGCTCCGTGTGCAGCATCTTGCTGCTCTCCTCTGTTTGGGCTGGGCTTGCACTCTTCAAGCCAGTCCCACTAGAACCGGACAGAAAACTCTCCAGTTGTTATATCGCACTCACCTTGTGTGTCTCTACCCGGGTGTGCTCCGAACTACTCTGAATAGGGGTACTCTGACCCAGTCTCACACTCTTACGAGACTTCGGGGCTGGCAGTGGTGTGAACCCTGGGGTCATCACGTACCGGCCCGCCTCGCCTTGAGACTCGTACCCTGAACTCTGCACAGGCAACCTGAACTCAATCTCCGAGTCAGCCTGGACTGTTCCTTGGCCAGCCTGGGCACCCTGGTGATCAAGCTTGCCCTCTTCTAATTCTCTAGCTGCAAGGTCTGCTTGCCACTGCAGCAACTGTGCTTCCATCTGAAGCTTCTGTACTCGCTCCATACTGGGAGCGTACTCCACTCTCTGAACTCTAATGAAGTTCCTCTGTAAACTTCACGTGTCTCTGGACACTATCACTCTATTTATCTGAGGATGTTGTACCCGTCTCAGCTACAACAATCCCACTTCTGACACCATTTGTGGCGGTTTGCGACTTCAAGAGCGCCCTCTCTAGACACTCGGGTCGCACAATTTCCGACGAGTCGACCAAAGTTCGACGACCCGGAATCGACTCCACCTGATTAGGCGGCAGTGTTCCAGTCAGAACTCTGGCGGAGCTCGGACCTAAGAAATTGCTACGAGCAGCCTCAAGGCCCAGGGGAATGGATTCGTTTTGGAGGAAATATACCGCCTGTTGTAGCTGATATCTTCCCCGGGGTAGGGGAAGGGACTCGGTACTGCAAATAACTCAAGAGTAGACACGGGTGTTCAATTATTGAGAGTGTATGATTGGTTTATTTACAATGACCTGGGACTTATAATTAGGTATACAAGTAGGAAACTTGGGCGCCTTATTCCTCTCCCGTACTCGGGAGTTACACAGTGTCTGTATACACTGACGGCAGTACAGCAGTATGGCAGGATCCACACCGCTCAATACACCCGCGATTACCCGGCGAATGTTTACCCGAGCACGCTCAACTCTAAATTGTGTCGACAATGATACGCCGCGGCTGCACGGGAAGTTGTGAACCCACTTGGTAGCCTGCGAGTTCTGGTACTGCGCCCCTGGCGTAAACCGAACTACAACAGCCAACCAACCTATCGCTCACAGTTCCAACGCACGTCCACAAGTGCAAAATGTCCGACAATGCACCACCGCACCGCGCTACGCTACCCGTGTGTCGTGCTGTAGTCCGCTGACTACAGCCAACTGTACACTAGCCGTATTGCCAAACCACGAGGCAAGGCAATACAAATCGCCCGAAATGCCCGCGCTAGCGACTCCGAATTCACCGACACAATCCGCAATATGTGGACACCCGACTGCTGTACTCTCGCCCTTAATTAAGGCCTAAACTTACTGCTATAACTTCAATCAACAGAAACACCAGAAATCTCGTGAATAACTTAAGGTCTTTCCACAACACAAGCTAACTGGCAACTGACTATACATGGCGCGCACAGCGCCCCAAATGCTGGGCTCTAGTCCCGCCCAGCAACAATAAACTAAGCTCGGATTGGCCGAATAAACTAACGTCATACGTTGACGATCATGCACTGCGTGCATGGGACTTTCCATACACAGTGCAGCCATTCTAAGTTCATTAATAAACATTATGCCTAAAGGGCGTGACTACGGCAAAGATTGCATCAGCCAGGAAATTCATGAATGGGAATAGACTGGTTGTCAGTCCATTCCGCTACAATATTGAGGAAAGGTTGGCCATTTCTAAGTCGGTTTTGACCTGAATTTATTGCCACAATTGTGTTATCTTAAACGAGTGTTGAGATTAATATTTCACAATTTTTTCCCCTCCTTTTTTCCTTTCCCTTCAGATACAAGAGCTAGAGCACGTGATAGTAGTTGGTTAATCCTGTAACCGTTTGGGATTATAATCCACACACACACAAAAAACAAAAAACAAAACAAAACAAAAGGTTTTTGGTTTGATTATAAAAGTAGATAAAAGAGAGATACCAGGCGGAGTCCTGAAGGGCCTAAAGGGTCATAGAAAAGTTTTTTGTACTTTTGATTGTGTCAAAGAAAGATCTCTGTTCTGTTCAAACTCATTGATAATATATATATCGTATTTGCCACCTAAGAAAAGGTGTTAATTGTTTTGTTTTCTTAGCTTAATTTAAACCATTTATGGCGACTAAGTTGAGGTAACTCAGCGTCTCTGTGTACGGCCTATCCCCATGCTGTATTATTGATGCATATTCATGTAATAAATATATATACAATTAATTTTTCTGAGACATGAAACTTGCGTAACCGATAGTCTTTATTTGTCTTGAATTTCATTAGAATGAAACGGTTTTTCATGCGTATGAGCGAAGCGAAAGAGCATGAAAAGGGCCTATGTCTGTATCTAATTTACTAACGATTCAGCTTGGTTTGATGGGCATTGTTGTTGGTAAGTGTAAAAACTGAGATTTTCGTTTTCGTTGAGTTTTGACCTCCAATTGACCCGAGAAGGAAGGGTCAGATGAAAATGCCCACACAAAGAAAATTGTAGCACAGAATGTCATCTATAAACCTGCCAAATAGGAAGATCCTGGGTCACGTAGTTTTAGAGACGGAAGCATTTTAAAATATGCATATTTTGGGGTGTAATTTGATAATTGATGACGTCACGATGACGTCACGCTTGATGCCATCATAATATTATACACGCTGGTGAAAGTCTGCCATAGGACCTATGCCTGTACTTAGTTTCTTAAAGATTCAGCTTGCTTTTGTTGCTCAATAAGTGCAACAATTGAGATTTTCGTTTTCGTTGAACTTTGACCTCAAATTGACCCTAGAAGGAAGGGTCAGATTAAAATGCCCACACGAAGAAAATTGTAGGCCATGATCTGATCTATACGCCTTTCTTAATATTTATTCAGGACGGACCAAAGCGAGGCTATAGTTCCACTCATTTCAGTGCCGGATTGTATGCGTGCGATAAGCCTACGAACGTACCGATGTGCTCCAAGTTGACAGCGTAAAACGTTCGTCGTTTGGACCTTTTTAGGTTTGCTTTTGTAGATTTCCGAGTGATAATGACCGACAGAAGCAGGGGCACATCAAAATTAGGAGAGACGAAGGACAGATCTTCGAAGGACATTTTTTAAAAATTATTTTGAACCGTGTCCGGAAATTGGGCCATGCAGCGACGATGACTCTTTTTCCTCCCTCTGTCATGTCTGTTGATCATGTTGATTCATTACGGGTAAGAATTTACAAGTCGGACATCACGATAAGTTGAAAAATGACTAATAAACTAATGTTAGCCGTCAGTAAGTGCATATCTGATTGAAAAACAAAAATTTGGCAGGAAGAAATTACGATTCATCATATTTGAACAAATCTTTGCCATTTTTCAGCCGATCTCGTATAATTTATGAGGCAGTAGAAGAAGTCTGACTTGTAAATTCTCTCCTTTTTCATATAAAATGGTACCATTGGTAAGAGTTGAGAAGTAGATAAGAATTTATTTTCTTTAAAATTACCCATCTAGCATTGGAATGTGCAGATTTGATGGAATAAATTTCAGGTGGAAAACATTTAAGATTTTGTTCAGCCTGTGTCTCGCATATGTTTTGCACACAAGGTCTGAACTTAAGCCATGATCAACTTCTCAATTCTTTCGGGTACCTTTGTGCGAGAAATTGCCAACTACAGGTTTTTTTTGACAATATGCAAATGAATTATTTAGGCCTAGGCCTACCATTAAAAAAATCATGCATCAAAGCAGCATGTATTTTAAAGGTTTTTGAATTATTAATGAGTGAAATTTTAAAAGGCACCTTTAGTTCTGTAATGCTGTGAATACCATTTTAAAAGTTTACCAATCAATCGTGTCTTTAAACCTAATGAAGGAAAGCAATGATTGAAAGATAGGGCCTGAACATTTTCTTGTGATAAGCAGATTAATTAACGTTATTATTAGTATACAGCTTGCCGTCTTAGTTGCTAATGCAGGCACGTCAGTCTTTCCACAAATCTAATTTTTTAACAGAAAAATAATTGTCCCAAGCACTGATGAGTGATGACTAGTCTATACATGTAAATTGTAAAGAATAAACAAACTTGGAGGTCAGAGTTCAATTGTAATGTAGCATTTATTTTGTGTAGTCGGAGGCATGCATGCTTCCAAGTGGACTCAAACTGTCAAATTTTGTTCACATGTACACTTGTCTATACAGGAGCATGGGTCGATATCACAAAAATTTGTGACGCGTCGCAGATATAGCCACATCCATCGCAACTCGCTGAACCTGTTGCGAGATGCAATTAATTTGGTATACCGGTACTTGCGACGCGTCGCAAGTCTTTGACCCCATGGGTGCTGTTTAAGCTTAAAGGCACAGGATCGTCAGCAATGCGCGCGTGCCAAATTCGTGCCACAAAATACGCAGCTCCATGCCTTTGCTATGGAGCTGCGTATTTCGTGGCACGAATTTGGCGCGTGTGCATTGCTGACGAGCCTGTGCCTTTAGGCAGGAATATACATGTACATGTACCTTCATAATTCAGAAAAATTAACTTTCAAAATCCACTAGCTAATCTCATGACATCAGTAAGCCAAGCAGCACCGTGAAATTCGGCACAGTGGAGCTTTCATGAGAGCACACAAAGTGTGCCTACATGTATTCACTCCTTGGACAGTTTGCTCAAGATTTCAACAAAAATGTTAAAGAGGAAGAATCCCCCTTGACGAAAATTCAGCATTTAGGCTTTTTTCGATAGTCCAAACATCCCTCTTGCCGGCGTGGATTTTTATTATTTTTTAATTGTTGGTTTTAAGTGGATAAATTGCAAGCAAAAGTGCGCTTTTCGAAAATGAGATTTTCGCGATTTCTGAAACGCTCATTAGGTATTCATGATATGCGCGTGACCCCGTGACGCAATCCTGAGAAAGAGAAGTCAACACGATTGTTAGCTCCATACGTTTACACGCAAAAAACTTGGAAAACCGTCTCTGTTAGATGTTGTTTTTTAAAGAATTGTGTTGGTCCAAAAAGCCAGAGATATGCCCAGTAGCTGCGTGATTGTATGTTTTACCAGACACTATGAAAAACAAAGAGCAGAAATATTTTCTTTTCTATTACCAAGCGAGAGAAAAATGAGTCGCTCATTCTATAACTTGTACGGCCGATGTTCAAACACGTGGGTCTACGCCCGTACCATGCTGTATACAGACCCGCTGTGAATGCCGTTCGTTCCTTGACAAAACCTCCCGTCGCAATGCACCAGTATTTACTTCAAAAGAGCTTCACTGAGAGCAACAATTTCATCGTTTTTTCACAAAACAGGTAATAGTAGATTGTTGTCATATTACATGAAGTGTTTTTCACGTTTGTATTTTGAATTACAAGGACAAAACAGGCATGATAAACATTCACTTCGTGTATTTTCCATTCAATACTGCACAGACCGTTTTGTATGTTTCTCAGGATGACGTCAAAACCCTGTTGATAAACAAGCCGAATGACTTCGAGCGTTTCAGAATTTGGGTTAAGAGGGTCAGAACTGCTTTACGTTTTAAGCAAAAGCCTGTCGATTTTTTTGTGAAAAACAAGTTGTGACGGTGTTGTAGACACATACACCTCCATGATAAACAGAAAAACTAAAAAAATGTGGAAGGGGTGATTCTAGCTGTTTAAATACATGTACAGTGGAGGTTCATTCATGATTATCAAATAACTGTCGTAGTTGCATGTACATCTGCCAAGTAGGCCTCCATGTTATGTGAATACACCATGGAGTGTACATGTACTTGTAGCTGATCACATGCTCAAAATAAAATGTGTCAAGCAATGCTTTAACACAATTTTGTGTGTGGTTGTCCTTTGCAATTAATATAAGTCACAAAGTCCATACAGCTAGCTGCAGGGCATTTGGGAAAAAAGTCTTGTGTAGCTGTAATTTTATCATCATTTATCAAATATGGAAGCCCCAGACACGAAGTACCAACAGGACATTTTACTTAAAGAAGACCAAAGCGTGGAGACAAAGGATTGCACACTCTTCTGTCGGGAGAAGCCCCAAGTAGTCAGGAAATATACGGACTGATGAGAATCCCGTGTAGATGGAGGTCAATCGTATTCCTCATTTTCTGGAATCGCTTTTGTTAGGAATTTGCCTAAAACGGCATTTAATTGTAATTACTAAATTCATTTTCCCCATGGCTCATAAAATGCACATAAGGACACAGCCTTGTTCATGGTCTCTACTACACTGTATCAAGCAGGTACGAGTTGTATATGCACAGAGCTGAACTCAACACTTGTATATAGGCACTGCAAAAGTGCCCTGTTTTAACAGGATTTTTGTAATATCAGCATGAATAACGTATTATAAAGGTGGATCTATTCTTGTATTAACAATTGTTGTCACTGTTCCCCTAGTATAGAGACTGCAAAAGTAAATACATGTACTAGTAAATGCTCAACATGGGTTTGTGCCCGGGGTTTTTGTGTGTGCCAGCATGGGTGGATTGACTGCTACATGTACCTTAAATGTGACATTGGAATTTTTGGTTGAAAAAAAGACCCTAAATTACAACAAATTTTACCTCGCAGAAATACTTTGCCGACAGAGATTCCATCTTCCATGCCGTACTTTATAGCAACTCTGCTAATTTGTGGGTCTGAGGAGTAGAAAAACGAAAGAGAAAGAAATTGTTAGAATGCAATGGAGCATGACATAATTAAAGTGTTTTCATTGCTAAAATCAAGTTTCCTGACCGAATTTACCCTAGTATTTGTCCTCCAGATTAAAAGTGTGATTAATAGAGCCCATGTTTTTCTGCTAGCAGCTACGTGCGTTTCCCCACATGGCTAATTTGCCCCCCCCCCCCCTCCAAAAAAAAAATATGGAGGACAAACTTGGGACGGTCGTCACCTTTACAAGATTTGGGAAGTTGATAATAAAAAAAATTCATGTTTTGCACAGTAGGCTATGCACACAAGGTATGAATTAGCCTAGCCCCGCGAGCAGTGCTTCGGTCTTCGGAACCTCAGCCCTGTGTTCTGCTATACACCAAACTCACGTGGCAAACTCACGCAAATGAAATTTGGCCCACGGCTCTGATATTTGCTCAATAGGTGCACTCACCCCAGTTTATAAATATTCCGAAGAGTACGCATATCGATCCGATGTCTAGTTTCGGTGAAATCGTGGGGACAGTTTGAGACCTTAATTGCCATCAAATTCACACTCTTTGACCAAAAATCAAATATGCGCATGCGCGAGGGCGGAGAGGTCAACATAATAGCGCCATCTCGCGACGGCGTCGTCACGTACCAGCTGCACAGCGGCTGTTTCATGAGAGAGCACATCGACTCTATCGCGCGGTACGTTCTACACCGGAGGTAGGTTGTAGCATGTACTACACGGTCACAACAAATTCTACCTCCGGGTTACCTCCGACCTCCGGGTTTCAACGATACCCGTGTAGAACGTACCGCGCGATAGAGTCGATGTGCTCTCTCATGAAACAGCCGCTGTGCAGCTGGTACGTGACGACGCCGTCGCGAGACGGCGCTATTATGTTGACCTCTCCGCCCTCGCGCATGCGCATATTTGATTTTTGGTCAAAGAGTGTGAATTTGATGGCAATTTAGGTCTCAAACTGTCCCCACGATTTCACCGAAACTAGACATCGGATCGATGCGTACTCTTCGGAATATTTATAAACTGGGGTGAGTGCACCTATTGAGCAAATATCAGAGCCGTGGGCCAAATTTCATTTGCGTGAGTTTGCCACAGATTTGGTGTATAGCAGAACACAGGGCTGAGGTTCCGAAAACCGAAGCACTGCTCGCGGGGCTAGAATTAGCCATGATCAACTTCCCAATTCTTTCCGAAATTTGATAACATGTCCATGCTATAAATATTACGATTTCTTAACAGAATTTCACGTTTTGGTGGTTGATTTTAATATGCCGTAATAAAGGAAAATGTAGTGCAGGCGCGGCATTTCAGTACAATTTTACCACGAAGGCACGACACGAGCGTGACAAGTGAATATGCATGTACTGTGTACATGGTGTAGTGTAGGCGGTTCGTGTAGGCATGGATGAAGAGGCATATGCAAACATGCATGTCGTTCGTTACGATATTTCATCAGGTTATGCGGATGTAAACACCATTATTTTACAGCATTCCTACCTTTCAAATCTTGCACCTACGCCGCTGAGAAGTACCTGCATTCTTTGCAAACTGTCTGTCTTTTGATATAATCCTGGAGTCGACCATGAATCGACGAAACTTGAGGCTAAGCTAAGGTCCCTTGCGTTGACATCGACAGCTGCCATGCATCGTGCGTGCGTTGAATGGTTTGTTTACTTTTCGGAGGAACTATAGCCTCGCTTTGGTCCGTTTATGAATAAATATTAAGAAAGGCGTATAAGCCTGCCAAATGCGAAAATCATGGGTCACGTGGTTTTCCACACGGAAGCATTTCAAAACATGCATATTTTAGTCATTTTTGGGTTGTAATACCCGATGACGTCACAATGACGTCACACTTGTATGCACAACTTCACATTGGGGTTGATGTTCCTACAAAGTTTCAAGTTGATAGCTTGAACCGTTTTGAAGAAAAGCTCTGGAAACGTTTGAGTGGAAAAAGAAAAAAAAGGAGAAGAAATCAAAGAAAAAGAAGACAAAGAAATCGTACAATATCAATAGGTGATCGGGATCAGCCCGATCACCTAAAAAGACAAAGAAATCGTACAATAGTAGGTGATCGGGATCAGCCCGATCACCTAAAAAAAAAAAGACAAAGAAATCGTACAATAGTAATAGGTGATCGGGAACAGCCCAATCACCTAATAAAGCAACACTAGGGACCTAGGACAAGATGCGAACTGTTTTTAGAGAAAGGTTGAATTAAGAGACAAACAAAAACTGAACGGAACAAGACTGATGATGAAAGTTAATAATGAAACTTAAACTTGGAAAACAACTACATGTACATGTATAGAACCTGTAATATTATCGAGGAGATCAGAGAAGGATTGTGCAGAACTTAAGACAAGTGGTGGTTTATTCAAGATGGCTGCCAAGAGGATCATATTACAAGAACATGTGGTTGTACATGTGGCCAACAGAGGGCGCTATATAATAACACTGGTAGTGGTAATCCTACATCTCCCCCAAGTACATTCTTGTTTATACTTTACTTTTTAAAGGTCAAATAAAGGTCAAATGTACTTTTAAAGTTTGCTTCAATGTCAGAAACTTTGCTCTCATGAAATAACAGTCTGCCTTATTTTTTTTCACTAACTAAAGTTTCACTCATGCACTATTAGCTATACAGCCACTAATTTCATAAAATAATAACACTTAAACATGCTTAAACACAACCTATAGTAAAACTTTCCTTTTCCAAAGCTTTTTCCTTAGTTTTCTGGAAAGTTGTCTTTTTTTTCTTTTCTACAAGTCTAAGCGTATTGGTGGGTCTTACAAGTAATATCGGCAAGAAGTGACCCTACTTAACAGGACCTTATTATGACCCTGAAAGCCTTCTCCAAAAAGTACCCGGACTTGGCGTACAACGCATGCCTTGTGGCCAACATCCAATTTTCAGAGAGTTAGTAAAAAATATATTTCTCTGTCATACCTATTTACAATGCACAAGATATTAAACAAGGCTTGCTGCCATTTTTTCACGTAGTTTTCGTCACCATGATGATACTAGCATCATCATGCATGTGCCATATTTGTGAATTGTTCCACTATTTGTGCCATTCCCGGAGAACTTGGTATTAATTACCAAAGCGTTCATTTTTTTAAACAATGTGACATTTATAAATAACACTTTTTTTTGCAAATATGTGTTGTAGGAAGTTCTTACAATTTCAATTTCAAAAGCTGAGAACTTATTAAAACCCTGCAATGTTTGTAAACCTGTGTGTGTATGAGTTTCTTACATTGACAAAAGATACAATAAATAAACCATAACAATTACCCGACTTGTTGCAGATATGTCCACAGGTGATACCCTTCACCTCAAGTTGCTGCTGAGACTGCCAATGCAGAAATTCCGTGATTTGCGAACCTATCTCGTAAATCACGGTATTGCAGTCCTTGCAAGTGATCGGCAGATCTACAAAGAGCTAAAAGGTGCGTTTGATTAAATAATTGGATTTCATTCCAACCTAAAATAATTACCTTCACCCTCCCCCCACCCCCCAACAAAAAATAAAATTCAATTTGGAGGGAGGGTAGCCAGTCGTATCGGCTTATTGCGGATAGGCGGACGCACAAAATGCAGTATATTAAAATTTGAGTCATAGCAGGGGGAGGGGGGTTCTACACATAAAGACGGACATACCCTTGATTTATTAATAACACGAGCCAGCGATAATTCACCAGTCTCCGGTATTTCCATTCAAGAGGGTATCTCAGACCACAATGCCATAATCTGTAAGCTCTCTCTCCAGAAGCCACGTGTTCCGACCAAGACTGTTACCACCAGAAATCTTGGCAGTATTGACATCAATTCCTTTAGTGCTAGCATCGGATAGTAGTACCATCTCAGACAACGTGAATAACTACAACATCGTTCTATCATCTCTACTTGACGACCATGCCCCTGCTAAAAAGCGCAATATTCGCTTACGTCCTAACACTTCTTGGTATAGCCAAGACATCACTGACGCTAAACATGAAAAACGGAGATTAGAACGAAAATGGCGTAAAACTCGACTTGAAATTGATCGTCATCAGCTTTACTGCAAGCAACGGAACATTGTTAATTACCTCATCCGCGAGAGAAAAACGCAACTTTTCTCAACACTCATCACCAACTCATCAGATCAAAAACAGCTGTTTCGAGTCACTGACCAACTTCTACACCGCAAGAAACCATCTGAGCTTCCTTCCATGAAATCTGCCGATTTTCCGACTTCTTTACTCAGAAGATTCAACATATACGTGACACTTTCCCTACTACTGCATCCTCTAAAGAATCATTCTTAAGCTCCGCAATTCCATCCACAGAGTTAACTTTATTTGAACCAGCATCTTCTTACGAGATTAAGAAGATACTTCTTCATTCTTCTCCCAAGACCTGTTGCCTCGACCCTATTCCGACTGACCTGCTCAAGAAATGTGCCGACACACTTGCACCAATTTTGACTCGCGTTTTGAACCAATCACTTGCATCAGGGAATTGTCCCTTCATCACTCAAGTCCGCCATTGTGCGACCGCTGCTTAAGAAATCCAACCTCGACCCAGAGACAATGAAGAATTACCGCCCAGTCTCCAACCTCCCATTTATTTCCAAATTGCTTGAACGTGTCGTGCGTGCCAGAGTGTCCTCTTCTCTTCATAAACGCAGTCTTCTCGACAAATGTCAGTCTGCATATCGAGCCAATCACAGCGTTGAAACTGCATTGGTTAGAGTTTAGAATGACATCTTGACTGCCATGGATAATGGAAAGCTCGCTGCACTTGTTCTTCTTGATTTATCATCCGCTTTTGACACTGTTGATCACCACATACTACTACAACGACTTCAGCAACTTGGTATAGATGGTATGGCATTAAAATGGTAACAGTCATACCTCACCAACCGTTCGCAAAATCACGACAAAGTTTCGAGCCAAACGACCCTAACAACAGGTGTCCCCCAAGGATCCGTCCTTGGACCAGTTTTGTTCTCACTCTACACTGGTCCTCTTGGAAACATCATCCGCAAGCACGGCCTCCATTACCACCTTTATGCCGATGACACGCAAATCTACGTTTTCTTTGATCCCGACCAAAATAAAGCGGAACTGGCCATTCATCAAGTGGAGCAGTGTATTGAGGAAATCCGCGACTGGATGTCAGCTAACTTTTTGAAGCTGAATGATGATAAATCTGAATTTATCATATTTTGCTCAAAACAACAGCGCAGCAAAAATAACATTGGACATATCCGTATAGGAGTCTATGATGTCCCCGCATCATCTGAAGTACGGAATCTGGGAGCCATTTTTGACTCCACGATGTCACTCAAAGCACATATATCTTCAATGTGTAGGTTTTCGTCAATGCACTTACGCAACATTGGGCTCATCAGGAAATACCTTACCGAGGACGCAACAGAAATCCTTATCCACGCCTACGTCACCAGCCGCCTTGATATGGGAAACTCACTATTATACTCACTACCGGAAAATCAGTTGAGTCGTCTGTCTCGTCTTCAGAACATAGCTGCTAGGATTGTCACTAAGACTAAAAGAAGTCAACACATCACTCCGGTCTTAAGAAATCTGCATTGGCTACCTATCAAGGCCAGGATATGCGTCAAAATGTTAATGTATGTTTACCGCTTCACTACAGGCAGGCTACCATCATATCGTTTTGACCTAGTCCAACGGCGTCATTCAAATCGTGAATCTATGAGATCCAACAACAAACTCCTCCTAGCGAAAGGGTGGGGGGTGGGGGGGGGGGGGGGGGGGGAGGGGGGGGGGTCCCGGGTTCGAATCCGGGGCGTGTATGTGGATTGGGTTTGCAGTCCCTACTTGACCGCGTGGGTTTTCCCCTGGGGCATTTCTATGGGGGTTTTCCTCCCACTTCTATAAAACTGCAACTCCTTCTTCGTCATCTCAAGTTGATAATATAGTATAGTTAAAGGAGAAGAGTACCAAAGGAATAAAGTTACATTGAGCTAAATCGGTAATATTTTTTCTTTCTTATCATCTAACGATTTTCTCTGTACGATTTTTCTAACTCAAAAAAATCGGTAAAAAGTGACGAAATGTTTGGCGATTATGGATACTGCCGTCGCGGAGCGCCCTCTCTTGAGGCTATGACGTTTTTGCGTACAAAATATGATTGGTCAAATTTCAGTTGATAGTATTTTCTTTTTTTACGTTTTCTAAGAATAGTTTTTCAAAGTCTGTTTTCCGTTGTTTTTTAATGAAATAATTGTTTGCTGAATTCATATATTTTGATAATCTACATTATCTTGTAAATATTATTTAAAAATTAAAACGTAACAAGAAAAGGGGGAATTATACCCGAGAAACATAAGGCCTGTGCTCAACAAGTACATCTCTTACATTATTGTAATGCAAAGAACAAGAAATATTACCGTTTCTGAAAAGTGGATACGAACTTCACAAATAATGACAATTGCAGCGATGCATCGCACTATGGGCGCAACCATTTTGTCCAAATACTGGCCAAAGAATGACGTTTCGCTGACAACGTTTTCGTGTATTGCTATAGGAATGCACGAAGGACTATTCCTTTGAGGGATATGTTCAGCTAAAATTTGATATATTATTTTCCTACATTAAATCCAATTTAATAATAAATATATATAAATGTCTTATTGGTGACAGAACTTTTTTGGTCGAGTGTATTTTTTTAAATAGTTGCGTCGAACGAAGGGGGTAAATTACTCACAATGCAAAAACCAAAGTAAATTGGTGGGTATTATAATGCCTGTGTTTTTATTTGCGTAAAAATATAGGAGAGAAGTGTAAACAACCTTCATCTTTTAACATTAATGAATATCAATACAAGAAACCACTGATGGTGTTGCGTCGAAGCACATTTTCGTAAATAAAATGATACACCCCTCTTAAAGTCTTTTGAAAATGGAAAAGGCCTGCAGAGTTGCTGGGCGAGTCCTTCGAACAACGATCGCACAGCGTGGGCCGCCATGTTGTACAAAGTGGGAAACTTTGTGAAATTTGTGGTGTCAAAGTTGCATCGAATGTTGCATCGAAATTCGAGTTTTAAAACACACATCACTTGAAGGTACACTCTAAAAAAGCATTAGTCATATTTGACTAGAAACCAGTCAAATTTGACTAGCAAATAAGGGTCCGCTGGGTGCAACTGAAAATCAGTCAATTTGACTACTTTTGTTCAGTCACCGTTATTGACCAGAATAAATAGTCATGCTATTAACTGAAATTGTAGTTGAATCTTACTATTTTTTTGTAGTTAGTGTGACTAAATTCGTTGTCATTTCTTTAATAAATAGTCATGCTACTAACTGAAATTGGAGTTAAATCATACTATTTTTTTTAGTTAGTGTGACTAAATCCGTTGTCATTTCTTTAATAAATAGTCATGCTATTAACTGAAATTGGAGTTAAATGTTACTATTTTTTTTATAGTTAGTGTGACTAAATCCATTGTGATTTCTTTTCGTTTTCAGGTAACTAAAATTGCAGTCAAATCCCACTACTTTTCCCAGTTAGTGATGATCCGTTGTGATTTTTTTCCCCTTCCGGCTGTGCTTGCTTCCTATTAAATCATCTACATGCAGTTGTATTTAGCAGTAACTATAAACCTTGAAACAATAAAAAACAAAACAAGACATTGACATTTGATTGTTTTCATTTCATACTTTAATACTTCAATTCATACTTATTTGCAAGAGCTTGTGATCTGGGAAAATTCACAATTAAAATGTGCCAAGCATACCAGATTCTACTTACACATATATTTAACTTGCAAGTGCTTATTTAAGCAAAAACCTGCATATAAAGGCCAAAAATCCCAACATCAAACGATAGTAACTTTGACAAATTGAGAAAAACCTATAGGACAAGGTCAAAATGACGGTAAGGAAAGAGAATAATATTCTCATAAAATACCAATTTTGTGGCACTTCGATTGGGCATTTCATTGATAAGTATCTGTCGTTTAAAGTTTGCATTTATCGACATGTCGAAAAAGGCCTAAAACGTTTTGCAGTCTTGAAAATGAAAGTTGCCACTTTGTTGTCCTTTAATCTTGTTTTACACTGTTTAAAGATTTAAAAGCACCAGTAAATTAACGTGCAGTGGTTTTGGGCAGTTTTTCCGCACCTGCTAACCACTGCTCAACTTCGCATGAGATCCTGCTTAGAGCTGCGTGACGTCACCCAATACCACGTCAGATGACACGTTTACCGAGTCAGGTGATAGAATCTGGCCAATCACGGCAAGTGTTATTCAGGCCTTGTATTGGGTGACGTCACGCAGCTCTAAGCAGGATCTCATGCGAAGTTGAGCAGTAGGTTAGGTGCGGAAAAACAGCGCAAAACCACTGCATAGGAGTGTACAGTAAATCTTAAAACGGAAAAATATATCACCCCTATTCCTTTTTTCCCTCCGCTACGGTCTGTGCCAAGTTTTGTACCATTTTGCCAGACAACCTCATTTTATTTCAGTAACTTTAAGCCATGTAGTTAAAGTCATAGCTTCATTTAAAATATCCCGCATTGCAATTTTCTCGCGTTTCTAAATTTCATTTAAAATATGCTAAACAAACACCATTGATACATGTACACTTTTGCAAGGTTAGAGAACTGAAAAACGTTTCTCAAAAACTGAATGCTTTTTACAGTTCCATTATATTTGACGTGCTGACCAAAAAAACAAACTTTACTTATCAGTTTTGGCAGCAGCAATAAAAGCCCTCAGAGAGATTGTGCTAGAAGGTGTTTTACCGGCCTTGCCTCCTGGCTTGCCATCTCCATCAAGTTCATATACAACCTTTTGGATGAAATCCCAGATGTTCCCGGCCTGCCATGGATAATCCACCCAAAGCACATACACAGCCTTGAAGCACAGGTCTACTCCTTCAATGATAGACTTGCATGGGAGAGCTACAGAGTCACAGATCACAAACACTTGATCAGGCGGCCTCAGGGCCTGTCCAAGCAGAAGAATGAATGGCTGCTTTTGAGACTTTTCCTCCAAGTACCTTGCGATGTTAGTCCTAATATGCACAATAAAACATAAGATAATTAAATATGCATAGATCACAGAAATAAAGCAATGGTAGTTATTTGATATTACTATACCTCATAATATTCATCAGGCAACCGCAGTATTTCATTGGTCCATTCCAGCAACTCGGCCGTGCGATAGTTTTTATTATATACCTCATGCATAGATTCCTGTCATCTGATTGGTTAAAAGTGGGGGCATTGAATTGGCTAGACCCGGCGCGTATATGCCCACCGGGCAATAGTCTTTGCCATGCCCCGGGCATAGTCATTTAGCGGGTTCCGGACGCGCGCATTACATGTGTTAGCATAGCTGTGCACCAACTATGCAGCTGGGCGCTTCACGTAAACATTCATCAGGACGGTAATGGCGGAATCTCGACGTCATTTTGTCGTCTGTCGTAGATGATGAAGTCCTTAAGAAAGTAAGAGAAGTGGCTTACAGTGAAAACTGTGTCAGGTGAAATGTGCTACTAAAGTGCCAGGTGATTATGCTACAAATGTTTGCTGTAAATATACAACTTTTCCGCCGTAGACCAGCTTCCGAAATCGAAACTCGAAGGACCACTGTCATGACTGTATGATGTATCGTTACTTTTAACCAACCAGATGACAAAAATCTACACATTCGGTATATAAAACAAATATTGACTGCAATGAGGGGCATGGTTAAGATTATAGGTCCTCGGTGATCTCGAAGCCATGACTATGCCCCTCGGCTTCCGCCTCGGGGCATAGTCATGGCTTCGAGATCACCTTCATGCCCCTCATTGCAGTCAATATTTGTATACTATCACACGGGTACTATCACACAGCCTAGATTTGTCCCAGTACACCGTGATCTTTTTACCAACGACGCATGCTCTTCTCGTTAATGCAGTGGAGATCAGTGCAAGAGCTGTACCAGTCTATTACGGTATAAATCAAAATGGCGTCCGGTGGTGCTCGCTTTGCGATGTTAACAGAAAAAAACTTTATGAAATTTTGGACAAATAAAGAAGCTAAACAAAAAAACAAGCAGTGGAAAAGCAGTTTGCATACTTGCAACATACGGTGAATGCAGGCGGATGGGCATAAATAAGGTAAAAGAGTTGGAAGAAAGGGAATTAAATGACTTTCTACGCCTTGAAGTCTGACACTGACAGAGTTGACGGTAAAATGGACCAATAAAATATCGAGGCTACCTAATGAATATTTCTGAGGTATATTAAAACAAATTTATGAATATACAAATACAACATGGTTTTCAAGGGAGATAGTGAAAACTAATGACCCCTCATATCAGCTGGCGCCTTGGGAGATAGTGCCAATCATCCAACACCGAAGGGTCATTAGTTTTCAATATCTCCCATCAAACCATGTTGTATTTGTATATTCATAAATACCTTTGACAGTTTACACATCCCTATCGGCCGAGGGCACTTCACGTGGCCAGTCTTAAATGCACTTACAGACCGGCTGGCCTGGTTTTAAACACTTTCTACATATAGTGCGGGCTGCGCATATGGAACATGCACACAAAAATGCACATGCCCGAAGGCAACTTTGACGCAATGTGACAAAAAGTTTAACCCTAACTTCCTATAGGTGTATGTAAAATCATATTGATTTTGAAGGATTGAGGAATGTGAGGGTTAAGTAAAGTTTACCGGCAATGTGCGTACAATACTAATAAACCGACGCGCAGCACTTTGAAAGAACACAACGTACATGTGTGATGAAAGTAGGCTTAAAATTGTCAAAAAGTGTAGTTTAATGTCGCAGAATTTTAGCGAGTTTTACTGATTTACACAAAAAGGTATTTATGAATGGCCGGTCTTATAAACAGTACATTCAAAACCGGCTAGGGGCCATTATCAACGTCCAGTTCAAACCCACTTTTCCCTAATTATTGAAGTAAATATAAAATAGAAAAATTCCTCTTTGAGTTTGCATTTTGAGTGACTAAAATAAGCCTTTTGAAGTAGTCCAAGTTGAAAATAATTAATGCAATTACCCCCTATCAAGCAGAATTTAGTTAGGGGCTGTCCAAAGTTGTCAACATTTTCACAGTTCTACAGAGAGTAGTATTTTTTTCAAGACCGCCTCCCTCCCCCAAAATACTACTTTTCAACATTTTTCACTACCATGAAATGTCAACATTCCTACGCTTTGTAGAACCGTAAAAATGTTGACAATTTTGGACGGCCCCTTAAAAAAAACTAATGGGTCATTCCATAAAGTTGGGATACGGTGTCCCCTGTTATATCGGAGACCTTATACTGTTAAAGCAGTTAAAGGAGATAATTTAAAAACCTCCATTATTTATAACAAAATATAGGAGCATCAGTCAACAAAATGGAATTTTTTTGCAAATGCAGGTCTGAAGACTCGAAACTAATCACAGAACAGGCAAAGCAACCATATTATGCAACATCTTTTGTAGATGTCATATTACTGTTCACTTACAGGCTATGTTGTTTATTAAATGAAGAAATGTCACAACTTTATGGAACACCCTGGTGCAAGCATTTTTTCTTACCGGGGAGATATCAATGAAAGTCTTTCGAGCTTCCTTGGACGATGCCCTGCGGGACTGTTTGCCAGTTTTACACATTCCTGGTGGAACGGCCATCCCCAGAGCTAAGAAGGCCAGATTCATGGCTGTCTCATCAGAAGATTCTGCTGAATGACAAACACACACAAAAAGACGTTGAAATGTACAGAACCGTCAGTTCACACAGCTTTGGTCAATGCAAAGACACAAACTTTACAAGGATCATTATATTGCAAGGTAAACCACAACAGTAAATGCTCTTTTACTAAAACTAAAGAGGGAAATGATTTCATGTTATTGCTTTCTTAAAATGAAAGTTTAAACAAATGAATGGCAAAAATAGTTATCTTTCCACAAGAGGGTCACACATGCTATAGATTTAATTTAATATACATGTGGTGTGTGGAATAGATGAGTAATGAACCACATAAAAAACATTAGACTATCAGCCAGTGGGTTGAAGTTCCAGCCTCCCAACTCTTTTTTGTAAACATTGAGATGTTTTCTCGAGTCAAGATCTTGATAATACAAATAATATATATTATGCCGTATTTCCACGAGCGCGAGTGGGATAACAAAATTATCTTCAAGCAAATTTGACGCACTAATAACACTCTGCGCGAGATTAAAATTCTACCTCGCACATATGCGTAGGGGATACAGTTATCTTGGAATACCATGGCACATTACGCAGAGTGCAATATGACAATCGGAAGAGTATTATGAAACATTATCACACTGTTGGTTGCCATGGATCCACCAATCAAAACCACGGATTCAAGTTTGCTTGAAGATAATGAATAATGTCATGAGGTCACAAATGGAGTGTTTCTCCCCAGAATGGAACATTCTATTTATCATTAAATCAAATCATTATTTCCAATGCACGGATGTGAAACATATTGTTTTATACAACAAAATACATCCTTGTCATCCAATTGGTCAGAGTCACTAAATTAAGTGTGAATGTCCGTCATTGCAGTCAATATTTGTATAACAAACCTGTTGATTGGGAATCCTGAATTGTCTCTCGCCACTTGGCATTGTTCAAATCAGCATATTTTATGATGTCTGGTGCCATCTTTTGCCACTTCTTGAACATGCTCTCCGCCTGTTTCGGATACAGGATTCGGAAGTCCTGTTGAATCTAATACAAAACAAAATAGTAATGACCACTGTTCAAAAGCCCCTAAAATGCTCTATAATTTTATGCACATTTTTTGCTGCATATTAAAGATTAATCGTTTAGAAAGAATACTGTTAATTTTGATGCCTCATGAATAAATGGTTGCCTTTATCAACTTTCCTCACAGAAATAAGGCACTGCTTGGGGACATCACTTTAGAAACACACAGGGCTGGTCTGTTAGTGGTGCAAGAGGGCGCACTACCAGGAATGGCCAACGCGTACACAAACCAATATCGACTACAATAGTCTTGGGCCAAGATTTTAAGTACGCGCATGCTTAAGCACGCCGCGGCCGTGAAATAGCCTTAAAGTTAGCACAACATTTCTGCTACAGTAAGCACACGTTTTCAGCTGGCGCTTAAGCAAAGCCATGAAATTGGCCCCTGAGCAGTTCCATAGCATAGATTACACTTGATCCCGAGCTCGGGGTTGAACACCGAGCTCGAGATCAGCCCCAGATCACAAACCGAGTGTAAAAGGTCTTGGGACCAAATTGACCCTGGTCAGGGACCAAATTGACCCTGGTCAGACACCAAGATTTTGGTCTCACGTTGGTGGAGGGTCTGAGCTCAGGATCAATTTGCGGTTAGATAAGCATTCTACCGCATCCACTCCATAGCCATAGCGGGGGAAAAGCCCGCGAAATACAAGTATAGCCTTGTACACTGTACATGCAAAAATTGATCAGTATACACACATAGAGCATGACCTTTTACTGCATCTTCTGGCACCGCGCTCAAGATCAACTATATAGAATGTAAACGCGGCACTCATTGCTGTTAACACTGACGCATTCTTATCAGGGGATCAATCTTAATCCCGAGCTCGGAACCAGTACAGTGTAAACACGGTGTCTTTAAGTATCGCCATACATTTTGTCCTCGCCATTCTTAATTCTAAACCCTTCCAAAAGAACACAGTAATCCTTGAAACCATATGCATGTTTGTTCTTTGCACACAAGTTCCCACAATCAACCATAAAATATGTTTAAGAAAGAGGCTATGGGAAGCATATACCCGGTATGCAATGCAACACTACGAGGGGAACCTCCAAATATCTCCACAGCTTGTTGTGTAAAATGGAAATCACACTTCACTTTGCAACTTACCATCCCAGGAGTATCAAGAAGGCGTGGCCATTCACGAATTGGTGAATCCCTGGTTTATCGTATCCAGGATGCTCTTGCTTTACATGTCCTCGCCATGTATGTAGCAACTGTGTCCTTGGGGTCCTTATTATACCTCAACCAAGCCTTCATTTCCTTGAGGTCTTCATCCGGCACGTCATCTGTCACATTAGGAATAAAAAGGGGAGATCTATCACATTAAAACGGGATTGAAATGCAATGCACAAAAGGTGAACACAACACAGTTTATGTTTATGGTAACGCTGTAGGACTCGAGTCCGGACTCGGACTCGAGTCCCGATTTTCAAGGACTCGGACACCAAGGACAAGGACTCTGACTCGGACTCGGAAAGTGGGGACTCGACTACAGCCCTGATTTATGGTGCAAGAAAGCAGGAAAATGTCTGTATTTGTTTGTCACTGCTGTTTGCTTCTTTCTTGTGTTGCTGGATTTGCTGGGGGAGGGGGGGGGGGGGACCATTTATGAGCTGAATGTACCTGATAAGTCTCCAGCACTGCTCTCCAGTTTGGTTTTCTTTACAGAAAGGGCAGTTGAGGATGGTGCCCGAGTTGGTGCTCTCTTTCTTACGTTTACAAGTCGGTATTCGAGATACCCTGCCGCTTCCCTTTTCCCTTTGGATGCAGAGAACCATGCCTCCTGTACATACGGACCAAAAAATACATGCATTTTGCACTGTCAGTTTAGGCATTCCACGGATATGGTTGCAATGCCTCACACGCTATATCGACACACACTCTGCACAGACCAATGGGACTTTCAACGGAAAGCACAGATTCATTGGAGAAAACTCAAAGGTATTCATGTTTCAGGGTTGACAGTTGACAGTTACTGTAGCACGCACTTGGTAAAAGACAAGTGATATATTCATAAAAATTTGCTTTCTTACCTTTGAACAGCGAATCGCCTGGCCTTGAAACCAAATATTTACCCGGAACACCGCATACAACGTATGTTGTTTGTGAGGCAAATGCACTTTGACCTATTGGTCGGCGGGTTCGGTTGATTGACAGGTCGGATTTATGCTTTGTTTTGCATGAAATGTTTACGATTGATCAACACAATCACCCTAGTTAATACTTAACTTGGTCACCATACTGAGAGAAAATCTTTGAACGATTGTTGAATAAGAATGCACACAATTATACACGTCTAAAGTAACCCTCTAGTGAAACCATTCTCGAATAGATTAATGCTCTTGGCTATACATCCGGTTCATTAAAAAAAATCATCCAGTCCCATCCACTGACAAAAGATTCTAGACACAGCTCGAACTGCAAAAGCTTTCCCATTTTGATATGGTGCAGAAAAATTGTCCGTAAATTGGCTTTTTATAGAGTAATGAGAAAACGTACACTCTAAAACTCCTTTGTCGTGCATGAATGATCTCCAACTCACCAAAAAATTGTAGGTAGTGCTCACGAAAAAAAGAGATATAGCTGGTGATTCATTTGAGTGAAAATAAACCCCAGTAATTCTTAATTGCATTTTTGTATCATTTTGAAAGTATGGTCGGCCAACCATAATTTCGGCAATACACCTTTTTTAAAAAAGATTTCTCAAAAAGCACCTAACTTAAAACAAGAAACAAGTCAATGGAATGAATTAAGCTGCAGTAAATTTCAAACCCCAAAATGGGCCAATCTTGTAAACTTACAGCAAAAAACCAATATGTAATTTCCCTTTAATGGTATATAGTGGTGCACTCTAGACTAAGAATTAAGGTAATTAAATGAAAATCGGTGTACTTACATATCCTTCTCCATCAGAGTCTTTGAGCTTAGGAAACTGATTTACCACAGCTTTGGCAAGAGCAATCTTTATGTTGGTTGGCGGCCTGGAAATTAATACACAACACTGTAACATATTACAGGAATGTTTTCATGATTATCCATCCTACATGTCCTAAACAAAAACCTGCCCATTTTACATAACAGCTAAGTGTTCTCCACTGCTAATTTGTTTTGTCCTGGCGCTCTGAGCAGTACTATGCGGCAAACACTGGTTCACCGCATGAAGACACTGTTCAAAACAATTGCATGCAACTGCCACGGCCGTTATCGACTGCGGATTGGGTCACAGATATGAGTGATAAGTGAACGATAACAGGGCTCGAATTTCATGAAAAAATCTGCTAGACCACAGGGTTAGTAGCTTAAATCATTTACTGGACATACGCTATTTTTACAAGACCAAAGCCACAAGGAACGTGGATTTACTGTTCGTTAGTTTAAAACTGCACTGGACCACTGGTCTAGTACGGTAGAGAAAGCACTAGACTGAGGCTTAAATTACTGGCCTCGGTCCACCGGGTATTTCGAGCCCTGGATAATGACACCAGTGACTTTACACCTAATTTTGGAATGACCAATTGTTTTAGAGGGGGAAATTTTTGTCCGGGCGCTAACGGTACCTGTGATGATTTTGTCTAGGCGGCGCGCCCAGACAAAACCCGAAGTGGAGAACACTGCTGCAGACACTGAACAAAACAAAGTTATTCCTCTTATCCTGGTCTTCTTCATTTTCTTTAAATTATTACATTTTATTTTTTGCAAACCAAATGCTCACAAAACATGCTTGAAGTTAATCGACTCACTTACTTGCTGCTATATCGCTCAATCATCCACGAGACCAGAGTACGCACAACAATGATACGAGATTTCACAGACAGTTGTCCTGCTTCCATTTCTTTCACGATCACTGCTTTGTTTGTCATATCCTTGAGAATTCCCCTCACATCCTAGTAAAAAAATAGACAAAAATTGAACCTAATACATGTTGATGTTTCCAAATCATAATTCTTCCAAAAGATCATTTGCACAAACTTGTTGAGCTAATTCAGTAGGCATTAATTTTCAAAATTCATTTATAACTACCTTAGAGAGTTTACGCATCCCCATTGGCCGAGAGCACAGTACGTCACATGGCCAGTCTTAAACAGACAAAGGCCAATCTTACAATTTGTTGAGCCATATTCAGCACGCATGTGTTTGCAATTAACACACACACACGCAACCAGAAACTCCACGCGCCCGAAAACAAAATGTGCACCGTGACAAGTACCCTGTCTTGTGCATGAGCGTACAACACGCCTGCATTATGCGTAACACACGCACCAAACAACTTTACGCACAGCAGTTTTAATGAATGCGTGCATGCATGTACCGGTATGTATGAAAGTACATGTACAATGTAAAACATGACAAATACGATAAGATTATCAAAGAATTTTTTTGCGTTTTACCAATTTAAACAAAGGTACTTATGAATGGGAATAAAAGTGGGTTTGGCCGGTCTTAAACAATACATCTGAAACCGGCTAGGGGCCTGGATGCTGATTATCAGCGTCCGTATACAGGCCCCTAGAAAGTTTTAAACGTAAGTTTAAGACTGGCCAAACCCACATGTTTAATTGACGCAGTGGGCAGTAACAGTGTGGTTGAATTGGTCTATACCATTCCAGCTCATTTTGTTGGTTAAATCCGAAATTAACAAAAGAATAATATATACACATGAACTTACAAATGAACCAAGGCAATCGTACTGACTATTGACACATGCGTCTTGTCTTGATGTTGAAGGTACGTCTTCATCATCAGCTGGTACTGATTCAGTTTCAACAGATTTCTTCAGGGTATCGTCCTTTGGTTGGTTCTGACAGAAATTAGGTAAACAACAAGGCACAACTGAACATTAGTAATTATATATACCGGATATAGGTTATACTGTGGATTGCTATTTCCCCATGTGAAATCCCACAGGAAAGGGTTGGCTGGTATACATCTCTAGTCATGAATAGAGAGGATGTACTTTGAACCATCTCATCAAATACACTCAATTTTTTATACAATACATGTATGTACAAATTTAGGGAACTCGTTGTCAAGAACTTTCCCCTCTTGTAAAATAATGGGCAAGAATATTCCATGCTAAGCATGACGTGTCCACCAATAAATCGAAAGTAAATTGTGTTTCCATACTTGTACAGACCATGTAAAAAGGCAATTGACCTTTTATCACGGTGCGTCCATTTTTGTCTTGTTGCCCCAAGTACCGGTACGTGTCGGGCACAATCAGTGCGTCTGCGCAACCGCACGATAGCGCGTGTAATCTACCATTGTTGTTTTGCGAGAATCACTGCCCGCGCTGCACATTTGCATGTACGCGTCATCGTGATGCACACTTCAATTTCAACACGGGATCAAACTATTTTTTTTTCTGCAAGCCTCGCTTTAGTACGTTCATTTTAATAGGAGATAAGTGAAGATGGCCGCACCATGCATGACAAAGGTCTATACACAAGCAAAGACGTACATTTGGTTGCATTTTTTATTATCAATAAACTATATGGAGTCATTAACATTGAGGAACTTAATTATGGGTGGCTATATAGCTTATGCAATGAGTGGAAAGTACATGTACAGTACCTTGTTTCAGCAGCAGTGGCACCATATTGGATCATATGGTTGGATCAAGACCTCAAAATATGCATGAGCAAATGAGTCTTCAGGGAAGTTTGCTCCTCAGAGTGATGAAGTGCAGTTGATTTTGCGGATCCAAGTTAACAGCTTGTAAAGGATGGTAATCTATCAGAGAGGTTACGCTTATGACTCCTATTTCTTGTGTCATCCTTGGCTGTACTTCTAGTCCAGTCATACTGCAGCTGGACCTGGAAAAAATTGCAACAGAATTGATTTCAACTGCTATGGGTTCTATAGACACCCAAGTTTAACATATCAAAAGTCCTCAAAAATCCAAGTGTCGGAAAGCCTTCAAATTTGCATAATTATGTTAATTAGTTCCCGCCATAAGCTGAAAATGGAAAAAAATGCATATCTTTAAAACAAAGAGGGCTAGCATGCCCAAAATGGTGTCTATACCCATGTTTTCATGGTCAAGGAGTCCAATGAAGAAAGTAATAACCTTTTAAAAGTATTACGTAACACGGTTCAATGGCCGCCATTACCCAAAAAATCAAATATTGGTATAAACTTGTCATTTGTGGCTCAAAATCAGTAAAATTTGTGTCTATACCCATGTTTTCATGGTCAAGGAGTCTAATGATCATAGAATTATGCTTCCTTTGGTATTGCCTGACACTTTAAATGTTAATGAGCAGCATTGGGTGTCCAATGTTCATAGACGAACAATGCTCATCAGTCTATTCCAGCGGATTGTAAGCAAGTTTATCAATGGGAGAAATCCAGAAATTCTGAACCGTTGAGACTCCTACCCCTTGGTTCCACCATAAAGATGAGTGTACAAGCACTGACCATGATGATAACACTTTTCATGTTAATCTTCTAGGTCCAGTTCTTCTGTAGGTTTGGTAGAATTAGAACAGCTCTGTCCTTTACAGTCACCGCATGCTGCTGTGCAGTCAAGTCCATTTCTCCTGCAGGTGCACTTTTTGGATTCACAACCAGTTTTGCAGTTGCAACGGAACAAGCAAAGAAGGTCTGCAGGTGCAGGTGGCAAGTCAGTTTTCACTGGCAACAGGTTCTGATTCACCATTGCCCAACCCCAATCCAGTGGATTTAAGTCATCGTTTTTCCCCCTCCATTCTTAAATTTGGTAGTAAACTCGCATACTGTGGAACTTGGCAGATGCCTCAGTAGGTGGCAAATTGCGAGCCTCAACATGTTTCGAGCTCTGTAAAGCCTTGTCACTGAAGTTCTTGAATCGGAGTTTATTAAGACCAGTGTTTTGATCTCCGCTGTAGATGAATGCAAGGGCCTTTTCACCAGCATGGATGATGTCCTCTTTCTTTGCGCTTTCCACCATGAATGTATCAGCCAGTTTTGACAATTCATCGGTACGGATCTTGGACAGGCCTACTTGCTTTCCAATGCCATAGAGCCTTGATGTCGTGTCACACCCCAAAAGTGCATGAACAAAAAGCAGCCTTGAGCACACAGCAGGGCCAAGCTCCTCCTTCGACTTCCGGATGATCCACATGCAATTTTTTTTTGATTTCGGCTTTGGCTCGGGTCTGAAGAATAAGGCTCTGCCTTTAGTATCTGCATGGTGAAGAAGTAGCACTATCAGGTCAGTGTCATCCCCAACAAGCACAGTGTCCTTGGAATGGGATGCTGCAATGGCTTCTTGGACGATTAGAAGGTCAGCATCTCCTCTTGCATGTACAATAGTGCAACCAGCCCTCTCAAGGTAGTCCCCAAGAAACTTCAGGAATCTTTGCTTGTTTGCATGGTTGTTTAGAAAGTCTTTCTTCTTCAGGGAAACTACCGTCTCTGGCATCAAGTTCACAGTAGGCCCAGATCCTTGGCCACGTCTTAGATGTGTGACGTCCTTGGTGTTTGGACCGTGACCATAACCGTCGAAGATAACTGTTGCCCTTCCATATCTATTGGTGACATACTTCACATACCGCTTAAAAACTGCATCAAATGTCTCTCCCTTTAGCCATGGCAGACGTTGCAGCAGTGCTCCTCCATCGAGAACATAGTAGACAGGATCAGGAAGAACCTCATTTTCGTTTTTAACCAGCTTCCAGAGTGCGTCTGCCAGTGCTGGTTTGTCTGCTACGCAAGGAAGTGATGAGTTGTCAAATAGCGCAGGCGGATGGGTACATAATTCGTACTTGAAGTATGAGGCAGGATCATCCTTTATACCATTAGTGGCTAGCAGGTTTAGTCTCTGGAAAAGGAGTTGTGGGTCCACTTGTACTTCTCGTCATTGTCAACTGTGATTGCAGCTTTTGATACCAGAGTAACAGCTTGCTTCTTTCTTTGAAAGGAAATGTCTTTAAAAAAATCGTTCTACGCCTAGGAGGGCTCCACAGCGAAATGAGTTTCTTGGGATGCATCGGCCATCTAATGGCGACGATGCCTACAACATACCACTGCCTACTCTTCAAGATGATTCTGAAGAGTAGGCAGTGGTATGTTGTAGGCATCGTCGCTGGTTTCATCATGTACAGCATCATCAAGCTCTGCACCAGTGTCTTCAGAATCATCTGGAAGAGTAGGCAGTGGTATGTTGTAGGCATTAGCAGTTAACATCGTATTGAGTGCAGCAAACACCATTAAATGACCTCGCACAGCCCTAGCAATCGCTTTTCCACTTAGCATGTGTTTCACAGCGTTGTCAGCATAGACAACTTCAAGAACCTGCTCTAGGCCACTTCCTGCCATTAGATGGCCACTAATGGTATAAAGGATGATCCTGCCTCATACTTCAAGTACGAATTATGTACCCATCCGCCTGCGCTATTTGACAACTCATCACTTCCTTGCGTAGCAGACAAACCAGCACTGGCAGACGCACTCTGGAAGCTGGTTAAAAACGAAAATGAGGTTCTTCCTGATCCTGTCTACTATGTTCTCGATGGAGGAGCACTGCTGCAACGTCTGCCATGGCTAAAGGGAGAGACATTTGATGCAGTTTTTAAGCGGTATGTGAAGTATGTCACCAATAGATATGGAAGGGCAACAGTTATCTTCGACGGTTATGGTCACGGTCCAAACACCAAGGACGTCACACATCTAAGACGTGGCCAAGGATCTGGGCCTACTGTGAACTTGATGCCAGAGACGGTAGTTTCCCTGAAGAAGAAAGACTTTCTAAACAACCATGCAAACAAGCAAAGATTCCTGAAGTTTCTTGGGGACTACCCTGAGAGGGCTGGTTGCACTATTGTACATGCAAGAGGAGATGCTGACCTTCTAATCGTCCAAGAAGCCATTGCAGCATCCCATTCCAAGGACACTGTGCTTGTTGGGGATGACACTGACCTGATAGTGCTACTTCTTCACCATGCAGATACTAAAGGCAGAGCCTTATTCTTCAGACCTGAGCCAAAGCCGAAATCAAAAAAAAATCGCATGTGGAACATCCGGAAGTCGAAGGAGGAGCTTGGCCCTGCTGTGTGCTCAAGGCTGCTTTTTGTTCAGGCACTTTTGGGGTGTGACACGACATCAAGGCTCTATGGAAAGAGCAAGTAGGCCTGTCCAAGATCCGTACCGATGAATTGTCAAAACTGGCTGATACATTCATGGTGGAAAGCGCAAATAAAGAGGACATCATCCATGCTGGTGAAAAGGCCCTTGCATTCATCTACAGCGGAGATCAAAACACTGGTCTTAATAAACTCCGATTCAAGAACTTCAGTGACAAGGCTTTACAGAGCTCGAAACATGTTGAGGCTCGCAATTTGCCACCTACTGAGGCATCTGCCAAGTTCCACAGTATGCGAGTTTACTACCAAATTTAAGAATGGAGGGGGAAAAACGATGACTTAAATCCACTGGATTGGGGTTGGGCAATGGTGAATCAGAACCTGTTGCCAGTGAAAACTGACTTGCCACCTGCACCTGCAGACCTTCTTTGCTTGTTCCGTTGCAACTGCAAAACTGGTTGTGAATCCAAAAAGTGCACCTGCAGGAGAAATGGACTTGACTGCACAGCAGCATGCGGTGACTGTAAAGGACAGAGCTGTTCTAATTCTACCAAACCTACAGAAGAACTGGACCTAGAAGATTAACATGAAAAGTGTTATCATCATGGTCAGTGCTTGTACACTCATCTTTATGGTGGAACCAAGGGGTAGGAGTCTCAACGGTTCAGAATTTCTGGATTTCTTGACTTCTCCCATTGATAAACTTGCTTACAATCCGCTGGAATAGACTGATGAGCATTGTTCGTCTATGAACATTGGACACCCAATGCTGCTCATTAACATTTAATGTGTCAGGCAATACCAAAGGAAGCATAATTCTATGATCATTAGACTCCTTGACCATGAAAACATGGGTATAGACAAAATTTTTACTGATTTTGAGCCACAAATGACAAGTTTATACCAATATTTGATTTTTTGGGTAATGGCGGCCATTGAACCGTGTTACGTAATACTTTTAAAAGGTTATTACTTTCTTCATTGGACTCCTTGACCATGAAAACATGGGTATAGACACCATTTTGGGCATGCTAGCCCTCTTTGTTTTAAAGATATGCATTTTTTTCCATTTTCAGCTTATGGCGGGAACTAATTAACATAATTATGCAAATTTGAAGGCTTTCCGACACTTGGATTTTTGAGGACTTTTGATATGTTAAACTTGGGTGTCTATAGAACCCATAACAGTTGAAATCAATTCTGTTGCAATTTTTTCCAGGTCAAGCCAGTATTTCTGATAGATTGACTGGACTAATAGGAATGAAAGTGCCGATTATACCCGATAGTATGCCATATGTCCACTACAAAGAACACATTCAGCTCCCTCACCAGAACATTTGCTACCTTTCCAAACATAGGCTGGTGGTCATCATATCTGTCAATAACCAACATCTGGTTCCTTTTGTACTCAATTCCATCAACTTTGCACCAATTAGCAACAAATATGTCATCATACAATCCTATGTGAAGAGACTCTGAAATAACTTCAGCAAAGTCCAATGACAAAAGCAACACTGATGACCCTGGACCTACTTCCACATGTTTCTCATGATGTGTTTTCTTGGACAACATGTTATAGCACAACTGTATCTGGTGTCTATAAGCAAAGGTTTTGCCGACATTTTGGAAGTTGCAGATTATGTGGGACAATCTCCTCGAAAAGTTGTGTTTAGCTTCAAATCTCATGACCCAGAGATGTAGAAGAGGACCTACTTGTTCGACTGCATGAGGATAATGTGTCATGAAGTGGTGTTTAGGCCTAAGATGTCGATCATTGAACAACTGGAGATAGTATGAGTGGTGATCCCTGATCAAATGCTTTAAGTAGATGAGTTCTTCCTTGCTTATGGTTGGCGCAAATATTAACTGCATGCAGTCCAGTAGAAGAAGAATCAACTCCCAATGAATGTCACCTTCTGGCACCAGCTTCCCAATAATCAGAGGTAGATTGCGAATTAGACACCACATTTGTGCAGCATTTTGTCCTGGTGAAGAATCCGGGTTGTTGACAGCACCCTCACTTAGTGGTACAGGCTTATCCTTTGATTCATGACTGCCATAATTGTAACTCATAATTCTTGAATTCAAAGTGTCCAGAGTGAAACAGCCTTTTCTGATGAGTTCTTTCACCACTAGCTTCACTTCGAGAGGGCAAACCCCTT
This sequence comes from Henricia sp. BOLD:AAB3569, assembly GCA_037783545.1. NCBI lineage: Eukaryota > Metazoa > Echinodermata > Asteroidea > Spinulosida > Echinasteridae > Henricia > Henricia sp. BOLD:AAB3569. Next base: position 508,455 of record JBBELK010000008.1, read on the forward strand.
CAAGCATATCATGCATTATATCAAAGGCTGCATTGTTTACTACGTGAAAATAAGGTAGTTCATTAAGGGGGCATGGACCTTTAATTCCAGTGGTCTGCAAGTGGTTTCGCTGAAGGTCAATTTCATAGTTCTCCCTTGTCCGTAAGTAATCAGGATTCTCTGTTGTAGCATACCACACTTCATTCCGGTGCATTTTGCATCTCCGACAAAGATAATTCGCCGTAAAGCCTTCAGCCATGCCAAAGAGTGAGTGGATTCCTAAGTTATCACCCACCACCTGAGCAATCACAACTTTGACAACTCCATGGAACTCTGAAGAATGTACCTCTAGTCCATCTGTGCAAAGGTCCTTCAAGTCCCTGATTAGTGGTTCAAATAATTGTCCATATCCAAAATGTTTACTGTAACCACTGTTGAACAGCATAAGCAGGAATATACTGCTAAGAACAGACCGAAGTTTCGGTGGTACATTTAAAATGGAAAAGTACACACCAGTTAATTTATGAATACCAGCCTTTGGACTCAGAGGATTTGTTACTTCAAAGTCATCAATGTATAGAACTAGTTTAATTGTTCTCTTTGACGAAAAAAGGTTGCTTTCTTGGCACAACCGTCCATCATGAAAATCTCTAAAGCAGCCATCCTCACTTGGTACATGGGTATCCATCGTTTTCCAAATGTTTCCATCCTCCAGTAACATTTTCAAAATAGCTTTAACTGGTATATACTGAAGAGTTAACTGATGTACTGTTTGCTGGATGTTACCTGTGATTAAATTGTTCCGTTGAAAATATCCAACTCCAATTGGTACCTCACAAGGCTTGATAAAACTCTTACAGCTTTCAAAGTATTTCCTCTGCCTGTACGCTGTTGAAAATGTTCCATATGGATTCTTAATTATTGGGTTTTCAAAACACTGCATCAATTGAACAAATTCCGGATCTTGCTTCTCGATTCCTTTCGTCTCAGCAAAACCGATAGTTTTCATTTGAAGGAAAGTTACAATGTCAGATGTCAAATCCGAGGAATTATTGACAACTCTTGTTACAGTTGACTGCACCACACTACTGGAAGCTAATAACTCTGCAACCACTGAAGCTGCTTTTTCTTCAATTTCAGCCTCCCCGAATTCATCCCAATATTGTAAGGTCTCACGAGCACCTGCATCATCATCATCATCACCACCGTCATCATCCCCATCGTTTTCATCAGAGTCCAAAAGAATCTCATCTTCTTCATTGTGATGTCTGTTACCAACTTGGTTATAACCAACTGCATCAAACTGGTCATCTCCATGTTTTGAAATTAAGTGGCGAGTGAAAGTGGTGATGTATTTATCGAATGTTCTTTCACATCCGCTCTGGCTACATACTACCTTCTCAGTAAATATGTGGCCATCTAAGCACTTATGGAGGTTTCTTAAGTGCCACAGCAAATTTGCAGTGTCCCCCTGGATGATGTTCCCACATTTTGGACATATGAAACCCATGTCAAGAACTACATGTACTTGGTATTCACCTCCTCAGCATGCTGATCTGCCAACGAACACAAACGACGTTTAAGTTTAAGCCTGCGTCCTGGGATAGGAACCATTTCCTTGAGTAGTTCTTCTTCCCCTGCCAACAGCACGAAGGCCTCCTTGTCAATTTCACTTTCTGAAAGAGAATGAAAAAGAAAAAGTTATGTAGGGGGGGGGGGGGGGGGGTGTATTGTCTGTGCCGACAACTCTTTTTCCACTTCCCTATGGTAAGAGTTGAAAAGTGATCAGAATTTTTTACAGAAATAATCCGTTTGTCCAAAATTGGGATAATTTATGCAATTCATTTACTATTATTTACACTTTATGATGAAATGTCTGTCCACGTTATGAACGATAAATCTTGCAGATGATCCTCCATTATTTCTTGAATACCAATAATTCTTCTCAACCTTTTTGTGGACAATGTTTGACGCTTCCCGGCCCACTCCCGCCTCCCTACCCCCCTCCCCCATAGCTACGCCGCTAAACGCAGCCCTATCGTCGCTTGTCGCATCCCACACGCGCGCTCGTAAGCACGTGACGTGAGCGAATGCCCAAGCGCAGTTTTAATTTGCGCGCACAAGTTTTAAATCTGCTTGCGCAATTTCAGATTTCAGATTTAAGATTTAAGATTTAAAAAACATTTAAATTGAAAGTGCTGGGCCAGTACAAAAAGAGCATAGCATATATCAGCTAAAAACAGGCCTCTGCCTTTCAGTATTTGGAAGTACATTGTACGTTAGACCCAACTAGTAATTACACCAAACGAAAAAACATCCAGTCTAGCCCTGGCCTTCTAGGCCGATTTTGAAAATTACAGCGCCTATGTAGGCTACATCATGTAGGCTATATTGTGAGCAAATGAAAAATGTATGAAATTATATGGCCAGCGTCGATGAAACAGCAGTTTAAAAAAAAAAGCTATACAAACTTGTGATCATCATGCTTATGACCTATGTAGGCCTATGCCTGGGCCCAATTTCATGGAACCTGGGCCCAATTTCATGGAACTAGCTGTTACTAGTTTTAGCACAAAAATTTGTTTAGCACAGAATTTCTTTGTAAAATGGGTGTCTACCGGGAACAGTAAATACATATCTCAGACAATTTTGGCTGGCAACCCAGTTTTGTAAAATAAAGCAAAGAAATTCTGTGCTAAACAAATTTTTGGGTATTTATTTCGTATACATTGAACAAAGATTCTAAGGAAATCACCTTCTGGAATCAACAGATAATGTAATTTTAAGATATACTTCCCACTTGCACTTTTGTCGCAAATGTTGCTTTTCTGTAGAAAAATCACATTTTCTCCTTCAAAAATTTCCTTCAGTTAGTGCACAAGATAACCATTCACACGCACGCGCAGAGCCCTCTGTTGTCGCGCTTACGCATAGACCACTCACCGCGTCATTTTGTGCATTACTTTATGCAGTAATTTTATCATTTATTTATCTCAGAATTAAATGCAACATTTGCTACAGAAGTGCAAGTGGGAAGTATATTATCTTAGAATTTGATGATCTGTTAATAGGGACTTGGGAAAAAAATTTTGATTGAAAATATCATCTCACATTACAGATTATTTTCTGTAAATTCCAAAACAGCATTCATTGCATATCTCGTGGTAGCCGAGATATGCGTCTTAGGAATCGGCCGTTTTCCCGCGAAATCGTGTTTGTAAACTGATTAGGAGAGAGCTCGAAGAATGCGATGTAGTATGAAGCGCCCCCACAGTGATATATTGCGCCAAGCCAGCGAAGAATTCTTCAACTTCAAGTCCGATTATTCTTAGTTCAACATGCTGTCTCGTTTTCTGCTCAACTAAAGCTTTGTCAGGAAAGCCTCAATGCAACAGGAGTACATACATGTACCGGTTCACGCGCGCGCGCAGCGCCCTCTGTTGTCGCGCTTACGCACAGACCGCTCGCCACGTCATTTTGTGCATTACTTTATGCAGTAATTTTATCATTTATTTATCTCAGAAATGCAACATTTGCGACAGAAGTGCAAGTGGGAATTAAGTATATCTCAGAAATCGATGATCTGTTGATTCCAGGAGGTAATTTCATTCAAATCTGTGTTCAATCATGGAGGGAGTCTTTTCCTACCTCCATGCATGGTTCAAGGTATACGAAAAAAATACCCACATTTTTTTCAACATCTAATCCTTATTCTTGCACTTCCAGATTAGTTTTGTTAATGTCAGTGAAAAAAGAAAATGGAAAGATGACTAGAATAACCATGGTCCTATACATGTATGTACCTCCATGGAATAACGTACAGCAACGGCTAATTACTGCAAGTACAAGTGCACGTGTGGGTGCGATGTATTCCACGGGAAAAATTTGTCAGAGTTGTCCCAGTTTTTCCTGGCCGTAGGTGCAGAAAAATCAATCCCATTTCCCTGCAGCATAAGCAGCAGTATTCCTTTACATCCCCCAAGTCGGTAGGTATTGCTTAAAAATTTGATTTCTGTTAAAACGTCTGCATTGTATTAAATTGGTACATGTTCAGCGAAAAAAACGCGTCGCGAACCACTAGTCATTCCGGACAGCTAGTGGGAAAAAAACTTGTGCAACTGGTAATCTGCCTATAATGCCTGTGGAGATGGGTACCAGTTGATGCATATTGTTTTCCTACTGTGCTTCCGGACCCACGCGCATTATACACATCGTAAAAAAAGTTAGTTCCCTTCTCGATGTTAAACCATGGAGCTAGCTCCATGTAACTCAAAAACTATTTTATTGTTTTTTGTCATTCAAAAAGCGATGTGTACACCAATGTCTTACACACACAATGAGTGGTTTCTTGTAGCCAGTAAACACCGTGTTCACTAAGAAATCACGCATTTTTAAAACCAGCCAAAATTGTACGTCAAATTGTATTGAGGAACAGGAGCAAAATATCAGTAAAAACACATCACACGATTTTGGTTGGCAACCCAGTTTTGTAAAATAAAGCAAAGAAATTCTGTGCTAAACAAATTTGTGCTAACGGGTTCCATGAAATTGGGCCCTGATCTGCTGCAGCTGAGATAATTTGTTGCTTTTAGTTTTAGTACACAGATGAAACTAGCCTAGGCCTGCCTGCCGCCTGCGCGTACTGGGCGATCATTTTTGGCTTTTTGCTGCCGTTCTGGCATGTCTGACACACCCCCTCTGTCATGTATGTCCTACACGTGCTTAAAACGAATTTGAAGGGGGAGGAAGTGTTGTACTAGGAACGACAAACTTTCAGAGGTGGATTCCCGCGCGCATTACGGCGGCAATGCACACGCTGTTCCAATAAGCGACACGCTCCCTCCTATTCGCATGAGTATGATCACACAAACAGGAGGAGGAAGTTGTGTATTTACAATCAACACTTTGGGCGCCATGTGTGCCATGCATGGCGGCCTGGGCGCGGCGCTAGCATGCGTACGTACGTACGGATGTGGCTGAGCCATGCATGATATAGCGATGATGATGATGATGATGCACTCAGCTAGCTCAGTCATAGGCCTAGGCCTATATCATTTTCTCATCATGTTCTGTTTAATGTCTACATAATGTACTAGTATTAGAATAAGGGGTTTAACTATGTTTTATGTTATTTTACGAGCCGTATGAAGCCTACAATGTACACAAACCATATACAAATTATGCCTAATTAGGCTTACCTTTAAATACATCGATGAGACAGCCCATCCCCCAGAGCTCCAGTTTCTCTTGGACAAACTCGTCCATAATTGTTCGACGGTATACGTTGCCGACGTGCAGGCGTCCGGTACGCAGTATATACACTGATATCCTCACTGATCGTTGCCGGTATCCTAGCTGATTTCCCCTTTTTTTCAAAGCATACAGAGGCCTAGCCTAAGCGCCAGTTAGCTACGGTAGCAAGTATATTGACCACGTCGCGTCGGTTGCCGGTACGTACGTGTGCGCGTGCCGGACCGGTGGCGTGATGTGTAGTCGATGATCTGACGTGACGGTATACAATGTACGAAACCCGTCCGCGTGACGTATAATACGCGGCGACTACATTATACAGTCAGTACGTGTATCGGTCAACGTGAAACTTAACAGTTTGACTGAATTCCGAGTCAGTTTTCAATAACTAGGTAAACTAGTCGATATTTTGACTAAGTTGTTATAAGAGTGTAGACTTGCTCAAGTTTGACCTCCCGTGTTTGGTCTGCAATGCGCAGTGCTCCCTCTGTATTGGTGGCTAGTGCGCTGCCCATTGCAAACCAAACACGAGCAAGTCTAGGTAAAACGGTTGTATAAAAACAGTGTTTTTCACAGTTTTGGTAAAATACAAAGTAAATTATGTTAAAATCAAAGTAATAACTTTTTAAAAATTCATTTAAAGAAAAAAAAATCAAGTTTGCTGAGCACCAGGGATTGTATATCTTTAAATTCAGTAAAAATGAATTGCCATTTATTCCACTTTCATTGCTTTCTTTAATAGGAAAGAACTGGCCCTGAATGGGCCGATGTCAACATCCCAGGATCTAACAAGACGGTTGCAAATTGAAGTACTCGAAAAGGTTAAGGGGTCTGTCTTTCCAGAACTGATGGAGCACTTCAGGGAGCAAGACGTGGCAGAAGAAGATGACCATGGAAGTCAACTTATTAAGATGATTTGTTCACTTTTTTCCCGAACAGTCCTTCACCACCATGGACGCCTGTACACTGAGCGATACATTAATGAAAACAAAGTCTCTAGACGACACAAGCTAACGAAAACGATTTTATTTCTAGGACAATAAGGCACTCAAAGAAACAAGGGAGTACTACAGATCGAGCTCTGGAAGTGCCATCCGACTTGTTGAGATCCTGATAATTTAGCGCAGAATGGCAACATTTTGCACTGAATACAATGTATTTCATCATCCTGCGATAAGTTATCTCGGGATCTCAACAAGTCGGATGGTACTTTCAGAGCTTCGTATTACTTGTTCCGCAAAATGAGTACACAAAGGAATTGTCCATGAAAGCCTTCTTTGCCCAGATTCCAGACAATATGGCGATGTCCATGTTACACGGTGTCACTGAAGTTGCCATTCTTTGTGAAGCTTGTATCTGATTTTGCTTTTGTTGGATCACCTATATTTACATGTATTGCATGCAGTGCTATGCACATGGGTAAAGTTATGTACATTTTTTGTCACACTGTGTTGGACTTACTTTCGGGCATGTGCAGTTTTTATGGTGTTGAACACCAGAAAGTTGTTCAAGACCAGGGGCCAATTTCATAAAACATGTTAGCACCCGATTTTTGATTAAGCGGTTAATGGCATTTCATAAAAGTATTTAGCAGTCGTTTTTTGCTTAAAACCCTTATTTAGCAAGCCAAATCGCATGTTAACGCCGCTTGAGCAAATGTTTGTGCTACGCTTTATTAAGCATAACATGTTTTATAAAATTGGCCCCAGCTGTGGCATGATCTCCACCAATAGGAATGCACAAATTGTCCAAGGTATAGACTGCCGAAGTGAATACGTCATCTTTTGTTAGTTGTCAAGGCATTGGCTCTACACTAAAAATCACTGAACCGTGTCTCTGTGCTTTTGCAATGGTGTTCAGAGCCAATTGCCATGGCAACCCACGTCACCCTTCGGCTGTCTATTTATGATGTAGAAGCTAGTTTACAAGCGTGTTCCACCTAAACATCAAGATTAATAGGTGGGTGGTGCCATCGGCAGCCAACGACCACAGACACTTACTCTTCACGAAAGAGTACCTCTGGGATCTTTAAGTGCGTTACTCAACACATTGGACCAAAGGCTTTCCTTCTAGTTCTGAAAGATGAGCAATTGTGGTTAAAGGAGTGTGACCCACCCATTTTTTCCCATGGATGTTGAATTTTCATTCTGTACATTTTAAGGATGTCGTTAAAAAACCACAAAAGTTTTGCACACTTATTTATCAGGATCCATAAAGCAATGCAGTAAATTACGCCAATATTTTGGCTTCCACGCCCAAATTGGAGATGGCAAATTTCCTGTTTTCTTTCCATGGATAGTATTTCGGGGATGTTCTTTTGTGTTCCTTGGGCGGAGAGGACAGGAGTAGGGGATTGTGGGGGATGGGATGCCTTCAGGGAATGGGTAAAGATTGTGAAATGTTTTGCTTGCATGTTTACAGGAAGGAAATGTTGTAGTACTTTTGCTTTAAAAAATGACATTAAATTAGAAATACATTTATTTCAATTTGGAATATTTGTCATTCTACGTTTTTTTTCCACTGTATATTTATTTTAGAGAATGAGGTTGGGTGGAATTAAAAATACTCGAAGTTAAAAATATGTTCATACTGCTTCTCCACCTTAATATTTTATTATACCAAGGAAAACAACCTCTATGATACATCTTTTGCAGGAGTTTACCGGAACAGTGTCCAGTAAATTTCCTTGCACTGTGTCTTCATCACTGTTTATAATGACCGGCCGGCACTGTATAGTTCCATACAGGATTCAGTTTTCCTCAATTGTAATCAACGATTTGACTAAAGATTAGAAACAGTTCAACTTCTAGGCCCCAATTATCATTTACAAAAAAAAATAACAACGGACTGAATGTCTGCGTATAGCCGGGAAACCACCCTAAAAAAAGGCCTAAATTTGAGATTTCTGAACTGAACATTGCTTTGCAAAATTCCTCATTAAAATGCCAGTTTTAAATCCATTATGTATTGAGTACCGTTACATTTTTGCATGGTCCCTCCCAAATTTAAATTACAAAAAAATTAATTGGATAATCGTGCCTGGATGGGAAATAATTCCGTTTATACTGCTGGCCTGGGGCCAATTTCATAAAGCTGTTTAGCAGAAATTTTGGCTTAATCAAAAATGTGTTCGCTTTTATATAAAAATGGGTCAGTAGTCAAAATTGCATGTCAATTTGTGTTTTTCACAAGAATATCTGCTATTCTTGCTAAGAACACAAATTCACAAACAATTTTGACTATTAACCAATTTTTATAAAGCAAACAAAATTTTGATCTAATTAAGCTATTTTTTTTGCTAAACGCAATTATGAAATTGGCCCCTGGTCTCATTATACTACTGGAGATCCATACTAGTTACATGTAGTACTAGCATGATGACTAGGCCTATTCTTGATAAAAACCATGTCCAACTTCAAATTCAAGCATGGATCGAAGGAAACAACACGATTCAAGTAAAAATGGCAAGTAAATGCATGCTAAAAGTAGTCCTACCAGTATTTCCTATTTTGGAATGAGGATTACAGACCAAAATATGTTTTCAAATACCGAGAATATCGCCACGCGCACACATAAACACTATGACATCCGGGTACTTTTCGCGTGCAGTTGCCACGGCATAACATGGCGCATGGAGCTCCACGGTGGGCCGGCGGCTTTGTACACAAGGCATGGCGACTACGCACTCTAGCCTTACGGCTTATACAACTCTATGCACGCAACCCCCTTTCGCTGCAATTTAATAGGTACATGTAGTTTTGTATTAACATGTTATTTGGCTCGCCTAAGTACGCGCGCGCGCTCGTCTAACATGACACATACACAGTGGCCTATAGCCTACATTATTTTGTCAAGCATTTTGAACAGTTTAAGAACGAAAATGTTGCTTTGTTTATCCTTTGCTTTGCCGGATTTTAAACTTATCAGTGGCGGATTTAGCCTCATTAAAATGCAGAAATACATGTAGGCCCTACAATGAATTTCAGGGGGCTGTAGCCCCCGGTTTTTCCTTATATTTCGAACATCAGTGCATTGACAAAGCCAACATTGCCAAAGGGCAATGACAAAAATAGTATTAGTAGGCCTAACCTGCCAAGTTAGGCTGAATTAAGCATATAATTCTCCTCCCGGTCATTGATGCAACCAACAGGAACAAGACTACCGCCATGACCGCTAAGCCTGGCCTAGTAATATATACGATAGGCTCTAAGCTGGTCTTTTCCCGATATTTAGCATGTTTAGGGTGGCCAAAACAGAATTGCAAGGAGTATGAAACAATTAAAAATCAATTGGCGATGAAAATAAATGCATGGCAATCTTACCTGGAGGTTAAAAGCTCACTAAATTCTTGGTTGAAGGCGCAGCCCGCCGACTTCTTTTTGCTTCACTCCGGTCGACCGCACAGTATTTCAGCAAATAACGACTCGGTCGACGCGACGCGATAGAGCACTAGGGCGGGTAAGCCAATAGCCAATGGAGTTTGCCCTTTCCGCGTCATTGTAAATGACGCATGCGCAAAATGCAAGACTGAATTTAGCAAATTTTAAAAAGTTGAATCAACAAAGGGAAATGGTTGCATTAACAAATGTCAACTGTTGAAACAACACTTTCCAACATTTATCAAGTTGCATTGTCCCAACAACAGAATATAGTTAAAATTCAACACTTTATTTTTAAGAGTGTACTTGGGTCAAAATTGTTACATCTTTGTGACTGTTATAACATACAGGTTCTGCTAGACCATCCTCCATTTGTCGGGTTTAGTAATTTTAGTGTATTTTTAGGTGATCGGGCCAACAGCCCGATCACCTATTACTCTCGTACGATTTCTTTTTAGGTGATCGGGCCAACAGCCCGATCACCTATTACTCTCGTACGATTTCTTTGTCTTTTTTTTTTTTTTTCCTTTTCTTTTTCCACTCAAACGTTTCCAGAGGTTTTCTTCAAAACGGTTCAAGCTATCAACTTCAAACGTGGTAGGAACATCAACCCCAATGTGAAGGTGTGCATACAAGTGTGACGTCATTGTGACGTCATCAGGTATCAAATTACAAACCAAAAATGACCAAAATATGTATGTTTTAAAATGCTTCCGTCTGGAAAACCACGTGACCCATGATCTTTGTATTTGGTAGGCTTATATATCAGATCATGGCCAACAATTTTCTTCGTGTGGGCATTTTCATCTGACCCTTCCTTCTGTGGTCAATTTGAGGTCAAAGTTCAACGAAAACGAAAATCTCAATTTTTGCACTTATTGAGCAACAATGCCCATCAAACCAAGCTGAATCTTTAAGAAACTAAGTACAGGCATAGGTCCTATGGCAGACTTTCACCAGCGTGTATAATATTATGATGGTATCAAGCGTGACGTCATCGTGACGTCATCAAGTATCAAATTACACCTCCCAAAAAAACAAAATATGCATATTTTAAAATGCTTTCATCTCAGAAACCACGTGACCCAGGATCTTCGTATTTGGCAGGTTTATAGATGACATTCTGTGCTACAACTTTCTTTGTGTGGGCATTTTCATCTGACCCTTCCTTCTGGGGTCAATTGGAGGTCAAAGTTCAACGAAAACGGAAATCTCAGTTACACTTACCAGTAACAATGCCCATCAAACCAAGCTGAATCGTTAGTAAATTATATACAGACATAGGCCCTACGGCAGACTTTCACCAGCATGTATAGTATCATAATGGAATCAAGTGTGACGTAATCATGACGTCATCAGGTGTCAAATTACAAAAATTCAAAGGTTATTATTTTCAAAATTCATATCTCAAGAACCGTAATAGATACTTGAACAATTCTTTCACAACATGATAAGTCTAAATGAACTGAACAAATCATACGATGTCATGACCCCTGTGTGACGCCTACTTCCGGTCCAAACCGGAAGTTGTTCGAAAATGTGAAATTTTTTAGCATTTTGAATGCAAATAGATTCAAAGTGGTAGTGAATTTGACCATATTTCTACGGAACGAAATGTTTCCACACATGTGGACCTTTTGACTATACCATTGGTGACGTCATTACATGGACGGTGGTTACGTAATGTGGTGTCAAATTACGCTAATTTGGAGCTGAGATGTTTTAAAATGCTGTATCTTGAAAACTACAACAGATATTGGTATGATTCCTTCGCCACATTTAAGAACTTGATGTTCAACATATTGTTCAACAATTTGTGCACAAAATTGTGACGTCATGATGTCGTCACAGGTGTCGCATTACAATATTTCAAAGGTTATTATTTCAACAATTCATATCTAAAAACGGTGCAAGCTATCAACCCCCCAGCTATGGCGGATATGCAGGGAGGAGATATTAGTTACCGGATTAGTGTATACAGCAGCCGATTTCACGAAACTGTACGCAATTGCGCAAGTCCACTTACGCCATAAGTTATTGCGCAAGTAATGGCGTAAGTGGACTTGCGCAATTGCGTAAAGTTTCGTGAAATCGGGTGCTGAACTTCCATTTTTGCCATTCCACAGGTGAACGTCTGAAATTCATCACAAAATGTTCATTTAGCCCGATCACCTGGCGTTTGTAACAACAAACGTCATACCTCTAGTTTTTTTTCTTTTTCTTCTTCCACTCAAACGTTTCCAGAGCTTTTCTTCAAAACGGTTCAAGCTATCAACTTAAAACTTGGTAGGAACATCAACCCCAATGTGAAGATGTGCATACAAGTGTGACGTCATTGTGACGTCATTAGGTATCAAATTACAAACCAAAAATGACCAAAATATGCATGTTTTAAAATGCTTCCGTCTGGAAAACCACGTGACCCATGATCTTCGTATTTGACAGGCTTATATATCAGATCATGGCCTACAATTTTCTTCGTGTGGGCATTTTCATCTGACCCTTCCTTCTGGGGTCAATCTGAGGTCAATCTGAGGTCAAAGTTCAACGAAAACGAAAATCTCAATTTTTGCACTTATTGAGCAACAATGCCCATCAAACCAAGCTGAATCTTTAAGAAACTAAGTACAGGCATAGGTCCTATAGCAGACTTTCACCAGCGTGTTTAATATTATGATGGCATCAAGCGTGACGTCATCGTGACGTCATCAAGTATCAAATTACACCTCCCAAAAAACCAAAATATGCATATTTTAAAATGCTTCCGTCTCGAAAACCACGTGACCCAGGATCTTCGTATTTGGCAGGTTTATAGGTGACATTCTGTTCTACAATTTTCTTTGTGTGGGCATTGTCATCTGACCCTTCCTTCTGGGGGTCAATTGGAGGTCAAAGTTCAACGAAAACGGAAATCTCAGTTTTTACACTTACCAGTAACAGTGCCCATCAAACCAAACTGAATCGTTAGTAAATTAGATACAGACATAGGCCCTATGACAGACTTTCACCAGCATGTATAGTATCATGATGGCATCAAGTGTGACGTAATCATGACGTCATCAGGTGTCAAATTACAAAAATTCAAAGGTTATTATTTTCAAAATTCATATCTCAAGAACCGTAATAGATACTTGAACAATTCTTTCACAACATAAGTCTAAATGAACTGGACAAATCATACGATGTCATGACCCCTGTGTGACGCCTACTTCCGGTCCAAACCGGAAGTTGTTCGAAAATGTGCAATTTTTTAGCATTTTGAATGCAAATATATTCAAAGTGGTAGTGAATTTGACCATATTTCTACGGAACGAAATGTTTCCACACATGTGGACCTTTTGACTATACCATTGGTGACGTCATTACATGGACGGTGGTTACGTAATGTGGTGTCAAATCACGCAAATTTGGAGCTGAATTGTTTTAAAATGCTGTATCTTGAAAACTACAACAGATATTGGTATGATTCCTTCGCCACATTTAAGAACTTGATGTTCAACATATTGTTCAACAATTTGTGCACAAAATTGTGACGTCATGATTTCGTCACAAGTGTCACATTACAAGATTTCAAAGGTTATTATTTCAACAATTCATATCTCAAAACGGTGCAAGCTATCAACCCCCCAGCTATGGCGGATATGCAGGGAGGAGATATTAGTTACCGGATTAGTGTATACAGCAGCCGATTTCACGAAACTTTACGCAATTGCGCAAGTCCACTTACGCCATAAGTTATTGCGCAAGTAATGGCGTAAGTGGACTTGCGCAATTGCGTAAAGTTTCGTGAAATCGGCTGCTGAACTTCCATTTTTGCCATTCGACAGGTGATAACAACATCTGAAATTCATCACAAAATGTTCATTTAGCCCGATCACCTGGCGTTTGTAACAACAAACGTCATACCTCTAGTTAGGTTTAATTCTGTTAGTTTTCTGTTGTTTTTTTTTTTTGCTATGACTGACCACTGTGGTCAGTCAAGCAGAACCCACCATGCAGAGCCAGCCCGTCACTAGCGCGTCTGGCTCTGCTAGTTCCATTGTTCCCGGTGACGAGCCCTTTCAGGGCGTCACCAGGAACATAGACCATGGGACGAAGGAGCAAATTCCTTCTAGAAAATCATTTTCGTGCTCTTACCCGAGGTACATGTAGTTGATAAAACTTTCACAAGTTGATCGTGAGGACATACTAAACAACATTTCCGATGTTCACCTTTGCAAAAGTGGCACTCTTTCGAGTAAAATGTAAAACTTTTCTCGATTTTCTCAGGCGAAAAGGCATAATACATACAACGACTGAATGTGACTGAGGACCGGCTACCGTCGTGTTTAAAATACGTCATGCATTTTAGTGTTGTCTATGTAAAATATGAATTAGGGGAGCGTAGGGCTACAATCCTGGCCAAAATGGTTGGGCCACCTCCCCTTCACCCCCGATCAATGTTGTTACTCCGCGCTGGAGCACAGACCGCGCGGAAATCAAACAACATTGAACGGGGGCCGGGGGGCCCAGCGAGTTTTGGCCAGGATTGTCTGAATTTTTACAGAAACTGTGGAATGAGAAACAGCATTGCGCGGAGGTTTGGGCAACATTATTTATTTGTTTTTTGTATCTATGTACTTATTTACTATTTTTGTTTATCTTTTCCCCAAACGACACAGCACATCGCTTTCGTATTGGTGGATCACATGCATGCAAAACAAGTTCTTCAAATCAAAGTTCAGTTTGGAAATAAATTTCAAAGTATTTCATCAGTTAATGAAAAACTATAACCAGAGCGAGATCTGAACTCGGTCCCTCTATTTGATAATCCCACTTTTGTCTAGTGGGATTCGAACCTGCGATGCTCGCTTTTCAAAGGCTATGTCTTAACCGTTAGACCACACAGACTACCCGCTTGGTGCTACCAAGGATTCGAGTTCCGGACGGGGAGTGGGAACCCAGTGAATGACGGCACGGAGATGGAATCCTGGTGCGGGCCTCAAGTTGGAGTTGCAGTCTTTACCGGCCAGTGATCAGCTGCTCAGCGCAGTGCAAGTGGAGAATACCCGGTGGTGCTGTCACACCCGTTTGGATCTACGTATATGTGCATGTGTTTTCAAAGAACAGTGGTAATTGACCAGCGCTGTAAGGTGGGACTATTTAGTTTCGTTCGGTACATAGATCAAATGCCTTTACATTCTTCCCTTGCATTCCTTTCCCTCCAGAAATTTACATATCAATTGACTACTTTTGCATTTAAGAGGGCATTCTGGCGTGTTTCGCCACTTCAGGCTTATGCACTCTCACTGAATGTCTATTGCTCCATGTTTGTATACACTACACATACGTTATTCCCAGTATACGCTGCAGTCTCGACTTATCTGCAAGAACTCTGGTTCTCGATTTTCCATTATTGAACTAAAAATAGTCTTCTAGGCGAAGGATTTGGCCAGACCAGGGCAACTGACAAACCAGTTATAGACAACTCACTGCGCCCTTAACGGAGAGATCGGATCCCTGTGCGGCCCGGCCTCCGACTATACGGTTAGCAGGACGCCCCGGAGAGTTACACGAACGGATACGTAAGATCTGCATTGCCGTCGATAGCGAAACGGGCTGGGCAACGGTGTAATATATGGACACTAATTAAAACTGGGGTTTTTTCTTGGGATCAACTTCAAATCAAAGGAAAAGACCTTTTTTCACAATGAGATCGAAAACGTAAAAGGCAAGATGGCACCGACACTTCTTCACCGGATCCTGCCTGCCTTCATCATTTTCCAGGTGCACACAATTAATACTTTGTTTTCTTCAGCATGTTTCATTGTGTACTGGAGCCGCGATCCCATGCTGTCTCAATAAATAAAGTTAAACTTATTTCATGTGGTTATTTGAGTCTGTGTATAGTACGAAACTGTTTTTCATGCGTATGAGCGCAGCGAAGGAGCATTGAAAATTTAGTTTCGTTCGGTACATAGATCAAATGCCTTTACATTCTTCCCTTGCATTCCTTTCCCTCCAGAAATTTACATATCAATTGACTACTTTTGCATTTAAGAGGGCATTCTGGCGTGTTTCGCCACTTCAGGCTTATGCACTCTCACTGGATGTCTATTGCTCCATGTTTGTATACACTACACATACGGTCGATCTTTCGTGACATTCACAACTGCTGCCACCTAATATAGTTGATATTTGTAATGGCTTTTGCAATATTCTGTTAGAAACTCGTTCAACTTGGAACTCTTATTAATGTTTTGTGTATTTTTGAGAGTAGAATCAGTTAATTGGAATCGAGTTGAAGGGAACCGGACCTTGTCCGAAGGGCCTCAAGGGCCTTAATTGTTGAATCATCAACTCTAGATGCACGTTTTTTTTGTTTGTTTTTTTTCATGCTTTGATTTTTTATAGCACATCGGAATCTTTCATGCGTACGATTTTGTTTTTTCGTGTGTAGAGTGAATGGTTATGCAAAACGATTTCTTACCGTTTTAACTTTTCTGAAATCTCGATCTTTGGTGTCATTCACAACTGCTGCCACAATAATATAGTTGATATTCGTGAATGGCTTTTGCAATAATCCGTTAGAAACTCGTTCAAAAAGTTGGAACTCTTATTAATGTTTTTAAGTAATTTTTAGAGTAGAATTAGTAATTGAAGCGAGTTGAAAGGAACCGGACCTTGTCTTAAGGGCCGTAATTTGTTGCATCATCAACTCTAGATGCACGTTTTTTCATGCTCTGATTTTCATAGCACATCGGAATCTTTCATGCGTACGATTTTGTTTTTTCGTGTGTAGAGTGAATTGTTATGTAAAACGATTTCTTACGGTTTTAACTTTTCTGAAATCTCGATTTTTGGTGTCATTCACAACTGCTGCCGCAATAATATAGTTGATATTCGTGAATGGCTTTTGCAATAATCCTTTAGAAACTCGTTCAACTTGGAACTCTTATTAATGTTTTTATGTATTTTTGAGAGTACAATTAGTAATTGGAAGCGAGTTGAAGGGAAACGGACCTTGTCCGGTCTGAAGGGCCTTAAGGGCCGTAATTGGTTGAATCATCAACTCTAGATGCACGTTTTTTCATGCTCTGATTTTCACAGCACATCGGAATCTTTCATGCGTACGAGTGTTAATTGTTGTTATACATTAACGAGAGCCGAAAACGGAAAGTACATTACATTGTCTTTAGCTTTTTACTTAATGATCAAGTTCGTCCGATTTTTATTCCCATGTAAAAATATTCAGTCGGACAATTCTGCAGTTAGTCCTTTTACTTATCTCTCATTCACATAGTCGGAATAATGTTAGTCTGGTACCCGGACCAAAAATTTGACTAGACTGAATTCAGTCGTTGTATGTGGAGCGGGAACCAGTCTAGTATAATGTACAACTCGGGTATTAGCATTGCAGATAATCGGTTTAATTCGTTCCTTTTACGCACTCGAAGAATCCACCTTAGGGCGCTCATAAGTGTTTCCCTTGAGCTTACCCCTCTTTAACAAATTTCAATTGTTTCAAAAACCCGGGAACAAACCTAGGTAATGTGGCAATGATAAGGGGAGTGCGCCTCTTTTTGATGTCCTAGGATGCACCCACGTTTCCTCCTATAAACAAAGATAAAATAAAGGAGGTTTTTCGTGGCCTCCGAGCGCCAGTAGTTTTTTACTGCTTGGACTGACGTCAAAAGCATTGCTATGTTCCTGGGCGAGTTCTCGATCCCAGAGATTTCTCTGATTGTCGTAGCACATGGAAATCTTTTATGCTTACGAATTCTGCCTTTTCGTGTTGTGTTCTAACAATCTCGATGAAAATTTGTCACATGATAGACCTTTTCGTTTTGTAAACACCAACAATGTACTAAACCAGTGTATTACTCTTACTATTACTTGTTTAAATGTAGCCTATGTTGTTTGAGTTGTTGAAAGCCGGACGATGTCCGAAGAGCCTAAAGGGCTTGGTTCCAGATGGTTACCACAGGACATAATGTAAGCATTGAAGGCATGCTTATGCCCGAGAGCCACCGAGGTTTCTAAAGTTTTTAGTCATCGAGACTGGTCTTGTGTTTTCTGTCATATTCGCTGTATAGTGACTTGGTTATATATTGTTTGTATAGATTGGAGACATTCAGTTCATTGTGTACTGGAGCCGCGATCCCATGCTGTCTCAATAAATAAAGTTAAACTTATTTCATGTTCTGTGTGTGGTTATTTGAGTCTGTGTATAGTACGAAACTGTTTTTCATGCGTATGAGCGCAGCGAAGGAGCATAGAAAATGTTATTCTTTTATATTGATAGCGAAGCCATCTAGTACTAATAGCACACAATGATGTAGAGCATGCTAGTTTTTATTCAAGAAGAAAACCAACTGATCCTGTTGAAGCATTTCATTTTGAAATTGTGAAATGTATATGGGCATATAGTCTCCACAGGTGTTTATGATTTTTGATTGTACATTGACATTGCCGCTTTCAAGCAGGATATTGCTAAGATCTGTGTCTCACTAAACATGGAGAGCGCCGGCCTGGAACAGATGTGCACTGCCTACGAGGAAGGGCTACTCTCGATTGTTGACCGACACGCCCCGGCCAGAACACGCATGGTCACGGTACGCCCGAGTCATCCATGGTTTTCTGATGACCTATATGCTTCAAAACGTGAAAAGCGCAAAGCGGAACGGACCTGGCGCCGCACTGGTCTGACAGTCCATAAGCAGATCTACCACGAGGCTAGGACGAAGTACAACAATGCACTACGCAAGGCACAGACCACCTACTACAATAGTAAGATTGAAAACGCCTCCGAAAATCCTAAGGAACTCCAGCGGATCTTCAACGGTCTCCTTCACTCTGGAAAGGAGTGTAAACTGCCAACCTCTACTAACTCCGAGGACCTAGCAAGCTCATTTGCTGACTTCTTCATGGACAAGGTAGAGAATATCCGTGCCACCCTGCCAGTAGTGAGGACGAAGTTCAAACTCCCACTGGATGATTGTCTGCCACGCGGATCCTCGTTCGGACTTGATCACCTTAGCCCTGTGGACTCTAGTGTAGTACGCAAGTTGGTCATGCAGTCACCCACAAAGTCATGCCAACTTGACCCAATGCCGACATGGCTTCTGAAGGAAGTGTGTGACGACATACTGCCACTCCTGACGTCAATCGTAAACAAATCCCTCGCAAGTGGTACTGTGACAAGTTCTATGAAATCCGCGCTCGTCGCACCCATCATTAAGAAACCATCACTTGATGCGGAGCTATTTCAGAACTACCGTCCAATCAGTAACCTCTCATTCGTCTCTAAAGTACTTGAGCGGGTTGTTGCAGCAAAGCTAAACAAGTACATGGCAGAAAACAACCTACATGATGTATTCCAGTCAGCTTATAAGGCAGGACATAGTACAGAGACTGCACTCCTTCGTGTGACAAATGACATTCGACGGATGTTGGATGGCGGTGGTGTGGTGGTTCTTGTACTCCTAGATCTAAGCGCTGCTTTTGACACGGTAGACCATGCTGTCCTGCTATCACGGATGAGGGATCTGCTTGGAATCAGCGGAGGCGCTCTGCAATGGTTTGAATCGTATTTGGCTGACCGGTGCATGCATGTCACAGTCCGTGGTGCCAAATCACCTCCACGTTTCTTGAAGTACGGTGTGCCCCAGGGTTCTGAACTTGGTCCGCTTCTGTTCCTGATCTATGTGCTCCCACTTGGGAAGCTGATTCAGTCTCTCAGTATGGACCGCCATGGTTTCGCCGACGACAATCAGACCTATACCATATTCCAGGCCATTAAAGATGCATTGGCTGTGCGCTCTGTGTGTACCAAAGTCCAGAACTGCCTCCAGAACATCCAGGATTGGCTGACTGAAAACTTCTTAAAGGGAAACCCTACTAAGACAGAGATCCAGCTCCTTGGATCCCCTCAACGTCTCAAGGCTGTCGGAGTAACGTCGTTGTCTGTGGCGGGTACTGATGTGCCTGTCACGATGAAACCTGTGCGAAACCTTGGTGTGCTCTTTGATAGTCAATTGGACATGAAGTCACAAGTTAGTGCGCTAGTTAAATCCGGAAATTTCTATCTGCGCAACATAGCCCTCGCTCGTGACCGCCTGACACTGAAAGCCACCAAGTCACTTGTACAAGCCTTGGTCCTCTCCAGGCTGGACTACTGTAATAGTCTGTTGGCAGGCATTTCTCAGGAACAGCTTGGAAGACTTCAAATCGTCCAAAACAATGCTGCCCGCCTGGTCACAAGGACCCCAAGACATGCCCACATATCACCAATCCTCGAGGACTTGCATTGGCTACCTGTTCAGGCCAGGGTCAACTACAAGATTCTCCTTCTGACTTTTAAGTCCCTTTGTGGACTTGCACCCGAGTATCTGTGCGAACTGATCGCCCGCCATATACCTGGTCGGTCACTAAGATCATCGAGTGGCCCAGTGAGGCTCAAGGAACCGCGCTATCTCTTGGAGTCTCTTGGTGGCAGGGCCTTCTCCTGTGTCGCTCCAAGGTTGTGGAACCAACTGCTCTCATGTGACATCGATTGTATAAATGCCAATAAACTCCTGCATTTCCGCACTGAACTAAAAACAACATTGTTCAGGTCAAGCTTCATGGAGTAACTTTCTTCAGCGCATCTGAACAGTTTTTCACTGGAAATTGCGCTTTACAAATGACAATTTCATTCATTCATGTAAGGTTACGATTTGAGTCACAGTATTTTGACCCGCAATGGCCACGCCCGAGGCTGACCTAGTGACCCGCTTAGTAGCAGGACTTACTGATGCACTTCGAAAAGATAAGCCAAAGTCTGTTGTTCAGAGGCCTTTAAAGTTAAGTAAGTTTTACGGGAGGCCTAGTAAACCTGGAGACCCGACCATTATTGAATGGCTTGAAGATGCAGAAGTTTATTTGCAACAGTGCAATATCCCAAAGGCGGATAAGGCTAAAGTGCTTGTTCACCACCTAGCAGGTGTAGCCCGTGATGAGGTAAAATGCCACAAAGAAAAGGTGACGGGTAATTGTGAGGCATTGAAAAAACTTCTTCGGCACCAGTTTGGTGCTGAGGAGTCGGTACAGTCACTTCAAAAGGCCCTTTTTGAAAGACATCAGAAAGATGACGAATCCCTTATGGATTTTTCGCGCTCACTCATGCGAATGCATGATCGAATTTTAGAAGTTGCCACAGAAGCAGACAAAAATAACTTAAATGGGTTGCACGATAGGATGCTAATTGGGCAGTTTGTGGCAGGGGCGAGAGACCAGGGTGTTCGGCTTGAGCTAAGGCGGTTAGAGTTGGCTAATCAGGGTCAAAGTTTTGCTAACATGAGGGACGCGGCTCGCGAGTTATTCAGGGATCTTGAGAGAAATTCCCGGGGAACTCGACGTGGTGCAAGTGTGCACCACTTAGTCACTGAAAATATTTCAGACAGTGATGAGTCAGTTATGGATAACAGCATAAATGTTAACCAAGTAGTTAACCGGTCTCCAGAGGAGACACAGTGGCAAAAAATGTTGCAGCAGCAACAAGAAATTCTTGAATGTGTGCGAAGCCAACAAGAAACAAATTACTACGCTTATGCAGGCAGTAGTAAGGGAACGTGGGGTTCTGGGACAACAAAGTATGCATGAAAGTGCAGGAAGGCAGCAGTATGCGGGCAAGCCGCTAGTCCAGATTCTGGACTATATTATAGCGATATTGGATCGTAGCGCGGCCGACTATAGAGGGCGGAATATCGATATCATTTGGACAGCGCATAATATAGTCCAGAACTTAACCTCCAGTTCCCCGCTGGGGTCAAAGGTCAATCGAGCTTATAAATATTCATTCACGTCGCGGTGTTCGATACCGCGATATCGATATCTGCAGCGCAGCATGCATGTACGTGTGCGCAAACTGCATACGATCGAGTACTGTACTGTACACCTAGCGCGTATTGCATGCAGTGTGTATGACTCAGCTCATGCAGCGAGAATAGCTAGCACGAACGTTTTAATGGCTAGGTCACTTTGGCAGTGGGGCGTAGGGGGACTGGTGTACCTGGGAGGTTTACTGTGAGGGGGTGGTGCGAGTGATTGGGTGGGGTCCTACATGGGAAAACAACATTTGGATATAGCTTATTCCTTGCTGTGCCATTTACTTCAGTTTCATGCTAAAAGTGCAAAAAAAAGAAAATATTATAAAAACCAACTGTTATCCTTTTCTTGAAGTTCAACATGTACATGTACAATGCAGTAGCAGATCTAATATTTTTGTGGCCCGCCGGGTGGGAGCTTCAAATAAGACATGTTTTGCAATGCACAAAATAATTAAGCAGGCACACAACTCAGCAAAATAAGTTATCGGTAGTCTTATTTAAATTAATATTTGACACAAGAGTCACCTAGTAATGGGATTATGACCTGATACGAACATTCATTTAACAACGACAACGACAATTAAGTGAGCAGTCCATTGAATCCATTCCTTCAAATTTGGAAGTCTCATGCATGTATCTATCTGATTAACTTGTGAAGCACAAAACTAATCAAATTATCATGAGGATGCTTGATTTGAGGGTTTTCATTAACATAATGCACTCTTTCAACCAGGGATTGGACATTTAACCGGTTAACCGGGGAAAAAATGAAAAACCATTTTGCCGAACGTTTAAACGAAACCCAATTTTAAAGAATTTACAATAGTTTTCAAAGGTTTTTTGTATTTACTTGATGAAATTGAAATAAATGTATATGGAGTCGTAGTAAAATGTTCACCCGATAAAGATTCAGTGATTATTTTGGGGGCCTGGGGGTATTGTGTGCATTGCAAATGCACCTATAAAGTAAAACAACACCAACAACTTTGGTGTCGGCTGAACGGTTAACCGGTTAACCGACATGCACTGGAAAGAATTGCAAACCGGTTTCTGAATTAACCGTAAATGCCCATCCCTACTTTTAACAGATAGGAATGTTAATCTACAAAAAAATAGAAATTATTCATCTTTCAGTTGCAATTTGTAATAAAACTGAATTCAGTATGACAGTACATCAAGATTTTAAAAATGCATTCTGAATTAAGACTGAGTTACACACTTGAGTTTATTTGTGTTAAATCCTTCAATTCCATTTGCATGATCCAGTATGATCCAGGGACCTTTCAGATAACATACATTTTTTTGCAATGTGCAAATAAGCAGGCACACAATTTACAGGAAATGTTTCTCTCTTGTAGAAAAAAAGGCCAGGCCGGGGGACTTCATGACTATGCCACCTGAATACAAACTCAACAAAATAAGTTCCCAGACATTTATTCAAGTTCAAACATTTCAAATTAGGCCTAATAGTTGATACAACAATCCTCAGCCAGTATAATTGCCTAGGTAGGCATATATGACCTGAACATTCATTTAAAAATGGCATGGGGTGTGAAGCAAAACTGCAAGTGAGCACTCCATTCCTTCAAATTTAAAAGTCTCATATCTTTCAGTGTCTCAACATGTGAAACACAAAACTAATCAATTATGAGTATTCTTGAATTGCAATGAGGGTTTTCATTAACATAGTGTACTTTCAAAAGAATGGAATGTTAATCTGCAAAACAAGAAATTATTAATCTTTGTTGCAATTTTTAACAAAACTGAATTCCTGAATTCATGCAGTAGAATATAGGAGTACATCAAGATTCAAAAACATGCATTCTGAGCTACACAACTGCAATATAGCTACACACATGAGTTGATTACTATATATTTGCCTTTCACACTCAATTTTCAATGTTCATATACGTGCTGCTGCAGAGGATTACTGTCTGTGAATGAAATATGAACAATTTCTGCATCTGCCGTAATTAAATTTGGAGCAAAATTACTTTTTAGACAACAAAATATATCAGTGTAGAATTAATGCAGCTTTGCACAGATCAGGAAGTTGTAAAAATTGCCCCTTTTTTGCACAGGAATTTCTCCAAAAAGCTGCAGAGCAAATCAGAAAGGTATGCCGCATTTTCTGTTCAAATGTAACATATTTTCAGGGTGAGATAACGTGCACAGACAATGAACCATCTTCAAAAACATAACACTATATATATATACTAGTGTCACACCTGTCTCGGGTTAATTTTTGGGGTAATCCTCTGACAGGCTGGTTCGTGTTTAAAAGGAAATGTGCTCGATAAAGAAAACAGACGGAGAGCTGATTTTGTGTTGATCCTTCTGATTCGGGGTAATTATTATTCTCATCAGTCAAAACAACAAGAAATACAATGGAGTTTACACAATGGCAGATCGTCGTAAAATATCTCACAACGATAGATCTCGGGATGAACATGTAACTAAGAGAATCAACGATAATCGGTAAACTCAGAAATCAAGGAATGCACATTTGAATAACGTCACTAGCCGGTGACACAAAGAAAAAAATGAAAGGGGCGAAATGTAATCAAAGTTAATGCATTATAAAAACATGTCACAGCCGAGATCTAACGTAATACACAATAATGTTCACTGTTCCTTAAGATAACATAAAAATGGGTGATTGGTTGAACAGAAACAATAACAAAAGAAACTGGCTTAGCTGCAATTTACTTGATCTTGACTTGAACTTGACTTGAAAGTGTGGCTCGGGTTGGGCTCCGATCCGAACAGGTCGCAGTCTAGTCAAGACAGGTCCAACGGTCCCAAGGTAGAATAGGGAAGGGGGGTCGAAGAGACGAATCGGATCGTCTCCCCTAAAAACGATGCCTGTGGACGAATGATGTGCTTGCTGTAGCAGCAGAGCACAATGGAAAGGGTGAGAAGACTTAAATTGAAGATCAAACTTGCACAAAACTTGTCTCGGAGGACAACGGAAACTCCGAGACTGTCTTCTCACCAAAGGCAAAATCGTTTCTGGCTTAGGGTCAACACAATTTTGATTATAAATAATTAAATATAACTAAACTAATTCAACGTAAAAAGTGTGCGAAGAAAGTATTAAATTCAGCCAAGTAATGTCCAAACAAATCTTAACGGTAATACAGTTTGTGCATCAACAACAATGCAATTCGGAGACCACCCTGGGTCATAATCAATAACAAACAAAATGTCCACCCAGGAACAACTTTGGGGAATGTCTCCATGGCAACAACATTTCACAGTGAACAGTGACCACTTGCTCTGGAGTTAAGTGATTAATGGTCAGTGGCAAACAGGGTGGGTGAGCCCATCAAGGTCAACTTGTGGTACATTGGCCCACATGCAACACATGGGTATGCAATAAAATCAGGAGGAGTAAATTAATGGGGATAGACTAAAAACCAGCTGTTTGTTTGGGGAATGATACCAATTAAAGGTACACTGCATGAGCTAGCTTAAAGGTGCACTACATGTATAAAGGGATGTGTGAACTCGCTTTGTACATGGCCAAAAATAAATATAGTGTCAAAATACAGGAAAGCGTGAATGGACATTCTGGCAACTTGAATGAAATGTCAAATAAAATATATATTTCGTCAGTTAGCGGCAAATTCACACTTCTAGATTGAATAAACACGAGCCGCTGTATCCGAAATAATATAGCGGAATCTTAATTATTAAAACGCTAAACTAAATTAACAATTATAACAATGCAAATACTCGAGTATCCTGAGATAAAAAGATTAATTATAACTTCGGCTTTGTATCAAACACTGTTCGTGTGTTTAGCTCGAACAAAATCTAAAGTGGTATGTCCGACAACTAATCTCGTTTTCTCAGGCAGATACTCGAGCAGATACATTGAGAATTATAATATACAATAAAAATAGCAGCTTACTATAAAGTAAAACAACACCAACAACTTTGGTGTCGGCTGAACGGTTAACCGGTTAACCGACATGCACTGGAAAGAATTGCAAACCGGTTTCTGAATTAACCGTAAATGCCCATCCCTACTTTTAACAGATAGGAATGTTAATCTACAAAAAAATAGAAATTATTCATCTTTCAGTTGCAATTTGTAATAAAACTGAATTCAGTATGACAGTACATCAAGATTTTAAAAATGCATTCTGAATTAAGACTGAGTTACACACTTGAGTTTATTTGTGTTAAATCCTTCAATTCCATTTGCATGATCCAGTATGATCCAGGGACCTTTCAGATAACATACATTTTTTTGCAATGTGCAAATAAGCAGGCACACAATTTACAGGAAATGTTTCTCTCTTGTAGAAAAAAAGGCCAGGCCGGGGGACTTCATGACTATGCCACCTGAATACAAACTCAACAAAATAAGTTCCCAGACATTTATTCAAGTTCAAACATTTCAAATTAGGCCTAATAGTTGATACAACAATCCTCAGCCAGTATAATTGCCTAGGTAGGCATATATGACCTGAACATTCATTTAAAAATGGCATGGGGTGTGAAGCAAAACTGCAAGTGAGCACTCCATTCCTTCAAATTTAAAAGTCTCATATCTTTCAGTGTCTCAACATGTGAAACACAAAACTAATCAATTATGAGTATTCTTGAATTGCAATGAGGGTTTTCATTAACATAGTGTACTTTCAAAAGAATGGAATGTTAATCTGCAAAACAAGAAATTATTAATCTTTGTTGCAATTTTTAACAAAACTGAATTCCTGAATTCATGCAGTAGAATATAGGAGTACATCAAGATTCAAAAACATGCATTCTGAGCTACACAACTGCAATATAGCTACACACATGAGTTGATTACTATATATTTGCCTTTCACACTCAATTTTCAATGTTCATATACGTGCTGCTGCAGAGGATTACTGTCTGTGAATGAAATATGAACAATTTCTGCATCTGCCGTAATTAAATTTGGAGCAAAATTACTTTTTAGACAACAAAATATATCAGTGTAGAATTAATGCAGCTTTGCACAGATCAGGAAGTTGTAAAAATTGCCCCTTTTTTGCACAGGAATTTCTCCAAAAAGCTGCAGAGCAAATCAGAAAGGTATGCCGCATTTTCTGTTCAAATGTAACATATTTTCATGGTGAGTTAACGTGCACAGACAATGAACCATCTTCAAAAACATAACACTATATATATATACTAGTGTCACACCTGTCTCGGGTTAATTTTTGGGGTAATCCTCTGACAGGCTGGTTCGTGTTTAAAAGGAAATGTGCTCGATAAAGAAAACAGACGGAGAGCTGATTTTGTGTTGATCCTTCTGATTCGGGGTAATTATTATTCTCATCAGTCAAAACAACAAGAAATACAATGGAGTTTACACAATGGCAGATCGTCGTAAAATATCTCACAACGATAGATCTCGGGATGAACATGTAACTAAGAGAATCAACGATAATCGGTAAACTCAGAAATCAAGGAATGCACATTTGAATAACGTCACTAGCCGGTGACACAAAGAAAAAAATGAAAGGGGCGAAATGTAATCAAAGTTAATGCATTATAAAAACATGTCACAGCCGAGATCTAACGTAATACACAATAATGTTCACTGTTCCTTAAGATAACATAAAAATGGGTGATTGGTTGAACAGAAACAATAACAAAAGAAACTGGCTTAGCTGCACTTTACTTGATCTTGACTTGAACTTGACTTGAAAGTGTGGCTCGGGTTGGGCTCCGATCCGAACAGGTCGCAGTCTAGTCAAGACAGGTCCAACGGTCCCAAGGTAGAATAGGGAAGGGGGGTCGAAGAGACGAATCGGATCGTCTCCCCTAAAAACGATGCCTGTGGACGAATGATGTGCTTGCTGTAGCAGCAGAGCACAATGGAAAGGGTGAGAAGACTTAAATTGAAGATCAAACTTGCACAAAACTTGTCTCGGAGGACAACGGAAACTCCGAGACTGTCTTCTCACCAAAGGCAAAATCGTTTCTGGCTTAGGGTCAACACAATTTTGATTATAAATAATTAAATATAACTAAACTAATTCAACGTAAAAAGTGTGCGAAGAAAGTATTAAATTCAGCCAAGTAATGTCCAAACAAATCTTAACGGTAATACAGTTTGTGCATCAACAACAATGCAATTCGGAGACCACCCTGGGTCATAATCAATAACAAACAAAATGTCCACCCAGGAACAACTTTGGGGAATGTCTCCATGGCAACAACATTTCACAGTGAACAGTGACCACTTGCTCTGGAGTTAAGTGATTAATGGTCAGTGGCAAACAGGGTGGGTGAGCCCATCAAGGTCAACTTGTGGTACATTGGCCCACATGCAACACATGGGTATGCAATAAAATCAGGAGGAGTAAATTAATGGGGATAGACTAAAAACCAGCTGTTTGTTTGGGGAATGATACCAATTAAAGGTACACTGCATGAGCTAGCTTAAAGGTGCACTACATGTATAAAGGGATGTGTGAACTCGCTTTGTACATGGCCAAAAATAAATCTAGTGTCAAAATACAGGAAAGCGTGAATGGACATTCTGGCAACTTGAATGAAATGTCAAATAAAATATATATTTCGTCAGTTAGCGGCAAATTCACACTTCTAGATTGAATAAACACGAGCCGCTGTATCCGAAATAATATAGCGGAATCTTAATTATTAAAACGCTAAACTAAATTAACAATTATAACAATGCAAATACTCGAGTATCCTGAGATAAAAAGTTTAATTATAACTTCGGCTTTGTATCAAACACTGTTCGTGTGTTTAGCTCGAACAAAATCTAAAGTGGTATGTCCGACAACTAATCTCGTTTTCTCAGGCAGATACTCGAGCAGATACATTGAGAATTATAATATACAATAAAAATAGCAGCTTACCTGTAGCAGCAGAGC
Organism: Henricia sp. BOLD:AAB3569; assembly: GCA_037783545.1. Lineage (NCBI taxonomy): Eukaryota > Metazoa > Echinodermata > Asteroidea > Spinulosida > Echinasteridae > Henricia > Henricia sp. BOLD:AAB3569. The sequence continues at coordinate 536,799 of JBBELK010000008.1, forward strand.
ACAATGGAAAGGGTGAGAAGACTTCAATTGAAGATCAAACTTGCACAAAACTTGTCTCGGAGGACAACGGAAACTCCGAGACTGTCTTCTCACCAAAGGCAAAATCGTTTCTGGCGAGGCTAGTGACCTGACCAAAATGCCTATCTTAGCAATATGCACTGCAATTACTTTGCCAACTACCTGATTGGGCAAACTTGTATCCATGGGGAGATAAGCCAATTAGGGGGCAAGAGAGGGGTGGAAACAAAGGGCCACACCGGCAGCTGGCTAACTTTTATGAGCCGCTAATGGGTTCGGCTCCGGCTTTCTTGGCAGGGCCAAACCACAAGGACCTTGGTCAGACTTATTCTGGCTACCATGCACCAGATGGTAACAGGGTCTGACATTCTCCCCTTCTAAAATCATGGCGTCCTCGACATGCATCACGATCGACAAGCGGGTGTGTCTACAGCTGCATTCCGCAAAGGACTTCCAGGGTTCTTTGCTGCATTGCTATATGCTGCTCGAGGAGTTTCGCTTTGGTCGTCTCAACCCCGTAGTACTGAGGTGGTCTGCGATTCCGCACTGGTCTCGTGGCGACGTTTGGCTCAGTGGTCTCTGTCGCACTGTCGTGGTCTTGCGAAGGAATGGGAGGTCCATGCGGGGTCGGTACAGGATGATCCTCCGCGGATGGAACTTCTGAAGGAGACTGATCAGACGAAGAACTTTGGGTGGTATCATCGGATGAATTACTTGTCCCTTCGTCGGTCTGGTTGATGTCCTTCGTTTCGGGCATCCCTCCGATTGGGGCATCTGGTTGAGCATCTGTCGAGGATTCATCACTCTCAAGAGCCGCAGGTTCTATGACGAGCGGTGCAGGTGACTTTGACGGAGACAGATTCGCGGGAGTAAAATCAGGAGCATCTGGGTTGAGATGAGCAACTAACCGCGGAGCTGGCACGGGGGGTTTTAGGCACACAGGTGTTGTCTTTCGGGGTACTGGTGTCGGACGAAGGACGTAGAAGTAATCGTCGGAGATGTCCGAGTCCAGAGCATCTGCCATGTCATCCTTGGGCTCAACTAACGGTCGTCGCACAGGCCTTTTACGGCGAGGCTTGGGCTGTGGACAGTCTTCCATGGTTAAGTTGTCATCAGGGGCCAGGAACCCGCATGGCAGTAGCATGTTGCGGTGGAGAACTTTCGTTGGACCTTTTCCTTCAACTGGTCGCACTTCGTAGACTGGCATGTCGGGACTGATGCGTCTCCGAACAACGTAGACAACCTTGCTCCATCGATCTGCCAGCTTGTGTTTACCCCTCAGGCCGACATTCTTTACAAGCACCCGATCGCCCTCATCTAGCGCGTTATCTCGTACTTTTCTGTCGTAACGGGACTTATTCTTCCGCGCCGAGTTTTGCATGGCAGCTGACGCAAGCTCGTGGGCTCGTCGCAGCCTCTCTTTCAGGTCGGTGGCATACTTTTCATGGTCAGCTTCGCCTTGGTGACCGGGTAACCCAAAGGTTATGTCGATGGGGAGCCGAGGTTCTCTGCCGAACATCAAAAAGTGCGGGGACATTCCAGTGGACGAGTGCTTGGTGCAATTATAGGCGTGCATTAAGGGACCAACGTGGAGCCGCCACTTCTTCTTTTGATCTTCCTCAAGGGTCCCGAGCATGTTCAGGAGCGTCTGGTTGAAACGCTCACACTGCCCATTCCCTTGAGGATGGTAAGGTGTCGTCCTCGTCTTTTTGATGCCGTAGATGGCGCACAGGTCTCGTATAAGTCGGGACTCGAAGTCTCGCCCTTGATCGGAGTGTAGGCGCTCTGGGAATCCATAATGTATAAAGTAGTTTTCCCAGAGCACCTTGGCTACCGTCCGAGAGGTCTGATTCTTTGTCGGAAACGCTTGTGCGTAACGGGTGTAGTGGTCCGTCACCACAAGGATGTCCTTGGTGTTCGAGTCATCAGCTTCGAGACTCAGAAAGTCGATGCAGACAAGTTGCATGGGTGCCGTAGTCTGGATCGACACCAGTGGCGCTGACTTCACGGCTCGGCGCTTTCGGCGGACACAGCGTGCACACGTCTGACACTTCCTCTCGACATCGGATGCCATATTGGGCCAGAAGAAGCGGGAGCGGGCGAGGTCCAGAGTGCGTTCATATCCAAGATGGCCAACATCATCATGGATACCTCGCAAGGCTTCGGGTCGACGGCTCTCTGGAACGACAAGCTGTTCTAATCCGAGGCCACTACTTGAGGTACTCTTCCGGTAGAGTACCCCGTCCTTGATAACCAACTTGTCCCAATGGCGAAGAAGGAGTTGCGCCTCTCTCGGTAGGCCTGCTCTCTCGTCACCTCGTGGGTTAATGGCGTCTCTGATGCACCGTATGACTTCACGGAGAGCAACATCTTCGCCCTGCAGTTGCCGCCAGCCTTCCTGACTTGTCGTTGGCAACGCAGGTTGGCCCAGTGAAGGAGAGACAAAGTCGGGGGGCACGCACTCGGGGGAATCCGTGAAGCTCTCAACAAGGGCTGGATTGTCGTCATCTCGACTGGCCGTGGTCTGGCCAGACTCTAGCACTTGGACATTTCTGCCCTGACATATAGCCTGGAAGACGTCTCTACTGCAGATGCCTTCCCGGTTGTCTTCCATCCGCTCACGGAGTCTGGCAATCTTCTGTGTTGTCTCCACTGACTCGTCGTCCACAGCAGGGGTTGGCTGAGGCCGCCTTGAAAGACCGTCAGCATCTGCGTTGCTTTTTCCAGGCCGATATTTTATAACGAAGTCATAATTGGCCAGGGCGGCCAACCATCGGTGACCGGTGGCATCAAGCTTGGCTGTCGTCAACACGTACGTCAGCGGGTTGTTGTCAGTGAGGACTGTGAACGACCCACCATACAAGTAATCGTGAAATTTCTCCGTGACCGCCCACTTTAGAGCCAAGAACTCCCACTTGTATGCTGGGTAATTCAGCTCGCTCTTGGACAACCCCCGACTGGCGTATGCGATGACGCGCGGCTTGCCGTCTGCATCCTCCTGGTAGAGTGCTGCTCCCAAACCTGTCCCGCTTGCGTCAGTGTGAAGGAGAAAGGGTTTCTCGTAATTGACAAACCCAAGGACAGGTGCTGTGGTCAACCGCTTGACAATGGTATCGAAGGACTCTTGGCAAGCCGGCATCCACCTGTCACCAAATGGCTCGTTCGGAGACCGGACGCTGGGCTGTTTCTTCTTCTTCTTCTTCTTGCCATCGGCTGTCACGTGGTGTCGTCGCCTTGTGAAATCACAACCAGCTGTCAGGTCGTTCAGCGGCTTCGCAATCGTCGAGTAGCCTTCGACGAACCGCCGATAGTACCCGGCAAACCCAAGGAAGGACTTCAACTCCCTCGCTGTGGTTGGGGTGGGCCACGACTTCACAGCTTCAATCTTTGACGGGTCCGTGCTGACGCCCTCGGCAGATATAACGTGGCCAAGACACTTCACAGACGACTGAAAAACCTTGCACTTCGTTGGGCTGAGCTTCAGACCAAAACGACGAAGACGGTCGAGAACCCGGAAGAGCCGTTCTTCATGCTCAGCCGCCGTCTTAGAGAAAACCACGATGTCGTCGAGGTAAACAAAGACCTCAGTCTGATGCAGATCACCCATGCATTTTTCCATAAGACGCTGGAAGGTGGCGGGGGCGTTGGTAATCCCCTGAGGCATACGATTAAACTCGTAAAATCCCAGGGGACACCAGAATGCCGTCTTATACTTGTCTTCTTCCGCTAACTCGATTTGATAGTATCCTGACTTAAGATCGAGACACGAAAACCAACGGGCTCCATTCATGGTGTGCAGGATGTCTTCTATCTTGGGGATGCTGTACTGATCTCGTACAGTCCGGGAATTGAGCTTGCGGTAATCTATACATAATCTGAGGGCACCATTCTTCTTACGGACGAGCACGATCGGTGACGCGAAATGACTTTCCGAATCTTGGATAATGCCCTTGTCCTGTAGCTCCTTCAGGTGTTGTTTGGCATCCGCATAATCTGCTGGAGGTATGCGACGACAGTTCTCTCTGAAGGGAGTCTCGTCCGTAAGGCGAATCTTGTGCTTCACTGAAGGGGCGCAACCAATGTCCAAGTCGTCCTTAGCAATTACATCGCTGTAGGCCTGGAATCGTCTGGTGAGGCGCTCAACTTCTCGTCCGGAAAGAGGTGAATCACTGAAGTCGAAATCAATAGGGGATGTCGACTGATTACCATCGGACTTTGAAGGGGACTGGGGTGTGGACTCGGCGACGGGAACAGGTGACATCTCTTCTATGCTAAACGCTGCCGCAAGCCGGCAACGTGCGGAAACTGTCACACGGTGAGGGGAGGAGTTGACAACAAGCAGCTTCGTCTTTGCCTTCCTGTGGGCAGGCAGCTGTACCAGGATGCTCCTAACTTTGATGCCCTCCGGGAGTTTGGAGGACTGCAGCTGTTCGATGAGCACTTCATGTCTGGTACGGGTGCGGTTGTTGACAACCCCCTTCACTTCCGTCTCCTCGCCGGGTTCCAACTCAAAGGATTTTACATTCCTAACTGGTCCTAAACTACCAGCAGGTGATGGAGAGGAGATGTTCCTGTACACCCTCGCCCACGCATTGTCGACGGAGAGCCTTCCAAGGAACTTCTTTCCACCCTTCTCTTTGCATGCACGGAACATCTCCCGAACGGTGCTGGTGTTTGTGCCCAACAACAGGGGACATCGCCATTACTATGACAGTCCGGACATACCAGAGCCAGAGTCGTCACCTCCTTCTGCGTCCCAGCGGAAGAGGCGGGAAACTTGAGGTTTAACTCGACGAAACCGTCGTATGGCACTGGTTGACCAGCCGCACCTATCACTGAAAGACGCGACAACGGCTGTAACTGGCGATGGGAGAGATGCTTAGAGTAGAAGCCTGCTGAGATACAAGTGACTTGCGACCCAGTATCAAGGAGACACGTAGCTACGTGGCCGTCGATGAACACAGGAGTAATGGGTTGTTCACCGACGACACCATCGGGAACCAGATTGGTTCCTTCTGGAGGAGAGCCTTGATACTGCGTCGCAGCACTTATACTGTCTATTGGACCCATCGTATGGTCTGGGGCGCGTGTCGGGTCCTTTACAGCTGCCCGCTGTCGTTTCCCGACCTCTGCTGTGTGTTTTGTCGCTGCCGTGCCGTCATCTTTTGCTGAACGAGGGCAGCATTCAATGATGATCTGCAGACGTCCATCCTGTGCCCATCCTCTCCACAGTTATAACAAAATATGGGACTTCGCGGATGGGTTCGAGCCGCGGGTCCCGAAGCAGGCCGACGGTGAGACTGCGCTCCCTTCTCAAACAGGCCATCCAGCCGCTTGTGTAGGCGGTCTACGGTCCGACGTAGTTCATCAACTTCGCTGTTCGTCCCGTCGCGTCTTCTTGTAATGTCCTCTGTGGACGCTGCAGCTGTAGGAGAGGGTGTTGTCTGGGCCAGTGAGGCTACTTGCTTTGACGAAGATTTGGCGCCCTTCCGACGATCCGTCTTCTCTTCGAGCTGTGCCTCAATGGTGCGAACCTCCCGCAGGAGCTCTAACATCTTCGGGGGGTTGGATTTCCTAGTCCTCAGTTGCAGTGTGTTGAGGAGAGGGTCATTGAAAAGGCAGCCTCGTTGAAATTGACTGCACAGAACACTGTCTGTCTCAAACTCTTCAACGCCATCCATCTCCACAACACGTGTCAACAAAGTGTGGAGACGAAGGAGATACTCGGATGCCTTTTCGGACTCCGATTGGTAGGCACACCGAAAAAGCGTCAGCAGTTCGTCTCCGTCCGCCGTCAATCCATATACCTGCTGAAGGGAATTGATGCATTCTTCGGCGGGGGCCTCTGGGGGGACACTCCACACGATATTTAGTGCGGGGGGAAGAAGAGCCTCAGTTATTCTGCTTTTCTTTTCCTTCTCAGGGACGGTGCTGTCTCTGATGACTTGACTGGCTAGGCGTCTCCAATTCTCGTAGTCGAGCTCTCCGGCAGGTGTAGGGGTTCGGCCAGAGAAGAGCCGGAGCCGACGGTAGGACCTCGACGCCGACTTGTCTACGACGTGCGCGACAGTGGAGTCATGAACAGAAGAGGGGATGTGTTTTGGAGCTAGGGACTCTTTAAGGTCATCTAATGTCTTGCCTTGTGATGACAAAAATTCCTTAAGTGCATCAGGAAATTCCATTGTGCTGAGTGCTACAGGTCAGCGCGCAAGAAACACAACAACTAATATGCAATAATATACACTGCTGTGCGCAATGATGCGAAAAATCCCAAGAGGAAAAAATCACAACCAACGGCCAAAACCTCAACAATGGAGATGGGGCAAATAGAAATGCAACAATTAAAAACAATGCAATATAAAGCGGGAATCAAATTAAACCGCAAAGACAAGGGAAATTAATGCAATGTTGCAAGAAAAATCACAGAAGGGGGAAATTGCATTATAAGGGCAAGAGAACCTGTACGCGTTTTAAAATACGGAATGGTCAGAAAATAACAAGCAATGATTGCGTGTCAACTAAATGCAATAAATCAAGAAGGATCAACTCGTGTATTTGCTTCCGTTAAAAGTGTTTTTTGGGCATCTCCCTCGTTAAAACGAGAAACATCAACAAAGAAATCCAACAGGCAAATCAAACATAAAAAGGGAAATGTAAACAAAGTGAGCACAATCCGGGCGGTGCCTCCAATTTTGTCACACCTGTCTCGGGTTAATTTTTGGGGTAATCCTCTGACAGGCTGGTTCGTGTTTAAAAGGAAATGTGCTCGATAAAGAAAACAGACGGAGAGCTGATTTTGTGTTGATCCTTCTGATTCGGGGTAATTATTATTCTCATCAGTCAAAACAACAAGAAATACAATGGAGTTTACACAATGGCAGATCGTCGTAAAATATCTCACAACGATAGATCTCGGGATGAACATGTAACTAAGAGAATCAACGATAATCGGTAAACTCAGAAATCAAGGAATGCAAATTTGAATAACGTCACTAGCCGGTGACACAAAGAAAAAAATGAAAGGGGCGAAATGTAATCAAAGTTAATGCATTATAAAAACATGTCACAGCCGAGATCTAACGTAATACACAATAATGTTCACTGTTCCTTAAGATAACATAAAAATGGGTGATTGGTTGAACAGAAACAATAACAAAAGAAACTGGCTTAGCTGCACTTTACTTGATCTTGACTTGAACTTGACTTGAAAGTGTGGCTCGGGTTGGGCTCCGATCCGAACAGGTCGCAGTCTAGTCAAGACAGGTCCAACGGTCCCAAGGTAGAATAGGGAAGGGGGGTCGAAGAGACGAATCGGATCGTCTCCCCTAAAAACGATGCCTGTGGACGAATGATGTGCTTGCTGTAGCAGCAGAGCACAATGGAAAGGGTGAGAAGACTTAAATTGAAGATCAAACTTGCACAAAACTTGTCTCGGAGGACAACGGAAACTCCGAGACTGTCTTCTCACCAAAGGCAAAATCGTTTCTGGCTTAGGGTCAACACAATTTTGATTATAAATAATTAAATATAACTAAACTAATTCAACGTAAAAAGTGTGCGAAGAAAGTATTAAATTCAGCCAAGTAATGTCCAAACCAATCTTAACGGTAATACAGTTTGTGCATCAACAACAATGCAATTCGGAGACCACCCTGGGTCATAATCAATAACAAACAAAATGTCCACCCAGGAACAACTTTGGGGAATGTCTCCATGGCAACAACATTTCACAGTGAACAGTGCATGACCACTTGCTCTGGAGTTAAGTGATTAATGGTCAGTGGCAAACAGGGTGGGTGAGCCCATCAAGGTCAACTTGTGGTACATTGGCCCACATGCAACACATGGGTATGCAATAAAATCAGGAGGAGTAAATTAATGGGGATAGACCAAAAACCAGCTGTTTGTTTGGGGAATGATACCAATTAAAGGTACACTGCATGAGCTAGCTTAAAGGTGCACTACATGTATAAAGGGATGTGTGAACTCGCTTTGTACATGGCCAAAAATAAATCTAGTGTCAAAATACAGGAAAGCGTGAATGGACATTTTGGCAACTTGAATGAAATGTCAAATAAAATATATATTTCGTCAGTTAGCGGCAAATTCACACTTCTAGATTGAATAAACACGAGCCGCTGTATCCGAAATAATATAACGGAATCTTAATTATTAAAACGCTAAACTAAATTAACAATTATAACAATGCAAATACTCGAGTATCCTGAGATAAAAAGATTAATTATAACTTCGGCTTTGTATCAAACACTGTTCGTGTGTTTAGCTCGAACAAAATCTAAAGTGGTATGTCCGACAACTAATCTCGTTTTCTCAGGCAGGTACTCGAGCAGATACATTGAGAATTATAATATACAATAAAAATAGCAGCTTACCTGTAGCAGCAGAGCACAATGGAAAGGGTGAGAAGACTTAAATTGAAGATCAAACTTGCCGCAAAACTTGTCTCGGAGGACAACGGAAACTCCGAGACTGTCTTCTCACCAAAGGCAAAATCGTTTCTGGCGAGGCTAGTGACCTGACCAAAATGCCTATCTTAGCAATATGCACTGCAATTACTTTGCCAACTACCTGATTGGGCAAACTTGTATCCATGGGGAGATAAGCCAATTAGGGGGCAAGAGAGGGGTGGAACTGGAGCTGTCTCAAAAAGGGCCACACCGGCAGCTGGCTAACTTTTATGAGCCGCTAATGGGTTCGGCTCCGGCTTTCTTGGCAGGGCCAAACCACAAGGACCTTGGTCAGACTTATTCTGGCTACCATGCACCAGATGGTAACAGGGTCTGACACTAGTCAGTGATTTTTCAAATCAGGGCAGTGATCATTCATCCTATCATTTCATGTATGTCAGAATGCTCAGAAAGGAAGACACATATAATGTAATACATGTACATTTTCTATTGTTGCAATGGTGTAATAGCTGAACGCCTCCCCCCCCCTTATATTCATTTAAAATTGAAATGAACAGCACCAATGTCTGTATATAAACAAAAAGCTAATGGCTTTTAAAACAGGGTGCAATTTGCTTTGCAAATTTGTTAAAGTTTGTAATGTGGAGCACTCTGTCAAGCTTTAAAAGAATAATGTTGATAAAATGCCTGGTAGAAATTTCAGCAAATGATGCATGCAGTAATACTTCAGAAAACCTAAAAAAATACATGTATGGTTTTTGTGTTGAATACTTGTTTTGAAATACTTTTTTCCACAAATGTACAATTACACGGGAAAAATTATGTGATGTTTAAAAGTTTGTTATTGTTATCTACACTTTTAGTCGGGTTTTTCTTGTGTAGTTGTGAAGTAAACTTATGGGTAACTGCAATAGAAACTGCAGTATATATGGGCCTTTTTTTTGCCTATTGTGTATAGAGCCTAAATTTCCTGGCCCACATGTACTAGAGGATTTTGTACTAAAGTGGCCATATATTAGTCAACAAATTTAGTACACCTGCTTTTGTTGGAACTAATAACTGGCTTTATTTTACCATGTAAATTTTTCTTAAATACCATGCAATAAAATACACAAAGCACACTTACTGTGTCTTTATTTGACTAAATTATGACCTCTTGACCTTAGAAATAGCTATTTTTAAGGTCAAGAGGTCAGAATTTAGTAGATAAGATTTGTTTCTTTAAAATGAAGTGCACTGATTTGATGGGAAAAACCTGAAATTATAAGTGAGAAAATTTGAACACGGCAGCTAGGATGAAGAAGTGTTTCCGCACAAAATCTTCTTTTTTTTCTCACTCCTATATATATTTTTTTTTTCATCAAATCTGCACGTACAGATATGCTTGATGAGTAATTTTGAAGACAAAATCTGATCAACTTAATCTCAACTCTCTCCAACTATACAAACATACAGTATACGCCTGCATGCGTCAGGGCTATAGCCACGCATGCAGGTGTATACTGTATGTTTGTTCGTTTCATAATGCACAGCGCATAGCCGGCATAGGAGGCCGATATGTAGATATTATAATATTATAATGACTTTGCGTACATTGCGCAGACAATTTTCGAGAATCGATTCCCGACCGTCGATTATTCGGCGCGCCTCACACACATGATTGATAAGCGCTGCGTCCAATCAGACTAGGTGGGCGGAGCTATAGTTCCCTCAAATTTCTGAGGGAACTTGAGGTTAAGTTCTGGACTATATTATGCGCTGTCCAAATGATATCGATATTCCGCCCTCTATAGTCGGCCGCGCTACGATCCAATATCGCTATAATATAGTCCAGAATCTGGACTAGCAAGCCGCCTGTGCGCTGCTTTTATTGCAAACGACCTGGTCACATGAAGCATGAATGTAGACTTCGTATTGCGCACGAGAAAGCGAATGGTAGTGCCCCAGAGGGCCGGGGCAGGGGCAGGCTAAAGCGGGCACGCACAACAAAGGGACGGGAAACCAGTAATCTCTGCCACTGCAGGCCAAGTGGCAGAGGAACAATCTGGAAAGGCCTCACGTGTTGAAGGGGTAACAGATAAGTCTTATGATGATGTATTAACCAGTTTAGTAAAGGAGAGCCCCAAGGCTCAAATTACTTTAGCTGGGGTATCAGTAACATGTGTCCTTGACACAGGGGCGGAGACATCTCTGATTAGTGCCTCTTTGTATAGGGATCACCTGGCAGGGAAGCTAAGTGAAGTGCAGCCTTTAGGTACTTACTTGCGTGTGTATGGGGCAGGGAATAGTGAGGTACCAATTGAGGGGTACATACGTGCTCCATTGGTAGTACATAACCAGACTGTAGATGCACATTTTCTTGTAGTCAAAGAGTTTCCCAAGAGTGAGGCCAGTAATCGCAAGGGTTTTCCAGTTTTGTTAGGGTGCAACGTCCTTCACAAGCTTAAGGGTGTGGTAGTTGATTCAAAGCAACCAGACGCAGATGCGTGGGCCACAGCAATCCAGTGGTATAGTCTGACTAAATACCCAGTAGATGAGGAGTCACAAAGGGCAAGTAAGGTTGTACGGGAACCAGTGGGTGCTCGTACAGGTAGAAATACCATACATCTACTGCCTAGAGAAGTGCGTAGTGTAACGTGTTATGTCCCAGTTCATGTAAGTGTTCTCGATGGACAGACAGTTCTGGTTGAGAGTCTTTTTTAGCTTCGCAGCTAGTGGTTGTCATTCCCCCATGCAAGTGCAGGCCAGTAACTTAGATGGTAATTGTCGCATTTATGATTCATGTACCGTTGTTAGCGGCAGGACCGTAAGTGTGTTGGTTGCAAATATGGGAATGCAGACAATAGAACTGTGTCCACATACAAAGTTAGCGTATGTAACTGAGGTGTCTTGTAAGACAGATATTGCTCTTGAGACGGCAGATGACTGCCTTCACGTTTCAGTGAACCAGATCCTCGCAGAGTCTGTTGGCCATGCCCAGCTAGGTTCTCATGTAGAGTCCACTGAGCCAGACATTGAAATGGGGGACACTACCGAGTCACAGACAAGGAAGTTGTATGTGTTTGAGGATGGGTCAGAATATCAGCTTCCCCTTGGAATAAACCTGGATTTGTGTACAGAATTATGCAAGAAAGACCAGGACAAGATCGTAAGACTTATCCAAAAGCATGATGAGGTGTTCTCAAAGAACTCTGTGGATTTGGGACTTTGTGATAAGGTACCCCACAGAATTGACACAACTGATGAAAGACCAGTTAACCAACCATACAGACGGATCCCTCCACAGCACCTGGGCGAAGTTAGGGAATTAATTCAGAAGTTCCTTGATCAAGGTATATTTAGGAAGAGTAACAGTCCCTATGCGAGCCCTATCGTGTTGGTCCAGAAAAAGGACGGGTCGCTGCGAATCTGTGTGGATTATAGAAGGCTTAATGCGAAGACAGTACGAGACTCCTTTCCATTGCCTCGTATTGAGGAATCACTGGAGGCGCTCCGGGGTGCAAAATACTTTTCGTCGTTAGATTTGGCCCACGGGTATCACCAAGTTGTGATGGACCCAGAATCAGTGAGCAAAACGGCATTCCGAGTTCCTTTTGGGTTGTTCGAATACACCCGAATGCCATTTGGGCTAGCAAATGCACCCGGAACGTTCCAGAGAGTAATGGAAATGTGTCTCGGGGACATGAACCTGTCTGAGTTACTGATCTACTTAGATGATATTCTTATATATTCTGCTACAGTACAGTAACACGTTGATAGGCTAGATAAGGTATTGACCAGGCTGGCGGATTTTGGACTTAAGATCAAGGGTGAAAAGTGTCAACTGTTTCGTAGCCAGGTGTTATACTTAGGACATGTGGTGAGCCCGGAAGGTGTGTCGGTGGATGATGATAAAGTCCAGCGCATCAAGGATTGGCCAGTACCCAAAACAACTGCAGAGTTGCGCTCGTTTCTTGGCTTGGCGGGTTATTACCGTCGGTTTGTGAACGGGTTTTCAAAAATAGCGGTACCGTTGCATGCTCTTGTGCCTTCAGTGGCTAAGGGCAATGCAAGATCTAAGCCGCCGCCATTTTGTTGGAATTCTGATGCGCAACAGGCTTTTAATACTTTAAAGCATACCCTGACACAAGCACCAGTGCTTGCCTACCCGGACTTTGCTAGGCCATTTGTCTTGGAGATAGACGCCTCTTTGCGGGGCTTAGGAGCATGTTTAGCTCAGGATGACAAGGATGGCAAAAGACATCCAGTTGCATTTGCCAGTCGTGGGCTCCGAGGAGCAGAATCTAGGTACCCTGATCTCAGTTCCTTTAAATTGGAACTCCTGGCCCTTAAATGGGCTGTAGTAGATAAATTTAGGGACTATCTACTTGGGATGCCATTCACAGTACTTACGGATCATAACCCCTTGTCCTATCTCAAGACAGCAAAATTAGGTGCGTGTAAAATGCGCTGGATAGCACAACTCGCTGCTTTCACGTTTGATGTGAAATTTAGAACAGGGGCTAGTAATCGCTGTGCTGATGCACTGAGTCGGTACCCAGGTCACTCTCCTGCGGAGAAAGTTCAGGATGTATTGTAGTGCAGGGTTCACTCAACAGTGGTACCATTGCGGGGTTTTAGTGTTTGCGCGGTGTCAGCGGCTCAAGAGCCAGGGGCTAGATCTCCGGAGGTAAACAGCCAATCAGGAATGTTCCCATCTTGGACACCAGAACAGTTGTCCGCCCTGCAAAGGGCTGACCCCGTATTAAAGTGTATCTGGGAACGTTTGGAGAAGGGCTGGAAACCAGGTGAAGCCTTTAAGACCGTGCATAAGGAGCCAGCAGAACTCAAATTGTGGCAGTGGCCAAGGTTCCTCGTAAAGGATGGTGTTTTGCATCGCCGAGTTAGGGACCCGTTACATGGTGATCTAGATCAGATACTAATGCCCAAGAGCTTACAACAAAGGATGTTAGAGGGTTGTCACGATTCCTGGGGACATCAGGAGGTTGTAAAGACTTGCTCCCTACTGAGGAGACGTGTGTTTTGGCCCAAGATGACAGCGGCAGTGCGTCGCCATATCAGTCATTGTGAACAGTGTGTCATTGCTAAGGCATCAGAGCCTCAGACAAGAGCGCCCATGCGCCACCTCTTGGCTTTTCGTCCACTTGAAGTGTTAGCCATAGATTTTGTGAAAGTGGATAGGGGGTCTGGGGGCTACGAGGACGTCCTCGTTATGACCGATGTTTACACAAAATTTGTCCAGGCTTTTCCATGTAGGAATCAACTTGCAGTAACTGTAGCCAAGGTGTTAAGGGATCAGTGGTTCTCAAAGTTCGGTATACCATGCAGGTTACACAGTGACCAAGGCAGAAATTTCAAAGGAGATGTCGTGCGAGAGTTGTGTGCCCTGTACGGCATGAACAAGACAAGAACAACTCCATATCACCCCGAGGGTAATGGTCAGGCAGAGCGTTTTAATCGCACGATGTTTGGTCTAATTAAGTCTATGGATGAGAGAGACAGGCGGAGGTGGCCTGATCTTTTACAGCACCTTGTGTTTGTGTATAACGCTACCCCGCATTGTACGACGGGAGTAGCTCCCTACGTGCTTATGTTCGGCAGAGAACCTTCGATCCCTCTTGACCAAATGTTAGGGAGAGTAAATAATGATAGGGACCAATATTTTGTCAGAGAACAGTCTTTCCTTCTCTCTAGAGCTAGTGATTTAGTGGCAGACAGAGTAGCAAAAAACTGCAACCGCAATAAGGCTTCTCATGATAGTAAAGTAAGACCTAGTAAGCCTATCCACGTTAGTTCCCATGTTCTACTCCGGAAACGCGCGTTCAAGGGACGCCACAAACTTTCTGATGCCTTTGAAAGAGACCCCTATGTTGTCGTTTGGGCAAATGAACACAATGATGTATTTCGCATCCGTCCATTAAAGGGAGGTACAGAGAAAGTTGTGAACCGGAAACACCTGCGATTAGACCCTTTAGCAGCAAGTGGCTCAGAAAATGAGAGTGAGGGGTCAGACGAAGATTCTGATTGGGAATTAATGTGTACTGGGCATTCACAAGGTCAGCCTCTGGATCAAAATGCACAGAGGGTAAGCAGTGAAGAAGTAGGGGAGCCCCCTACAATCATGGGCTCAACGCCACTGTACACAAGAAGGTCTCAAAGAGTTACAAAAGGCCGACACAGCAATCCATTTAGATTGCCGCGTTCGGCTGTGAAGTGATTTGCTTTTTTTCCTGGTAGTGGAATTGTCTAGTGGATTGCCGATGGTCAGGAAGCTGCCTTGTTGGAAAGACTTGGGGTATCCAGTTTCCACAATGGCACACCTGATCGGAGCGCACCACTAAACACTCCTGCTGCCAGTAAACTGACCTTTATTCGGTCGTTGCGAGTAGAAAATACGGGCTTGTTTGTGATTTTTATACTGGTGGGAGAGTGGTTTTTCACAGTTTCCTCCCCTAGTGTTAAAGTGTATTTTAAAGAAGAAGAAAAATGAGTTTTGTCCTTTTTGGACACAGTTTTGTTATGCGCTTGCAGAAGAAGCGAGGTTTTCATTTCCAAATTGAGTTACAGCGTCGCGTAGTACCTGTAACATGTGTTGGTGAGGGTGGTCTTACTCTCGGTAGAATCCAGGCGAGGCCTAGAAAATACTTTCAGTCCTGAGAACAAGCCAACCCGTCGGTTTTGATCTTGGATTTAGGTACTAACGACTTATGTTCTAAAGATATGGATTCTGCCCAAGTGTACTCTTTGGTATGCAATTTTGTACATGAGTTACCCAAGAGGGGAAATAATCCAGACGTTATAGTCTTTCTGTCTGTTATGCCTCGAACAGGAGGGTTACGAGGTGGCCAGGTGTCACTCGAAGAATTTAACAGTCGGGTGGAACAATTCAATAATTTTATCCGACAAGCGACCTTTGTGGAAGATCGATGGTGGTTATGGGAGCACCGGGGACTACGGAGTTCCCGTTATAACCTTGACGGGGTTCACCTGAATGCAGCCGGAATGTCGCAGTACGAAAGAACACTGCGACAAGTTGTTAAGTTCTTTGAGGGGCGCATTTGGGCATAAGTGCATTTTGTCTGTTGTCAGACCACATTTTGAACGTTGTTGTAGGTTATGCATAACTGTTTACTTTTTTATATACTTGTATTTAAAAAAAAGGGTTGCTCGAAATATAATCACAGAACCAGTCTAAAGTGCATAATAAAGCAAGTAAAATCTGTATATGCAGAGGCAAAATCATTCAATCGATCCCCAGGAGTTAATCGAGCCAGTAGGGGAGATTGTAGTGAACTGGGTTTTCGTGAAGAAATACTTGTTTTGGCACGGCCGACAGCAAAAGTTAGTTGAATGATTCTGCCAACCAAAAGAGGGCGCACTTCCACTTTAACGGTGGCGCGCACTAACACATTACTTTAGACTGTGATAAGGCATAAGTTCTGGTGTTATTTTATTTAGGAAAAAGTTACGATTAAGCCTTATCAACATGGAGCAATAAGTTTGTCATTTTTAAATAATCAATGGAGATGTTTTAATGTAAGATTTGCTATCCTGTAACGTTTTGGGTGAGATTAACCATTTTATTAGGGCAAGGCGGATTGAGAACAGTTGGGTTAAGTGACCGGAACTATATTCTTGGACGTAGCCGCCAAAGTTGTTGGTTGTGTCTGGACAACCATGGCATAATTGTCGCTATTTTCGGGATGTGAGACGGCCTGGAACTCCACTCTCTCACCTAAAATGATGATCAAAGATTAGAGAACAGATCAGTTGGTGAGTAGATTTGTATTTTAGTTCGTACTTTGGGTAAATTAGGCAAAACAACTGAGAGACAACACTCGAGGTTAAATGTCATTGACATCCGGGTTTGTGTGTATTTTAATGTACTGTATCACGTGGGTGTATTCCACGAGTGTCGTTTAAGCACACGACAGGGTATTATTTAATGTGCATGAGGCCACATACATGTAAATTTGATTAGTGAAGTACAGTGTACATAAATTATTTTGTTGCTTATTTAGGAATTGGATTGACCAGTAAAGCTTTAAATTAATGGTTAAATGTTATTTCTAAATATTGGTTTTTCTTCAGGTTTTCTTCTGGATGAGAAAATAAATGGAATAGTCCTGATTTGTCGTGCAACCCAACCAAGGTGTCATGCCTCTTGTCTTCGGACTCTAAAACCATAACACTACAGCAATGTACATTCCCTTGATTTTTTTTTTTTTACCCCATAATTTTAACGAAATTAGCGAAAACTCATCGGTCCTCCATCCAAATAAAAAAAAAGAAAGAATGATTCTTCTTTTTAGTGTCCAGCCGAGAACCGTGGCTATTGCGTAACCCGCCAACGCGCACGTGCGGTGTCGGGCAGATTTAGCGAGTCTTGTTTTGTTAGTTGCCTCACCAATGGCTCTTCTCTAAAACAAATCACTGGACCGTGTCAATATGCTTTTGCAATGGTACATTTTTCGAGGGCCATGATGTTTAGAGCCAATTACCATGTCAAACGTCACACTTCGGTTGTCCATTTTTCCCCTCTCCATCACTCTGGACGAGAGAGGCGCGCAATTGCAAAGTCCGTACATGACATCATCGCGTCTCAATCCAGTGAGCTTTCATTCAACACGTGTGGCGCGAAGAAAATGCAACCAATACAATACGTTTGTTACCCTCCCCCATATTTTTTTATTTAAATCAGATAAAAACGGGACACGAAGGGTTGATTAAATCATTACTGTAGTTTTACTGGGATGCGCCGAAAGGGTTGATAGTTGGTCAAAATGCAAAGTGTCGGTGATGAGGAAAACCCGTCAAATGAGACAAGTTTACGTACCCCTTGGCATTTCGACAAACCCTCCCGGACACAACATATCCCCTGCCATCCAGCCGTACTCTGTCCACAATCCGCCCTGTCTATAATATATATGCATGTACATGTATCACGAAAATGTACATTCGGACAGTCTGAATTTTTACAGAAACTGTGGAATGAGAAACAGCATTGCGCGGAGGTTTGGGCAACATTATTTATTTGTTTTTTGTATCTATATACTTATTTACTATTTTTGTTTATCTTTTCCCCAAACGACACAGCACATCGCTTTCGTATTGGTGGATCACATGCATGCAAAACAAGTTCTTCAAATCAAAGTTCAGTTTGGAAATATATTTCAAAGTATTTCATCAGTTAATGAAAAACTATAACCAGAGCGAGATCTGAACTCGGTCCCTCTATTTGATAGTCCCACTTTTGTCTAGTGGGATTCGAACCTGCGATGCCCGCTTTTCAAAGGCTATGTCTTAACCGTTAGACCACACAGACTACCCGCTTGGTGCTTGTCTTGTTTGTATAAAGCCTTACAAAATACATCGTTCATGGTTCGCCACACGACGTGCCATTCTATTTAGGCCGATTTCTGTAAACAAAATGCTGGTTTTGATGATTGTGAAGTGTGGATTGGAATCCCCAATAGCAATGTACATTCCCTTGATTTTTTTTTTTTTACCCCATAATTTTAACGAAATTAGCGAAAACTCATCGGTCCTCCATCCAAATAAAAAAGAAAAGAAAGAATGATTCTTCTTTTTAGTGTCCAGCCGAGAACCGTGGCTATTGCGTAACCCGCCAACGCGCACGTGCGGTGTCGGGGAGATTTAGCGAGTATAAACTGTTGAAGTGAATACGTCTTGTTTTGTTAGTTGCCTCACCAATGGCTCTTCTCTAAAACAAATCACTGGACCGTGTCAATATGCTTTTGCAATGGTACATTTTTCGAGGGCCATGCACGGCTGTTTCACTCCCGCAGCGTGTGTACAATAAAGTCTGACATGTGCGATTGTTCTTATTATTGCGCACACTGTGCCATTACTCCAATGAGGGCAAGTGACGTCACACAATCAAGATGGCGACGCCCGTGGGCCTTACGTTTTTTTTCGAATTTGACCCGATATTTTCTTGAAACAGGCAATGCAAGGTTTCACGTGTCCAATACCAAAAGGTGGCCTCTTATATCTCCTATCAGTTTCCGAGACTTAATAATGCTAAAGAACTGAAATGTTGGTGATGATGTTCTTTTTCTGAACGAATAGCGGCGGAAATCTGATAAAAAGCAAACATTAATCTTGTTGACCGACGTCCTACAAAAACCCCATTTTCGTATGCTCTCAGATTTTTCCCAGAAATAACAATTGCCATGTGTAATAAAGAAGAGTCTGTTGATTAAACACTTCGGTTTTTGACTGTGGGCAATGGGTGTTTTTTTTTTTGATCAGGGCGGAGATATTTGACCCAAAACTCGTGCAGAAGTGATCGCGCTTATGGGCCAGTCACAAATCAGTTGCGATGCGTCGGCGATGGGTAAAACCGGGAAATTTGAACAAAATCTTGAGACAGATCTCACGATTTTGCACCCGTCGGAGGCGCTCTCCGGACGCCTGCGGCTTGTCGCAGATTTTTTTGGCATCGCCACACCCGTCGCGGTCCCCAACTTTGAACTTAAAATTTTAAGATTGCTCGCAAGATTTTTCACCCATTTTGGGCATCCCAGACACAATCTCTGATGACCTACGATGCCCTCCGATTAATCGGAGGCGTCCTCCGAATAATCTGAGACTAGTCGCAAGATTCTGTGTGGGATTGGAAATTCAGGTTGAGATTCAATGTCTGCGAGTGGTCTCCGGCGCCCTCCGACTGAATCGGAGGCGCCCTGCGACGATTCGTACGCTTTCTGTGATCGTCTCCGACGAATCGTACGGTGGAATCGTAGTAAATCGCCGTGTATATAAGGGCGCCTCCGATCGGATCGCTAAAAGAAATTAAAAGAAAAGATGCTCGCAGATATCGTCTCCGATGCAATCGGAGGCGATCGGAGGCTAATCCCACGATTTTTCGACAAAACCGGGTCAAAATCCTTGAAACAATCTCAGACAATGTGACTGCTCCACTTTTATTAGGATTATTGCTAGGATTGTTCAAGGCTTCTTTATTTTCTACGACGACCCCCCGCCAAAACTAATCCCCGACAGATCGCCGACATTGTGACTGGGCCATTAACGAATTCCGTGCGACTCACAACGCGCGCTGGTGGCATGACCGTGTGGTTGCGGTGTGCATGTCAACTCGACCGTTTACTGGAACCAACTCGACCGTTGCTGGTTGGGCGGCTTGTGCGTAAGAAAATCGTCTCTAGAAAACCGCGATGGGCTCGCGCTACATCATCCAAGTACACACAAAGTCGCGCAACCGAAGATTCCTACAGAACTGTAAATGTTGGTCATAAATACAGCACCCGAAGTGTTAAATGAGCGAGTTGAAAAACGGTCGAGTTGTCTCGACGTTAAAGGCGAGTTGCTAATTGGCCAACAAACGATTTAATTAAACGGTCGAGTTGGTACATTATAACGGTCGAGTTGGCCAATAGTCGAGTTGACTATAAATTGCTATGTCATGTAAAACAAATTCATCAAAACTTAAAATTTCTCAGATTACATAAGTTTTTACATGCATATCATGTTAAAAAATCTTGAAATTTAATGAAAATCTTTCAAATGAGTCGTAGACCCCTAGTTTTGGTCCAGTTACAAATCACAATGTCCTAGGATTTGTTTGTTCGTGGCCATGTCGTAGCATAATCGTACCGGTACGACTGTCCTATGACATGCGTACGATTATCGTACGATTATCATACGATTTTAGGGATTCCCAAGGCCCTCAAACTCGTACGATAGTTGTACGCATGTCGTAGGACAGTCTTAAGATTATCACATGATTATCGTGGGATATGGGATTAACGCAAGACAAAAATATCCTTGTGAAACAGTCGTGAGATTGCGGGACGTATCTTGACAAATCGCTCCTTGAAGACGTCTTAGAGTACACGTTGCTATCCATGATGGTGAAGAAGTGCTGGGTGGTCGTACATGTAGTTCCAGAGAAGATACGAGAGGATACTGTCTTACGATTGACGTACGATGGTCCTGCGATGCTAGTACATGTACGTGTACGATGGTTGTTGGCTGCACGATGACAAAATATCGTACAACAAACGTAGAACAGTCGCAGGACATTCGTACGATTTACCTCCGACAATGTGCTTATTTTCCCCACGACTGACACATGACATGATTTTCCTTTGTGAGTGCGGCTAAGATTGTAGCCTAGTGTATAGATGCTTCGTATCGTAAGAGCCCACCCCAACATTAGCGGTGGGAATTTTCGTTTAATTCAGTAAACGTTTTGTAATTATTTCATGTACCGGTTAACCGTTTAACCGTTCGGCCGTCATTTTAAATGTTGCTGGCTGTTTGTTTTTTTATATTATTGATGCACGTACAAGTATACACCACCCAAGATTACCAAAATATGTCCTGCGACATATGGGACACAGCCTTAAACAGTACCGGTACTTGCAGGACTACAAACACAGAAGCACCGAAGGCCATCATCTAATGTGTCAAATTTCCCATACATGTACAAAAGCCATGACAGTGACAAAGATACATGTAAATCATTTGTTCCAAAAAGCCATGCGAATATCCTCACTGTAGGCCAACGCAATGTGGATACATGAATAATAGAGAGGTTTCGCACCGTCATGAATACCGATACGGATACGCCATGATTTTTAAATGCGCTTCGCGTGACGCGTAACCGAAGTACACAATGTTTTCATACGCGTTGACTACGGTTATCGGCCTTCATATACGTATCATAAAAACATATACCGGTTATGCAGATTTATCACTTTATCTGTGATGGATTAATAAGTTGTATGCATTTTGTTTGTTTTTGATGTATAATCCGTGAATATAGATCAAATTAAATTTGTGATGCCCACGCAAAAGCGAGGAAAATCTGTTGAAAACAAAGCCAAGCGCAGAGCAGATTTAGCAGATTTAGCACACGTACATGTACATTCACACAGTGCGAAACCCAGTTCAGTGTGCGCATCAACGTGAACGGTTACCGTTATCATATCCGTATACGTAACTGTATTCGTCACCTTGCTAAACCTCTCTTATATTGCTTTTCAAACATCTGATGTTTACACATGTATATGCATGCACAGTAACACACTATGGATTTTGGGCCTTAAACCACCATGCTGTGTTTGTTTTCTTCTTCTTTTTAATGTTTGATCATGCCACAGTTCTATTTGAAGCTTGTTTGGTACATGTACATGTACATGTACATGTACTCATGATCATGTTTAAACTTCACATGCAGTTAATTTGACAGTTTCACTTATGATGCATCTTTTTCAGTATCTTTTGTTCACCAGTCCGAGTTAATTAGGGGGCGGGGCCTATGTTTGCATGCATTTGCTTTTTAGGTCCACCATGGCACTTTAAATAGTGTTAATCCGGTTTCTAATCAAGGCAAGAAAAATTTCACATTAAGCCAGTCATTGTTTTAACTTGCCTTTTAAAGTGAACCGAGCATACATAATGCCAAATTGATTGTCATACTGAAAAGATTTTCCTTAAAGGTACACACCGGCCTACTGTTTACACGATTTGATGTAGCAGCATTGACAATACTTTTTTGATGGTCGTAGTGAAAAAAAATAATCAAAATATACCGTAATTTACTAAAGAAGTGCAAAATTAACAAAAACGGTCAACAGACGGGTTATACGCTTTACCAGCCGTTGCAACTACGCGCGAGCTTCACGACTTTGTCACAAACGATTCGCTCTTTTCCTATACTCGGGATATCTACAATTTTCTGATCACGATTTCACTGGACAGCCCGGACGACCGATTATGAATTTCCCCTTTCTCTGGAGAAGTTAGCATCATGTTTTTTCTTCACGAACGTACATGTATCACCAACCAACCCGCCGTGTGTGCACTCGGAATATTTGCCGTGCTGCGCGGGGCGATCCACCGTAGTTTGCCATACTAGCACGCGCTCGCTAAGTCCCATTCTCCGGACTCTCGAAACAAACATTTCTGTTCGAAATTTCATACTTATGTTTAACTTTGTTTCATACCTGTATAAATAGTCTCTCTTTTGTCAATTACTTATAAATATTGTGGAAAAATCAGAGTTGAATTTGGTGCAGTTCTGCAGTAAGAAACTTTCATGCGACTAGAACATGCGACTGGACACAAAACTAACTCGCAAGACCATGTGACTTTTCGGAACCAGAATCTGGTTCAGAAAAGTCACGTGACCTCTGTTTTTTGAAAATTGCTCAAAAACGGCAAAATTCTGTGGTTTCTTTTAAGGATATGTTCAGTTTATTTCGGAAGGGCATTCAAAATCTGGTATGGGTCAATTTCGAGCCCAAAATAGCCCAACGAAGCCAGTGTGTACCTTAAAGTGCCAGTTTCAAAATTTGTTTTGGAACAATTTGTGTAAATTTCCCAATCTAATAAAATCTACCTCTCTCCTAAAAATTGTTTTTTGTTGGTTCAGGCATTTACAAAATACAATCTCTTTTGTAATGTGGGTGGCTCTTAAAAGAGCCGTTTTGTTTCAAACAACTGGTCCCGTCAGGTGCTGGCATGCTCAGAATAGGCTTGATGTTTTGAGATCCCCGGCTTGGTAGCTGTTCCACCACAACTTGAAGAGGTGCTCCTGGATGGACATCACATTCTTATGTTTATGTCGTTAGATCTTGGCCTCCTTGACTGACTACGCTGGACCAGAGCCCGAGCTTGAGTTATCCAAGATCCATGTTGACTCAGTATAGGTCGACACTGGGGAGGGGGCAGAGTAGTTTATTTTCCCCTAATGTTTGTTCACCTGCATAAAAGAAAACAAAAATGCCATTAAAAGAAGGGGTACGACTCATCCCTGGTTTAAATCTATACTGACAAGACATGACTGAGGGTCTTGTAGACCAATAGACATGTTTAGGTTTTATCACACGCAATGAAAAACATCAATTTTGGGGGGAGTTATTGGACTTTTGACATTCTCGAGTAGATGGCATTCCGCAATAAGCGATATGATTAGGAACCGGTCTATGCATGTCAAAGGTCCGCTGATAGTCACTTTTTCACCTCACCCAATTCGCCATGCCGCCACTTCAAAATGGCTACAACTTTTTTCATCGGCTAAAGTTTTGAAAGGAAAAAATGATGCCAATTTTGCAGGAAATAAAATATCTAATGTCTACATGTAAACAGTAAAATATAAGCAAAATAATTGAAAAAGAAATATACATTTCGCTATCGTTTACAATAACATCAGTTACAGTCAGACAAAAATACCGTCAGGAGAGGGGGCGAAGTGGCAATGAGGCAAACTGACATGGGGCGAAGTGGAAATGGGTCGAAGTGACCGACACCGCCAAAAATGTGCTAATGATTCTATTGTGTGTGAAAAACCCCTAACGGGTCTGTAAATTGCTCATCAGTGTGCTAGTTTGACATTTTGATAGCCAATCATGCCTAGGCTATACAAAGCTAATCCTATAAAAATGGCAACATGTCAATTTTATGAAGGGAAAGCTTTGTCCCATAGGCCTAGTGTTTGTACAAATTGGGTTGGCCGGGTATTCTTTCCCCTAAATCACTCCAAAATAACCAATTGATTGGAAAGACACGAGTAGTTTGTCATTCATGCCAAGTTGCTTGAAAATTACAAAAACACATGAATTAAACTTGCTGAATTTTAAAGTTTTTAAAAATTGTTTAAATTCTAAATTTGGGCTTTTCCATCAAATCTCCACATTACTTATTGCTCGATAAAATAGCAATCCCCAACTTTTACCAAATACGTTGTACTGTTTTACGTGTGTGAAAATAGCACATAATTCCACTATTCCAGCTTTCTAGCATCATTTTCTACTGCGATGCACAAACACACAGAAAGTCCGTGCGCTGCGCCATGTTGTGCAGGGCGTTGAGTGAACGTATTACCGTAGAAAGGGTGCACAACTACACGCTACATGTGTATTAAACACGTACGTGTGTAGACTTGGTTCCAAGTCCGAGATCCTGTTTTGTTTTCCGTTTCCGATTTTTGAAATGTATGGACAGGGAACCAGTCTATTTCGGTTAAGGATCTCGGACTTGGGACATCTGCACGCCAGCTACATTCATGTATTCACCAGTTGGATTTACATACAGCGCGGTTTCCGTAGCGACGGCCAATTGGAACGTATACAAATCCGGGTGGTCGGGTCTATATGCTTCACAGGTAAGATGAGGTTTACCATTTTCGCAGCCTTCTTTTTAAAACTGTTTCTGTGGTTTGTTGTTAGGAAGAATTAGTGCCATAAGCATGAAATGTTGTAATATTTTGAATGGAAATAAAAATAAAACGTACTCCTGACACTTACTCGTGTCACAATACACATCTGTTACCTTTTGGTAGAATGGAATAGTCGCTTTGTAATCCTCTCAGTGCATGTATTTTAGTGCAACTGCTGTTGCGAACTAAACGTGCGATAAACTTTTGTGCACTTTGTACTTGTTTTCAAGGCAAATGCCGAGACCAAAACGCAAAAAAAGCAGGTATACCGTACCGGGGTACGTGTTGTATTCGTGGTATTTGTCAAAACTGGGGACACGCAACAGCAGAACCTTTCTGATGACAAAATCTATATTCTTTTGAAGCGGTTTGAGAGTGATCGTTACCGATTTACCCGGCCGATTTGATAACGCGTGGCGCCCGGCGAGCTCCCCGCACCCGTACAAAAGACGCGAGGCGCGCCTCGCGTCTTTTGTACGGGTGCGGGGCTAGGCGACCGTTTGCCAACTCAACCGTAAACCAAATCGACCGCGAACCGACCGTAGTTCAAGTTTTTCTTTGAAACTTGGAATTTGTATGTCCAAAAATACTGCAACTATTAATGATGTGTCACTACACCCGTAACTTCGGTCAGTCAATCGGTATACGTAAAGCAAAGTGACTTAATTGTTGCATGCACTGTGTGGTCGAGTTGGTTCACGGTCGAGTTGGGCAAACGGTCGACTTGACCCGAGTTCATAGTATTATACTGCATCCATTTCGTAACAAATTTACCTACTTTCCTGATGAAGGGTTCGACGTCACATAAGCCCTCCTACATTTAAACCTATGAGACAATTCAAGAAGACTTTTTTCCTACCCTAAAATCTCCATATTTTAAGAAAAAAAACCTTGCAGTGAGTGGTCGTGGCTCTTCATGGGTTAAGAACACATTCAAATGAGAGGTCTGCAATTTTCAGGTTATTAAAACTGATGTTAATGTGGATTTTGATGCACAAAATCAGGGTTGTAACTTGTCTCCTTCTGCTCGAGTCCCAAGTCAAGTCAAGTCAGGCATATTGGTCAAGTTTGCTCGTTAAGTCGAGTAGTCACGACAATAAATTTTTCAAACTAATTTCAAATTGAGTCTTAACAATGGAACTCACATGCTTTTAGCCAAGGTTTCTTTAGTGCTGAAATTCGGTCCCCAAAATGACAAAAAAAAAAAATGCATTTAAAAAAAAATTTATTTTTGGCTGAATCAAATTAAAAAATCTGACTCATGTCAAGTCTTTTGAGGTTTGAGTCTCAAGTCGAGCCATATCATTTGGGGTTGGAATCTCGAGTCAACTAGAGTCTGAGTCTCGAGATCGCCTGCACAAAATAAGGCAAATTTTAGCAATCATGTTCAGGATCAACATTTAAACGGCATGAGGAAATATGCTTGTAACACTGTTGTAATTCAGATATTTAGTTGGTTTTATACTGCGGTATTCCTTTTTAAACAAAAAATGCTCTACATTAAACATTTTATACATGTATTGCTTAACATGCCTCCCGAAGAGATTGTAGGTTTAAAAATTTGTCACAATTTGTATACATGTATACCCAGCACGATTTGGGACCTATGACTCAACACACTCTCTTCCCTTTTGTTAACGCACCAACCACCCCTAAAAACTGAAAGGAAATATATATTTTTTAATCTGGCTAATTAACCTAGGAAGGACTGGGGGCCTCTTCAGAGGCCCCAGAGACATAAAGTCTTGGAAAAAAATATTGGACCACCTATGTCTTGAATTATTCAACAAAATCCCTCAGCAACCAGGCTTATGTTTATGATATTTGGTCTTAGACAATAGTCATTAGCTCAGGAGGCTTACAAGGCATCAAATATGTAAGACATGCCTTAAACAATTCTTACATACTTATTTTTGTTGTCTATGCAGGTTGTAGGTGGTCCAATAATTTTTTCCCAAGGCTGTGTGTTGGAGCTAGGATGTTGCAAAGTACTCAAATTGTGCTCTAATCACCGTAGGAAAATATCATGCTGTCCATATCATGCTGAACTCCTCTTTACGTTTTGTGGCAGTTCCTTCAATCTTGTACTTGTGAATAGTCCCTGAGAATATGCAACTCATCACAAAGGTATTGCCAAGGCACAGATCCGCCAAGGCTTCCTGCAGTGAGTTCAAGCTGAGCTCTCGAAGAAGTCCTGCCTCAGTTGGACTCTGTGCACAAATACAAGTAAAAAGGTTATTGGTATAAATTACCATACTTTGCCTTTCCTGACATATACATGCGTCACAGGAGCTAATTAACAGATGCAGTTTTTGGATGCATGTTTCTGAATTCGAGCACCTGACCAAAATAATAGAAAATTTCCCCACACACCCCTCCACCGCCCCCAAAAAGTGAATCTACGTGAATCTACCTGCTTCTGCTTACTAATTAGGGTAATATTTCCCCTTAGGTGGGGGTTTGGTCACATTTTTTCATGCCCCCAGGGTGGGGATTTTGACAAAAGGAAATCATATTGTCTGTGCACATGGGAGCAAAACGTGCATTATTTTGCATCGCACACCCGTACCCCTGGGTGGGGATTTTGTCACCTAGCCGATGATTTTGCCCCGCAGGAGTGGGATTTTGTCACTCGAAAAGTGACAATCTCCTTCTCTGAGGTGGGATAGAGCGGGGAAGTGGTTATGGGGAAACAATTCATACATGTAGGCCTATGTGCATAGGGCCTACATCATGACATGTAATTGTTTTGCCCTTTCCCAATTATGACAAATACACTAAATGTTTTCCCCTAAGACACTATCGGGAAAACTTCAAGTTCATAGCATACGTGCTCGGATCAGGTGGGATTTGAACCCACGACTTCCTGCTAACAAAGCAGATGCCTGCTTCTAGCTCACTAGCATGCTTGCTCAAGTTTGACTTTTTGGCAGGATTACCCGAAAGAATGGAGAACTCTGGCTTCAGTCTTCAGACAATGTCAGACCTCAGGCCTATTATTACTTATTTTATTAGGACAACAAATGAGAGATTCGTATTCCTAAATTTGGGTTTTTCATTAAATCAGCAAGTTACTGAGGTTTGATAAGTATTAACATTTTCAAGATTTTTTTCTGCTCAACTTCTCCATTCTTACTGCATGTAAGTCTTATAGGTCAGTCGGAATTTCGTCGTCCGTGTAGGACTTTAATACTTAACCAGACCTAAACAAGTTGAGTCCTTATTTATTGTTGAAAGTAGAAATCGATGTTAAACATAAATTCTGAGGGTCTTTTTCGCGTTTTTGTCGGTTTTTGACGCTGGAACTACTTTGTTTTTCCCGGATTTACAACGAGTGCGTCGCCATTAAACAGGAAACCGATTGTTACTTCGCGACAGACCATACCATTATTTGTGGGGTGTCTGGTTTATGAAAATTGAAGCACATTGTCAATGGATACATTATGCAACCATCAGAATTGTAGCTTATAACATTTAAAATTTTTAACATTATGCTGTAGTAGAATAAATTCTTCTAGTTTCAAAATTTAAATCGTTGATGTGTTTATTTTTCTTGTGCAAAATCTTTTCTTCCTGCTATAAAATCGACCACTCTGATGATTGGCCTTAAGTCTGGGATCCAGGCCTGTGAAATATAAATATACGGCATTTTAACGTCATGTCAGAGAGCCAGACTGAAATGTCCTTTTTGTGTATGGCGCGGCGCCGGCCGGCCAGCAACAATCATGATTTTCATCGATGGATCGCGAAAGATTGCTGTGTATATGAGCAACAAATAACTCGTAAAAATAAAGTAAGTAATGAAGGTAACAATATTATAGTAAGCTTTATGTTGCTAGCGGTCCGTGTTTGCTAATTCGTGGTTTAAGTGGCATAAATTCACAACTGAAAAACACACTCCAGGCACCAGCGCAGTGTACACGGTACAGTGAACAAGTGACAGCGACAGTCGTCCCGTTTTAAGACATCTCGACCGGTCACGGTCGAAAAATTCGGAGAGAATTTGGTGGTTGATCATGGAAAAACTATCATGCACGCTCGCGAGTTGAAACCACCAGGTGCATTAGGGGTCAGGAAGTGACGATTTCACTTACCTGAACAGTGATTGGATCAAAACTGTCAAGGAGCGAAGACTTCAGATGCAGCACATATTGTCCACACCTGTACCTACATTTGAGGCTCGAGGATAAACAGGATGACATCGCCGGTGAACCCAAACGTATGAGCAAGCGTCAAATGCCAACCAGGTATTCATCAAGTGATCTACAATTGTATTACACTTTTTTTAACGTCTAAAATTGTTTTAACGTCTGTATTCTAAGCATCGATGTTGAACAATGTAGATATGGATATTAAACAATGTTTTTAAAATTAGTTAATTGGTTTTTTTCCCTAGATCATTCTCCCGAAGAGGTGTATTTGGCATTTGGAAAAGAGCAGCCAACCCATGTCCACTCATTCCCATTAGGAGATGGACCCGCGAAGGTGAAAGTCGTTCCCAAATGGCATGAAGGTGATACCCACCAGCAGCAACTTCAAGACATTATTTACGTGACTTGAAAACTTTTAAAATTAGGAACAGCAGCATTACATAAGTGTTACAGTACAAGTAATTATTTCCTTGTTATCTACACTACTTGACTCGCATTCTTGTCATTCCATTCCCTCATTGTGTGTATTATGCAATCAGTTCATTTCTCCATTGTATGTGTTGTGCAATCACCTACAGGTACAATACATTCTAAAGAAATCACTGAATTGTCATAATAATGCTTTGCGGGTTTAAGCTGTTTAATAAAGTGTTAAATCATTTGGAACATGTTTTATTTCCCCCACAATTACAGTCGTAGTAATATGTTGATAAAGAGCCTTGTAGAAATTTAAGCCAATGCATGAAAGGTAAAAAAAATATTCAAAACTTAAAACACCTTCAGTTAGCAGTTTTCTTCCACAAAGATACCATATAATGTGATTGTTACCTTGCTTTCAACACTTTTAGTTTTCTTTTTCTTGTCTGCTCGTGAAGTAAAATTTTGGGGCTTTAAAGATAATGAAGACTTTGATGACGACTGACATTGCAAAAGATGAGGACAGCAGTGATGGTGCAATGAAGTATTGAAAAAAAGGGAAAACATTTCTGAACTCCAGGGGCCAATTTCATGGCGCTATTGGCACGAAACATTACTTAGCACATAATTTATCTGCTTTATATTGCAAAAGTTGATTGCCTGACAAAATATTGTGATATGTATTTACATGTGCACTAAAATTTTGATACTGTTTTTAAGCACAATTTGAAAATACAAATTTAGTCCCTCATCTTACAAAGTAATTCATTAATAAAATCTCCCAAAACGTCCCAAATTGTTTTGTAAATTTTGAGGTTCAGAATGTTTCAATTTACTGATCTTAATTTTCGGTTTGTGGAAATAAAGCAAGAAAATCAATTGATCACGTTCAAATGACGTCACTTAATTCCTACAAATCGCCACGTGCATCAGAATTTTGAGCGTAGTTTTTTATGACGCGCATCGGCTGCGCCGTATTTCGAACAAATTTCGAGCAACACGCGCGCGTGTTTGGAACATGTTACAGCTGTGCGTGCGCGTACTTGATAGCGTTTAATACGCAGTCGCATTTCTTCCTACGAAGATGGCTTTCCCATTCAGTGGCACGTCCGTTCCGATTTTTAGATGTGGATCGGAAACCAGTCTAGCGCCGTATTCGAAAGGACGGATCACGTAATATATGGACGGGGGCGGCCGATTTTAGCAGGGATTACACACTACGAACAAACGCAACAAATATTAATATTTTCAAACAGGAAGAATTTATTCTTCTCCCAACACGGTTTTAAAACATTCAAATGCAGTTTCAATGGGTATATGATGCATTTATTGGCGGCGTACTTGAACTTTCATAAACTGCATACCCTACAAATAATGGTACGATCCGTCGCGCAATGACACTCGAGAGCCTTGTCAACTGGGCGCGCGGCGAAGCACTCATTTTGCTAATCCGATAGGAAGAAAGTAGTTTAAAGATACAAAAGCAGAAAAAACGTAAAAAAGACCCTTACATTTTCTTTTTAACATCGATATATGTTTTTACCAATCAATAAGGATTCTTACTGTGTAGCTCTGGTTAAGTATTTTGGGTGTTACACGGACGAGGAAATTCCGACTGACCTATTAGTCATATGTTAACATATCAACGTACCGTGAAACCGGGTAGAGGCCGCCTGGCCCCGGGCCCCGCGCCGCAGCCGAGCGCGGCCCACGACCGCCCGGCCCAGGCAGCGCTAGGCCAGCCAGGCATGTGCCGGCACAGTCCGCGTATGGTAATCTTTTCTAATTTTAAGTGATTACCTGTTGAAGATTCAATTCAGGTGATGTTATAACCATGTCATGTACCCCCAGATTCTTTCACCATCTCAACCATCTGCGAATGTCAGTAAATTATCAACCGATATGTCAGAATGTTGTATTATTTACAACAGGTTTGTAAACAATCCAACACGACCATGTACCAGCAGACGACACGACTCGCAAATACATCCTCTAGAAGATTTCTAATGAATATTCATTACAACGTAAGGCTCCCTGTGACTTCGACCAATCATATCGTTACGTCCCGTTTTGGACTTAATTCCCATAGACCGTGTACAACTGGCGTGCAGAAGTCCCAAGTCCGAGATCCTGAACCGAAATAGACTAGTTCCCTGTCCATACATTTCAAAAATCGGAAACGGAAAACAAAACAGGATCTCGGACTTGGAACCAAGTCTAGTACGTGTGAGGGTCGTACACGAACTATGACTTTAAAATAACAAAGCTCGAAAACTTACCATTGCCCAAACTTGCTTTTTCAATGCTCCTTCGCTGCGCTCATACGCATGAAAAACAGTTTCGTTCTATACACAGACTCAAATAACCACGCACAGAACATGAAATAAGTTTAACTTAATTTATTGAGACAGCATGGGATCGCGGCTCCAGTACACAATGAACTGAATGTCTCCAATCCATACAAACAATATATAACCAAGTCACTATACAGCGAATATGACAGAAAACACAAGACCAGTCTCGATGACTAAAAACTTTAGAAACCTCGGTGGCTCTCGGGCATAAGCATGCCTTCAATGCTTACATTATGTCCTGTGGTAACCATCTGGAACCAAGCCTTTAGGCTCTTCGGACATCGTCCGGCTTTCAACAACTCAAACAACATAGGCTACATTTAAACAAGTAATAGTAAGAGTAATACACTGGTTTAGTACATTGTTGGTGTTTACAAAACGAAAAGGTCTATCATGTGAAAAAATTTCATCGAGATTGTTAGAACACAACACGAAAAGGCAGAAATCGTAAGCATAAAAGATTTCCATGTGCTACGACAATCAGAGAAATCTCTGGGATCGAGAACTCGCCCAGGAACATAGCAATGCTTTTGACGTCAGTCCAAGCAGTAACAAACTACTGGCGCTCGGAGGCCACGAAAAACCTCCTTTATTTTATCTTTGTTTATAGGAGGAAACGTGGGTGCATCCTAGGACATCAAAAAGAGGCGCACTCCCCTTATCATTGCCACATTACCTAGGTTTGTTCCCGGGTTTTTGAAACAATTGAAATTTGTTAAAGAGGGGCAAGCTCAAGGGAAACACTTATGAGCGCCCTAAGGTGGATTCTTCGAGTGCGTAAAAGGAACGAATTAAACCGATTATCTGCAATGCTAATACCCGAGTTGTACATTATTCTAGACTGGTTCCCGCTCCACATACAACGACTGAATTCAGTCTAGTCAAATGTTTGGTCCGGGTACCAGACTAACATTATTCCGACTATGTGCATGAGAGATAAGTAAAAGGACTAACTGCAGAATTGTCCGACTGAATATTTTTACATGGGAATAAAAATCGGACGAACTTGATCATTAAGTAAAAAGCTAAAGACAATGTAATGTACTTTCCGTTTTCGGCTCTCGTTAATGTATAACAACAATTAACACTCGTACGCATGAAAGAATCCGATGTGCTGTGAAAATCAGAGCATGAAAAAACGTGCATCTAGAGTTGATGATTCAACCAATTACGGCCCTTAAGGCCCTTCAGACCGGACAAGGTCCGTTTCCCTTCAACTCGCTTCCAATTACTAATTGTACTCTCAAAAATACATAAAAACATTAATAAGAGTTCCAAGTTGAACGAGTTTCTAACGGATTATTGCAAAAGCCATTCACGAATATCAACTATATTATTGCGGCAGCAGTTGTGAATGACACCAAAAATCGAGATTTCAGAAAAGTTAAAACCGTAAGAAATCGTTTTACATAACAATTCACTCTACACACGAAAAAACAAAATCGTGCGCATGAAAGATTCCGATGTGCTATGAAAATCAGAGCATGAAAAAACGTGCATCTAGAGTTGATGATGCAACAAATTACGGCCCTTAAGACAAGGTCCGGTTCCTTTCAACTCGCTTCAATTATACTAATTCTACTCTAAAAATTATTTAAAAACATTAATAAGAGTTCCAACTTCTTGAACGAGTTTCTAACGGATTATTGCAAAAGCCATTCACGAAAATCAACTATATTATTGTGGCAGCAGTTGTGAATGACACCAAAGATCGAGATTTCAGAAAAGTTAAAACCGTAATAAATCGTTTTGCATAACCATTCACTCTACACACGGGCTATACAATAGGTACGCAACTGCGTGTGGTTTTAGACTTTATAATGACCGAGAATTATACCAAAATAATAGCTTCTTAGATATTATCGCTTATAAATATAGTTTGTACAAATATAGAAACATCTTGTCAGTCCACTTAAAACTATTGTGGTCGTTATACGGCTATCGAGGGCCCATAACCCGCTGCTTGCTTATAAAATCATATTCGACACCAAGTAGAAAACGAATTTGATAGTGTCCGTTTGTGTTATCGGTATAGCACAAAAGTTAATAAAAATCTTAGCGCAAAAAACCGCGTCCTCCACAGGCAAACCAAAACCATCAAAAACTCCATATAGACCAACACAATATATTCCAACCACGTCATAATGTTAAATAACTTGAGGAATGACCATTCATGCATAGCGCGTTATGAACACCGCGTTAAAGTTGCTGTGGTTTAAACGTTATACGACCGGAAATTTCCTTAGCATATATAATTTTTCGTCTTTCAGATCATTCACGTGCCCAAAAAATACATTTGACTAACCAGCCAACAATTCACCTTCAGAAAACACAGGGTAGGCCTATTGACGGAAGTCATTAAGCAAATTGAAGACAATTTAAACAGCTAGAATCCCCCTTCCACATTATTTTAGTTTTTTCTGTTTATCATGGAGGTGTATGTGTCTACAACACCATCACAACTTGTTTTTCACAAAAAATCGACAGACTTTTGCTTAAAACGTAAAGCAGTTCCGACCCTCTTCACCCAAATTCTGAAACGCTCGAGGTCACTCGGCTTGTTTATCAACAGGGTGTTGACGTCATCATGAGAAAGATACAAAACGGTCTGTGCAGTATTGAATGGAAAATAGACGAAGTGAATGTTTATCATGCCTATTTTGTCCTTGTAATTCAAAATACAAACGTGAAAAACACTTCATGTAATATGACAGCAATCTACTATTACCCGTTTTGTGAAAAAACGATGAAATTGTGGATCACAGTGACTCTCTTTTGAAGTAAATACTGGTGCATTGCGACGGGTGGTTTTGTCAGGGAACGAACGGCATTCACAGCGGTCTGTGTACGGTCCACTGCGGCGTAGTTTCCATGTGTTTGGACATCGGCCGTACAAGTTATAGAATGAGCGACTCATTTTTCTCTCTCTTGGTAATAGAAAAGAAAATCTTTCTGCTCTTTTGTTTTCATAGTGTCTGGTAAAACATGCAACCACGCAGCTACTGGGCATATCTCTGGCTTTTTGGAACAACAAAATTCTTCAAAAAACACCATCTAAAAGAGACGGTGTTCTAAGTTTTTTGCGTGTAAACGTATGGAGCTAACTATCGTGTTGACTTCTCTTTCTCAGGATTGCGGCACGGGGTCACGCGCATATCATGAATACCTAATGAGCGTTTTAGAAATCGCGAAAATCTCATTTTCGAAAAACGCACTTTTGCTTGCAATTTATCCACTTAAAACCGACAATTAAAAAATAATAAAAATCCACGTCGGCAAGAGGGATGTTTGGACTATCGAAAAAAGCCTAAATGCTGGATTTTCGTCAAGGGGGATTCTTCCTCTTTAAGGACAAATGCTAAAGTTCAAAAGTTCCGTCTGTACGGTGTATAACCGTATACAGGCCTGAACCTGTTGCGACTGAAAAATAATCGCGGGGGCTTAATAATAGAACAAGTAGGAATTATAATAGATAAGATACCGAAAAGTATGGATTGGAAAATAATATTGGTGACAAAAATGTAGAAAGTTAATATTTTCTGGCTGATCTGCATAGGACTTTGATACGTACTAAAAAAACAAAATCGTACGCATGGAAGATTCCGATGTGCTATGAAAATCAAAGCATGAAAAAACGTGCATCTATGAGTTGATGATTCAACAATTAAGGCCCTTGAGGCCCTACGGACAAGGTCTGGTTCCCTTCAACTCGATTCCAATTAACTGATTCTACTCTCAAAAATACACAAAACATTAATAAGAGTTCCAAGTTGAACGAGTTCCTAACAGAATATTGCAAAAGCCATTACAAATATCAACTATATTAGGTGGCAGCAGTTGTGAATGTCACGAAAGATCGAAATTTCAGAAAAGTTAAAACCGCAAAAAAAAATCGTTTCGAAAACCAATAAATCGCTTAACAATTGCACAATAGATACCGTGTACCCTGCGAGTTGGTGGTTCCTCGGGCTAGCGTCATACAACTGCATCGTTATGATTTGTGCTGGAATGCGACCAAAAGCTCTGCAATGATCTGAATGGTATTGAAACTTGGCTAAGACTTGCGTTTCTTCACGGCGCAGGGGCAATTCTGCTAGCGACCATGGCACTACTTGTAGGGTGCACAGTAATTTGGAGTCCGGCTAAAGAGGCAAATTTCACGACCAGTGATGTCCTGGCATACATCAGATAGGCGGATAAAGCTGAAAAAGCCTGTGGGAAAGCACAAAAAAAATCGAGAAAACAAAAACGCCGTACAGACCATAAAGGGCGGGTGGGTGGTAAACCGTATGTGTAGTGTATACAAACATGGAGCAATAGACATTCAGTGAGAGTGCATAAGCCTGAAGTGGCGAAACACGCCAGAATGCCCTCTTAAATGCAAAAGTAGTCAATTGATATGTAAATTTCTGGAGGGAAAGGAATGCAAGGGAAGAATGTAAAGGCATTTGATCTATGTACCGAACGAAACTAAATTTTCAATGCTCCTTCGCTGCGCTCATACGCATGAAAAACAGTTTCGTTCTATACACAGACTCAAATAACCACGCACAGAACATGAAATAAGTTTAACTTAATTTATTGAGACAGCATGGGATCGCGGCTCCAGTACACAATGAAACATGCTGAAGAAAACAAAGTATTAATTGTGTGCACCTGGAAAATGATGAAGGCA
The DNA here is from genome assembly GCA_037783545.1 of Henricia sp. BOLD:AAB3569. NCBI lineage: Eukaryota > Metazoa > Echinodermata > Asteroidea > Spinulosida > Echinasteridae > Henricia > Henricia sp. BOLD:AAB3569. The sequence goes on from JBBELK010000008.1 coordinate 573,053, forward strand.
GGCAGGATCCGGTGAAGAAGTGTCGGTGCCATCTTGCCTTTTACGTTTTCGATCTCATTGTGAAAAAGGTCTCTTCCTTTGATTTGAAGTTGATCCCAAGAAAAAACCCCAGTTTAAATTCGTGTCCATATATTACACCGTTGCCCAGCCCGTTTCGCTATCGACGGCAATGCAGATCTTACGTATCCGTTCGTGTAACTCTCCGGGGCGTCCTGCTAACCGTAGTCGGGGGCCGGGCCGCACAGGGATCCGATCTCTCCGTTAAGGCCGCAGTGAGTTGTCTATAACTGGTTTGTCAGTTGCCCTGGTCTGGCCAAATCCTTCGCCTATAGAAGACTATTTTTAGTTCAATAATGGAAAATCGAGAACCAGAGTTCTTGCAGATAAGTCGAGACTGCAGCGTATACTGGGAATAACGTATGTGTAGTGTATACAAACATGGAGCAATAGACATTCAGTGAGAGTGCATAAGCCTGAAGTGGCGAAACACGCCAGAATGCCCTCTTAAATGCAAAAGTAGTCAATTGATATGTAAATTTCTGGAGGGAAAGGAATGCAAGGGAAGAATGTAAAGGCATTTGATCTATGTACCGAACGAAACTAAATTTACATAAACTGTGCTGTAAACATCTTCATTCATTAGTTGCCAGATTTTCAGTTCCAAGAAAAATTTGGAATGTGTAAAAAAATTGCATTTTTCCTGGTGTGTTGTACGGACAATTACCCCGACACGATTTGCTCGACACACCAGCGCTAAAACCGGGGATTTTTTTTCACGTGACGTTTTCGGAAGCTCTGAGAAGCCTGACCCCTAACCCATAACCCCAACAGGCCATGTCTGCTTTGCATATTCTTTTTAGACATTTCAACCAATCATATTTAAGAGAAATTGCAACGGTACCAAATTAGCATTCGAACGTAAACAACAGTGCTAAACGCACGCGCGTTGGCGCCACGTTCGCTACGCGGCTGGATAACTTCATCCAACAGAGGGCGCACTTTTTAAAACGTGGAACAGCCGTGCATGATGTTTAGAGCCAATTACCATGTCAAACGTCACACTTCGGTTGTCCATTTTTCCCCTCTCTATCACTCTGGACGAGAGGCGCGCAATTGCAAAGTCCGTACATGACGTCATCGCGTCTCAATCCAGTGAGCTTTCATTCAACACGTGTGGCGCGAAGAAAATGCAACCAATACAATACGTCTGTTACCCTCCCCCCATCTTTTTTTATTTAAATCAGATAAAAACGGGACACGAAGGGTTGATTAAATCATTACTGTAGTTTTACTGGGATGCGCCGAAAGGGTTGATAGTCGGTCAAAATGCAAAGTGTCGGTGACGAGGAAAACCCGTCAAATGAGACAAGTTTACATACCCCTTGGCATTTCGACAAACCCTCCCGGACACAACATATCCCCTGCCATCCAGCCGTACTCTGTCCACAATCCGCCCTGTCTATAATATACATGCATGTACATGTATCACGAAAATGTACATTCGGACTGTCTGAATTTTTACAGAAACTGTGGAATGAGAAACAGCATTGCGCGGAGGTTTGGGCAACATTATTTTTTATTTTTTTGTATCTATATACTTATTTACTATTCTACCTCACCATTACCTCCATTCGGATCACGTGAGATTGTATTGTTCAGTAGCTTAGGTATGCCACTCATTCAAAGAAAGGAATGCCAGTCCTGCCAGTCAGCCCCTATATAAAGGCACCCTCACCGGACGCTCACCAGTGGCGGTCGGGTTGGCGTACGGGTTCTTTCCTCGCCTTTCACCTCTGGGGTCCCGGGTTCGAATCCGGGGCGTGTATGTGGATTGGGTTTGCAGTCCCTACTTGAACGCATAGGTTTTCCCCTGGGGGAATTTATCTGGGGGTTTTCCTCCCACTTCTAAAACTGCATCTCCTTCTTCGTCATCTCAAGTTGATAATATAGTGTAGTTAAAAGCTAAAACCGTATAGTTGATGGCATAAAGGGCCTTAGTTGCCGAAGATGCCATAAAATATACAACAACAACAACAACGCTCACCAGTGTATTTTCAGTGGCTCATGCGTGAGCATATCGCAGCTTAGTACGCGTTTTTTTGCGCTACTTTAATACGTGCCACACCTTGCTTGGACCACGCTGTGGCCCGTAACGGTTTCTATAGCTATGGCCGAGACCACCGAGTCAGTTTTGCAGGTCAATCCGTCTGAAGATGAAGCGCTTTTTGAGCAATTAGACAACGAGCTTTCTGGCTGGCCGGCTGCTACTGCTAGTACAGCAACGCCGAGTACAAGCAAACCAGTTGCGACACCAGCGAAAAAGCGCACTGCTAAGCGTAAAAATACAGGGCAAGACGCGAGCACTCCCGCAGCATGTAAAGCTAAGAAAAATGACGGCGATTTACGGGAAATAGTCGTTTCCTTGCAACAAAGCGTAGCTTCTTTGACCGAAGCATTTTCACGCCAAAACCACCAGCCGGTATTTGCGAGCACCCATGTTGTCGCTAATGATTATGCAGCTAGCGAGGGCGAAATAATAGACGATGACGACGAGCTTGATGCAGTCTTAACGGGGTTCGCACCTGAAAAGGGCGAGACAAAAATGATTAATACCGCACCTGAAAAGGGCGATGACACGTTCACCGAAGGTGACATAGACAACCTGTTAGGCAATGACCAAAATAAGGTTGAAGATGAATTGCTGACCGAAATGGCGGCGCTTATTGAGGGCGATGACAAAGAAAGCCTGGCCCTTAATGACCAGTTGGCCAAGACCATAAATGCACTGGCTCGAGGCAAAATACAAAGCGAAAAGCTTGATGAGAAAATCAAAAAATACGATAAACCAAGCAATTGTAAAAACCTCTGTATCACCAGAGTGAACCCTGAAATCTGGGCGATTCTCAAACCCACAACCAGAACAAAAGACGTCAAATTCCAGAAAATCCAGAACGCTTTTGTGAAAGCGTCCACTGCCATTTCAATTGTTACCGATCAATTGTTAAAGTCACGTAACAATAGTGACACTGGCCCGGACACCGCTCAACTCATTCGAATGCTCGTTGATGCGGTCGCCATTCTTGGCGCAGGAAACTCGCAGTTGAATCTGCGGAGACGAGATAGGCCTAATATTCGGCCAGATCTAAGCGCCAAGTATGCGCCACTTTGCTCCTCGCAGGTGCCCTGTACAGATCATTTATTTGGGGACGACTTGGTGCAATCTTGCAAAATGATCCAAGAGACCAGCAAAATTGGCTCGAAAATCCTTGGCCCTGAAAGTTATAGCAACCGTCGGGCCGGTCACTCCTCCCGACGATCGGGGGATTTTCGATCTCGGGGATTTCCCAAACAGGCTTACTATGGTCGCCAACAGAGGGCGCCCTACCGCCGAGGTCGAGGTCGCGGTTATCGCACCAGTTACATGTACAACAACCAACAGTTGTACCATCAGCAACAACAACCCACTGGCATAACAGCCAGGAAACCGGTGGATTAGAACCGGCAGAGTGCTTAAACCGTGCACAAACTCAAGTAAGTAAGTGCAAGACCTCGAATTTTCCCTGTACCTCTAAAATTATAATAGCAGGGAGATTGGGTCAGTTTGTTGCCGCGTGGGAAAATATCACTTCTGACGAATGGATTTTAGATACCATTGCACATTGTCATATTGAGTTTGATAATTCACCTGTCCAAACAATTTACCCTCGACCTATACTGTTCAACAATTCCCAGTGTGAATTGATTGATAACGAAATCCAGATCCTACAGTGTAAAGGGGCCATAGTTCGAGTAGCACCCTGTCGGGGGCAATTTGTTTCAAACATTTTTCTTCGTCCTAAGAAGAATGGCTCAATGCGCCCAATCATTAATTTAAAAGCACTGAACAAATTTGTCTCTTATCACCATTTCAAAATGGAGACACTGGAATATGCACTAACACTTATTCGTCCTGGCTGTTACATGGCATCTATAGATCTAAAGGACGCATATTTTACTATTCCAATAGCTCAGAAACATCAGAAATTCTTACGATTTCAATGGCGTGATGAGCTCTGGCAATTCACTTGCCTGTGTTTTGGACTAGCTAGTGCACCACGAATATTTACGAAAATAATGAAACCAGTTGTAGCGACTTTGCGCAACATTGGTCACATTTCTGCCAATTATATTGACGACTCCCTCCTCATTGGGGACACAATGAATGAATGCAACCAAAATGTTCTTGACAGGTGTGCACTGTTGCAGGACCTGGGATTTGTAATTAATGAAGAAAAATCCAATTTTTCTCCTGGCAAAGTAATAGATTTTTTGGGATTTACTATAAATACCAACGAAATGTCGGTACGATTGCCTGTACAGAAGGCAATTTCAGTTATGAATGAATGTGCTAATCTTGTCAAACAAACTGACCCAACCATACTGCTTGTGTCACGAGTAATTGGGAAACTTGTTTCTTGTTTCCCTGCAGTTCCACTGGGTCCTTTATTCTATAGAAGTTTGGAAATTTCAAAAGACCATGCTTTGAGATTACATGATGGTAATTACAATGCAAAAATGCATTTGTCTGAAGAAGCAATATCCGATTTGCAATGGTGGATAAATAACTTAAAATCCGCTTTTCGAAATATCTTGCCTCATGTTGCAGATATTGAAATCTTTACCGATGCATCCTTGGAAGGATGGGGAGCCTCATGCACTAACAGTAACATATGTACTAATGGCCGATGGACCTCGGGGGAAAAATTATTCCATATAAATTACCTTGAGCTTCTAGCAGTTATGCATGCGTTGCGGTCCATTGTCACACTTGTGAAAAACAAAACAATATCTGTTAAATTAGATAATGTCACGGCCGTAGCATATGTAAATCACATGGGAGGCAGTCATTCAGAGGATCTGAATAATTTGGCAAAATGCCTTTGGCGCTGGTGTGTACAGAGTAATGTTTGGTTAATTGCACACCACGTTCCCGGCAGTCATAATACTGCTGCGGATTCACCGTCACGAACATTTAATGACCATCTTGAATGGAAATTGAATCCACAGACCTTCAGCAAAATTTTGACTCATTTTGACATTATACCAAGTGTTGATCTTTTCGCATCAAGGCTTAATTATCAATTAAAACCATTTGTTTCATGGTTTCCTGATCCGGAGGCAAGACAGTGTGATGCCTTTTCATTTTCATGGTCAAATGAGGTGATTTATGCTTTTCCTCCTTTTTCTGTTATTGACAGAGTTTTGCACAAGATAGAAATGGACCAATCTACAGGAATTTTTGTGTTTCCTATGTGGCAGACTCAGCACTGGTTTCCCAGGCTCCTTCGTCTGCTTATAGCACTTCCCGTGATGTTGTCCAAAACAGAGTTACTCTCGCTTCCGCACGCTCCACATCAGCGTCATCCGCTAGAAAGACAAATGACAATCTGTACTGCTCTCTTATCAGGCGAGCCTTCATCTCATATGGCGTGTGATACGTTGCAATATTCGATAATGCACAAATATATGTGCGATGTTGAACATATATGTGCGATGTTTGACATATATGTGCGATGTTAAACATATATGTGCGATGTTAGATATATATGTGCGATGTTTTTTCATATGTATGCGATGTTGAAAATATATGTGCAATAATTTGACATATATATGCAATGTTTTTTCATATGTATGCGATGTTAAAAATATATGTGCAATAATTTGACATATATATGCAATGTTAAAAATATATGTACGATATTTCGACATAAATGTGGGATATTTCAATGTGTGGGGTCGCGGTGTTCGTGATATGTGGGTATGATCTTTCATAGATTGGTTCCCGATCCCTATAGATTGGTTCGCTTATTGCGAAAGTGTGGAATATGTGGACGGGAACCAGTCTATTCTCCTGTGTGGAATATGTGGACGGGAACCAGTCTAGATCTTTCAATGTACATGCTAGACTGGTTCCCGGTCCACATATTCCACATACAACGACTGAATAATTCAGTCTAGTCAAAACATTTTTGTTGTTGTTGTATATTTTATGGCATCTTCGGCAACTAAGGCCCTTTATGCCATCAACTATACGGTTTTAGCTTTAACTATACTATATTATCAACTTGAGATGACGAAGAAGGAGTTGCAGTTTTAGAAGTGGGAGGAAAACCCCCAGAGAAATGCCCCAGGGGAAAACCCACGCGGTCAAGTATAGGGACTGCAAACCCAATCCACATACACGCCCCGGATTCGAACCCGGGACCCCAGAGGTGAAAGGCGAGGAAAGAACCCGTACGCCAACCCAACCGCCCCCAAAACGTTTTTTGGTGCGCGATGATAACCGTTTTCTCCTTTGTTTATTCAGAGACGTAAAGAGAAAAATGGGTTTTGTTTGTGTATTTTAACTTAGCAATGAAAATAGCGTCCAAAAATAATATCGACGAGGAAAAAAATTCAATGCAATCCCCAGTTTGGATGTGGAAGCTTTGTGAAATTGCTCATGGTAGCCACAGACCTTTGTGGATGTGGAAGCAAAAAGGTTAATTACTGCACTTTTTTAAAGAACCAGATAAATTATTGTGCAAAACATCGGTCTTTTGAGAACGCGAAATTTCAGAATGGTCATGAGAAAAATATGAAAAATTATATGGTATCAACATTTCAACCCCTATTGGAAAAATTGTAGGGGGTTGGGGGGGGGGGGGGGGGGGGAGAGGGGGGGGGGGGGGGGGAGGGGGGTGAGGGGGGGGGGGGGGGGATCTGCTCAAAAATGTGATCTGGACACGCTCCTTTAAAGGAGCGCCAGATCACATTTTTGAGCCACCCATGTTTCCCATGGTAATTGAGATTTTGGTATCTTATTGTCTGTCAAATTTTTCTCGTTACCATTAAGAAATTTCACGTTCTCAATCTGTATATATTTTAAGGATATCGCCGGAAATAGACCGATGTTTTGCAAAATAATTTATCTAGCTGGTTCCATAGAACAGTGCAGTAATTCACCTTTTTGTTTCCACATCCAAACTGGGGATTGCATTAAAAAAAATTCCCCGTCGATATTATTTTTGGGAGGTATTGTACGTATGATTGCAAAGTTAAAACAGACAAACAAAACCCTTTTTAACTGAAAACGCTCCTTTAACGGCGAGTCACCCTTGCGGGCCCCATAACCTTTATTTCTGACCTTCATCCGTCGCGTAGCCTATGGTACATGGTATGGTTTATTCAATAATTATGTCACGCCTAAATAAACAAAGGAGAAACGGCTTTCATCGCGCACGTGTTTCTCATCACGTTATTACGGAAGCTTAAATGACCATCCGCGTTACTGCGTTACGGAGATAATTTATCGCGGAAACACTGATTTCTGTGATAATAACACGGAATTCCCCGATAGCCTATCTGGGAAACACAGATTTCAGAGATACCGTATCTCGGAAACACGGTTTACCGAGTTACCGTATCTCGGAAACACGTATTACCGAGATACCGTATCTCGGAAACACGGTTTACTGAGATACCGTATCTCGGAAACACGGTTTACCGAGATACCGTATCTCGGAAACACGGTTTACCGAGTTACCGTCCCAGGTAGCAAGCCCATATGGGGCCCATATGGGAAATACCTGGGCTATCTGGGCATTGCCAAACCCATATGTATTCCATATTGGGCCCATATGGGTTTCCTCAAATGGGTGTCCATATGGGCTGGCCCGTATGGGTAACATATGGGATAAACCTGGGCAAGCCCATATGGGATTAACACGATCTGGCCCATATGGGATTCTTATGGGATACACCTGGGCAAGCCCATATGAAATCTAGCTGGGCTGACCCATATGGGAATCGTACGGGATAAACCCGGGCAACCCCATATGGGATCTACACGGGCTGGCCCGTATGGGTAACATATGGGATAAACCTGGGCAAGCCCATATGGGATTAACACGATCTGGCCCATATGGGATTCTTATGGGATACACCTGGGCAAGCCCATATGAAATCTAGCTGGGCTGACCCATATGGGAATCGTACGGGATAAACCCGGGCAACCCCATATGGGATCTACACGGGCTGGCCCATATGGGAATCATGTGGGATAAGCTGGGCAAGGCCAAATGGGATTAATACGATCTGGCCCATATGGGATTCTTATGGGATAAACCTGGGCAAGCCCATATGAAATATAGCTGGGCTGACCCATATGTGAATTGTATGGGATAAACCCGGGCAACCCCATATGGGATCTACCTGGGCTGGCCAGTATGGGAATCATATGGGAAAAACCTGGGCAAACCCAAATGGGATATACACGGGCTGGCCCATATGGGAATCATGTGGGATAAACCTGGGCAAGCCCAAATGGGATCAACACGGGTCGGCCCATATGGGAATCATATGGGATAAACGGGGGCAAGCACACATGGGATTTATATGGGTTGGCCCACATGGGATTTATATGGGATAGACATGGACAAACCCATATGGGATATACACGGGTATGCCCATGTGGGAATCATATGGGATAAACATGGGCATATCCATATGGGATCTACGCGGACTGGCCCATATGGGAATCATATGGAATAAACACGGGCAAGCCCACATGGGATCTACACGGGCTGGACCATAAGGGAATCATATGGGATAAACCTGGGAAAGCCCGTATGGGATCTACACGGTTCAGCCCATATGGGAATCATATGGGATAAACAAGGACAAACCCACATGAGATTTATATGGGTAGGCCCACATGGGATTTATATGGGATAGACTTGGACAAACCGATATGGGATCTACACGGGTTGACCCATATGGGAATCATATGGAATAAACATGCGCAAGCCCATATATGGGATCTACACGGGTTGGCCCATATGGAAATTATGTGGTATAAACCTGGGAAAGCGTATACTGGATCTACGCGGGCTAGCCCGTATGGGAATCATATGGGATAAACATGGGAAAGCCCGTATGGGATCTACACGGGTCAGCCCATATGGGAATCATATGGGATAAACAAGGACAAGCCCACATGATATTTATATGGGTTGGCCCACGTGGGATTTATATGGGATAGACATGGACAAACCCATATGGGATCTACACGGGTTGGTCCATATGGGAATCATATGCAATAAACATGGGCAAGCCCATATATAAGGGATATACACGGGCTGGACCATAAGGGAATCATATGGGATAAACCTGGGAAAGCCCGTATGGGATCTCGGTTCAGCCCATATGGGAATCATATGGGATAAACAAGGACAAACCCACATGAGATTTATATGGGTAGGCCCACATGGGATTTATATGGGATAGACTTGGACAAACCGATATGGGATCTACACGGGTTGACCCATATGGGAATCATATGGAATAAACATGCGCAAGCCCATATATGGGATATATTGCACGGGTTGGCCCATATGGAAATCATGTGGGATAAACCTGGGAAAGCCTATATTGGATCTACTAGGGCTAGCCCGTATGGGAATCGTATGGGATAAACATGGGAAAGCCCGTATGGGATCTACACGGGTTGGTCCATATTGGAATCATATGCAATAAACATGGGCAAGCCCATATATAAGGGATATACACAGGTTGGCCCATATGGAAATCATGTAGGATAAACCTGGGAAAGCCTAGTATATGGTATCAATTAAGCGGGCTGGCCTGTATGGGAATCATATGGGATAAACCACCGGTTGGCCCATACGGGAATTATATGGGATGGGTATATAATCCCATATATTGGATTCATCTGGGCTGGCGCAAATGGGGATCATGTACGTGGGAACATCTCGGCCGGGGAATCCCATATGGGCTTCTCAAGAGTTGGCCCATATATGGGTATCATATGATAGAAACATTGACATGCCCACATGGATATTGGGGGAACACAAGTTTGATATAAAAACTGAATGGGCTATAGCCCAAAATTGGTGTCGTGTGGGTCGAAGCGTGAGGATACTAGTCTAATTTCCTTTGTGAGAATATGTTTGGGGTATAGAAACTAGTACTAGTACATACATGTTATGTAGGTCGCATTAAGTCTAATTATTATGTCGGTTCCGAATTCAGCTTTTTTTCAGAAATGTGTAGTGAACACAAACGTTGGTGTCATATGGTATTCTTTCCACACATACACAAAGGTGAAAGATCGATGGTAACCATAGGAACTTTCTTTGGAATGTATTACCCCCATGCAATTAAATAGAGTGGTCCAGCAGAACACCCCTGCAGACCTTGAAGTGTAAAGTTCGAATGGACTCCAGCGACTGCATTGGCTGGTGTTAAAGACGACCACCAATGCTGCTTCACCAGTTTTAAAATCTGCTACACACACAAATAGATGGCACACAGGGCACTACGTTTGCCATACGTGCCATAAACGTACAAGAACACAACAACACCAGAATAGATCGACTAGAAGAGAATGAATGGACCCTCTTTGTCGAAGACATTCAGGTATGCAATAATACTTAATGTAACCACATAACTGTATATATTTCTTATCTTTTTCACTCATTTATTATGTTGACAGGATACCTAAAGGTAGGCGGTTGACCTTTTTTATGTACCTGTATTTGGAATTCATTTACAGAAAATAACCTCGATATGCTATACTAATATCATATGTGGCTGATGTTCCAAGTAAACTCTTCATATTTTCTTTTAGGCCTATTTTCTTAAATCTGCACTTACTGATGACTGAGAATTAGCGAGTCAAATTACTATACTTTTTGTAAAGAATTGTGTTTTTATGTGACGATACTGCTCGGCGTCGTATAACCATGTTGAAATTCATGGTTGGCGCATACTATACTGTAGGCCTACTAGTACTAGTGCATGTTTTGTGCACTGAGCCACTCCTTGTTGGACATTCCAGAGCCATCTGTGGTTTCTCCATTATGAGGCCTTGGGGCATGGCTATAGTGGTTTGTTTACTAGATAGCCAAGTAGCTTTATAGCACAATAAGGCTAGCCTGGGTAAATAAGGGTGGTTATTAGCAGTGCAGCTGGGCAGTGCAAGTATATTTCATGCACTCCCTTAATCACAATAGTCATGCAGTTTTGGAGTAATTTAAAGAAAACGTCGTGCAGTTGAAAAAGTGTATTTTCAGTTTTCAAATAATTATTCGGAACCATATTTTCAAACTTAACATTGGAAACATCTATAACAACAAATTGAACATATAAAAAAGATGCAAATTTACTGTGCACACAAGTGTCCAAAAATCAAAGAGACAATACTTTGAGGAAGCGGGGAGATCATTTTCTTTGCTTCAGTGGAATGTGCACGGGATAAAATCGTACGAATTCGGGCAATCGAATATTACTTGGTTTCCAGGAGCCTCAGATCATTCCTAATAGTTGATTAGGCTGCATAGTCCCGGTATAATCAGCTTGTGCCCGTTGTCATGTGTATAATTATGTAATTCATTAGTTGTCCAAATTAATGCATTGTTGCTTAAAGATGTGCGTTTTTGGGTGTGGCACCCAAAACAATATTTTTTTTTTAATTGACATTTTTTTCAGAAACAAAGGTTATTCGCTTTCAAATGATATAAAAATTGACTAATGTTTAGTTATCAAATAGTTACTGTCAATATTTCGAATTATTGGCGGTTCGCCAATAATTGAACTTACGGCAAGGCGTAAAAACAGCTGTATCAAAACGGCATTTTTCACAGGGTTGCCGATGCATGAAATACGTAATGATTTTTGTCCACCTTCAAATAAAGTAAATGCTTCGTTAGGAGAAAACAAAAATCGAATTTGTTAAGAACCACGGACATTATAACTTAAAAGCACCAATATGTCATTTTTTTTTAAAAATAAAGGAGTTCTTAAGAGTGTTCAACTGAAGGTGGTTTTTTTTGTTATTAAAGATTTTTACCACTAAATATTTATGCACAAAAACAATGCATGGATTTTTCTGCAGTATTGCTGCATCTACATGTACATGTATGTGACTGAAATTTCTACAAGGCACGTTTTATAATGTTTTTAAGTCGGGAGTGGAAATATCGCCTTTTTTAACAATTACCAATCATGTAGGCCAACTCTATCTTTAGAAAAATTATACCATCTGCAGCCATCTAACACTAGTTGCACATAAATACGATCATGGGGATATTTGCTACCTTGTTACCAGAATAAAAACAATGAATAAATTGTGACCTAGTAATTTCCCTGTTAAAAGCAGTACATGTATGTTAAACAGTAGGCCTACGTGCTATTATTTATGAGGTTTGGCTATTTTTTGCAGGTCACACAGCTTGCTGTACTGATGTGGGGCAAAAAGGAGTTCCAACGCCTATAACATAACCAAATAATCTGCGTAAGTATGGTTCGAAACTGTTTTTAACTTTTGTAATACACTCTGGCAGCAATTAGTGGGCTACATATTGAATGGCCAGTTCAAATAAGCCTCGTATACTGATGGATGTTTATACATATTTACTTGTTGGGCCCCTGAACTAAGAAAAGTATGACATAATAATAGGTTCAATAAGAAACTAGAGCTTGGCGTTTGTTTTTTAACAAACGCTAGGTGATCAGGTGACATGCACATTGAGCTCATGATGACGTCACACTTTTGAAATTGGTTGAAAACTTGAGTTGGTCGATGTTGCAAAAGAAACATTCACTTATCGATTGCCAGTATTGGAATTCTCAGTACATGACTCTTTGACTATTCAACGCTAAAATTGTGAATCTTATGACGTCATTATTGGCACAGTCAAGCTCATCACGACGTCACTATTGTGTGCACAAATTGTTTAAAGTTGTACTGAAGAACAAGTTCTTTACTGTGGTGAAATAATCTTTCCAATATCTATTAGAGTTCTCAAGATTTTATCATTTGAGATCATATTACGTAACCGCTGTGCATATGATCATTGTGAACGTCATCATTGGTATAGTCATTGGTATAGTCATAAAGTGCACATGTGTTGGAACATTTCGATTTGTAGAACTATATGGTCAAATTCCCTACCACATTGGCTCTATTTGCATTCAAAATGCTAATTTTCTGTTAACTTCCGGTTTAGACCGGAAGTAGGGGTCACATTTCGACCTATAATGCTGTGAAAGAATTGTTCAAGTATCTATTACGGTTCTTCAGATACGAATTTATGAAATTTTGGTAATTTGACACCTGTGATCCGACATCATGATGTCACACTTTTGTGCACAAATTGTTCAACAATTTAATGAACATCAAGTTCTTAATTAATGTGCGAAGGAATCATACAAATATCTGTTGTACATGTAGTTCTCAAGATGCAGCATTTTTAAACAATTCAGCTTCAGTATCTTGTGTAATTTGACACCATATTACGTAACCACCGTCGATGTGATGACGTCACCATTGGTGAGTGCAGCGCGGCAGTGTGATTTTTCCGCGATAGTGTGAACTCCCCTTAAAGCACGGTTCACACTACTTTTAGAAATCTAAAAGTGTTTATTTGACGTTTATATTGGGACGTTATCATTTTTTAAGTTACACTTTTAGCCCTTTAACAAGTTAACCTTATTCGCCGTGGTGAAGCATGGTACACGCCCTTTAATGGTCCAAAAACCTGTGTCAATAATCTTACGTGACATTCCAAATCAGACATTTAAAAACACACAATAACAGATTGTAATCTGAAGACTTCTGTAGCCTTGTCGTTCTTTTCTGATGTTCGAGTCATCATGGGAAAAGAATGACATGGGTACAGAAGTCTTGAGATTACAAGGACCTCCATGGTGTGTTCTGATTTGGAATGTCGGGTAAGATTTTTGACACGGGTTCTTGGACCATTAAAGGGCGTGTAGCATGCTTCACCACGGCGAATGGGGTTAAACTGTTAAAGGGCTATAAGTGTAACTTAAAAAATGATAACGTCCCAATATAAACGTCAAATAAACACTTTTAGCCTTCTAGAAGTAGGCTGCGCGTTGGTAAGGTCAGCGCACCGCGGTCAAAGTTCAGCAAATTCGAACTTTGACCCAGCTAAAAAAAAAACTGTTTTTTCCGTGATAGTGTGAACTCCCCTTAAGTGTGAACGTGAATCAACCCTTGCACGTAAATTTTACGCGCGTTAACGTGTGAAATAGCTCAGCCATTAAGTTTAAGGGGAGTTGACACTTTTGCGGAAAAATCACACTGCCGCGCTGCGCTCACCGCATATTGCATGAGGTCCCAATCACCGATCTTTCAAAAAAAAAAAATTCAACTCTGGTAATTTGGAGCTTCTCTGATACCTCATTGGCTGCGTGTCGCGAAAGGCCGAGCACAAGTGGCAAACCAGTTTCTATACAAACCAATTTCTGTATAATTCAATGGCACAGGCGCGCGCAAAGCCATTTTTGCCGCGATAGTGTGAACGCCCTTTAAGAATCTAGCCTAATATTAAGAAGAGTGTGTTTATATATTATAGTAATTCTACTGATGAATTTTCACTTCAGGTACTGAGACGTAATACAACAAACTACAGATGCGACAAAAGATGAAGTCCAGATATGTGCACGACATCCTTTCTCGATAATGCACGGGATTTAGGAGCATGGAATTTTGAGGGTGTAACAGCAGGCACGCAAAGACAGGAATTAAAGCAAGTCATCAGGAAATCCAGTGAGATGCAAGCGATGATGACGTGGAACGTACACTATATCGATACAGCTGTCTCCAAAGCTAACCGCATGTTAGGCTTCACTCGTCGTAACCTGAGCAATGCTCCTCGCAAAGTCAAAGTACAGGCTTACAAAAGTTTAGTTCGCCCACATGTTGAATACTGCAGCTCAGTCTGGGAACCGCATACAACCCGTAACATCAAAAGAGTTGAAGCTTCATCATGAATGACTATGGAAGAAAAAGTTCCGTCACTGCCATGTTGAGGGAAATTCAACTTCAAACACTTCAGGAGAGAAGACTGAATCGGAGGCTCGTCACCATGCAAAACATCATCCATAATAATGTAGACCTTCCGTTGGATGATCATCTTCAATTTAACATTTAATAGAGAACCAACTGCCACTTCAACAATAAATCACAACCCCCTCTCCCTCAAAATCCCAGCTTCAGGGATTAATTGTCCCCAACACTGCTAGAGACTGGAACAAACTCCCGTACTCAATTTCAGAATAAGCTGGTAGCTTTCAGCAAAAAGCTTGACTAGCTCGCCTCAATTACCGCATTGACTGTTCCAATTGGAGCTGTTTTATAATTACACGATTAAGATCAAGACGTAATGGACACTTATATACAGTAAATCTTATAATATACGTTGCACTTACAAACTGGATACTTCAGCACGACACGTGTGCATGGTGCGAACACAAAACGGCAATTATGGAAAGCTCACACTGGATATTATGTAAACGACATTTAACAGTACACTTGATTAAAGTGCTGTATTATTATCTTATTTATTTACAGTTAACGGTATCAATCAATTACTTGCGTTTTGGACACCTGCCATATCATATCCAACTTCGATAGCATTTCATACCCAACAGGGTTCACGTAGGGACATCACATTGTTTCGATTTGGTTTCTGGCCTCGTAACTCCATTGAGCTACTCATCACGGAATAAATGTTTTTGTTGTTGATTGGAACAACTGAGTTCATTTACGTATATCTCATTTGCGTACGACACAAGACCTTTTTGATATGGGGATCCGCGGGACCCATATGGTGTGCCTGGATTGACCTATATGGGGTCCACACGTGGGAGCCCATATGGGGGCCCCAAGAATTCTGCACTCAAGATTCATATGGGACCCTGACCCATATGGGTTAACCCAGATACCCCATGTGGCACCCACATGGATCCTAAATGGGGACCCACATGGGGCGACCCATATGGGGCCCTAAGGATTCTGCACCCAAGATTCATATGGGACCCATATGGGTCAACCCGGATACCCCATGTGG
Organism: Henricia sp. BOLD:AAB3569; assembly: GCA_037783545.1. NCBI lineage: Eukaryota > Metazoa > Echinodermata > Asteroidea > Spinulosida > Echinasteridae > Henricia > Henricia sp. BOLD:AAB3569. The sequence goes on from JBBELK010000008.1 coordinate 588,973, forward strand.
AACCCACATGGGTCCTAAATGGGGACCCATGTGGGTCCAATGTGTGAAACCCACATGGGTCCCACGTGTGGAACCCACATGGGTCCTACATGGGCTGACCCATATGGGGCCCCAAGGATTCTGCACCCAAGATTCAAATGGGACCCATATGGGCAACCCGGATACCCCATGTGGAACCCACATGGGTCCTAAATGGGGACCCATGTGGGTCCAATGTGTGAAACCCACATGGGTCCCACGTGTGCAACCCACATGGGTCCTAAATGGGCCGACCCATATGGGACCCCAAGGATTCTGCACCCAAGATTCAAATGGGACCCATATGGGTCAACCCAGATACCCCATATGGAACCAACATGGGTCCCACATGGGTCCTAAATGGGGACCCATGTGGGTCCAATGTGTAAAACCCACATGGGTCCCACGTGTGAAACCCACATGGATCCCACATGGGCCGACCCATATGGGGCCCCAAGGATTCTGCACCCAAGATTCAAATGGGACCCATATGGGTCAACCCAGATACCCATATGGGACCCATGTTGGTTCCATATGGGGTATCTGGGTTGACCCACAAGGGTCCCATATGTGCCCCACATGGGGTTTCTGGGTTGGCCCATATGGGGCCCATATGGATCTTGGGTGCATAATCCTTGGGGGCCCATATGGGTTGCTATATGTGGGACCCATGTGATTTGCCCCATGTGGGACCCATGTGATTTGCCCCATGTTGGACCCATAGGGTCCCCATTTGGGACCCACATGGGACATCTGGGTTGGCCCACACGGGTCCCATTTGAATCTTGGGTGCAGTATCCTTGGGGGCCCATAAGGGTTGTCCCATGTGGGACCCATATTTGGCCCATTTGGGACCCATATCATACCCATATGGGCTTGCTACCTGGGGTATCTCGGAAACACGTATTACCGAGATACCGTATCTCGGAAACACGGTTTACTGAGATACCGTATCTCGGAAACACGGTTTACCGAGATACCGTATCTCGGAAACACGGTTTACCGAGTTACCGTATCTCGGAAACACGTATTACCGAGATACCGTATCTCGGAAACACGGTTTACTGAGATACCGTATCTCGGAAACACGGTTTACCGAGATACCGTATCTCGGAAACACGGTTTACCGAGTTACCGTATCTCGGAAACACGGTTTACCGAGTTACCGTATCTCGGAAACACGTATTACCGAGATACCGTATCTCGGAAACACGGATTCCCAAATCAGTATACAGTAACCCTGCCACGTAGACGGATGATAGCAGATGCAAAAGTGGGGTGTTGATATTGTTCGTTAATACAGGACAAATGTACGGAGCTCTGGAAGTGCCATCCGACTTGTTGAGATCCCGTGATAAGTTATCGCAGGATGACAACATATTTTTTTGATTTCAGTTCACTTTATTTCCATACTCAAAATGAATTACAATTTTACTAATACACTGTAGTATAATGAGGTAGTATGGGGGGAGCTCACAAAAAGCAAAGCTTATCGAGTGTGAGCTTCCTCAGAAATAAATATTAAGTTATAAAGTTAACCAAATTAATTAATAGTGCAAATAAATGTAATATGAGCCAGACTTTTATTATAAGAAAATAAAACCAAGCCAGCAAATCAATATAAATAAATCAGAAGCGCAGTAATGGTCAGCATTAAAATGAAATAAAGCAACTAAGTTGAGCTGTGTGTGAGTTCAACAAACAAAGCAGCAAAACGAGTTAAGGTAAGTAGATTAAGCAAATATGGCAAGTAGGTTTAGTTAACACAATGCAGAGCTGGGCAGGAAAACAAACTGCCATTCATACAAAGTTAAGGAATCATAATTTTGTTGATTGTTTATATATAATAAAAATAACAAAACATTTTAATCGGCATATTTAGTAAGGAGGAAAGTTTTAAATTCTGTTTTAAATGCTGGAAACTTTTCTTGACTTTTCAAATTAGGATCAAGAGAATTCCATAGCTTTGGACCTTCGAATGTGACACATTTCTTCCCAAGATTTGTACGAATTGCTTGAAGATGGTAGTGATGGACCTGCCTAGTGTAATGACTATGGAGGTGTTCGTTTTTTATAAAGGGCAATTGTAAATACTTTGGAACATTATTTTTTGATAATTGAAACATGAATATGCCTAGTTGGTAAAGATAAATATCATTCACTTTTAGTAATTCGTAATGTTTAAAAAGAGGGTCAGTGTGAGCTCGATAGTCAGAATGAGAAATAATGCGTATAACTCTTTTTTGAAGTAGTAGTATTCGAGAGACATATTGATTACAAGCATTTCCCCATGCTAATATACCATAGTTAATGTAAGATAATATCAAACTGTTGTACAACATGATGCAAATATCATTCGGAAGTAAATGCTTTAGGCGATTAATCACACCAATATTTTTGGAAACTACTTTACATGTGTAATCTATATGTGTTTTCCACGAGAGTTTATTATCTATAAAGATACCTAGAAACTTCGTGGAATTTGTTTCATTAATCTTAAAATTATTAATGCAAATATCTTTTGGCAGTTTATTAAGGGAATTGCTAAATAACATGCACGAAGTTTTACTTAGATTTAAGGAGAGTTTATTTGCCCTTATCCAGTCAGCTATGCTGTTCAACTCTGAATTAGCAGTATCAACAAGGGTGAGAATATTTTTATGGCTATAAAATATATTGGAATCATCAGCGAAGAAAATGAATGATAAGATATCCGATGATTTAGTAATGTCATTTATATAAAGGAGAAAGAGAAGGGGACCAAGGATTGAACCTTGGGGGACTCCGCAAGTCAGGGTTCTGGAAGTGGATGCACATCCATTAATAAATACATGTTGTTTTCTCTGGTTAAGATAACTTCGAAACCAGGCTAATGGAGTACCCCTGATGCCATAATGGTTTAATTTATTAAGAAGTATGTCATGGTCCAAAGTATCGAATGCCTTTGAAAAATCAAGGAAAATACCAAGTGTGTGCTGGGAATTTTCAAAACCTTCTATTATGGTATTACAAAGATGTAATATTGCATGAGTTGTTGAATGCTTAGCCCTAAGTCCAAATTGCGAGTTAGATAAAGTGTTATTTTGCTGTAAAAAAGCAAATGTACGTTTATAAACAATTTTCTCAAGGATTTTTGAGAATTGAGACAAAATTGATATTGGTCTATAGTTATTAACAAGATCAGATTCACCACTTTTATAAATAGGAATAACCTTTGCAACTTTCAAGTCAGATGGAAAAATTCCCGATAATAATGACATATTGATAATATGTGTAAGAGGGTCTATAATGCTATCAATTACTTTTTTTATAACAGACACACTGATATCATCTAAACCTGTGCTTTTTTTATTAGGAAGATCGTCAATGATATCTTTAACCTCATATTTAGTGGCAGGAGTAAAAAACACACAGTTTTGGCTGGGTTCAGAGAGGTATAGTCAAATAAAGAAGTGCTAGACTGGGGAAATCTTCTGGGCAAGGTTTGGTCCAATATTTGCAAAGTAACTATTAAAATGTTCGGCCATTGCTGTAGCGTCATTAATTAACTTGCCATTCTCGTTAATTGCCGTTAGCTTTTGAGATGGGTTTGTTTTGTTTAATAAGGCATTAATGATTTTCCAAGTATTGCTGATATTATTCCTTTCTCTGTTGAATTCAGAAGAGTAATATTTCTTCTTAGCATTTCTTAAAACATTAGTTAAAATATTTTTATATCTAGTATAGTTAGAGTGATTTTCTTCATTTGGTTTACGAATAAATTTACGGTACAATTTATTTTTAACATTAATTGATTTAAGAAGAGACTCGGTTATCCATGGAGCGTTTGATTTTATTTTCTTTGCCCGAGTTTTTTTCTGTGGGATATTCTTGTCGTAGTATCCTATTAATATACTATAAAAATTGCTATATGCGTCATTTACATTGTCCGATTCATGGACTTAAGACCAGTCTGCATGATGTAAGTCGGCATTCAATCTATCAATCCCTTCATTAGAGTAATTACGCACAGATTGTACAATTTTTCTCGAAATTTTGTTTTTAATAGGTATTGATGTCGATACTGGCAAATGATCGCTTAGATTTGATATTAATATCACTGATTTGGGTACTGGTAAGATATTCGAAAATATATTATCTATTAAGGTTGCTGAGTTTTTGGTAATTCTTGTTGGTTTATCTACAAGAGGAACAAAGGAATGAGAATACATTGTTTCTAAGAAATCTTGAGTGTTGTTATTTTCGGAATTCAAATGATTTATGTTAAGATCACCACAGATTAACCCCTTTTTATCGTTTGAGGATAAATATCTCATAACATTTTGTAATTTGTCGGCAAAGTCAGTATAATTAGCTTTAGGGGGTTTGTAAATGACACCAGCTACAATGTTTTTAGCATTATCATTTTTAACTTCTATAAAAATTGATTCCATTGCGGTAGTAGAAATGCAAAATTCACTTTTGATTTCGTAAGTAATATCATTTTTGATGTAAACGGCAACACCGCCGCCACTTGTATAATTTCTATTTACTGTTTCGAGATTATAACCAGGAAGTGAAAATTGAGTTAGATTGTGGGATTCCTTAAGCCAAGTCTCTGTTAGGGCAATTATGGAAAATTCCGAGAAAGACTGGAGAAGAGTTCGCAAACTTTCAAAGTTTTTTGAGAGGCTTCTGATGTTAAAATGTATTAAACTGAGATTGGTGTCAAATGGACAATGGTTATATGTTGGAGATTAAGGAACTCTTCAGGGCTGGCATATACACAATTTTGAAGTAATCTAACGGTGTTATCTGAATCATGTATATCTTCATCTGTTAATGAGGGGGGATCAAGAATCAGTGAATCTATATAGTCTCGAAAGGGGGTTTGGTGAAGATTGATGCGGTCATTCATGACATGTTGGAATTCCAGATTATCTAAATTATTAAAAGGCAAGTTTTCAGCTGGACACATGGGGCATATCCAAATGTCATCACTATTTGTCAGGTCAGTATAATCTCTGTGTGTCAGGTTTGTACATTTTAAGTGGATCCAAGCATTACAGATATCGCATAGTATTCCATTCTGGTTAGATTTTACCGGTTTTTTACAAAAAGAACATGGACATTTAACTGGCATAATTGAGTAGGTATAAATAAATTAAATATAAAACGAAAATACGTTGAAATCGTACACAAACTACATGCAATGAGACAAGAAACAAAAAACCACAGACAAAATGTCGTCATCCCGTGATAATTATCTCAGGAAGACAACATCCTGAGATATTTTATCACGGGATGATGACATCCGAAATGTAGGATGACGACATCCCGAGATAATGTTTTATGGGATGATGACATCAAAATATACGATGACGACATCCCGAGATAATGTTTTACGGGATGATGACATCCAAAATATACGATGACGACATCCCGATATATTTTATCACGGGATGACGACATCCGAAATGTAGGATGACGACATCCCGAGATAATGTATTACGGGATGATGACATCCAAAATATAGGATGACGACATCCCGAGATAATGTATTACGGGATGATGACATCCAAAATATAGGATGACGACATCCAGATATATTTTATCACGGGATGACGACATCCGAAATGTAGGATGACGACATCCCGAGATAATGTATTACGGGATGACGACATCCGAAATGTAGGATGACGACATCCCGAGATAATTTAACACGGTATGACGACATCCAAAATATAGGATGACGACATCCCTAGATATTTTATCACGGGATTACGACATCAAAAATGTAGGATGACGACATCCCGAGATAATTTATCACGGGGTGACGACACCTATAGTTGAAGTGAAACGCCGATTCGGCCAAAACAGCGGCCCGTTGTTTCAGCCGCCGATTCACCCGCACATTCGAAAATGAAGAAAAATCCAGAATACATACACCAGAGGAAGAAGTCGGAACAATTTCATCATTTTCCGAACAGACTCCCCTTCAACTTGAAAATTCTAATTGATTCTGATCAAGGACACACCTAATTTTGGTTTCAGCTTCAGCCGCTGACTAATTAGTACATAATTAAGGAGTTCAAGGGACCCTTCCCCAATGAGCTAAAAAGTGAATATTTCTCACCGAAATATTCGAACGCACAACTTTAAAACAATTTGTTCCCTTCATTTTGTACAAATTAACAACTTTTACGCATTTTCTAATTGATTCTAGTCCCTGGCACACTTAATTTTGGTTTCAGCTTCAACCGCCCTTTTTTAGTACATAATTAAGGAGTTAAAGGGACCCTTCCCCAAGGAGCTAAAAAGTGAATGTTTTTCACCAAACTATTCGAACGCACAACTTTAACTTTGTTCCCTTCATTTTGTACAAATTTACAACTTTTAATGCATTTTCTAATTGATTCTACTCCCGGGCAAATTTAATTTTGGTTTCAGTCTCAGCCGCACATTATTTAGGACCTAAATAAGGAGAGGGGGCCCTTCCCCATAAGGAGCTAAAAAGTGAAGACTCACCAAAATATTTGAACGCAGAAATTTAAAACAATTTGTTCCCTTTCTTTTGTACAAATTAACAACTATTAGGCCTAATGCATTTTCTAATTTATTCTACTCCCGGGAACATTTTGGTTTCAGCTTCAGCCGGTGTTGGCTAAAATAGGTTTCCCCGGACAAATTTGGAAAATGTGTACATTTGTTAATAACTGAAAACTGGCGTACACACCTTCATTTTTCTCCAATCGACGAATTCGCCTCCACGGACAACGCGGTCGTGTCAAAATGGGGAAACGCTATCGTGCGAGCTTGGTCATGTGTCCGCGTGTTGGTCACTTTTAGGGGAAAGAGGGCGCTATAATCACAATGAACGATGAAGTACGGCGATCTGTTCTTGACACGGCAGAAACGAACGAACACGCATACGCCCGAACTTCACCGTTCATGCGTTCATTGTGATTATAGCGCCCTCTTTCTCCTAAAAGTGACCAACACGCGGACACGTGACCAAGCTCGCACGATAGCGTTTCGCCATTTTGACACGACCGCGTTGTCCGTGGAGGTGAATTCGTCGATTGGAGGAAAAAAAGGTGTGTACGCCAGTCTTGAGAGTCTAGAACGTGTAGAGATTTTGATTTGACTTACCAAGGCAATTTCCTGTAAAAAAGACTTGGTTAAAGATAGTACTACATGTATGACATAACCACACTGTCAGACTGTGCGACCCAATTTTAGTGCAGATGAAATGCTCATCAAATCGTGCATAATCTACTGAACCAGAACTTGTTGACCAAACAGAGACTTCTTGATACATTAATGCATCACTTAATCGTGAAAGCTTCGTTAAATAAAATCAATAAGCAGTTGCAAAATGAATAATACTTTGAGAGTAAAAATTGTACCGCTGTGAGCTCACGAATCAAAATGGCCGCAGAGACGCGCGCGCACGCTCAGTACATGTACTTCGGAAACTTATTACTCCGCAATAAATGTGGATAGGAATTTTGAATAATGCTTACAGGCTTTTGAACAATGTGCATCTATCGAGAGACCCTAAAACTACATCTCCAAAAATAACCTGGACCTAACTTATGACGCGTAGCTTAACTAACGCGGTGCACCGGCTTCGGTGTTACAAATGACAAATGCCAACCCTAAACTTATCCGGCGCACTTTCGGTGTGTCATCATATACGGTACAGAACGAGTACGCATTAGGGAATAAATGTGTAATTTTCCGGTCTTAAAGATAGTATACATGATTAGTAAATTTTTACAAATAGTTTTATTAAAACCAACCAGAGCGAAAACCAGCTCGTACTTCGTCTAACATTTGAGAAAACAGTCAAAAAGGGTTTGCAGTCATTTCGCCCCAAAACCATTTCGTCCTAAACCACGGCCTGTGCACGAAGTGGTTTTGGGGCGAAGTAGCATTTGGGCGATGGAGTGTTTGGACGAAGTGGTTTGGGGCGAAATGGCACTCGGGTGAAGTGGTTTGGGGGCGAAATGGCACTTGGGCGAAATGGTTTTAGGGCGAATTGAATTTTCGTCTCACAAGACGAAAACTAATTGTTTTACTCATTTCTCAAAGACTATAGCACCTCAGACAAAACCATTTCAGGGGAGGTTTTCTACGGTCATCATGTTTATATTGTGTAAGTTTGGCGTAAATCTGTGAACATTTCTAATTTTCGATATTACCAAATGACGTATACTGCCTTTAAATTAATTGTACGTTTTAGACCGGCTAGGGATCTATACGATTTTGTTCTCTCATCCCAAAATTATAAATCTGGAAGAGTAAAAGGGTCACTAATTGTTCACCGTTGTACTGAATGGTTAAGCAGGGACGTAAAGGGAGAAAAATTGGAAATAAAGTTATCCCATTCGTTTTTACTATTCAACCCACATTAATGATCTATATAGTGGTGGTGATGTCCCCCAACGTGCATGGCGCACTTCAACAGCTCACTGGAAATTCATTTACTGCAGCAAAATCCATTGGCATTTTTAAAGTATGGCGGAACAAAAGGAGAGGGCGCAATTTTATTGGGGAATACATGTATTTCTTTTAACAATATACTGTACATGTATTCCTTTCCATTAAATTGATTTACATGTTGTAATTACACGTATAATACAGAGACAGAATTAGTAAAGGATTTACAAGTCGGACGGTAAGGATTGAGAAGTTGATCATTAATATTTTTAATGACCTTTTAAGCACAGTAAGTGCATAATAGGGGAACAAAATTAAGAATGGGATAAATAATATAGATTTTCTCAGGGAAAACACTTTTCTGCAGGTCTCATGTGTTTTGTACACAATGTCTTAAGCCATGATCAACGTCATTTCTATTTTGTCCTGCCAACTTGTTTTTTCTATTCAGATCTGCACTACTATAATAACTAATATGTCTTTAATAGAGATGACTTGTAAATTCTTACCTATTTGGGTGCTTATATATACTTACATATGATCTTTTGGGACTCGGTTGATCGGTCTTGTTCCAAACATTTTGACTGTTACGCTGCTTGGATAGTCTGGAGTGCAGCCCTCAATATGGATGTTTTCAGTCTGTTCTTGACGCCTCCCTTTCGTCCGCATTTCTTCACTTTATAGATGCAGCTCTGTTGATCTCGGGGATTATCCAGCGATGTCTAAAAAGGACGACGACTTAGAAACTCACGGCAACACACACAGATCTCCCAGAACGCGCGCTCCATCAACAACATAACAAAGTCGATAAACGGATCCGCAGAGATACGAACAAGGTTGAGTTCAGTACCTTACCTGTCTACGGTACATCCCACCTAGACATTTTCGAATGCCTATTTTTTCTTAAAATGCGTGCTACTCACTCTATATTTTATCATCCTGCCGGATTCCTTGGTCATCTGTCGTATCTCTAGTAGTCAATCATTAAAACGGAACCACGTGCATATGTTTGTGGCGCAGATTGCTCTAAATCCGACCATGCTGGGCCGTACTTTTAGAAGGCTAAAAGTGTTGTTTTTGACGTTTATATTGGGACGTTATCATTTTTTATATAACACTTTTAGCCCCTTAACATTTTAACCTCCTTCGTCGTGTGGAACATTCGAGCACGCCCTCAAGATTTCAAATACCTGTGTGAAAATTATTACCGTATATTCCAAATCAGACATTTAAAAGCACACCATGGAGGTCCTTGTAATCTCAAGACTTCTGTACCCTTGTCGTTCTTTGTCCATGATGACTCAAACATTAAACAAAAAAGGATAAAAGGGAGCAAAATTTGGAGTAAAATCGACAAATCTGAACCAGTTTGGTACCAGTGATTCATCTAGACCGCGTCAAAAGGAAAGTAGTCCCACCAACGCGGATGGATTTTGTTTAGCCGACTGGCCCCCTGTACATATATTTACTTCCCCACGCGTTGTATATGAGCGAGAGCAGCGTAGCGCACATATACAGGGGGCCATGCAGTCTAGGATAAACAAAATCCATCCGCGTTGGTGGGACTACTTTCCTTTGACGCGAAAGTAGCGAAGTCAAGTCTTCCGTCTGTTCCAGATTTGTCGATTTTACTCAAAATTTTGCTCCCTTTTATCCTTTTTTGATGTTTGAGTCATCATATGGACAAAGAACGACAAGGGTACAGAAGTCTTGAGATTACAAGGACCTCCATGGTGTGCTTTTAAATGTCTGATTTGGAATTTACGGTAATAATTTTCACACGGGTATTTGGACTCTTGAGGGCGTGCAGCAAAATTCACGACAGCGAATGGGGTTAGAAAAAGTGTTATATAGAAAATGATAACGTCCCAATATAAACGTCAAATAAACACTTTTAGCCTTCTAAAAGTAGCTGGGCCGGGACAGATACTCACCGCGATGCGACGGTAGAAAAAGCTACACTGGTTCCCGTACCCCGTATGGGTGCAGGTCAACTCGACCGTTTTACCAATTCGACCATTTTACCAACTCGACTGTTGTGCACTGTGTATGCACAGCGGTGTTGGTGAATGGTCGAGTTGACTCCACTTGGAAGTCGAGTTGGTCACGATGAACGAATCTCTATAGACAGAATCTTTAGGTCTGGGAACCAGACAAGAGTCACGGGGCCTCTTGCGCCCTCTAACGTCCGTGACTTATAAATGGTTTGGTGTTGGGTAGGTATGTTGTTGTTCTGTCCAGCAATGCTCAACAAAGCTTAAGCCACCCTAGGCATGCCCTCAAGGAACAAAGTAAGTGACTAAGATGGCGACTAATTTAATTAATTAAAACTTTATCGACTGGGCGGTTACCTAGCTAGCCAAGGCAAACAACCCTCCAGCAGCTAGAGTATGGCATTCCCCGTAACAGCCCCTTAAATGTCGCTTAAATGTCGCAACTGGGATTAAGTGCCTTGCCCAGGGACACAGGCACGTTGGTCATAGTGGGGCTTGAACCTCTGATTTGGAATCCCGCTTCATACCCACTGCACGTTACAAATAACCCTCTGAAAACTATTGTAAATTCTTTAAAAATAGGTTTCGTTTAAACGTTCGGCAAACCGGTTTTTTTTTCTTGGGTAAATGTCCCATCCTTACTTAGGCCTACGACCCTGACGAAACCATCCTTACGATGATTGTAAAAGTGGAAACGATTTTGATGAGAATCCTTGCGATACTGATACGACACTTTGCGAATGTTTTCGATCAGATTGCGACGTTATACGATGCATCCCGATTTTTTTTAGACTTTTTGCGATTTTTTTCATTTGTATGCGATGCCATTACGATCGCTTGCGACCAGGAAGCGATTCTCTGTCGCAGTTTTCTGGAAGTTATGACGATCATGTGACTTAATTAAATTCGTATCAAATCGTAAAGAAAACTTAAAAGATCTTAAAAGTTCGAATTGAAATAGTGCTGAAGGATTGGTTAAGAACTTTCACGATGGCATTAGGATTATTTATGACCTTGGTAAGACACATTACGACTTTATTACGATATCTTAAAAACGGTTGCGACGACCGTTCACGACATTTTTTAACGTTCCAAAAGTCTCGTAATGACTTTGCGACCCAGACGAATTATTACGATCGTTTAAGAATGTTTACGAATGTCTATATGAATGTTTACGAATGCCCTTTACTTACGATTTAAAATCCTAAAGGTTCATATCCAAAATCGTCTAAAGCGGGCCTCCCACTATGCGATTTTTGCCACGAATTTCCAACAATTAGGTACGATTTGGCACGATTGTGTGTAGAGTCTATTGACAGTCTTTGGTAATCTCACCAAATCGTACCAATTCGTAGGAAATTCCTGGCAAAAATAGCACAGTGGGAGGCCCGCTTAAGACCGGTAGTGTTGGGTCTGGTAATCTTGAGGGGGCCATTTCCAAGTCTATTTCAAAACATTACCAAACCTAACATCACTGGATGCTTTTTACTACAGCTCATGAAACTGGATGAATTGGAGAGACGAATATTTAGTTTCGTTCGGTACATATGTAACCCACTTAATAATACAGCCAAGACCCAACAGTTCTCAGATTTAACCTAACACTTTAATTCCATCATTGATTTCCTGCACAACAACTCAATTACTGGCTCTAGGAAAATCTAGGGGTTATATGACCCTTACAAGGTCAAAGGTCTTGCAAGGTCAACAATGCAAATAACAGTTTTATATTTACAAATGATGATGAGCGCTCAACACACACACAAAATAGCAATGTACATGTACATGTAGATCTACGTTAAGGATATAGCGATTCTGGCCAGTTCAGTTCAGTTCACCGGTCAACCTTGACTCGCAGTGGTTAAAACGCGGCCACTCCACGGATGCTCACATGGATCCTGGAATACGCTACAAGTTCAGCTCAGCTCCCGCTACAAGGTGGAAATACAGGCACTTGGCAGTCGTTCTTGTAGAGAGAAATTCCGCTTGTAGTTGATCACCTGATCCAAGTTCATCTTGGTACAGTGTTGATCGGTCACTTAAGTACTGTCCAGTACTCACTGTAGACTACAGTCCAAATGATTGACGGTCCATCATCAATCAGACTCAGTTGAATGTGTCTCTTGCTTTGCTCAAGATGAAACCTGAGACTAGTTGATCACCTGATCCAAGTTCATCTTGGTACAGTGTTGATCGGTCACTTAAGTACTGTCCAGTAGTCACTGTAGACTACAGTCCAAATGATTGACGGTCCATCATCAATCAGACTCAGTTGAATGTGTCTCTTGCTTTGCTCAAGATGAAACCTGAGACTGAGAGAAAATACAATCCTAAGTCCAAGACTGCATTTTATAAATCACAACTCCTGCAATGGTACATGTAAACAATAAGAACTGCACATTAAATCCGTAATGCACCTAAACCATTGCAGAACTAAATTCAGGTAAGCACCAAAATTATTGCCAACCATGCCCTAAACATGATTGAAAAGTTCCATAGAAAAGTGTCTGTGACTTTACAAATTCCTTGCAAAATACAAAAGGTATAACGTGTCTCATTGATTCAAATGCTCAAGATGTGGGATGCAAAACATTCCTTTAGCACAATCTTGCAATGACACTTGCTCTGACAAACAACTCAGAAATTATTAATCTGATAGCAGTTTAGGCTCTAAATGCAACAAGACACATGTTAACTACATGTGAGCCATGCAATTCACATGCATCTGCACTTAAAATGCATGAAATATACTTTGACTTTGAACACTACATGCAATATCCAAGTTTCACTATTACGCTGGAAATTAAACATTGTCCTAAAGATTCATGTGCTTCCTCAGTCAATAATACTAATTCAATTGTGAGGGTAGTATGAACGTACATGTATATTATGCAAATACACTGTGTGTAATCAACTTTGTCAACAGCACATGGTTCTAAGAATGAATTTTGCTTTCCGATTAAAAGTCAATCTTACCTGAGAGCCAGCGGTCCTTTTCCGCCTCCCGATAAGGTATGATGAATAAACCAAATAATGGGCATAACGGATGATTAATTTGGGCCCCCAAAAGTATGATTTTTGGGGCTCTCAAGTTCGTTTTATCCGCAACTTTCAGCAAACAAAATGGCAGCCTCCATGCAATGTTTCAACTGTCGGACTCTCACCAAGTGAGGGCGCCAGACAACTTTTGTACTGGGCTACATTCACCCCTCCTAGACGTGCTGCATCGTCCCGATGCGACCCTTTTTGGTTCCAAAAAGAGTTTGATGGAGTGATGAAACAAGATTCTCAAAAGTGACAGACGAAATAGAGGAAGTATGAGCAGGCTGACCCAATGCATCGTAAGTCAGCCGATGCGGTGGTCTCCTAACTCTGGACTGGCGCAAGGCTCCTTCATCCTCAAAAGTCAAAGAAGCTGACTGTGAGTCAGAAGCGGGCTCTGACTGAGTAATATCCTCCGTTTCTGACGCTGGGCCAAGAATGCCAACTTCGGATGCAATCGTGGCTCCTGGAGCTGGGGGTACATTCTCCAGCTCGGCCGAGTCGCATGGTCTCTCCGGACAGACCCCAGTGCTTTCATCACTGTTAGCTGAAACTTCATCTACCAACACATCTGTCAGTGGGCACTCTTGCACCTGGTCAACTATTACAAGCTCTTGCTCCCCAGAAACTTCTGGAGCAAGGACTGTCATTGAAGGATCGGAAAGGGCATCGATAACACAAGCTTCATTAGAACTCCCTTGAGCACCCGAAGTAGGTGGTCTGCTAAGTTCACTTGGCAGTTTGTCGTTCCCCTGTTCACTCTCCTCAGGGACCTTCGCCATAGAGGCATCACAGGGCTCATCACTGGATGACGGTGCATCAGCTTCTGCCACCTCTGATAGCTGAGGACTGAATTCCTCGGCATTAGGATTCAAAGCTGGAACTTCCCCCGAGTCAGTGGTATCTTTTGAAATACTCTGCTCTACGGGGGTGACTGGTTCATCTGATGTAATCTCTTCCAAAACAGTCGGTGGTTGGGGTTTAGAACTCGTGTCTACTTCACTTCCCGAGGGCCAGATGGTGATAACTTCGATTTCATCAGAGTCGGAGTTGTAGTTGTAGTCCTCAGGTGGAAAATGGGAGGGATCAGCCTTTCCTGACCTCGTGCAGGGCTTTGGTGCCTTCTTCGCTGCAGGAAGAGAAACTATTTCTCCTATCAGCTGTCCAATGGGGAGTATCAGGTTCCGATGCAAAGTCTTGACTGGCCCAGATCCAACTTCTGGTTTAAGCTGGTAGACCGGAATGGCATCATTTCGGCGGCCACTGACAACATAAATGTCTCTACCCCACTTGTCGGCAAGCTTGTGAGTTCCCTTTAGACCCACGTTCCGAATGAGAACCCGGTCTCCCTCCTGGAGTTCACTCCCTCTGACTTTCACGTCGTATCGGCGCTTGTTGGCTGCGGCTACTCTGGCAGACTCCTGGGATGCTATTCTGTACGCACTCTCCAAATTTCGCCGAAGTTCCTGTACGTACTTGGAGTGATCACTGTTAGAAACACCGTCGGGGGATGTACCGAAACAGAGGTCCACAGGAAGGCGTGCCTCCCTACCGAACATTATGTAGTACGGGGAAAACCCCGTACTATCATTCCTCGTACAGTTGTAGGCATGCACGAGAGAGCCTACATACCTACTCCAGGTCCACTTGTCCTCATTCGGCAAGGTACCCAGCATCCCTAATAAGGTCCTGTTAAATCTCTCTGGCTGAGGGTCTCCCTGAGGATGATACGGTGTGGTCCTCGTTTTCTGCACGCCAAGAAGCCCTGCAAGCTCCTTAATGAGTCTATTATCAAACTCACGCCCTTGATCAGAGTGAAGTCTGGCGGGCAAGCCATAGTGCTGGAAGTATTTCTCCCATAGTAGTTTCGCCACTGTTCTGGAAGACTTATCACGAGTTGGAAATGCCTGCGCATAACGGGAGAAATGATCGGTGATGACAAGGATATATTCAGCACCACTACGATCCTTCTCGAGCTTGAGGAAGTCTATGCACACCAATTCCAAGGGATAGGCAGTTGTGATATTTACAAGGGGAGCTGAAACTTTGGGAGGTGTCTTGTGAGCCACACACCTTGCACAGCGTCGAACCCACTCCTCTATCTGGGTTGCCATCTTTGGCCAGTAAAATCGGGGTATTGCAAGAGCGACGGCCCTTTCCATCCCCAAGTGGCCAACATCATTGTGGAGGCCTTTCATGGCCTTTTCC
Source organism: Henricia sp. BOLD:AAB3569 (assembly GCA_037783545.1). NCBI lineage: Eukaryota > Metazoa > Echinodermata > Asteroidea > Spinulosida > Echinasteridae > Henricia > Henricia sp. BOLD:AAB3569. The sequence continues at coordinate 604,659 of JBBELK010000008.1, forward strand.
CTGAATTCCCGAGGCACAACCAGCTGAAACAGTCGAAATCCAGAGGGTCCAACAGAGCTCCGATGAAGCACTCCGTCTCTCAATACAAATCTGCTGAACTGGCTGCACAAAGCTTTCCTTTCCTGGGAGAAGCTAGATTCAGCTTTGGGCCTTGATCCCTGTTGAACACACTGAATGATAAAGTCAATGTCCTCATCCGCTGCTTGAGCTTCCCTCCAATCAACAGAATCCAACCCTTGGTTAAAGTCAATACCTGTACTGGAGTATTCCGTCGGGACGGCCTCTGCGCTCATTGCCATACAGTATACCAAAGAGTCACCGTCCAGGTTTGTTACAGGACGCTCGTTGACCTTGGGACCAATCAGATGCTGAGATGAAATTGCAACAATTTCCTCACGACCACAGGTCTGGTCATCGTTCCCATTGTCTCCTCTGAGGCGTGCTTCCAAATCGCGAATTCGAGCCTGTTGGTCGAACTCTGCACCATCGCGAGAACCCATACCTGGTCTCCGGGACAAGGCGTCTGCGTCTTGATTGGTGCGACCCGCTCGGTAATGTATAGTGAAGTCGAATGTAGTCAGGGCAGCCAGCCATCTGTGTCCTGTGGCGTCTAGTTTCGCTGACGTCAATACATATGTCAACGGGTTGTTGTCTGTGAAGACCCTTGTGCCCTTCGCTGAATATAAGTAGTCCCGAAATTTGTCCGTGACGGACCACTTAAGGGCGAGGTACTCGAGCTTGTGAGCAGGATAGTTTCGTTCAGCTTGGTTCAGACTGCGACTTGCGTAAGCAATTGGACGAAGCTTCCCATCTGTCTCCTGGCAGAGAACTGCTCCAAGCCCTTCACGGCAGGCATCAATGTGGAGAACAAAAGGACGTGACATATCTGCGAAGGCTAGAACCGGGGCTGTACATAGTCTGGTCTTAAGGGTATGAAAAGCCTGTTCACACTCCGGCGTCCATCTGGTCGCTAATGGAAATCGGTTCCTGGTGAAACCATCGGTCTTGTTGGTCGCTGATTTCCTTGGTGCACCACCAGTCAGCTGAAATAGTGGTTTGGCTATTGCCGAAAAACCCTCAATAAATCGGCGATAATACCCTGCGAATCCTAAAAAGGATCGCACCTGACTGACATTTTCTGGGCGGGGCCACGTTCGCAAAGCTTCCAACTTGGCTGGGTCTGTCTGGACTCCGTCTTTCGAGACAATGTGGCCAAGGTACTTTACGGATGTACAGCAAAGCTGGCATTTTTCTGGTGCTACCTTCAGGCCATACTGAGCTAATCGGTCGAGAACCCTACCAAGCCGTTCTTGCATTTGGTCCACACTGGATGCAAAGACGATAATATCGTCCATGTAGACTAAAACTTCGGTCATGTTGAGACCAGCCATGCAGCGCTCCATTAGGCGCTGAAATGTCGCCGGTGCACCTTTTACTCCTTGTGGCATTCTTTCGAATTGGAAGAAACCAGCAGGACATGTGAAGGCCGTTTTGTCTTTATCAGCAGGGTACATGGGTATTTGATAGTACCCAGATTTTAAGTCTATAACCGAGAACCAGCTGCATCCATGCAGGGTATCGAGAGCTTCCTGTACCAGCGGAACTGTGTACTGATCAGGGGTGGTTCTGGCATTCAGGGTGCGATAGTCAATACAAAGACGAATTTGGCCGTTCTTCTTTCTAACAATCACTATTGGTGAGGCATACTTGCTCTTCGACTCGGTGATTACCCCAATGTCCACCAAGCGTTGTAGATGCTCCCGAAGATCTCGTAGGTCTCCCGGTGCCACTCTACGTGACCTCTCACGAAACGGTTCGTCATTTGTCAGGCGAATCTCATGGCAGATCTCTGTAGTGCAGCCGATGTCCCACTCATGCATTGAGAAGACACGCGACCTCTGGTAAGCCATCTTCAGGATTTGCTCCTTCTCTTTCGCATTCACAGGACCCCAAACGAATGGCAATTTGCGAAACTCATCTTCAGTCGTCGAAGGCCTTTTGTCCACTCTCACCCCATTGTTAGTCGGTGCTGCAAACCTCTTGGATTCGGCAAAACATCCAGCAGGCCTTTCTTCATGTGGGCCTGTAGCCTCACTCACCCACGACGTGAGGTAGGCCCCAGCTACAACACACCTTTTAGGCAAAGCAATGTCATGGCTAGTCTGATTCAATAGACACACCCTGACTTTCCCAAATCCTTGTTGAATGTCGACGAGGGTACAAGCCACAGTTAGGCCCCCTGGCAGTTTATTGGGTACAGCCGAGTCCAGCAGTCCGGTGACAGCTTTCCCAAGCCTGTTCCTGATTTCACCAGTGACATAGTGGGCTGATCCAGCAGGGATAACTATTCGTTTACACGTCCTAGCTCTCACATGGCCTATCAATCCGTCTGACCCGGTCCTCCTCAGACTTCGGATTTCATTGTAGATGCTCTCACAAACTCTGCCAATCGCTACCTTGTCTGGCCTGCTATTGATGGAGGAGTAGCACTCCCTGAATACTCCAGTGTTGGTTCCAACAATCAATTTATAGTTAGGAACACTCTTCGTGTCCGGCACAACCAGTGCCAAAGTACAAAATGTTCTGTCGGTTCCACAGAAAGCAGCGTCAAATCCGAGGTTAATATGTGTCCATCCCAAGTACGGCATGATTCCGTCACCACCATGCAGTAGCACAAGATCCTGCAGTGGTTGGAGGGGTAGACCAAGGGTCTTGAAGAAACTCTGATAGATGAGCGTTACTTGTGATCCACTGTCCAGTAATGCCTCTGTCCTTACCCCATCAACATAACATGGCCTAATGTGTAGGCCGCCTACCAACCCTTCGGGAATGTCTGTGTTTGGTTGATAGTTGACTCGTTGATGTGGTGGCGGCCTTAATTTTTGGGCACCGGATCGGCCTTTCTCTGGCGCCCTTGTGCGTTTCCCTGGAGATAGAAGCTGATAAATTTCTCGTTCACCCTCTCTGGGTTGGGCGAGTTGTCACATTTGGGTTTAAAATGTCCATCCTGACCACACTTAAAACAGAAGTTTGGTCTTTGCTTCACCTCTAGTCTGTTGGTTCGGTCGGTGTCTCCCTGACTCACTTGGCCATGTTTCACCACTTTGGGAGGCTGATGATGAGGTCCAGGATTTGGCTCTCGTTGGGACATCTTTTCTGCCTGTTCTGCCTCCTCTCGTCGAACCATCTTCAGAAGGGCCAAATAAGTAGGTGGTGAACTGACTCTGTCTTTTAGCTGAAGGTTTACTAAAAGCATGTCATCATATAGGGTCCCCTTTACAAATTGGGAAAGCAGCATACGGTTTACTTGGTCGGCAGGAGCTCCCCCCTTCCGTATGAGTTTACGAAGTATGCTCTGCAGTCGCGTGAGAAAAACTGACGGTTTCTCCCCCCTCTGCTGGTGAAGAGACCAGAACTTGATGCTTAACTCTTCAGCGGTATGGGTGTCACCAAAAGCAAGTTCCAACGCTTGAAGGTAATCCTGCGATGTGGCTTGGGGATTTTCCCTTCGAAGGTCATTAATAATATTTGCCGCTGGGGCACGAAGAGCTTCCCGGATACGGCGTCTCTTTTCACTTTCTTCTTCTTCCTCATCTAACTGTCCCTGCGCCACTTCCACCCAGGCATCGTAGGTTTCACCTGTATCACCGGAAAATGGAGCGAGTCTTCTCGAACTACCAAATTTACATCTTGACAGGGCCTCTTGCAAGGCAACCGTGGGCTCTTTAACCACTCCAGGGCGCACATCTCCATCTTCCTTGGAACCTATAAGGCCCCTGGCCTTCAGGTCTGCGACTGTTACTCTATCACCACGACCATTTGCAAGTTGATGAACAGAAAACACGGCATCTTGCCCAGGTAGTTTGACCTTCACTTCGCCGCTGATGGGTAGAACCACATCAGCCACACTCTGGTCTAACTCAAGAAGTATGAGTGTATTATTCCCCTCTTCCCGTCGGGAGATACCTGTCAAGTGTTGGATGACGTCATATAGGGCAAGCAAAATTGTGTCAGTTGACACAGAAAGACAGTTTGAAACCAGAAAAAGGGAATGCGACGGGCGTACGTCATCCTTTTTGCACCACGCCAGTCCTATTTCCTGAAACTCGCTTCGGGCTGCCATTTTTTTTTTTGAAGGCACTCACGGCTTATGTTTGGCGGTTGTGTTTTCTTTTTACATGTTCAAATGTATAGTTTACTAGAAAATATGCAAATGAACCTGCAAAACTGTTTTACATGTTAAACACTAATGGGTGGGGAAAGTGTAACCACTGGCTCTCAAGAAAGGAATTATATAGCAATGAAACAAAATTATTTAAATTTTGAGTTGACTTGGGTATTTAAGCAAAGCAATGGATGTGAAATCAATGAAGAATCAAGGTCAAGCACAATCTGTGAAACTACAGTGGGATATAATATAAAGTCCTGGCAAGGTCGCCAAAATGTAACCCACTTAATAATACAGCCAAGACCCAACAGTTCTCAGATTTAACCTAACACTTTAATTCCATCATTGATTTCCTGCACAACAACTCAATTACTGGCTCTAGGAAAATCTAGGGGTTATATGACTCTTACAAGGTCAAAGGTCTTGCAAGGTCAACAATGCAAATAACAGTTTTATATTTAGAACAACAAATGATGATGAGCGCTCAACACACACACAAAATAGCAATGTACATGTACATGTAGATCTACGTTAAGGATATAGCGATTCTGGCCAGTTCAGTTCAGTTCACCGGTCAACCTTGACTCGCAGTGGTTAAAACGCGGCCACTCCACGGATGCTCACATGGATCCTGGAATACGCTACAAGTTCAGCTCAGCTCCCGCTGGAACCACCAACTCGCAGGGTACACGGTATCTATTGTGCAATTGTTAAGCGATTTATTGGTTTTCGAAACGATTTTTTTTTGCGGTTTTAACTTTTCTGAAATTTCGATCTTTCGTGACATTCACAACTGCTGCCACCTAATATAGTTGATATTTGTAATGGCTTTTGCAATATTCTGTTAGAAACTCGTCCAACTTGGAACTCTTATTAATGTTTTGTGTATTTTTGAGAGTAGAATCAGTTAATTGGAATCGAGTTGAAGGGAACCAGACCTTGTCCGTAGGGCCTCAAGGGCCTTAATTGTTGAATCATCAACTCATAGATGCACGTTTTTTCATGCTTTGATTTTCATAGCACATCGGAATCTTTCATGCGTACGATTTTGTTTGTTTAGTACGTATCAAAGTCCTATGCAGATCAGCCAGAAAATATTAACTTTCTACATTTTTGTCACCAATATTATTTTCCAATCCATACTTTTCGGTATCTTATCTATTATAATTCCTACTTGTTCTATTATTAACAGGTTCAGGCCTGTATACGGTTATACACCGTACAGACGGAACTTTTGAACTTTAGCATTTGTCCTTAAAGAGGAAGAATCCCCCTTGACGAAAATCCAGCATTTAGGCTTTTTTCGATAGTCCAAACATCCCTCTTGCCGACGTGGATTTTTATTATTTTTTAATTGTCGGTTTTAAGTGGATAAATTGCAAGCAAAAGTGCGTTTTTCGAAAATGAGATTTTCGCGATTTCTAAAACGCTCATTAGGTATTCATGATATGCGCGTGACCCCGTGCCGCAATCCTGAGAAAGAGAAGTCAACACGATAGTTAGCTCCATACGTTTACACGCAAAAAACTTAGAAAACCGTCTCTTTTAGATGGTGTTTTTTGAAGAATTTTGTTGTTCCGAAAAGCCAGAGATATGCCCAGTAGCTGCGTGGTTGCATGTTTTACCAGACACTATGAAAACAAAAGAGCAGACAGATTTTCTTTTCTATTACCAAGAGAGAGAAAAATGAGTCGCTCATTCTATAACTTGTACGGCCGATGTCCAAACACATGGAAACTACGCCGCAGTGGACCGTACACAGACCGCTGTGAATGCCGTTCGTTCCCTGACAAAACCACCCGTCGCAATGCACCAGTATTTACTTCAAAAGAGAGTCACTGTGAGCCACAGTTTTATCGTTTTTTCACAAAACAGGTAATAGTAGATTGCTGTCATATTACATGAAGTGTTTTTCACGTTTGTATTTTGAATTACAAGGACAAAATAGGCATGATAAACATTCACTTCGTGTATTTTCCATTCAATACTGCACAGACCGTTTTGTATCTTTCTCATGATGACGTCAACACCCTGTTGATAAACAAGCCGAGTGACCTCGAGCGTTTCAGAATTTGGGTGAAGAGGGTCGGAACTGCTTTACGTTTTAAGCAAAAGTCTGTCGATTTTTTGTGAAAAACAAGTTGTGATAGTGTTGTAGACACATACACCTCCATGATAAACAGAAAAACTAAAATAATGTGGAAGGGGGGATTCTAGCTGTTTAAATTGTCTTCAATTTGCTTAAAGACTTCCGTCAATAGGCCTACCCTGTGTTTTCTGAAGGTGAATTGTTGGCTGGTTAGTCAAATGCATTTTTTGGGCACGTGAATGATCTGAAAGACGAAAAAATTCTATATGCTAAGGAAATTTCCGGTCGTATAACGTTTAAACCACAGCAACTTTAACGCGGTGTTCATAACGCGCTATGCATGAATGGTCATTCCTCAAGTTTTTTAACATTATGACGTGTTGGAATATATTGTGTTGGTCTATATGGAGTTTTGGATGGTTTTGGTTTGCCTGTGGAGGACGCGGTTTTTTGCGCTAAGATTTTTATTAACTTTTGTGCTATACCGATAACACAAACGGACACTATCAAATTCGTTTTCCTACTTGGTGTCGAATATGATTTTATAAGCAAGCAGCGGGTTATGCGCCCTCGATAGCCGTATAACGACCACAATAGTTTTAAGTGGACTGACAACATGTTTCTATATTTGTACAAACTATATTTATAAGCGATAATATCAAAGAAGCTATTATTTTGGTATAATTCTCGGTCATTATAAAGTCTAAAACCACACGCAGTTGCGTACCTATTGTATAGCCCGTGTGTAGAGTGAATGGTTATGCAAAACGATTTCTTACGGTTTTAACTTTTCTGAAATCTCGATCTTTGGTGTCATTCACAACTGCTGCCACAATAATATAGTTGATTTTCGTGAATGGCTTTTGCAATAATCCGTTAGAAACTCGTTCAAAAAGTTGGAACTCTTATTAATGTTTTTATGTAATTTTTAGAGTAGAATTAGTATAATTGAAGCGAGTTGAAAGGAACCGGACCTTGTCTTAAGGGCCGTAATTTGTTGCATCATCAACTCTAGATGCACGTTTTTTCATGCTCTGATTTTCATAGCACATCGGAATCTTTCATGCGTACGATTTTGTTTTTTCGTGTGTAGAGTGAATTGTTATGTAAAACGATTTCTTACGGTTTTAACTTTTCTGAAATCTCGATTTTTGGTGTCATTCACAACTGCTGCCGCAATAATATAGTTGATATTCGTGAATGGCTTTTGCAATAATCCGTTAGAAACTCGTTCAACTTGGAACTCTTATTAATGTTTTTATGTATTTTTGAGAGTACAATTAGTAATTGGAAGCGAGTTGAAGAGAAACGGACCTTGTCCGGTCTGAAGGGCCTTAAGGGCCGCAATTGGTTGAATCATCAACTCTAGATGCACGTTTTTTCATGCTCTGATTTTCACAGCACATCGGAATCTTTCATGCGTACGAGTGTTAATTGTTGTTATACATTAACGAGAGCCGAAAACGGAAAGTACATTACATTGTCTTTAGCTTTTTACTTAATGATCAAGTTCGTCCGATTTTTATTCCCATGTAAAAATATTCAGTCGGACAATTCTGCAGTTAGTCCTTTTACTTATCTCTCATGCACATAGTCGGAATAATGTTAGTCTGGTACCCGGACCAAAAAAAAAAAAATTTGACTAGACTGAATTCAGTCGTTGTATGTGGAGCGGGAACCAGTCTAGAATAATGTACAACTCGGGTATTAGCATTGCAGATAATCGGTTTAATTCGCACTCGAAGAATCCACCTTAGGGCGCTCATAAGTGTTTCCCTTGAGCTTGCCCCTCTTTAACAAATTTCAATTGTTTCAAAAACCCGGGAACAAACCTAGGTAATGTGGCAATGATAAGGGGAGTGCGCCTCTTTTTGATGTCCTAGGATGCACCCACGTTTCCTCCTATAAACAAAGATAAAATAAAGGAGGTTTTTCGTGGCCTCCGAGCGCCAGTAGTTTGTTACTGCTTGGACTGACGTCAAAAGCATTGCTATGTTCCTGGGCGAGTTCTCGATCCCAGAGATTTCTCTGATTGTCGTAGCACATGGAAATCTTTTATGCTTACGATTTCTGCCTTTTCGTGTTGTGTTCTAACAATCTCGATGAAAATTTTTCACAATTTTTCATAGACCTTTTCGTTTTGTAAACACCAACAATGTACTAAACCAGTGTATTACTCTTACTATTACTTGTTTAAATGTAGCCTATGTTGTTTGAGTTGTTGAAAGCCGGACGATGTCCGAAGAGCCTAAAGGGCTTAGTTCCAGATGGTTACCACAGGACATAATGTAAGCATTGAAGGCATGCTTATGCCCGAGAGCCACCGAGGTTTCTAAAGTTTTTAGTCATCGAGACTGGTCTTGTGTTTTCTGTCATATTCGCTGTATAGTGACTTGGTTATATATTGTTTGTATAGATTGGAGACATTCAGTTCATTGTGTACTGGAGCCGCGATCCCATGCTGTCTCAATAAATTAAGTTAAACTTATTTCATGTTCTGTGCGTGGTTATTTGAGTCTGTGTATAGAACGAAACTGTTTTTCATGCGTATGAGCGCAGCGAAGGAGCATTGAAAAAGAACAAAGTCGCCATTCTCGGGGTATGATTGAGCTTGCATTTGGTGCTACGCGCTAAACGTGTAAATCTGTGTGCAGAAAAAGACGGTCAGCAAAAAACTAATAGCAAAGAACGGACATGTCAAATTGACCTCTTATGCTCCTTGATCCTGTTTTGCATTTTCATTTAGGGTGCACTCTTAAAGGCACAGGCTTAATTTTTCGGCGCAAGTTATTATTATTTTTGTTTACAAAAGTTGCCCCTGTTCACTCAGGCATGATATTCCCAACACGATGGCGACATTAATAAAAACATCAAACTGATGTCTACCGATATGTGTAAGCCAATTTTCTAAATATAATACAATTTCCATTTTATCTACAATTTTATGAGTGCGTACTCTTTTCTGATACACCCTGTACTTGTACCCCATTGTGCATAAAACATCTAAGGAATTTTAAAGGAATTTCTTCCAGTTGGGGGTTTGGTGTGTTAACAAACGGAAATAATGTGTTGAGGTATAGGGACGTGAGGGGGAGGCAGTCGCTATGTCACATATCGTGCTGGGTATAGAGATTCAAGCTTCGATATGCAAGTACAAACAGAGGTGAACGTCTCCTATAGACAATTCCCATGTACTTTGAGAAAATTAAACATCTTCGGCATTGTCAAGGGTTCTCCTCCTTAGGTAATTGCGTTTGGTAATTGTTGGAATATAACGATGTAGCCTTTCGATGTCGATTGGTTTTAATAAAGTTTAGTAACGGCAGCGCATACAGCACGATATGGGGCCGAGGGCGGCTCCCTTACCATTGTTCCCCATGCATTGTGTCTCAAACATTCAAAGAATTCTGCTGGGTATACCCAATTAAATAGGGCTCCCATATAGGAACCAATGTTAAATGCCCAATTTTCAAAAATCATTTTAAAGTACTGTCAACTCTCTCAGCTTCTCAGGCAACAACCAAAATCATTGGAGTCTCATCTTTTCAATTCTGTTCAATTTTATATGGGGTAATCCGTCACTTTTATTCTCTAATTTCCACTTGAAACAAAACCACCCCTGCAACAGTGAAAATTGCTAAACAGACCAGCGTCCACCTTGGAACAAAGGCAATACGCTACTGGGCAAATATGGATACTTTTAGGAGCTGCATTGTCCAACACGTTTATATTTAGAAGAAAAAATACCCCACATTACGACGATGGCCATATTCTACACAAGACCACACTCGTTCAGCTCGCAACTCCCTCTCTTTAATAAAGAAGCGTTTTAGGGGATACAAAATAGTAAAGGCTTGGAGCTGCGTATTTCGTTGCACGAATTTGGCGCGCGCGCATTGCTGACAAGCCTTGCCTTTAAGGCTCGCCGTTTCGCTGAATGGATAACGGTAGGCCTACTGAAGCGTACCGGGAACGATTACCTCCCTCAGTAAATACGCTCTATAATCTCGCAATGTAAACAAGAAATTCCTGTAATTTTACATATAAATGTTGACTGTTTTTAGAGGTTAATGTTTTTTTATGTGAAAATACATTTTGCTGTAATTCGTAAATCTATTAAAAACAAAGACATTGCAGTAAAACAAATACGTTGAAATTGCAGGAATTTTGGCATTTTGGGGTCTTTTTTTTAAGTCTACAATTGCAAATAATTGTGCATGGCGTTTGTAAAAATACAACTAACATAATAATTGACTGTCTTTGAAAAAAGGTACACACTGGCCTACTGTTTACTTTATTTAGTGATACAGCATCTTGACAATACTTTTTTTGATGGTCCTTGTGAAAAAGATCGTCAAATTGTACCGTAATTAACCAAATGTTGTGGTTTTTTTTAGGTTCTCTTCAGTCTATTTCGGAAATACTTTCAGAATTATGTATGAGTCTATTTCGAGCAAAAAATAGCCCAACAGCCAGTTTCCCCCTTTAATGATTTTTGGGCGTAAAAAGGCTAGGGATGTGTAGAAGCGAATCATATTCGTGTGAACATGCATAATGACCCATCCAAAGTTACAAGATCGCGTGTGGTCTAGTGGGTATGATTCCAAATCAGAGGTTGTGGGTTCAAGCCCCACTATGACCAACGTGCCTGTGTCCCTGGGCAAGGCACTTAATCCCACTCGCGACATTTAAGGGGCTGTTACGGAGAATGTCACACTTTAACTGCTGGAGGGTTGTTTGCCTTGGCTATATAGCTACACTGTTAAAAAAATCTCTGTTCATTTACAGTACATTCATATGTCAATTGGCATTACATAGCGTACTGTTTTTGAACAGTACATTCTACTTTTTTGTTTTCTCTGTCTGCATACAGTAGACTCCACTGTTATTTGGAATTGTAAATTTACAGACGATTCTTCTGTTTTTCAACAGACGACCAAGTATTCGTTTTGTGCATGGTTTTGTTCTTTAACAAAGCCTTCTGTACAGAAACGATTATATGTAACTGAACGAAGCAGTCCAGGTTATTGACGACTGTTTTTTGTTGCCCTTTACAGTTCACTTTTGTGTGTTTGTAGATGCACCACACTTCATGGAAAATAGGTCGGCATGTTTCTCTCAGTTTCCTAGTTTTTATTTGCATGCCGGGGTGCAGTGGAGTGTCAACAGGGTGTACAGTATACAAAAAATGTAATCTGACACATTGAAATACAGGAATACCATAAATTCAGGGGAAATTTCCGCCTGAATCTATTATATTCCGCACTTTGAGGCAGGTTATATGCTCCCGTATATCTCCACTGCAGGCAGTATTGCACGGCAAATAACACGCAAATAAAAACCAAAAAATTTACGAAAATGCCGACTTGCCTTTCACGACATGTAGAGCAGCTACTTCTCGTTCAAGTCGGGAGAGGCTATAAGCCAGGCACTCCGTGCATGACGTAAGCTTTCCCGTGCACAGCCCGTGTACAAACCATCATGGTATGGAAGGAAATGTACCCAATTGATGTTTACGTCATGCACGGAGTGCCTGGCTTATAGCCTCTCCCTGTTCAAGTCGGCACTAAACTGAACAGTCTCCAGTATACACATTTCAACTATTAACGCCGGCGCTGTCATTTCGTACGAACGGCACAACTGCAAAAAGCGCGATGCGCAGTTTGAATTTACTGCAGTGATTTCCCAGCATGCAACGTACTGGTACTCGCTATCAACGCCGCGTAATTTCTGCCGCATACCAGGGAACATCGATGGGATAACAGAAGATCCTCTGTTACTAAACAGTAACATGGCTGTATTTTAACAGATGAAGATTCAAAGTGTCTCGTTCCTGAACAAACCTGTAATTTAACGGCAAATCGTCTGTAATCAAGCAGAACAATATGTTTAAAATGTACACAGACGGAAGAACGTTTGTGCAATAACAACAAATTCCCAAAACAGTAAAAGTTACTGTTCGATTTTGACTTTTTCAACAGAAAAACACCTGTGACTCAACACAATTTTTTACAGTGTAGGTAACCGCGCAGTCGATAAAGTTTTAATTAATTAAATTAGTCGCTTACTTTGTTTCTTGACGGCACGCATTGTGCTTACATTGTTGAACAGTTTAAAGGACGCATGTAATATACTAAGCGCGTTCACCGATGACACGCTAAAAACACTTAGCCTGCTCGGGTGGGACTCGAACCCACGACCTCTCTCATACCCGGCAGACGTCCGAACCACTCGACCAACGAGCATGCCGATAGCGAATGGCTGGTTTGATGGTCCTACAGCGGGTCATTGTAACTGAATTTCCAAATTCATGAGCAAAGCTGTGATGTCATCTCGGAACAACATAATTTTTTTACATTGACTTGTGTACAAAGGTTGGTGTCATTTTCAGTGGCTTCTTGATATCAATGGGCCACTAGACCACACGCGATCTTGTAACTTTGGATGGGTCATTATGCATGTTCGCACGAATAGGATTCGCTTTTACACATCCCTAGCCTTTTTACGCCCAAATCCATTTTGGGCTCGAAATAGACCCATACATAATTCTGAAAGTTTTTCTGAAATGGACTGAAAAGAACCTAAACAGAAACCACAAAATGTTGCCGTTTTGTTTGCATTTTTCAAAAACATTGAGGTCACGTAACTTATCGGAACCAGATTCTGGTTCCGATAAATCACGTGTCCCTGGAGTTAGTTCTATTTTCTAGCCGTATGGCCGTGTGATACAGCTTATTCCTAAAGTTTATTACTGCAGTATTGCATCAAATTTAGCTCTTATTTTTTTTCAAAATATTTATGAGTATATTTGACAAAAGAGACTATTTATTCAGGTTATGAAACAAAGTTACACATAACTCTGAAAAGTCAAACAGAAACTTTTGACACAAAGTCCGAGGAACCGAAGTGAGTTCCACCGTGGACAGTCTACCAGACAATGTGACATTTAGCCCAATGGCGCACACACGTTGCCCGCCCAAAACCGGTACAGTGCCGTGGAACTACAATTATACGTTCGTGAATGAAGACAAACCATGAATGTCAGCTCCTCTACAGAAAACGGAAACACCATTCGGTCGTCCAGGCTGTCCAGTGAAATATTTAGCAGAAAATGAAAGATATACAAAGCAAAAAGCTTCCAAGTGAAGAGCGAATCGTTTCCGACAAAGTCGTGAGTCTCGCGCGATAGTGAACGGCTGGTATAAAGCGTATAACTCGACTATTGACATTAACTCGACTATTATTAATTGTAAGCTTTTGTGGTTAATTACGGGACACTTGCTGATCTTTTTCACAAGGACCAACAAAAAGGTATTGTCAAGATGGTGTATCACTAAATTACGTAAACAGTAGGCCGGTGTGTTCCTTTAAGTTTTAAAAACAGTCAATTATTATGTTAGTTGTATTTTTACAAACGCCATGCACAATTATTTGCAATTGTAGACTTGAAAAAAACCAAAAAAGTGCCAGGATTCTTGCAATTTCAACGTATTTGTTTTACTGCAATGTCTTTGTTCTTAATTACAGCAACATGTATTTTCACATAAAAAAATATTAACCTCTAAAAACAGTCAACATTTATATGTAAAATTACAGGAATTTATTGTTTACATTGCGAGATTATAGAGCGTATTTACTGAGGGAGGTAATCGTTCCCGGTACGCTTCAGTACCGTTATCCATTCAGAGAAACGGCGAGCCTTAAAGGCACCGGCTCGTCAGCAATGCGCGCGCGCCTAATTCGTGTCTTGAAATACACATCTCCAAGCATTTGCTATGGAGCCTTGCCTTTAAGGGTGCACCCTAATAAATAGGGAGAGATCCGTGCGCAGAGCTCATTAATATTTTGTATGCTCTCAAATACTTCTTTATTAGAAAGAGAGAGTTGGGTTTTTCCACAGTAATGGGGTACATTTCTGTGACATACAAGATCTTAGGTCCCAGTTCGGTTCAAATGTCTTAATTTTATCTAAAATTATCCAGCTAAACTGAGGAAATAACTTTTGCACGAAGGAGTAAGAAAAATAGTCCTACAACATACATTTCTGAAAACCCCGTGCACAAATTTTCCTATTACGTATGTAACAGACAGAACAAAAATGTCACAAAATGGTCTGTCCACGTTACATACGTAATAGGAAAATTTGTACACAAGATTTTCAAAAATGCATGTTGTGGCAGCAATTTCTTACCTTTTTGTGCAAAAGTTATCTTCTGAGAACAGAACAAGGAAACTTCTTTAATTTTGAGATAAACTAAAGACATCTAAACGGAATGATTGACTTATTTTTCAAATGTACCCCATTACTGTGGAAAGACCCAGTTGCGAGCTGAACGAGTGTGGTTTCGTGTAGAATATGGCCATCGTCGTGATGTGGAGTATTTTTTCTTCTAAATATAAACATTTTGGACAATGTAGCTCCTAAATGTGGCCCTATTTTTCCCAGTAGCGTATGTCCATTTGTTCCAAAGTGGACGATGGTCTGTTTAGCAATTTCCACTGTTGCAGGGGTAGTTTTGTTTCAAGTGGAAATTAGAAAATAAAAGTGACGGATTACCCCATAAAATTGAACAGAATTGCAAAGATGAGACTTCAACGAGTATTTTGGTTGTTGTCCTGAGAAGCTGAAAGAGCTGATTTTTGAAATTTGGGCATTTAGCATTGGTTCCTATATGGGAGCCCTATTTACTTGGGTATACCCAGCACGATATGTGGCAAAGAGATTCATCCCTTAACGCCCCTATACCTCAACACACTCTTCCCCTTTGTTAACGCACCAACTTTTACAAAACCAATCGTTAACGTTTGGACGTCGAAAGGCTACATCGTTATATTCCAACAATTACCAAACGCAATTACCTAAGGAGGAGAACCCTTGACAATGCCGAAGATGTTTAATTTTCTAAAAGTACATGGGAATTGTCCATAGGAGACGTTCACCTCTGCTTGTACTTTTGCATATCTGAGCTTGAATCTTTATGCCCAGCACGAAATGTGACAGAGCGACTCTCTCCCCTCACGTCCCTATACCTCAATAAAATATTTCCGTTTGTTAACACACCAAACCCCCAAGTGAAAGAAATTCCTTAAAAATTCCTTAGATGTTTAAGGCACAATGGGGTACAAGTACAAGGTGTATCAGAAAAGAGTACACACTTATAAAATTGTAGATAAAATGGAGATTGTATTATATTTAAAAAATTGGCTTACACATATCGTAGACATCAATTTTAAAGGAATTTCTTTCAGTTGGGGGTTTGGTGCGTTAACAAACGGAAGTAATGTGTTGAGGTATAGGGACGTGAGGGGGAGGCAGTCGCTATGTCACATATCGTGCTGGGAATAGAGATTCAAGCTTCGATATGCAAGTACAAACAGAGGTGAACGTCTCCTATAGACAATTCCCATGTACTTTGGGAAAATTAAACATCTTCGGCATTGTCAAGGGCTCTCCACCTTAGGTAATTGCGTTTGGTAATTGTTGGAATATAACGATGTAGCCTTTCGATGTCCAAACGTTAACGATTGGTTTAAATAAAATTTAGTAACGGCAGCGCATACACCACGATATGTGGCCGAAGGAGCCCCTTACCATTGTTCCCCCATTGTGTCTCAAACATTCAAAGAATTCTGCTGGGTATACCCAATTAAATAGGGCTCCCATATAGGAACCAATGCTAAATGCCCAATTTTCAAAAATCATTTTAAAGTACTGTCAACTCTCTCAGCTTCTCAGGACAACAACCAAAATACTCATTGGAGTCTCATCTTTTCAATTCTGTTCAATTTTATATGGGGTAATCCGTCACTTTTATTCTCTAATTTCCACTTCTAACAAAACTACCCCTGCAACAGTGGAAAATTGCTAAACAGACCAGCGTCCACCTTGGAACAACGGCAATACGCTACTGGGAAAATAGGGCCACTTTTAGGAGCTGCATTGTCCAACATGTTTATATTTAGAAGAAAAAATACCCCACATCACGACGATGGCCATATTCTACACAAGATCACACTCGTTCAGCTCGCAACTCCCTCTCTATAATAAAGAAGCATTTTAGGGGATACAAAATATTCATGAGCTCGGCGCACGGATCTCTGCCTATTTACTAGGGTGCACCCTTAAAGGCAAGGCTCCATAGCTACATCGTTATATTCCAACAATTACCAAACGCAATTACCTAAGGAGGAGAACCCTTGACAATGCCGAAGATGTTTAATTTTCTAAAAGTACATGGGAATTGTCCATAGGAGACATTCACCTCTGCTTGTACTTTTGCATATCTGAGCTTGAATCTTTATGCCCAGCACGAAATGTGACAGAGCGACTCTCTCCCCTCACGTCCCTATACCTCAATACAATATTTCCGTTTGTTAACACACCAAACCCCCAAGTGAAAGAAATTCCTTAACGTCGCCATCGTGTTGGGAATTTCATGCCTGCCTGAACAAGGGCAAATTTTGTAAACAAAAATAATAATAACTTGCGCCGAAAACTGAAGATGCAAAACAGGATCAAAGAGCATGAGAGGTCAATTTGACATGTCCTTTCTTTGCTATTAGCTTTTCGGAAAGTTTAGCCAGCCCCTTCCGTCCTTGTGACCGTCTTTTTTCTGCACACAAATTTACACGTTTAGTGTTAAACACCAAATGCACGCCCAATCATAGCTCTGATCTGCCCGAGAAGGGCGACTTTGTTCTTATTCGTCTCTCCAGTTCATCCAGTTTCATGAGTAGTAAAAAGCATCCAGTGATGTTAGGTTTGGTAATGTTTTGAAGTGGACTTGGAAATGGCCCCCTCAAGATCACCAGACCCAACACCACCGGTCTTAAGCGGGCCTCCCACTGTGCGATTTTTGCCACGGTGAGATTTGCTGAGATTATCAGAGACTGTCTATAGACTCTATACTAAATCGTACCTAATCGTTGGAAATTCGTGGCAAAAATCACATAGTGGGAGGCCTGCTTTAGACGATTTTGGATATGAACCTTTACGATTTTAAATCGTAAGTATTCGTAAGGGCATTCGTAAACATTCATAAAGACATTCGTAAACATTCTTAAACGATCGTAATAATTCGTATTGGTCGCAAAGTCATTACGAGATTTTTGGAATGTTAAAGAATGTCGTGAACGGTCGTCGCAACCGGTCGTAAGATATCGTAATAAGTCTTACCAAGGTCATAAATAATCATAATGCCATCGTAAAGGTTCTTAACCAATCCTTCAGCACTATTTCAATTCGAACTTTTAAAATCTTTTAAGTTTTCCTTACGATTTGATACGAATTTAATTAAGTCACATGATCGTCATAATTTCCAGGAAACCGCGACAGAGAATCGCTTCCATGTCGCCAAACATCGTAAAGAATCGCAAGCGATCATAATGGCATTGCATACAATCGTAAAAGATCGCAAATAGTCTCAAAAAATCGGGATGCATCGTATAACGTCGCAATCTGATCGAAAACATTCGCAAAGTGTCGTATCAGTGTCGCAAGGATTCTCATAAAAATCGTTTCCACTTTTACAATCATCGTATGATGGTTTCATCAGGGTCGTAGGCCTAAGAAAGGATGGGACATTTAACCGGGAAAAAAAGAAAAACCGGTTTTGCCGAACGTTTAAACAAAACCTATTTTTAAAGAATTTACAATAGTTTTCAGAGGGTTATTTGTAACGACTTCATGAAATTAAAATAAAGAAAAGAATTTTCCGTTTACTGGTCGCCACTTATTCTCCTTATAATCACTTAATAACCACCAAAACGTGCGAATATTTAAGGGAAGTGGTTTTGGGAGTGAAAAACATTAAACAATTTCCTTAAATTTAACCTTTTCTGCCCTGTTCCACAGACTTAACATACAGCGTCTCAGTGGCGACCAGTAAACGGAATTAATACCGAAATTAATTTAATATGGGGGTTGTAGTAAATGTTTGACCAGATAGAGGTTCAACGATTATTTGGGGGCCTACAGGGGTATTGTGTACATTGCACATGCATCTAGAAACACCAGCAACAATCTTTAGTGTCGGCCTGAAGGATAGTCTTGGTGCAAGACGATACTGCGTGATATTTGTCACTGACCGCCGCGCGCTAACCAACATTCACCGACATTCGCCAAGAGAGGGCGCCATACACTGTACTATGAGGACAGGGAACCAGTCTACGTCCGTGCTCTGCAGTATCGTCTTGGGACATTTCCTGAATCCGCTCGGGAAATTCCAAGCGCATTCCAAGCATTGCTCATTATGCCATGCATACCTATGACGTAGGCTTATTAACATATTTCAAGCCGAGCGCTGTGAAGTCTGGTACCTGTACGTACGTCTTAATTATCAAACAGGAAAAGCACACGTTATCGCGTCAGACAAGTCCGTGCTTTATTTGTTTTTCAAAGAAAAAATATGAAAATGTGGCAATGGGGCCAGTTTTTTCCCCAATGGATTCGACGAACTTCGGCTTTGGTTTGTCAGCCCGGCAACCGAAGCCGTTATTTGGCTGAACCCGTACCTGCAGAAACGTGTCTTTATTATGATTTCACAGACTGCGAAAACCGTACGGCACTCGCTGGCTAGCTAGCGCTACGCGGACGAGACTGCCATGGGTCCTGTGTTTTCGAAGAAAAAACATAATTTTTGTTACTACTAAAATCACGTTTCATCGCCAAATTTAAAGATAGTATACATGATTGGTAAACTGTTGCAAATAGTTTTATCCCCCTGTGTGATTGAAGATATGCATGATTAAAACTAACCTGAGCAAAAACCAGCTCCGAACTTCGTCTAACCATGGTCTAACCATGGAGGAAGGAAAGTCTTTCCTTCCTCCATGGTCTAACTTTTGAGAAAACAGTCAAAAAAGGGTTTGCAGTCATTTCGCCCCAAAACCACTTCGCCCTGAACTATTTCGCCCTGAACCTCGGCCTGTGCACAAAGTGGTTTTGGGGCGAAGTAGCATGTGGGCGATGTAGTGTTTGGACGAAGTGATTTGGGGCGAAATGGCACTCAGGCAAAGTGGTTTGGCGGCGAAATGGCACTTGGGCGAAATGGTTTTGGGGCGAATTGAATTTTCGTCTCATGAGACAAAAACTAATTGTTTTACTAATTTCTCAAAGACTATAGCACTTCAGACAAAACCATTTCAGGGGAAGTTTTCTACGGTCATCGTGTTTATATTGTGTAAGTTAGGCGTAAATCTGTGAACATTTCTGATTTTCAAGAATTAGTGTCTACAAAAATGTTCTGATTTTTTTGTTTAAACAAAAGGTCATGCCTATTTGTTTCCGCAAATGATCGACGTCTCGCAGCAACTTCGGGAAAATCAAAAGTACAATGATGAAGAAAAATGATTCTCTCGCTACACACAAGTTACAACAGATTTTAGAAATACTTTGGTTGCAAAAATTGACCAAGCGGTTGCTGTGTTATGCTTGGTACAGTTCGTCCATCTCCGTGTGGAATATACAGTGAATTTACCACTAAAAATTATGACGCTGGCAAAGGGCAGGCTTTAATTTGTGGGCGACAAACAGCACCCCTAGCACACGTTTATTAGAATACAATTTTAAACAAATAGTATCCCCATGAACAGTAGACAGTTTCACAAATCTGTCTCGCAAACACGAACCTGGACACGATCGAACTTCTTTTATTTCAGTATATTTAGCAGGCATCGCATTTTCATTATTCCCGGTCCGGCACACGCAAAATTCTGCAAAATGTGTGAAATGCCGTGCGGCACGCACAGAAACGGTCTCGAAATCGGTCGGAAAATTGCACTTTCTTTAAGAATGTAAGTCAGTCATTGTACCCAGCTAAAACCTCGATATGCTACTCTTGTACCTCAGATGTATTTGTGGCCATTTTGAGGTTACAACAGTTGCTTTTTGGTGGCGTGTGTGGATCGGGAATTCCACCGCGGGGCGCGGGCCGCCCCAGGTATGTCTATAGCTCGGCAGCGGACAATCTGAGCCGTTCTTTTAAATTTTACGTTTATGATTCTCCCCAATTTGTAACACACTTGATTCGGGTATAACGTATATATACAAGTGGCTTTTTGTTTTGAGGATATATCGGACCATGATTTAGTAGGAAGGAAATAACCCCAGCTGTGCAGGCACAGAAAGTTGCCAGGCTGGCATGCTCATTATGTGGAACTCTGTTGACCTCTATAATGCATATGTATAAGCTTAGGTTAGAGGTCACACAGTGTCACATACCAACGTTCGACAAATGTCCCAAGACGATACTGGAGACTGGTGTGTATGGCGCCCTCTCTTGGCGATTGTCGGTGAGTGTTGGTTATCGCGCGGCGGTCAGTGACGAATATCACGCAGTATCGTCTTGCACCAAGACTACCTGAAGGAAGGACAGTTGTTGTTGTTAATTTTATGGCATCTTCGGCAACTAAGGTCCTTTATGCCATCAACTATACGGTTTTAGCTTTAACTATACTATATTATCAACTTGAGATGACGAAGAAGGAGTTGCAGTTATAGAAGTGGAAGGAAAAACCCCAGAGAAATCCCCAGGGGAAACCCAGGCGGTCAAGTAGGGACTGCAAACCCAATCCACATACACGCCCCGCATTCGAACCCGGGACGCCAGAGGTGAAAGGCGAAATACCTTCTACATGAACCTTGTATACATACAATAGAGTCATTCGTGCATGAAGGAATCTTGCCAACATTCCTACGCACAGCTGTATACAAAGCTACCTCGATCATTCAAACCGATACCAAGACACTATGAGCAGTTGCTCATATGGAAATTGGGCACAAACCATTGTTATTAACAAACGATTAAAACTAATCGCCACCAATCCAGAGGGCGCGCTGCACGCACTGCACCACAGACCAAATACGGGAAGTCAGACATGGGCAAGTCTAGGCAAGGCGCCGAAAATGCCATATAAAACGGCGTCTTTTCTTAGAGTTGCCGATGTCTGAAATAGTATTATATTTTGTCGTAAAAATAAATGCTTCAATAATTCGTTCGGACAAAAACAAAAACAAAACGTGGCGTTTATTTTTAACAGTGTCACAAACCAGGTCCCCCTGCCGTCTCACACGCAATGTGCCCTCGGTTAGGTCACTCAACACAGAAAGACATAAAACAGTATTCTAAGATTTTCCCCCAAAATTTTTTATTTATTTATACCCTTTTCCTACTACAAACTGCTTGAAGGGACACACCGGCTTTGTTGGGCTATTTTGGGCTCCAAATAGACCGATACATTATTCAGAAGCGCTTTCCAGAGTAAATTCGATATATCTTGAAAAGACGCCGCCAAATTTTGCCGTTATTGAGAAATTTTCAAAAAATTAAGGTCACGTGACTTTTCGGAACCAGAACCCAATATTTATAAGATATTGACAAAAGAGAGACTTTTAAGTCAAACATCTGTATGAAAATTCGAACATAAATGTTAGTTTCGAGAGTCCGGAGAACATGAGCGAGCGCCTGCTACGGCAGGCTACCGTGGAGTGTTGGATATTTGCCCCGCGCAGCATGGCAAATAGCCCGAGTCCACACACGGCTGGGTGTGTTGCTCTGGTGTGCGTTTGTGAAAACAAAACATGATGCCAACTCCCGGCAAAAGAAAACATCAATTCCTATTCGGTCTTCCGGGCTGTGCAGTGAAATCGTGAGCAGAAAATTTGAGATATCCTGAGTAGGAGAAGAGCAAATCGTTTGTGACAAAGTGAGGCTCGCGCGTAGTTGCAACGGCTGGTAAAGCGTATAACCCGTCTGTTGACCGTTTTTGTTAATTTTGCACTTCTTTAGTAAATTACGGGATATTTTGATGCTTACAACACCGTTTTTGAAGCCAAAATTTTCTTTGGCGTGCAATTCGGACGACCATTTCCTTCGGTACGGTAAATTCACGAATTTGTGGCTTTGGCTGTGGCTATGCTGTTGCCATGGGCAGACAATAAAGGTCCTTAGAAACAGTATAGTAACAGTATAGCAACAGCCGCAGCCACAGCCAAAGCCACTAATTCGTTACAGCGCCCTCTCGCGTCCAGAATTTACAGTACCGAAGGAAATGTTCGTCCGAATTGCACGCCAGGGGAAATTTTGGCTTCAAAAACGGTGTTGTAAGTATTTTCTTTTTGAATCATTTTCCAATCATGGACATCTCAAACCATGCACTGTAGGACACAACTAGGAGGAAATTTTTGGGTGTGATTCTAATTTCGAGGTAAAATGACAACAATCCACTTTATGAAAGGGGTTCCTTCTGTCCCTACGGGAAATCCCGTAGGGACAGAATCATTCTGTCTAAATTACGCATGCGCGTAGGGGACGTACAAAGTCCTGTTTCTACGGCGTGATGTGCTAACCATGGCTGTTACGTTGCTTAGATCTCAGAACTGCAAGCACTTTTTGAGGCGGGCTTTCCCGGGTTAAGTCTGATTCTCCAGAAGCGATCTTTGGGTCCTAGATTGAATCTAGAGACATATCCTGGGCGAAGAACGTTTGATTCACGCAATTGGCGTCTCTGTTTATGGAACGGACGAAGCGATAGTAGTCTAACCGCGAGAGATAAGCCACGAGGACTCCCTTGCTTGGGTGCGCTTCTTACTACGGAGTCTGTATTCGCTTTTACTGGGTAATATTGTTGTGTTGCAAAACACCACCGGGATGACTACAAACATAAGAATATGAAGACGGAGACCAGGAATCAGGTCCAAATTATTTTATTAAATACAACTCAACGTATAGTTTACATGACTACTAAAAATGTAAGTGTATCGGGCGTTGTCGATGCGCCTTAAGACCAACGGCACTACTGAATACAGCGCCAAGCTCAGTGTAACTGTTACGTAACGTTTAACAATTGCCAAAGCTGGCGCACAAGAATAATGCGTGAACCGAATTCCACTGAGCAGCTCCTAGATTATGTAATGCTAGCTTTTATCAAACTACCGAACATGGATGACGAGCTAGAAGTCAAGCGGATAAACATTCCAAGTAAAAATGTAGATTTTGTAAATTGTATTTTCGAAATTTTTGAAAATTGAATTGCCAGGCGCCAATTCTGTTAAAAAGGGGGCGCATGTTGTGAAGTATTCTGGTATATTATTCAGTCCCGCGGCTGGTCCAGTAAAAAGCATTCTCATACAAAGGATCCCCGCGGTGATCTGATCACTTCTCTGGAAATACCATATGCAGCACGATATGTGGCAAACGGACTCCCCACTACCATTGTTCCCATATTGTGTCCCAAACATCCAAGGAATTTCCAAGGAATTCCGTTCAGTTTTTAGGGGTGATTGGTGCGTTAACAAAAGGGAAGAGTGTGTTGAGGTATAGTGGCGTTAGGGGGAGTCCCTCTGCCACATATCGTGCTGGGTATAGGAAATACAGTCTGGCCAAACTCCAAGGCGGCTTCCACACTCACCGTCACGTCATTTCGCATCCTCGTTCTAACGCAACCGTCCCCATGCCTCCAGGTGCTGGACTAATGAGCCAAACAAACTTATTATTAACTTGTTTAGGACCCTTTAAATAATTAATTTGAGATAGCAGTTCTTGTCGTCTCTCACTTTTAATGGAATATTTTACAACATGCACTTCAATAGGGTCATCAAAATTAACACTACATGTATTAACATGATCAGTGGTTATTTCGTCAACATCAAACTGACGAACAAAGTGCGAATCAATAGAACTGAAACGTAATGACGTCACGCAGTGTTTACCGCGGTGCATTATGGGTGAAAAGAGGGGACGAAATCTCTGCATCTCTGGTTTGCGTGCGTTGCATGCGTAGCGCCTAGAGTATTATGCACGTAACTTTGTGAACTTTACACAAAAAAACTCAAAAACTAAGATCTTAAATGTCTAAAATGGTTCATGTCAACTTAGTTGTGCCTGCGTGAGTTCTAAGCCCACGAACGAACGCTGGAACTATATAGTTTTAACCATTAAGGTATCAAAAGGCGGCGAAAATGGCCATGCAATAATTGTGCAAACTAGCGATGCAGAGATTTTGTCCCCACATTTCACCCATAATGCACCGCGGTAAACATCGTGTGACGTCATTATGTCAGAGGTCTATTGGCGAGAACGTACCTAGTAATTAGCGGCGTAGCTACAGGGGGCCGTGAGGCTCCCCCCCCCCCCCCCCCGGAAATTTGGCAAACGGAGAAAAATATGGTGGCATGGCTTTCATTGTTTAATGTTTAATTTAATTATTGTTTAATTTACATTGTTTTCCCACTGGAACTGTATAAAGTGCTGTTTTTCTGGTGTAAAGTACGATGGTGTGAATGCAATATGTATACAATGTAATGTGTTTGTTAGACAGTACTCAGCGTGTTTTCGTTTGTTCTTTGAATGTGTGGCATTCCTTTAACAATACAATACGTGACTCCTCATTTTGGTAATGGATCGGTAGAATGCCCATTGAACTTCACTTCATTCGTTTAAGTGGGGATTTTTTTCGTACTTCACTTGTCGAAGTAACGAGCACTGAAAGAGCCCGCTTCATTTGTTGCTGTTGGTGTGTTTTATTTGGTATACGCCAATTGTCATGGAACCATAAGGGTTACGTCAAACCGTAGTTAAGTTTCCAATTTTTCATCTGAGCAAAATCAACGCTTTACTCCGAAGAAAGGACCGGATTTGCAGCGCTGGTGGTGCAATCTCCAATCCAGATTCCGGCAACGATTCACTCATTGTCTGAGAGTTTGGCTTCTTGGGGCTTTTACCAAACATTGCGTTTAAAAGCAACATGTTCGCCGATCGCTGCATCGTACCATTGGTATTGATTACTGTGCTGTCGCATGGAGTTTTCTCAGGTAAGAATTTTATATACTTTCACTATTTATGCATACACTCGTGCATCTTTTTCTTCACCATAGATTCTGAACTCCCTACGGATTCTTAAAGCGGTCAGAGTTGAGAGGTTGATCAAATTTTGTTTCTTTACTTTTTTGACCCATCAAGCATCGGTAAGTGCGAACTTGATGAACAAAATCAAATTTTGAGTGTTAGACAAATTTAAGATTTTGTGAGAAAACACTTTCAGCCTGTATCATAATGTTTTGTACACAAGGTCTGAAGCCCCGATTAACTACTTAATTATTTTAGTGTTGATAGCAATGGTAAACAAACACCACCTTTTTTCCCGTGTAAAATTGTACCTTTGTGGGAGCATTTGCAAACTGAAGCTGCTTTAAAAAACCGTTTGCAAATGATTTGTTTTTACCGTTCACTCAACACAAAAAAATGACGGACACGGGCGGGAACAGCCTCTGTTTTCGTTACGATTTTTGATTTTTTATTTGTTCCGATACGGGCCGGCGAGAACAGCCTTTGTTTTCGGTTCGATTGTTTTGTATTGGCCGTTTCGATGCGGTCGGAACAGCATTTGTTTTTTTTATTTTTTTTGTTTTTTGGGGGGTGCTGTTCCGATGCGGTCTTTGTTTTCGTTAAGGTTTTTTATTTTTTATTTATTGGCTGTTCCGATGCGGTCGGAACAGCCTTTGTTTTCGTTACAGTTCTGGTTGGCTGTTCCGACACGGGCGGGAACAGCCTTTGTTTTCGTTATGATTTGTTTATTTTTTATTTTTTTAAATTTTATTGGCTGTTCCGATGCGGTCGGAACAGCCTTTGTTTTCGTTACGGTTTTTTGGCTGTTCCGATGCGGTCGGAACAGCCTTTGTTGGCTGTTCCGATGCGGTCGGAACAGCCTTTGTTTTCGTTACGGTTTGTTTTTTTTTTTTAATTTGTTTGGCTGTTCCGACACGGTCAGGAACAGCCTTTGTTTTCGTTACGATTTTTTTTTTATTGGCTGTTCCGATGCGGTCGGAACAGCCTTTGTTTTCGTTACGATTTTTTGTTTTTGGCTGTTCCGATGCGGTCGGAACAGCCTTTGTTTTCGTTACTTTTTTTTCTTGGCTGTTCCGATACGGTCGGAACAGCCTTTGTTTTCGTTACGATTTTTTTTTCTTTTCTTTTTGGCTGTTCCGATACGGTCGGAACAGCCTTTGTTTTCGTTACGATTTATTGGCTGTTCCAACACGGTTGGGAACAGCCTTTGTTTTCGTTAATATTTTTTTTTTTTTTTTTTTTTTTTTGGCTGTTCCGATACGGTCGGAACAGCCTTTGTTTTCGTTAAGATTTTTTTTTTTTTCTTTTTCTTCTTCCACTTTTTTCAGACGCTTTTTCGGGCACTTGCACATTCATGATTGACTTCAAACTTCACATGGACATTGGTCACTATGTGAAGTTATGCACAGTACTAATGACGTCATAATGACGTCATCACGTGTCAGATTAAAGGGGCATGAAGTTTAATAAATTAAATATTCAAAAATCAATAAAAAATTAACCGTTTGACCTACGATCTTGATTCCTTCGGCATATACGATGACTAACAAAGGTCTTTGAGATGCGCACACCCCTTGACCTTTGACCTCGTTTCCTATTGGTCAAACAGATTTTGCCTTGCCATTTGAAAGGGGTACAATATATCACGATGGGGTCAACTGTGTTACACTTCGACTAGGGTGGGGTATCCAAACATATAGCAACACCTTTGACCTTCCCTACATGTCAGATTAAAGTGGCATGTAATAATATACAATATTTAAAAATCGATAAAAACTCAACCGTTTGACATACGATCGTGATTTATTCATATACAATCACTAACAAAGGTCATCCCGAACACCACATATGTTTATAAAAAGGAGGGGAACAGCCATGTGTTCGTTTTCAACGAACACATTTCTAGTTTTTTATTCTTTTCCTTCTTCCACTTTTTTCAGAGGCTATTTCGGACACTTGCACATTGATGATTGACTTCAAACTGCACATGGACATTGGTCACTATGTGAAGTTGTGCACAGTACTAATGACGTCATGATGACGTCATCACGTGTCAGATTAAAGGGGCATGAAGTTTAATAAATTAAATATTCAAAAATCAATAAAAAATCAACCGTTTGACCTACGATCTTGATTCCTTCGGCATATACGATGACTAACAAAGGTCTTTGAGATGCGCACACCCCTTGACCTTTGACCTCGTTTTCTATTGGTCTAACAGATTTTGCCTTGCCATTTGAAAGTGGTGCAAGATATTTGGACAAAGTCAACTGTATTACACTTGGACCTAGGGTGGTGTATCCAAAAAATATGGCCGTGACCTTTGACCTTGCTCACTTCCGGTCGGAACCGGAAGTGGCCCTTAGTTTGGAAGTGGTAGGAGGTATTGAGATGGGGTCAATGGTGTTATTATCAGAGGCCCTCAAGCTTTCCAAAAATATAAGTGATGACGTCATCGTACGAAATAGCGCCCTCTAGCGACAAGATGATTACGTAATGAAATATTGGAAAATCAATAAAAAATCAACCGTTTGACCTACGATCTTGATTCCTTCGCCATATACGATCACTAACAAATGTCTTTAAGATGCGCACATGGCTTGACCTTTGACCTCGTTTCCTATTGGTCAAACAGATTTTGCCTTGCCATTTGAAAGGGGTACAATATATCACGATGGGGTCAACTGTGTTACACTTCGACTAGGGTGGGGTATCCAAACATATAGCAACACCTTTGACCTTCCCTACATGTCAGATTAAAGTGGCATGTAATAATATTCAATATTTAAAAATCGATAAAAACTCAACCGTTTGACATACGATCGTGATTTTTTCATATACAATCACTAACAAAGGTCATCCCGAACACCACATATGTTTATAAAAAGGAGGGGAACAGCCATGTGTTCGTTTTCAACGAACACATTTCTAGTTTTTGGCTGTTCCAACACGGTTGGGAACAGCCTTTGTTTTCGTTAAGATTTTTTTTTTTTTTCTTTTTTTTGGCTGTTCCGATTCGGGTCGGAACAGCCTTTGTTTTCGTTACGATTTTTTTTTTTTTTTTTCTTTTTCTTCTTCCACTTTTTTCAGACGCTTTTTCGGGCACTTGCACATTCATGATTGACTTCAAACTTCACATGGACATTGGTCACTATGTGAATTAGTGCACAGTACTAATGACGTCATGATGACGTCATCACGTGTCAGATTAAAGGGGCATGAAGTTTAATAAATTAAATATTCAAAAATCATTAAAAAATTAACCGTTTGACCTACGATCTTGATTCCTTCGCCATATACGATGACTAACAAGGGTCTTTCAGATGCGCACACCCCTTGACCTTGGACCTCGTTTCCTATTGGTCAAACAGATTTTGCCTTGCCATTTGAAAGTGGTACAAGATATCTGGATGTGGTCAACTGTATTACACTTCGACCTAGGGTGGTGTATCCAAAAAATATGGTCGTGACCTTTGACCTTGCTCACTTCCGGTCGGAACCGGAAGTGGCCCTTAGTTTGGAAGTGGTAGGAGGTATTGAGATGGGGTCAATGGTGTTATTATCAGAGGCCCTCAAGCTTTCCAAAAATATAAGTGATGACGTCATCGTACGAAATAGCGCCCTCTAGCGACAAGATGATTACGTAATGAAATATTGGAAAATCAATAAAAAATCAACCGTTTGACCTACGATCTTGATTCCTTCGCCATATACGATGACTAACAAGGGTCTTTGAGATGCGCACACCCCTTGACCTTGGACCTCGTTTCTTATTGGTCTAACAGATTTTGCCTTGCCATTTGAAAGTGGTACAAGATATCTGGATGTGGTCAACTGTATTACACTTAGACCTAGGGTGGTGTATCCAAAAAATATGGTCGTGACCTTTGACCTTGCTCATTTCCGGTCGAAACCGGAAGTGGCCCTTAGTTTGAAAGTGGTAGGAGGTATTGAGATAGGGTCAATGGTGTTATTATCAGAGGCCCTTAAGCTTTCCAAAAATATAAGAGATGACGTCATCGTACGAAATAGCGCCCTCTAGCGACAAGATGATTACGTAATTAAATATTTAAAAATCAATACAAAATCTACCGTTTGACCTACGAAATTGATTCCTTCTGCATATACGATCACTAACAAATGTCTTTAAGATGCGCACATGGCTTGACCTTTGACCTCGTTTCCTATTGGTCAAACAAATTTTGCCTTGCCATTTGAAAGGGGTACAATATACCACGATGGGGTCAACTGTGTTACACTTCGACTAGGGTGGGGTATCCAAACATATAGCAACACCTTTGACTTTCCCTACATGTCAGATTAAAGGGGCATGTAATAATATTCAATATTTAAAAATAGATAAAAACTCAACCGTTTGACCTACGATCGTGATTTATTCATATACGATCACTAACAAAGGTCATCCCGAACACCATATATGTTTATAAAAAGGAGGGGAACAGCCATGTGTTCGTTTTCAACGAACACATTTCTAGTTTTTCTTTTTCTTCTTCCACTTTTTTCAGACGCTTTTTCGGGCACTTGCACATTCATGATTGACTTCAAACTTCACATGGACATTGGTCACTATGTGAATTTGTGCACAGTACTAATTACGTCATGATGACGTCATCACGTGTCAGATTAAAGGGGCATGAAGTTTAATAAATTAAATATTCAAAAATCAATAAAAAATCTACCGTTTAACCTACGAATTTGATTCCTTCTGCATATACGATCACTAACAAATGTCTTTAAGATGCGCACATGGCTTGACCTTTGACCTCGTTTCCTATTGGTCAAACAGATTTTGCCTTGCCATTTGAAAGGGGTATATCACGATAGGGTCAACTGTGTTACACTTCTACTAGGGTGGGGTATCCAAACGTTATAGCAACACCTTTGACCTTCCCTACATGTCAGATTAAAGGGGCATGTAATAATATTCAATAATTAAAAATCAATAAAAACTTAACCGTTTGACCTACGATCGTGATTTCTTCATATACGATCACTAACAAAGGTCATCCCGAACACCATATGTTTATAAAAAGGAGGGGAACAGCCATGTGTTCGTTGTCAAGAACGAACACAGGTCTAGTTGGCTGTTCCAACACGGTTGGGAACAGCCTTTGTTTTCGTTAAGATTTTTATTTTTTTTTTGGCTGTTCCGATACGGTCGGAACAGCCTTTGTTTTCGTTAAGATTTTTTTATTTTTTATTTTTCTTTTTTTTTTTTTTCTTTTCCTTCTTCCACTTTTTTCAGACGCTATTTCGGACACTTGCACATTGATGATTGACTTCAAACTTCACATGGACATTGGTCACTATGTGAAGTTGTGCACAGTACTAATGACGTCATGATGACGTCATCACGTGTCAGATTAAAGGGGTATGAAGTTTAATAAATTAAATATTCAAAAATCAATAAAAAATCAACCGTTTGACCTACGATCTTGATTCCTTCGCCATATACGATGACTAACAAAGGTCTTTGAGATGCGCACACCCCTTGACCTTTGACCTCGTTTCCTATTGGTCAAACAGATTTTGCCTTGCCATTTGAAAGTGGTGCAAGATATTTGGACAAAGTCACTTGTGTTACACTTCGACTAGGGTGGGGTATCTAAAAAATATTTTTGTGACCTTTGACCTTGCTCACTTCCGGTCGAAACCGGAAGTGGCCCTTAGTTTGAAAGTGAAAGGAGGTATTGAGATGGGGTCAATGGTGTTATTACCAGAGGCCCTTAAGCTTTCCAAAAATATAAGTGATGACGTCATCGTACGAAATAGCGCCCTCTAGCGACAAGATGATTACGTAATGAAATATTGGAAAATCAATAAAAAATCAACCGTTTGACCTACGATCTTGATTCCTTCGGCATATACGATGACTAACAAAGGTCTTTGAGATGCGCACACCCCTTGACCTTGGACCTCGTTTCCTATTGGTCAAACAGATTTTGCCTTGCCATTTGAAAGTGGTACAAGATATCTGGATGTGGTCAACTGTATTACACTTAGACCTAGGGTGGTGTATCCAAAAAATATGGTCGTGACCTTTGACCTTGCTCATTTCCGGTCGAAACCGGAAGTGGCCCTTAGTTTGAAAGTGGTAGGAGGTATTGAGATAGGGTCAATGGTGTTATTATCAGAGGCCTATAAGCTTTCCAAAAATATAAGTGATGACGTCATCGTACGAAATAGCGCCCTCTAGCGACAAGATGATTACGTAATTAAATATTCAAAAATCAATAAAAAAATCTACCGTTTGACCTACGAATTTGATTCCTTCTGCATATACGATCACTAACAAATGTCTTTAAGATGCCCACATGGCTTGACCTTTGACCTCGTTTCCTATTGGTCAAACAGATTTTGCCTTGCCATTTGAAAGGGGTGCAATATATCACGATGGGGTTAACTGTGTTACACTTCGACTAGGGTGGGGTATCCAAACATATAGCAACACCTTTGACCTTCCCTACATGTCAGATTAAAGGGGCATGTAATAATATTCAATATTTAAAAATCGATAAAAACTCAACCGTTTGACGTACGATCGTGATTTCTTCATATACGATCACTAACAAAGGTCATCCCGAACACCATATATGTTTATAAAAAGGAGGGGAACAGCCATGTGTTCGTTTTCAACGAACACATTTCTAGTTTTTTTTCTTTTCCTTCTTCCACTTTTTTCGGACGCTATTTCGGGCAGTTGCACATTCATGATTGACTTCAAACTTCACATGGACATTGGTCACTATGTGAAGTTGTGCACAGTACTAATGACGTCATGATGACGTCATCACGTGTCAGATTAAAGGGGCATGAAGTTTAATAAATTAAATATTCAAAAATCAATAAAAAATCAACCGTTTGACCTACGATCTTGATTCCTTCGGCATATACGATGACTAACAAATGTCTTTGAGATGCGCACACCCCTTGACCTTTGACCTCGTTTCCTATTGGTCAAACAGATTTTGCCTTGCCATTTGAAAGTGGTGCAAGATATTTGGACAAAGTCACTTGTGTTACACTTCGACTAGGGTGGGGTATCTAAAAAATATTTTTGTGACCTTTGACCTTGCTCACTTCCGGTCGAAACCAGAAGTGGCCCTTAGTTTGAAAGTGGTAGGAGGTATTGAGATGGGGTCAATGGTGTTATTATCAGAGGCCCTTAAGCTTTCCAAAAATATAAGTGATGACGTCATCGTACGAAATAGCGCCCTCTAGCGACAAGATGATTACGTAATTAAATATTGGAAAATCAATAACAAATCAACCGTTTGACCTACGATCTTGATTCATTTGCCATATACGATGATTAACAAGGGTCTTTGAGATGCGCACACCCCTTGACCTTTGACCTCGTTTCCTATTGGTCAAACAGATTTTGCCTTGCCATTTGAAAGTGGTACAAGATGTCTGGATGTGGTCAACTGTATTACACTTAGACCTAGGGTGGTGTATCCAAAAAATATGGTCGTGACCTTTGACCTTGCTCATAAAAAGGAGGGGAACAGCCATGTGTTCGTTTTCAACGAACACATTTCTAGTTTTTATTCTTTTCCTTCTTCCACTTTTTTCAGACGCTTTTTCGGGCACTTGCACATTCATGATTGACTTCAAACTTCACATGGACATTGGTCACTATGTGAATTAGTGCACAGTACTAATGACGTCATGATGACGTCATCACGTGTCAGATTAAAGGGGCATGAAGTTTAATAAATTAAATATTCAAAAATCAATAAAAAATCAACCGTTTGACCTACGATCTTGATTCCTTCGGCATATACGATGACTAACAAAGGTCTTTGAGATGCGCACACCCCTTGACCTTTGACCTCGTTTCCTATTGGTCTAACAGATTTTGCCTTGCCATTTGAAAGTGGTACAAGATATCTGGATGTGGTCAACTGTATTACACTTGGACCTAGGGTGGTGTATCCAAAAAATATGGCCGTGACCTTTGACCTTGCTCACTTCCGGTCGAAACCGGAAGTGGCCCTTAGTTTGAAAGTGAAAGGAGGTATTGAGATAGGGTCAATGGTGTTATTACCAGAGGCCCTTAAGCTTTCCAAAAATATAAGTGATGACGTCATCGTAGGAAATAGCGCCCTCTAGCGACAAGATGATTACGTAATTAAATATTCAAAAATCAATAAAAAATCTACCGTTTGACCTACAAATTTGATTCCTTCTGCATATACGATCACTAACAAATGTCTTTAAGATGCGCACATGGCTTGACCTTTGACCTCGTTTCCTATTGGTCAAACAGATTTTGCCTTGCCATTTGAAAGGGGTACAATATATCACGATGGGGTCAACTGTGTTACACTTCGACTAGGGTGGGGTATCCAAACATATAGCAACACCTTTGACCTTCCCTACATGTCAGATTAAAGTGGCATGTAATAATATTCAATATTTAAAAATCGATAAAAACTCAACCGTTTGACATACGATCGTGATTTCTTCATATACAATCACTAACAAAGGTCATCCCGAACACCACATATGTTTATAAAAAGGAGGGGAACAGCCATGTGTTCGTTTTCAACGAACACATTTCTAGTTTTATTTGTTTCTTTTCCTTCTTCCACTTTTTCAGACGCTATTTCGGGCACTTGCACATTGATGATTGACTTCAAACTTCACATGGACATTGGTCACTATGTGAATTAGTGCACTACTAATGACGGTGTCAGATTAAAGGGGCATGAAGTTTAATAAATTAAATATTCAAAAATCAATAACAAATCAACCGTTAGACCTACGATCTTGATTCCTTCGCCATATGCGATGACTAACAAAGGTCTTTAAGATGCGCACACGCCTTAACCTTTGACCTCGTTTCATATTGGTTAAACAGATTTTGCCTTGCCATTTGAAAGTGGTGCAAGATATTTGGACGAAGTCAGTTGTGTTACACTTCGACTAGGGTGGGGTATCTAAAAAATATGTTGGTGACCTTTGACCTTGCTCACTTCCGGTCGAAACCGGAAGTGCCCCCTAGTTTAAAAATAGTAAGAGGTATTGAGATGGAGTCAACGGTGTTATTACCAGAGGCCCTTATAAGCTTTCCAAAAATATAAGTGATGACGTCATCGTACGAAATAGCGCCCTCTAGTGACAAGATGATTACGTAATAAAATATTCAACAATAAAAAACAATCAACAATTTGACCTACGATCTTGATTCCTTCGCCATATACGATGAATAACAAAGGTCTTTAAGAAGCGCACACGCCTTGACCTTTGACCTCGTTTCCTATTGGTCAAACAGATTTTGCCTTTCCATTTGAAAGTGGTACAAGATATCTTGATGTGGTCAACTGTGTTACACTTCGACTAGGGTGGGGTATCCACAAATATGGTGGTCACCTTTGACCTTGCTCCATGTGTCAGATTAACAATTAAATAGTCAAAAATCAATAACAAATCAACCGTTTGAGCTATGATCTTGATTCCTGCGCCATATACGATCACTAACACAGATTTCATGATGACGTCATCACGTGTCCGATTAAAGGTGCATCATCAAAATAAATGAAATGTTGAAAAACAATTTTAAAAATCAACCATTTGAGCTACGGTCTTGATTCCTGTGCCATATACAATCACTAACAAATGTCTTTAAAGAGGAAGAATCCCCCTTGACGAAAATCCAGCATTTAGGCTTGTTTTGATAGTCCAAACATCCCTCTTGCCGACGTGGATTTTTATTATTTTTTTAATTGTCGGTTTTAAGTGGATAAATTGCAAGCAAAAGTGCGCTTTTCGAAAATGAGATTTTCGCGATTTCTGAAACGCTTATTAGGTATTCATGATATGCGCGTGACCCCGTGACGCAATCCTGAGAAAGAGAAGTCAACACGATTGTTAGCTCCATACGTTTACACGCAAAAAACTTGGAAAACCGTCTCTGTTAGATGGTGTTTTTTGAAGAATTGTGTTGGTCCAAAAAGCCAGATATATGCCCAGTAGCTGCGTGGTTGTATGTTTTACCAGACACTATGAAAAAAGAGCAGAAAGATTTTCTTTTCTATTACCAAGAGAGAGAAAAATGAGTCGCTCATTCTAACTTGTACCGGCCGATGTAACACGTGGGAACTATACGGCCCGCAGGGAACCGTTCATTGCTGCAGACAGACCGCTGTGAATGCCGTTCGTTCCCTGACAAAACCACCCGTCGCAATGCACCAGTACTTACTTCAAAAGAGCTTCATTGTGATCCACAATTTCACCGTTTTTTTCACAAAACAGGTAATAGTAGATTGTTGTCATATTACATGAAGTGTTTTTCACGTTTGTATTTTGAATTACTAGGACAAAACAGGCATGATAAACATTCACTTCGTGTATTTTCCATTCAATACTGCACAGGCCGTTTTGTATGTTTCTCAGGATGACGTCAAAACCCTGTTGATAAACAGACCAAGTGACCTCGAGCGTTTCAGAATTTCGGGTGAAGAGGGTCGTAACTGCTTTACGTTTTAAGCAAAAGCCTGTCGATTTTTTGTGAAAAACAAGTTGTGATGGTGTTGTAGACACATACACCTCCATGATAAACAGAAAAACTCAAAAAATGTGGAAGGGGGGATTCTAGCTGTTTAACGAAATACGTTATGATGACCTCTTCACGTGTCACATTAAAGGTCATGAAATAACATCAATGAAATATTAAAAATCAATTAAAAAATCAACCGTCTGACCTACGGTCTTGATTCCTTCGCTTTATACGATCACTAACAAAGGGTTTTACGACACGCACAATGTGTGACCATTGATGTAATGCGCTATATAAGAACTAATTATTAAAGATTATAAAGATATTTAGACGGGGTCAATTGTGTTACACTTCGACTAGGGTGGGGTCTCCAAAAAAATATGGCCGTGACCTTTGACCTTGCTCATTTCCGGTTTCGACCGGAAGTGGCCCTTAGTTTGAAAGTTGTAGGAGGTATTGAGATGGGGTCAATGGTATTGTTATTAGATGCCCTTAAGCTTTCCAAAAATATAAGTGATGACGTCATCAAATGAAATAGCGCCCTCTAGCAACAAGATGATTACGTAATAAAATATTCAACAATAAAAACAAAATCAACCATTTGACCTACGATCTTGATTCCTTCGCCATATACGATGACTAACAAAGGTCTTTAAGAAGCGCACACGCATTAACCTTTGACCTCGTTTCCTATTGGTCAAACAGATTTTGCCTTGCCATTTGAAAGTGGTACAAGATATCTTGATGTGGTCAACTGTGTTACACTTCGACTAGGGTGAGGTATCAAAAAAATATGGTGGTGACCTTTGACCGTGCTCACTTCCGGAAGTAGCCCTTAGTGTGAAAATGTTAGAGGGTATAAATATGGGGTCAAGGGTGTTAATGTCAGAGGCCCTCAAGCTTTCCAAAATATGAGTGAGACGTCATCGTATAAAATAGCGCCCTCTAGAGACAAGATGATGAAATAGTTAAAAAATAACAATATAGGTGATAATAGGTCGTCTCGAACACCAGACATGTTCATAAAAAGGAGGGGAACAGCCACGTGTTCGTTGTCAAGAACGAACACAGGTCTAGTTAGTGTTGTTGTTATTTGTTTTTTTTGTTTTTATGAACACAACATTTGGTATGGTGCCTGATCACCATTGAAATAAAAAACCGAAACTTTCCCATGGGTATTTTTTTATATGTAATGTGTCTTTTTATATGTCGTCAATCTGACAATGGACTACATTTCCTCTCCCCTTCAAGACGGGAATATTTGTTTCATGGGACAGGATCCCACCCCTGCCTCGGGCACCCAATGGGTCATCCCAGTTCGTGAACCGTGCCGATGCACCGAGCTTCACTTAGGCGGATTCAACGCCCACGACGTCAGCCGGCCAAACGGCGCAGCACGTCTGCACGACAATCTTGTCAAATCGCTGGACGCGCCGGAGGTTCACCTTGCTCTATCGTGCCCAGGTACGCCTAATCTCCTATTTGCAATTTCCCTCTTTTTAA
The DNA here is from genome assembly GCA_037783545.1 of Henricia sp. BOLD:AAB3569. Taxonomy (NCBI): domain Eukaryota; kingdom Metazoa; phylum Echinodermata; class Asteroidea; order Spinulosida; family Echinasteridae; genus Henricia; species Henricia sp. BOLD:AAB3569. Next base: position 641,789 of record JBBELK010000008.1, read on the forward strand.
ACTTTTGTTACGTTTTTTTTAAAATGTTTTACTTTTGTTGAAACAAGCTTGGCGCACGTTTTTACGCTGATTGGACCTGTATTTGTCGTTTTACCAATTTCTTGGGCATGTAATTCCATTTTTTACGACCGCGAACGCTACAAGTGTCAGTGGGCTAAACATTTTGGGATTTAGTTTGGTATAGTAATGCATCACCTTATTTTTTTTAGAAGAATATCTCAGACGTCAATGAACCATCACTCCCCTAATATCGCACATTCTCACTGACAGTGACTTATACAACGTTGCTGTATATCCGATTTCCCTCACAAAAAGCTAGAGTAAAGTCAAGTGTGCTTAATTTTTCCCATGGGTATTGATATTTTGATACCATATCATTTGTCACAATTTTTCTCATACCATTTTAAAATTTCGCAATCTCAATTCGTATATTTTCAAGGATATCTTTAAAAACCAACGATGTTTTCTCAATTAATGTATCTGGGGTCGATTTCACTAAACTCTTCGTAAGTTAAGGTCTGTAATAAGGCTTGCGATGGATCGTAGGGCCGCGATGGATCGTAGGGCTGCGATGGATCGTGGCTACAATGGGTGCTGCGATGAATTTCACCAAACCTATCGTAAGCGTGATGCGTTCGATTATCGATTAGGGATATTTGCATATTTACTCTAAGGCTGTTTGCTGTGCTGAATTATGTTTTTAATAAAACGGTCGTCGGCTACACGAGTTTAAAACGTCCCCGTGTCCGTTCTGCGTATTGCAAGCGCGCGCGTTAAATATGGCGCGCAGCTTGCGGGACGCAGGGTATTGATATGCCTACCCTGTGGGTATTGATAAGCCTACACCATCTTCGGTATTCTAACTTATGTTAAACAGTTATTTGGTAAACCGCTGTGCATTCATCTAAATCTAGAACTTTTGGTCACATGTCATGTTTTCTAACGAAGACTCAATAAACCCTTGAACGACTGCAGAGAACAAAAACCATTAGGCGTTTTGTCTTGTTCATGAGTCTCAGCATAACAGTTTTATAAAACAGTGCAGTGATTACACCAACCTTTTTGCTTCCACATTCAAATTGGAGATTGCAAATGTCATGTTTATGGATAGTATTTTATATGATTTTTAGGTTACAACGAAATCCATTTTCTGGAAATCTGAACAGGTGAATTTGTATACGGTACTTGCAAAATGGTCCAATCCAAAATGGTATTTTGCTCTTTCAGACACGGAAATGGAAACAACGGAAGCGACGGTTGCCGTAACAACAAAACCATCTGAGGTTGCAACGGGTAAGGAACATTGTCATAAACCTAAATTGTACGAAAACGATAGTTAAGTGGCCCCTGAGATGGTATTACTGTATTTTGGCGAGAAACGCAAGGCCAACATAGTGCGTAGGCAATGGCTCTACACTAAAAACCGTGTCTGTGTTTTTTTTGTTGCAATGGTGAGCAAGTTCGGGCGGGCGACTATAGTTAACTAGACTAACCTACCCCCGCAGCGTTCGGGTAACATCTAGGAGCAAGTTCGGGCGGGCGACTATAGTTATAGACTAAACCATAGGATGTAGATGCCACCCGAACGCTGCGTGGTTTGACTAGCTAGTCTGACTAGAGGAACCAAGCCCCGGGGGTAGGTTAGTCTGGTTAACTATAGTCGCCCGCCCGAGCTTGCTCCGTATCATAGAGTTGTATGCTCCGTATCGACAATGGTCTAGTTAACTATAGTCGCCCGCCCGAACTTGCTCAGTACTTTTTCCGACGGCCGTGATGTTTAGGAACCACCATGGCAACACGTCACACTTCGGCTGTCTATACGGGTGCACCCAAGTAAATAGGCAGAGATCCGTACGCGAGCTCTTTAATATTTTGCATGTACTCAAATTATGTTATATTAGAGAGAATTGCGAGCTGAACAAGTGTGGTCTTGTGGGGAAACTGGCCACCATCGTGATGTGGGGTATTTTTTCTTCCAACTACAAACATTTTGGAGAATGTAGCTCGTGAAAGTTGCCTTATTTTCCCCAGTAGCGAATGTGACTTTTTTTCCAAAATGGCACTGGTCTGTTTGGCAATTTTCACTCTTGCAGGGGTAGTTTTGTTTCATGTGGAAATTAGGGAATAAAAGTGACGGATTACTCCCATAAAATTGAACAGAATTAAAAAGATGAGATTTCAATGAGTATTTTGATTGTTGTCTCCAGACGCTGAGAGAGTTGTGAGTATTTTTAAATGATTTTTGAAAATTTGGCATTTAGCATTGGTTCCTATGGGGGCCCTATTTACTTGTGTGCAACCATACAAGGTAAATGAACTTGTGGTCACGCCATCGTTTAAACTCACGAAAGGACGCCCTCAATTGACGGAATTGAAAACAATTGTCTTAAAGTTTATCTCTATGGCTGTTTGCGCAAATTACTTATAAGGTCAGTATATGTGGAAATGTGTATTGGGAGTGCGCACTCTAGTTTTCTATATAACTCTTTGGTGATTATAGACCTTGTACACCACGAAACGTGCTTATTTAGTCAAAACTACGATGACGTCATCAATTATATAAAATACATTCAGTTAAATGTTTTGAAAAATAAAAAAGCCCTACGATGTGTTCAAAGAACAGACGTACCTCTAGTTGCAGTTTGGAAACGTGCCAGCTTTCAAAGCTGACATTAATTCTAAGTTAAATAACGCCTATTTCGTTATTTTGACGAAATTTCATAACGGGTACATGTTTCAAGATGTTAAATCAACAGGTAATTTTATATGTAACATGTACCAGCGAGCATCACTTAGAAACGGACCGATTTGCCACGTAATCTGGTGCTTCATTCTTTCATTGTCGAGTGCCATAGACTCGAAGGCGAGATTGTATGATTTATGCAAATATAAGGCGGGACTAGACTCTAGGATTTATGCAACTATAAAGCGGACCTCACACTGTGCGATTTTCGCCACGAATTTTCTACGAATTGATACGATTTGGTATAATTACCAGAGACTGTCTGAAGACTCTACACACTCTCGTACCAAATCGTACTCAATCGTAGAAAATTCGTGGTAAAAATCGCAGTGGGAGGCCCGCTTAACACGCAACTGGTCTTTTTAGACAAGTTACCAATGGATTTCATCTCCTGTGCAGTAGCCCTATATAATTCAAAACAATAACATGCGTGTGAATCGCTCAACAGACCGATGCAGACGGCTTAAAGGGACATACCGGCTTTGTTGGGCTCGAAATGGACCAATACAAGATTATAAAAGTCTTTCAGAAATAAAGTAAATAGATCCTGAAAAGAAACCATCAAATTTGGCCGTTTTTGAGCATTTGTCAAAGAAACCAAGGTCATGTGATTTTCTGGTACCAGATTTCGGTTCCAGAAAATCACGTGGTCTTCGAGTTAGTTTTAGTTTATTTCCATTCGCGGTTGGTTTCTCTTGTTAATGGAAAACGAACACTATTTACATTCTGTATTTTCCAATTTGTAGACAAATCTGCCAGCAGGTTTCATTAGAAGGGTTTCTGGGTGTTGATATGGACGAGAGAATCCATATTTTGCGACGATACAGATTTGCGGCGATACAAATAATATTCGAAAAAAAGCACCATGCATTGCGGACGTGCAAGAAACCACTGCGTTCGAGTACCTTCCGCGAGTCACCGCTGACCTTGGAGGATCATGTAAGGTGTGATTAGTCAGGGAAAACGATGTTTAAACACGTGTCGGCCCGTATCGAACGCCACCTTTATTTACTATTATACAGCGATAGCCGGCTGGTGAAGCGTATAGCCCAATATATGGGCCTCTTTTGTTAATTTTAAATTTGTTTACTTATTTACGTGACAGTTTGATTATTTTTTGTCACAACGACCATTGAAAAATTATTGTCAGTGATGCTAAATCACTAAATCATATAAACGGTAGGCCGGTGTGTACCTTTTATTCGTCCTAATTGCGTAAAATCCGTCTCGTGCGGTGATCGGAATTGTATTTGAAAAAGGGAATTCGTTTTTTGTTATTCATTTTAGCACTTTGGTTTCTACATTTCGTTTCTAATAATTTCAATCGTTACGGTTACAAATCTGTCCAGAGTTTATTGTATATCTGCATTCAAAACCTTATTTTATCCACCATTGGATCTCAACAGACATAAGAAAAAAATACCCGGAACACGGCTGTCAAGTAGCTACTCTCTATATTTAAATTACTAAGTTTTTTGTTTAATACTCTTCCAATTGCCCACATGATATTTTGGTAATCTACCAATATATTTCTGCCAAATACTTCCTTTCTTGATTGTTGTTCTTCAGAATGCGAGACGGTGGTGACGGGGACTGAAGTGAAGTTCCATCCCTCGGCCGTCAATGTCACGAGAATCGCCCTAAGCATCCAGGGCCAGAAAGAGGCCCAGATTATCCTAAGCCGCCAACCTCCAAATGAGACCCTCGTCATCCGCATCGATCCTAGCGACAATAAACAGGTACACCTTTACTATAGTTACTTCGGCCGCAACATCAAGGTGAAAGAAAATGGTGCCCATCTACTCAGCCCGGATGAGTTTCGCGACTTCTGGCTGTCATACAACGTTGCTACCGGATATATGGCCATGCAGCTGGAAGGCGAGCGGTGGCCATTCGTTTGGGATATCCTTCTAGGGACCCCAGATCTCAAATACATAGGTTTTAAAACCGAAAGATCTGCAACATTTAGTGTTACTTTTCGTTATCTGTGTTAAATTGAATTGTACATTTTTTTCGGAAGCCAATTTACGCTCTGCATTTAAAGGGACACACCGGCTTTGTTGGGCTATTTTGGGCTCGAAATAGACCCATACATAATTCTGAAGCGCTTTCCAGAGTAAATTAGATATATCCTGAAAATACGCCGTCAAATTTGGCCGTTTTTGAGCATTTAAAACAAAAAACTCAAGGTCACGTGACTTTTGGAACCAGATTCTGGTTCTGAAAAGTCACGTGGTCTTGTGAGTTAGTTGTATTTCCAGCCGTAGAAACCAGCGCAAAGTGCGAGTTGCTTTTGTCATTCGCAGTTGGTGCCTCTTCTTGTTGGAAAATAACCCCTATGAACACTATACATATACCGTATTTTCCAATTTGTACACAAATCTGCCAACAGATTTCATAAGAAGGGTTATAGGTGTTGATATGGACTAAAGAATCTCTCAGATCTTCGTGTCTTCGCTTTGCGTTGCGGCAATAAATAATATCCGAAGAAAAAACAGCATAGGCCTATTGAGGGCGCTAAAGACACCAAAACGTTGCGTTCGGTGTGCTTCCTCGAGTCAGCACTGACCTCAGGGATCAAGCAAGCTTGAGATGAGTCAGGGAAAACAAGGATTCTAGGTTGAACACGTGTCGACCCATATCGAACGCCACCTTTATTTACAAACACATGATACATAATACATCGCGACGGCTGGAAAAGCGTATAGCCCGACATTTGTCTCTTTTGTTAATTTTAAACATTTCTCGTTAATTACGTGACATTTCGATAATTTGTTTTCACAACGACCATCAAAATATTATTGTCAAGGATGCTAGATTGCTACATTCTGTATACAGGAAGCCGGTGTGTTCCTTTAAAATGTTGTGGAGCACCGCCCGTTCAATGTTATGCCCATTAAATGTTATATATGGTGACTTTGTATTAGCCCATGTGTTAATATCCCAACATTTGTAGATAAATCTTCCTGCATTCCCATTTTGTTTTGTATTTTGGAGAAGAAACCTGGAAACAAAAACAAAATTAGTCCGGTCAAGTAGATATTAATTAGCGTGCATATGAAAGAAACCACCTCAGTACATGTAGGCCTACACCTCCAGACGCTAATCATGCGAAACACGAGAATTACACCATGTCTTAAACTTCTCGGATAACATTTTTCTTTCATTTTTCATTCCTTTTAGCATATTACAGGCACAGACTCGTCAGCAATGCGTGTGTGCCAAATTCGCGACTCGTCTGTATGCGTGTGTGCCAAATTCGTGCCAAATTCGTGACTCTTCAGCAATGCGCGCGCGCCAAATTCGTGCCACGAAAAACGCAGCTCCATGCCTTTGCTATGGAGCTGCGTATATTTCGTGGCACGAATTTGGCGCGCCCGCATTGCTGACTAGCTTGTGCCTTTAACGCTCGTCGCAGACTGTTCAAACCGTAACGCAACCCGAATAATCGAATAACTGGGCAAAAAGCACAGCCTTTTTATGCATTTTTAATCCGCGAGTCAACATTTGGGCATCGTCTTTCCAAATCAGTTGTTGGCGCATGCGGTGACATAAATTACGGAAAGATAATTTAGGGTGTGCTTTTCATTCGTGAATTTCAGCAAACATGGAGCATTGTATAATCGCATCAAGTGCAGTCGCTCTTAAAACGTCTATAAAGAACAACAGCGGAATTTTCATGCATTTGGTTACTTAGAGCGCAATTTTGAGGCAACCTCGTGGTCCGGTCGTGAGATGAAGCTTACGACGTGGCCAACTGACCGGGGCTCGGTCGTGAAATTTTCGGAGCTGCAATATTGAACACGCTCGTGAGTCGGTGCTTGCAGTGGGCGATTTACGTTCATTTCGGCTCAATTCGGCAGGTTTCTGTATAAAGCATTTTTGCTCAATATTTATTATTAGTTTTATAATGACGTCATGATGTCACCCATGTTCCTTTTCTTCGGCTGCTACAAGCTAGTGATCAAGTTAAAAGAGCGTAACCAGAGGTCGATTTCACTAAACTCTTCGTAAGTTAAGGTCTATAATAAGGCTTGCGATGGATCGTAAGGCTGCGATGGATCGTGGCTACAATGGGTGCTGCGATGAATTTCACCAAACCTATCGTAAGCGTGATGCGTTCGATTATCGATTAGGGATATTTGCATATTTATTCTAAGGCTATTTGCTGTACTGAATTATGTTTTTTGCGTAGTGCAAGCGCGCGCGTTAAATTTGGCGCGCAGCTTGCGGGACGCGTACCAATACACTTTGTGCAGTCACCAAGCGCGTGGGCGGTTTTTGTTTTTCGCGTTTTTAAGTCGCGCGTAGGACACGTGTAGATTACGGTAGCATCATTAAAATTTGTATTCCACATGTACACACGTACGTACACGCACATGACGCAGTGGCCGACGTAGAGAATGTATGGCCAACAACTGCAGCGTAGCTTCCGTGTTTTTGCATGCAGCAAAAACATCGACACTGAACAGGGGCCAATTTCATGGCGCTGCTCAGCACAAAAATTTGCTTAGCATAGGATTTATTTCCTTTATAGAATGGATTACAAGCCAAAATTATACGCCAACTTGTGTTCTTCGCAAGAGTACGGGAGAATACCTTTCAAAACACATCACTTACGATTTTGGCTGGCAATTCATTTTTTGCAAAATAGAGCAAACAAATCCTGTGCTTAGCAAATGTTTGTGCTTAACAGCGCCATGAAATTGGGCCCTGTTTTGAAGCGACACTTTGTCACCTAGCTGCTAAAATCGTACGTACAAAATGTTAAAATGTTGATTTTTCTTTAAACGATAACCCAAAGACCGCATGGATTCCGCTTAATGTTGCACAGTTTACTTTCCTTCTGACATAATATCTGACAATGTACACTAAACAATTGTTGACTGGTGTGGTGTGGGATATGGAGTTTTAACACCCGAGGGAGCTAATGCCGAGGGTGCTATGAGCTTCCGAGGGTGTTAAAACCCATAACCCACACCACACCAGTCAACAATTGTTTCGGTATATCCCGTCTTGGTCTCAGAATATCGTTTATATTATTTTAAATTGCACCTTCGCTAGTCTCTGGACTACCACGTGTGCTTGTGTACATTGCGAAAGTGGCGCGCGTACGAGTTTGTTGTTTTGGCGCACAGCGTGTGGAATACTGGAATGTGCGTGTCTCTAGTCGGCGTAAAGGGGAGTTCACACTATCGCGGAAAAATCACACTGTTCCATTGGTTTGTACACAAACTGGTTTGCCGCTTGTGCGCGGCCTATCGCGACGCGCAAAAGTTTTGAGCTGGGTCAAAGTTCAAATCTGTTGAACTTTGACCGCGGTGCGCTGACCTGTCCAACGCACAGCCAATGAGTTATCAGAGAAGCCCCAAGTTACCAGAGTGGAATTTTCTATTTTGGAATAATCGGCGATTGGAAGCTCATGCAATGCGGTGAGCGCAGCGCGAAAGTGTGATTTTTTCCGCGATAGTGTGTATCCGCCTCAAGGGGAGTTCACACTATCGCGGAAAAATCACACTGTTCCATTGGTTTGTACACAAACTGGTTTGCCGCTTGTGCGCGGCCTATCGCGACGCGCAAAACGTTTTGAGCTGGGTCAAAGTTCCAATTTGTTGAACTTTGACCGCGGTGCGCTGACCTTTCAAACGCGCAGCCAATGGGGTATCAGAGAAGCCTCAAGTTACGAGAGTAGAATTGTCTATTTTGGAATAATCGGCGATTGGGAGCTCATGCAATGCTGTGAGCGCAGCGCGAAAGTGTGATTTTTCCGCGATAGTGCATGTGTATCCGCCTTTAACACGCAGTTTATTTTACCAACGGGACAGAGCCTCACGCGTGCTGTGGACGCGCAAAACGTGCACGCAGATCGCTTTATGGTAGGGCGATATGGGCGATATGAACTAAAATGTGCGTACGGCAGCGGGTGATATGAGTTTTTATCGCATGGACATGTGATCGTTCTGGACCAATGAAACTGCAGTATTCCAAGACAGGGTGTAACAAAAATATTTGTAAAAACAAAATGATGGCAAATTTATTTCAAAATAGAGAAGGTCAGTTTTACCCGATGAATATATGTTGTTCATCTTTGTAAATTCTTTCGCTTCAAGAGAGCATCGTTGTTCACGTTGGTCTTTTTAGGTACCATGGTGACGAAAGTGCAAACCAATTAGAATACCTCGTTTAATAATGTTCTGACGCTGATTAAAATAATTTAAACAAGATACATATAGAATAATATGTGGAACAATAGCGTAATCACTGGTAACCAAGAGAAAGTGTTAGTCAGTAAAATCCTTAGGCCTCAAGGAATTACAACTTTGGGATAAATCAGGAACACAGGTAAAATAATTTCCTTCAATGAATTGGCTGAGAGATGCAATATTTTGCCCATTAATGCTGGTCGTATTGTTACTGGATTAAAAAGGGAGACTATGGATAAATATGTTAAGGAAGATAGAGAGGGACCTTGCTGTATTTACTTTAATGCTAAATCAGATTCTGTCATTGGAATATTGGGTATGACTGTTAAATCTATTTATAAGAAACTCATTGATGAGAGTGATCCAATTCCGTCCCTCACGTGAGGGACGGAAATCAATAGGCAAATAGCTTTCCTTAGTCAATACAATAAAAGGAAGCTGAAGTGAACCTATATTTGTATTTGCTAATGATGTTAATACACACAATCAATATATCAGATATTATAATTTACTTTACAATTTTAGGCAGGGGTCACTTTTCATGCGTGAGGGACGAAAATCAATAGAATCCATTGCATTACATATTACACCCAATCTCTCTCTACCCCTTTATGCCCAAATCCCACTTAACCCTTCTTTTTTTTGCAGACGACCGCGGGTCACGTGATGCCGTCCCTCACGTTTTAAAAGTGAAATAACTAGAAGGCTTGAGTGGTGTATACCGTTTATTTCTGGATAGGTATAGTTGGTCAATAGATACGGTACTTTAATGAAAACGAATAAGAATCGAGTAGCTAGGGAAAAGAAATTAGTTGTATTTGGTACTTGAGGGACGGACAAAATGGCATATCTTGTTTTTCACGACCTCCTACATATAAGTGACAATAAACTTGAGTATCATTATACATGACCGTAGTTTATACTCTCTTTAGGTGAAAATATGTTACCTATGTAGGGGAGAATTGCAAACATTTCATATTGAAAACTGCCATTTAATTTTATGTTCCTTTTGTCCGTCCCTCACGCTGTAAATGCTCGCATGCAATTTGACGGCACGGTGTGCCCAGCGAAAAATTTTTTTTTTAGTATTAATAATAATTGAAAAATGTGGACATTTCTCTACCATTTGATGCACTATTTTGATGAATTTAAAATATTCTGAAATTTTCATCTAATGTTTACCAGTTTTGGATCACACTCTGATATGAAAATTGTTCAACGAACTTCTGAAAATGTATGGAGTGATTTATTTTATACAGATATTTTGGATTTAAATAATAAATGGAGTAATGGACGTGTAAACGTTTTGATGCAGATGACCAAGACATATGGTTTAAACATAAACACAGAATGTTGCCAACTAGAGATAAACTCAAAAGTTATGGTATTGTTAATGATGATGTATGTCCTCTTTGTAATGTAGAAAGGGAAACAATTGAACATCTTTTCATTAATTGTAGTAAACATATTGATGCTTGGCTTTTTGTCGAAAAGGTTAATAGAGAATATAACAAGAATAGACTACTAAAGTGAAAACGTCACCCTTTGTGTGTTGCCATGGTTTTTGGGTCTACACTAAAACCAGTGAACTGTTTCCTATACGCTATACCAATTGACGTTTCAGATTACCAGCGAATGTTTAGACCCAATTACCATGGCAACTGGCGTCACACTTTAGTAGTCTATTCGACCTGTTATTTATCAGATATAATATTCGTAGTGATTTAATGTTTGTTCCTTATAGGGCGCTTACACAGAGTCATTTGGAAAATAAGGTGTATAAAGTTGTCTTTTACGGAATTAATAATTATAATATAACATGTGTATAAAAATATCTTGAAGAAATTCGTGTTACTAGAAAAACAACGACTTGACACGGTCTTTTTTGGCAAGATATTCTGTAAGAGGAAAGGACGTAATAATTGTTTTCTTCTAAGTATTATAGACACGTGATTGTATCAGTTCACTAAACTTGTATGTCCTTTTTGTTTGTTATTTCTCGTTTACTTTTTGTTAAATAATTTAGTGTAATGTCATCTTTTGACAAAAGTAGTATTGTACACATGATCTTTGATTTAAAGGCAGTATAAATGATTGGTATCTCGAAAATCAGAAATGTTCACAGATTTACGCCTAACTTACACAATATAAACATGATGACCGTAGAAAACGTCCCCTGAAATGGTTTTGTCTGAAGTGCTATAGTCTTTGAGAAATGAGTAAAACAATTAGTTTTCGTCTCATGAGACAAATTCAATTCGCCCCAAAACCATTTCGCCCAAGTGCCATTTCGCCCCAAATCACATCGCCAAACACACCATCGCCCCAATGCCACTTCGGTCCAAAACCACTTCGTGCACAGGCCGTGGTTCAGGGCGAAATGGTTCAGGGTGAAGTGGTTCTGGGGCGAAATGACTGAAAACCCTTTTTTGACTGTTTTCTCAAAAGTTAGACGAAGTACGGAGCTGGTTTTTGCTCAGGTTGGTTTTAATCATGCATATCTTCAATCACACAGGGGGATAAAACTATTTGTAACAGTTTACCAATCACGTATACCGTCTTTAATTTTGCTTAAAGGATGTGACTATAACTTTGTTATATTTCCCTTTTACTTGTAAATATATTTTCATTGTATTGTTTTAGAGAATAAATTGAGCTGTAGAGCTCCGCTTTTATGGGAAAAAAGATAATTTTAAAATTGCAGCAAAGAATAGAGAAGTTGATCATGCTTTTCCCCCTTAAAGTGACTTACATGTAACCCGTGCGTGTAGATGTGATAGAAAAACCTTATTTAAGAGTGGGAAAAATTATATGTTTTTGTTTATTTATTGTATTTATTTACCAACCAAATCGAACAGCGATCATAAATAAATGCTATGAAAAACAATGCTATGAAATAAATATATTAAATAAAAAATGTGTAAAAATTAATTAAATTCAAATTAATTAAATTCATTATATACAAAGTCTGCTTAAAAAAGAAGAAGAAAAAAAGGTAAATTCAATAAATGAAAACGATAGTACAGGGGGGACTGTATACAAGAAACACGGCAACAATTTAAACACAAAGCAAATCAGATTGCGTTAGCTGCCATGGCACGGTAAATCTAGTTCCGGAAAGTTCCAAGGCTTGCGACACCGAACACATCACATTTTCCATGGAGTTCGTTGTAGGTGGAAGAAATTCTGGAAACAAAGCCACGTTTTGTGACCTCAACGCGTATGGGGGACCAAAAGTGGACAATCCAAATTTCCAATTTTTTGATAGCAGAAAATTGAAATGTACTAAAAAAACCTTAAGTAAAAAACCTTTTTCAAAATTTCCAATTTTCTGCTAGCAGTAATTTGGATTTTACTTTTGTGCAAAACCAAAATTTTCAAATTTCTACTAGTAGAAATTCTGATTTTACTTTTGTGCCAATTCAAACTTTCCAAATTTCTACTGGCAGAAATTTGGAATTTACATACATGCCAAACCAAAATTTCCAAATTTCTAGTGGCAGAAATTTGGATTTTACTTTAGTGCCAAACCAAAATTTCAAAATTTTTACTAGCAGAAATTGCCAAATTTTTTGTTTCCAAGTTTCTAGGGGTGCTCCTTTATTCAAAGAGGCACCCCTTGAAATGGAACAGTCCATGGTGTTGACGTTTCCAAAGCACTCCTTCCGGCGCGCGCGCTTCCTTTTAAGCCTATACTTAGTACTTCCTGACCACCAATTAGTATCACACTGAATTGAGTTATGTCGAATTGTTGGGCCTAAAAGAATTCTATAGGCCTACGTGTTCTTCGCTCTTCGCAGAGAGCCAATCACGCTCCTCGCTTAGTGGTAGCGTCCACTTTTACTAAGGGGTGGGGTCTAATGTTTAAACGAACAGTGACTGTAAGGACGTTTTTTAATAGGCCTATCTTTATTCAGATGAACTGCGTTTACCTTTTAGCGAAATATAGTAAGTCTTCCTTCAGTTACGAACATTTATACTGCGTGCAGGATAAAATGATATACATGTACGTAAAAAGATCTCCCCAACACAAATTGTGGTAATTGCGGCTACGATGTCGCGAGATAAACAACACGTTGGGCGATTGTTGGAAACGGCTCATTAAGGTCAAACGTTCCAGGTCAAACATTTTCCTTGTCTCTGATTGGTCGAACAGCCCGAGGCCTGAAATACAGCCCAGGTTAACTTGTTTTAGCAGGGGTTTTTACTACTACTACTGTTACGCACGAAGTGCGCATGCACATGGCGCCCTAGTTTTCCACACAATCTTTCTCCACTCAACTTTGTCGTATGCTAGGGTTCTTGGCAAACCGGAACGCAAGGCTGTCTGGGGGAGGCGGGTGACATAGAAGCACTGCGCATGTGCGAACTTTTAACAGCCGTTGGTGAGTTTTATATTTGGCGCGCTTTTTGATGCCGAAATCGTATGGGTGTTATCTTACGCAATGTTTGGAAAAAATAAGCAATAAACAACCAGTAAAAATATGCAGAATGACTTTTGAAGACCTACTTTGAACAATTCCAAGGCAAACAAGTCTTTAAAAAGGCAGATATGACACGGAATTACGGATCGAAAAAAAAGCTTACTTTGAATTTTTTTAAATATTTTTTTGAAAACATACTTTACAATTGTCCTTATTGCTCGCAAAATATCATTTTCCCAACATTGAGACATATTTGCTGGTTCAGTTGATGAACTATTTTAGTGTCTGAATTTGATTTGAACGTGGCAATAGGGCCGGATATTTTTTTATATGTGTTCAAATAATTTTGAAATTTGGCTGGATATTAGCCTAAAAAGTGTCTAGTACCTGTACTACGCGCTGTACTGTGTATACAGCGTGTGGTACAGTGGACATGCTAGGCGTTCGCGTACGTGTGGTATCGACTACTCGTAACAATAATTCAGCGTCAGTATACGATACTAACGCGCCGTCGTATTCGCTCCGTTGACTCACGTTGCGATGTGTGTTTTTCAAATTCAAATTATAGTCAAAATATGTTTATTGCCCGAATAAGTTTGTAATGACTATTTCAATCAATAATCTGGCTTTATTGGACATATATTGCTTTGTCAGGGAAAACGATGGTTTGGAGAAATTTCTCTGAACATTTTGATAAAAAAAATAATAATTTGTGCGTTTTGCAAATCTACAAGACGACCTAAAATTGCAGTTTAGTCAAACATTTGTGAATAATTTTCGCTAAAAAGGCCCTTAAATGTCGAACCATGTCTCATACATGTTCCCCAAACGGGATTTGCACCCAAAAAAGCCTCATCTAGGACCCAAAATTTCATTTTAATTCCTGGTCCAGTTATATTTTGTAGGCATAAAAAGAGCGCGCGCGCCGGAAGGAGTGCTTTGGAAACGTCAACACCATGGACTGTTCCATTTCAAGGGGTGCCACTTTGAATAAAGCAGTCTATGCACAAGCATTAATGCTGACAGTTGTTCATCCAAATTCTTGCTCGCAGAAATTTGGAAACAGAAATTTGGAAATTTTGGTTTGGCACTAAAGTAAAATCAAAATTTTTGCTACTAGAAATTTTGAAATTTTGGTTTGGAACTAAAGTAAAATCCAAATTTCTGCCACTAGAAATTTGGACATTTTGGTTTGGCATGTAAGTAAAATCCAAATTTCTGCCAGTAGAAATTTGGAAAGTTTGAATTGGCACACAAGTAAAATCAAGATTTCTACTAGTAGAAACTTGAAAATTTTGGTTTTACACAAAAGTAAAATCCAAATTTCTGCTAGCACAAAAATTGACATTTTGGATGACCACTTTCGGACCACGGTGTTATGGAGTATGAAGTAAAATCCAAATTACTGCTAGCAGAAAATTGGAAATTTTGAAAAAGGTTTTTTACTTAAGGTTTTTTTAGTACATTTTAATTTTCTGCTATCAAACAATTGGAAATTTGGATTGTTCACTTTTGGTCCCCCATAATGTAAGACGTGTTCGTTGGCATGCCTTGTCCGTCGTGTGGGTACATGTAAACTGAATGGATTAGCATCAGTAATATTGAAGGTTGTGGAAGTGTTTGTAAAGAAATAAACAGCCATGAACAGATCTTCTAACAGAGAGAGGAGAGAGTTTGTACAGGTCACACAACTCAAGATAATCAAGGTTACATAAACTACTGTTAAGATTCTTATACATAAAATAAAGGAACGTACATAAGGTCTAATGCATGATCGACTAATCGACTAATCGACTAATCGTTTTTTGTTTCTCTTGGTAGAAGACGAGTACTCCTGTAGCTGGATTGGATTATTGTACATGTATGGGTGATGTGAATAAAAACGAACAAACTTTATTTTATTGCATATAAGGGTAAGAGTTGAGAAATCAGTTTTTTTCTATAAAATGACTCATCAAGCATCGGTGAGCCCAGATGTGATGAAAAAAACCCAATTTTTTGAGTGGGAAAATTGAAGATTTTGTAAGGAAACACTTAGAAAATGTTCAGCCCGTCTCATATGTTTTGCACACAAGGTCTGAAGCCATGATCAACTTCCCGATTCTTTCCCATATAAGATATTGATACAGCCGATAGTGCTTTAAGATACGATTGTATTAAAACCAATAATATATGTAGATTTTGTTTTAATTTGTGTGATTTAAGGTTTAATTGTATTTTCATAAGTATACATAGCACAGTGGCGCACCCGGCCGGGTGGGGAGCGCCTCGGGGGCTTGTATGACACCACCCGAGGTTTTCCTTTTTTCTGAAATAAGAAATGGGCAACCAACATTTGACAGACGTCGCCGTCATGTCAATACACAGGGCTATGGATAAGAGCATTGATGACGTTTCGCAGGCTCATGGTTTTTGCACTAAGCATCGTGGGACAAGTTGTGTCAGCCAATCCCCTCCAACGAAAAATCCTGGGTACGCCACTACATTAGCATACACGTTCGCTACTAATTCTTCCTATTATGACATAATGGTCAGAAACTTGAAATTAGGTGAGAACACAGGATTTTAGCAGCTTTGAAAATGCTTGGAGTTTTTTATGTCATGCTCCGTAGAATTAGTGCACGTAGTCTCAACTGGCGAACGTGTATGGTATTTTATTTCCTTTTCATAAACAATTTAAATAAAACAAAAAGTAAGAATGTTCTGCACAGTAGAGTTATAAAACATATGTAAAATGGTCTGATCAGCATTAAAATAAATACATTTGGTAGCACAAAAATAAGCGCTTTTGTAGTTGTATTTTGCTTTGGCATATATACGTTATCACATGTTTGGTGGTCATCTATTTCCGTATTGTAACGGCACCCCCTTACATACTTCCAGATAGCTGAAAGTATCGGCCTTTTTTTAAACCCGATACTTTCAGTAGAACTATTTTTTTTTCCTATCAAAAACGTGGCTCCAAACGGAATCTTTATTATAACCAAGTCTATTTACAGGAAATTGCAATGTTTGGGTAAAATCAAAATCTCTACTCGTTTTACATCCTGCCCTGGCCGTAATACTCCTACTGAAAACTGGCGTACACACCTTCATTTTTCTCCAATCGACGAATTCGCCTCCACGGACAACGCGGTCGTGTCAAAATGGGGAAACGCTATCGTGCGAGCTTGGTCATGTGTCCGCGTGTTGGTCACTTTTAGGGGAAAGAGGGCGCTATAATCACAATGAACGATGAAGTACGGCGATCTGTTCTTGACACGGCAGAAACGAACGAACACGCATACGCCCGAACTTCACCGTTCATGCGTTCATTGTGATTATAGCGCCCTCTTTCTGGGGCGAAATGGCACTCGGGCGAAGTGGTTTGGGGCGAAATGGCACTTGGGCGAAATGGTTTTGAGACGAAAACTAATTGTTTTACTCATTTCTCAAAGACTATAGCACCTCAGACAAAACCATTTCAGGAGAGGTTTTCTACGGTCATCATTGTGTCAGTTAGGCGTAAATCTGTGAACATTTCTGATTTTCGAGATTACCAAATGATGTATACTGCCTTTAAATTAATTGTACGTTTTAGACCGGCTAGGGATCTATACGATTCCCGATAAGGCCCTTACGATTTTTTTCTCTCATCCCAAAATTATAAATCTGGAAGAGTAAAAAGGTCACTAATTTTTCACCGTTGTACTGAATGGTTAAGCAGTGACGTAAAGGGAGAAAAATTGGAAATAAAGTTATGCCATTCGTTTTTACTATTCAACCCACATTAATGATCTATATAGTGGTGATGATGTCCCCCAACGTGCATAGCGCACTTCAACAACTCACTAGAAATTCATTCACGTACACTGCAGCAAAATCTATTGGCATTTTTAAAGTATGGCGGAACAAAAGGAGAGGGCGCAATTTTATTGGGGAATACATGTATTTCTTTTAACAATACTGTACATGTATTCCTTCCCATTAAATTGATTTACACGTTGTAATTACACGTATAATACAGAGACAGAATTAGGAAAGGATTTACAAGTCGGACGGTAAGGATTGAGAAGTTGATCATTAATATTTTTAATGACCTTTTAAGCACAGTAAGTGCATAATAGGGGAACAAAATTAAGAATGGGATAAATAATATAGATTTTCTTAGGAAAACACTTTTCTGCAGGTCTCATGTGTTTTGTACACAATGTCTTAAGCCATGATCAACGTCATTTCTATTTTGTCCTGCCAACTTGTTTTTTCTATTCAGATCTGCACTACTATAATTATAACTAATATGTCTTTAATAGAGATGACTTGTAAATTCTTACCTATTTGGGTGCTTATATATACTTACATATGATCTTTTGGGACTCGGTTGATCGGTCTAGTAGTATAGAAAACGGGGTATTTGACACAAACTCAAAAATATCGTCGAGTTTGTGTCAAATGCCCCATTTGTGTCATTTAAAGTGCCAAGAAAAATGATAATTTTAATAAGACTATCTTTTCTATATATAAAATGATTTACGAACCAAAAACAAAGTGCTGCGTCAGGTGTCATCAAACTAAAGACATAGATCAATTTAAAATTAAGAAAATCGGTTTGAGAGTTAAAAATTGTTACGAGTGTCTAAAAATAATGGCGGCGCAGAGAGCCAAGTATAGCAGTCAGTCTTTTAAAAATGGGGCGGTGGGGATTACGTGTAAATCTTCATAAGCGGGCGGACCTTTGTCGGTCCACCCGCTCTTTTTTACGTCTATTGTGAATTTGAATTCAAAAGTTTTCCTATAAGATCCTTTTTTTCTTTAGCTAATCTTTCCGCGACTCGTTTTTCGACCTCGGTCTCATCTACGCTTTTATTTTCTTTGGATCTATACTTCTTCTTTAGCGAGTCTGACATTTCATGAAATTTGGTCAGCTCGTTATTAATCAGAGCAAATTCTTCGTGACTAATTTTACCGTCGTTTATGGCGTGGCTGATTAAATCTTCTATAGTGTTTAGTTTAGACATTGCGAGCACTCTTATTTCGTCGTGCTTTTTAGACTTTGACTTTACTTTACGGCTAAAGTACTTTAACCCAAGAGCGCACGCTACGGTTCCCAGCGCAATACCTTCAAATATAAATCCTAAAGGCGCCGAAATGACACCGGCGATCGCCGCTATACCAACCGCCCCGCTAACGGCAGAAGTGGCTTCGGAAAATGTTTCGCCCCACGTCAATACCGCGTTCACCTTTTTATACTTGTTATAAAGCCCCGCCCGTTTATCTCTCTCTCTAACAATCTCTTTCTTTACTCCGTCGATTTTTGATAGTCTGTAGGCGGTATTGTCTACAATTACCTCGTCGTCAATCTGTAAAGCCGGTAATACCGCGGGTGATTCTACCGGCAGATTTGGATAAATTTTTCGCTCTCTGGGTTCAGACAATCTCGCTTCCATTTTTAATTTAACTAACTTTATTATTAAATAATTTCAATATTTAAAACCAGTTTTAAATGTTCGTCTACAATCAGGCATTCGTTACAATCTTTTACCTGAAATTTAAACTCGTTAATTATACCGTTATTTAAATTAACGCCGGGTTTTGCCGTATATTCTTTATCCGCTACTTGGTTATAATAATTGCGATCGACGTCGCTCAGAGGTAAGCTACCCAAAATCGTGCTCGGATTTCCGTTGTAAAAGTTTTTGTTCATAGAAATTTGTTCGCAATAGATCATTATTGCCCCTATGGTATCTCTTATCGGGTAACTGATGTGCAGACCGTGAGCTATCCAGCCTCTAGACAGGCCTAATATCTCTCCAATTTTATTTAATCTAATGGCGCGTTTTGGACTTACGGAAGTGTATAATTTATGGGCGCTCGGATACCACGAAAACTGTAACCCTTCTATTTCTAGGTAATTAATTTCTCTAATTATTTCGCTAACGTCGTATATGCCGGGGTCCATGTGGTGATTCATAACGTTAGATCTCTTCGAATTGCTTCCTACGTCGGCCCATTGAACGTTAGTTCTCTCTCTGATATTGAAAAATCTCAGGGGCATGCTAGCGTTTAACAACTTGATCTTTTTGATACCGTCAGAGTTGTCTATGGGACTATGTAACTGAAACGTTACGTCTGATTTTTTTATTACAAAGGTGTGATTCATTTTATTACTAGTAATTACTATTTTAATTATCCAACTTTTTATTGAACATCGACGCATAAAACCAAGTCTATTTTATCGGTCGACATCTCGCAACCTCTGCAATCTTTTATCTCAAACTCAATCTCGTTAATTACTCCATTTATCAAAGGAATTCCATCATTTTCTGTGTAATTATTGGCGACGGCTTGACCGTAATCGTGTGTGTGCAAAAAGGTTGCCGGTATCACTCCCAACAGAGTGCTATTTTCACCGTTAAAAAAGTTGTTTTGCGTATTAATTTGTTTACAATAAACATTTACGGCGCCGGGGCTTTCACCGATTGACGGTTTTACGATTATGGACCTTGTACTGTCGGTTGAAAATAAAACGGTTTCATCCGTTAATCCAACTATTTTAGCAATTTTAGTGAAATCTATAAAACGCAAACGCTCTATCTGTATTTTTAGATAACTGTCATCTAATATATTAAACTTTAACCATCCCAAATTATAAGAGTTGAAAAAATCAACAAAACTGTGAATGGTATAATATCTAAGAGGCATTAAAATTGGTCTTATACTAGTGGAAATATGTTTTTGCCCATCACGGCCGGGGGCCCAAGTCCCCCAATCGATCGTCGTGTATTTTTTAATATTAAAAAATATCCTAACGCGCACGCTGGCACTCAATAGCTTAATGTTTTTACATCTAATGGCGCAACTATTATCGATCGGCGAGCTTAGTTGGAAAGTTTGATTTCTAACTCCTGATGAGAAAAGTGTGTTTCATTTTATTAACGTGTATACGTTTTTAATCGCTAATATCGACGCATAATATCAATTTTATATCATCGATCATGAGTTCTCCGCCTCTATAATCTTTTAATTCAAAAGTCAACTCGTCGATTACGCCGTTTTTCAAAGGAACCCCGGTATTGTCTGTAAAGCTTTTTGTGATTTCTCTAGTATAATCTTGTTTGAACGATAAAGGCGTTGGTATAAAACCTAACAAATTGCTTCGTTGGCCGTTATGAAAGTTTTTTTGGGTATTAATCTGATTACAATAAATGTTAATGGCATTGGGATTTTTACCAATTAGTGGCGTTATAGTCTTGATCCATTTATGGTTAAGAGGGACATAAACATGCAAATCCTCCCAAGCATCAAGGCGGGTTAAACGCAATCCAGGCTCAAGTAAATGAGCAATTGACATAAACTCCATAACGTATCCGGCTTCCGCTTCTATTTTTAAATCACCATTTTTTTAAATACTGAAACTTAACCATTCTAGATTGTAAGATTTAAACGCCTCAATTAAACTTTGTAGTGAATAATAGCCAGGGTCAAATATTATCTCGCTCCAATCGTTGTCTCTGTCTCCCCCTCTCTTCCAGCTAACAACTAATTGTTCTTCAATATTATGAAACATTGTATACGACATGCTAACGCCCAAAAGCCTAATCGTTTTACGTGCGGGGCCAAAACTATTATCGATCGGCGGGTTTAATTGGAATGCGTGATTTTTAGTCTCGATAAGAAAAGTGTGTTTCATTTTACTAGTAACGTATACATTTTTAATTACTAATATCGACGCACAATATCAATTTTTATACCAACAAAAAAAGTGTTTTTACGATTTATAATAGTATCTAATTATATATTAAAATATGGCCGACAGCTACGATGGATATTATACGCGACCGTGGATTCAAGATAAAAAAGACGAATACATCTTAAAGAACTTTGGGAAAATGGCGGCAAGAACTACATACAATGCATTACAAAAATCTATTCCGAAACCGCCACCAAAGATTGATTTTGAAATTAATAACCTTAAAATAGTCGTAAACTCTAAGTCGTCGTTTACGTTTAAGTTTACTGATTTAACGCGAGATTATAAAATTGGCGGCTTGGATATGGTAACTGCCGAAGTTGCTGATGAAGCTGTAAAAAGGTGGTCGGGCGACCCGATGTTATTTTATCAAAATCAGTTTAATTTTGCCACGTGGTGCGCTACTACAGGATGTGGAGTGGGTGCAGATTTATTGAATTCTGGCAACGTTTACGTTGCGGCTATATTTAGGTTTCATTTATAATACTTTACAATCAGAAAGATACTGTATAAAATGGTAGTTGCCATACCCGGGGAAAACAATTTTGATAAGCTAAATAATTCGATAGACAAAAGGGCTTTTTTTGACGAGTGTAATTTATTTGGAGTCGATCAAGCTCATTCTTTCAAGCAAACTAGAGACTCGGATACAAAGGGGCTGGGGGCCGCCTATTTTAATGGTAAACCTCTCATCGGTTTTGATTATAATCCAGAGATATTAGAAATACGCAATCGGAAGGGTGATCACGAAGATTTTTCAGACACTACTCTGATGGGCTTTGGGGAAAAAGATCTACCACCGGCATCGGGTCAACACTATGCGTTTGTGATGAGTAATATTGCGCAAGATGATAAAGTTGCGGATGCGTGGCAAGATTTTATACCTACAAATAGCATATTTACGAACGTGGGGGTTACAAAAATAAATTCTTCGATAAGAGCTTACGTATACGCTTTGTTAGGCGCCCAAGCCCAAACAAAAACTAGCGCATTATCGAATAGTACCGGGTTAGACGCGCAGACACAATTTAATAACATAGTCGAAGACTTAATAAGCTCGCCGGAAAATCTAGAAACCAGCATAAATCAGTATCAAGACTCTCTACAATATGCTAGAACGCCTTTAAACTTTGTATTAAAGCCTAGGTTGTATCTCATTCCTTCTGACATGGAGTTGAGAGTGGGCGTACACGAGGGTTACAGTAATAACATAAAGATTGCCGCCGGAAATGTACAGACTGGGGTTAACCAAAATTTAAACAAACGGCCAAGCGCCGATGAAGATGAGGGCGTGTTTAAACCTCAACCGTTAGGCGTGAGTAGCGAGTATCTGTCTTCTCAAATAAATAGCATGGACCCAGGGACCCAGGTGAATTTCAGAGCTATACCGCGACCGAACCCAAAACCAAAAATTGCCGCGTACTACGAAGCTAAATCGGAGGCGCTAAAATCCAAACCGGCACCGAGAGTTAATAATATAGAACGTGTAATTACCCCTGAAATTGATCAAGACGAAACGCCATTTGTTGATAAAGTTAAACTAGACGACGTTTTGGCATCCGGCGACCACGAAGAAGAAAAAACCTCTTTAATAGTTGGATATTTAGCGATTGCGGGGGTGGGTTATTTGATTTATAAAGTAGTCTATTAAAACGTAAAATGACGTGAAAATGGGTCAACTCGGCTAAGCGCTTAGCCGAGTTGACCCATTTTCACGTCACGTTTTTAAATTCTCTTTTGCACGTAAACAAATATCAACACGGCAACTCGGCAACTCCGCTTATCATTGCCCATACATGCCCCGCTA
The DNA here is from genome assembly GCA_037783545.1 of Henricia sp. BOLD:AAB3569. Taxonomy (NCBI): domain Eukaryota; kingdom Metazoa; phylum Echinodermata; class Asteroidea; order Spinulosida; family Echinasteridae; genus Henricia; species Henricia sp. BOLD:AAB3569. Next base: position 664,695 of record JBBELK010000008.1, read on the forward strand.
AAAATCCTACAATCGTGCCTAGCATATTAAATAACCAACTTGCTACGCTTCCTAATATCGCCGGCAATGTGGCTAACGCTTTAGCCCCCAGCTTCTTTAACAAATTTGCCAAGTTTTCTAGGTGGCGTTTTATTCAGTCTGTAACGTTATTTGGATTAGTAGGCTGAGACGGTGTGACTGGCTTGACTGGCTTGACTGGCTTGACTGGCTTGTCTGGAGTGACTGACCCCCCAGCTATATAGCTATTAGAGCAGCTGCGCTGCTTGTTCCAGTTACAATACTCTCTATTATCAAGCTTACCGCTAACACAAAAGCGCTCGTAATGCTTACTAACGTGATACCCTGTTCGCTGAATAGCGTTCTAATTTTATCACCTAGAGTCTTATTTTTCATTCGCTCCCAAGTTTCTTTTATTCTATTCATTTGACTTCTTAATCTCATCCTATTTGCGCTAGCCGCTTCTGATCTAGCCAATCGTTCATCGTTCAAATTATGTATAGTCTTTTTTAATTCAGCGATTTTTGATTCGTCGTTTGCTTCTACAGCTACGCTTAATTCTTTAGCGGCTTCTGCTATTTTATCATCGATTTCGTTTAATTCTATTAAATTTGCTTCTAAATTACCTCGAAATCCCTCAAGCTTTTTGTCCAAGGCCTTTAGTTCTCTAAAGTTGAGCCCCTCCGTTTGTACAAATACATCGACGGGGCGACGTTTAATAAAGTTGTCATCTAAAGATGACAAAGTTTCATTTGGATCTACAAACTTAGTAATTTCATCAAATGATTTATTTACATTATCAGATTTATTTGACTCACTAGGTAAAAATAAATCTTCATTAATTGTTCTGTAAAATTCTTTAGACCTATCTATTAGTTCTTGATCAGTAGCACCGTTTACGTCGAATTATACAATACTCGCTACCTCAATTACAAACTTAATTTCATCATCGTGTACACCCAGAGCCCTAGCAAAGCCTTTAAAGTTTCTATTTCTATACGCTTCAAATAGTGGTTCTCCACCTCGTGCTGTAATACGATAAGGATTTCCTTCCCAAGTAGCGTCTATACTTTTGTCTTCATTAACTTCTAAAGATTTGACAATAGATGGGTCTATCGCGTATTTAGTTCTTTTTCTATAATCAGCTATCGCCTCATCTCTAAGAGATTCATCTCTAGTTTCTCTTAATGTTGCGTCTATAGAGTCTGTTGTTACGTTTGGATCTTCTAAGTATGGTTGTTCTACTAAAGCGCTAATCGATTCGTCTTGCGGTACATCAACTAATTTCAACTCGTTTGTTATAAAATTCTTAACTAGTTTACTGTTTAACCCCGCATTTTTAGCTGATTTTTCTATTCCGGATTTAGTTAAAAAATTGGAACGATTACGGCTAGTCGACTTTTTAGTGCTCAATCTAATTTTTATTTCGTCATCTATTTTATAATATAATAGACCGTCTTCGCCGGTGTAAAATTTTTCATAATTTGGAATGACTCTTTTTAAATCAATCCCCAACGATTTATATAAATCGTTAACAGGTCCTGTATTCTTGTATCCCTCTCTAAAAACTCCGGCGCTTTCAATAGACTAACTTATAGGTCGTTGTTTTAGTGTAAGTCCGGGGTCTTGAAGACCGGCAAATCGACCTTCAAGCCCGGATTGAATATCACTAAGGCCATAACTTTCTTCTTCATCACGGGCTTGAGTTTCTTCTGGTTTAAACCCCTCCATGGGTTCCATTTCAACACCTTCAGTCATTATTTATTAATACATATGAAATTTATTAAATTAAAATGTAACATTTTTAAACTGCGGTCATTACGTTGGCCGGCAATATACCCTGTTTAATCAACCAAGCCATCGTAAATTCAGACGCGGTAACCCACGCAGTTAGTTTAACGACATCCGAGACGTCTACCGTACCTAAATTTACGTGAGTTATATTTAACAATTTTTTACCCAGCATAGCGAAGCCTATCGTCATCGCAGACAACACCACCGAGTGATAAACTGTGTTTGCAATAGTTTTTTGATCCATTCTTTTATTTATAATTATACACTATAATATTTAAATCATTTTTTAATCTTCCATGCCCCGTAATTCCGAGCTGATAGAGTCAACGGAGACATCTCTGACGACTTTTGGTTTAACTTTCTCGTTAGAGTAACTCGCCACATTTTTACTAGCGACTAATTTAAATATATATATCGACGCCCCAACTCCTATTACAGCCGCCAATGCGTACCACTCGTAGTTGTTACCGCCGCTTTCCGTCGGCGTACTATCCGAGACCTTTAGTTCATTAGCCGCCTCTCTCAACTTGACATTTTGCGCTTTAATTTGTTTGTTGTGCGCGGCGAGCTTCTTGTCTAGTTCTACTCGTTTAGGATCTTTTTGTTTGGTAGCGGTGATTTTTTTGACTTTAGGTTCTGGTTTGACTTCTTCTACGTTACCGGTTTCTTCGACTCGAGTATCTATAGCACTATCCATTTTATTATAACTATATTATAATTTAATTAAAATCAATTTTCTTCGTCTTCTTTCGATTGCAATTCATTTACAGTTTCAACTACAGCATCATCTTCTGCTTCTACAACTTCAACGTGACTAGCCGTAATTAAAAACGCGGTCAACGGGCCGACCAAATGTCCGTAATTGAAGTAAACCCCGCTAAGCAATCTGCTAACGCTCGAGTTTACCGCCGGATTCGTCTCTAATTCAACGTGCAGCTTAGTCTCGTCGTCTAAGTTTAATCTTAATTTGCCTATACCAAATTTGGGCAGTGCAAATTTTACAATCTTGGTAAAGGCCGTGATTATCGGCAACCCGAGTCCTTTTATCATCTCCGCTCCAATCTTTGCCTCGTATAATTGTTCGAGTTTAGTCAGCGTCTCGTCGTTCATAGCCTCGACTTCCTTTTGCGAGTAGTCTTTACCGAGGTACGATTTAGATTTGCCCGCGGCGACGACTTCTAACATTTTGCTCTTCAAATCCGGCTTATCTCTCATTACGCTCGCCAATTCCATTTTAGTTTTAAATATAGACGCTATTTTATTATATAGCTTTTTTACATAAGTTAATTCGCCGTTTAACTTTAACAACTGATAAGTAATTGTAGATAGCAACGTCAATACGCCTATCTGGTATAAAGAGTTTATTGCGTTACAACTGTCCATGATCTATAATACCAAACGCAGTTATTTACAACGAAAAACGTAATTATTTATAGTACGCTATACGTTACCGGCGGGTCGGTCTTCAATATCAATTTTGTAAACTTTATATTCTTCAACTCGTACTCTATCTCTTGTAATTTTTCTCTGGGTACTCCTCTATTTTCTTTCATACACTGATTAAAAGATCCCTCGTCCTTGCAATAAAACATGGCTATCCACTCTGTCTGCTCTCTAAAATCTTTTAGCACGCTGTTGTATTTTTGCGTAAGCAACCAGCAAGAGTGATTGTCGTGTCGCCCGCTCATGGCAAAATTTGACAACTCGCAATTTTCGCAGTCTTTCAGACTCTTGCGGTATTTTAGGTCTTGTCGAGCGCTGCAGTCGTCGATGATAAACAGCGTGTGAAACCCCTTTAAAACGCTTCTGTAGGAGCAGAGTGCCTGATTTAAATATAATCTGTCCAAGTCGTTTAGCACCACGCACTCGTCGCTCGTTATCCACTCGTAATTGTAGTAGGTCTTGTTTTTATACACGGTCGGACACAGAATTACTACGTATTCAAAGGTGTCTTTATACGCGCCCGACAGCAAATCTAAAATAAACTTTGTCTTGCCAGATTTCGTTCTTCCGCATATCAACGCGCAGTGGGGTTCCGTCGGTAGTTTCATTTTAATATTGAAGACTATTAAATCTACCCTCTCTAATTACTAACTGAGAGTCCATAACCAAATATATATAACACTTTAATTGGCCGGTCGTCTCGTCGGCCGACGTAAGCTCAATTTGGATACCTCCGCCGTGAGAGCCAATGTGCCTGCCGCTTCCGTGAGCCGAGTTGTCGTCGGAAGTTCTGAAATCGAGCCAAAGGGCGTATTTGTCGGTAAGGTACTTGGCCATCGTAATAGGAATCATTTCTGCGTATTTCGACACGGCCGACGGCACATGCGCCCCAGGGTCATCTACAAAGTACTTGCAAATCTCGCCAAAGTGTTGATCGCGCCTAAACTCTGGAACGTACAACGCTTCCGGCATGCCCTCGACTTGAACTTTTACTTTAGTCAAGTCTGGGTTGTAACTGTTTTGCGGGTTCTTGTCGGTCAAGTCCTTGAAAATTAAAAACACCCCCTTTAAGCTCTTGACGTTGGTGTTAATGTTGAGCGTCCACGCGTTGTCCGTTTTATTTAGAATCTTTTCGTATTGGCGGTGGACTCTGTCGAAATAAAAAGAAATTCCGCTCTTGTACCTGCTTTTAATTTGACTAGCTAGTCTAGAATCATTTATTACTTCGTACTGCAATTTCAAGTGAGTAATCTTGTAAGTCGCGGCGTCGTCGGTAGACTTTACTACCCTAGCGTGATCGTTCCACTTTATGGCAAACGACAGTTTACCCTCTAATCCACTCGGGTAAAACGGGTGATGGTCGGTTAAAATTCCAATGTCTAACGGAATGGCGTAAAACTTGCCGTAAGCGTTCGCCACCGCCACGTCGCCCTTGTTTGTTTTTACCGCGTCGTCGGCTTCCGTCCTGAGTTTAGTTACGTTTTCTTTTTCAATACCAAAAAGGCTCAAATTATTTTGGTGATGAGTCGATATCCAGTGATCTTTATAAGACTGATAGACGTCGTAATCGTCCAAGTTGTAAATCTCGTTGCCGTTCATAGAGATTCGCATCTGCTTTACGATATTGCGAGACACGTTGTTGTAAAGAGTTTTGTTATCGTCCGTATCGCTATTTAATACTATTCTAAATATTAACAATGCCGTCCCCGGAATCAACACGTCGTCGTCGGTCAATTTGGGGAAATCTAGATTAAAAGTACTGCCGGCGCTCGCGGTCTCGGCAGATACCTCGGAGCAAATTAATCTTCTCTGGCCTTTAATAGCATTTGGGTTTTTGATTTCTCTGTAAGGATCAATTTTCTCTCCAAAGTGCCTATTCATCTTTATTTTAATATATAAAAGTGATAATTTTATATTTAAATTTGTATCGCTTTAATTAAAATGGCGTCGATAGTGATGATGTTGGGTGGAGCAATATTGAATGCGGTTGCGTTAACGGGGGCGGTATTCTGGGTAGTAAACTCACGGGACAAGACAGCGCCGAAGAAACCAAACGACACAATTTGGCGTTTGAACAACTTACATCCGCTAAGGAACAATTTGAGGAAAGGCGCTTAAAATATTTAGATTACTTAAACGATCGGCTCAGAAAAGAAGCCCACGCTCGGCATACTTTTAGCGACGTCGACGAGGCGCTGTACGAGTATAACCAGCTCACCGGCAAAGATAAAAAAATGCCGGTAGGGTTATCTCACGAGCCGAAATTGTCCGACTTTTACACCAAGCCAGAACACGTAAAAGACGGAGAGCTAATATTAATCGTGGGCGGTCTGGGTTTACTAACATTTTTGGTTTACAAATATAACTAAATTATATAGAAACTATGAACGACGAGAAATTTCGTAAGTTGTATTACGGGCCGAGGGGATACTGGAAGGGCGATGGTGCGGTTAAAAATTTAGCTAAAAAAGCAAAGACGAGTGAATCGGAATCTAGAAATTGGTTGCGCAAACAGGCAATGTGGCAAATTTATCTACCCCCGCCGACGTATATACCTAGACCTACTTCTTTAAATTCTAGTTACGGCGTACCAAACGTAGTGCATCAGGCCGACCTGTTGTTTTTACCCTACGACAAGTTAAAGTCTAAAACTTTCAAATACGCGTTGACGGTCGTAGACGTCGCGAGTAGATATAAAGAAGCCGAGCCGCTAACTTCTAAGACCGCGGATCAAGTTACCGACGCCATTAACAAAATTTACAAACGATCGCCTTTGACGTGGCCAAAGATTATTAAAGTAGATCCGGGTAGAGAGTTTATGGGTAGTTTTAGCGCGCTCATGAGTAAAAATGGCGTTATAGTACAACGCGGCATACCCGGATTACATCGAGCCCAGGGTATAGTAGAGAGATTCAACAGGTCATTAGCCGAGGTATTATTCGGCCACCAATACTCGAAAGAAATGCTAGACCCAAAGTCTAGAAATACAGAGTGGGTAAAGAGACTGCCCGACGTAATCAAAGCTATGAATGACAAGGTAACGCGTTTAATCGGTAAGAAGCCTATAGACGCCATTAAATTAAAGCGAGTCGAGCAAACACCCGCAGCACCCGGCGTTAAAGAGACGCCGTTAAAAATTGGTAAAGATTTAGTCAGGTACATGTATCAACCGGGGGAATCAGAGGGTGGCGAAAGGAGGCGAGCGACTGATCCCATATGGTCTCTTTCAACGTTTACGATCAAAGAGTACACGCGCACGCGCGGTCAACCAATCTTGTATTATTTAAAAGACCCCGCTCCAAAGAGATCTTTTGTACGACAAGAGCTTCAAGTAGTGCCCGCGGGCACGGAGCTGCCACCCGTAGAGTAGTGTCCGTACGCTAGTGTATTTATGCCGTCGTTTAAAAGAAATCTCTTTGTATCCAGCGGCGAAATTGCTAACTTGTTTTGAGTGATCGAGTAAATTTGATGCTTTTCGCTCTTTAAAATGTTTTGGTTTTCGTAAACCAGAGTAGATTTAAATAGAGATTTGTTGTACGAGTCTAGCGTCAGGTTGTCTCTGACCACCGCTTTTTAATGCCTTTTGCCTTTTTGATGACGTCTCGCTCCGTCTGAATGGCGTACAATTTCGGTCTAATGCACACCGCCTCTATAATCTGTTGGCCAGCGACCTCGTCTTTAAATTTGCCTATGACCTTTTTATTAGAGTCGTCGTACAGCTCGTGATCTTTCGGATAATTTGAAAAGTCGTACAAGTGCTTATACTTAGCCATGTCGGCGTAGACGTCGTCGGTTTTAATTTCTAAGAGAAGGCTGTCGGTGTCGGTATACACTAGACTCGCATTATCTTTGTACTTGCTCTTCAAATGATTGTAATAAAAGTCGTACATTAACGTTTTCGACGAGTCGAGGATAGTCATTCCGCAGTAGATTGGCTTGTCCAGTACCGTCTTTGTCCTATACATGTTGACCATTGCCAATTTGCAGTCTTCAAAGACGGTAGTAGATTCGTAATTTGGTAACGAACACATTTTAGAAAGCTTCTTTTCGTCTTCCAATCTGACTAGCTCGGAGTTTAGTCGATTACGCACATTTTCCATCGTCTTGCCAAAGACCGAATTGTTCATCAGCTTAAAAAAGTCTTTTTCAAAATCCGATTTTGATTCTTTGCGTAGCTGAGTGTTTTTGTCGATGTACGACTTCATCCAATCAGTTTGCTTAAACGATAACATTCTGTGAATCTTGGTCAATCTTAATCCTAGGTTGAGATACAATTTTAGAGTCTGATAGTGAACGACGTATTTGGTTCTATTTTTAAGAGTGCACGTTAATTTGTCCACGTCGGGCGGTGATAAGTCGTTTTTCTCAATTAGTCGTCGTTGGTAATCCGAAAACCACTCTTGAGAGACGTTCAAGTTTTCCGGAGCTAGAGGATAGTCGTTGTGCTCGTCGTGTAATTCTTTTGGATATTCCAAGTCTACTTCCAAAATGTATCCCCTCTCGGATTGAGCTTCTAATATTTTTAGTACGTCTTCCGTAAAGAATTTAATCTTTCTGTCGGTAAGCCATTTAAAGTCGCCGACTGGCAGCGGTTGAGACATTGCCCACCCGTACAGATTATTGGCGTCCAAATATTGTATGAACGTGCTCGGTTTTGTTTCGTCGTAATCTTGCAAGTACTTGTTGTTTGCTCTTACGTATCTCTTGGAGCCGACGCTAGAAATTCCGCCCCTTATCCCGCGCTCTACAAAAAGATACATGTCGTAATCCGTCAGTAGTTCTAGTTGGGCCTTTGAATGTTTGAGCAGGGCGTCCCAGCTTAGGCCCGGCGATGTAAAGTAATTGGCCGGGTCTAACCCGTAGTGCTCTAGGCAAGTCTGTCTAAAGTTTTGGAAAATGTCCGCCAACAATAACGTGTCGGTCTGTACGTACAGGTCGTGATATTCTCCCATATTAACTATTTCAAATTTTCGCCAAGCTCTTTGAGCGTGCAAATAGTCCTCGTCAGATACGTTACCGTTGTTTAACTTGCTATAAAATTTTGATTTTGGCGGTAATTTAGTCTCTTTAAATTTGTCAAAAGAGTCCATGTACTCGTAAGGATAAACGCCCTTTTTCAAGATCAACTTGAACTTTTCTTCGTCTTGAGTTAGAGTTTTGAGCAAGTTAAATTGCTCGCTGGGGCATATCTTACTCAGCTTATCTAGAGAGCTAGCTAAAAAGTGAAACGAGTCGACAAATCTCAGTTGACCTAGAGAAAAAGAAATGTATTTTTCGGAAGTTTTTGGTATACAAAAAATGTCTCCGCTAAATTCAGAAATTCCTTGCATGAGCAAGTGCGCGTCGTAATTTTCCAAATTATGAAAAAAGACTGGGATTTTAGTTATTTTTGGTCTTTTATTGATGGATAGTTTCAGATTACAAGCGTTGTGAGCAGCGCCCCTAAAGTTACCGGTTATATGACAGTGGTCTCTCACCTTTGAGAAAGACTGAGTTTCCTTTTGACACTTTTCGCACCAGTAGACATCTTTACCATTCCGTTTTATTTTCTTTGACTTTGGTAACTCGCACGTACACTTTGATGGATCTAGTTGCCTGATTGGGTACTCACAAATCCAACAATTTTTTGAAGCGTTAAATTTTGCCTCGTCTTCTTTCGTGTAAATCATGTCTTGAGCATTTTCCTTTTCAAAAAGTTTGTTTATGACAGACTCCTCTCTCTGTAAGTTTTCTAGTAGATGTCCAACCGCGTTTTCACCCCTATAATATTTTTTGCTGAGTAGGTGCCCGTCGTGTCTGACTACTACGTACGACCACCCGCAAGCCACGTGTTTTTGAGTTTTGATGGTAGCGTTACCCGCTTTTTCTTCGTGAGGCATGATGAGAGATTCAAAGTCTGCGTAAATTACAAACGGAGTCGGCATTTTATGCTGAGTGTTTTTAAATTTGATGACGTCTCGTCTACGATTATATCTATCCAATTCCGTAGACGGCATGACTATTCTGCTAGCCTTTTGTTTAACGCCGAAGCAATCAATTTTGTGTTTGTCCAATATCGTTTGACTGCCAAAATGTCGCAGACAGCGGACGCAAACGTATTTCTTTTCCTTGTGCTTGTTTTCGCTAAAAAATAATTTATTTATATTTTTGATCCAGCAGTAGTGGTTTTTATCATCCTCCGAATATAACATCAGGTTAATGACTTCGCCCGACGCACTTGCCGTAATGTAGAGAGGGTATATTCCATTCTTTTCGTCGTAACCAAACACGTTAATGTTCATGTCGTTTTGTTTTTCAATCTTAGAGATTTGACTTATTGGGGTTGGAAAAGTTATGCCTTTAAAATTTAACCCGTCTTCTTCCTTATCAATTGTTATACGATCGCGATTAATTATACACTTTAATTTGTTAGTAACGTCATCTAAAAACTTGTCTTTAAATTTCCCAAGCGCGGCTCTTAATGCCCATCTTATACATTTATCGTCGACGTTTTTCACGTTGACGACTGCCTTTTTATTTTTTATGTAGTCTGGTAATTCTATGTAAGAGCTGCCCCTGATTGGCTTGTATTCCGTAAAGTTTATGTACAGAGTGTTTAGCTTAAACACAGACCACCCGCTCTTTTCAGTTTGAAATTCTTCTAGTTTCGCCTTTAGATTTTCTATAGTATTATTCAACACCTTGCCAATGTCGCTGTTGTTTAAAACGAGTTCATTTCTCGTGCGAAATGTGATTTCTTTTTCTTCAATTTCCCCCTGCGAGTTTAATTTTTTTAGAGTTACGCGTAATCCCAACTGAAAATTGTAATTTGGTTTGGTCCGTATCATTTCAAGCATTTTACCAGAAATTTTATTTCTGTTGTATTTAAAGAAATTGACGTAATCCAAATTCTCGCGACCAATTTTTATTTCGTAATTTTGAATTACGTTGGCAAAGCGTTGAGGCACTATCCCCCCAAAATCTATTGGCTTTATGACCCCGCTGTATATAGGCCGCCAATAATTTCTTATCGACTCTAAGTAATCACCCTTTGTATACTTGTTATTTTTACCCGTTGCTTCAACCTTATTTATGTTATACTTGCCGATTAGCGATAGCAGACTCTGTTTAGCTTGGCCTCTAATATTTTTGAACTCATCCGCATATCGCTTGACCGTTTTTACTAGTTGCCTTCTCGTTCCAATTTTCTCACCGACGTCAATTACCGCCGGCAAGTTTTCGTCGCTAATAAATTTTGTGAGTCGTTTTTTGTTCCATCCAGAATATCCCGTTGGCTTGTGTCCACTTACCATATTTATATATATAAAAGATAATCTTATGATACATTTTAAAAAAATATCCCATTTTTCTTGGCACTTTAAATGGCAAAATTTTAAAAAAATCAAAAAGAAAATGGGGCATTTGACACAAACTCGACGATATTTTTGAGTTTGTGTCAAATACCCCGTTTTCTATACTACTGGTCTTGTTCCGAACACTTTGACTGTTACGCTGCATGGATAGTCTGGAGTGCAGCCCTCAATATGGATGTTTTCAGTCTGTTCTTGACGCCTCCCTTTCGTCCGCATTTCTTCACTTTATAGATGCAGCTCTGTTGATCTCGGGGATTATCCAGCGATGTCTAAAAAGGACGACGACTTAGAAACTCACGGCAACACACACAGATCTCCCAGAACGCGCGCTCCATCAACAACATAACAAAGTCGATAAACGGATCCGCAGAGATACGAACAAGGTTGAGTTCAGTACCTTACCTGTCTACGGTACATCCCACCTAGACATTTTCGAATGCCTATATTTTCTTAAAATGCATGCTACTCACTCTATATGTTATCATCCTGCTGGATTCCTTGGTCATCTGTCGTATCTCTAGTAGTCAATCATTAAAAAAGGAACCACGTGCATATTTTTGTGGCGCAGATTGCTCTAAATCCGACCATGCTGGGCCGTACTTTTAGAAGGCTAAAAGTGTTGTTTTTGACGTTTATATTGGGACGTTATCATTTTTTATATAACACTTTTAGCCCCTTAACATTTTAACCTCCTTCGTCGTGTGGAACATTCGAGCACGCCCTCAAGAGTCCAAATACCTGTGTGAAAATTATTACCGTAAATTCCAAATCAGACATTTAAAAGCACACCATGGAGGTCCTTGTAATCTCAAGACTTCTGTACCCTTGTCGTTCTTTGTCCATGATGACTCAAACATTAAAAAAAAAGGATAAAAGGGAGCAAAATTTGGAGTAAAATCGACAAATCTGAACCAGTTTGGTACCACGGATTCATCTAGACCGCGTCAAAAGGAAAGTAGTCCCACCAACGCGGATGGATTTTGTTTAGCCTAGACTGGCCCCCTGTACACATATTTACTTCCCCACGCGTTGTATATGAGCGAGAGCAGCGTAGCGCACATATACAGGGGGCCATGCAGTCTAGGATAAACAAAATCCATCCGCGTTGGTGGGACTACTTTCCTTTTGACGCGAAAGTAGCGAAGTCAAGTCTTCCGTCTGTTCCAGATTTGTCGATTTTACTCAAAATTTTGCTCCCTTTTATCCTTTTTTTATGTTTGAGTCATCATATGGACAAAGAACGACAAGGGTACAGAAGTCTTGAGATTACAAGGACCTCCATGGTGTGCTTTTAAATTTGGAATTTACGGTAAGAATTTTCACACGGGTATTTGGACTCTTGAGGGCGTGCAGCAAAATTCACGATAGCGAATGGGGTTAGAAAAAGTGTTATATAGAAAATGATAACGTCCCAATATAAACGTCAAATAAACACTTTTAGCCTTCTAAAAGTAGCTGGGCCGGGACAGATACTCACCGCGATGCGACGGTAGAAAAAGCTACACTGGTTCCCGTACCCCGTATGGGTGCAGGTCAACTCGACCGTTTTACCAATTCGACCATTTTACCAACTCGACCGTTGTGCACTGTGTATGCACAGCGGTGTTGGTGAATGGTCGAGTTGACTCCACTTGGAAGTCGAGTTGGTCACGATGAACGAATCTCTATAGACAGAATCTTTAGGTCTGGGAACCAGACAAGAGTCACGTGGCCTCCTGCGCCTTCTAACGTCCGTGACTTATGAATGGTTTGGTGTTGGGTAGGTATGTTGTTGTTCTGTCCAGCAATGCTCAACAAAGCTTAAGTCACCCTAGGCATGCCCTCAAGGAACAAAGTAAGTGACTAAGATGGCGACTAATTTAATTAATTAAAACTTTATCGACTGGGCGGTTACCTAGCTAGCCAAGGCAAACAACCCTCCAGCAGTTAGAGTATGGCATTCCCCGTAACAGCCCCTTAAATGCCGCTTAAATGTCGCAACTGGGATTAAGTGCCTTGCCCAGGGACACAGGCACGTTGGTCATAGTGGGGCTTGAACCTCTGATTTGGAATCCCGCTTCATACCCACTGCACGTTACAAATAACCCTCTGAAAACTATTGTAAATTCTTTAAAAATAGGTTTCGTTTAAACGTTCGGCAAACCGGTTTTTTTTTCTTGGGTAAATGTCCCATCCTTACTTAGGCCTACGACCCTGACGAAACCATCCTTACGATGATTGTAAAAGTGGAAACGATTTTGATGAGAATCCTTGCGATACTGATACGACACTTTGCGAATGTTTTCGATCAGATTGCGACGTTATACGATGCATCCCGATTTTTTTAGACTTTTTGCGATTTTTTACATTTGTATGCGATGCCATTACGATCGCTTGCGACCAGGAAGCGATTCTCTGTCGCAGTTTTCTGGAAGTTATGACGATCATGTGACTTAATTAAATTCGTAACAAATCGTAAAGAAAACTTAAAAGATCTTAAAAGTTCGAATTGAAATAGTGCTGAAGGATTGGTTAAGAACCTTCACGATGGCATTAGGATTATTTATGACCTTGTTAAGACACATTACGACTTTATTACGATATATTAAGACCGGTTGCGACGACCGTTCACGACATTTTTTAACGTTCCAAAAGTCTCGTAATGACTTTGCGACCCAGACGAATTATTACGATCGTTTAAGAATGTTTACGAATGTCTTTATGAATGTTTACGAATGCCCTTACGAATACTTACGATTTAAAATCCTAAAGGTTCATATCCAAAATCGTCTAAAGCGGGCCTTGGGGGTTTGGTGTGTTAACAAACGGAAATAATGTGTTGAGGTATAGGGACGTGAGGGGGAGGCAGTCGCTATGTCACATATAGTGCTGGGTATAGATATTCAAGCTTCGATATGCAAGTACAAACAGAGGTGAACGTCTCCTATAGACAATTCCCATGTACTTTGAGAAAATTAAACATCTTCGGCATTGTCAAGGGTTCTCCTCCTTAGGTAATTGCGTTTGGTAATTGTTGGAATATAACGATGTAGCCTTTCGGTGTCCAAACGTTAACGATTGGTTTTAATACAATTTAGTAACGGCAGCGCCTACACCACGATATGGGGCCGAAGGAGCCCCTTACCATTGTTCCCCCATTGTGTCTCAAACATTCAAAGAATTCTGCTGGGTATACCCAATTAAATAGGGCTCCCATATAGGAACCAATGCTAAATGCCCAATTTTCAAAAATCATTTTAAAGTACTGTCAACTCTCTCAGCTTCTCAGGACAACAACCAAAATACTCATTGGAGTCTCATCTTTTCAATTCTGTTCAATTTTATATGGGGTAATCCGTCACTTTTATTCTCTAATTTCCACTTGAAACAAAACCACCCCTGCAACAGTGAAAATTGCTAAACAGACCAGCGTCCACCTTGGAACAAAGGCAATACGCTACTGGGCAAATATGGATACTTTTAGGAGCTGCATTGTCCAACATGTTTATATTTAGAAGAAAAAATACCCCACATTACAACGATGGCCATATTCTACACAAGACCACACTCGTTCAGCTCGCAACTCCCTCTCTTTAATAAAGAGCGTTTTAGGGGATACAAAATATTCATGAGCTCGACGCACGGATCTCTGCCTATTTACTTAGGTGCACCCTTAAAGGCACAGGCTCCATAGCAAAGGCTTGGAGCTGCGTATTTTGTTGCACGAATTTGGCGCGCGCGCATTGCTGACGAGCCTGTGCCTTTAAGGCTCGCCGTTTCGCTGAATGGATAACGGTACTGAAGCGTACCGGGAACGATTACCTCCCTCAGTAAATACGCTCTATAATCTCGCAATGTAAACAATAAATTCCTGTAATTTTACATATAAATGTTGACAGTTTTTAGAGGTTAATGTTTTTTTATGTGAAAATACATTTTGCTGTAATTCGTAAATCTATTAAAAACAAAGACATTGCAGTAAAACAAATACGTTGAAATTGCAGGAATTTTGGCATTTTGGGGTCTTTTTTTTAAGTCTACAATTGCAAATAATTGTGCATGGCGTTTGTAAAAATACATCTAACATAATAATTGACTGTCTTTGAAAAAAGGTACACACTGGCCTACTGTTTACTTTATTTAGTGATACAGCATCTTGACAATACTTTTTTGATGGTCCTTGTGAAAAAGATCGTCAAAGTGTCCCGTAATTAACCAAATGTTGTGGTTTTTTTTTAGGTTCTCTTCAGTCTATTTCGGAAAGACTTTCAGAATTATGTATGAGTCTATTTCGAGCCAAAAATAGCCCAACAGCCAGTTTCCCCCTTTAATGATTTTTGGGCGTAAAAAGGCTAGGGATGTGTAGAAGCGAATCATATTCGTGTGAACATGCATAATGACCCATCCAAAGTTACAAGATCGCGTGTGGTCTAGTGGGTATGAAGCGGGATTCCAAATCAGAGGTTGTGGGTTCAAGCCCCACTATGACCAACGTGCCTGTGTCCCTGGGCAAGGCACTTAATCCCACTTGCGACATTTAAGGGGCTGTTACGGAGAATGTCACACTTTAACTGCTGGAGGGTTGTTTGCCGCGCAGTCGATAAAGTTTTAATTAATTAAATTAGTCGCTTACTTTGTTTCTTGAGGGCACGCCTTGTGCTTACATTGTTGAACAGTTTAAAGGACGCATGTAATATACTAAGCGCGTTCCCCGATGACACGCTAAAAACACTTAGCCTGCTCGGGTGGGACTCGAACCCACGACCTCCCTCATACCCGGCAGACGTCCGAACCACTCGACCAACGAGCATGCCGATAGCGAATGGCTGGTTGTAACTGAATTTCCAAATTCATGAGCAAAGCTGTGATGTCATCCCGGGACAACAGAATATTTTTTACATTGACTTGTGTACAAAGGTTGGTGTCATTTTCAGTGGCTTCTTGATATCAATGGGCCACTAGACCACACGCGATCTTGTAACTTTGGATGGGTCATTATGCATGTTCGCACGAATAGGATTCGCTTTTACACATCCCTAGCCTTTTTACGCCCAAATCCATTTTGGGCTCGAAATAGACCCATACATAATTCTGAAAGTTTTTCTGAAATGGACTGAAAACAACCTAAACAGAAACCACAAAATTTGGCCGTTTTGTTTGCATTTTTCAAAAACATTGAGGTCACGTAACTTATCGGAACTAGATTCTGGTTCCGATAAATCACGTGTCCCTGGAGTTAGTTCTATTTTCTAGCCGTATGGCCGTGTGATACAGCTTATTCCTAAAGTTTATTACTGCAGTATTGCATCAAATTCAGCTCTTTTTTTTTTTTTTAAATATTTATGAGTATATTTGACAAAAGAGACTATTTATTCAGGTTATGAAACAAAGTTACACATAACTCTGAAAAATCAAACAGAAACTTTTGACACAAAGTCCGAGGAACCGAAGCGAGTTCCACCGTGGACAGTCTACCGGACAATGTGACATTTAGCCCCACGGCGCACACACGTTGCCCGCCCAAAACCGGTACAGTGCCGTGGAACTACAATTGTACAAACCATGAATGTCAGCTCCTCTACAGAAAACGGAAAAACCATTCGGTCGTCCAGGCTGTCCAGTGAAATCTTTAGCAGAAAATGAAAGATATACAAATCAAAAAGCTTCCAAGTGAAGAGCGAATCGTTTCCGACAAAGTCGTGAGTCTCGCGCGATAGTGAACGGCTGGTATAAAGCGTATAACTCGACTATTGACATTAACTCGACTATTATTAATTGTAAGCTTTTGTGGTTAATTACGGGACACTTGCTGATCTTTTTCACAAGAACCAACAAAAAAGTATTGTCAAGATGGTGTATCACTAAATTACGTAAACAGTAGGCCGGTGTGTACCTTTAAGTTTTAAAAATAGTCAATTATTATGTTAGTTGTATTTTTACAAACGCCATGCACAATTATTTGCAATTGTAGACTTAAAAAAAAACACAGAAGTGCCAGGATTCTTGCAATTTCAACGTATTTGTTTTACTGCAATGTCTTTGTTCTTAATTACAGCAACATGTATTTTCACATAAAAAAACATTAACCTCTAAAAACAGTCAACATTTATATGTAAAATTACAGGAATTTCTTGTTTACATTGCGAGATTATAGAGCGTATTTACTGATGGAGGTAATCGTTCCCGGTACGCTTCAGTACCGTTATCCATTCAGCGAAACGGCGAGCCTTAAAGGCACCGGCTCGTCAGCAATGCGCGCGCGCGCCTAATTCGTGTCTTGAAATACGCAGCTCCAAGCCTTTGCTATGGAGCCTGTGCCTTTAAGGGTGCACCTTAATAAATAGGGAGAGATCCGTGCGCCGAGCTCATGAATATTTTGTATGCTCTCAAAAGCTTCTTTATTAGAAAGAGAGAGAACTGCGAGCTGAACGAGTGTGGTCTCGTGTAGAATATGGCCATCGTCGTGATGTGGAGTATTTTTTCTTCTAACTATAAACATTTTGGACAATGTAGCTCCTAAATGTGGCCCTATTTTGCCCAGTAGCGTATGTGCCTTTGTTGCAAAGTGGACGCTGGTCTGTTTAGCAATTTCCACTGTTGCAGGGGTAGTTTTGTTTCAAGTGGAAATTAGAAAATAAAAGTGACGGATTACCCCATAAAATTGAACAGAATTGAAAAGATGAGACTTCAAACGAAATTTGGGCATTTAGCATTGGTTCCTATATGGGAGCCCTATTTACTTGGGTATACCCAGCACGATATGTGGCAAAGAGATTCATCCCTTAACGCCCCTATACCTCAACACACTCTTCCCTTTTGTTAACGCACCAACTTTTACAAAACCAATCGTTAACGTTTGGACGTCGAAAGGCTACATCGTTATATTCCAACAATTACCAAACGCAATTACCTAAGGAGGAGAACCCTTGACAATGCCGAAGATGTTTAATTTTCTAAAAGTACATGGGAATTGTCCATAGGAGACGTTCACCTCTGCTTGTACTTTTGCATATCGGAGCTTGAATCTTTATGCCCAGCACGATATGTGACATAGCGACTCTCTCCCCTCACGTCCCTATACCTCAATAAAATATTTCCGTTTGTTAACACACCAAACCCCCAAGTGAAAGAAATTCCTTAAAAATTCCTTAGATGTTTAAGGCACAATGGGGTACAAGTACAGGGTGTATCAGAAAAGAGTACACACTTATAAAATTGTAGATAAAATGGAAATTGTATTATATTTTAAAAATTGGCTTACACATATCGTAGACATCAGTTTTATGTTTTCATTAACGTCGCCATCGTGTTGGGAATTTCATGCCTGACTGAACAAGGGCAAATTTTGTAAACAAAAATAATAATAACTTGCGCCGAAAACTGAAGATGCAAAACAGGATCAAGGAGCATGAGAGGTCAATTTGACATGTCCTTTCTTTGCTATTAGCTTTTCGGAAAGTTTAGCCAGCCCCTTCCGTCCTTGTGACCGTCTTTTTTCTGCACACAAATGTACACGTTTAGTGTAACACCAATCGCACGCCCAATTATAGCTCTGTCTTGCCCGAGAAGGGCGACTTTGTTCTTATTCGTCTCTCCAGTTCATCCAGTTTCATGAGTAGTAAAAAGCATCCAGTGATGTTAGGTTTGGTAATGTTTTGAAATGGACTTGGAAATGGCCCCCTCAAGATCACCAGACCCAACACTACCGGTCTTAAGCGGGCCTCCCACTGTGCGATTTTTGCCACGGTGAGATTTGATGAGATTATCAGAGACTGTCTATAGACTCTATACCAAATCGTACCTAATCGTTGGAAATTCGTGGCAAAAATCACATAGTGGGAGGCCTGCTTTAGACGATTTTGGATATAAACCTTTACGATTTTAAATCGTAAGTATTCGTAAGGGCATTCGTAAACATTCATAAAGACATTCGTAAACATTCTTAAACGATCGTAATAATTCGTCTTGGTCGCAAAGTCATTACGAGACTTTTGGAATGTTAAAAAATGTCGTGAACGGTCGTCGATTTACAACAGTTTTCAGAGGGTTATTTGTAACGACTTCATTAAATTGAAATAAAGGAAAGAATTCCGTTTACTGGTCGCCACTTATTCTCCTTATAATCACTTAATAGCCACCAAAACGTGCGAATATTTAAGGAAAGTGATTTTGGGAGTGAAAAACAAACAATTTCCTTAAATTTAACCTTTTCTGCCCTGTTCCACAGACTTAACATACAGCGTCTCATGGCGACCAGAAAACGGAATTAATACCGAAATTAATTTAATATGGGGGTTGTAGTAAATGTTTGACCAGATAAAGGTTCAACGATTATGTTGGGGCCTATAAGGGTATTGTGTACATTGCACATGCATCTAGAAACACCAGCAACAATCTTTAGTGTTGGCCTGAAGGAAGGACAGTTGTTGTTGTTGTTGTTAATTTTATGGCATCTTCGGCAACTAAGGTCCTTTATACCATCAACTATACGGTTTTAGCTTTAACTATACTTTATTATCAACTTGTGATGACGAAGAAGGAGTTGCAGTTATATAAGTGGAAGAAAAAACCCCAGAGAAATCCCCAGGGGAAACGCACCCGGTCAAGTAGGGACTACAAACCCAATCCACATACACGCCCCGGATTTGAACCCGGGACGCCAGAGGTGAAATGCGAAATACCTTCTACATGAACCTTGTATGCATACAATAGAGTAATTCATGCATGAAGGAATCTTGCCAACATTCATACGCACAATACAAACAGCTGTATACAAAGCTACCTCGATCATTCAAACCGAGACCAAGACACTATGAGCAGTTGCTCATATGGAAATTGGGCACAAACCATTGTTATTAACAAACGATTAAAACTACATAGCCACCAATCCAGAGGGCGCGCTGCACGCACTGCACCACAGACCAAATACGGGAAGTCAGACATGGGCAAGTCTAGGCTAGGCGCCGAAAATGCCATATAAAACGGCGTCTTTTCTTAGAGTTGCCGATGTCTGAAATAGTTAGATATTTTGTCGTTAAAATAAATGCTTCAATAATTCGTTCGGACAACAACAAAAACGTGGCGTTTGTTTTTAACAGTGTCACAAACCAGGTCCCCCTGCCGTCTCACACGCAATGTGCCATCGGTTAGGTCACTCAACACAGAAAGACACAAAACACTATTATTCTAAGGTTTGCCCCCAAAAAATAAATTTATTTATAAGACTAGCAAATGGAATATTGAGCTTTACACTATGGTCATTTCTTCCAATTCTAACAGCAGGAGTAAATTTTTGAAGAGATTTTGCATTAATGTTTCCTTTAAGAATTTTGAAGCACATGACCAACCGCAAGTACTTTCTTCTAGTTTGTAGGTTGACCCAGCCCAGTTGTTTTAAAAGCGTATAATAGCTAGTCTGCCAATTTCTGCAAATAAATCTAACGCTATGCTTTTGTACACGTTCAATAATAGACGCGTGGGCGAGTCTGTATGGGTCCCAAACTATGCAGCAATAATCCAACCGTGATCTAATGAGGGATATATATAATTTTTTAAGAACAGACTCGGAACAGTTTCTAAAATTACGTTTAACGAGACCCAGCATTTTGAGGCATTTGGTGTAAGTTTCTTGACAGTGCTCATTCCAATTAAGTTTATTGTTAATTATGACTCCTAGGTATTTTTCGCTGTTGGTATTTGATAGCCTGTTACCGTCTATGTAATAATCGTGCTGACTGGGCAGCAACTTTCTGGACATGTGCATGACCTTGCACTTATCGATGTTAAAGTTTAATTTCCATTGCTCAGACCATTTACTGAGTGTATTAAGATCACATTGTAGGATATCAGTGTCTTCGTCAGTGGCAATACGGCGATATAAAACGCAGTCGTCTGCATATAAACGAATTGTCGACCGGATATTGTGAGAAATATCGTTTATAAAGCACAGGAATAAAATTGGCCCTAGTAGTCTACAGCACTAAGGGGTCCCATATGCATTTTCGGGTACAATCTTGGCAAATTTGAGGATAAGTTAATTTCATATCTAGCAATTCAAATCCGGTTGTTGCCAATTTTTAAGAGGTCATCTTCAAGGTCAAAGGTCAATTTAAAGGTCATAAAGGGTCAAAACCATAAAATTGCACTTTGGCGGCCCCTCGTTGGTCAATTTTAACAATCGTGGCACCCATTCGAGGATTTACAGGATGCTAAGTTCATTTTTATAGTCTCCAAGATTGTTAAGGTCATCTTCAAGGTCAAAAGTCAATTTAAAGGTCACAGAGGGTCAACAATCACAAAATTGCACTCTGACGGCCCTTTCCCTGGTCAATTTTAACAATCGTGGTGTCTATTCTATGATTTACAGGATGCTGAGTTCATTTATTAAAGTATTTAATATTTTTATGGTCATCTTCAAGGTCAAAAGTCAATTTAAAGGTCAATTTAAAGGCCATAACTAGGGTCAAAAATCTTAAAATTGTACTTTGGCGGCCCCTCGTTGGTCAATTTCAACAATCGTGGCGCCCATTCTAGGATTTATAGGATGCCGAGTTCATTTATTATAGTCTCCAAGATTTTAAGGTCATATTCAAGGTCAAAAGTCAATTTAAAGGTCACAGTGGGTCAACACAATCACAAAATTGCACTCTGACGGCCCTTTCCCTAGTCAATTTCAACAATCGTGGTGTCTATTCTATGATTTACAGGATGCTGAGTTCATTTATTAAAGTCTTTAAGATTTATATGGTCATCTTCAAGGTCAAAAGTCAATTTAAAAGTCAATTTAAAGGTCAATTTAAAGGTCACAACTAGGGTAAAAATTCTTAAAATTGCACTTTGACGGCCCCTCGTTGGTAAATTTTAAGAATCGTGGTGTCCGTTGTAGGATTTACAGGATGCTGAGTTTATTTATTAAAGTCTCCAATATTTTTAAGGACATCTTCAAGGTCAAAGGTTAATGTAAAGGTTACAGGGGGTCACTAATCATAACAAAAATGTACTTTGTCGGTCCCTGTTTGGTCAATTTCAACAATCATGTTGTCTGTACTACGATTTACAGGATGCTACGTTCATTTAACTAGGGCCAGGGTCAAGGCCACTTTAATAGGACCGCTGGCTCCCCATGGATCGGAGTGATGGAAATTGTATACCTCGATTGATCCATTTAGATGTTAAGAACGTTTTTTTGCAAGGTGTACAGTATGGTGATGTAGAGTTTATTTATGAAGTCTAGATTCCACATGTCAGGGTCATGTGACTAAGGTCAGTGATCAAGGTCAATTTAGACATCGGACTTACCTGGCTGAGGTCGATGGAAATTGTGTATTGCATTTTTTGGGCTTCACTGGCACAATTTGGGTAATTTTGGTGATTTCTTTCTGGGAGTTTTAAAATGCCAAGTGAATATCTAAAGACAAGTCAGGGTCGTGTGAATAAGGTCAAGGTTATCTTAGATCGTACTGGGCTCCATTAGCAGAATGTTTGATGGGAGGAGAGAGGTTCTTTCAAGGTTCTGAGAATGCCAAGTTTATTTATTTTTGAAAGTCTTAAGATGAATAAATTTTGGATTCATGTGATCAAGATTAATAATATACGTGGAACTTCGAAAACTATTATTCATAACTATGCCGGCTAACGCATAAGGACAACTGTCTAGCAGAACTTGTAATTTTTTCAATTAACTCGTAATGAAGATATTTAACATTAAAGCCCGCCAAAGTGTGTGACTGAGTACATCAAGATCCTGGAGAAAAACATCAAGCAGTCCGCAGAGAAACTCAGGGAGCATGTTGACATATCAGCAGGACAACGATCCAAAACACACTGCCAAGTCAGTCACGAAATGGTTCCGGGATAATGCTGCAGGCGTAGAGTGGCCAGGCCAAAGTCGGGACCTCAACTCAATCGAGATGGGGGAGAGCCTTTCAACCTCAATGCCGGACCTGGAGACTAGCGGAGTTGGCCAAATTCCACGCAGATACGTTGTGAGCCAGTACCACAAGGCATTTTCCATTGATTGTAAAAAGGACTTTGAACTGATCTAAGGAGGCTAGACATATTTTCTGCAAATCTGTCAATAAAATACCCCCGAAATGATGTATATGTATTTCTTGAAATGTCTCTTTGCAGTCATTCCTTCAGCTGCCTCTCACACTCTTGTAACTTAAGCCAAAAGACTCCCATTCCTCAAAATTTACACGATTCAAAATATGGTAAGGGTATGAATAATTTCAGGCTTGTTAGAGTTGTTTTTCTGTAATAAATTAGTGTTTTATAGACGATTTTTATGAAAACAAAACTAACAAAACTTAATCTCTGGGAGGGGTGGTTATTTCTCTGTATGCCTTGCTAAGCTCACGTAATAGCAAATCCCAATCAGTGAGGAACAACTGTACTACCGTGATTCGAGACCACCAGTTGGCTTCATAGCTCAATTGTAGGGCGTCTGCACGTTAAGCAGAAGGAATGCGGTTCGAATCCCGGTGGAGCCAAGTTGCTTTTCACTGCATCCAGATTTCCCAAACTCATATGGATTTGTCCACATTTGTATCGAATTCATTCACCCCAGCGGTCCCTGGGTAATAATCCCTAAAAGTAATCACTTAATCATACTAAAACAGCATGCTCCCTATAATAGAGACTGGAGTCACTTGTGCATGATTTGTGTACCAGAAAAATTCAGAACGGTATTTTGTTCGGGCTTATTAGGCTTTTATTTTGCCATAATATCATCTACTAGTCCAAATATTTAGAAAAAAAGTGATAAGTGCAGTCGACGTTACTCAAACTATGTGAACTTTAATAATCTGAAAATATGGTCCTTTTAAATGTGCGATGACATACAAAATTTTGACCAGGATTAGAAAACTAAACAACACTGGGTTTTAAAGGCAGAACAGATGATTAGTAAACTGTTAAAAGGGGGTTAGGCCTATTTCTACTAGAAGCCCATTGATAAAACTGTCCTGGACAAATTTTGAAACTATGTAACGATTGAAAAAAAAAACCATTATGAACCAGAAACGAACGTAAAAACCAAAGTGCTATTAAAATGAATGACAAAAGACGAAATCCCTTTTTCAATGTTTAAAAGATCGTTTGAAGGAAAATTAATAACGTCTGAGTACAGTGTTGAGTGTTCGTTCCGGTTTTTCTTGTAAACTCAAAAAAAATGGGGTCACTGAAAATGATACCCTCATCAGGTATTTATTCGCTTGAATTAAGCAAAGGGTACAACTACAAATCCGCCACGAATGATCAGCGAAATATAAACATATACTGTAGGCCTATAGCTACATTAAGACAGCTCGACTTGTACATCTCGTCTCTCCAGACAACTTTATTCCCATGTATGAAAACCACCCACCTCCCCCAAAGTAAGCCCAGCTTTATCCTGTTTCCGTATAGACCGTATCGAATAGCCGCATTTCGTGGGACACACTTAGACCGTTTAACAATGGAAGCACGATATAGCAACCATGCATGATGTCCTCGAGGAACAAACTGAAGAAACTGCCCCACGAAATGGACAGTCGATGGTTGTCGCAATGTTGTTAATAAGTGTGAGAAACATTGAGCATAAAACGATATCAAAACCCGATTATTGCAAACTTTCTTTCACAAAAAATGACTCGATTCAATGTCACACTCTAGGGCCTACATTATACCATGGAGGTAGGAAAAGAAAATTCCTACCTCCATGATTATACAAGCATAAACAAACCTGATATTATGACACTGCCAACTTCACAGACGTGATTTCACATATGGCGATACGGCACGGCCAAAATTAACACGTATCTTGTGACTGCATAAACTGTTACTAAGCCCGCCGCACACGAGAGCTATGTGCTGAGCCAAAATTCATTCGTGGCCGATGGCGTAAGGAGATAGCTCTCGTGTGCGGGCAACTTTCGTGAGCATTGGTCACTCGTGCCACTTGAGACAAATATCTAACGTGTTTGATAATTTTGGCCTCGCGTGGCCAAAATCTCACGTGTGCGGGGGTGATGAGCCAAGTGCTGAGCTAAAATGAATGTAGCTGGCCAATCAAAACTACGCGCGCGATACGAAAACAGCGCGCGCACGCGAACCCCGCCAAGGTCACCACACTTTAGCAAAAGTTTGGTGACCTCAGCGGTGCCCGCGCGCACTGTATTCATATCACGTGAATATGGGGATGGTTTTTAATTGGCCAGCTACATTTATTTTAGCTCAGCACTTGGCTCATCACCCCCGCACACGTGAGATTTTGGCCACGCGAGGCCAAAATTATCAAACACGTTAGATATTTGTCTCAAGTGGCAGGAGTGACCAAATGCTCACGTAAGTTGCCCGCACACGAGAGCTATCTCCTTACGCCATCGGCCACGAATGAATTTTGGCTCAGCACATAGCTCTCGTGTGCGGCAGGCTTTAGTAGAAGCTAGCCTTGTCTGTAGTGTGCGATACCATCACCTGATCACTTTGCGAATTGAACCCAAATTCGAACGCAGTGTGTACAGTTCTTAATACAGAAGGGTTCCTAGTTGGGCATCTTCGTGATTGGGTAATATCTCTTCGTGCGCTAAATTCCACGTCGCGTCGTCTGCATTTTTATTTCCAAAAAACCTCGAAAAAGCACCTTTTCGGGGTCAGCAAAATTAGGCAACAAGCGGATTTGGGTTTCCCACTAACCAAGGAGTAATCCATGAAAAAATCAAAGATTGTACCCGAAGTTGCACACAAATGATATTTTTACGCCATAAGGGTGTAGACTATAGAATGGTGCCCTGTGGTACGCCAGATTTGACTTTGGACCATGCCGAAAACTTACCACCGATAGACACTCTTTGTTCTCTCTCATTTAGGAAATTCATAGTCCACTTAATATTCGTATCGCCTACACCATACATGATAAGTTTGTTACGAAGAAGTCCGTGATGAACTCTGTCAAAAGCTTTAGCAAAGTCTAAAAAAATAATATCAACACTAAAACCATCGTCCAAGTACCTGCTCCAGTCGTGTATTCCATCAATTAATTGTGTGTCGCAAGAACGCTGAGCTCTGAACCCATGTTGATTTTCATCGAGTATATTGTTAATTTGTAAGTGTTTAATAAGTCTATTGCAAACAATTTTCTCAAGCGTTTTACTAACAATGGAAGTGAGAGAAATAGGCCTGTAATTGCTAGGGTCGTCCCGTTTTCCCTTTTTGAACAAAGGGAGCACGTGTGCACACCGCCAGTCCGCGGGAACATTACCCGTTTCTAGGGAGTGGTTAAAGAGCTTAGTGAGAGAGGGCGCAAGGTATTCTGCTCCTTCTTTTAGAATTCTAGGAGAGATGTTGTCGGGACCCTGAGCTTTGTTGGCGTCAATTTCTTTGAGAAGTTTACAGACTTCATACGTTGTGCACCTAATATCACTCATATTATCAACACTGGGTATGGGGTCAGGATTTTGTTCTTCTGGCTCAGCGTAAGTATTAAACACGGATGCAAACTGATTATTGAAAGCTTCGGCCATTATTTCTGAGTCGGTAACTTTATCGCCATTGACAGATAAGCAGTTAATTGATGAGTTATCTGTTTTACGTGTTTTAACGTAGTTCCAAAAACCCTTCGACATCTTTCCCCTCGCGTGGATATTAAAGAGCCTGTCTGGGTAGCTTGGGAATTTCATCTTGATATAATCTGAAAACAGTGTGCATAAAAGTAAAGTCAGTCCCTGATCTTAGTTAGTCCCTGAGCCACGTGAAAAAAAAAACTCAAGGAGACTAATTCCCTCCAATTTTTTTTTAGAAATGATTATAGACCTGCTGAAACAGAAGCTAAAAGGTGTTTTATCCTACCTTTTTTCAACTGTAGAATTTCATATTCTCTGCCCTTACTTTGCCAAAAACGACATATTCATGTACACGGGAAACATTCGTAAAAGTTTTACATGCTGGACGATCGCTACATGTTAAGAAACATTTTCTATGGGCGGACCGAACTATAGGCAAAAATTGTTGAGAGAGTTGAGAGCTGATCGAGTGAACATTCAGTGGTAAAAAATTGCCCTTCATCATAATGCAGGCTGTTATTTTTTTTCAAATAAAAGATTTCAGACTATTTAGATTGTAAAAGTGCCCCTATTTCGCACAAAAGCGTATTCCAAAGTGAACGCTCGTCTGTTTGGCACTTTTCACCCTGTTATAGAGGTGGTTTATTTTATTTTATTTGCTAGAAATTTGAATTCCATCCAGTGCAAATTCCGGTACAGACAGTCAATTAACTCATACTTTTTATTGCACTGTTTTACCAATGATCCCTTCTATACAAGGGTACTATGTCACTTTTATTCATTAATTTTACTTGAAATAAGCCACCCCGAACAGACAATAATTCATTTTGGCATCTGTTACTGTGCACAATAGGGCCACTTTCATACTATGGATCGCCCAAAACCTTAAAAAAAAAACTGCATTAGGGTTACCGGCTATTACTCCACTGGATCTACTCTAAATCGGCATATAAAATTCTCCCAAACACGAAGCGATCGTCCAGCATGTAAAACCTTTTTGACGGGTTACTCGCACAAAAATACTGTACATTAAATCTGATGCGGTGTTTTGTTATTATTTATGACAGCTGACATCGTTTTTGGTAAAGTAAAGGAATGAAAATATCAAATTCTACAGTATATATTTGTAAAAAGGTTGGAACAAGCACTTTTAGCTACTGTTTCACGAATCTATCACACTTTCTCGTAATTTTCATATTTTTTATATCTTGAAGTAAGTCTCTCCGAGTGGCACCATTTTCCCTAAATTGGACTATAGTAAAAACAATGCTTATTTTAGGGGAATAGCTGACCCTAAGATAAACCAACAAATGCAGACAATTTATTGGAATAAAAACACCAGTTAATACAGAGATGTTAGAAAGTGCTACTTTTTGCTCTGAACCCTTCTTATGTTGCATCTTTTTCGACCAGTAGATCATTTCAAAGCTAACAACTGGGGCAAACCGACAACAAATTTTTTTTTTGTCAACTTAGACCCCCGTTCTCACTAGAGAAATCGCTTCGACGAAGATTCAACGATGATTTGATGAAGAGATTTTCTGATGTGAACGCACGCCTCTTCATTCGATTATAATTAGAATCTCTTCATTCGATGAAGCAAATTAGCTTCATTTCGACGAAGAGGTCGCTTCATTCGACGAAGCAAATTTCTAATGCAAATGCTTCCTTCGGTTGACAGAGCGATTTGACACATTATGAGTGATTTCCGGTTTAAACGGGGTCACGTGGGGTCTTAAGGTCACAATTTTGGTAGACTGGTTCCCTGTCCTCATATTTAATTCCCCTTTGTCGTATAGCGAGAGCAGTGTATCGCACACATCGATATACGGTATATACACTGGATGAAGTATGCAATAGCAGTTGTCTATACGAGAATTGAGGCCACGCGCCAGCCGCCATTGTACCCCACGAACAATACTTGGCCTAGACTGCTCCCCGGTCCATGCGATCGCTTGCATTCCACTTAACACATGTAGACCATGACGTAGACTAGTGAAGACAGTATGACCAGTCTACATGTAGGCAATGCATTGTATTCAGTGGTGTACAATGGCGGACGGTGGCTTCAATTTTAGACGTCGTTGCTTCATCCAGTGTATATATATATCGATGATCGCACATGGACAGGGGATAGTTAACCATTTTAAGTATACAAATCAATCAACAGAGGGCGTCGCACAGCTTCATTCGATCTTCGTTTATCAGTCGCTTAATGTGTACGGTACCGCTCGTCATTCGATCTTTATTCAATGTTCGTTAAGTGAGATGAGAATGCACGCTTCATTAACTAACGATATTTAACTAATCATCGTCGAACAAAACGATTTCCAAGTGAGAACACGGTCTAATATCCTTGCAATGACAGACAAAATACCCGTTTTCTTTGTTTGTATTTATAAGCACTAAGCTCATTCTGATAGCATCGAATGAATCGCAATATCTTTTTCTGAAGGTGAACTCATCGTCTGTGATTTTGAAATATCGCCACAGCTAAAACAATCATGGTGCTGATACATGTACTTGTAATCCTCGATATAAAAGCATGTCGCATTGCCCATGGAGGTTTTTGTACACAGGGTTTTCAGAAATTTCTTTCATTTTTATGATAACAACATCTGGTTGGAATTAATTATTTATTTTTCAAATGTACCCCAATTAGTGTGGAAAGGCATTTACATGCACTGGTTGAACACTGTAGAAGGAGCTTGGTGTGAGTATATGCATTTGGGCAAGGATAAGATGTGTCATATGGCAGGAAATTAATTACAATATGTGAACGTGCTGCATGGAACCCCGGGATTATTTGCCTTGATCATAGGTCGAAAAGAAAAGAATAAAAACAAGGGCTCACTTCTGATTGCAGCTACATCTTGTGCCGGTAGTCCAGGTTTGGGTTTTTTTTCCTTCAGCAGGTTGCATTTTGAACCAGTTAGAGAATGGGTTTGGAGTTGGTCAACTCCAAAAGCAGCAATGAAAAGTGCATTGAGCATTTTTCGTGGACATTCTGTTGGCATGATGGACAGCGTTTCTGCCGAGACAAGCACCGTCTCCCCACTACATAGCTGAAAAAGTAAACAGAAAAGACAAGTGATAAATTTCACATATATTGACACGCAGTGGCACAAATTTCTGATTTCACTAACTGTGACACCTGTCATGCATTTAACAAATTAGGGAGTGTTTTGGACAAATCTATATTGCACAAGTATATGGATGATACCATTCAGGTCGAGTACTTTCGAAGCATTTAAAAAAAAAGAAATTTAACGTTTAATTGGGTGTTATTTCATGGAAAACCGAGATTCATGCATTTGGCGTTCAATGTACAAAGTGCGCGCGTGCACTTTGATGTCAGTTCGTGAAAACATCTGTCGGCCACTGTGCATTTTTTCACGAACTGTAACAGAAGTGCACTGTCGTGTCACTTTGTGTATGACCAACGATACATGCATACTAAATGTAGGTCAAGTTGTTTCATGAGGCTACATGTAAATGTGGATGACCCATACAGCCGGTACCTAAACGACGCATGAAAAACAGTTTTTATTACATAAACTAATAATACAGGATGTTTTACACATTGCAATCAATTTCAGAAAGTTTGATAGTTGCATTTTGTGGTTATTGCAAGTTTTCTATTTTTATGCTAATGAAGTTTCTATATTCGTGAGCAAAGCTGTGTCATCTCAGGACAACAAAGGAATTCTGTATAGACCGTATCGAATAGCTACCATTTCGTGGTGCAGTTTCTTTGTTCCGTTGTTCCTTGAGGACATACACGTGTACTTCAATTTTTGAACGGCTCTACTTACATCTTTTGGTTCCACTGCCATGCAGGCCTGTTTATTTTGAAGAAAAACAATTGTATAAGTACTGCTATACCTAAAAATGCATTCTGTCATTGTCTTGTACATGTAGTAAAGATTGATTAACTTCAAATTGGCAGTATTAAATACCTAACAGTATCGCCTGGAATACCATCTTTGTATTCACTCACTTTAATATAATCACTGCCATTGTGCCTTTCAAAGAAAACATTACAGTCGACTCACGATATATAAAGCTCTTTTTTTTAGTCACAGCCATTACTCTATTGCATTTTATATGATTCTATACCCATTTAAAGACCATTGGTGTCCGCCGTGACTAACAACATACTCTTTTAAAACGATTATCTTTGTGCAAGTTGGTAGTGTAGTTCATTTCCCACTGCACTGGCCCCTTCGAGTCTGATCGTGTAATGTAGATCCCACACCTGGTGCCTTGTGGAAACCCAGGTATAAAAAGGAACAAAGGAATGAAAAAGGAAAGGTCTCCACAAGATTCTCATGAAATATGGATTTTATTCAAAGAGAATTTTCCAAGGTCTGTCGCAAATTGAAGTATTTTATATAATGGATATTCGGTCAAAATTTAACCCCAGGAAAAAAATTCTGGTTGAAATAGGAGTATTCTGAAAATTGCTTTCGACCCTCTTACCTGTTTGTACACGATATTAGAACAAAGGTATGTATCCACAAAGATACAAATTTAAGCATGGAAGCACTGATGGGTGGAAACTTTATATTACCTTTGGATATTTGGATATTCGTACCTTATTCGTACCATCTGTTCGCCATGTCAGTGGTGCTGAAATCTGTGTTGAAAAATAACATTTGCTACTTATTTAATTATGTCAGTGGTCATCCAACTAACTGTACCAGTATATAAGCCTGACCCTCTATTTTCATTTTAAAAATGAAAAAGATGTCTGTCGACATCAAGGTTCATTGTGTGCAAGCCTCAAACAAGGCTTACGTAATTATCTTGTTGTGTAAGCAAAGTAGACATTAAAGAGGTCAATACATGAATACCGATATATTGGTAGTATGCATGGTATTAAGCGGGACTCCCAATCAGAGGTTGGGGGTTCGAGCCCCACTTCGACCAACGTGTCTGTGTCCCTGGGCTATGCACTTAATCCCAGTTGCCTCGTCAACCCAAGCGATATAAGGGAAGCTGTTAGGGGGAATGCTACAATCTAACTGCTGATAGGGTTGTGCGCCTGACCAGCAGCCACCTAGTTGAAGCGAAATGGTTCTGGTGATTCCCTGATGGCAGCGGTAATAATGGTAACAGCGCCTTGAACACCCTGCAGGTTGGATATGTGCGCTATACAAATCTAATCATTATTATTATTATTATTATTATTATTATTATTATTTTTTTTTTTTTTTCTGTGGGGCTACGAGGCACCTTTTATTCAATTACTTAAACAATTAATGGACATAACAACATACAAACAAAAACAGGTTTACATAAATAATACAAATAAAAAGCACATGAAAACAAAATCATCGCTGTCTTTGACACTTACAAAAATTACATTGCCATTTAAAAGGAAAACTTTAGCTTGCCATTCTGAAGAGAACATAAGGCCGAGTTTCGAGTGTATATTGTTTCAAAAACCTTTTCCTTCAATCTATACATTTCTAGTACAAGGAATTTTCTTAAATTATTTTTATACTGTTGCAAGACGTTAATATTCATTTTTGTTTGCGACATTGACAATTCACATCTTATACTCCAAATGGTACTGATAAGTTTCACTATTAGAGCTAGACCAACACCGTTTTTAACATTCAGCCCCAACAATCTGTTACAATCAGACAAATTGTAGTACAAGATTCCCAGATATTTCCCAATGACATTTTCTACGAAAAACCACGCATCAGATGTAAGTTCACAATTACTAAAAAGATGTTCAACAGTTTCTTTACATTTGGTACACATAAGACAATAATTATCATCCGTGATTCCATATTTGTGCAATTTATCTTTTGTTGGAAGAATTCTATGTTTTAATTTGAACCACAAATCTTTGTCAGCTGCTTGTACTAAGAAACCACCATCATTTAACCATAATCTACCATCTAAGTCCGTCAGATTAAAATAATTTTTCCAATAACCCTCAATTCCTGAAGGACTCGCTTTCTTATTTACCAAAAATGTATATACAGTTTTAACACTCATCGTGGTCGTGTGGATTTCATCACCTTCAGAAATCAAACTAATTTTATTCAAAAAGTGATTAGCTGGTCCCTCTCTACTCTCTTTAACATAATCATTACATATTTTCGCCCTTAGATTGCTTACAATTCTTCCTGAATTTATGGGCAAAATATTACAACGATTAGCCAATTCCATGTAATCCAGAATCCGGTTCCCTTTATTAAGGACATGTTTAAGTCTCGTCATACCGAAATTTTTCAAAATCTTTGTATCCAATCCCTGATTATTACCCAGCGTAATGACATTATTTTTCCAGAGGGGTAATTCTTTAGTCTCGTTAATACATGAAAAATCTTCATCAAGTTTTCCACCCACTTCAGTAAAGGTACAAATTAACTTCTTATATACAGGTGGTATACTGCTAGTACTTACTTTAGGATTAACAAAAACATACCATCCCAGATCATCAATTCCACTTGCCTTATGAACAAAAAACTCAAAAAGACATTTCCACTTGCCAGACCCCTCCTGAAATCGTTTCAGAGTATTCATATTAAGCGCTTGGATTTTTAAACGTATGTCGACTACTGCCACACCTCCTATATTTTTTGAACCTATCATAGTATCCCGTTTTATTTTATCCGGTTTATTCCCCCAGACAAATGACCACTTAATTTTCTCCATTTAATCGATATATTCATCTGGACAATGTACTATGGATCCATGGTAAGACAAACCCGCTCCAATATAACTATTAATAACAATCGCTTTGCCCTTCATTGTTAAATCTCTCATTTTCCATTTATCCAAAACATTCTTCATTTTCACGATTCTGGGTTCCCAATTTCTTTGCGTAGTGTCCACATTTCCAAAATAAATTCCCAAGATTTTAATACAATCATTTACCCACGTAAACCCTCCAGGTGTATCGGATCGATCTTTCCATTTCCCTACCCACAATCCAGTTGACTTTTGAACATTGATCTTTGAACCCGAACCTTTACTGTAAGTATCAAAAATTCCTTCCAAGGCTTCAAATTCTTCGTTCGCACTAACAAAAATCGTCGCATCGTCAGCATGTTGAACAAGCTTTAAAGTGTCGCCATTTGGTAAGTGTATCCCTCTCATTATCTTATTATTCCTAATTAAACATGCCAGTCCTTCAGCGCAAATCGTATATAGTAAGGGCGATAGAGGGCAGCCTTGTCTTATGCCTCTATATACTTTAAAGGGTTCTGTAACGAAATTGTTTACTATAACTGAACTAACAGGATCATTATATAATATCTTAACCCATTTAATTAAATTATGAGGAATTCCCATTTTTACCATAACACTAAACATGTAAGTCCATTCAATTCTATCGAAGGCCTTCTCTTGGTCTACGCTAAGTAGAGCACCTTTTTTGTTTTCACCGTTAACATAGAAAATAGCGTCCCTCAAAATCATCAGATTGTCTTTAATATTTCTCCCTTGAACCCCACAAGTTTGCTCCTCCCCGATTATCATTGGCATAAGTTTTTTTAAACGATTAGTGATAACTTTTGATATTATTTTATAGTCGGTGTTTAATAGACTGATAGGTCTCCAATTTTTTAAATTGCTCCTTTCCCCTCTATTCTTATAAATCAGTCGTATGAGAGCAACATACATTGAATCAGGAAGTACTCCACTCGTTTTACATTCATTAACTAACTTAAGAAAATCATCTTTTATAATATGCCAAAACTGCTGATAGAATTCCAAAGTAATCCCGTCTAGACCAGGTGACTTTCCCTTACTCATTTGACAAATAGCTTGGTAAATTTCTTCTTCATTAAAATCCTCCTCCATACTTTGCATAATATCCTCCTCGAAAAATGTACCTTTAATTTCATTCAATATATTCTGAAAATCATCTTCCTTTAAATTCTGTGACGTATAGAGCTCTTTATAAAAATCGTTAACACATTTACATAGAGAAATGGGGTCACCACAGATTTTACCATTTTTATCTTCGATGTTTTTGAGAACATTATCATTACTTCTAATATTCTCCATAGTAAGAAAAAACTTGGTCGGCTTTTCGCCTGTCATTTTTTTGGTATGCATCCTGATCCTGGATTTTTCCCAATCTTTAACTTCCTCAGCTTTTATTTTTTTTTCTGAACTTCCTTGATAGCCTCTGGATTAGTAGTACCGGCTTGTAACATAGTCTGCAATTGTTTTTGTAAAAGAGCCTTATATTTACCGGTTTTATAATATTTTTCGCTACTGTACTCTCTCAGGATTTCCTTAACTTTGGCCTTTCCCATATCCCACCAACCTCGGACATGCGCATAACGACCTTTTTTTGTTTTCCAAAAATCCCAAAAGATCTTAACACGACTCTGGCAATCATCGTCATCCAAAATATCATTACTCAAAACCCACCGCCCAGGTCCCCGTGCAACCTCATTACTAGTTATACGATAACTTAAAGCAAAATGGTCGGCAAAACCCACAGCAATCACATTTGCATATGAAACATAAGAAAAGAGGTTCCTAGAAATTAAAGCATAATCAATTCTGCTGCATTTTTTAGTGGCATTGTGATAAAAGGTAAAACCGTCTTGATTCGGATATAGTCTCCTCCATACATCTAACATATCGTTATGAAAGATAAAATTCCGAAGTTCCCTCGTGCTATTATCATAATGATGATTGTTATCAAGTTGGCAATTGAAGTCACCGTTAATAATCCAATTACCCTTTACCTCTAAAAAGTTCGACAGAGATTTAAAAAATTGTTTCCTAACCGTCATAATATTAGGAGCATACACACATCCAAAACTAAGAGTGATGTTATCCCAGACAACATCCGCCATGACAATACGACCATCACCATCACTTTTTTTATTAAGAAATTTAATTCCACTCTTTTGTGATGCTAAAATAGCAACTCCTTTTGAGTTCCTTTCCCCATGACTGAAAACGATTTCTCCTCCCCACTGCTTCCTCCATATTTTTTCATCCCCAACAATGCTGTGAGTTTCTTGGAGACAAACAATGTTACATTTTTCTCTCCTTAAATGATTAAAAAGAATGTCCCTTTTCTTATCGTCTCTAAGCCCATTGACGTTAAGAGTTGCTAATTTTAGCATCACAAAAAGTAAGATTACAATACCCCTCATGATTTAAATTCAAAGGAAACACAAATTAGTTTGTATTTTCGCGTTGACGTGCACCGCGACCGCGTCCTATATATGGTTGAACTCGTCTGCTGGTAAGAGTCTGGGATCCCGACCCCCTCTTCTTCCTATAGTGTATAGAACCCCGTCTAAAATATGGCACGTAGTCGGGATCTGGTTCCTGTGAGTCCATGGTTTCTCCTTCCCCTGTGTCTTTTTCCTCACTACCTTTCGTTTGTTCATTTGCGTTCTTTTGCGTTTGGGTGTTTGTGCGGTTCTCATCGACAACCTGTGCCCAACTCTTGGTTCCTTTGGATGTGCTGGGTTGGTCCTCCGTACTATTTCCCGTGGGTTTTCCTTTGTCTTCCTTATTATTATTATTATCGCTAGGTCTCGTGTCATTTCGATTTTCCTCGGCTGTGTTCGTTTTGGTTCCTTCCTGGTCTCGATTCCCTCGTTCTTGTGACGCGGAGTTGCTCTGGCTTGTTGTCCCTTTGTGTGGATTCGCTTGTTTCTTTTTTGCTCGTCCCTTTGTCTTCTCTCCCACCATTTCACTCTTCTTTGTTTGTGCATTGTTATCCCGCGTCTTTTCTTCTTCTTCCGCATCCTCAAAATCACTCTGTGAAGCCCCTTCGTGTCTCTTCTTTTCGTCTCGTCCCGCCGTCTCCTCTTCTTTCTTTTCACTCTCCTTTGTTTGTGCATTGTTGTCCCGTGTCTTGTCCTTGTCTTTCGCAGCCTCTTCTCGGTGTGGAACTCCTTCTTGTTTTTGGTCGTCATCCTCGTCTATTCCTTCCACATCTACCTCTGATCCTTCATCTGTGTCCGCAATGTCGCTGTCGTCTTCTTCTTCTTCTTCTGACGTGTCGTAGTTGAATGTCTTCTTGGTTTGCTGCGCGTTTTCGTATCTTGCATGTTCATCCGCTCTATGGCCGCGCTGTCCGCATCTGAAACACTTCCCTCTCGAATCACAATCCCGCGCCAGGTGCCCCGGTCTACTGCAAAGTCTGCACGTCTTTATCTGTCCTTTATGCCTCACGGGTAAATTAAAATTCCCAACTCTAACAAAGCTGGGAATTAACTTTTTGATGTTTTTGACAAGTAGACTCCGGACGCCAGTCTCCACCGTATCATCGAAAGCGTGCGTTTGATGACGTATGTTAGCTACTGTACCGTACTGCGACAATGCTGCCATTACAGTCTGATCGGCCATTTCATACGGTGCCATTACATATACTACTGCCGAGTTCTGCACGTTCACTCTTTCACATGGAATTACAATACCGCCGGTTTTAATCCCACTGGCCGCGATTCTTTCACAGCTGACCTCACTATCAAGCGTGACATTGTACCACCCTGTGGCTAACTCAGCTATGCATTTTGTTCTCCCTTCAGTGCCCAGCTCTTTGTTCGTTGCGAGATAGACCTCGTGTGGCGTTACTGCAAAATCTCTTGGGCGGAACCGAATTGTGTTCTCTCGTCTCAATTCATGTCTGTACAGTCTGTACTCCATGTTGTTTACTGCAGCGTGACGGGCAAAGATGGCGTCGGCGTGATTTCGCCAAGCCTGCCCCTGAAAACTTCCACCTAAAATATGTCCCTTTAGCGACGATTACTTCGCTCGAAAAAAGGCAAATAGTCAACCAAAACTAAAACAGAACGTACCCTCAGCACAAAAACAATCAGAATCGATCCCAAAGCACGGATTTTGGAGGCTTTTTCCTGGAGCCGATGTACAGACGGTGCTCGCGACTTATTATTATTATTATTATTATTATTATTATTATTATTATTATTATTATTATTATTAATGGGCGGCGACAGTTTGCAGGGGAAACCCTAAGAGAATTTTCCCTTGCTCTCCAGGAGACCCTGAGTAGAATACAGCAGCGGGACCCTGATGCAGTTGGTAGACCAGACCAGCTTGTGCGCGACAGGTTTATCGCTGGTATCGCAGACATCGACACCCAAAGGATGATTCGCATGGAACTGCGGAGGAGGCCAGGCATGACGTTCTAGGATGCTCGTAAAGGTTCTTCATCCAAGGCCAGCTAAAAGTACTCCAGGCCACACTCCAGACCACTGTTCAACAACAGCACGAAATGGCCAAGATGATGGCTGCAATGCAACCCGATATGAGCCAGCTACGATTACCACCTGCGGCCAAGGGTAACCTTATCTGCCTGCAGTGTGATCAGCCTGGTCACATGGCACGAGAATGCCCACAGAACCCCAGAAGGCGCCAGAGCAGGCCTTTTTACTCACAACCCCCCACACCTCAGTTAAACTAGAATGTTCCAGTGTCGAGGGCCAGACAATGGAACACTCTAAAATAACACGGAAAGCCATCAGAACAGATGAAGAGGCAGTGGGCAAGTGTATTTATGCCGATGTTGCCATTGAAGGAGTCGTGATCCCCAGCCTGATAGATACGGGTTCACATGTCTCTACTTTGACAGATGAGATATTCAAGAAATATTTCCATGGCAACATTAGCACCTGCAGCCTTGATAGTTCCTCTGTCCGTCTTGCGGCAGCAAATGGCCTATAGATCCCATACCAAGGAGTGGTAGAGGTTAATATCTGCATGATGGGACTTTCTCTCGAGAAGGCAGTTTTCTTTGTCTTGAAGCCGTCAGTAAATAAGCGTGTTCCCTGTCTGATTGGTATCAACATACTCCGTAGATGCCCAGATGTTTTTACCAAGGTCTCCGCCTCCCCTTGTCTCCAGACCGATCCTACAACCGTAGACTCTAGGTTTTCCCCAGGGAAGTAGAATGACCCATCTCCTAGACCGAGGAACCTTGTGTTGTGGCAGCTGTTCGTCGTCCACTAATCATCCCAGCTGGCACATAAATGATTATTCCCGGAAAATGTACCAGGTCATATTGGGACGAAGACGCTGTATTGATAGAAGCAACCCCGTCAAAGTTTCTCCCTAAACATCTCATGGTAGCAAAGAGCGTCTGCACGGTCCAAGATGGACTAGTTCCAGTTAGAGTTGCTAACCCAAACCTGTGGGATGTTAAGGTTCAACGTGGAATGAAATTGGCCCAGGTGAGCTACATTGATGATGTATTGGAGGGTGACTTTGCCTCTATGCACCTTCAGCTGGTTGAGCAGGGAGTGAGGGAGGTAGAGGTATCTCTGTCTGACCAGGTAGAACCCGACCCAGGTCTTACTACTTCAGAACTGTGAATGTCGACAGAGATTCACTGAAAACAGAATATTTCAAAACTCTGAGCCGTCTCCTTCACAAACATCAAAATGTTTTCTCGAAGAGCGAAGATGATTTTGGCACCACCAGAGCCGTACAGCACACAATCCCCACAATGAGTGCAGGGCCTATTAAGGAGCGGCATCGTAGGATCCCATCTCACCTATATCAGGAGGTTAAAGAGCATCTTGCAACTCTCCCACGAAAGGGAGTAATTCGAGAAAGCTGTGGCCAATGGGCGGCCCCAATGGTCTTGGTACGGAAAAAATCCGGCGTGCTACGCCTCTGCGTCGACTACAGGCGGCTCAATTCAGTGACCATCCCTGATGCCTTTCCCCTCCTAATAATAGACGAATCCCTAGATGCCATACGTGGTGCCAAGTATTTCTCGACCATCGACATGGCAAGTGGCTATTGGCAGATTGCCATGGACCCCGCGGACAGGCCAAAGACCGCCTTCACAACACCGATGGGTCTGTTTGAGTTTAACCGGATGCCGTTTGGCCTAAGCAATGCTCCAGCAACATTCCAGAGGTTCATGGAGCGCTGCTTTGGGGATCAGGCTTGTGAGACCCTCATGTTCTATCTCGATGATGTCATAATATTTTCTCAGGATTTCCCATCTCATATGCAAAGGCTCGACATGGTGTTCTCTCGACTGGCCAAGCACGGCCTGAAAGCCAAACTGTCTAAATGCCACCTTCTGAAAACATCTGTCCATTTCCTTGGCCACGTAGCTTCCGCGGATGGCATTGGTACAGATCCCGGGAAGTGTTCAGCGTTGAAAGAGTGGCCAGTCCCCACCTCTCCAAAGGCAGTCAGGCGGTTTCCAGGCTTCACTGGCTATTATCGGCGGTTCATTAAAGATTGCTCCAAGATCGCACAGCCACTTTTTGCCCTGACTAGCCAACCTAAGAAGACCCAGACGAAAACAACATTCCACTGGACCCCAGAATGTCAGCATGCATTTGATACGCCTCAAGTCCCACCGATACTGGCTTACCCAGACTACTCAAAGCCGTTCGTGCTGTACACAGATGCTAGCAACCAGGGTCTTGGTGCCATACTTTCCCAAGTGCAGAATGGAAAAGAAAGGGTCATCGCTTATGCCAGCAGGGCTTTGGGGAAGGCAGAGCGGAACGATGCATACTACAGTGCATTCAAGTTGGAGCTACTTGCACTGAAGTGGGCAATCACCGAGAAATTAAAGGAATACCTAATGGGAGCGAAGTTTACTGTGGTCAACATTCCCCTTGTACATCTGAACACTGCCCAGCTTCGAGCAGTTGAACAGCGCTGGGTTGCCCGACATGGTACTTTCCAGTTTGACATCAAATATCGCCCCGGTAAGAAGAACAACGCCATGCCCTTTCGAGGTTTCCCTGTCTTGAAAGCCCAGATGATCAGGTCGGAGAGGATACGGATGATCTCATCACAGTAGCAGTTGTGAAGGGCTTCTTTGATGGTTTGAGACCCGATTGTTTCCCATGTCCATCATTAGATGTATATCTCATCGCCACGATGCCAGGGTTGTCGCCCAGAGAGCTGGCCAAGCTACAACGAAGTGACACGGGCAAAACTCAGCCAAATGTCTAAAAAGATCCTTGGGGAGCAGAAGAAGCTAGTCTTCCTCGATGGTGTCCTCTACCGAGTTGTGCAGGACCTAAAACAGCTGGAAGAAATGAAGCAGTTGGTGCTGCCGGAGTGTTTACGGAGAGATGTTCTGACTGAGCTGCATGACCAATCTGGCCACATGGGGCCTGAACGCACCCAAGAGTCAATAAGAAGACGGTTCTTCTGGCCGAAGATGGCAACTTCAGCACGCGAATGGTGCAAGTCCTGTAAGCGATGTGCCCTACGTAAAAAAATCCACCACACAAAAAGCCCTACTGGTAGCCATCAAAACCTCAGCACCTCTCCAATTAGTGGCCCTTGATTTCCTGTCATTGGAGCGATCATCTGGTTAACGTGCTGGTGATCACTGATCACTTTACCAAATTGGCAGTTGCAGTCCCAACTAAAGATCAGACGGCTGCAACTACCGTGAAGCCCCTGTGGAAAGCATTCATAATTCCCTAAGGCATGCCGGCCAGAATCCATTCGGACCAGGGTGCCAATTTCGAATCCAACATGGTGAAACAGCTTTGTCAACTTTACGGCACACAAAAAACCCACACAACCCCATATCACCCGCAAGGGAATGGCATTTGCGAGAGGTTCAATCGTACCCTTCTGGATCTCATAGGTACGCTAGAGACCGACAAGAAACATCGATGAGCAGAATACCTCCCTGAGCTCTACACCTGTCATGAATACCTACACCTGTAATGACACAACGGGTTATACACCACACTACCTCATGTTTGGTCGGCATGGCATGCTCCCTGTTGATTTGATGGGCCGACAGAGGAAGAAGGCAGCGGCAGTACAGAAGAGTTGGTTTCAAAGCACCACTCGCGCCTTCGTTTCGTGGAGAAAGTTGCCAGGCAAGCTCGTGATTCGAGAGCCGAGACCCAGAAGCGAATGTATGATAAGAAGGCCAAACACCTACCCTTGCTTTCAGGAGAGAGAGTACTGGTACGACTTCGAGGTTTGAAGGGTCGGTCGAAGATACAAGACCGTTGGGAGTCGATTCCCTATGTCATCGTCCGACAACCGAACCCCGACATACACCTGTGTACGAGGTTGAACAGGAAGGGACGAAGAAGAAGAAGACTCTTCATCGGAATGCCCTCACCGTGTGCCGGCTCAGATCAGATCCAGTACCACAAGACGCCCCTCAACCAAATGTCAGTCCCACTCCAGATAATTTGAATCCTCCAAGTACGAGTAAACTCAACCCAAATGCACCAGCTTTCCATACCACGGGTTGGCTAATCACAACGACTGTTCCCCAACCAAGAGCATGCAGGAAGCTGCCTTTAGTCCCAGCACCAGCAAAACCGGTTGACGAGCCACCCAAGTGCATCCACCCTCCCCGCCGACAGCTTCCAACACCACCTATTGCGCATGACCCAGTTGCAAACCAACGGGAACACGCCTGTCCTGCTAGTTAACAAGTTGAACCTGAGGTACCGGAAGACCAGATTCCCCGATTCCAGTGACACCATCCAGGCTACGTCTCCGGCGGTCCACAAGGGTAACCCTAGGGAAACCACCTGAAAGGTATTCTGTACAATGACATTCTAGGCCCAATTTCGTTTTTGTTAATCATCAATTTGTTTTACTTATTGACGAGGACGTCAATGGACAAGCGCTGGAGAGTGTAAACAGTGCCCCATTAAATTGTTACAAGAGCAGATCTTTTGACACCACCCCACCCCCTTTTTTTAAAACTGTATTTTGTATAACAGTTCCATTGACAGGTCCGGTAAAGCCTAATCCTAAGAATTCGCAATAACTTATCACCCCTCCCAGAAAGTGGACTAGCCCTTGAGCCACGAAGGTGTGGTGGTCGGTTTGGTGTTGCCCAGCATTCTTCAGTGCTGTTACAACATCAATTCTGACCACAACTCTTTCGTGTCTCCTTCATTTCAGCTGGCAATCTTGAGCTCAACCAAAAACACCCCCGTTTACATATATTCAAAAATAATTTTCTTTTTTGAGCCGACAATTTCAATCTTTGATGATCGTAAACTACATGCGGCAAAAGATGTGCAACAGGCACGGCGGCCGACGTACAGTGTACATGATACAGTATGTGTGTACGTGCACAGTTCATTCGCATCGAGCGCTAGCGATAGTCGAAACGTCATCTATCAAAAGTAGAGCTTGCAGACTTTTTGTTTAGAGTGCCCAAGTTCGAAGCATTCATTTTCACATGAATCCACACTTGGGTCATCCATTCTAAATTGGATTAGGAATATGCCAGCAGAGAAATTTATTCAGGTTACGAAATTTTAATATTTTGTTATCGTTTTGGGAGATAATTATGCATGTATTATATATTGTAAAAAAAACATTTTAGTTACCCGATTCACATTCGGGTTCGTTGTAGACTTAAGATTGGACAGAAAGATTTATACACAAAAAACAAAATTTCGCCCGTGTTATAAGAATAGGCGTTTTAGTCGTGTTGTGCCCGGAAGCTCACATTTGACATTTGCCGCGAGACTTACATAGTCTATAGACTTTTGAAACGCATGGGGCAGCAGACATACCTATCATTTCCCACTGTTTACGTCATTTTGAGCTAAAGTGCGCATGCTCAACATGACACAAACAATGGAAACTCTATGGGAATGACTGGTATGTCTGCTGCCCCCACTTTCAAATGGAGTCGATTTTTTTGTTTGATTTAAGCAGGGTTTTTGAGTTATCCAAGTTTGCCTTATCGAGATTTGACTGTAATTTGTTTAAAACTAACATATCAATTGTCACTAAATACAGTATTGATATGTAAGGGGGTTAGCAAAAACCGGTAACCACTTTTATGCTTTTGCCATTTTTCATGAAATATAATTTTTGCACAAATTACCAAAGCGCCACCGTACAGCTTCAACCTCCCTGCTCAACAGTGCCTTGCCAGAAGATACACATCGAAATTACTCAACTACAAGGTGTAGTGGCTCCACGAGTGATGCCTTAATCACGGAGAATCAGCCTGCAGTCGACAAGAAACAACCTTCCCGTATGTTCTATGTACATGTTATTCAAGCAAAACACAAATAAAAGAACAGTTGAAATAATAAACACAAATGTAATTTTCCCGAAACCCTCGCCCCACACTCTGTTTGGCAATTACTTGCTATTTCAAATGTGTACTGGTCTGTAAAAGAATCAGAGTAAAATCATATTGTGGTATCCAATTTGTGACGTATCCAGCGTTATGCGTGAAACCACAGGATATGTCTTATGTTTACCAGTGTCCAATATCTAGGAAATTGGCTCTGAATAATTAATAGCCATTTTCCAAGGTACTGGGTGGATTGCAATAAATTATACAGTCTGAGATTGGTCTAAAGGCAAAGCCGGCTAATGCGGTGTCGTCTAATAACACAATCTTTAACTAAGGCGCGAGGTCAAAATTGAAACGGTTTGTATACCGGGAACCGGTTCGAGTTAATCCCTCTTTTATCGTTTCCCGGTTGACTGAAAACCGTGTGCCGGTTTGAAGGGAACCGTTTCCGACTTGCTGGGTTGGTGATGACTGACAGATTTACAACTAGCCGCCGAACAAAAGGCTGCTACTGGCCGACGACTGCAGTCAGGCGCACCCCGGGGCATAAATGGGATGTGGTTAACACTTGGCAGCGATTATTAACAACTGCTCTCGACCACACACAAAGGGCATTGCTGGCTTCCAAGAAGTCAAATAAACCTGGAGTATTAGTCTATGGCTTTGTTTTTCGTTTGAGCTTTCTTTTAATTTTTTTAAAAACTTGATTTTTTTTTTAAGGTACCCGATTTTCGAGTTTTATTAAGTCTTGTTTAGTTTGTCGAAAATGTATGTATAATTAAGAAGATCTCGGAGAGATTTTCAAAATCTTTATTTTTAAACCAGTTTCAATGACATTACAAAATACTTATTTTGACTTAACTTTGATGTAAAATTGCATTTTTTAAAAGCTCCGAACACACTAAAAAGAATCCACACAATATCTTCAATTTACTGGACTGTTCTTTAATAAGACGCACAGGCATTGATTTTAGCCAAAAGAAAACCATCAATCTTCCCATGAAGACCCACTTCCACTGCGGTCCCGCGCGTCATCCACGTACAGATATGACAAGCTTGGGTGTCGCCATTTTGTTTTTCCAAGAACGGGGCTTTTGACGATGTGTCGATCTGAGAGGGAACAAGTTTCACAAGTCGTCTGTATACAACCACCATATAGACTTGATGCCTCTTATTCGTGACGTTTGCGGGAAGGGCAAAAGGAACTCGGTGCAAAGACATTTCATGTCGACACT
Source organism: Henricia sp. BOLD:AAB3569 (assembly GCA_037783545.1). Classification (NCBI taxonomy): domain Eukaryota; kingdom Metazoa; phylum Echinodermata; class Asteroidea; order Spinulosida; family Echinasteridae; genus Henricia; species Henricia sp. BOLD:AAB3569. The sequence continues at coordinate 709,072 of JBBELK010000008.1, forward strand.
GCACCAACAAGCCCGTAAAATCACGGCGTCTCATGACATTTCTGCGTCAGTTCTGCGACGGATACGCATTCACGCCACAGCTATCAGACCAGCATCAAGGCCATTACAGAACCTGGCTGGAACTGGCTACTTTGGCTTCTGCAAGGAAATTCAAGAAAGTCTATCTAGATGAGGGTCTTGCTTCAAAACTGGCAGGGGATGATCTCCGGTGCAAGCACGGGTGCAGAAAAGTCTTCCAAAGCAAAGCAGACAAGGATCGGCACGACAGGTTTCTTTACTAGTATCTTGATGTGCAAGATCCACAAATAAACCAAACAGCCATTTTCAGGGCCACACATTATTCAAAAAAGAGATTGATGGTGAATGCCGTGATAAAAATGAGAAAATATCAATAAAAATTAAACAGTAGCTATACGGAAGTCTCTCTGCGCCATTAGCATCTTTTTTGATGGATACCGGCGCAATAGAAATTTGCATTATTATTATTTTGTTTTAAATTTAATTTAATAAATAAAAACACCACAACCACAACAATAGCCTAACACCAGATAAACGGCCAATAACATTTATATTTTTAAAAAGACGCTCTATTTAAAAGAAATCGATATTTCAAAACAAAACTAAAAACAAACTAGAAATGTGTTCGTTGAAAACGAACACATGGCTGTTCCCCTCCTTTTTATAAACATATGTGGTGTTCGGGATGACCTTTGTTAGTGATTGTATATGAAGAAATCACGATCGTATGTCAAACGGTTGAGTTTTTATCGATTTTTAAATATTGAATATTATTACATGCCACTTTAATCTGACATGTAGGGAAGGTCAAAGGTGTTGCTATATGTTTGGATACCCCACCCTAGTCGAAGTGTAACACAGTTGACCCCATCGTGATATATTGTACCCCTTTCAAATGGCAAGGCAAAATCTGTTTGACCAATAGGAAACGAGGTCAAAGGTCAAGCCATGTGCGCATCTTAAAGACATTTTTTAGTGATCGTATATGCAGAAGGAATCAAATTTGTAGGTCAAACGGTAGATTTTTTATTGATTTTTGAATATTTAATTACGTAATCATCTTGTCGCTAGAGGGCGCTATTTCCTACGATGACGTCATCACTTATATTTTTGGAAAGCTTAAGGGCCTCTGGTAATAACACCATTGACCCTATCTCAATACCTCCTTTCACTTTCAAACTAAGGGCCACTTCCGGTTTCGACCGGAAGTGAGCAAGGTCAAAGGTCACGGCCATATTTTTTGGATACACCACCCTAGGTCCAAGTGTAATACAGTTGACCACATCCAGATATCTTGTACCACTTTCAAATGGCAAGGCAAAATCTGTTAGACCAATAGGAAACGAGGTCAAAGGTCAAGCCCTGTGCGCATCTTAAAGACATTTGTTAGTGATCGTATATGCCACAGGAATCAAGATCGTAGGTCAAACAGTTGATTTTTTATTGATTTTTGAATATTTAATTACGTAATCATCTTGTCGGTAGAGGGCGCTATTTCGTACGATGACGTCATCACTTATATTTTTGGAAAGCTTAAGGGCCTCTGGTAATAACACCATTGACCCCATCTCAATACCTCCTTTCACTTTCAAACTAAGGGCCACTTCCGGTTTCGACCGGAAGTGAGCAAGGTCAAAGGTCACAAAAATATTTTTTAGATACCCCACCCTAGTCGAAGTGTAACACAAGTGACTTTGTCCAAATATCTTGCACCACTTTCAAATGGCAAGGCAAAATCTGTTAGACCAATAGGAAACGAGGTCAAAGGTCAAGGGGTGTGCGCATCTCAAAGACCTTTGTTAGTCATCGTATATGCCGAAGGAATCAAGATCGTAGGTCAAACGGTTGATTTTTTATTGATTTTTGAATATTTAATTTATTAAACTTCATGCCCCTTTAATCTGACACGTGATGACGTCATCATGACGTAATTAGTACTGTGCACTACTTCACATAGTGACCAATGTCCATGTGAAGTTTGAAGTCAATCATCAATGTGCAAGTGCCCGAAATAGCGTCTGAAAAAAATGGAAGAAGGAAAAGAATAAAAAACTAGAAATGTGTTCGTTGAAAACGAACACATGGCTGTTCCCCTCCTTTTTATAAACATATGTGGTGTTCGGGATGACCTTTGTTAGTGATTGTATATGAATAAATCACGATCGTATGTCAAACGGTTGAGTTTTTATCGATTTTTAAATATTGAATATTATTACATGCCACTTTAATCTGACATGTGGGGAAGGTCAAAGGTGTTGCTATATGTTTGGATACCCCACCCTAGTCGAAGTGTAACACAGTTGACCCCATCGTGATATATTGTACCCCTTTCAAATGGCAAGGCCAAATCTGTTTGACCAATAGGAAACGAGGTCAAAGGTCAAGCCATGTGCGCATCTTAAAGACATTTGTTAGTGATCGTATATGCAGAAGGAATCAAATTTGTAGGTCAAACGGTAGATTTTTTATTGATTTTTGAATATTTAATTACGTAATCATCTTGTCGCTAGAGGGCGCTATTTCCTACGATGACGTCATCACTTATATTTTTGGAAAGCTTAAGGGCCTCTGGTAATAACACCATTGACCCTATCTCAATACCTCCTTTCACTTTCAAACTAAGGGCCACTTCCGGTTTCGACCGGAAGTGAGCAAGGTCAAAGGTCACGGCCATATTTTTTGGATACACCACCCTAGGTCCAAGTGTAATACAGTTGACCACATCCAGATATCTTGTACCACTTTCAAATGGCAAGGCAAAATCTGTTAGACCAATAGGAAACGAGGTCAAAGGTCAAGCCCTGTGCGCATCTTAAAGACATTTGTTAGTGATCGTATATGCCACAGGAATCAAGATCGTAGGTCAAACAGTTGATTTTTTATTGATTTTTGAATATTTAATTACGTAATCATCTTGTCGGTAGAGGGCGCTATTTCGTACGATGACGTCATCACTTATATTTTTGGAAAGCTTAAGGGCCTCTGGTAATAACACCATTGACCAAATCTCAATACCTCCTTTCACTTTCAAACTAAGGGCCACTTCCGGTTTCGACCGGAAGTGAGCAAGGTCAAAGGTCACAATTTTTTTTTTTAGATACCCCACCCTAGTCGAAGTGTAACACAAGTGACTTTGTCCAAATATCTTGCACCACTTTCAAATGGCAAGGCAAAATCTGTTTGACCAATAGGAAACGAGGTCAAAGGTCAAGGCGTGTGCGCATCTTAAAGACTTTTGTTAGTCATCGTATATGGCGAAGGAATCAAGATCGTAGGTCAAACGGTTGAATTTTTATTGATTTTTGAATATTTAATTTATTAAACTTCATACCCCTTTAATCTGACACGTGATGACGTCATGATTACGTCATTAGTACTATGCACTAATTCACATAGTGACCAATGTCCATGTAAAGTTTGAAGTCAATCATCAATGTGCAAGTGTCCGAAATAGCGTCTGAAAAAAGTGGAAGAAGTAAAAGAATAAAAAAAAAAAAAAACTAGACCTGTGTTCGTTCTTGACAACGAACACATGGCTGTTCCCCTCCTTTTTATAAACATATGTGGTGTTCGGGATGACCTTTGTTAGTGATTGTATATGAAGAAATCACGATCGTATGTCAAACGGTTGAGTTTTTATCGATTTTTGAATATTTAATTACGTAATCATCTTGTCGCTAGAGGGCGCTATTTCGTACGATGACGTCATCACTTATATTTTTGGAAAGCTTAAGGGCCTCTGGTAATAACACCATTGACCCTATCTCAATACCTCCTTTCACTTTCAAACTAAGGGCCACTTCCGGTTTCGAACGGAAGTGAGCAAGGTCAAAGGTCACCAACATATTTTTTGGATACACCACCCTAGGTCCAAGTGTAATACAGTTGACCACATCCAGATATCTTGTACCACTTTCAAATGGAAAGGCAAAATCTGTTAGACCAATAGGAAACGAGGTCAAAGGTCAAGCCCTGTGCGCATCTTAAAGACATTTGTTAGTGATCGTATATGCCACAGGAATCAAGATCGTAGGTCAAACAGTTGATTTTTTATTGATTTTTGAATATTTAATTACGTAATCATCTTGTCGGTAGAGGGCGATATTTCGTACGATGACGTCATCACTTATATTTTTGGAAAGCTTAAAGGCCTCTGGTAATAACACCATTGACCCCATCTCAATACCTCCTTTCACTTTCAAACTAAGGGCCACTTCCTGTTTCGACCGGAAGTGAGCAAGGTCAAAGGTCACAAAAATATTTTTTAGATACCCCACCCTAGTCGAAGTGTAACACAAGTGACTTTGTCCAAATATCTTGCACCACTTTCAAATGGCAAGGCAAAATCTGTTTGACCAATAGGAAACGAGGTCAAAGGTCAAGGCGTGTGCGCATCTTAAAGACTGTTGTTAGTCATCGTATATGGCGAAGGAATCAAGATCGTAGGTCAAACGGTTGAATTTTTATTGATTTTTGAATATTTAATTTATTAAACTTCATACCCCTTTAATCTGACACGTGATGACGTCATGATTACGTCATTAGTACTATGCACTAATTCACATAGTGACCAATGTCCATGTGAAGTTTGAAGTCAATCATCAATGTGCAAGTGTCCGAAATAGCGTCTGAAAAAAGTGGAAGAAGTAAAAGAATAAAAAAAAAAAAATCTTAACGAAAACAAAGGCTGTTCCGACCGTATCGGAACAGCCAAAAAATAAAAAAAAAAATAAAAAAAAACTAGAAATGTGTTCGTTGAAAACGAACACATGGCTGTTCCCCTCCTTTTTATAAACATATGTGGTGTTCGGGATGACCTTTGTTAGTGATTGTTTATGAAGAAATCACGATCGTAGGTCAAACGGTTGAGTTTTTATCTATTTTTAAATATTGAATATTATTACATGCCCCTTTAATCTGACATGTAGGGAAAGTCAAAGGTGTTGCTATATGTTTGGATACCCCACCCTAGTCGAAGTGTAACACAGTTGACCCCATCGTGGTATATTGTACCCCTTTCAAATGGCAAGGCAAAATCTGTTAGACCAATAGGAAACGAGGTCAAAGGTCAAGGGGTGTGCGCATCTCAAAGACCTTTGTTAGTCATCGTATATGCCGAAGGAATCAAGATCGTAGGTCAAACGGTTGATTTTTTATTGATTTTCCAATATTTCATTACGTAATCATCTTGTCGCTAGAGGGCGCTATTTCGTACGATGACGTCATCACTTATATTTTTGGAAAGCTTAAGGGCCTCTGATAATAACACCATTGAGCCCATCTCAATACCTCCTACCACTTTCAAACTAAGGGCCACTTCCGGTTTCGACCGGAAGTGAGCAAGGTCAAAGGTCACAAAAATATTTTTTAGATACCCCACCCTAGTCGAAGTGTAACACAAGTGACTTTGTCCAAATATCTTGCACCACTTTCAAATGGCAAGGCAAAATCTGTTTGACCAATAGGAAACGAGGTCAAAGGTCAAGGGGTGTGCGCATCTCAAAGACCTTTGTTAGTCATCGTATATGCCGAAGGAATCAAGATCGTAGGTCAAACAGTTGATTTTTTATTGATTTTTGAATATTTAATTTATTAAACTTCATACCCCTTTAATCTGACACGTGATGACGTCATCATGACGTCATTAGTACTGTGCACAACTTCACATAGTGACCAATGTCCATGTGAAGTTTGAAGTCAATCATCAATGTGCAAGTGTCCGAAATAGCGTCTGAAAAAAATGGAAGAAGGAAAAGAATAAAAAAAAAAAAAAAAATCTTAACGAAAACAAAGGCTGTTCCCAACCGTATGGGAACAGCCAAAAAAATCTTAACGAAAACAAAGGCTGTTCCAACTCGAGTCGGAACAGCCAAAAAAGACGCACTAAAAGAAATCTATATTTTATAGCCCTCTAGTATACAGTGACTGAAAACCGATGCCATACTGTGAGATACAATGTATCATTTTGATGATACAATGTATCATTTGAAATTTTTTTATTAATATTTTAAATGTAAACTCAATGCAATTTTGCCTTTGGCAACCAAGTTGAAGTTTAATAAACCATGAATAATAATAATAAATAATCATTTTGATGATATAATGTATCACTTTTGAAGTAGTGCTATTGATCGTTTTTTTAGTGCGTCTTTTTAAACCTCGAAACCTTGGAAATCAAGAATACAAAATAAAAGTTTGACGCGGCAGGATTAATGCCCAAGTTTCATCAAAGTTATCCAGAAAGGTATAATTTTCCACTGAAAAACAAATATATTTGTTTCATTCGGACTTTTGTCCAACTGTGGCAAGCGTCAAAACCCATTGTACGAAAATCAACATGACACGTTTCGCGTCGAATATTCTGTGACGTACAATTTGCGTTCGCGATCGCTTTCGTATGAAATATGAACCATCTGCAGGATAAAACGATTGTCATAAATATATAGGCAATATAATGCATGCTGAGGTCATCATTTGATGCAAAAATATTTGATGCAAAAAGAAACAAGAAGCAACTATGGGACAAAAGTAAGACAAGAAACGAAACCATTTGACAAAGAGACAGGAAAAAAGCAGAATGAGCGGCCGGCAGTGGTGTTATTCCATCATCTGAAAGAAAATGGAAAACAGAGAACTATTAAATCTCGGTTTAAGTTTTTTTTTAGTTTGAAAGACACGATAAAGATATGCATGTTTGCAGGAACAAATTACAGTTGTACCGCTTTTTAATACAAACATTTTCCCTGGGAAATAAACACCCTTGTTCGGGTGGTTACGAGATAAACAGTGGCAGCGAGACAGCCAGGAGTATTCACACAATGGCCCGTAATCCGATAAGCTCTCTATTGTTCAGCGAACGTGGGCCGGGTTGAACATTGCCAATTATCTATCGGCTGGCCAGACAAGTTGAACCGTTTGCCTATTCACTGAAAACCGTGCCACGGTGTATCGTTTATGTACCGGTTCCCGGTATACAAACCGTTTCAATTTTGACCTCGCGCCTAAGACCAGTCTCAAAATTTAAGCCTGATATGACGGCACTGCTTCTTGCATGTCTTGTAATTTTTGGAGTAAGGCGAAGAACATTGCGAAGGAAACATTTTATTGTTTATTTTTCCGTATTTAATGCAAGGACATGGACCATCTCGAACGCCCCCAATAGCGCATATCACGCCGATGTAACACGTGGGAACTATACGGCCCGCAGGGAACCGTTCATTGCTGCAGACAGACCGCTGTGAATGCCGTTCGTTCCCTGACAAAACCACCCGTTTAAAATAATAATTAATATACGTCGGTCACCCCAACTTGTTTAGAGATGACATTCGATATTCCGCCCTCTTGTGGTCATCTTATTGTACTGCAGTGACGTCATACAATGAGATGACCACAAGAGGGCGGAATACCCTAAACACGTGGGAAATGTCGCTCTTCTCCCGAGTTTGCTCGAAAATGTGAAGAAAAATCACGTTGGACTAGTTTTTTTCCTGTTTAGAAGAATCATCGGGGAAAACGGACCATGGTACTAAATTCTGGAGATTCCAGGGACTTCCATGGTAAGTTTTTCAATGTTTAATTTTGATTGTAAAATGAAAATTCAGTTTGGAGTACGGCGGCCATTTTGGTCGTGCAGGAAAATTCAACATGGCGAATGGGGGTAAATTGCCAAAGGGCTAATAGTGTAACATAGAAAATGATAACGTCCAAATAAAAACGTCAGAAAAACACTTTTAGCCTTCTAAAACTAAGCTAGGCCTATCCCCCATATATGCCATAGGCCTAGCTGATTTCGTTTTTTACCAATATTGGCGGCGCCTGATGATGTTTATAAAGCGCGGACAGAAACTTTTTGGGCTAGCGCAATAATCCGCTGCCCAATCGTAATACCAAAGTTCTTGAGACACTCACCTTGCGTGTATCTACGGAATTCCGATACTATTTCTCCATTAAATTCTCTGGAGAATTTAGTGTCCGCTCTTAAACTTCAGGCGCCCCCATATTGGTAAAAAACGAAATCAGCTATGGGGGATATAGGTATCCCTCATAGTTGTAGGGGTAGCCCCGTGAACAGGGCGTCGTATCCTATACCTCCGCCCTGTTGCCTGACTAAGTTCAAATCTGTGGCAAACTCACGCAAATGAAATTTGTCACTTGGCTCTGATATTTGCTCAATAGCTGCACCCACCCAAGCGTGTAAATATTTCGAAGAATACGCATCGATCCGATGTCTAGTTTCGGTGAAATCGTGGGGCAAACTATAGACCCTCCGTGCGATAAAATACAGACTGTTTGCCCAAAAATCAATATGCGCATGCGCGAGAGTGGAGAGGTCAACACAATCTAGACTGGTTTGCTGTCCTCATATTTACTTCCCTTCATCTTATACAACGAAGGGAAGTAAATATTAGGATGTGGAACGTACCTGTCTAGATTGTGTTGACCTCTCCGCTCTCGTGCATGCGCATATTTGATTTTTGGGCAAACGGTATGTATTTTTATCGCACGGAGGGTCTCAAGTTTGCCCCACGATTTCACCAAAACTAGACATCGGATCGATGCGTACTCTTCGGAATATTTACACGCTTGGGTGAGTGCAGCTATTATCAGAGCAAATATCAGAGCCAATTAAAGGGACAAATTTTATTTGCGTGAGTTTGCCACAGATTTGGGCTTATAGTCAGGCAACAGGGCGGAGGATACGACACCCTGTTCACGGGGCTATGCTAGGGGTAGCCTAGGCCTATAGCTGATTATTTTTAGGCCCAAACACTATGAACATCTAACAATGGAAATTGGGCACACACCATTGTTACTAACAATGGGGTTACAATGAACATGTACATGTTTTTGCTCATAGTGAAAGCCTACGTAAACATGGTGTACAGGGCTTCGTATAAGCCCATGGCGCCGTTTCCAACCCCAAATCTGGGACAAACTCAAGCAAATAAAATTTGTCCCATGGCTCTGATATTTGCTCACTTAGGCCTATAGCCCGTTAGGGGGGAGGGGGGGGGGGGGGGTGTGAGGGGCTCATGGAATACTATACGAGTATACAGAACTTGAAATTTCCCGCACTTTTTGCTGATTTTTGCCGAACGATGCGTTCCAAAAACTGCCCAAAAAAACCCCAACCAAACAGACTTCCAACCTAGCCGAAAATGCACTTCCTGCCTTCTAGAATTCCCAAAGATCATTCTACCCCCGGTAGTTCCTTCCTCGGGTACTTACGATCACTGCTTGAGACGGCCGTGAATGCTGTAAAAAGTTGGAGAAAACAACACTCACTCTGTGACGGCTCACTCCGTGTGAGCCCTTATTATGCTGGTGGAATAACTTTGACGTCCAGAAAACTGAAAAACGAAACTATCTCGCCAGATCTCCGAGTTCGCCAGCTTCCCCAAGTATACTTTACGTTTCAGATCCGACTCAAATAAACACTTTCACTGTGCCACTTTATTTTAAAAATTTGCAATGCTGGCAATATTTCAGGAAAATAAACAACCTTCTGCGAGTGATCTCTCTTTTCCTTTAACAAAGTCCAATTACATGTAAGTAACAACAACATAGTTCTAGTACCGTATCTGGTAATTACTGTACAGCTTTTGTTTGTGGCATCAGTTCAGTAAATATTTGAATAAAAATGAAATTGACTAATAGTTTTTTATAATTTTCAACTTGTCTACTTTTAAATTTTTCAGGTGATAAAGACAAATGCGTGGTGGCAAAAATGGGGAAGAAAGGAAACAAATGTACATTTAACAAGGGGAATAAATGTGTGTACAATGTACAAATTGGGAAATGATAGTAACAGTAGCATGGTGTAATAACGGTACAATAACATGTACATGTATGTTCAGCATGATATTTACATCGTAATCTTGCCTACCATAATCGAGAAATTTCACTGCTGAATGTGTGGATTTCAGTTCTCCTTGTTTTCACGACCCCAATACGAGGGCAAACTTAGAGTGCGCTATGGACATGATAAAAGTGCTGAAAAGGAGGACACATATGACACATGTTCGAGAGATTTGCTATGAAAAATCAGCAAGTACATGTAACTCTTTCTAAGACAAATCTTAATGATTTATAAAATCGACCCCACTGAACATACATGTTTTTTTTGGTGGTGGTGTGTGTGGGGGGGGGGGGGGGGGGTTTGAAACAAAGTCGACAAATATGCATACATATACGTGTATAGCTTTTTTTAAATTTTTCAGGTGATAGGCCTAAAGACAAATGCGAGGTGGCAAACATGGGGAAGAAAGGAAACAAAGGTACATTTAACAAGGGGAATAAATGTGTGTACAAATTGGGAAACGATAGTAACAGTAGAAGGATGTACATGTACATATGTATGTTCAGCGCGATATTTGCGTCTTAATCTTGCCTACCATAATCGAGGGATTGCACTGCTTGAATGTGTGGATTTCAGTTCTCCTTGTTTTCACGACCCCCATTACGAGTGCAAACGTAGAATGGACATGATTGGGGATTTTCAATAAATGGTTTAATCAACCCATAGTGCTGAAACAAAGTCCACAAATATGCATACATATGTACATGTGTATTATATCCTCTATTTTTAATTACTGAATTTGATTCACGGATCAAATTTTTTTTTTAAACTACACTCTACATATTTTCTAACATTGACATCTGACTTTTTCACCCTTTTTATTAGCAGTGTGTGGCCCAGATGTACCTGGATCAAAGAAAAAGAGGCTAGGTAAAACCAGTGATAAGATGGATTTTGTCATGTCCTCTAGAAAACAAATGCTTGAGGACATGGGACTTGACATCCATGATGTATTCTAGGCAACCGAGCTGTCGTCAACCACCAGACAACCATCCTCCCATGTCACTGAGCCTCCGTCAACCACAAGACAACCATCCACCCAGCCATCCACCCAGCCATCTACCCAGCCATCCAGCCAGCCAGCCATCCACCCAGCCATCCACACAGCCATCGACCCAGCCTTCCACCCAGCCTTCCACCCAGCCATCCACCCAGCCAGCCACCCAGCCATCCACCAAGCCATCCACCCAGCCATCCACCCAGCCATTCATCCACCCAGCCATCCACCCAGCCAGCCACCCAGCCATCCACCCAGCCATCCGCCCAGCCATCCACCCAGCCATCCACCAAGCCATCCACCAAGCCATCCACCCAGCCATCCACCAAGCCATCCACCAAGCCATCCACCCAGCCATCCACCCAGCCAGCCAGCCAGCCACCCATCCACCCAGCCATCCACCCAGCCATCCACCCAGCCATCCACCCAGCCATCCACCAAGCCATCCAGCCAGCCAGCCAGCCAGCCACCCATCCACCCAGCCATCCAGCCATCCACCCAGCCATCCACCCAGCCATCCTCACCTCCATCACTTTACCGGCCCTATGCATCAGCTTTTCATCATCATCCATCTACCACGACATTTTCCCAGTCATTCTTGCCTCCCCCTTATCCCTCCAATTCATCTTTTCATCCTGAATCACCCTCTCCAACCCTTCATCGCCCATTTTCATCCTCTCCACGATCATCCTCCCCAATGTCTATTGAAGAACCAACATTTGCTGAGCTCATCACTACTAGTAATAATCTTGTTAACAATGAAGATTACACACATTTTGGTGGTCAGGGACCAGCGTGCACAGATCCAAAATGTGCAGAGAATAGAAAAAGAATTGCAGAACTGGAGAAAGAGGTCCGGAATTTGTCAATGGAATTAGGTATGTTTATAGTGCATCTACATACAGTTTTTAAATATTGTAAGTTAAATGTTTGTCTGAACTTGTTAATTATGTTAATTAGACAAATGTGCAAACAACAAAAAACACTACGCAAATGAAGAGTCTCATCGCAAAAATGCAATAAACGCCATATCCCCCAAAAATTGAGATCAGATTATTGGCAAACTGCATTAGATGCCACAAAAACTGTTTTACTTTTTAAAATTGTACATTGACTGTAGTACTCGGTTGTTATAAAAAATTACGTTTTTCTAAAAATGGCAAAAAATATATACACTCGGCAAAAGAAGTTCTTGGACACTTGTAAAAGTTCAAATAATTTTAAAAAATAATTCATAAAAAGCACATTATTGTATATCAATATGACCACACAATAGTTCTCTACCAGCATGATATGGAGTTAACGCGTGAGCAATCATGCATGGCTGGTTACACGCATTAAACAATAGCAAGTACAGTAACAGAAAATTGCAAGAAATGGAGCATTCAGTTATTCAATTGTGAAACAGTTTATGTGGCATAATCCGATAGTTGGTGCAGTGACAAATCGCCTTCTCAGTGCAAGCATCCTAATCCTCCTGTCTTCTGCAGGGGTGGTGACCCTACGTCGACCAGTCCTAGGGCGGTCGCTAACATCATCAGTAGCCAAATAGCGCTGGTTCAAATTTGAAATTGTTGATGGTGCAACTTGAAAAAAAACGAGCCACTTGTCTAAATGACTGTCCAGAATGCAACATTCCTATTGCTCTTGCCCGCTCTTGGTTGGAAAGCTTCATCTTGAAAGTGTATGTCCAAATGATGCATCTCATGATGCATCTGTAAGCATTTAATTCCAATCATAAACACCTGTTGCAATTGTGGAATGTATGCCTGCAGGATGGACATGATTATTAGCATTTGAATGCTCCATTTCTTGCAATTTTCTGTTACTGTACTTGCTATTGTTTAATGCGTGTAACCAGCCATGCATGATTGCTCACGCGTTAACTCCATATCATGCTGGTAGCGAACTATTGTGTGGTCATATTGATATACAATAATGTGCTTTTTATGAATTATTTTTAAAAATTATTTGAACTTTTACAAGTGTCCAAGAACTTCTTTTGCCGAGTGTACATAGCGTTTTGCAATGAAACTCTTCGAATTGAAGTTGCTTTCAGTCAATTTTCATTCTTGTTAATACAAATCATACAATATTTACAGCTGAACTGAGAGGTGAACAAAAAGATGACGGGTACAGCCGCCCAAAACCGGGGATCATAAATAAAGATTTGGCGATGAAGTACAAGGTACGTCTGTGTATATGTACTTGTTTTGTTAATTATATCAGCCGTGCGCAGCACGCTGGTATATTGTGATCGTCCGATTTCTTTCTTTCTTTCTTTCTAAATTCTGGCGGTAGGTCGTGTTTCTATCGAGCTCCGGAAAACCGTAAGAAACCTTAGCATTTTATGCTACTTAGGTCACAATTTTTACATCTTTGTGACCGTTATAACATACAGGTTCTGCTAGACCATCCTCCATTTGTCAGGTTTAGTAATTTTAGTGTATTTTTAGGTTTAATTTTGTTAGTTTTCTGTTGGTTTTTTTGCTATGACTGACCACTGTGGTCAGTCAAGCAGAACCCACCATGCAGGGCCAGCCCGGCACTAGCGCGTCTGGCTCTGCTGGTTCCATTGTTCCCGGTGACGAGCCCTTTCAGGGCGTCACCAGGAACAATGGTGTGTTTTTCAAAGCGGCTGACAATGTCTCTGTTCAAGGGTACATGGACGCCATTGCAAATCAACTACCCCCACAATCTATCGTTTCGGCTTCAAGAATTTCTAATGGTCGCATTGCTTTTTACCTCAGCTCGAGACAGGCAGTCATCGAGGCGGTCCAAGATGGCCTATCCTACGATGGCTCCTATCTCGAGCTGACTCCTCTTGTCCGCCCCACAACCCGGTTAACTCTCTCCAATGTTTACCCTGAGATACCGAACGGAGTCATTGCCAGCCAGCTCTCATCGTTTTGTAAGGTGGTGTCTCAGATTCGGCCCATACCCCTCGGACTAAAAAACAAAAATCTGTCGCACATTATGAGTTTCCGGCGACAGGTTCAAGTCATTCTCAGTCCCAATATCATTCCCCCCGACCACATTAATTTTTCTCATTCTGGAACTAACTATCGCGTTTTTCTCTCCACCGAGTCCGTTCGGTGCTTCTCCTGCCGGGAGTTTGGTCACGTTAGTAAAAACTGTAAAAAAAAACTCTCCTCCAACTCTGATAACCAACCCGACCCATCCACTGACAATCCACTCAATCCACCACCCACGTTCATGCACGGTAAAAACAAGAAATCGGATCCTAAACACCCTTCAAAACAATCAAAATCTTCCTTGACCGCCCCTCCCATTCCTGCCCCGCGCTCGACCGTGGCCGGTGGCGGCCCGTCCACGTCGGCTGGTTTTTCGGGCTCGGCCGGCGCGCCGAGCGTGGCCGGCACTCTGCAGCCGGCCAGTGCCGGTGGGCTTGCCGGGTCCGCGCCGCCGAATTCCACCGGGGCCGGGTCCGTCGCGGGCGCGTCTTGCGCGGATGCCACCCCTCCTCGACAGAAATCCACACACGTTCCTTGTTCTCCCCCCGCCCCTTCCAGAACCTTTTCTGAAGTCCTTAATACCAAAAGAAAACAACCTCCATCTACTTCTCCTCCGTCTCCCTTCAAATTGACCACACTTAAATCCTCTTCACCAGTTCGAAAAATAGCACGAAGTTCTCCTTCCGTGTCTCAGGCACTTGATATCCCAACACCAGTTCCACCCCCCTCCCCTTTTCCCCCTCCCGTGTCCACTCCCCTTGCCCCTCCCGTATCCACCCCTCTTTCCCCCAGCCCCACACCTCCTCCCCTCACCCCTATCTCTGTCCCCATACTACCCTCTTTTTCCTCCGCCCCTCCCACCCCTCAACCGGGCCCCAGTGCCCCTGCCCCTGATCCCAGTGCCACTGCCCCTCTTCCCAGCGGCCCACCCGTACCAAATCTTACTTCCTCCCTTCCTATGTCTCAAACGTCAGTTGTTTCTACTCCTGGCAGCGGAAGTACTGACACGGACTCGATGACCTGGGAGGATAGTCAGACATGTCAGACTGAAGAAGATCTCACGTCTGACATCCTCCCGGTTACACATGGCCCCCTGTCGTCGGAACAGCTCATAAAATTCTTATCCTCTGTGAAATCTCGCAAAAGACCAGCCCAGATTGCCAGAAAGTTTACTTCTGACATTCCTGGGCTGGCCCGACAACTAAAAACTTTACGTACTCACGCACCTCTGGGGAAAAACATGCTGCAGCGGATACATAAACTTTCTACCACGTTAGGTAGGTAAATAAATGTATTTATTTTTTCTTTTCTTATGAAGTTTCTGTATCTGCTTTTTGCCTGCGCGATGGCACTGTCTTTAATTACTTTAAATACAGGAGGCTGTGCCTCTCCCATTAAAAATGCTTCTCTTAAAGTCTATTTCGATAAGGTTGATTTCAACCCAGATATTATTTTTCTACAAGAAACTCATAATCTTAATGAAAAAGACTCTTGCTGGAACTTGTGGTCCCACACCCCGTTCTGCTCTCCTTCCCCCACTCCGGGGTCAGGAGTCACGACTCTTATCAATACTAAAAAAGTTGATGTAATTTCATACTCTCCTGTTTTTGCTGGACATGTTCATTATCTTCATATTAAATTCCACGGTACCAATTTTCACCTTTATAATACTTATGTTCCCCAAAATGACAAAATTGCCCTTAATGCTATACAGTCCATCGTGGACCACAGTTCCAGCATCGATGACAGTGTCATCGTTGCTGGTGATTTTAATTGTACTTTAAATCCCAGTCTCGATCGTCTGCGTACGTCCGTTGAACGCAGGCCCAAAGTTGCCATGGCTCTCAGAGGCGCTGTTGATGCATTGTCCCTCAGCGATGCCTGGCGCAGACTGAACCCCTCCAAAACTGAGTTTACCTGGCTTCGAAACAATCCTGCCCTTGTGCATGGTGTTTCGAAAGCCAGGCTGGACCGTTTTTACATTCCTTCCCAATTTATGTCCTCCGTCTATTCCTCTTCTATTATTCCCTGCTCTCTCTCTGACCACAGTGCTGTACAGATCACCCTTAGCTTTCCCACTACCTTCCAGAAGGGAAGTGCCTATTGGCATTTTAACAACTCCCTTCTGGAAGATGAAAATTATAAAGAAATTATTCGAACATTTTGGGATGATTGGACTAATAAAAAGTGGGACTTTCCGGATCTAGCCTCTTGGTGGGATTTCGGAAAGTCCCACATAAAATCTATTACTCAGATGTACAGCTCTAAAGTGGCCAGAGAGAAGAGACAAAACTTTCTTCAACTCAATCAAAGAATAAATGAACTTCAGTCTGTGCCAGACTTCACACCCGATATCAGAGAAGCTCTTAATGAACAAAAACATAATTTAAATTTTCTTCTCAGATCTGAAGCTAAAGGCGCTCTCGTCAGATCACGTTTCAAGTTCTCTTCCGAAATTGACACTTCTTCTACTTTCTTTTTTAATCTGGAGAAAAATAACTCCACCTCTAAACACATCTCTCGGGTCCGACTCTCCTCCGGGAGTGTTTCCGAGGACCCGAGAGAAATCAAATCTCAAATTCGTGATTTTTACAGTTCTCTTTATTCTCGCGCTCCTACTGACGAGGGCGCCGTTCACGAAATCTTAACTGGTTTAAATCGACTGGATCCTGCAGATTCAGAGGACCTCGACGGTCCTCTGACTCTGCAGGAACTTAACCTTGCCGTCAAGGAACTTGGCAAAAACAAAACTCCTGGCCTCGACGGCCTCACTTCGGAATTTTTTCAATGCTTTTGGCCCCTTCTTAAAGATGACTTTCTTTCAGTTCTCAATGACTCCTTTGTTTCCGGTTCTCTCCCTCATTCCCTTGGACGGGGCGTCATTACTCTTCTTCCCAAGAAGGGGGACTTGGCCGATCTGGCCAACTGGCGCCCCATCTCTCTTCTGAACACGGACTACAAAATTTTTGCCAAGTTGCTTGCCGGCAGGCTCAAGCAGTGCATCAACAGCGTCGTCGACCCGGACCAGAGTTACTGCGTTCCGGGTCGATCAATTTACGACAACCTAAATTTAATTCGAGACGTGCTTTTCTATTGTAATAGCAAAGATATTCCCTTAGCCGTGGTCAACCTTGATCTGAAGAAAGCTTTTGACAACGTTGACCACGGCTACCTGTTTTCTGTACTCAGAGCCATGGGCTTTGGGGACCCGTTCATCCGTCACATTAAACTTTTGTACAGCGGCGCCGAGAGTCTTGTAAAGGTTGGAGGCTCCCTGACCTCTCCCTTCTCTTTCGAGAAGGGAATAAGGCAGGGATGTCCGCTCTCGGGGCTGCTGTACTCAATTGCCATTGAGCCATTGCTCCACAATTTCCGCACAAAACTTTCGGATTTTTCCCTTCGCATTCCCGGTACAGACGCCCCTTTAGTCGTATCGGCGTACGCAGACGACGTGACTTTATTTATCACCAGCAATGCAGGCTTTGGCGCCGCTGAGAAGGCCTACGGCCTTTTCAGCGACGCCTCGGCAGCATGTTTGAACACCCAAAAGTCCCAGGGATTATGGGCCGGTTCTTGGACCGGACGAAATGACAAACCCTTGAATTTTTCCTGGAATAGTGAAGGCCTCGCTTTTCTCGGAGTTCATCTAGGCAACACCAATAACTACAATAATCAAAATTGGACCAAATGCAAACAAAAACTTAATAAAACTCTTTCTTCCTGGACTCGCCTTCTTGATACACTCTCTTCCAAAGGCAAAGTACTAATCGCCAATCAACTTGCAGCCTCTAAAATTTTTCATTGCCTTGCTGTCTTATCACCCCCCGAAACTGTCTTAGATGAACTCCAGAAAAGTCTGGTCAATTTCGTCTGGTCCAACAAGAGACACTACCTGAAATGTGAAATTTTTTATCAAAAACCTGACAATGGAGGAATGGGTCTAGCATGCCTCCAAGCACGCATCATGACCTTCCGAATCGGTACTGCGCAACGTTTCCTAAACCTTTCTCCCCATCCCGCGTTTTCTTTTATGTCTTACTTCTTGCGTCAGTACCGAAAACTAAATTATGATTTTCAGCTCTTTTACTCTCCTACTGACCCCAAATTCCACACCAGTCTCCCCGTTTTCTATAGCGACATTTTGCGTGCTTGGACGGCGTCCGGAGCTCGCATTGAAACGCGACCCGATCATATCAACCACGTCATTAACTTGCCTTTAAACTGCACCCTCTCTACCCAGGCAGCTGGTGATGGGGAAACGCCTCCTGTGCGGCTAAAAGCGTGCGGGGTAACACTCGTTCGCCACCTCCTCGACTCATCAACCGGACACTGGATGGACGGTCAAGTTCTTATTTCGTCTTTCTCTGGATTTCGGCCTCCGTCTCTTCGCCTCTTGAATCAAGACCTTCAAAATCTTCATTGTCATCTTCCTCAAGCTTTTCCTGCAGTCTTCTGTGCAGATGGTCTTCTTTTTTCCCGGGTCGACATCGGAGACATTTCTCATCACCCCGACTCCCCGGTTCGTTTCGTCCTGCCATCTGCACAGAAAGGACTCTCCGCACCATCCAAAACCATCTACGCCAACTTCGTTAAAACCGTGTTTCGTTCTCCATCATCGTTTTCTTCTCACTGGCACAAAATTGGCTTCATCGACTTCTCCACTTCTATCCAATGGACACAAATCTATCAACCTCCAACCTCCAAGAAAGAGAGTGATGTTCAATTTAAACTTCTCCATAATTTCCTGCCCTCACTCACAGTTCTTCATCATCTGAACCCGGACATTTCTTCAACCTGCGGATGGTGCGGAGAGAGAGGCACGATCGAACACCTCTTCATCCAGTGCCCGGCCATCCAATCCACCCTGGACCTCCTCGCTTCCCTCCTTGCCCGCTTGCTTCCGTCTGTTCACCTGGACTTCGATGTCTACTGGGCACTGATCCCGCATGCGAAAGGCCGCACAAAAGGAGCAGTCCGCCTCGCAAATTACCTCATCATCAGCTGCAAAAATATCCTCTATTTCCTTTATCGCACTTCCCACTTTGTTGATCCCAAAATTGTTTGGGTCCAAAGAATAAAAAGCAAAATCCTGATCGAATTTTCTTTCTTTAAATGTGTTAATAACCTAGATAATTTTCTCAGTAAATGGTCATTTAATGACACCTTTTTTACTTACAATAACAACACAATGACGTGGTTGATATAGCCGCCAGCCTTTTGTTTTGGGGTTTTCTTCTCCCCGGGGCAGTTGCTCGACTTTGTCGAGACATGGCGTATGCCTCTGCTCCGGGGAGGGGATGCTCCACTGTGGAGCCCCTCCCGGGTCCTTTTCCTGGGATGGACCTTTTTTCTGGGTTTCTTTCTCTCCGGAACAGCAGCTCGAGCATTCGAGACATGGCAATGGCCACTGTTTCTGGGGGGGGGGGGGGGGGGGGGGGAGTGCCCACCTTTGGGGTCCTCCTGGGATCATGCCCGGGAACGGACCTCCTTTTGTAAAAAGTTTTCTCTTTAAATTGATTGATTAGTTTTGTCTTTGTAGGGTTGGGGCTTTTGTTCCGGCGTCGGCTCGCTCGTCCTTGGATCGGCTGCTCGACTCGTCGAGACATTGCGTTATGCCTCCGATCCTTGGACGGGCTTGTCGGCGTCCACAGTTTGCTGGACCTCCGCCCCCCACCTTCCATTTGTTTTATTTATTTATAGTTGTTCAAATTATTTCTTCCCCACCCCCTCCCCGGTGGACGGCGGAGGGTAGCTGTGCTCCCCCAAAAAGCACAGCGCGGTGCATACCGCCCTCTACCGCCCACCTTTTTCCTGCCAGAGCCATCACGTGCGGATGCACTGCAACCGCACACAGTGGTTGATGGCACTGGCTTTCCCTGCCCCTCTCCTTTTTTTGGAATGGGCATTCTTTTCTCACCTCCCCTCCCCTTAATGATATTCATGTAATAATTAAACTAATTAACTTGTCTCTTGGTTTAATTCTCTGTATTGTTTTTCTTTATTTGCTGTCATAAAACTAAAGTTTTACTTTTCCTTAATTGCATTATCTGTGTAATTTATTTTCTTTTTAAGTTTGTAAATATTTGATTTTTGTTTCACAGAAAATGTAATAAAGTTGTCCTTGGAAAAGTCAAAAAAAAAAGTCTTTCTTTCTTTTTTTCTTTCTTTCTCGTGGCGGTCGTGTTTCTATCGAGCTCCGGAAAACGTAAGAAAATCTTAGCTTTTTAAAGCTTTCCGGTTACAAATTTTATATCATTGTGACCGGTTAGATATACAGATTCAACTAGACCATCCTCTATTTGTCAGGTTTTCTCATTTTGTAGTAATTTTAGTGTATATTTTGGTTCATTCCTTTGGGTTTTTGCTATGGCTGGCCGTTACGGTCAGTCAAGCGGAACCCGCCATGCAGGGTCAGCCCAGCACTAGCACGGCTGGCTCTGCTGGCTCCATTGTTCCTGGTGACGAGCCTTTTACCGGTGTTACCAGGAACAATGGCGTGTCTTTCAATGCGGCTGACAATGTCTCCATTCGGGAATACATGGACGCCATCTCCAAACAACTATCCGCACAAACAATTGTTTCCGCTTCACGGATTTCTAATGGCAGAATTGCTTTCTACCTCAGCTCGAGACAGGCGGTCATCGAGGCGGTCCAAGATGGACTGTCCTACGATGGCTCCTATCTCGAGCTGACCCCTCTAGTCCGACCCACAACTCGCCTCACCCTTTCGAACATATACCCCGAAATCCCGAATGGAGTCATTGCGGCCAACCTGTCTTCATTTTGTAAGATAGTGTCGCAGATCAGGCCTATCCCCCTGGGACTCAAACACAAAGACCTTTCCCATGTAATGAGCTTCCGACGACAGGTTCAAGTCCTCCTCAACCCGAATGTCAACCCTCCCAATTACATAAATTTTACGTATTCCAATACTAACTATCGAGTTTTCCTGTCTACTGAGTCGGTTCGGTGTTTCTCTTGCCAGGAGCTTGGCCACATTAGCAAAAACTGCAAGAAACAGAACCCCTCTAATCCCGACAATCAACCTGACCCCGTCAATGACAACCCTCTCAATCCACCACCCGTCTTCATGCACGGTAAAAACAAAAAATCCGATCCCAAACACCCTCCCAAAGTCTCAAAACCTAAACAGCCCAACCCTTTTGTGACCGCCCCTTCCAAACCCGTTCCTCCCAAACCAGCTCCCCGCTCGACCGTGCCTGCCGGCGGCCCGTCCTCTCACCCCGGTGGGAAAGGCAGGCCGTCCTCGGCCGGGGTCCCGGGTGCCGGTGCGCCGCCGGCCCCGATCCTTTCCGTCCCCGTGCCTGGTACGAGCGCGGCCAGCGGAAATACAACCCTCTCCCAAGAGAATGTGCATATTCTTGGCTCTCCTCCCCCTCCTTCGAGAACTTTCTCCGAAGTCATCACCAAACGGAAACAACCTCCCTTAAATTCTTCTCCATCTCCTTTCAAACTGACCACCCTCAAATTCTCATCCCCTGTTCACAAAATTGCCAAAACGACAGAAAGCCCAAAATGTGCACTTTCTCAAACCCAGGATGAAACCCAAGTCCCCCCACCATCTCCTTTTGCCCATCCCGTCCCCACCCCTTCCCCCACCCCTTCCCCCACCCCTTCCCTCTCCCCTTCCCTCTCCCCTGTCCCCATCCCCACACCTTCCCCCTCCCCCACACCTTCCCCCTCCCCCACACCTGCCCCCTCCCCCGTCGCCACCCCAACTCCTACACATGTCCCGCCCACCCCTGCCTCCGCCCCGCCCATTTCCGTGCCTTCCAGCCCTATTCCTGGCCGCTCTTCCCCCACTCCCCCCGCCCCCCTCACCCCAATGTCTTCCTCACAAACACTTTCAACTCCCGGCGATAGAAACACTGACACCGACTCCATGCAATGGGAGGATACTCAGACGGATGATGATCTGACGTCTGATATCCTCCCTGCATCCAAGTACCTTTTTTACTTTCTTCAATGGATGCTTTCTTACGTGTCTTTAAGGCCTGCGTCATGGCATTGTCGCTGCTCACACTTAACACGGGGGGATGTTCTTCCCCTATCAAAAATATCTCTGTTCAAATATTTACTAACAAGCGACACTACCTTAAAACACCTATGTTATATAGAAAACCTGACAATGGAGGACTTGGTCTGACATGCCTCCAAGCACGCATCATGACTTTCAGATTCAGTACTACTCAACGCTTTCTAAACCTCTCATCTCATCACGCCTTTTCCTTCATGGCTCACTTCCTACGACAATACCGAAAACTCAATTATGATTACGAACTTTTCCATTTTCAAACCGACCCCAAATATCATACCAGTCTTCCCGTGTTCTATGCCGACATTTTGTGTGCTTGGACGGCCTCCGGAGCGCGACTAGAAACACGTCCGGATGGTATCAGCCACGTCATAAATTTGCCAATTAATAGCGCCCGCGGTGACGATGCAGCTGTTGATGGGGAGGCGCCACCCGCGCGGCTCAAAGCGTGCGGGGTCTCGCTAGTCCGCCACGTCCTGCATCTTTCTACCGGACACTGGATAGACAATCAAACGCTCATCGCCTCTTTCTCTGGTTTACGTCCTCCATCTCTCCGTCCTCTACATCAAGACCTCCAGCATCTCCGTTCCTGTCTTCTTCAAACTTTTCCAGATATTTTCTGTACGGATGGACTCCGTCACGCCCAGGCTGAAATTGGAAACATCCCCAGACACCTGGTCTCCGCCGTAAATTTCAGCCTGTCATCCGTACAGAATGGACTCTCCGCACCATCTAAAATCGTCTACAACAACCTCGTCACCACACTGCACCCACCGGCTTCGCCATCTCCTTCCTACTGGCACAAACTGGGCTTTATCGACCCGTCCACTTACATTCAGTGGAGTGAAATCTTTCGGTTGCCAACGTCAAAAAAGGAAGGAGATGTGCAGTTCAGACTTCTTCACAATTTTCTTCCATCTCTGACAGTCCTTCATCAAATCTACCCGGATATCGCCTCAACCTGCGGATGGTGCGGAGAGCGAGGAACCATCGAACATCTCTTTATCCAATGTCCGGCCATCCAACCAACTTTACGTCTTCTCGCTACTCTTCTCAATCGTCTTCTGCCGTCTCTTCACCTCACCTTCGACGTCTACTGGGCGCTGATCCCGCATGCAAAGAGCCGCGCTAAGGAAACAGTTCGTATTAACAATGAAATGACGTGGCTGATATAATCGCCACCTATATTGTTTTTCTTTTTGGGGTCTCTTCTCCCCGGGGCAGCTGCTCGAATCTGTCGAGACATGGCGTATGCCACTGCTCTGGGGAGAGGATGCCCCACTACGAACCTCCTCCCGGGTGCTGTCCGGGGATTGGCCCCTTTTGGAGGTGCTCTCTCTTTGGAGCAGCAGCTCGAGAAATCGAGACATGGCAATGGCCACTGCTCTGGGGAGGGGGTGCTTCCGCCCGGGGATCGTCTCGGGGCTGTGCCCGGGGGGGTGGTCCTTACTTTTTTCATGATTGTATTTCCTTGTTTTTCAAAACGGAAAGTACCGTTTCTGTTTATTTGATGATCCTTGTTTATTATTTCCTGTTTAACAAATACTTTTGTTCAAAGTACAATTTGTTTTTCCTTATTTGCATCCTTGTGTAATTATTTAAGTTAATTGTTTTTAGTTTGTAAATATTGTTCTTTTGTTTACTGAGGATGTAATAAAGTTTTTCTTGGAAAAGTAAAAAAAAAAAAAAAAGTATTTCTTTCTTTCTTTCTTTCTTTCTAAATTCTTTCTTTCTTCGGGCAAACGGTCACGTGACATCACATATCTGCTAATAACTGCCAAACGCCGTGGCCGATTTCAACCAGATTTGGACAGAGTCTTCCTTGACCGGAGTCCTATCTTGGGTGACCACCACGTGATGTCAATGGTCAACTACTGGTCACTACTGGTCATTTTCTTCAAAATTGTAAAATGCTTCTTCTTCCACAGTTTTGACCCAATTAATGTCAAATGTGGTCAGTAACATCTTTGGACCAAGCTACATATGGGTTGTTCACAGAATTTGGCCATCGGCTACCTAATGGTCAGTACGGGTCATTTTCTTTGGAATGACCCAAATGCTATATGTGCCAATATCCTTTGTCGTTTTCAGCCAAATTTGGACAGTATCTTCGTTGATCCGAGTCCCATCTTATACAAAATGCTTCTTAAGAGTTCTATAGGTCATTGGTCAGTCCAGTGGCCGAAATTTTCAACTTGGTCGTATGGCAACATGAAGGTCATTTTCGGGGTCAGCGAGGAAGCGCAATTTTTTTGAGGTGGTGGTCAGTGGTCAGCAGTGGCCGAAATTTTAAACTTCGTCCAAAATGGACTTTGGGTGGTATTTTTGGAATCTACGTTCAATGGCGAGCTCAAAAATACCAAACATCGACAAAACTGACCACTGGTCAGTTTTGGCCGAAATTGTAAACTTTGTCATGTAGACTAAAAAAGTTACATGCGAAGAACTTACACAAATCAGAATAACAAAAAATGCATTTTTTTTTTTCCAGTCACTATTGGAACTCGCTGTTTGTTTATTTCATCAATGACAAAATAAAATTCAAAAGTGCGATACCCTCACCTGGTTTTAGAAATCACTATCGGGTGATTCACGATTCATGTACATGTATCGCGCGCAAATTTACGTATGAATGCAGCGCATTCATGATCCTCAGCGATCGCTACACACAGTATAGTAATACAAGTCATGCACGTACGTGTTTGTACATGTAGGACCATGTACAACATACAGCGGTGGCCTAGATGGGTATATCCAATTGCTCAATTGCGATACCCCCTAGTCTTTCTCCTGGTCGTTTTTATGCTACGCGCTCACGCGCTGTATTGCTCAGATGGTGAATTGCATGTAGCCGGAACGTATACAAGAAGGAACTTAAGGAAGTGTTTAGAAAACGGCCACACTCGCGTCTAGCTACGCATACAGCTACAGAGGCATATCGGTACATTCTTGGCAATGCTGTACGTACGTATATGCTGGTCGATCGATCATGCGTTGCGTGCACAACAAATCCGGTGCGCGCGTTGTGACACTGGAGCAGTGCCAGTTCAAAAAAACTATATATGGATCAGCATCTTGATTTCCAGTGAAATGTTTCCCCAACATTCTACATTGTTCAAAGGTCAGAAAAACCTTTCATAAAAGCTATTTCAGGCTGATATCCGTGCTTCGTGAAGCACATGAGCTCTAGTTCAGCTGTATGTGGCTTGAATAAAAAAAATAGGCACAAGGCACACTGTACATGTCTAGTGCAAACCTACGTATATGGAGGCAGATACTCTTGGTGCAAGACGTATCTGCGTTTTTTTTTTGTCACTAACCACCGCGCACTATTAACCGATGATCACCGACAATCGTCAAGAGAGGGCACCATACACACTGCTGCTCGCAGAAACGTCTTGGCACATTTGTCGAATGTTATGTGACACTGTGTGACCTCTAACCTAAGCTTATACATATGCATTATAGAGGTCAACAGAGTTGGGTGCGACATGTTAACAGAGTACGTTTGGTGCAAAAGTGTACATAAGAGTAATTATAAGGAGCAATTTTTCAAGTGGATCAATTTGTTTACATCAGCTCAAAATAAAATTCATGCAAATCAAACTGAATGCATATTGCTACTGTAAATCATAGCTTTCATTTTAGCTTTCATCCGAACTGTGTAGTACATATACATGTAAATAGTTCTGTGGTGCAGGTACATCATAATAACAAAAAATAATGTTCAAATCTTATATACATTGTAGCACATTACACTTAATGCGCTTTACATTATCCCTGGTCACAGGGCTCGGTGATATTACTCCTTAATCCCAAGTCCAGTCCAACGTACGCGCAAAGGGACTAATCAAACACATCAGCTTTCACTACCCTCGCAGGGTACCCATTTCTTCCATGTAATGCATGTACATGTATGTTTTTCTCCTTCTAAATATGGTTGAGCTATCTGCTGGATGTGATGTCTACATTCATGCGGAAGAAGACAGGATGTTAATAGGTAAGGCAGATGGAAAACAACAAGTTCGGAAATTATTCAGCTTGTTGTTTCCATCTGCCTGCCTCTGCAATGGCACACTTTGCCAAGGACCTCACCAACTTGACCCCCGGATAGTTGATGCAATATTCGGTAAGTCTATAATTTCATTCTGTATCTGGTTCTATTTGTACAGCTATGTAATACAATTACATCCTGCCTGTGTACTCCGAAACGGAAGAATTTACTTTCTTTTTCAAATCGTGAAAAGCGGCATAATCATTTACTGACATTTTGCATATTTACTTGTATACATATGTAAGCCAGCCCACGGGGGGTTGGTTGAAATCCTGTAAAATATGAGCAAAGTGAATCAGTCAGTATTGCAGAAACACAGTGTGGACTTTATTGGACTGCTGCTCATCAAAGAATAACTTACAATGCAATCAAATCCTTGATGGCATTAACAAAATTATCTAACAAAATTCAACATGAATAATTAACCATCTATTTTACAATCACATATGATCCAAAAAAGGAAAATCTAACTCTTCATATGCGAGCACATTCTTCCTAAATGTCATAACAGACAAACATCTTTAAAAGGGACCCATAATTAAACACATAAGCTCTGGTTCTATAACATGAATTGTCTGTTTTCTCAAGTAAAGTTACTTTCCCAAATACAGACTGAAATAAACCTAATTAAATATGTACAAGAAAATAAGTGTTCTGGTCCCTATTTGTTTCCACTAGGTTCAGAAAAGCCATCTGCTCTTCTTATCACAACTTGCTCTGAAATCTCAAAGTAAACAAACAGCTGGAGGGCCCAGACCACCCTGGCCCTCTGTCCACATACCAGTACATACTGGACTCGTGAATACATAATGAGCTGAGGCTCATTTCCTAGAATGAATGACTCATCCACTACCAGGACCATTTCCTGCACACTGTATGGAAGTATGGTATTTAGCTAAGTTTTATAAGAATTTAGTCAAATCAAACTGAATGCATATTGCTACTGTAAATCATAGCTTTCATTTTAGCTTTCATCCGAACTGTGTAGTACATATACATGTAAATAGTTCTGTGGTGCAGGTACATCATAATAACAAAAAATAATGTTCAAATCTTATATACATTGTAGCACATTACACTTAATGCGCTTTACATTATCCCTGGTCACAGGGCTCGGTGATATTACTCCTTAATCCCAAGTCCAGTCCAACGTACGCGCAAAGGGACTAATCAAACACATCAGCTTTCACTACCCTCGCAGGGTACCCATTTCTTCCATGTAATGCATGTACATGTATGTTTTTCTCCTTCTAAAGATGGTTGAGCTATCTGCTGGATGTGATGTCTACATTCATGCGGAAGAAGACAGGATGTTAATAGGTAAGGCAGATGGAAAACAACAAGTTCGGAAATTATTCAGCTTGTTGTTTCCATCTGCCTGCCTCTGCAATGGCACACTTTGCCAAGGACCTCACCAACTTGACCCCCGGATAGTTGATGCAATATTCGGTAAGTCTATAATTTCATTCTGTATCTGGTTCTATTTGTACAGCTATGTAATACAATTACATCCTGCCTGTGTACTCCGAAACGGAAGAATTTACTTTCTTTTTCAAATCGTGAAAAGCGGCATAATCATTTACTGACATTTTGCATATTTACTTGTATACATATGTAAGCCAGCCCACGGGGGGTTGGTTGAAATCCTGTAAAATATGAGCAAAGTGAATCAGTCAGTATTGCAGAAACACAGTGTGGACTTTATTGGACTGCTGCTCATCAAAGAATAACTTACAATGCAATCAAATCCTTGATGGCATTAACAAAATTATCTAACAAAATTCAACATGAATAATTAACCATCTATTTTACAATCACATATGATCCAAAAAAGGAAAATCTAACTCTTCATATGCGAGCACATTCTTCCTAAATGTCATAACAGACAAACATCTTTAAAAGGGACCCATAATTAAACACATAAGCTCTGGTTCTATAACATGAATTGTCTGTTTTCTCAAGTAAAGTTACTTTCCCAAATACAGACTGAAATAAACCTAATTAAATATGTACAAGAAAATAAGTGTTCTGGTCCCTATTTGTTTCCACTAGGTTCAGAAAAGCCATCTGCTCTTCTTATCACAACTTGCTCTGAAATCTCAAAGTAAACAAACAGCTGGAGGGCCCAGACCACCCTGGCCCTCTGTCCACATACCAGTACATACTGGACTCGTGAATACATAATGAGCTGAGGCTCATTTCCTAGAATGAATGACTCATCCACTACCAGGACCATTTCCTGCACACTGTATGGAAGTATGGTATTTAGCTAAGTTTTATAAGAATTTAGTGTGTGGCTATAGAGAACAGTGACTTCACATTACCAAACTTTCAGAACAAGTGGAAGAGTTATTAAATTTTAGGAACACATTCTTGAAGATTATACTTCTAAATACTCTCATTGTTTGAGCAATTATTCCCAGGTAACTTCTTAAATGTATGTCAACAAAATCACAAACTCAATCGACAATCTGGCGTTTCCTCATGAAACTTAATAAACTCTAAGTCTAAAACAAATATTATATCTTTGCTCTTCCTATTTCAAGTAAAACAATTATATTGAGGAGTTTCAGAGAAACACAAATCAAAGCTGTACAATTCTTAACTTGTCAAACCTTCTAGCCTGTATATAATCAGAATGTTTGCAAATCACTTATATTTTCCCCTGCATAGGTATAATGGACTACCCTACATGTATGCACTGGCACAAAATAGCCTGCATACTAATGAGGGAGAACAAAGGCTCTAGTCACTGGTCAGACCACATGGTCCAGAGTGAGTCATTCTAGCCAAACTGTAAACATCCCACCCAGGGCTACATGGCATGTGTGTATGGCACTAGAGCAGTGACCACATATCAATTATCAACACAACCTGACCAGCCCATGTACACTCAGTACTGATACCACAATATCAATATTATCGATAGAGTTGTGCGATATCACTGCTGCCCATATGGATATGTACAATGCTATTACACTCAGCTATAAGTCTACAGGGTCTGCACATTGTGAATACATGTACTGATTATCAACTTGTGTATCTGAAAAGTTTCTCACAGTGGCTGAATCAAAGGACTAGGCATTTACAAATACATGGACTATTAGTCGGAATATGATCAATATGAAATCCAAACTTGTAAAATACAATTTCCACCGGTGTTCAATATCAAGCAGGTCAATGGAAGAATTTCAAATAAAAGTTGGGTTCTAATACTAGTCCGCCAGAACAATCCTAAAATAATAGAGCATCTAAATCATACATAAACACCATATATCTCAATCAAAATGATCACCAGTTAAGTATGTGAACTAAATTATGCAAGAAGATATAAAAAGTTTGAACATACCTGTAAAATATGAGCAAAGTGAATCAGTCAGTATTGCAGAAACACAGTGTGGACTTTATTGGACTGCTGCTCATCAAAGAATGACTTGAGAACAGCATGGTCCAGGTGTACAGGTATTTCTCACTGCCCCTCTGTGTGCCCTAGCCAATCAGTAACCATGGCGACCGGTTACAACCACCCAATCGGCTGTGAGAGCCATTCCTGCATGCTCATGTACATGCATAGTTTATAAGCACTATCCCATGCACAGTACAATGAAATGGAACATGTCATTTTTTTTGGGGGGGGGATTTCTTCTGCTTAATTGCTATGCTTCGGGAGGGGCCCTACATACTCCTCCGAAAAAGTAAATGTTGTCCCAACATTTCAAGGACAAAAAAAAATAATTTCACAACAGTACCAATCATGACATGTCTTCTCAAAATGTAGATCTAAGGGTTAAAGTGGTACCTGGGGAGTTCCCCGACTATAAGCCATGACACATCCCTCAAGATCATGGGTATAGGTCGACCGAAAAGTAATACGAAGGTGATATCAAGCCTTCTCGAACCTTTCTAGTCTGATCACTAAAAATGATCCTGAAACAAAATGGTTACCACAGAAATTGCAAACAGCAATCATATCTAACAAGGATAAATCTCCATGAGGAAGACACATCATGAAAAAAATTTTTTTCTAATAAACATACTGCTGTTCCAGTCTTGGTGAACTGGCATAAGGGCTTGTCATCGTTGGTTGCCATGCTGGAGTGTGCTGCTGGTAGTGGTACTGAGATGGTGGGGCGTATCTTGCAGGTGTGAATGGAAACATCAGGTTAGAGTTCGTAGGCGGGTAATAGCCTCCAGGGGGAAATGGTTGTGAATAATGGAAATGAGTAGGACCCATCTGTTGTGGGGCTTGAGTGGGGTGGATTGGCTGGGTGGGGACATAGTAAGGATAGCCCTGTTCTGGATAGTGGGTGGGGTTGTGCTGCACGGACACCGCAGCCACTCTCTGCTGGTTGGGGTTACCAAGCTGACCGTAACTGAGGATGTTGGGGGGATGCCTCACCCGTGTGGGGTACCGGCCTTCTGTCTCTGGTATGGAGTTGTTACATCCACCTGGTACCGCCACTGGCTCTTCCTGCGGTGCTGACTCGTATGGCTCCATCTGCGGTGCTGTCTCATCGGGCTCCACCTGCAGTGCTGGCTCATCTGTATCCATCTGCGGCGCTGGCTCGTCTGGCTCCATCTGCGGCGCTGGCTCGTCTGGCTCTACCTGCGGTGCTGTCTCGTCTGGCTCTACCTGCGGTGCTGTCTCATCAGGCTCCACCTGCGGTGCTGGCCCGTCTGGATCCATCTGCGGTGCTGTGGGTTGATCGTCTGGTGAAAGAGTTGCCCTCAAGCCTTCAGTGGGGTTGTGGTCTGGAAACGGCACGGCACCTTCTGTTGAGGGTGGGGCAGGAGACGGTGGCAGGGTTTGATGAAAATATTCTTCTTCATCACTGCTTTGCTCGCCGGATGGATGAAGAGTTCTTTGGTTCCGTGAGCGGAGGTTGTGTTGACTCCTCTTTTGTGTTTGCTGCACCTGTGGTGTTACTTCCTGGGATGTGAGGTTATTGCAGGGGAGGAGAAGGTTGCGGTGAAGCACCCTGGTCCTTCCTGTACCGTTCTGTGGTTTCAGCTCATAGACTGGCATGTCAGACATCTTTTTTGTAACCACATGGATCTTTTCCTCCCAGTATGCTCTGATCTTCCCTGGACCGCCTGTCTCATTCAAGTTCCTGATGAGCACCCTGTCCCCTGGCTGCAGACTTGTACCATGGACTCTTTTGTTGTAGTGTGCTTGGTTACGATGGGCTGTGTCCGTACTTCGTCTGGAAGCTAGAGCATAAGCTTGCTCCATCTGGTCCTTCCACCTTGTCACATAATCGGTATGGCTGGTACATTTACCCGTGCCCTCTGTACTCTGTGGGAGATTAAAGAAAACATCGATGGGTAGTCTTGGGTGTCGTCCATACAGAAGATAGAATGGAGAATAGCCTGTCGCCTCACTACGGGTGCAGTTGTAAGCGTGAACAACTTTGGACAGGGACTCCTTCCAGTTCACCTTCTGTTCTTCAGGTAGGGTGCGCAGCATGGAAAGTAAAGTGCGATTAAATCTCTCTACTTGTCCATTTCCCTGAGGGTGATAAGGGGTTGTTCGAGATCGCTCAATACCACAAAGCTGCTGTAGCCGGTGAAACAACTGATTTTCGAATTCCCTACCCTGGTCATGATGCAGTCTGCGGGGAAATCCAAATTTCAGGGCAAAATCATTGAAGATTCTATCGGCAGCAGTTTTTCCGGACTTGTTGGTGGTGGCATAAGCTTGAGCAAACCGAGTAAAATGGTCAACCACGACTAAGATGTACTCGTAGCCACCTTTACTTCGCTCCAGATGGAGGAAATCGATCGATACAAGTTCAAAGGGCTCCGTCGTGGTGATACTCTGCATTGGGGCACAGGTAGGCTTGTTGGGTCGACGCTGCTTCAAACAGGGACATTGCTGGGTGACATACTTTTCCACATCCTTCTGCATGTGGGGCCAATAGAAGCGATCGCGTGCTAAGCTAACCACTCTATCTGCACCTAGGTGACCCATTTCATTATGCAGCTCATGGTAGACTCGCTGTCGGTGTTGCTTAGGCAGAACCAGCTGGAGTTGTTGCCCTCTTTTTCGGTAGAGTAGCCCATCCTTGATCTGTAGTTTTCCCCATTCATGCAGGAGTAACGTTGTCTCATGGGTCTCTCCTCTCCTCTCTCGCATCTTGGGGCGTTGTTTGTTGGTCACATACCGATACACTGGACCGATGCTAGAGTCAGCTTGCTGGGCGTCGGGCATATTCAGCTGAGTTGTATCTTGATCTGCTCGGTCGCCATGTTGATGAATGGAGGATGTGATGGCTCTTATCCATGGGAGACCCATCTGCTGCGCCTTAATTGTTTTGACTGTTGTGTCGATCGATGCTGTTGTGGTCCCCTGGGTGCATTCTGCCATGTACTTCTCAAAGTCAAGAGGTAGTCGCGAAAGCGTGTCGGCATCAACATTGGACTTGCCTGGCTTGTATTGGATGTCAAAGTTGAAATCTGACAACTCGGCCACCCAGCGGTATCCAGTAGCATTCAGTCTGGCGGAAGTGAGGACATAAGTGAGCGGATTGTTGTCAGTATATACTGTGAACGACTTGGCGTAGTATAGATAATCACGAAACTTCTCACAGATCGCCCACTTCATCGCTAGAAATTCCAGCTTGCCGGAATGAAGGTTGTAGTTCCTCTCTGCCGGTGAGAGAGTCCGGGAGCCATATCCAATGACTCGTAGCTTGTCTTGTTGCCGCTGATATAGTATCGCCCCTAAACCCTCGTTGGAGGCATCAGTGTGCAAGACAAACGGCTGGGAGAAATCAGGATAGGCCATCACTGGTGGGATAATCAGCTTGTCAAGGAGGGAGTTTAGTATTACCTGATGTTCACTTGTCCAGGTGATAGGTTGTTTGGCTGGGACCTGGCCTGCGCCTCGTTTGTTGGTCGACTTGCTCTTCATCACAGACTGCTGTTTCTCCTTGTTTTGTGGACTGATGGTGAGGAGGTCATAGATCTATGACCTCCTAGAGGGGTTTGGCTATTCGCGAGAAATCTTGTATATACCTTCTGTAATATCCAAGAAAACCCATAAGTTTTCTCAACTCTCCAACATTTGTGGGTGTCCTCTCCTTCAGAGCTTGAACTGCGGTGATGTCTGCCGGATCCATCTTATGTCCCTCTGCTGAGACGACTCGGCCAAGATACCGAACCTCCCTCTGGAACAGGTGGCACTTGCTGGGCTTGAGTTTGATGCCATGTTGTTGGAGACGTTGAAGTATTTTGCAGACATTTTGCAAGTGATCTTCAAAAGATGTACCATACACCAGAATGTCATCGAGGTAGATAACTGCGATCTCCCCAGTCAAGCCCTCGAGGCAGGTCTCCATACAGCGCTGAAATACTGCCGGTGCGTTCATCAAACCAAACGGTATCCGGAGCCATTCGTATAATCCCCACGGAGTCACGAATGCTGTGAGCGGTTGGCTTTCCTCAGACATAAAGCCCTGATGGTAGGCCTTACCCTGATCCAAAGTCGTAAACCATGAGTGTCCGCCCAAGCCGTCGAGAACATCTTGGATTCTGGGAATAGGTTGTCGGTCGGGTACAGTCTTGTTGTTCAACTCCCGGTAGTCGATGCAGAGTCGTAAACTCCCATCTTTCTTTCGGACACAAACTATCGGTGAAGAGTAGGATGATGAAGACTTGGCAATCCACTGACGGTTAATCAGATCTTGGAGATAATCTTTAACCTCTTTATATAAGGGACGTGGTACAGAAAGGTAAGTTTTCTGTACCGGCTTGTTGTCATGGAGCTGGATTTTCATCTGTAGATTGTTAATGCAGCCCATGTCCTGTTCATCTTTCGCAAATGCTCCAGCCTGCTCCTTCAACATCTGTTCTGCTGCATGTTTCTGTTGGTCCGTCAAATGGCTAAGGTCAACGGGTGGCATCCAATTTAATGCGTTTGGGTCGAGTCTGGTCTTCATCTGGTTGACGCGAATGTGGGAAGTGCTCGAGTTATTGTTGGTGGGGCTGGTTTCGACGACACCTGGTAAGACAGAACTCACCTGTTCTAGCTCACCAAGAACAGTTCGTCCCCGTAGAGTGACATCATGTCCAGTTCGGTTCTCCACTGGTACCTGAATGCGTGAGGTTTTGCCCTGCTGTACCCTCACAACACATTCTGTAACCTCTGCTCCTTCTGGCCAGGGCATCATGACGTTTGGCACAAACAACATGGGTGTCTCTTCACGGAAGTGTCCTGTCCTCACCATGCATGTCACGGTTCGTGTCGCCCCTCTCGGTATAGTGAAATCTCTCTTCCCCATAGATACTGTGCACAACCTCTCTGGTCCAGTTGTATGA
Organism: Henricia sp. BOLD:AAB3569; assembly: GCA_037783545.1. NCBI lineage: Eukaryota > Metazoa > Echinodermata > Asteroidea > Spinulosida > Echinasteridae > Henricia > Henricia sp. BOLD:AAB3569. The sequence goes on from JBBELK010000008.1 coordinate 743,350, forward strand.
AGGAGATTTACCAGAGCTTTAACTGATGAGGGCTTCATCTTTGGGAAACCTGCATGAAGTATGGAATTCAAGTCACCTGCCTCGTCTTTTGCTATCCTTTCTATAACGTTGTAGCCTATGATGGGTTCAGCACAGGGGTCAGGAGTTACCAACATCGGTACAAGCATCCTCTTTCCTTTTCCACAGAGTGAAAAACTGGCTTCAATCCAACCGTCAAAAGGGATTGAGGTAGAATTTGCAGCCCTAACATCTAGTGTTGTGTCATCGAGTAGCTCTTGTATTGGCCGTAGAGGTAGATGGGGAAGGTGCGTCTTTAGCCATGAATGGGGGAGAAGTGATACCTGCGATCCAGTGTCCCACAAGGCTTCTGTCTGCTGCTCTTCTATTAGGCACTGGACCATGCATCTGTTCCCGACCAATCTGCTTACACGGTCATGTTGTCGTGGTGTCAGATGTGCACACACTTGTGGCATTGGTCGAAAAGTTCTAGCTGCTGGGCTCTCTCTCCCGATATCTGCTCCTTGTTTCTGGGACTCCCTCTCCTGTGGGTCTACTGCCCGTCCCTCGGCAATAACCCTTGGCCGTTTCCCGGCCGCCTGCTGGTACAATCTCTCATGAAATGGTTGGGAGATCCACACTTAAAGCAATGTTGACACTGGTCACCAATACCCCGATCCTGACATCCTGTGCAGCCCCAACGTCGTGCTGGGCCCCTGGATCTCGGTGCTCTGTGGTTCTCTGATGCTGGGGGACTTCTTGTTTGAAGGGCTTGCACAATCGCAGCAACCTGTAGCTTCAACTCTTTTATGTCTTCGGCCAGAGGGTTGGGTTTGGAGGTTTTAGGTGCCGGGGCATCGGGTTGTGGGCAATTCTCGGTGATGGAGTGAACCGCGACGACCCTTGAGGGGTTGAACTTTTGCTGACGTTCCGTCTCATGGCTGGCTGCGATGTTCAGCATTTCTAGCAGATCCTCATCGGTTACATTGGGCTTCTGGATGACGGGACGCATGTCCATCCTTATTCCCTCACTTCTGATACCCGTCAGGACAGTGTGAAGAAACATACTCCGCACTTGGTCTCCCTCATACCGTGGTCCACCGGTGCCCTCCTTAGAGACAAGGACAACCTTCTGTTGGAGATCCATGACTCGGATGAGGAATTCTTGGGGGGTTTCTTTCGCTTCTTGTCGGGCCCTGGACAGCTGATAATACAGTTCGGTAGCACCGCTTTCTTGGAAATGGGAGCGAAGTACCCTCCGCAGCTCTGCTAACCGTAGTGATTGTTTCCCCTCCAGATAACTCCTGAGGCGTGATGCTGGGTTTATTGCTCTGATGACTGCCTCCACGACTTCTGCCTCCTTGTAACCCTTCGTCAATCCTGCTTCTATCTGATGCATGAGAGACAGGAACGTGATCTTATCTCTCTGTCCTTGGTCACCGATCTGGCCTGAGATCTTAAATTCTCTTCTGAAGATGGGGTTGCTTGTCGTCGGTGTTCCCATGGGAACAGAAAGGGGTGACGAACTGGGCACTTCCCCTGGGGTCGGCTCTGGCTCAGGTGTTTCATGATGTAAGATCCCCTGTATTCGCTGGAACACCGCCAGTCCACCATCTGGCTGGTTTTCCACCTCCTCGCTGTCAATGTATCTTCCAATTTTACGCCGGAGTGCTGACACGCTCTTGCCGCTTCCATCTAGTTTGAGCTCTTGGCAGGCACGGAATAGATCTTCTCCTGTCGCCTCCTGGACTCTGCTACGGGCTACTCGGTAGGCGCTGTCTACATTCTGCTCGGCGGCTGCCATGATTTGTCGTCAACTGAAGAAGAGGGTGGTGGTGGTAGGGGGTTCTAGGTGTTCCGGTCACTTCATCATGCTATTCAGGCCTGCACCCGGGTCATCTTCGGCTCTCTTCTGGTCCTCTGACAGGCGCACATCATCCGGCTGACCATCAATCGGCTACCGGACGCACCCGTCCCTTCGTGGTTGCCAAATGTAAGCCAGCCCACGGGGGGTTGGTTGAAATCCTGTAAAATATGAGCAAAGTGAATCAGTCAGTATTGCAGAAACACAGTGTGGACTTTATTGGACTGCTGCTCATCAAAGAATAACTTACAATGCAATCAAATCCTTGATGGCATTAACAAAATTATCTAACAAAATTCAACATGAATAATTAACCATCTATTTTACAATCACATATGATCCAAAAAAGGAAAATCTAACTCTTCATATGCGAGCACATTCTTCCTAAATGTCATAACAGACAAACATCTTTAAAAGGGACCCATAATTAAACACATAAGCTCTGGTTCTATAACATGAATTGTCTGTTTTCTCAAGTAAAGTTACTTTCCCAAATACAGACTGAAATAAACCTAATTAAATATGTACAAGAAAATAAGTGTTCTGGTCCCTATTTGTTTCCACTAGGTTCAGAAAAGCCATCTGCTCTTCTTATCACAACTTGCTCTGAAATCTCAAAGTAAACAAACAGCTGGAGGGCCCAGACCACCCTGGCCCTCTGTCCACATACCAGTACATACTGGACTCGTGAATACATAATGAGCTGAGGCTCATTTCCTAGAATGAATGACTCATCCACTACCAGGACCATTTCCTGCACACTGTATGGAAGTATGGTATTTAGCTAAGTTTTATAAGAATTTAGTGTGTGGCTATAGAGAACAGTGACTTCACATTACCAAACTTTCAGAACAAGTGGAAGAGTTATTAAATTTTAGGAACACATTCTTGAAGATTATACTTCTAAATACTCTCATTGTTTGAGCAATTATTCCCAGGTAACTTCTTAAATGTATGTCAACAAAATCACAAACTCAATCGACAATCTGGCGTTTCCTCATGAAACTTAATAAACTCTAAGTCTAAAACAAATATTATATCTTTGCTCTTCCTATTTCAAGTAAAACAATTATATTGAGGAGTTTCAGAGAAACACAAATCAAAGCTGTACAATTCTTAACTTGTCAAACCTTCTAGCCTGTATATAATCAGAATGTTTGCAAATCACTTATATTTTCCCCTGCATAGGTATAATGGACTACCCTACATGTATGCACTGGCACAAAATAGCCTGCATACTAATGAGGGAGAACAAAGGCTCTAGTCACTGGTCAGACCACATGGTCCAGAGTGAGTCATTCTAGCCAAACTGTAAACATCCCACCCAGGGCTACATGGCATGTGTGTATGGCACTAGAGCAGTGACCACATATCAATTATCAACACAACCTGACCAGCCCATGTACACTCAGTACTGATACCACAATATCAATATTATCGATAGAGTTGTGCGATATCACTGCTGCCCATATGGATATGTACAATGCTATTACACTCAGCTATAAGTCTACAGGGTCTGCACATTGTGAATACATGTACTGATTATCAACTTGTGTATCTGAAAAGTTTCTCACAGTGGCTGAATCAAAGGACTAGGCATTTACAAATACATGGACTATTAGTCGGAATATGATCAATATGAAATCCAAACTTGTAAAATACAATTTCCACCGGTGTTCAATATCAAGCAGGTCAATGGAAGAATTTCAAATAAAAGTTGGGTTCTAATACTAGTCCGCCAGAACAATCCTAAAATAATAGAGCATCTAAATCATACATAAACACCATATATCTCAATCAAAATGATCACCAGTTAAGTATGTGAACTAAATTATGCAAGAAGATATAAAAAGTTTGAACATACCTGTAAAATATGAGCAAAGTGAATCAGTCAGTATTGCAGAAACACAGTGTGGACTTTATTGGACTGCTGCTCATCAAAGAATGACTTGAGAACAGCATGGTCCAGGTGTACAGGTATTTCTCACTGCCCCTCTGTGTGCCCTAGCCAATCAGTAACCATGGCGACCGGTTACAACCACCCAATCGGCTGTGAGAGCCATTCCTGCATGCTCATGTACATGCATAGTTTATAAGCACTATCCCATGCACAGTACAATGAAATGGAACATGTCATTTTTTTGGGGGGGGGGATTTCTTCTGCTTAATTGCTATGCTTCGGGAGGGGCCCTACACATAGCTTTCAAATGACGTTATGTTGTGTGTCAAATAATGCCGCGTCATTGTGGAAGCAATGTGCGTGCGCGTTGTATGTGTCCATAGCACGCGTAACGCTCTGTACTAAGGTTCCCATTGGTGAACTTAACCGCGCTATGCCCACCAGAGACAAACGCAACGCGCAAATACATCACTTACACAATGACTCAGCATTATTTGACTCACAAAATGGCGTATTCGCACGTGGTCGAAAGCTATCAATACTAGTATTTTCCGTCAGTGTACCAGTTAAAGTCAAATTGTACATTACTATTGATCTTTCTCAAATGAGTTCACAATTATAAGCCTTTTCGATATCTCGTGCACTCAAGAAATTGTGGTCTAGAATGTGAGTAAACAAACTCACAACGTAGCATGTAAGCCATGTTGTGTATATGCGTATGCATATTCCTACTGGGAATTTTTTTTTTAAAAATCTGGAATTGCATTTCCGATTACAGAAGTGGAATCGATTATACTCATCTCTGCTATGGAATCGCCCAAGCCTGATAACCAGATCCGCGTACAGGAAACGTATGCGGATCTGAAGAAAAAAAATCAGTACCATTTCTAATGGTCCCTATGTTTCGTCATGTGTGCATGCGTACTTGATGGAATTTGATACGCACTTGTATATTTTCAACATAAATGGCGTCATAATAAGGGTGGTCAATAGACGAACCTGACTATCAAAAATGAATGTTATGCATTGCATAACATACATAAAGACTATTGACTATTGCGTATGTTAGTTCCCACAACCACCACTGCCTACAACTAGGGTTGGGCAAATCATCATCCTTTTTTTGAAACGAGTTGTTTCTAGGGCCAAATTTTGCGTAGAATCCAAATCTGTTAAAATTGTTGACCTCCGATGACGTTTGACGTCGCTACTGATTAAAAATTCAAAACATTCTTAGACCCTGAAAACATAAAAAGGCGTAGCGGAAACCATGTACATGTATCTGTGAAAATATACAATTAATAGGCAACTTTACACCATTTTGGTGGCCATTTTGAATGTTTAAATCAGTAGTCTAGGGTCAAATGTCATCCATATACACCAAGTAGTATTTAAAGCATCAAAGTCAACTTTCCAGACCCTAAAAATATATAAAAAGACATATTGAAAGCCGTATATCTTTTAAAATATGCCAATAACAAGTCAAATTTAGTCATTTTGGCGGCCATTTTGAATTTGTAATCAGTAGCGACGTAAAACGTCATCGGAGGTCCAAAATTTTGACGGATTTGGATTCTACACAAAATTTGGCCATAAAAACAAGTCTAGATTTGCCCAACCCTACTACAACTACAATAAAGCAGTTTTTTAAATTATTTATTTCAATAACAACATTAAATCTTATTTTAGCTTTGCAGGATCTCAATTACATTTTTATAATAAGTGTATTTAGTTATACAGTTATAACTCGATTCCCCCTATTTTCATTCAGGTTTTGAATTTATTGTATATTTGCAGCTTATACTATGAGGATTGAGACTACAACATATTCGAAGGCCAAGCTGAGGCAGACCGTCAATCGCAAATTAACGGCTTTCCGCGCCCATCAGAGGAAACAACCTTTAACCATCGGATAGAAGTCTTTCCATGAAAAAAAAACCATCTAAAACATCTATCCGAGGTCCTGCACGCTCTCGAGGTCAACTTACACGGTCTAATTGCTGGCAGTGTTCTGTATGTGAATGTGTGTACCAGTACAGCAGCCGATTTCACGAAACATTGCGCAATGGCGTAGGACTTACGCCATAACTTTATGGCGTAGCTGCGCAATAAACCCAAGATCGATTTCACAAAACTCTCCTTAGCTGCGCAACGTTCATTTTTTTACTTTAGCACTTGTAACTTCTAGGACGAGGATAATTTCTAGTTAATCAACGACTATTTGATGTTTGCACTTGATAAAATATTTAGACATAAAACATACGTCGTTGTTTTTTACAAATTTTGTACTGTCATCATGGCTGCCATCGCTCATGTCGCTCGGTCATCGTGAATCGAATCTGCTCATTGACTATACGTACCAGTGATGATGATATAGACCTTATTGTGGTGCGGCCATCTTCCCTTTTCTCCTATTAAAATAAACGTAACCAAAAGCAAGGCTTGCAGAAAAAAATAGTTTGGTCACGTTTTCAAATTTGTCATTGGGTGTGCGTCACAATGGCATGGACATTGATTCTAAGTGGCATATGACACATACAATGGGGGAAAAGACAAAGATGAATGCAAAGTGATAAAGGTCTCTTGTACGTGCAACTGAAGATTATATATTTCTTGCCATTTCATGCTCCAAATGTACAATATGTAGGTTAATGTAAATACAATGTAGTAAGGTTTTTCCTTATGCGTAGTTTGAACTTTTGTTCAAAAGATGTTCTATATGTTTTTTTACATGTGCATTCAAAATGGTGTTAATAATTTAATTTTTTTTAAATTATCCAGGGTGGATCCAGGATTTCTAAACGAGGGGGCATGAAATGTACAGCACATGTTACTTACATGTTATTTACATGGTATTTAATGTTTAAATTATCGTAACTCAAAAACTGTAAGAGTGCCCATCCCAAATCTTTCTGGAAATGTTCCTTACATCTTAAGCTAACAAATAAAAAACAATTACGCATTTTCACAAATACACATTTTTGCAAATCAAGGTCAAAGGTTATAAATTCACAATTATCATTTCAAGAGCTTTAAAATTATGTAAAGTTTATCTCTGTAGGTCCATTACTTTTAGAGATATAACTGTCCAAACATACATGTAGCAGCTCATGCTAATTATTCAAAAGTTCGTTGACCCATAACTCAAAAATTAATTGACCGATCAGCACACCAAATTTCATTTCAATCCGTGATGGTCAGGTCCAAAAGCTCGTTGAATTGACATGGATTGACCCATATGCACTTGATCCCACGATTTAAAGCATGCTACATGTATTTTATCTACTTCATCGCACAATGCACCACCCACCTACATTTATGCAGTATCTCGATGTTTACGTATACATACGTGTACATGTAGGTTGAAAACAACTTTATGCAATGAAGCCTACGGGCTGCAAATTTAAGTCCATTAAATAATTAAAATATACATCTTTCAATTATACACTTTTGATACATGTGAGATGTCTAATGTTAAATGATACATTGCTCTACAGTTAAACCATGGAATGAGGATTTATAACGGCACAGGCTCGTTTGCAATGCGCGTACGCCAAACAGGCATGGAGCTGCGTATTTTGTAAATTCTTATAATCGGTAGAGTACATAGCCTACATAATCTCAGGGTTAAAGTAAGTCTAGAAATGAGACCCTAATCCTTTCTCCCTTGTAGGTGATATTAACAACTTTTAAATGTTTTCTTATGCTGCCCTCTGTACTGAAGGATGGAGTTTGTACAAATTATGAATTCTGTGTCTATAGTATATACACTGCAGTCATTGAAAAAAATATTTCTATGTTAACACTCAACATTTTGATTCATGTAGTTTTACATTAAGTATACAAATAAAGCGATTATAAATTGCTTAGGTACAGTTGACATAATTTTGACTACACAACCATGATTATTCACCATTACATGATGTGCAACAATACATGTATTCGCAGAATTTTAATCATGTACACACAGTGCATGTACACTACTCATGCACTGTTGGGACTACATGCGCGAGTTTCTGTATTCAAATAGGGACGTTTAACAATAGGGTCCGCGATTGCCAAAAACGTCCGCGATTTGGATTCATGTACAAAACAAATTAGAGCAGTCGCCAAAAAACTAAGTCCAAACAAAAGAGAAACAATGGGACGTCCGCGGTGGGAGGTGGGTTTTGGTGTACATGTGCATGTACACCAAAGCCACATGCACCAATAAGCACCACTGGGGCTCTTCCAGTGCTAATTTAAATAATTGGGACTACACCAAAACTGCACCAATTTTTCCTGCTCCACTGGTGCTATTCTAGTGCTAATTTAAATAATTGGGACTACACCAAAACTGCACCAACCAGTACAAATTTCAGGTTGGATTTATGGTACACTAAAACCACATGCACCAATACTGCACCAATTTTTCCTGCACCAAAAAGCACCACCGGTGCTGTTTTACATAAAAAAAATCCCCATCCATGTTTTCGTTTGAAAATACCGCATGCACGCTTTGTAATACATGTACATTCAAATATTGACCACATTTTGCCTTATTAAGCACGACAACCAGAAGCAAGGTTAATCAACAGAGATAAGATAGTGCAACCAATACGCTTTTCTCACTCTTTCGTCGATTAGCACTGGGCCACACGAATCATAATTGTCAAATGACACAAAATGGAAGTCGTCACCGGAAATCAGTTCACTGTCATTGACACCGTTCTCACTGGAGAAATTGCTTTGTTCGACGAAGATTAGTTAATCATTGTTAGTTAATGAAGCGTGCGTTAACATATTACTTAATGAAGGAAGAGCGACCGTTAATGAAGATCGAATTAAGCCATGGAAGGTCGTACATGTGCGTCTCGCATCAAGCGCTGAGCAGTTTCCAGCGGCGCGTCAAAAACAACTCTTGCTAGGTGCTCGAAGCACAACGCTCTTGTATGCAACAGGCCTGCCAAATCGCTTCGTCGAAGGGAGCCGTTCACATTACAAATTTGCTTCGCAGAATAAAGAGGCAAGCAATTTCTCTAGTGGGAACGGGCTCATAGTCGTGACATCACATCGGCTCACTGGCCCCTGGTTCACGCTAACGTTTTACATCCATTATGTTTGCATACAGTGTACTCTATTACTATTCTTTGAGGAGACATTTGTTTGAAAATATGGACAATGACTTTCACTGGTTTACTACTACCTGCTCTGAGCGATATACCGTCCTGCTGTTATTTTGTTATCGTTGTAACCGGAAAATGTTTCTCTTGTGGCTTCTGTGTAGAATGAATGGACATACCCATTCTCATACAAGTACAATGTAGTGTTACCCATTGTCAAAACATACATGTACGTGACGTCACACTCTGCCATTGAATATTACTTAGTCTTTTTCATATTCATTTGGAAAAATACCAATGAAATCATTCTCTTCTATACCAACATCAAGCCAGACACATTTGCTTTTGACAAGTTTTATATCAACTGCAGCAGTTTTTCTGTAAGTTTTCCGAAGTGGAACTATGTGTGATTTTATGGACTCTTTTTGTCCCGCTAATTTGCTGAATTTTACGTGCGTGTCTGGTGTTAGTTCTTCTATTATTGCACAAAATTCAGAACGATTACATAAGCAATGTACAGAACAGTAAACGGGATTGGTGCACTGCCTGATTGATTTAACATAAACACAAATTTGACCAAACTTCCTTTCTCCATCATTAATGGCTTGTAACATTTACTGTGAAAAACACTGCCCTTAATTGAAACCCTTGTGAAAAATTGTTTGTTTTTCAAATGCCAATAGCTTTGGTACAGTAATGTTGAAACTTCACCTGTGTTGTATGTGCACGCAGTAGAACATTTTCCTACAATGTAAATGCCAGGAGAGATTTCCACCCCCAATTTTACATTTATCTGTCTTGACAAGTTGTTATAAAATCCAAATTCTGGAGATGTAGTAAGCAACTTTTCAGACAAGAGAGGGATTTGCTGACACACGGCTATAGCTGTTAGGATTTGCATGTCTACACCTCTTGTCCCATGAAACAGATGTGAGCTAGAGGGGACTCTGGTGTACACCAACGTTATTAGTGCATTTCTGGTGTACTTTTAGTGTATCCCATTGGCTGCACTAGAAGTACACCAATACAAACTATACACCAAAGGACACTAATAGAGCACCAAAACAGCACCAAATTGTCTTAGTCAATTTGCAGCGTGCACCAATAGTGCACCAAATACACTTAGTCTGTATTTCTCCTACACCAATAGTGCACCAAATACACTTGGTCAATTTGCAGTTGCACCAATAGTGCACCAAATACACTTAGTCCATTTGCAGTTGCACCAACAGTGCACCAAATACACTTAGTCTGTATTTCTCCTACACCAATAAGGCACCAAAATTACTTGTAAATAAGTAACTATATCCACCGCGCTCATATACTTGAGCTACACCAATAATATACCAGTTGTACTTAAAAAATAAAATTAACTGTAATGTTCCTACATGTACACTGCAGTTGTACATGTACGTACAGGTGTGAACTCACCTCCCACCGTGCACCGCGGACGTCCCATTGTTCCTCTTTGTTTGGACATAGTTTTTTTTTCCTCTCTCGTTTGTTTTGTAAACGAGCGAATCGCGGACGATATTGTTCCGTATGTTAAAACTGAGAAACGTCCACGGTTTTAATACATGTAGATGAACCCGCGCTTAATTACATGTACAGCCTCAATCCCCTTACACCAATAAAAAAGGCACAACATTTACTTCAAAAGTAATGGTTAAAAGCAGATAACACGACATTGATCAATTCAACTATTTCGGTACGCATGTCAAAATAGTTCTTGTATTTGTTTTTCACTTTTCATGTTATAGGTCAAAAAAGGCATTTCTTGTACATTTTATGTACATGCATACAAGAAATGTACAGAGAAACGTCAATTTTAAAAGGAAAGACACATTCTCGCTGTCCATTCCCATCACAGTAGGTATAAGACGCTAAAAAGGGGGTGGGCGGGGTGGGCTGAAGGGTGGTAAAAACAATTGATAGTCTCGCATTGTAGCTTACATAATTGTTTTCGCTAAGCTCTGCTCATATAGCACCACCAAAAATTTTTTTTAAAAATAATTCTTTTTATGGAGAAAAAAATTATATAATAATTATAAATTATCTTAAATAAATCTCAATTATTCTCATTTGTAAAGATCTTTCTTGATTCAATTATTTTCTCATTTAATTGTCAAAACCTTTTAAATGAATTTTAGATCTGCAACTAGTACCCAGGTATTTTTTTATTTTCAAATGACATTGAAAAATAAAAGAATGCCTTTCGAAAAACAAATCAACCATTTTACTTCCCTTTTAACCACACAAAAACCTAAATAAAAGTAATTCAAAATTCCTTGCAAATTCGAAAATCTTGCTCTCTTGGAATGGTTAAATTTTGTATAGACTGGGAACCAGTCTATTATTTTTGTATAGACTGGGAACCAGTCTATTATTGTCATTCGTCTGGTGCCGGCCCTAATAACACCAACAAAGTTAGTATGTGCTAGGATATGTGCATACAGCCCGAAACCAGACTACTTCCACTATGTGCCGGTTGGAAATAAGAGATTCGAAATTTTGTGAAATATATCGACTCAAATCATCTGCATCAGCCATTATTCTTAGTGTATGTAGGTATTATTTGTAATAATTACACAAAATTGAAATGATGTACAGCTTATTTTGTTGATATTTCCTTATACAGCACAAGGATACTCGTTTGAAGTTATATTTTTCCCGTGTAGCAAAATGCACAGTAATAGTACACGATGCATGATAGTGGGTGCAGGTCAACTTGAACTTAATCGGACCAACTCGACTGTTGTGTATTCAAAACTACAGGAACATTTTAAGCAGTTTGCAAAAAGTAAGAGTATTGTTTTCTTGTTATACATTGAACAAAGATTTGAATGAAATTACCTCCTGGAATCAACAGATCATCCAATTTTAAGATAGGCCTACTACTAGCTTCCCACTTGCACAGTTGCACTTTTGTCGCAAATGTTGCATTTCTAAGATAAATAAATGATAAACTTACTGCATAAAGTAATGCAAAAAATTATGGCGCTAGCGAGTTGGGGAAAAGCGCGACAACAGGGGGCGCTGCGTGCGCAGGGGAATGTGAGTCTTGTGCACTAACTGAATGCAATTTTTGAAGAAGAAAATGTGATTTTTCTACAAAAAAGCAACATTTGCAGACAGAAGTGCAAGTGGTAAGTATCTTAAGGTATTTTCCTTCAAATCTTCGTTCAATGAATACGAAAAAATCCCCTTAAAAGCGAAAGCGAATCATCCGGGAAAGTTATAGTGTCTAATATTTTTCTCTGAATCTTTGGCTTCTTTCTGCGCCTGCGGTTAATATGTCGGGGCGCCTAATTAGCGACAGTGTTTAACAGTCAGTTTGGATGAAACTTGGCAGGATGATGGACAAATAGTAAAGAAAAATATTGGCATGCTCCAAAAAAAATATTACACTGACCTTATGCAATATTAAAACATAAATAATTTTGATGAGGGAGAAAAAAAGTCAGACATGTCAGATGAAAATGTGTAGGCCTAGCTGGAAATAAACCTTATCAACGTTCTCAATGCATTATGGGATTGGATGACAAAATTGCCCGGCCAAATGTGCATAAACCTATGAGTTGGACACCAACTCGGCAACTTTTTTACTCATTTTCACGAAAACCAAAAAGAGTTCAAGAATCAACCTCCCACCACTTTATCTTTGACACATATCAAACATTCTGACAAACATGTCCCGAAACAGAAATGTTGCAAATGCGAGAAATCATCGGGGATTCCCTTCGTATCGGTAGAGTCCGAGTACCACGCTCGCAGCTCGGTATGCGCTATGCATGCAACACACGCCGTATCGGCAGTGTGCTGCACTGCGAGTCCGTGTACACGGACTCCCCCACCAATATAAATTTTTAAAAGTCGATCCGTCCAGCGCCGTGTGTTGCATAGCGCTAGCGCATACCGAGCTGCGAGCGTGGTACTCGGACTCTACCGATACGAAGGGAATCCCCAAAGATTTCTCGCATTTGCGACATTTCTGTTTCGGGACATGTTTGTCAGAATGTTTGATATGTGTCAAAGATAAAGTGGTGGGAGGTTGATTCTTAAACTCTTTTTGGTTTTCGTGAAAATGAGTAAAAAAGTTGCCGAGTTGGTGTTCGCCTCATAGGTTTATGCACATTTGGCCGGGCAATTTTGTCATCCAATCCCATAATGCATTGAGAACGTCGATAAGGTTTATTATCATTCAGTAATGGTGGACACTTGAATAGCGCACATGTCTACCCTAGGGTACTCCTGGCGCTGTTGCCATTAACATCATCGCTGCCAGGTATGTTATGTGTTCTATGTCATCAAAGTAAAATAACCCAGTGACAAACCGTGTACCGGTACATGTAATTAAGTCCTAAAAAACCTGATATTTTGGGCAGCATGTTAACCCAACCTTATACCCACCGATCAAAATGAAAACGATGCTGTGTCGTAAGTTGGTGAGCGTGAATTGCAATATTCACGTACATACCTACACTACTGCAAAATTGTAGAGTTCGTTCAAGTCAAGACATGCAAGATGGCAAACGGTCAAGCTGGACAATAGATTAGCTGGTCCAATGATCAAGTTGGTTCGAGTAAAGTTGATTCGGGTTGAGTGGACTGTAAACCGATCTAGTAGTAGCTACAGTAGTTGGTTCAATACAAAAAAGAGTTATAAGAAGTTGATCAAATTTTTTTTCTGGAAAGAATATGAGAGGTTTATAATGGTTTCAAACCTTGTGTGGCAAACACATTAGACGGGCTGAAAATGTTTTAAGTGTATGTATGCCTAAAGTATACGCTCAATCGTTCGTGGGATCGAGTACCCCTTAATGGTGCAATGCGCATGCATATATATTAACAATGATATGCACTTGATCCCACGATAAGCAGTTGTGCATTATTTTAGGCAGTAGCCATGGTAGCACGGGAATGATTGTTCTTGCATGACAAAACAAAAATAATGTGGCGCACATACAATGAACGGTAAATTTTGGGTTGAATTCTGTGATTGTGTTGAACCATATTTTATTTTTGTTTACCTTATTCCAAGTCCATGAATTTAATAATTATACACTTTTGAGTGCGAGATGTCCAATGTTAAGTGATACATTGCTCTACAGTTAAACCGTGGAATGAGGATTAAAGGCACATGCTCGTCAGCAATACGCGCATGCCAAAGGCATGGATCGGAGCTGCTTATTTTGTAGCACGGGCATTGCTGATGAGCTTGTGCCTTATGCCCTTTTTTGACCACTGAACAGGATTACTTTCTTATAATCGGTGGAGTACGGTACATAGTAAACAATCTCAAGGTTGAAGTGAGTCTAAAAATGACACCCTAATCCTTTCCCCTTGTAGGTGATATTAACAAATTTTAAATGTTTTCTTACGCTGCCCCCTGTACTGAAGGATGTAATTTGTACAAATTATGAATTATGTGTCTGTACACTGCAGTAATTTTTAAAAATATTTCTGTTAACACTCAACATTTTTATTTATGTAGTTTTACATTAAATATACAAATAAAGCGATTATAAAAAATGGCTTTGGTGCAGTTGACATAATTTTGACTACACAACCATGATTATTCATCACCATTACACAATGTGCACCAATACATGTATTTGCACAATGTACATCATGTACAGTACATGTAGTACTCCTGCACTGTTGGGACTACATGCGCGGGTTTCTGTAGTCAAATGGGGGACGTTTAACAATAGGGTCCGCGATTGCCAAAAACGTCCGCGATTTGGAATCGTGTACAAAACAAATTAGAGCATTCGCCAAAAAAACTAAGTCCAAACAAAAGAGGAACAATGGGACGTCCGCTGTGGGAGGTGGGTACAAGACTGCATGTACATGTACACCAAAACCACACCAAAACTACATGCACCAATAAGCACCACTGGTGCTCTTCCAGTGCTAATTTAAATAATTGGGACTACACCCGAACTGCACCAATTTTTCCTGCACCAAAAAAGCACCACTGTTGCTCTTCTAGTGCTAATTTAAATAATTGGGACTACACCAAAACTGCACCAATTTTTCCTGCACCACTGGTGCTATTCTAGTGCAAATTTAAATAATTGGGACTACACCAAAACTGCACCAATTTTTCCTGCACCAAAAAGCACCACTGGTGCTATTCTAGTGCTAATTTAAATAATTGGGACTACACCAGAACTGCACCAACCAGTACAAATTTCAGGTTGGATTTATGGTACACCAAATCCACATGCACCAATACTGCACCAATTTTTCCTGCACCAAAAAGCACCACTGGTGCTGTTTTAGTGCTAATTTAAATAATTGGGACTACACCAAAAGTGCACTAACCAGTACAAATTTCAGGTTGGATTTTCAATGGTACACCAGAAGTGCACCAATAATACAGGTCTAGTGTAGTTTTGGGGTACACCAATATTTTTAAAATGCCTACACTAAAACTGCACTAACTTGACACCAAAACGGCACTACAGTTGACTCAGGGAGAGCTGGCCATTAAAATCCTCAAATGGAAAACATGAATTACACCATAATGGACCAAGATCCAAAACTTTATCACTATAATGTAGTAGGCTGTGCATATTCGATGTATAGTATCTTTCTCCATAAAGTTCACCAATCTTTAAAACAAACAGTTTCAAAAGTGTTTTTGCTTTTCTCAAGTCTGCAAAACTTATTGAACTAGCAAGAAGCAAAAACAATGCCTGCACAAGTAACAGTAAATGCTCAAAGTACTCGTCTGGAAGAACATTCCACAGACAAGGAGTTGCATAAAACAAAATGAATGACCTATACTCTGAGGCTTTCCAAAACTTAATGTGGGTACTAATTGCTCGTGGTGGCCTGGAAATAGAATTGGGAGGCTTTATGTTCATAAGTCTGCCATCAACAACTTTCAGATGTTTGTGAATGCTAAATGGCAGTGTTCGAAATTTAGTGTCAAACCACAACTTAACCAACATTTTGACAACTCCTAACAGGACACCATGCATGTAGTCGGCAGCAACACTACGAATAATGTCAAATCTGTGAACAAACTGAAAGGAACTTAATCCCTTTACACCATTCACTGGCTTTTGCTGCTTGGCTGTGACAAGCGAGTCACGTACTTCTTTTGCAAATTGCTTTGTCTGTTCATGACTTCTGAGCACGCCATGGCCTGAAGTAGAATTGAAATCATATGGGTATGTGTGTGTGTGGCCCCTCTGACTTGTTTTAAAAGACTTGCCTGATGTTAAACAAAATGGGCAACCGTAGAACCCGTTAAACTGCACACAATTTTGAAACAAGGAACGAGCAGGCGAATCGAAAACTGCACTGAAGATGATGGCCTTCACAATTTTCTTGCAGCCAGATGGGAGATTCACTTCAACACCTGCGTAAACAAAAGAATGGAAAATTACATTATGGTTAAAAATAAATGCATACCTACAGCAAGTAATTTAGGCATTTCACAATGCACATGTACATGTAGTGTCACCAAGAGTTTGTGGGAAAGGGCATTTTCTGACTGTGCAGTTGACATCACCGGTAGCAGTTTTTTGTGTCAACCTTTTTTTCATGATCGATGTGCATATGAAGCTCTTGGTGCACCTGTACCGGTATTTTTGTATTTCCGCAAGAGCAATCGGTGTTAATCGGTATTTCATAATACCGTTACTATGCGGGATACCAAAATACCGAGACTACTGATATAACGGAAATATTTAGTTATCGTTCAGACCGACACATTACTTTGTACAAATTACATACCTTTTGAGTACAGCTCATTGATGCTTTTGGCTACAGGTAACATGAATGTCTGGAAGTTTGGTTTGTCTTGGCCGAACCACATGCCCACCAGTATTTTGTGTGATCTTGAGAAGCTGTCAAAACAATGATAAAGCCATATATTATGTAAACCTACAAAAAAAATCTGATATATGTACAAATCTACATTAAACTGTATAAATGTGCATAAGTTTGAACACTCCAGAGGTATTTTAAAAAAATGATTTAAATGCTTATGAAAAGCAGAAATGTACTGTGTCTGCTGAAGCAAATGAGTTATACAAAACGTGGAAAATGATGTACCACAATTTAACAGTTTGAACTTGGATTTAGTTACAATGAATATTTTGCAAAGAAAAAGGAACTGTTCAATCAGCGAGTCACCGCCGAGCACATAGTAACTATAAGCCTTTTTGATATCTTGCAACACGGTGTATAATGTGGATAAACAAGCTCACGGCGTGGCGCGCCAACCGTGTTGTGTATGGGGATGGGACGTTTAAAGACGCAGGCTCGTCATTACATCACGAACAAATTCGTGCCACGTTAGTTTCGGCTCGCCTATAAAGATCGACGTATGAAACCAAGTTGCTCTTTAGTTGTTTTGACCGACTACAACAGTCAATCTTTTGATGAACCAAATCGCTCTTAATTCAAATTCTGGCAATAATTTAATTCGTCCCGACTCTGGAGTGCCTGTATGAAATGGGTGTAAGTGATATCAAAACCATGAATACTCACCGGAGTTTGGGGTGAAGCTCATTTATCACCAGGAATACTGGCCAGATAGAATATTTACTGCTTTTGAAGACTGACACCCCGTCAGAGTTAAGCTGAAATGAAATGTGAATTTCATTGCTCTTGAATGGTTTCCCTCTAAGAAATCCATCAGTGTTGAACTGCTCCTTGTACCACTGCCCATCCAAAACGTCTTCAATGTTCAATGACGACTGTTTGGATCTTTTGAAACGGTATTGAAGATTCTCGACAAATATTGGTCCTGAAGGCAAAGTAAATTTTACATCAAAATAGTGAATTGTACAAACAAAACAAAATGCTGCAGATTCATTAAGTCCAAATTCTTCAGTTGTGCGACAATTTAACATTTCAACAGAAGACTTTTTGAAGAAAAAAAAAAGATTCAGACCTCACTACCAGTAATAAAAAGAAAATGTACATTATAATTTTTCACAGGTGAGGCATATTTAACAAAATTGTGAAGTGTTCAAATCACATAATTTTCAATTTCATGTTAAAAAGCTTGAAAATCCCTAGACAGAATGATTCTGTCCTTACGTGATTTCTCGTAGGGACAGAAGCCCTCCCCCCTTTCATACAGTGGTTTGCTGTCAAATTAGAATCACACCCAAACATTTCCTTCTCGTTGTGTCCTGCAGTGGTTTGAGATGTCCACGATTGGAAAATAATAAAAAAACAACACTTACAGCACTGTTTATTAAGCCAAAGTGTAATCCCACATGCAAACTCGACGAAACTTTTTCTCATCGCCGCTTTTTAATAATTCTGAACATGGGAGGGCGCTCTCCTCCGTGTAAATTAGATACATTTTTAGTACATTTAAGTATAGACATGGTTGGCATGGAAACAGCCGTCGGGAAGCGCAGTCAAGTCATTTCCCCTGTGTGTACAGTGCTAGCGGCACAGAAAGGGCGGCGTACGTGTACATGTACATGAGTCTTTCCACGGTAAAGGGGGCAACACAGACCACATCTTCCAGAAAATACCTTTGCCTGGTGTCAAAATAAAATAAATAAGTTTCAGTTGTTCTAAAGAGATAACGTAGGTCCAAAAAGGGTTACAAATAGTGTGACAACATGCCTTTCTAAAAAACCCATGTACAAATTTCCAATACATACGCTCATAACCGGGACGGCCTAAAATGTTACAATTGTCTGTCCCGATTACGAGCGTATATTGGAAATTTGTGGAAATTTGGTCCGTGTTGCCAACATGCCCCCTTTACTTTACCCACATGTAAATGTATTTTTGCCCTTTTAACGATCAGGCTACATGTATACAGTCGGTCACCATTTGGTCGTATAGAAACCTCATTTCAAAGGGTTTTCAAGCTTTTTAACACGAATTGAAAAATCTCCTTTTTTTATGAATTGCTCTATATACATGAAACACTTCTCGATACCCTTTTTGTCTCCCAAAGAAATGGCAGGTTTAGAAACTGGTCACAATTTGCATGTACAGAGTGCGCCCTCAATATTTACAGCTTGTGAATCTCCCTACAACTATCAAAGGTTAGTTCAGATTACAAACAAAGAATTAAACAAAATCTGCAAATTTCTCAACAGCAACTTACTTGCAAAAAGCTTCTTCAGCGTTGAGGCAATTGAATTTATCAAGAAGTAAGATGGCACCTCGTTATTCTGTTTGGTGTGGCATGCTTTGCAGACATCATGTTTCTGTGTCCCAAAATAAAGTCCACAGCTACTTCGGCAGCAATAGTAGTGACACTCGAAGGGGCTTATACAGCTCAAAAAGAACTGTCGAAACATCCTCAATGAAATTTTGCAGATATTACCAGCCAAGCAATGCAGTTCAATTAAGGTTAGAAGATCAACCAAGGCCTCTCCAGTAATATGATGCCTAATAACAAATGCAATGGTCAGCAGCATGCTGGTGGCAATCGTTATCCTTGCTCCAGGGTACATAGGCTTGTCACCTTCATTACCAGTTGCATTTGTAGATGCCGAGGTGGAATCCTCAACATTATCCTCATCTTCTTCAACTTCTGAAGAATAATCAGAGGAATGAAGATCAGCATAGTTTAATTCAATGTCCTCATTTTCATCACTGTCACATGAGGTCTCTTGCTAAAAATTATGCACGAAATTTGTTTTAGAGTTGTTGGAATGTTCCACTTCTATGGATAGTGGTTGACTGGTCACCACAGGTTCCTCGGTGATCATTATGCATGCAGCTGCCGTACTTGTCAATGTCTCTTCCAAGTCCTTTTGCTCGGGTGATGATAAGCCAAAGGATTGTCCCCAGTCTCTCTTGGTTGTTCGTGGAACTTGTTGGCCTGGTTGAGATAAGTAACATTCATACCTCCCGCGTTTGCTGGATTTCAGTTTGTCATCATTTGCAGACAATGATCCAGAGCAATTAGTAGATGCTGTGGTGGAATCTTCATCTTCTGAATTATCATCCCATGATGATAATGAGGTCTCTTGCTCAAAATTCTGCACGAATGTCTCCTCCACGTTCTTTTGCTCAGGTGATGAGAAGTCAAAGGAATGTCCCTAGTCTCTCTTGGTTGTTCGTGGAACGTTTTGGCCTGGTTGAGATAAGTAACTTTCATAGCTCCCGCGTTTGCTTGATTTCAGTTTATTGTCATCAATAGCGGCAGATGATGATGATTCAGAGCAATTTTCATCCATATTGCAAACACCAATTCGCAAATTTTGAAAAATGAAAGATTTCCAGGAGACCCTTGGCAAATCAGATGTGACTTGTTATATTCACCTATCTGCAAAAATGTAATGGAAAGTAAACAATGTAAATTACAGGGAAATAATTGGCAAGTTGATTAGGCCAAACAAAATAAATGGTGTGTTTACGGTAACCCGACCTACCTGGAATTTTTAAGGCCAAATTGCCGATCTCAAACTTTTTATTGCCAATTTTCAAGTTGATAATTTTAAATGAGCACTATTTGCAATAATTTCCAACGAACATAACATTTTTTACACTTGTACATGAACATGTTTAATATTGTTAATAGTGAGTTTCAAACATTGCAAAACAACTTGCAAATGCATGAACTGAAGTGTAAAAAAAAAGACAAAATAAAATTATTGTCCTACCTACCTACCTGGATTTTGTTTAGGTCGTTACCGTAAACGCACCATTAATTTTGTTTGGCCCTATGGCTTATTCAGACCTTAAAGAGGAAGAATCCTCCTCGACGAAAATCCAGCATTTAGGCTTTTTTCGATAGTCCAAACATCCCTCTTGCCGACGTGGATTTTTATTATTTTTTATGTCGGTTTTAAGTGGATAAATTGCAAGCAAAAGTGCGCTTTTCGAAAATGAGATTTTCGCGATTTCTGAAACGCTCATTAGGTATGCATGATATACGCGTGGCCCCGTGACGCAATCCTGAGAAAGAAAAGTCAACACGATTGTTAGCTGCGTACGTTTACACGCAAAAAACTTGAAAAACCGTCTCTGTTAGATGGTGTTTTTTAAAGAATTGTTTTGGTCCAAAAAGCCACAGATATGCCCAGTAGTTGCGTAGTTGTACATGTATGTTTTACCAGACATCATAAAAAAAAGAGCAGAAGCTAAGATCCTTTTTTATTACGAAGAGAGAAAAATGAGTCGCTCATTCTAACTTGTACCTGGCGATGTGCATATACCGTGTGCCAATTTCAAACACGTGGGAACTACGGCGCGGCCCGCAGGCACCATTCCCACTGCTGTACACGTACGGACCGCTGTTCGTTCCGCGACAAACACCGGTCGCAATGCACCAGTGTTTCCTTCAAAAGACTCGACTTCATTGTGAGCCACAATTTTACGTTTTTTTTCACATTCAATACTGCACAGGCCGTTTTGTGTTTCTCAGGATGACGTATCGCCCCTGTTTGTAAACAAACCAAGTGACCTCGAGCGTTTCAGAATTTCGGGTGAAGAGGGTCGGAACTGAATTGCGTTTTAAACAAATACTGTCGGTTTTTGGCGTTGTAGAAACATAAACCTCCATGATAAACAGGAAAACTAAAAAAATGTGGATGGGGGATTCTAGCTGTTTAATGTGAGCAAAAATATTGTTATGAGATGGGCTGAACGATCATTTCTGAATTTTAAGTGTTTCCTCACAAAATCTTGAATTGTTCACACCCGAAATTTGGGTTTTACCATCAAATCAAATCAAATTGCAGAAGTCAACTTGTCCGTTGTGTCATACTAAACTAGTAGGCCTACATGTAGTAGACGGCCAGCCGGCTGGTTCGTGAAATAAGCATAATGTACATGTACCGTAGGCCTACATGTATATAACAAAACCATTTTTACAATTATCAGTTGTCAAGTTGTGGTACCGGGACCAATTTTTTTACTAGACTGATTTTAAGGTCCGGCAACCACCAATTCCACCATTTTGAAACAGGAGGAATTCCTCCTTATTCCGAAGGTTCCCGAAGTTACCCGAATGCACGTCCGGTCTTCCGGACGTTATCGTTAATCGTCAGGTACGATACGTGTACAGTGTTTCACCGCGTGTTTATTTTACGATGAGGCCAAACCCGACCTACCTGGAATTTTTGAGGCCAAATTGCCGACCTCAAACTTTTTATTGCCAATTTTTAAGTTGATAATTTTAAATTAGCACTACATGTATTTGCAATAATTTCCAACGAACATAACATTTTCTACACTTGTACATGAACATGGTTAATAGTGATCGAGTTTCAAACATTGCAAAACAACACGCAAATGCACGAACGGCCAAGTTGACTCGACTGTGAAGTCGAGTTGGTCAACGGTCGAGTTGACTCGACCGTGAAGTCGAGTTGGTCAACGGTCGAGTTGACTCGACCGTGAAGTCGAGTTGGTCAACGGTCCAGTTGACTCGACCGTGAAGTCGAGTTGGTCAACGGTCCAGTCGAGTTGACTCGCCCGGGAAGTCGAGTTTGTCAACGGTCGAGTTCACTCAACTGTGAAGTTGAGTTGGTCAAGATGGTAGACTTGGTACGACGGTCAAGTTAGTAGGAGTCGAGTTGGCAAACGGTCAAGTACGGTCAACTCGACCGTCTGCAAACTCGACTCTGATCGCTGGAAATAAACCTTATTGACGTTCTCAAGGCATCATGGGATTCGATGTATGAGGCTGGCAATTTTCACACAAACCTATAGGGCGTTGGGGACATGACAATGTTCATCGATTTTATTATCGTTTCTGTGAAGCGATTGACATGCGATCTTCCCACATGTTCTTCATCAAGGAAAAATGCATTTGAAATAAAATGAGAATTTAAAATAATGCACTGCAGCACCAGTTTGTACTTTACAAAAGAATGCACCTGATTGGCACTAACGTGGTACATGTAGCTCAACCTTGGCTCAACCAATCGTGACAGCTAGCCCTTCTAGATCTAGTCTTGACCAAGGCGTACATGTAGGGCTAGTCTTCTAGACGGCCGCTGAAGATAAAACTGAACAAAGCGCTTTAATACGATCGAGCTACGGAATCTGTTGCACGTATTGGCTCACAACGCGCCGCGCTACGACTATGCACACATGCTCGTACATGAGATTATCTTAGCCCCGCGAGCAGTGCTTCGGAAACCCTCAACCCTGTCGTCTAATGTACTCCAAATCTGTGGCAAATAAACTCACGCAAATGAAATTTGTCCCATGACTCTGATATTTGCTTAATATGTGCACTCACCCCAGTTTGCAAAGATTCCGAAGAGTACGCATCGATCCGATTCGGTGAAATCGTGGGGAAAGTTAGATTGGTTCCCGATCCCTATAGATTGGTTCGCTTATTACGAAAATATAGGGATCGGTAAAGGGCAGCCATGACGGGCAGAATTCTCCCCGTCACGTGGTTATTATTATTATTTTTTTTGTTTAGTAATTGCGCAGATTTTGCATTGACATTTGTAACTTGGCCGTGCGTGTCGAACATATCCAATTATGTAAATAAAGTACATTGCCTAAATCAAAGGGCTTGGCAAATTTTTAAATATAAAAAACACAATGCGCACTCGCAAAGACGACCAATTACAGATCAAGATGCGTACTCTTCGGAATCTTTGCAAACTGGGGCGAGTGCACCTATTGAGCAAATATCAGAGCCATGGGACAAATTTCATTTGCGTGAGTTTGCCACAGATTTGGAGTACATTAGACGACAGGGCTGAGGGTTTCCCGAAGCACTGCTCGCGGGGCTAAGATTATCTTAGCTATATTATATAGCATATATAGTTGGCATTTTCGAAATTATAATTTTGAACTTGACACCAGTCTGCCAGTTAAAACTGAATTATGTAACTTGTTTTCCCATTGTATAACATAAAAACAATAAGAAAGAAGGAATCATATCATTAAAGCAATTGTATTAAGGCCTAGCCTACATGGCCTATAACTCACAAAAATATTTGTGCAAAAATTTTTTTTTTCAAACGATCGGTTCTTTTATAAACCAAGCGGACCGCCCTACCCAGGGCCGCCCAAAACCACTTGGTTCAACTTTTTTTCGAAAAACAAAACGACCCTCCAGGGCCACACAGATTTCTGTAAATGCCCGGCAACAGTTTTCTTGAAACCGAGTTTAAATGAGTTGCTAAAAACTGTCTACAAAAATGTTTGTTGCCACGATAAGGATTTCGATATTTGCACAACGGAGATATGTGCTTGCCGGACCAGCGTACGAGTTGGTCGGCGTACGAGTTGGCACGCACGCGTACGAGTTGACCAGCTTCCGTGGCAGATTGTGGCTAAAATCGGGTCAAAAGTTTTCAAAAGGGGCCGGTAAAATTGGCACCAAAACTCGCGCCAAAAGACAGAATGTCCCGGCAAATGTCCTGGTAAATTCTCGACAATTGGTCACTGCAAACTTTACGGCGGTTGAAATTTGAATCTCACGAACTAAACGCTTCTGCAGTGTTCTGCATATGTTATCTAGCAATAGCATATGTCTAGTAAAAAGGACATGTAAAGTAATGTTTTAATAAACACAATAAAAAACCAATGATTTTACTCACTTTAATATACATGTAGTGTTTTTGATCTGAGAATGATGACATGACAATGAGCTGAACATTTTTCGGAACCAGACACGAACGTACCGTACGTATGCGTACCAACCACACTTGTACAAACACATGTGTTTCTTCCTCCATGGTTGTACGTACGTATGTACATTGTACGTCGATATGCCGGCCGGCCTGCGCCTAGTATAGTAGCCAGCTGGCGGGCTCGCTGCACGTGATGACGCGTATACGCATCTTCTAATTGGACAGTTGGCAAAAACACCCTTTTGCGCGTGTAGTATGGTTCCTAGGCTAGTACAACAATGTTTTGAACATTGAGTGACGCTGGATATCTGACTGTATGTATTGATTATGGTGGCCCCGGAGGGACATATTGTAGTCGTGAATATTTTCGCGACGTCGTGAATAATTTTCGCGATGTTCTAAAAATGTTCGCGACGTCGCGAAAAAAATTTACGACGTCGTGAATTTTTGGCTATTAAAAATTTCACGACAAGTCGTAAAAAAATTCACGACTGGGCGTGAAAAATTTCACGACTTGGCGTGAATTTTGTCGCCAAAATTTGTCAGCAGCTTGAGGGGTACTTGCTCACCAAGCTAGCGATAGAGGGCGTTTGGCGCCAAGCAGCGATTTTGCGCGCGCCATATGCACTGTCGTGACGGTACGGTGGTACGTTTCGCCCCCTGGCCGACTCGCCCCCTGGCCGACTCGCTCCTTGACCGAGACGCCACGGCTAAATCGCCCCTTGACCCAACCGATAAACTGGACCGATTGCTAAGTATAAATTTATACATGTATTTCATAAAACTAATGTCAAAATGCGCAATACAATAAAAATAATATCAACATAAAATTCAGAAAAAATAATATCAAAATACTGACAAAATACATGTACCACTGTTGATAAGCATTCACGTTTGGCCATTCTGTGTAATCGGGTGAAGAGGCGAGTCGACCAGGGACGACTCGGTCAAGGGACGAGTCATTCGGGGGCGACATGACCTAGTTTGCTGCAATGTACACACTGTTGAACCCCCCAAGCCACTGAAAAATATTTACAACGAAAATTTACGACGTCGCAAAAAACTTCACGACCTAGTCGCGAAAATTTTTCGCGCCGTCCCCCCCAAAAAATATTAAGACATCGCGAAAATATTCGCGACGTCGCGAAAAAAAATCACGACGTCGCGAAAATTTTCAGAACATCGCGAAAATTATTCACGACGTCGCGAAAATATTCACGACTACAATATGTCCCTCCGGGGCCACCATAATTGATACATTTGTTCGCGCCTCTCACTTTTCGGGCGGGATTGAACCGATGAAAACAAAGAGCGCGAATTGTTCTTTATAAGTCGTTTGGTTAACGTTATCGTCGGCCTGAATATGCACGCGTCGGTACGTATGCGGCGTAGCACTCGTACACCCGGTATATTTCAGCCTGCATTTTGAACGTTTGACAATTAAACCATTCAACTTTCAAGCCTATTCATCAATTAAGTTAGTGTTCAAAAATATGGAGGCCCATCATCGTGCAGCTTCAACTTCAAGACAAGCAGCAATCAGACTACCATCCCGATATGCCGACGATGGTGAGTGTGTTTTAACAATGTTTAAAATAAGTTAGGGCCTAGGCCTACATGATTGTCAGCATTGTACAAGTTGTAGGCCTAGGCCTAGGCTAGCCTAGGCTATAGGCCTACTACTAGTACTAGCCCAGGTTGGACTCTGTACCGCATACTACATGGGGATACTCGTAATGCCTACGCATCGATCCGATGTCTGTTCACCACGTTCACGCGGGTCTAAGACTAAGCCGAGGCCTAGGCCTACTCTTGTCTACTTAATTATATCTAGGCTAGGCCTAGCCCCGCGAGCAGGGCGCGTCTTCTCCGCCTAGCTGTTGCCGTTTCTAACCCTAAATATGTGGCAAACTCACCTGCTCACGCAAATGAAATTTGTCCCTTAAATTGGCTCTGATATTGCTCAATAGGTGCACTCACCCCAATTTGCAAAATTTATCAAAGAGTACGCATTGGTTCCACATGATCCTCATTATATTTACTTCGATCCCTTCGTCGTACAAGATAAAGCGAAGTAGGCCTAAATATGAGGACAGTGAGCCAGTCTAGCTTGTGTTTACCTCTCCACTCTCGCGCATGCGCACGGAGGGTCTCAGTTTGCCCCACGATTTCACTGAAACTAGACATCGGATCGATGCGTATACTCTTCGGAATATTTGCAAATTGGGGTGAGTGTACCTATTGAGCAAATATCAGAGCCAAGGCCAGGGACAAATTTCATTTGGATGCGTGAGTTTGTCACAGATTTGGGGTTAGAAACGGCAACAGGGCGGAGAAGACGACGCCCTGCTTGATCGCGGGGCTATAGGCCCCTACTTCTATCTAGCCTATAGGCCCTAGGCCTTCGTTTAGGCTATCCCTTCGTTTAGGCTATCCCAGGTTGGACGTCGTCTTCATTGCATTACGATCAGACTGGACGCAACGAGTACGATGCATCTCTAAATACCGATAGGGCGACTGAAACTTGCAACTGAACCCTTTCACGGTTATCGACGCCATGTTGTTTACGGGCAGTTCGAACACACGTTGCCGTCATCAGTGCGTGCACGGATCGTAGCTAATGCACAGTGACCTAACAATATTATGCATTTGTATACAATCCGCGCAGGCACACGTACACAGCAACGTGTGTTCGAACTGCCCCGTGAACAACATATGGCGTCGATAACCGTGAAAGGGTTATTTTTTAAGCTACATGTATAGGCCTATTTTTAATTATATTTCGCTAATGTCGGAGAGACTCACACTGTAGATTGCCCCTTGTGATGCAGTCTGAATCCACCCTTTTGAAGTAATGGTATCGTCTTTCATTCAAATGCAAAAACGAAGAGCCCTCTAGCATCTACACTATTTAGGCGACTCCCCTCATGGTATCGTTGTCTTTGTTTCTTGTGGCGCAGTCTGAGCTAGTCATACTTTATCCGCCTTAGATTTCTAGTTTTTCCACCCGTTTTCCCTTTTCCACTTTTCGAAATTGTACATCATGTCCAGCAAGGAAAGATATAAGCCTCGTCAGCGTTTCTCTTAAGCATCGGCAACCGTGTCTCGCGCACCTGAGGAAGATAAATCCGAGGACATTCTAGCGACAGCCACACGAGAAATTCTTCAGGGTGAAGAACAACCCCAAGGTCTGACCCCGCCGCGGGCCATTCCTACCGGGGAGAGCTCGCAGGTGTCCGCTCCGTCGTGGGCGGCACCTACTATCGAGCGTGGTACTGGGCCGTCATGCCCGGGACCACACTTTCAACAGAAACCCGTGAATTCCCAACAACAACAACCAACTTACATTGGCCAACCTGCCAACGCCCAGTCGCCATTCGGGCCTCACCTATGGAATGCGGGGAATGTGCAGTCAGCCATGACACCGCACAATTACCCGCCATACTTCATGAACATGATGAATCCTTGGGGCATGCCAGCTAACTGGATGGCCACGCCTTTCCAGGCACAGCAACAGCATTTTGTCGCTGATCCAGCACTCAGACATGCTTCTCATCAAAGGCAAGGTGTACAGCAGAGTGTGCATGTGGACAACACAGAAACTGTAAGCGTTGAGGACGACGACTTATCAATCATCGCACCTTCGTGCCCGACCAATGTGGTCGAATTTCGTAACCCTCATCGCAAGGATTCTGGCACAGCCCTCTCTGCAAAGCTACTGGAATGGTGGCGTGAATTAAGATCTAATAAACTGTCATCCGAAGATTTCAAGGACGAAATCCAGTCGCATTCTGTTTCTCTTGACCAGGAGAAATATTTTTTGCCTGCAGAATTACCACCCGGTATTAAAAAAGTGTTCAAGCAAGCCAATTCATCATTAGTTACCGGCGATGAGCGTCTCAAAGTCTCTCACGGACATGTGTTAAAATCGGCTCAGCCACTTCTTCATTTGTTCGACGCCATGGTTGACTCGGAATGCCCTGAAGCTGTAAGTAAAGACTTGGTAATTAACCATTTAACATCAGCCCTGATTTTGCTTGGATCTGCCAGTCAAAGTCTGGCTCAATCACGTCAACATCTTTTCGACGACATTGTAGACAAGCGGTTCGAGGTGATTAAGAAAAATTCACCCTCTATGGGCGAGTTATTCGGCTCGTCACTCATGAAAGACATTGAAGACACTGAGAAGTCACATAAACTTGCCTCTAAAGTGACAAAAGGGTTTTCACCTACAAAGGAGAAGCGTTATACTCCTTATCGTCTGGCCATGGCAAGATCTAACCAAGGACGACGTGCAAACTACCGTAGTTCTTTTCGCAACCCCTTCAACCGCAATTTTCAGGCAGACCGGGGGACAGGATTCGACAAGACACGTGGTAACCGTCAATCAACGGAAGAGCAACATAGCTCAAAAAACTAACTCTTGTTCATCCTCCAGCATTTTCTGTAGCCGGTCGCCTGCAATGGTTCCCTCATCAATGGAATTTGATCACCCAGGAGCCATGGATTTTACGGACTCCCATACAGCATCATGTACCGGTGACACGAGCTCAAAACAAACATCACGAGTCAACTCTCACAGTGGAGATACAGAAAATGCTGGAGAAGGGGGCAGTAACATTGGAAAAACCTGTAGCAGGTCAGTTCGTTTCGTCCGTCTTTCTCGTGCCCAAGAAGAACGGAGACCAACGACCAATTATCAATTTGCGCCCTCTCAACAAATTCATTGCTTGTCATCATTTCAAGATGGAAGGTATTTCAGTGGTGAAGGACCTCTTAGTGCACAACGATTTCATGGCTACAATCGACCTGAAGGACGCTTATTTCATAATCAACTTTCTGGAGCTACTTGCAGTTTGGTATGCCCTGAAGGCCCTGCTAAACAACCACACAGATTTGCATGTTCGTCTACAGATGGACAGTTCGGTAGCAGTAGCGTACTTAGTTCACAAAGGAGGAACCCATTCTCAACTATTGTCTCGCCTGGCAGTCAAAATTTGGATATGGTGCCTCAGACGAAACATAATATTGTTACCAGAACACCTTCCGGGAACACAGAATCTGTCCGCGGACACTATGTCCAGAATGTTCAACGATCGCTCCGAATGTTTTCTACGGAAGGTAACCGAAGAGGTAGCCGACATTGTCCTCGTGGCTCCAGTTTGAAAAACTCAACCATGGTACCCAAAACTACTTCAGTTAGCGGTTTGTGTACCACTTCTCCTGCCAAAACGCCAGGATTTACTTTGTTTTTCCTCACAACTACCAGCAGCATCCTCTCGCAAATCAAATACGACTGTCCGCGTGGAGGTTATCAGGCAAGATTTGGCTACAAGGGGCATTCCACCGAACGTGTCAAAAACTATCATGTCGTCATGGCGACAGGGAACTCACAGACAATTTGACTCGTCTTGGAGACGCTGGGATAGCTGGTGTGTTCAACGACACACTAATCCCGTTCGAGCCTCTGTAGCTGAAGTGTTAACCTTTTTACAGGAGTTATTCGACAGCGGTTTAAGATACAGGACATTAAACGTGTATCGCTCTGCCATTTCTTCTGCTCACGAGATGGTCGAGGGACAGCCGATGGGACAGCATCGTCTTATCAGCCGTTTCTTCAAAGGGGTGTTCAATTTACGACCACCACAGGCCAGATACATGTTCACCTGGGATGTAGCAAAAGTTCTCAAGTACTTTAATTCACTACCTCACAATCGCCGTTTAGATATTAAACAATTGTCTTTGAAACTAGCCATGTTAGTGGCCTTAGTCTCAGCCGGACGCTGTTCTTCACTAACAACTTTAGACATCACTCACATGAGAAAGGACCAAGCTGGCTATGTATTTTCACTAGTTAAGCTCACTAAATGTGCTTCGATTTCTAAACCATGCCATGACGTGCTTTTACATAGTTTCCCTACCAATCGGAAACTCTGTGTTGCTCAAACTCTGGAGGAATATCTAGATAGAACAAGTTTTTACAGAGGAACTGGATCATCCAGGATGACCCAACTTTTTCTTACTTATGGTAAGCCTTATCATCCCGTAGTAACCTCAACAATTTCCCGATGGATTAAGTTAGTTATGGCAGAATCTGGCATTGACATTTCACATTTCAAGGCTCATTCCACTAGGAGTGCGTCTACTTCAGCAGCAGCTCGAGCTGGAGTCTCCACAGGTGACATCCTTAAGACGGCCGACTGGTCCTCAGCTAGAACTTTTTCGGCATTCTATCACAGACAACCAGAGGGTATTCAGTTTGGACAGGCTGTGCTGGCGTCGGCTTGAGAGGTATGTACTTTGAAATCTACAGTGTGAGTCTCTCCGACATTAGCGAAATATAATTCCCTAATTACATAAAGGACTTACCTGCAATATAATTGGAATTATATGAGATAATGGAGGAGAGACTCATGCTCCCTCCCTTTTCAGAGTTACATTTTCTATTTACTGATCTAGTTTTCCCTCCCAAGCTAGCCGTCGCCAGGGTATCCATACACAATCTTCAAAGAGACAACGATACCATGAGGGGAGTCGCCTAAATAATGTAGATGCTAGAGGGCTCTTCGTTTTTGCATTTGAATGAAAGACGATACCATTACTTCAAAAGGGTGGATTCAGACTGCATCACAAGGGCAATCTACAGTGTGAGTCTCTCCTCCATTATCTCATATAATTCCAATTATATTGCAGGTAAGTCCTTTATGTAATTAGGGAATTTTACCTTTTATTATTGGGCGTCGAATTTAGGCCTAGGCTAGCCCTAAAGTTAGGGCTGTAAATTGCTCGCTTTTCAAATCTGACTTATTACAGTCGCAAATCACAGCCCTAAGGCAGGGTAGTACGACAATACTCAGTCTGAAACTGCTCAAATCTGACAAAGTTCTACTACAAATATCGTCCGAAGCACATCAGACCGAGCAGTTTCACATACACCATTGTAATCCTGAGAGTCTAGTGTTTCATAAAATAACAGTAACGCTTACGGAATCGTCAATTTGGCCATCTACGATGTCTGGAAACATTTGACAAAATTCGGACAACGTTCTGAGCCGCATTCCCTGGGCGACGCCATCTTAGCTGATATGCTGGACGCGTGGTGGCGCTTCTCGGTCAAGGAGCCCAGCTCGTGCAATATGCATAATTCATATTGACGTCCGTGTGTTTATCCCAGCTGGCAATACGTCACTCGCACAGTTCGATAACTAGCTGCACTGCGCGCGTGACGTATTGCCAGCTGGGATAAACACACGTGACGCCAATATGAATTATGCATATTGCACAGTTAGCCGGGCTCCTTGACGTCTCATGATCGAGAAGCGCCAGCATATCAGCTAAGATGGCGTCGCCCAGGGAATGCGGCTTAGAACGTTGTCCGAATTTTGTCCAATGTTTCCAGACATTGTAGATGGCCAAATTGACGATTCCGTAAGCGTTACTGTTATTTTATGAAACACTAGACTCTCAGGATTACAATGGTGTATGTGAAAGTGCTCGGTCTGATGTGCTTCGGACGATATTTGTAGTAGAACTTTGTCAGATTTGAGCAGTTTCAGACTGAGTATTGTCGTACTACCCTGCCTTAGGACTGTGATTTGCGACAAGTCAGATTTGAAAAGCGAGCAATTTACAGCCCTAACTTTAGGGCTAGGCCTAGGCCTGCCCTAGCCCTAGGCCTTCGTCCATATGTATCCTTCTTGTCCTTGGCGTCATCATTTACAGAAACAGAAGGTTTAAAAACCATGTCGTACATCAATTTTGCGCATTAGGCCTCTAGAGACCTATTTGATTTATCACACGGACGCACATGACACACAGGCCGGCGTAGGTTCTTCCCTCGCCTTTCACCTCTGGCTCTGGCGTCCTGCGTTCGAATCCGGCACATGCATGTATGTGGATTGGGTTTGCACTTTTTGCAGTCCCTACTTGAAATGAAATTCGGTGTCCTGATTGGACTCTTCGAGAAACCCTGAGAACTAAAATTTTATGTCATTCGGTCAATTAATTTTTGTGATATGGGCTAACGAACTTTTGACTAATTAGCATGACATGCTATTTGTTTGGACAGTTGTATCTCTAAAAGTAATGGACCTAGATAAACTAGCTTTACATCATTTTAAAAGCTCTTTAGCCTTCATTTTATAAATTTCGTACCACAAAAACATGTATAACGTTTGACCTTGATTTGCAAAAATGTGTATTTTTCAAAATGCGTAATTTTGTTTTTATTTGATAGCTTAAGATGTAAGGAACATTTCCAGGAAAGATTTGGGATGGGCACTCTTACAGTTTTAGAGTTATGATGATTTTAACATTGGCTAACATGTATATAACATGTAAATACCATGTAGCTGAGCACATACATCATGTACATGTACACAGTTATGTATGTATGTTATTTACATGGTATTTACATGTTATTTACAAAAACTGTAAGTGCCCATCCCAAATCTTTCTGGAAATGTTCCTTACATCCTTAGCTAACAAATTTTAAAAAAAATAACCATTTTGAAAAATACAAATTTTTGCAAATCAAGGTCAAAGATTATAAAATGAAGGCCATTTCAAGAGCTTTAAAAATTTTCTCTGTAGGTGCTTAACGTTTTGAGATACGTCTGTCGAAACATTGCAGGTCATGCTAATTAGTCAAAAGTTCGTTGACCCATATCTCAAAAATTAATTCACCAAATGACATAAAATTTTAGTTCTCGGGGGTTTCTCAAGGAGTCCAATCTGCATACCAAATTTCATTTCAATCTGTGAGGGTCATTACAGGTCCAAAAGCTTGTTGAATTGACATGGAATTAATATGACCCATACATGTATGTACATTCCGTCTTGGGGTGTCCGTGCACGGTAATCAACCCCCTTCATGTATATTCATAGTATGTTAATTGACTTTGAACAGAATACGCCCTGGTTGTCTTCCATGAAGATGGAATAAAAACAGTTACTCATATGAGAGACGTCAGGATTGCAGGAGACGGCCAAACGGAGGCCTTGTATCACTTGAACAACAGGTACTATACCTGTTGTATTCTCATGAAAAGTGGTAAGAAAAAAGTCCTCTTTATTTTGTTAAAGATACACAGTCTGTAGACTATCAGAATTGTTAAAGCATTTACTTAATTACTTTAGTTCAATGACAAAATATATATCATGCACACTTTGAATTTCAAATATTCGGTAACCCTTTGAAAAACACAATTTTTTACAGCCGTTTTTGCCCCTTGCCTATAAAATTTGCTCTGATCTGACTTCCCGTGTTTGTCTGCGCGCCCTCTGCACTAGTGCATGGCCTGTCAAATATCTTTTCCCCGAGTGGCATTTATGGAAATAAAAACTAATATTATTTTTACTGGAAAACCAGTCAATTACTAAAAAAAAAAGAAAATAGAAAACATTTGTCCCACCAATGAAATACTGCAGCTGCCATATGAAAGTACACTAAAACAAATACAATACATGTATATGCTTTGACCAATAATATCCCTCAGCTTGAAATATAGGTTTAATTTATTGCAGATGACAAGGAAATGCTTTTGAAAGAAAAACTTTGTCTGGAGGGAAAACCATCAAAGGCACTAAAGCGCAAGAATAAAGGTAGGGAAAATTTATGTTTAACATTTAATGATTTATAAATATACACCTACATTTATACCCTTTAAAATGTTATGATGATGATGATGATACGTACAATATAGGCTGTATAATGTGCCAGTCAAAAGTCATGCGTGCACTATATTCGCGAGAATCCACCGGCCATCACTAAAATTTTAGTATGTTAAATTTGTTTGTTGTTTGTTTTTGGTGTTTTTGTTGTTGTTGTTGTGTATGTGCATCATCGGTTATTAAAATGGCCTGCCCTCAAAGACATAAATATGTGTAATAAAATACATCCATCAAATTGTCCATCACTTTCTCTAGATGGCACACAAAATTGTGAATATCTATGAATGAAACTTTGTAAAGAAACAAGTTGGTTGTTATCCGCGTCGGCGATTGGCTGCTATTTAAAGCATACTGGGGATACACTTTAAGCCTGTGCCAAATATTCGAATATTTGAATATTCGATTAAAATTCGAATATTCTAATTTTTTTCGAATTCGAATATTCGAACAAAAAATGGGAAATAAGAAGTTTTATGATAATTTGGGTTTGAAAAGAACCATATTCACAGTAACCGTATTGGTTGGGTATCCGGATCAAAGCAAACATCTCAAAGTTTTCACTTGTTTTCAGCAGGAAAACTGACATCTGGGAGGGAGAAAAATACACAATTGTGAGTCACATAATCATGTCAAAAAATGGTATTGGGGGCCTTTTCTTTTGGGAACAAATGCACGATCAAATATTCAAATATTCGAAAAATTTAAAAATGGAATATTCGAATACCAAATTATTCGAATTGACTCGGGCTTAATACACAATACACTTTGTATTAAGGCCAAAAAAAAAGAAAAAAAAAAAGGATTTACGATTTACAAATTCGATAAAAAGGACTCCTGTATCATATTCTTACATTTTTACAACGGTATAGCCATGGTATCAGGTAAAGTAGTAAACTTTATGTCACAGGGGTCTAATTTATGGCAGCACGGCCATCTTGGAAAAATATAGCAAAAATATCAAAAATATTAAATAGTAGTGTCCCCCCTCACTGACTTTTGAAAAATGTCTGGGCGAGAAACATGTTATTGATATTATTTGGCCTAATCTGGTTTAACGGTTTCTTAGAATCTGGCACAGCTCCGGAGAACAAGGGGAAAAAACAAAAGGAAAACGCAACAGGCCAAGAACCTCCAACCAAAGGTGTGTGCGATTTAAATTTACAATACCACCAGAAAAATATTTAATTGTTTAAAGGAGCGTGACTAGAGTTTCTGGAAAATAGTTTTCGATGTAACTTACCAATATTATCAAGTAACTCCCATACACACCTCCCATGTCACACTCCTTTAAGAGCATATCATGTGGGTGCTGAAAGGCCCATTATATCATTTGCAATGACCCAAAATTGTATTGACAAGAAAAACCTTGGTCAAAGTGTTGATAGAAATGGTTTTAAAAAAACTCATCAGGGATTCCCTTCGTAGTGGGAGAGTCGGAGTACCGCGCTCTCAAATTTAATTGCAAATTTAATTGCAAATTTAATTGCAAATTTAATTGCAAATTTAATTGCATGTTTCCATGGCCCAAAATTGCAATGGCATCAACAAGAATGCGGACAAGCTTCGCAACGTCAATGTCAGCCTCGGCTTTATCGGTTCTCGCTTTAAGAAGCTCATTGGCCACCTGAGATATGGCAATTGCGCCATGCACAAAGGTGCTTTGTATTTTTTGAGACTTGACGTCTCGTGAGCGTGTGGCAGGTTTTAAGATCGCCCATACTTCGGGATTGACTCGAGTCAGAGACAGATTTGCACAATTTTGGGGTTTCTTGTAACTGATCAATTTTGTTTCCAATTTGTCAGTTTGTATCTTGCCTCTCATGAGGGCATCAAGTGTTTTGGCAAGTTCGTCATTGATAGACGGGCCCTCTAACTGATCATTTTCAACCAGGGCAGCCAAATCTACCATTAATTCGTCATTTTGTGCAAGCAAATTCTCAACATCTCGATCCGAGAAATCGTCGCCCTTTTCAGGTACGACAAAGTCGATGTCCCTTTCGGGGACAAAATTGTGCGAAAAAAGTGGCTCTAAATCAAACACTTCCCCTTCTAAGTCAGCACCTGTAGCAGTACTAGGACCTGCTGTGTGGCTAGCTTGAAATGTCTGAAAGGCACTAGCTAGCGAAGATACAGTTTGTTGAAGCTGACTCACGGTGGCAACAAGACTTTGGTCCGCTAAATTTTGCTGCATAAGTTTCGCAGTAGCAGGCTTGATCGGTGCAGCAGCTGCAGGAGAGGCACGAGCGACATTCTTGCGCTTACATGTTCGCTTTTTAGCAATTCCAGGTTCAGAAAAACCAGCATTGGATTTAGCAGCACTAGTACTCGCAACTTGCGAAAAACCTATTTCATTTTGTAACTGCGAAAAGAAATCTTCGTCATCGGACGGATTAGTTTGAATGACCACCTCGTCGGTCATGGCGGCCACGCGCGCTTGCAAAAAAGCACATGCAATGAACAAAAATCACGCAGAATATATAGCGCAGCCCTCGCGGTGGTATATGGCACCAGAAAAAACACTGACGCATTGCGCGAAGGAGGGCTCTTATATAGCATAGGGTCGGAATTCCTTCTTTTATTCTTTGAAAGCGTAGTATGCACATTAACCGGAGAATACAATCTCACGTGATCCGATTGTAGGTGATTGTGAGATAGAATCTATAAGGACCATTGACTCCCCAAACATGCGATTTGTGTCACCTTTTAGAAACATAATTCCAGGAAACATACCACCAATGCGTATAAGCATGGATTTACTAGAAACATTACATTTGTTCACTTATCCTTTTAACACAATCAACGATCACACCAATATAAATATTGGGAAGATCACGGCTTGCAGCTGTGACCTGGTTTATTCAGCTATACCTTACATGTCTTATCATGTACAATCCAGTCACTTTGATCAAAAAGTTGTTTAAAAGCGACAATCGTCAATTAAAACAATTGATGATTGTTACGATGCAAAACCCCTTAGCAAAACCCCTTAACAAACGAAGATCATCGCCGAGTGTGATCAGACTGCTAAAAATGTGCACATTTTAACAATTGCTGTGTTGGTTGCCAGATACGAAAAACCACAAACCCAATGGGAAAAATGAAAACGTACGCCTGACCTATGCAAACCAACGGCTTCAGGCCCAGCAATGCAACTGATAAAATTCTGAAAAACACAAAATTTTAGCGATGTGCGCTGCAGTATGCAAGCAACGTGAGAATGCCCAACACCCGTGAACACCCCTTATTTATCAACCCCCTAGAGCACCGAACCGTTGCTCTTACATAACAAGGATAAAGCAGATTTATTATAATTCACCGGGGCTCAAACGAATAAATATATGTTTATCCTTTTAACACAATCAACGATCACACCAATATAATTATTGGGAAGATCACGGCTTGCAGCTGTGGCCAGCTGCATATGAGTTAAAAGACAGGGTTAGAAAATTTAAATATCTACAATTTGTGAAAGTGAAAGTTTAAAAGAAAATTGCCTTTCAGCCTTTCTCCAGGCTGTTTCTGATTTCCAGCGTCCGTGACGCTTTGAGACCTTGTCTCAACAAGCCTCCGAGGCTCCTCCTGCTCTTAAACTACAAGAGCCACCTTAAACACACAGACAACAGGTAAGCAACCTGTTTACTTTTGAAATAAGTTTGTTAAAACTTTCCAAATCTTAATTGTATATTGGGCGGGTTTTTAAAAACCAAAAATGGGTTTTGGTTATTGCGATGTGCCAAGTTGATAGAGATAAAGATTCAGACTTGACTGCTGTCGCCGAGTTCGCCTTCTGTCTTGTAAATGAAATGGGAACCATGCTGGCCGGTGTCAAATCACCAAAGTTTTGACTGCTTATCGTTTCTAGAGTTAGTCAAAGATAACGATATTTCGGTATTTCCTTGCAGCTGGGTAGGACAACGTTCAGGCGAAAAACGACAGTTGTCCCTGCTTGCAGGTGTGTGTCGAAGATTAGGCAAAGTTCTCTTTTCCAGGTTCAAGTGCGTTGATGCAAACCTTTAGTACGGGTCTACTTGCAGGGCGTATTGTGCGAATTGGTTCCTTGCTTCTGCGGAACTATGGTGCCCCACTGTAGACGCGGTTTTCGACTTGGAGCTATCCCCCGATAGTAGCTGCCTTCAGTTTGGTATTGACCGTTGCAGATGAACTTGAAAGGAGAGAGAAATAAAACGACTTTACCAACTGTAATGTTATATTAAATACTGTTCTGTCCATGTGCTGAATGGTTACAGACTCATATATACAGTGGATAACACACTACTGGTGCCTTCGGTTTTAAATGACCCGTTTGCATTTGAAACGCACTTAGGCTACTAGTTACTACACTAGGCCATGTGGTGTCTCTAGTCAAATCCGAAAATATCATGTTGTGCATCCACAATATCGAGGACCGACTGTCAGGGTCATCATGTTTCCATAACCCGTTTACGTACCGAACGCATTTAGGCTACACCATGTTTCTTGACTTTACTCAACTCCGCCACCTTTATACATCCACCGAGGATGACCGACTCTGGGTCTTCGGGTATCCATTAGCGTTCCAAATAAAAAATGTAACACCTTTGTACATCTACCGAGGATGACTGACTCAGAGTCCTCGGGTATCCATAACCAGTTAGCGTTTCGAACGCATTTCAACTCCTAGATTACACCACGATTCGTGACTTTACTCAAATGTGACACCTGTACACGATGATGCATAACCCGTTAGCGTTTCGAACGCATTTTAACTCTTAGATTACACCACGAATCGTGACTTTGCTCCAAAAACAAAATGTAACTAGACCTGTGTTCGTTCTTGACAACGAACACATGGCTGTTCCCCTCCTCTTTATAAACATATATGGTGTTCGGGATGACCTTTGTTAGTGATGGCATATGAAGAAATCACGATCGTATGTCAAACAGTTAAGTTTTTATCGATTTTTAAATATCGAATATTATTACATGCCCCTTTAATCTGACATATAGGGAAGGTCAAAGGTGTTGCTATATGTTTGGATACCCCACCCTAGTCGAAGTGTAACACAGTTGACCCCATCGTGATATATTGTACCCCTTTCAAATGGCAAGGCAAAATCTGTTTGACCAATAGGAAACGAGGTCAAAGGTCAAGCCATGTGCGCATCTTAAAGACATTTGTTAGTGATCGTATATGCAGAATGAATCAATTTCGTAGGTCAAACGGTAGATTTTTTTATTGATTTTTGAATATTTAATTACGTAATCATCTTGTCGCTAGAGGGCGCTATTTTGTACGATGACGTCATCACTTATATTTTTTGAAAGCTTAAGGGCCTCTGGTAATAACACCATCTCAATACCTCCTACCACTTTCAAACTAAGGGCCACTTCCGGAAGTGAGCAAGGTCAAAGGTCACCAACATAATTTTTAGATACCCCACACTAGTCGAAGTGTAACACAAGTGACTTTGTCCAAATATCTTGCACCACTTTCAAATGGCAAGGCAAAATCTGTTTGACCAATAGGAAACGAGGTCAAAGGTCAAGGCGTGTGCGCATCTTAAAGACTGTTGTTAGTCATCGTATATGGCGAAGGAATCAAGATCGTAGGTCAAACGGTTGAATTTTTATTGATTTTTGAATATTTAATTTATTAAACTTCATACCCCTTTAATCTGACACGTGATGACGTCATGATTACGTCATTAGTACTATGCACTAATTCACATAGTGACCAATGTCCATGTGAAGTTTGAAGTCAATCATCAATGTGCAAGTGTCCGAAATAAGAAAAAAAAGAAAAAAAAGAAAAAAAACTAGACCTGTGTTCGTTCTTGACAACGAACACATGGCTGTTCCCCTCCTTTTTATAAACATTGTGTTCAGGATGACCTTTGTAAGTGATCGTATATGAAGAAATCACGATCGTAGGTCAAACGGTTGAGTTTTTATCGATTTTTAAATATTGAATATTATTACATGCCCCTTTAATCTGACATGTACAGGTCAAAGGTGTTGCTATATGTTTGGATACCCCACCCTAGTCGAAGTGTAACACAGTTGACCACATGCGGATATCTTGTACCACTTTCAAATGACAAGGCAAAATCTGTTAGACCAATAGGAAACGAGGTCAAAGGTCACGACCATATTTTTTGGATACACCACCCTAGGTCCAAGTGTAATACAGTTGACCACATCCAGATATCTTGTACCACTTTCAAATGGCAAGGCAATATCTGTTTGACTAATAGGAAACGAGGTCCAAGGTCAAGGGGTGTGCGCATCTCAAAGACCCTTGTCAGTCATCGTATATGGCGAAGGAATCAAAATCGTAGGTCAAACGATTGATTTTTTAATGATTTTTGAATATTTAATTGATTAAACTTCATGCCCCTTTAATCTGACACGTGATGACGTCATCATGACGTCATTAGTACTGTGCACAACTTAACATAGTGACCAATGTCCATGTGAAGTTTGAAGTCAACCATCAATGTGCAATGTTCCCGTTTCCTTGGAGTGCACAGTCAATAAGACGCCTGTGTATACGCGAAATAATCATTCTCCAGTTTCCTCGCAGTGCACAGTCAATAGGCCATTGCCTGTGTACAAACAAAATACGTATTATCCCGTTCCCTCGAAGTACACAGTCAATGGGCCATTGCCTGTGTACAACCAAAATACGTATTTTCATGTTTCCTCGCAGTGCACAGTCAATAGGCCATTGCCTGTGTACAACAAAAATACGTATTATCCCGTTCCCTCGAAGTACACAGTCAATGGGCTATTGCCTGTGTACAACCAAATACGTATTATCTCGTTTCCTCGAAGTACACAGTCAATGGGCATTGCCTGTGTACAACCAAAATACGTATTTTCATGTTTCCTCGAAGTGCACAGTCAATAGGCCATTGCCCGTGTACAAGTGAAATACTCAATTTCGCGTTTCCCTATTAGTAGTGCACAGTCTATATAGCCCAATTCCGGTTTCAACCGGACGTGAGCAAGGTCAAAGGTCACCGCCATATTTGTTGGATACCCCACCCTAGTCGAAGTGTAACACAGTTGACCCCATCTTGATATCTTGTACCACTTTCAAATGACAAGGCAAAATCTGTTTGACCAATAGGAAACGAGGTCCAAGGTCAAGGGATGTGCGCATCTCAAAGACCCTTGTTAGGCATCGTATATGGCGAAGGAATCAAGATCGTAGGTCAAACGGTTGATTTTTAAATGATTTTTGAATATTTAATTTATTAAACTTCATGCACCTTTAATCTGACACGTGATGACGTCATCATGACGTCATTAGTACTGTGCACAACTTCACATAGTGACCAATGTCCATGTGAAGTCAATCATCAATGTGCAAGTGTCCGAAATAGCGTCTGAAAAAAGTGGAAGAAGTAAAAGAATAAAAAAATAAAAAAACCGTAACGAAAACAAAGGCTGTTCCGACCCGAATCGGAACAGCCAACAATGTACATCCACCGAAGATGACCGACTCACAGGGTCGTCGGGTATCCATAACCCGTTAGCGTTTCGAACGCATTTCAACTCTTAGATTACACCACGAATCATGACTTTGCTCCAAAAACAAAATGTAACACCTTTGTACATCCGCCTTTGTACATTACACCACGAATCGGACTTTGCTAAAAAAACAACAACAAATGTAACACCTTTGTCCATCCACTGAGGATGACTGACTCTCGGGGTCCTCGGGTATCCATAACCCGTTAGCGTTACGAACGCATTTCAACTCTTAGATTACACCACGAATCGTGACTTTACTCAAATGTGACACGTTTGTACATCCACCGAGGATGACGCGGACTCTCGGGTCTTCGGGTATCCTTAACCCGTTAGCGTTTCGAACGCATTTCAACTCAAAGATTACACCACGAATCGTGACTTTACTCAAATGTGACACGTTTGTACGTCCACCGAGGACGACGGACTCTCTGGTCTTCGGGTATCCTGAACCCGTTAGCGTTTCGAACGCATTTCAACTCCTAGATTATACCACGAATCATGACTTTACTCAAATGCGACACCTTTGTACATCCACCGAGGATGACCGACTCTTAAGGCCCTCGGGTATCCATAACCCATTAACGTTTCGAGCGCATTTCAACTCTTAGCTTACACCACGTTTCGTGACTTTTACAACTTCGACACTTCTAAGTCGTACTGGACTGTCGAGATCATATAAACGTAAGTGCAGTATTGACATGTGGCACTCCGAGTGCCTAGCTCAGGTTTATTTTAAACCGTTTTGTTCTGAATTACGAGTTTCACAGTCTATCATATAGTACCCCGTCTTCCATATAGTACCCCGTCTTCAACATCGACGGTGGCTAACTATAAATTTGAGAAAAACAATGGTCATTAAAATGATAATGCCATCTTATATAGGGCACATTATGTGTCATATGCGGGATACTCATAGTGCCGCCCTAGACATTGGCACAACTGCCCGTATATAGTGGGTAGAACGTAGCACCCGCAGCGTGACACACAAAAGCTGAACGGCGCCCGCTGCGGGTACTCGCTTGTTCGTGGGTGGAGAGGGGCAACTTATTTAGTGCCTTGGCCATACACCTAGTCAATGCACACATAACATTCGAATGCACAACCGTAGAATTTCAACACGGTATATTGCATAATATGCACAAATGTGGCTTTCTGGGTGCTGGATGTACAAAAAAACCAGCCCTACAATGTAGTTCCATAGAACAGTAAAAGGCCATTGTCATTATCCTTTATATGCACGAATAACAGTACGGAGCCGGCGGAGAAATGCCAGCCGGCATGTTGGCCTATAGTCATGATAGTGGTCTTTATCTGAAGTCGACCCATAGGCCCAGTATATGCTACCCATTTGTCTGGGAACAAGAAAGCGTTAATACAGCGACCCGTTAGGGTATTTGTCTCGTAAACTAAAACCGATTAGACCGATTCTTGCATGGGAATCAATAAACATGGTAAAGGGTTAACACGATTTCCCAAACGATAAGTCATATATCGTGAACTGGATTCGATTAGCATTGTGGAATACTTTACTAATAATACGCAGCTTGTTCTTCTCGCTACACAGAAATCATTGACCACTGATGAAAAAAAATTAAAAAAATCAAAAACATCATGTATGTAGCTAAAAACTTTCAAATCATGTTGAGTCATGGAGGAAGAAACATATTTCTTCCTCCATGGTTGGATAATGTCTTCAATTTTCCCCGCGTGCTTGAACAGAGAACTATCTATATAATAGTAAAAGGCCTTTAAATTGCGTCGATCCCGCTATGTTCCGGTGCATGACTAGCAGCACGAGGATAGGCCTACGGGAAATGTCCAGCATATTTATCGCCTTACTTGCTTTCACAAATATACGGGGAAGATTTCGAAAATGTAAGGACGATAAATCATACAAATTATTTACACAATCTGATTAAATGACTGCAACTTAGCTTTGTTTGGCGTTTCCTGAAGCCAGTCTGTTGCATGGTTGTTGTAGCGTTGCAAAAAGGTGTTCGTATACGCTACTTATTCCAGGACCAGGTCACCAATTTTAGCGATGTGCGCTGCAGTATGCAAGCAACGTGAGAATGCCCAACACCCGTGAACACCCCTTATTTATCAACCCCCTAGAGCACTGAATCGTTGCTCTTACATAACAAGGATAAAGCAGATTTATTCTAATTCACCGGGGCTCAAACGAAAAAATCTATATTTACTTTGGGATGGACCATTTCAAAGTGGATTTTAGTGGATTACTGTAGTGTTGGTGCAAGACAATTCTCCGTGCAAGACAGTTGTGGAATTTCTTTTCGGCATTGTACGACATGCATGCTCATTGAGCCATTAGGTAACGC
This sequence comes from Henricia sp. BOLD:AAB3569, assembly GCA_037783545.1. Lineage (NCBI taxonomy): Eukaryota > Metazoa > Echinodermata > Asteroidea > Spinulosida > Echinasteridae > Henricia > Henricia sp. BOLD:AAB3569. The sequence goes on from JBBELK010000008.1 coordinate 787,293, forward strand.
ATAGCGTTACGCATTCCTTTCAGGGTATATAAGGAGTGCATTTTACAATGCTTGTTCCTTCTCGGTTAGAGTTGTTGTTGTTGTTGTATATTTTATGGCATCTTCGGCAACTAAGGCCCTTTATGCCATCAACTATACGGTTTTTTAGCTTTAACTATACTATATTATCAACTTGAGATGACGAAGAAGGAGTTGCGGTTTTAGAAGTGGGAGGAAAACCCCCAGAGAAATGCCCCAGGGGAAAACCCACGCGGTCAAGTAGGGACTGCAAACCCAATCCACATACACGCCCCGGATTCGAACCCGGGACCCCAGAGGTGAAAGGCGAGGAAAGAACCCGTACGCCAACCCGACCGCCCATCCTCGGTTAGAGCATTCATTACCTCGCCTTTAAACCCACCCTTTGACCCACCTCTTCACTTACGTTATCATGGAACAGGGGAGTGCGCCCCCGCTCGGCATCCTTGGACGCAACCACGTTTCCCCTACAAGTTAGGGGTTTATTGGACCGTGGTGCCGGGCGCCATGTGACCACCTAATAAAGTACTAATACATTTGCATAGCATTTATTAGAGAGCCAATTTGGCAGATAGTTGTTTGGTATTTTATAGAGAATGTGCAGCAAGGCAATGTTATGCCACATGACATTTTGTCTCATTTAGGCGCATTTTGTGCCCATTTGGTACATTTTGGTACATTTCTGTAGCGGCTTTATGCCCATTTTTAATACGAACAGTTTCCTGTTGGCTGTTTTATTTTTCCCCTTTTACCAGGAATATGGGACTTCCGTGTGTCGGTTTTGGACGACCTGTGTTTACTACAGCTAGCGGAGACGCAACTGCCGGAAGTTCTGGTTCTCCTAACATCACCTAAAGCTTCATCCACCGTCGCCAAGTATTCATTTGCTTGAGGCAGGTGGAAGAATTGGGCCCATCTCGGCCAGTCATCGAGAGCGAAGACAACTGCGAACGAGTTTGCAGCAGCCGCAAAATGGTTGCATTCACTAGCCGGTTTGTTTTCGCCTTCGATGACTAATTGCTCAATCAAGACAATGTAGGGATACAACCGGCGTACGCTTCCCCAACACAATTACAGTGGAAATTTTTGAAAAATGATTGCCCTCTCACGGTCATCCTTCTGCTGATTTAGCAAACCTTGGAATTCTATTCATTTATTTTTTGAGCAATGCTGGATTTCTAAGATTGAATGATATCGCCATTATTAGGGCAAGGATTGTACGTTGTTGCGGATCGTATGACAATTTATTTATCGAAATATAAAACTGATTAATTTCGTCAACGAAGTTGCATTACAGTTGCTAGAACGCACAAACGTACATGTCCATTGCCGAAAGTTATTTAAAAGCTCTCGGAGATTCGACACATTGCGATTTGCTCGTCATTTCGTATGTTAACTACTTCTAAAAAAGGGCTAGTTGCCACTTCTCACACCTCGAGTTATACTCGAAGCCATAAAACCTATTGTCACGGACATTGGCAAGTATGGCCTTCACAGTCTGAGAGCAGGCGGAGCATCTGCATCTAGCAATGCTCCACGGTATCATTGTGGCTAATTGCACGCCATGGCAGATTAAACACCGACAAGGCAAGAAGTGCCTATGTCAAACCAAATGTTTGGTAATTTGGAATTTGACCGAGTTATTATTGAAATATTTAAACGTGAAATTGGAAGCCATTGTTTGAGTTAATGCATTAATTGTTAAAGTTACATGTTATTCGGAAATAAAGCGAGTTGGTGCTCACAACCGAATCCAACTTGTTCAACAAAGTTGTTGGTTTTCTATTTTGCATTATTTGAAGTTTTGTATTTTGTTCCTTAAATAAGGAAAATAAAGAAAATAAATGTATTTTCTTACGAAGTAAGAAAGTTCACTACCTGCTGCTCCATATTTAACACTGACATTCACCAAGAGAGGGCGCACACAAAGAATTGTCTCGCACCAAGACTACAGACACAAAATGTGAAAGGAATGGTAAACTTTGCACCAAAAATCCATGAAAAATCAACGTTGAAATCATCCATCTGGAAATAAGTGAACATTGTAATGTTCCCAGTAAATCCAAGATTTCATTGGTAGTAGGCCTATATGTTGACTGGGCTGAAGTTTTAAACAAATTGACATAAGGAGTTTGAGATGTTTGAGGAGTCAATTGTTATATAGTCAGTCATTATACGGTCGATCCTCAAGTCTGACAGTCACGGCAACTTATATGCCTGTCTATTTTGTTAGAGAATCTCGAGGCAGTCTGACTAGAGGTAAGTATATAACGTTGCATTACTGTTTAGTGCTGTAAAATAGCCGTATTATACATCGCACTCTACAGCCACTGCAAACAAAATATCTAGGAAAATAAGGAAAATAGAGAAAATAAATGTATTTTCTTACGAAGTAAGAAAGTTCACTACCTGCTGCTCCATATTTAACACTGACATTCACCAAGAGAGGGCGCACAAAGAATTGTCTCGCACCAAGACTACAGACACAAAATGTGAAAGGAATGGTAAACTTTGCACCAAAAATCCATGAAAAATCAACGTTGAAATCATCCATCTGGAAATAAGTGAACATTGTAATGTTCCCAGTAAATCCAAGATCTCATTGGTAGTAGGCCTATATGTTGACTGGGCTGAAGTTTTAAACAAATTGACATAAGGAGTTTGAGATGTTTGAGGAGTCAATTGTTATATAGTCAGTCATTATACGGTCGATCCTCAAGTCTGACAGTCACGGCAACTTATATGCCTGTCTATTTTGTTAGAGAATCTCGAGGCAGTCTGACTAGAGGTAAGTATATATAGTCCAGTCAAAGTAGGGTTTCACCCACCACTAATTGCAACAGAATTTCTGTAAGTGCTATGCATTTTATTAAAGTCTCCTAAACATCATACTAAAAGTATACCTAAATATATTTGGTGGAAAGGTGTCAAATTTGCATAATATGCAAATTACCTGCCGCCATTAGGAAAATTATACTTTTCAATGTAACTTTATATCTAGGTGCCCAATAAAAGCACATAAAGTGTCTAAACCTTTGTTTGCATGGTCACTGTACACGATAAACATGTTTCTGAATTAATAGTGTGAACACAAATATGCAAATTAGCGGCCACCATTAGGAAAACCGTTTTACAATACAACTTTGTACGTAGGTATCTGTTCAAAGCGATGTACATGTGTGAATTACGTTTTTATGGCCATGGCCAGAGAACATGATAAACAACTTTTTCAATTAAGTGTAACATCTTTTTCAATTATGCGAATTAGCTGACAAATATGCAAATTATGAAAATTAGCTGTCGTCACTGTAAAAAAAAAATGAAAAGAAAAATTGAGTTATTAAACCCAATGTTCATGGAGTGACTCGTATACGTCGGATTCCAAATTTATGAAATTCATTTTGTGGTTTTAGGGTCAAATTATATTTTTAAAAATATAAATACAGTATAACATTTACCTGAATAACAAATATTTAAATATGAATATAAAAGACATACAAATTGCTAATAGAAAAATAAGAAATTAAACAAGGTCATTTTATAAGTCTAGTAAATAGAAATTTACTCCAGTCAACCCCTTGAAGTCAGCCGACAGCTCTAGCCTCGGCCTTGCACTGAAGCTTGCCTAAATACCATGTGTTGGTTGTTGGACTAATTTTCGGCAACAGAAAACATGTCCGCAAAGTGTTAAACGGGCACACTTGCCACAGAAGGAGAGGGCACACTTGCCACAAAATACTTGGCGCGCACTAATTTTCGGCAACAGAAAACATGTCCGCAAAGTGTTCAACGGGCACGCATGCCTGCAGTGTCGTTGGCACACTTGCCACAGAAGGAGAGGGCACACTTGCCACAAAATACTTGGCGCGCACTAATTTTCGGCAACAGAAAACATGTCCGCAAAGTGTTCAACGGGCACGCATGCCTGCAGTGTCGTTGGCACACTTGCCACAGAAGGAGAGGGCACACTTGCCACAAAATACTTGGCGCGCACTTGCCAAAAGTACTTGGCACACTTGCCACAAAGTAACTAGCACTCTTGCTGCAAAGTCCTTTGCACATTTGGCACAAAGTAATTGGGACACTTGCCACACTGAAGGCACGCTTGCCCCAAGAGTAAATGGTACTCTTTACACAAAGAAGGCATGCACGCTTGCTTCAAAAGTACTTGGCACGCTTGCCACACTGAAGGCACGCTTGCCCCAAGAGTAAATGGTACTCTTTCCACAAACAAAGCCCTTGGCTTATTTACCACAGAAGCATCTTGTCAACAATTGTTCGGTATTCCTGCCACAAAGGTCCTTGCATATTTGTCACAAAAGAGGGCACGCTTGCCCCAAAAGGTACTTGAACGCTTGCCACAAACAAAGCCCTTGGCATCCTTGCCACAGAAAAAAATAACTTTACACCCAGCACGATATGTGACAAAGGGACAAAGTACCTGGCACACTTGCTGCAAAGTCCTTTGCACATTTGGCACAAAGTAATTGGGACACTTGCCACAAAGTCCTTGACATATTCGCCACAAAAGAAGGCATGCACGCTTGCTTCAAAAGTACTTGGCACGCTTGCCACACTGAGGGCACGCTTGCCCCAAGAGTAAATGGTACTCTTTCCACAAACAAAGCCCTTGGCTTATTTACCACAGAAGCATCTTGTCAAAAAATGTTCGGTATTCCTGCCACAAAAGTCCTTGCATATTTGTCACAAAAGAGGGCACGCTTGCCCCAAAAGGTACTTGGACGCTTGCCACAAACAAAGCCCTTGGCATCCTTGCCACAGAAAAAAATAACTTTACACCCAGCAAGATATGTGACAAAGGGACCACTCCCCCCTTCCGCCCCTATACCTCAACACACTCTTCCATTTGGTTAGCGTACCAACACCCACCACCACCCCGCGCCACCCCCTTTAAAACCTGAAATTTATTTAAACTCCCTTGGATGTTTGAGACCTAATGGGGAAAATGGAAGGGGGAGTTGTCCTCTGTCACATATCGTACTGTAGCTTGCCTCAAGTGCTTGGCACGCTTGGTACAAGCGTGCATATTTTTTACAAAAGGGACATGCTGGCCTCAAGAAAACGCCCCAGAAGTTGTGTTTCAGCACGCCTGCCTACAGTGCTGGGGATGTTTTCCACCCTATTCAGGTCCACCGCTGTATATGCAGCACAATATGTGGCATTTGGTGCCCTCACTCCCTCTTCCATTGTTCCCCCATTGTGTCTCAAACATCCAAGGAATTTCAACAGAATTCATTTCAGCTTTTAGGGGGGTGGGGGTGGGTTTGGGGATGGTGCGTTAACAAAAGGGAAGAGTGTTTAGGTATAGGGGCGATGGGGGAGGTTCCTTTGCCACATATCGTGCTGGGTGTAGACCGTATCGAATAGCTACCATCTTGTGGGGCACCTTTTGTTATTTAAACTTTTCAACAATTTAAGCATAGTTCGTGCAACCACGCATGTCCTCAATGAACAAAGAAACTGCCCTACAAGATGGCGGCTATTCGATACAGTCTATACACCGCTGGCACATATGGTTGGAATGCTAGCCCTTATCAGATTGTGTTTGCAAAACATTAAATTTAACATTGAATAATGCCTCAGTTACTTAAATCAGGCATTTACAGTAAACTCTCGTTCATCAACAGTATGCCTTTCCACTGCTTGAACGTTTTACAAAGACTATTTATAATTTAGGCACTGTCCGTCTCTTCTATGCAAATTTCTGCCATACATTACCAATCAAATTGAATTAAAAACCACACGAGAATATTTACATAAATTATTATCAAAGGCGGAGAAGGGGTGATGGTGGGCGGTGGGTTGACACAACTGTTGCGCCAGACAGATACATTTGTCCCCTCTTGGCTTTTCATTGCTTGAAAGTTACCTTTTCATGCGCTGTGGGAATGGTTCAGGTCGCTACCAAAGCGTACGACTGTGAATTATGTATTTTACCAAACAGTCATAAAATGGATTATAATTGTAGAAGTGTGCTTATCTTAATTTTCCTGACCAGGAAAAGCAGGGTTTAGATATTTTTTGATGAAAAACACTTTTTTAACAATTTCGGTACCTAATTTGCATATTTATCTTAACCATATGAATTGAGAAACGTGTTTATGTTCTCTGGCCATAAAATCATGGGTACATTACACAAATACATGTAAATCGTTTTGAGTAGATACTTGCGTACGAAAATACAGTGTAAATTTGTTTTCCCTAATGGTGGCCGCTAATTTGCATATTTGTGTTCACACTATCAATTCAGAAACATGTTTATCGTGTACTGTGACCATGCGAACATAGGTTTAGACGCTTCATGTGCTTTGATTGGGTACCTACATATATAGTTATAGTGAAACATAATTTTTCCTATTTGGAAGCATGTAATTTGCATATTATGCAAATTTGACACCTTTCCACCAAATATATTTTGGTAGACTTTTAGTATGGTGTTCAGGAGACTTTACTAAAATGCATACCAGTTAAAAAAATTATGTTGCAATTAGTGGTGGGTTGAGCCAAAAGAATGCTTAGATTGACTGGACTAATAACGTTGCATTACTGTTTAGTGCTGTAAAATAGCCGTATTATACATCACACTCTACAGCCACTGCAAACAAAATATCTAGACCTTACTAGGCCTGTTCCAAATTAAGCAAAATAGGCCTACATCATACATGTACATGTAGTCTGTGGCCAAGTTATAGGCCTATATTTCCCACTTAAAAATGCATGCATTTTCACATGATTCAAAATATAGGCCTAGCTGCATGAATTTGTACCAAAGGCTGTTTACTTTAAGAATGGCTTTTTGCAGTGTCAGACTCAGTCTCAGAATGTAAAACAAAATATAGGCCAAGCCTAGCCATTCTATAGGCCGAGGATTGTCCATGCACATAATGCACCAGTGCTGTGGCACTGTATACAGTGCACACTGTATGCACAAAGTATGTCATCACTAGTCATGCATGGGTGCACAGTGCAGTGTAGGCTGTGCCTATGCTATGCCTAGCTAACTCAGCCAGCAAAGTCCCCACAAAATGCCTGGTTTTATAACAAAAGATAAGCACCAAGCTACAATATCATTGTCTAAACTATGTATAGCCTCTAAAATGTACAATGTGGATGTGTGGAACTGTTAATGTGTACACAGAAAGCCCACTCACCTCGCTCATCTTTCATGTAGAATCCTATGTGTTTTACCACCACACAAAACAAAAAAACAAGATGGCCGCTTTGCAAAAACTTTTGACAGCAACATTTTAGGTCAGAGGTCACGAATCTGCCTCTTTTAAAAAGTATAAAGTTTATTAACACAATTGAAATTAATCTTAACTTACACTTGATCAATATTATGCTAAGATTTATTTTACGAAACGGATTTCTGCAATCAATTGTGGTTTAAGATTGATTCTGATTTAAGATTGAAAGATAAGATTAATTGTTTGGCATTCTTTATGAAACACCCCCTGGTCCGGTCCGGTCTGCGCATTTTTTTTTGGGCAGAAAACGCTGGTTTTTCACTGCTGGTGAAGAGACTAAAGTTTATGTAGATTGTGTACGCCTACTGTACATGTATTATAATAAGGGAAAATCACAATAAGATAAATTTCATGATTGATATGAAAGGAAAAAAAGAAGAACTGCATACATATTAAAATATCAGCCCAAAGGATCAGTGCATGTTTTTTATGTTGAATGAATGGTAAAATATAAAAAATAAAAAAACCACCATCGATCGACGGATATGCTATTGCAGCTGTTTCCTGAGATACTTGGTGACAAATCGTCATACCTATTTCAGTACTTGGATAAGGACTGGAATGAGTGGGTTGAGATTTTAGATGGGAGAGAGGTCGTATATGCCAAAAGAGCAAGATCAAGATTGGTAAGCAAGGTTGTATCGGTAAGAAGATATAAGAGAAATTAATTTAAAGTACATAATTGAAATGAAATTGATTTAGCTTGCGTCGGGGAGATTTAATGCTAACTAGGGTTTGTTTTGCCCTTACTCGACGTAATTATTAACACTATACTCATCAGTGTTTTCCCGAGACACTCAAAAACTTTATAGCATGATTGGGTGGGACTCGAACCCAAGACCTCCTGCAAACAAGGCAGACGTCTTAACCACTCAAGCACCGAGCAAGCCGGTGTTAAACCAGCTTCGAACTGGCCATTCAGCTGAGTTTTTCACATTTTGAAATATTTCATTAATATTTTCATTAAAAGCTAAAATTTTACTGCAAAAAAGAAACTTGCAGCAGAAAATGTTATCTTATTATATCTTATATATGTACCATTACATGTAACCCCAAATATGACATAACAGTGTATTTAGTTCACAGTAATGATAGGATATACAAATCCACCGAATAAGCCAGTTGCGTGATAGATTTCCATAAATCCCAGAATCCTGCCTCTGTGCTATGGTGCTCGCATATAAGAGAGTCATGCACAAGACTGCCAGGTGGCGAGGGGGTGCACGCTGAAACATGTTAGCTAGACTTGAGGTCAAGTCTCTAGACAGTCGTATTTGGTCCGTCTGACGCCTATAATCCCCACACGTACACGCAACAGTCGTTGTTATGAATAGTACCTGTCTAGAGGTCGATTAGACTTGTTTCCAGTCCATTCGCGACTACGCTGCTGCCGTTTACGAAACAACCGGTCTAGTTACAGACTTGACATCAAGTCTACATGTTAGCCGGCGCGAAAGTCTGTACGGTACCTGGAATACCTCGCACATTATTCTATGCATTTTGAAAGCTGGACCATCTGATATTACACGTTGAAATGAGCATGTTGAAACATGTACATGTACTCACCATAAAATGTCGTCAAGATAACGAGTTAGAACGTCTTGTTTGACTTGAAATGGACGTTAACTTTAAAAGCTGGATCGTTCCCAATATGTGCATGATAAATTGAAGAAATAAGTAACGATCTCGGGTTATGAGACTGGTTTAAAGTTGCCGATTGAACGTCGAACCTGAACGAAGGGACACGTATACACTATACAGCAAACTTTCAAGACTTGAAATACATGTAGGGGAAATAAGATGACATGCAGCTGGTAAATATTGCCACAATATGATAAAATTAATATCGCCGTTGATTGTTTATCCATTCGACTTGACATCGTTAAAAATTGGCAAGTTTTACTATTCCAGAACGCGCACGCTTCATGAATAATACTAATTGTAGCAGCAGGTGGTCGATGGCGACTCGAACGACTGATTGGCATGATGTAGGCGGGACCTACAACGTGTGCATTCTTCTGATTGGATGGTTCACGCCGTACGGTTTTTAACGAACAATCAACCGTCGAAACGAAATAACGCTACATGTATTTTCTAAAGAATTAGGAGCGTGTCGCATACTTGGGGCACAGGTGCAGTGGTGCATTGAATAACAATTGTAGCAATGCAGTATAAAGATCGTACGGGTTCTTTCCTCGCCTTTCACATCTGGGGTCCCGGGTTCGAATCCGGGGCGTGTATGTGGATTGGGTTTGCAGTCCCTACTTGACCGCGTTGGTTTTCCCCTGGGGCAGTCTCTGGGGGTTTTCATCCCACTTCTAAAACTGCAACTCCTTCTTCGTCATCTCAAGTTGATAATATAGTATAGGTAAAGCTAAAACCGTATAGTTGATGGCATAAAGGGCCTTAGTTGCCGAAGATGCCATGAAATATACAACAACAACAGTATAAAGATGATTGCTTGAGCGCATTGGTCACTCAGGTTTTTCGCACGCCACAGACAGGATGTACTAAATTTTCTTTCTCAACGCCGTGTTACCATATAGCGAAATGTTTGAAGGAAACACGCTATGTGCTTCGGGCAATTCCGGAACTAATTCCCCATTTTCAGAATTATTGGACTCGTTCGAGTCCTATTTCGAGGACAAGCTTACTGACTTCAAGAAGGAAATTGAGCACCAAACATCCACCTCGCAGGAAAAAACTGATGAAATCAAGCCGTCAACACCTACATTTAAGTTCAAAAGTAATAAAATTCAGTAAGAGTTCAATATAACGGTATCTCCCTGAAGGTATAAAAGGCTCAAAACCTCTCCTCGGCCAAGGTAGATAATTTTGCAATTCGGTAGACGACGCTTTGGCCAAAAACGGCCAGTCTCAACCTTTGTTTGCTTCAGCTGCGGGAGTGCCAGTCACTGGAGAAGATCATGCCCCGTTACCGTGACCCTCGCAACACCACTAAGCAGTGATGGCGACGTTGCACCAAGCCCATTGTCGGGTCGGTTTGTTTTGTGTTTTCGGTTTATGTAGTTCATTTATTATGGCCTTGTTCCAAAAACACAATGCTAATGCTTTTGAATGATTGCATATTGTGTTCATTATTAATCGATTGGAACCATTACTTTCATATAATAATGGTTCTATGTGGATTTATGCCCATTTACGCCGATCGAGGTGCATAACTGTTATCTTGCAGCAGATGGTATAGTTTCGTGTTCTTTTATAAAATTCCTTTCTATTTTTTTACCAGATTGTGCAGCTGAAGAGTTCAGTAGCTACCGTGAAAGCCCCAAGCCAGACATTTTGCAGCAAAGCTCCTTTGATTACGAACAAGGACACTCTTAGCCAATAGTCAAAGGAAGAATTTACGAGCTATTCAGTTTTGGGAAAAGATAGGAACAAACACATTTGTTATCAGTGTGTTTGATCAAGGCTATAAAATTCCGTTGATCGCCACCCCACCTTCAGTTTTACTTATAGTAACAATAAATGTGCCCTTGATAATGTTCGTTTTGTTACGGAAGCAATCGAAGATTCGTTTTCAAAGGGTTAGTTCAGTAAGTAAGTCAACAACCCACAGTTGTCCCACTTTGAGTCTCGATTAAATTATGCTAGCAAAAACAGGTTAATTTTATATCCTAGACACGTCAATGCACATATTGAAAATAATCCACCAAATTCGACGACTGAAAAGTGGCTGTAGAATATTTCGCAAAGGCGATTTTTTTTTCTTGATCTTGAGTCAGGATATCATCACCTGGACATTTTTGGGCCCCATAAAACGTGTTTTGGTTTTTTTCTTAGCCCCGTAATAATATAGATGGATTTTGTGTTTTTACAGTTATTCCTTTTGGATTGTCAACAGCCCCATACATCTTTACCAAGTGCCTTCGACCGTTGGTCAAACACTGGAGGGAACAAGGGATTTCATCGGTCTTCATCTTGACGACGTCGACGGGTGGTACTAGAGCCCCTGATGAAGGTTTGGCAAACATGATTTAATCAATGCGGGATTAGTTCCCTATTAGAGTCGAGAAAATCCAAGTGGATTCCCACACAGAGTATTGAATGCATGTTGGGGTTAACGTGGAATGGCACAGACGGGTCGATTTCTATTGCGGAAAGACCTATCAATGACACATGATGCCATTGATGGTATTATCAATAATTTTCCTTTGACCTCTGCCAGGACATTGGCATCTGTTACAGGAAAGATAAGTTCTTCTATACCAGTAGTTATTAATTATGACCAGATTCCTCCATTATGAAATTAACGGCAGTTTAAGTTGGGACCGTAATTTCAAAATTTCCTCGGTTAGCCTGGCCATACAAGAGTTACATAATTTGGTTGCTTTTAACAAATGTCTTGTTTTACCTTATTCAGTTTCTCAGGTTCTCGTTTACAGTGACGCCAGTAATATCGGTTGCGGGGCCTTTGTATACAAGGCTCGGATTTGATTATTATAGATCATGGTCTGAGACCGAGTCCCGAGAAAGTTACACTTGGTGGGAACTGGAAGGCATCAGAACTGCTGTTCACGCATTTTAACAAAGAGGTCAGTATAAGCTCTTTACGGATAATCTGTTCGTGGTATCAACCATCCAGGCGGGTTATATGATACCCAAGTTACATTCGATAAGCCTTGATATTTTCAAGTTATGCCATGATAGCATGATTGACTGGATCCTCAGTGAATCCCCAGAGAAGATGATTAGTGTGTTTCGCACATCTTTTTTTCAGTTTATTGGTTCGATCTTGGCCCTCACACCATCGATAGATTTGCCGACAATCTTAACAAGAAAACCCATGTTTTCAATGCATTCAAAATACTGGTGCCGCGGAACAGCACATGTAGATACATTTTCTCCCCACTGGGGTGAAGAAAATAATTGGCTTCCCACTGGGGTGGAGAAAATAATTGGCTCGTGGCACTTTTATACTTAATTCCCCGAGCCCTATTTCAATTACATGCATGTAATGCAATAAGTACTCTCGTTGTACCTTGTTGGCCATCGGCCGCTTTTTGGCCTATTCTCTTTTTAAGCAAGAGTTCATTTCTAATTTTTTGAAGGAGATTTTGAGGACTGGGAATCCTCGCGGAGTCTTGTAAGAGGCCGCTGCGGCAATGCAAATCCTAATTTTGGGTCCGAAACATTAATGACCCTTTATTGGTTATCTGCTTGAATACCTCTGCAGACAGGTAAACCTGTAACATGTGTTCCTGAGAGGAACAGTGTTCCTGAGAGGAACATGCGTTATTTAATAACGGGTCTTGAGAGGACGGATTTCTGAACATTACGGTACGTTTCCGAGGGAAACGAAATTGATGTAGTGGCACGTTTCCGAGAGGAACGAGTATACAGCAGGTGACAGTTCATTAGAAGAACTGAGGCCATGGTAATTGTAACAAGCCCTTCTATGTGTAGTTGCATATATTACGTATTTATTGATAAGCTATTGTTTCAAATTCTTGTATTTATTCAAACGGGCATTTTGCCATATTCTCATCACGACCGAATGACGGATTGTTTGGACGTTTTCCACACGGTTCAAGTTCTTCTATCCCCAAGAGCACCTTCTACTTTCGTCAGATACAAAAGAGGTTTCGAGCGCTGGGTTGAGTGAGCATCCTCCAAGGACTTCTGTCCTCTTTCTGCTTCCGCCAGCCATATTGCAGATTATATGGTTCATTTAAGGCAGCAAGGGACATGTTTTTTTCAAGCATTGAGTCGACCTTGTAGGGTCTTAAATGGATCCAAGATATGAACAATTTTCGATAATCCGTACAACACACAATTTTTAAAGTTAGTACTGGAACGGTGCAAACGAATGATTGCCAAACCGGTTCTCAAGAAATCGCCTTTTACCCCAGATATGCTGAGAAAAGTTGTCCTATTTACTGCCATCCCAATGCATCACTTATGGACCTTAATTATGCACTTTGTGTCTTGTAGGTTTCGCAGGTTTTTTCAGGTTCAGTGAACTCGTCGCTATAAAGAGATCCGACATTATGTTCTTTGATAATGTTGTCAATATTTGTGTCGAGAAGAGCAAAACAGACATGTATAGACAGGGTGCCTGGGTTATTATTGCATCCACGAATAACCTTACCTGCCCAGTTTCCATGCTAAAACGCTGTTTGTCCGTTTTTTGGTTTTTTTCTGGCATGGCTTGTACACGGCTGTTTCGCGCACGCTGCCTGTGTACAATAAAGTTTTCCGCTCGACAATAGCGCCCTCAATAGTCCAATAAAACCGTGAGCCAATATGGCGGCGCCCAGTAGCCCTTAGCAACAACAAAAATGTTGTTAAAACACCCCAAAAACAAGACATTTTATTAAAATCACTACAAATTATTACAAATTTGACGAAATGCTAATAAATGGGATGACTTATTGGCATGCGTAATGCGTAATGGAAGATTTCCACGTACTTTTTACTTCGCTAAAATTTTCCGCGTCGCGGTTAAGCTTGGTCTATAAAGAGACGTAAAAAATAAAGAAAAGCTAAGAATGTATCTTTTAGAACCTGTCTATGTAGTTTGAGAAATGCACTATCAATCCGAGTTAAAGGCATTTGCAGGACATTTTATTTGGGTCGGTTTTGGGTATCGTTAAATGTTAGCAAAAACACGCCACAGAAGTTCGATAACGCTTCGTGCGTGCATCAGCAAGCGCGATGCCGCGTCGTTGGTGTACATGCCTCGCGTAAGCTCTGCGCGCTGTTGGTGGGTACCTGTGAAGGAATCCCCTGTGAATACGGACAGCCGTATCCGAATTCATTTAACACCCAAGTAATGGAACATAATCTATCCGTCTACTATAGACTCGTGTGTAATTTCAATCCACAGCCAATGACCGTTGGCCAACTCGACTCTGACCAACCTGAAACAGTCGAGTTGAGTTGGCAAACGGTGGTTGGATTGCACAAAAAAACATTATCTTTTGGAAGTTGAGCATGGATATGCTACTAAACAACTGATTTTAGGGGGCGGGGGTAGGTTAACTGGAAACAGACAATTTCGCTAAATTATTTCCAAACGCAATTTGGAAATTGAGGAATTTTAAAAATAAAATGACAAAATTCAAACAAAATAGGCCTACATGTTTGATTATGCGGTTTTAACCTGCAACTTCATAAGTACCAAAAATATGAAAGTCACTTTTTTGGGGGGGGGGGGGGGGGGGTGTGCCGGGAAGGCGGGTGGGGGGCATAGCAAAAGGAACTCACGTGGAATATGTTTGTTTACAATCATTTGTTTATTTTAAAAACATGTAACAAATTCACGAAACAACATGGAATTGAAACTTAAAGGCACATATAGTACAGGTTCGTCAGCAATGCGAGCGCGTCCAATTCATGCCACGAAATTGCAGCTCCATGCCTTTGCTATGGAGCTGCGTATTTCCAGGCCTGAATTTGGCGTGCGCACATTGCTGACGAGCCTGTGCAAGGCTCGTCAATGCGCGCGAGGCCAAATTCGTGCCACGAAATACGCAGCTCCATGCCTTTGCTACGCCTCACGCGCACATTGATGAGCCTCTGTCTTTAATACCTGGTACTCACTTCTCCTCGGCACTATCCACACCAAGATACATGCATTAAGATATATGCTTGACAAATTTAAATCATCCTTATCCACACGTTTAACAGTCACACAGCGAGGTTTGCTAAAATACAGGAATGAACCCTTTTGGGGTTTTTCCCGCACACAGTGGAATTAGCATGATTGGTACAGTTGGCAGACATTTGATTCTATACTTTCACTAGATCGCGTTTTACAATAAGCGTAGAATTGGAAACCGGTCCGATACATGTTAAAGGTCCGCTGTACCAATCATACTACATGTAATTCCATTGTGTGCGGAAAAACCCTAAAAGGCAGTATTGTTCACATTAGGCAACCACTAACGAATAATTGGCTGTTCCGATTCGGGTCGGAACAGCCTTTGTTTTCGTTACGATTTTTTTTTTTTTTTTTTTGGCTGTTCCAACACGGTTGGGAACAGCCTTTGTTTTCGTTAAGATTTTGTTTTTTTTTATTTTTTTTATTTTTTTTTTTATTCTTTTCCTTCTTCCACTTTTTTCAGAGGCTATTTCGGACACTTGCACATTGATGATTGACTTCAAACTGCACATGGACATTGGTCACTATGTGAAGTTGTGCACAGTACTAATGACGTCATGATGACGTCATCACGTGTCAGATTAAAGGGGCATGAAGTTTAATAAATTAAATATTCAAAAATCAATAAAAAATCAACCGTTTGACCTACGATCTTGATTCCTTCGGCATATACGATGACTAACAAAGGTCTTTGAGATGCGCACACCCCTTGACCTTTGACCTCGTTTCCTATTGGTCAAACAGATTTTGCCTTGCCATTTGAAAGGGGTACAATATATCACGATGGGGTCAACTGTGTTACACTTCGACTAGGGTGGGGTATCCAAACATATAGCAACACCTTTGACCTTCCCTACATGTCAGATTAAAGTGGCATGTAATAATATTCAATATTTAAAAATCGATAAAAACTCAACCGTTTGACATACGATCGTGATTTTTTCATATACAATCACTAACAAAGGTCATCCCGAACACCACATATGTTTATAAAAAGGAGGGGAACAGCCATGTGTTCGTTTTCAACGAACACATTTCTAGTTGGCTGTTCCGATTCGGGTCGGAACAGCCTTTGTTTTCGTTAAGATTTTTTTTTTTTTTTTAATTCTTTTCCTTCTTCCACTTTTTTCAGACGCTATTTCGGACACTTACACATTGATGATTGACTTCAAACTTCACATGGACATTGGTCACTATGTGAATTAGTGCACAGTGCTAATGACGTAATGATGACGTCATCACGTGTCAGATTAAAGGCGCATGAAGTTTAATAAATTAAATATTCAAAAATCAATAACAAATCAACCGTTTGACCTACGATCTTGATTCCTTCGCCATATATGATGACTAACAAAAGTCTTTAAGATGCGCACACGCCTTGACCTTTGACCTCGTTTCCTATTGGTAAAACAGATTTTGCCTTGCCATTTGAAAGTGGTGCAAGATATTTGGACAAAGTCACTTGTGTTACACTTCGACTAGTGTGGGGTATCTAAAAAATATGTTGGTGACCTTTGACCTTGCTCATTTCCGGTCGAAACCGGAAGTGGCCCTTAGTTTGAAAGTGGTAGGAGGTATTGAGATGGGGTCAATGGTGTTATTACCAGAGGCCCTTAAGCTTTCCAAAAATATAAGAGATGACGTCATCGTACGAAATAGCGCCCTCTAGCGACAAGATGATTACGTAATTAAATATTTAAAAATCAATAAAAAATCTACCGTTTGACCTACGAAATTGATTCCTTCTGCATATACGATCACTAACAAATGTCTTTAAGATGCGCACATGGCTTGACCTTTGACCTCGTTTCCTATTGGTCAAACAGATTTTGCCTTGCCATTTGAAAGGGGTACAATATATCACGATGGGGTCAACTGTGTTACACTTCGACTAGGGTGGGGGTATCCAAACATATATCAACACCTTTGACCTTCCCTACATGTCAGATTAAAGGGGCATGTAATAAAATTCGATATTTAAAAATCGATAAAAACTCGACCGTTTGACATACGATCGTGATTTCTTCATATACGATCACTAACAAAGGTCATCCCGAACACCATATATGTTTATAAAAAGGAGGGGAACAGCCATGTGTTCGTTGTCAAGAACGAACACAGGTCTAGTTTTTATTCTTTTACTTCTTCCACTTTTTTCAGACGCTATTTCGGACACTTGCACATTGATGATTGACTTCAAACTTCACATGGACATTGGTCACTATGTGAAGTTGTGCACAGTACTAATGACGTCATGATGACGTCATCACGTGTCAGATTAAAGGGGTATGAAGTTTAATAAATTAAATATTCAAAAATCAATAAAAATTCAACCGTTTGACCTACGATCTTGATTCCTTCGCCATATACGATGACTAACAAAAGTCTTTAAGATGCGCACACGCCTTGACCTTTGACCTCGTTTCCTATTGGTCAAACAGATTTTGCCTTGCCATTTGAAAGTGGTGCAAGATATTTGGACAAAGTCACTTGTGTTACACTTCGACTAGGGTGGGGTATCTAAAAAATATGTTGGTGACCTTTGACCTTGCTCACTTCCGGTCGATGGCCCTTAGTTTGAAAGTGAAAGGAGGTATTGAGATGGGGTCAATGGTGTTATTACCAGAGGCCCTTAAGCTTTCCAAAAATATAAGTGATGACGTCATCGTACGAAATAGCGCCCTCTACCGACAAGATGATTACGTAATTAAATATTCAAAAATCAATAAAAAATCAACTGTTTGACCTACGATCTTGATTCCTGTGGCATATACGATCACTAACAAATGTCTTTAAGATGCGCACATGGCTTGACCTTTGACCTCGTTTCCTATTGGTCAAACAGATTTTGCCTTGCCATTTGAAAGTGGTACAAGATATCTGCATGTGGTCAACTGTATTACACTTGGACCTAGGGTGGTGTATCCAAAAAATATGCTCGTGACCTTTGACCTCGTTTCCTATTGGTCTAACAGATTTTGCCTTGCCATTTGAAAGTGGTACAAGATATCTGCATGTGGTCAACTGTATTACACTTCGACCTAGGGTGGTGTATCCAAAAAAATATGGTCGTGACCTTTGCCCTCGTTTCCTATTGGTCTAACAGATTTTGCCTTGCCATTTGAAAGTGGTACAAGATATCTGCATGTGGTCAACTGTATTACACTTCGACTAAGGTAGGGTATCCAAATAATATGGCGATGACTTCTGACCTTGATCACTTCCGGTCGAAACGGGAAGTGGCCCTTAGTGTGAAAATGGTAGAGGGTATAAATACGGGGTCAAGGGTGTTAATGTCAGAGGCCCTCAAGCTTTCCAAAATGTGAGTGATGACGTCATCGTATAAAATAGCACTCTCTAGGGACAAGATGATTAAATAGTTAAATATAACAACATAGGTGATAATAGGTCGTCTCGAACACCAGACATGTTCACAAAAAGGAAGGGAACAGCCATGTGTTCGTTGTCCAGAACGAACACAGGTCTAGTTATAAGTGGCATGCGTTCACATTGGAAATCTCTTCGTCCAATCGTCAACAAATCAATTTCCCTATTTTAAATTGCACTGCGGGTCATACTCAAGCAAAGTAACTACATGTACATGTCGCTACTACATGTTGTACCGCACATTAAGTCAATGCTCTTAGCTGACTTGACAGTTAATGAAGCCTAGTTTCCATATATATGTAATCGTAACATGTGCAAGCAGACTACATGTAGATGCAAACGGCCGCTGCAAAGCAAACACTGACGGAAACAATCGGCGAAGTTAAACTTGGTTAATTTTTTGCCGACTGTCTGCGGCACTGTTTGCGTTAGTATTTGCATTGCAGTTTGCAAGACTGATTCACATGTACATGTAGTAGCTTAATTTGAGTAAGTTACCCATATTCACCACTTGCACGGAATCGCCATATTGGGAAAAACAAGTATGCTTTCCTTACATGAACAATGACTCCACGCGTTGTTACCATGTTGGTTGTTGTGACGTTGACTTTTGTCCATTGTAAAATATGACGTATGCCAGAAAGCCTCGTTTTGAACATGACCGTGCAATTGGTGAATTGAGGCGTCGGCCAAGTCCAGCTGCTAAAATGTGCCTTATCTGAATCTTTGCTTTCTGCTCAACGACTTGAGTCAGACATGGACACCGAGAATTCAGCAATTGCTTGTCCAACAAATAAAAGGCTCCAGTCTTATCCAAGCAGGGCTATAGTTTCTGTTAACAGTCTAGAATTCATCCAGTCTAGAATTCATCCAGTCTTGGCCAATCTAGATGTTTCTGTCAAATAGGGAAAAAAATACAACAACTTGTTAATGGTCATGCAGTACACCGATAAACCATAAACATAATGACGTCACAGACTGTTTACAGCAAATCTTAGAGGTCTCAGTGTACCAAACACCATATAAGGCCATAGAAAATTGCGTAAACAAATTGTATTTCTGCAGCTGATTTCACGAAAAGTGCATACATGTAGCTGGCACAACTTTTAAAAATGGCGAAGGCTACACAGCTAGCATGTAATTACCATAGTTGCACAACTTACGCAATAACAAGTTTGCGCAAGAGGGCATAAATACAATGCGTAAGGTTTCATTAAAACGGCTGCAGGTCTGTAGACGGATGCCGTTTGAGAAAAAAACAAAGTCCACTTACTGCATGGGTGTAGTTATCTGAATTGTATTCCACAAGGTCAGTCTGGCGGGTCCATTGTGTAAGAGCTCACCTGAAAAAAGTTTGAAAGCAAAACATTGTCATGCATCAATACACCCAGCCAGAGCAAGTTTTATCTTGAGCCGACATTGAGTCTTATTATTATTATTATTATTATTTCTTTCTGGTATTCATACCAAGGATTCCTCAATAGTGCTCATTGCACTGTCACTCGTATTAAAGCGTGAGGAAACCCATGAAGAATTAGAATTAGAAAATCTTTACAAAATCCTGAGGCATTGTCCACATAATCAGAGATATTAGTCTCGCCATGGATCGGAGTAAGGAAAAAGCATCGTTTTCTTTTTTTATGAATTGTTTTGATTCCCGTCAATTATATTGTTGCCGTTTGATTTCTACATGTAAGTTTATGACTGCCACGAGGACCTCAATATGGTGGAACATCTACAGTATCGAAGACCAAATGCACAACACGCAGTATTTTTAATGTTGTGCTACTCGATTAATATTTTGTACGTTAACCCACAAACCAAAAAAGGTATTTTTTTCATATACATTGAACACAGATTTGGGTAAATTTATATATTGGAATCGATGCATTTCTGAGATAAATAAATGATAAAATTACTGCATATTAAATTAATGCACAAAATGACGCGGCGAGCGGTCTGTGCGTAAGCGCGACAACAGAGGGCGCTGCGCGCGCGCGCGTGAATGGTTATCTTGTGCACTAACTGAAGGCAATTTTTGAAGAAAACGTGATTTTTCTACCGAAAAGCAACATTTGCGACAAAAGTGCAAGTGGGAAGTATATCTTAAAATTACATTATGTGTTGATTCCAGGAGGTAATTTCCTTAAAATCTTTGTTCAATGTATACGAAAAAAATACCACAGTATCATCACTATCACAAATTACTAATTTATCACAATTTATGAAGTGACAACATTTGAAGTGTTTTCTCTGGAAAACTAAAGTTTTATTTTGTCCACTTTTAAATTGATATTTTTCATTCAAATCAGCATTTAATGCTTGAAATCATTTTAAAGAAAAATATCTATTAATCAACTTATTAATTCTGACTATTTTATGAATTTAGACATATTTGGCGAGTTGGTACAACCATGGAGGAAGTACAACTTGTCGGTCCAGTTGGTACAACTTGTCGGTCCAGTTGGTACAACTTGTCGGTCGAGTTGTCCTACGCCATCACGTAACCATATCGCCCACATTACCGTCTCTTTCATCGGGGGCGAAAGTGCAAGTTACAAATCGCACGGACACGCCTGAATCACACTAAATTTTCTTCAATACAAAAAAATGTCCTGCACTAACCTGTCAGTTTACCTTGTAAATCTGATCTTGAAGCATCGATAATCTGGGCTGTCTGTTTTCGGTTAGCCTCTGCTGAATTATAAAAGGCAATTCTGTCTTGCTATTTTTCTGTGTAAACACACGGGAGAGAAAGTAATGACGTCACGCACGTGCAAATACAGCCTAACTCGATTTCGACGACAGAGGGCGCCCTCTTTTACGAATGAGACAGCCGTGTGTAGCAAGAATAGCGGTGGTTATGTCTTAAAACCCAAGCAACTTTCTTACTCTAGATCTAGAGATTTACTTAAAGAGGCAATCCAGACAATAGGGGAAGACCCCAATAGTTTCTCTCTCCACAGTCTGAGAGCAAGGTGAAGCGTCCGACGCGGTGTTCCCGAAAGGTTGTTTAAGAAGCATGGCCGTCGGGTCTCCGAGACCGCTAAAGACGGGTACATTGAAGACTCCGTCGAATCGAGAATGTCGGTCTCCCTCAATCTAGGTATTTAGTCTGTGTACTAACGATGAATAAACAATAATAAAACTGCATGGATCTTGAATACATTATTTTGAAAATTATACTTTGATTTGTGCCCGTTCTTTAATCCTCAGGTCGACTTTGTCCTACTGCGGTAAAGCCGAATTCCTAATCAAGTATAAAGTGTATTTTTACTGTTTTCTTCAACAGGTGCGCAGCGATGGTGCGCAGCGACGGCGCGTTATAAAATGATTTATTCGCGTCTAAGCGCAGCGTTATTAGAGAATAAAACTACTTGATTTGGTTACATATCAAACGGCTGTTGTATTAGAACGGACTACGTAAACATGAAACAGTGCCTGCTTTATTGAAGCAGCGATTTATTTTATCAGTTCGAACGCAAGAGGGCGCTTGTACAAAAACTCGCCGGGACTTTTGGTTCCACACAATTTCGGAAGAAAAACGACACGGTTTGTTACTGTTTTCTCAAAAGTTGGACGAGGTATGGAGCTGGATTTTACCGAGGTTGGTTTTAAACATGCATATCTTCATTCACACAGAGAGATGACACTATATGACACTATTTGTTACGGCGTATTAATGATGTATACTGCCTTTAAATCTTTGTAGGCCTATATATTTTCAATGTCAAATGGTTTTCAGGGGTGGATCCAGGGGGTGGGGGGAGCGCACGCACGCCCCCCTTTTTTAGGTTAAATATTGCCTCAGGTCGCACCACAGAGCATCTATAATCCATCTCGCTCGCTATTTCATTGTCATCAGCATTTCATGCTTTGACATTTCACGAACTCCCCCTAATTAACGTTTCTTTTTTGGAATACCCTCCACATTTTCCCTTAAAATCATTGCTGTTTTGTTTCATGTGTTTATTTTTTTGAGCAAGGGTGGAAATTATCGGGCAGGGGATAACATATCCCAGGTAACATTCCCACATGGGGCCCATATTGGCCCCATGTGGGAATTATCTGGGCAGGAGAACAATGGTTGACCCATATGGCCCCACACGGGCGTGGGTGCAGCCCATACGGGACCCATATGGGGCCCATACACTTGCCCATATGGGGCCAATATGGGCCCCATGTAGGAATGTTATCTGGGATACGTGGCTCAAGTCCAAAAGTCCGTCTGGACAACTCTACAAACTTCAGGTAAGTAAAGGTAGTGTGCATGTTTTAATAATGTAACGACTTGACATTTCAAAGTGTAATGTACTTGTATTATATGAAGTTTGATTTATAATTTTATACTTTTGCAGATGATGCCACCAAAAAGATAATAGTGGATGATATTTTGGCTCAGGCTTCAGCACCTGCCTTTGCACCAGCGCCAACTAAAGTACCTACTTTAGCACTAGCCTCTGCACAAACCTCTTCACCAGCATCAGCTACAGTACCATCTTCAGCACCAGCCTTAGCTACAGCATCTTCAGCACTAGCCACTGCAGCAGCCATAGCTACAGCCTCTGCTACAGTACCATCTTCAGCACTAGCCTCTAAACCAGCATCGATGTCAACTGATGAAAACAGCTTATGGTCGGTAAACAATACCAAGCTTTGTTTAAGCATCCGTATATCCATGGAAACACGGTTTCAATCAGGAAGGGTGCGCCATGATAAATTGTGGGGGCAGATCAAGGAAAATTTATCAGAACAGGGATTCGTCGGGAAAAAAATGAGGGCCAACTCCAAAACAAGTGGAATGACCTGAAGAAAAGGTACAACAAAATAAGAGACCAAAATAGGGCAACTGGAGGAGAAAGTAAAACATGGGAATACCTTGACATATTTGACAACTTCATTGGGAAAAAAAGCATATACCAGTCCCAAGACTACGTTTGACACCACAGTGAAAGTACTGTGGCGGTAGCGACCCCAAAAGCGCTCTATATAAGACACTCGGGTCGCATAACTTCCGACGAGTCGACCAAAGTTCGATACCCGGAATCGACTCCACCTGATTACACTATGAACAACTAACAATGGACATTGGGCACAAACCATTGTTATTAACAATGGTGTGTGCCCAATTTCTATTGTTAGTTGCTCATAGTTTTAGGCGGCAGTGTTCCGGACCTGGGACTTGTAATTAAATGTACAAGTTGGGAAAACCTGGGGGCCTTTATTTCCTCTCCCGTACTTGGGAGTTACAGTGTCTTTTTACACTGACGGCAGTACAGCAGTTATGGCAGGGTACACACCGCGCAATACACTCGCGATTACCCGGCGAATGTTTTACCCGTACACGCCCAACTCTAAACTGAGTCGACAATGATACGCCGCGGCTGCACGGGAAGTTGTCAACCCACTTGATAGCTTGCAGGTTCAGGTACTGCGCCCCTGGCGTAAACCGAACTACAACAGCCAACCAAACCTATATCTCACAGTTTTAGTCCAGTCAATCTAAGCAATTTTTCGGCTCAACCCACCACTAATTGCAACATAATTTGTTTAACTGCATTTTAGTAAAGTCTCCTGAACACCATACTAAAAGTCTACCAAAATATATTTGGTGGAAGGGTGTCCAATTTGCATACTATGCAAATTACCTGCCGCCATTAGGGAAAGATATATTTTTCACTATAACTATATATATATATAGGTACCCAATCAAAGCACATGAAGTGTCTAAACCTATGTTTGCATGGTCACAGTACACGATAAACATGTTTCTGAATTGATAGTGTGAACACAAATATGCAAAGTAGCGGCCACCATTAGGGAATTTTTTTTTTACAGTGTAAATGTATTTGTGTAACGTACCCATGATGTTATGGCCAGAGAACATAAACACGTTTCTCAATTCATATTGTTAAGATAAATATGCAAATTAGGTACCGAAATTGTTAACAAATTTTTTTTACAAAAAAATATCTAAACCCCGCTTTTCCTGGTCAGGAAAATTAAGATAAGCACACTTCTACAATAATCCATTTTATAACTGTTGGGTAAAATAAATAATTCACAGTCGTACGCTTTGGTAGCGACCTGAACCATTCCCACAGCGCATGAAAAGGTAACTTTCGACCAATGAAAAGCCAAAAGGGGACAAATGTATCTTTCTGGCGCAACAGTTGTGTCAACCCACCGCCCACCCTCACCCCTTCTTCGCCTTTGATAATTATTTATGTAAATATTCGAGTGTGGTGTTTTAATTCAATTTGATTGGTAATGTATGGCAGAAATTTGCATAGAAGAGACGGACAGTGCCTAAATTATAAATAGTTTTTGTGAAACGTTCAAGCAGTGGAAGGGCGGACTATTGTTGAACAAAAGTTTACTGTAAATTCCAGATTTAAGTAACTGAGGCATTACCCAATGTTCAATGGGGGAACAATGGAAGAGGGAGTGAGGGGACTCACTGCCACATATCGTGCTGTATATGCAGCGATGGACCTGAATAGGTGGAAAACATCCCCAGCACTGTAGGCAGGCGTGCTGTAAGACGACTTCTGGGGCATTTTCTTGAGGCCAGCGTGTCCTTTTTTGTGGAAAATATGCACGCTTGTGCCAAGCACTTTGAGGCAAGCTGCAGTACGATATGTGACAGAGGACAACTTCCCCCCTTCCATTTTCCCCATTATGTCTCAAACATCCATGGGAGTTTAAAGACATGTGATATTTTAAAGGGG
Organism: Henricia sp. BOLD:AAB3569; assembly: GCA_037783545.1. Classification (NCBI taxonomy): domain Eukaryota; kingdom Metazoa; phylum Echinodermata; class Asteroidea; order Spinulosida; family Echinasteridae; genus Henricia; species Henricia sp. BOLD:AAB3569. The sequence goes on from JBBELK010000008.1 coordinate 812,324, forward strand.
GTGGCGAGGGGTAGGGGTGGGTGTTGGTACGCTAACCAAATGGAAGAGTGTGTTGAGGTATAGTGGCGGAAGGGGGAGTGGTCCCTTTGTCACATATCGTACAGGGTGTAAAGCAATTTTCTTTTTGCGGCAAGGAGGCCAAGGGCTTTGTTTGTGTTGAGCGTGCCCTCTTTTGTGACAAATATGCAAGGACCTTTGTGGCAGGAATACCGAGCAATTTTTGACAAGCTGCTTCTGGGCTTTGTTTGTGGAAAGACTACCATTTACTCTTGGGGCAAGCGTGCCCTCAGTGTGGCAAGCGTGCCAAATACTTTTGAAGCAAGCATGCATGCCCTCTTTTGTGGCAAATATGTCAAGGACTTTGTGGCAAGTGTCCCAATTACTTTGTGCCAAGTGTGCAAAGGACTTTGCGGCAAGTATGCCAGGTACTTTGCGGCAAGTGTGCCAAGTACTTTTGGCGCTGGCAAGTGCGGCAATACTTTGCGGCAAGTGCGACAAGTATTTTGTGGCAAGTGTGCCCTCTCCTTTTGTGGCAATTTCTGAATAGTATTGATTCATTGGGTTATCAAGGGCAAAACGAGTAAAAATGGTTGTGGATGTAACACGGAAACCGTGTTCCTCAACTTCATGGAATGACCCATGGGTATTCAGCATGTTCTTAAAGGACAATAAATTACAGACTACATGTAGTTTAGTCTCTGGTTACTAAAAATGACAATTTGGACTTACATTGCATATTATGGAAAACCCCTGTCGTTTTGGGTAGAGATGAAATGCAAAACAACAAGCTAATTTTGGTGTTTGACTGATTTACACAAAGGTATTAATGAATGAGATTAAAAGTTGGTTTTGCCAGACTTAAACAATCCGTTTAAAATCAGCTAGGGTTCTGGGCGTTGATAATGGCCCTCCTACCGGCCAAACCTACTTTTAATCACTAATTAATAGCAAGTTTCTGACCAAATTTATATTTATAATTTACTGATTGTACATGTATATTTATTTAAGTGATGACCAAACCTATTTAAAATATCATGTTTATTGTATTTAAAAAGTTTTCAAAAGGTTATTGTATTTCAAAAGGTTAAATAAGATTAATTTATCTGAATTTGTAAATTCAGTATCTCTATCTAGTCAAATTGAATTTTAGCAGTGTGAATTTATTAGCTAAAATAAAATTTATTGTTTGGATTTATTAAATCTTCATTCATGTAGCTTCACACCTTTTTTTCAGTTTTGCTTCTACATGTAGTTTAAAAATCGAGTGATTTCATCAACCCCCTTTAGTTTTAGTTATACCCTTTCTAAATGAGGAGATTGATAGTGTGTGTACACCCAAAAAAGACATCAAATATTAAAATAGTAAACATGTGGTTGGCTAGTCCTAGGCCCGCTTCAAACGTCGTGCTTATGCCGTGTCGAATTAAATTCAACGTTGGCACGACGTTAGCACAGCAGTGGCTTTAAACGTCGAACTTAATGCAAACTCCCAGTCGAACTTAAATACATCCAACATATTTATTATTTTGATGCACTTGTTTGTTTGTTATTTCTTTACTCACATAACACGCAGCGAGCCTGCGCATTCCTAGTCGTGAACAAAATTGCGGACCAACTTTGAACTGGAATTAAATTCGTCACGGCAGAAGCACAACGTTTGCAGCCGAGCCGTGCTTGTGCCGCACTAAATTGAGTTAGCACGGCAGACCCTGTCGTGCCGAATTCATTTTGCCAAAAATATTTAAACGTCGTGCTTGTGCCGTGTCGAATTAACAAAATTAAGTTGAATTTAATTCGACACGGCATAAGCCTGACATTAGGCCCGCTTCAAACGTCGCGCTTATGCCGTGTCGAATTAAATTCAACTTGGCACGACGTTGGTACGGTGTAAGCACGGCAGTGGCTTCAAACTTCGAACTTAATTGCAAACTCCCAGTCCAGCTTAAATACATCCAACATGGCGGATGAGTATTGTGCACGTCATGGACGTTGTACACGTGCGTTTTCCATTCTGTCCATTTAGTCCAGTCAATTTACGATTTGACCTAGAACCAATTGCAATAGAAATCATTCTAACATGAATCTAGCCCGCAACATTCAATAAACATATTAACAATCAAATGGTTTATTTTGAGTGGAAAGTTGTTTTTGAAGACAACAATTAAGAATTAAAATTTAGTCTGGTAACGTTCCTCAGTCTGTATGTTTCGTAATAGTGGGTGCGTAGTAATAGTGTTCATTCGTTTTGAACGTACGTCGGACCGTGGGTTGACTGACTGGTCATCAGTGGCCAATGAAATCTTCAACACCGCAAGCTCCACCCAGCTTGACCGTAGTATACCTGAAGCTTTATTGTTCCATGAAAACATGCATATGCATGTAATAGTAAAAGCCTCCTCTCATGACACAAGCAATTTGCGCCTTTGTGTTGTGCGTGCACACGTGTCTTCGCGTGTTTCACGCCAGGGCAAGGGCAATGCATGGTATGTGGCAATCTAATCTGCACCTGCCTTTGGAAATAATGAATTCAGAGCGCCAGTGTGGGAGAAGATACTGTCCCCCAGAAAATTCTGACCCCTATCCCTTCCCCTGGAAAAAATCTCTAAATGATATAGGATATTGTTGTCTCCCGGAAAATGTCTCCTTGGACGGTATGTGCGAAGGACATATGGTGGATAGTCAATAAAGCTCCCCGAGGTTGAAGCAAACTAGTTCACTAATGTACAGAATACGACTGCCGAATGGTGCAAACTAATGCCACGGGGTAATCTTGATACGGCAAGCCTGTTATATAAGGCGCCTTCAAAGGGGGTCAAAAGGTCACGGGTCACTCTTGCTTGTCCTCCAGATCGGGAGAGAACAACATAGTCACGTGATTTTCTGCTAGCACGTGCGTTTCCCCACGTGGTTCTATTATTCTCTCCCAAGCTTAGGACAAGCAACAGTGATCCGTGACCTTTTGACCCAGGCCTGTTGACTGTCATCCCAAGATTAGAGCTAGAGGGCGTTATACATGTAGTTTTGACCATCACTAGAATAAAGACCACTCAAATTTTATTGATACATGCATACAATTATACACTTTATAAAAGTGAAGCTATTGTCTTCAACCTTGAAGATCCCTGTACATAGGTGGGTTAGATGGGCGGCGCCATAAACCTTACTAACTGTCAGCATTGGACTTTTTGGGGGGAGCGGGGCGGGGGGTTGGGGGGGAAACTTAAAGGCAGTATACATCATTGGTAATCTCGAAAATCAGAAATGTTCACATATTTACGCCTAACTTACACAATATAAACATGATGACCGTAGAAAACTTCCCCTGAAATTGTTTTGTCTGAAACGTTACTCGTGAACATGCCGAGAGAGAATTTGATTGGCTTGTCCTTCTCCCAGGTCTTCTACACCTTGAAATGAACTCTGCCAGGGCTGTGATTGAACTGACCTGGGAACCATTCCTTAAGGACATAGTCAAGGTGTTAAACTTCACTTCCCCAAGGGCTCTGGAATACATTAAAAAAGGAAGCGACCACCACACTACTTGGGAAATCCTGGAAATTCTGTACATTGCCATAACTGATGAACTTCGTGTGCCATACATCGACTTCTGCAGGACAAACTCGCTCAACCCCACTGTATTTGGTTACTGGGAGGACTATGACCCACTCGCCCGGACCCCAACTATTGGTTTTTGCAACAGATAGCACTTACATTCCTCCATGGCCTGATGCTTCTTCTGGATGGTGTTCGGAAGTGACACTTAAGGGCCATACAAGTCGCCAAGACAAAACTCATGCCTCTCTTCTTCGGAAGAAACCATCCAAGTTATCGAAAGATAATGGCCGCGGACATGTACATAATGGAGAAGATGCCCACCCCCCCCCCCCCCCTCCCCCCCACAGATGAAATAAATTACTTTGAACTCCCTTTTTTTTCAGTAGAACCTCTTTAGTGGGGCACTACCAGGGGGGGGGGGGGGGGGGGGGGGGGGGCGACGCATGCCTGGAGGAAGTGAACAATTTACCAGCTGCTGGCACACACGGAATCTCAAAGCGTGGTCTAGGACTGTACAGATGATGTGAAACGGGTGAGCAGTGAGTAAGTACTTTAGGTATGATACCAGCCAAAACAGCTGACAAACCAACGATGTGCACCGTAAAGCCGCCCTGTTCTATGTCGTCGCAAGGTCGACTTGTGGTCTGCTTAAAGGCACAGGCTCGTCAGCAAGCAAGCGTGCTAAATTCGTGCCACGAAATACGCAGATCCATAGCAAAGGCGTGGAGCTGCGTATTTCGTAGTAAGAATTTGGCGCGCGCGCACTGCTGACGAGCCTGTGCCTTTAAGACACGGCCTAAATCGAAAATGATGTAGTAAATAAATGTAAATGACACGAAATGACAGTAGACAGAGGAAACGCAACAGTACAAAAAAATTTTTGTAACGTTTATTTGTCAATTTTCGAAACGGGCTCAAAGCCGCAAAGATACAAGTTGACTTAAGGTTTTCAACAAGTTAAATCAGAAAGTGTCGTCTGAGTCTAAGACCGAACAAAATACAATCCAGCACATCGGGCGTGCACCCAGTAGTCACAGTTGTCATGGTGCGGATCATCATCAAAAACATCGCACGCCATCCACTGATTCTGACGGCCGTGTTTCTTACGAAGGGCCTTGTCTTCGGGGGAGTTGTAGATTACGTTGCAGGTGGCGCATTTGTTTTGTGTTTGTTGTGTGATTTGTACAATAGACAAGCGCGTTTTCTTTCCGAGCATCCCGACGATGGGTGTCGGCTTTGGGACCGGCGTTTGATTCGGTGTCGCAGTTGCAGCAGTCGATGGAGGTGTCTTCGTTGGTGTGTATATCGGCTGCGATTCCTTTTTGTTCGACTTGGCACATCTCCCACTCAAACGTTTCCAGAGCTTTTCTTCAAAACTGTTCAAGCTATCAACTTGAAACTTGGTAGGAACACCAACGCCCATGTCACTATGAGCAACTAACAATGGAAATTGGGCACACACCATTGTTAATAACAATGGTTTGTGCCCAATTTCCATTGTTAGTTGCTTATACTCACTGTGACGTCATCGGGTATCAAATTACAAATAAAAAATAACCAAAATATGCATGTTTTAAAATGATTACGTCTGGAAAACCACGTGACCCATGATCTTTGTATTTGGCAGGCTTATAGATCAGATCATCTGACCCTTCATTCTGGGGTCAATTTGAGGTCAACGAAAACGAAAATCACAATTTATACACTTACCGAGCAACAATGCCCATCGAACCAAGCTGGATCTTTAGTAAATTAGATACAGACATAAGCCCTATGGCAGACTTTCACCAGCATGTATAGTATCATGATGGCATCAAGTGTGACGTCACAATGACGTCATCAAATATACACAAATTATAATAGCCTAAAAATGACCAAACTATGCTTTAAAACGTTACCGTTTCGAAAACCAAGTGATATTCGTATTTGGCACACACACGGATCAGATCAGGACCTACAATTTTTTCCAGTGGGCATTTTCATCTGACCCTACCTTCTGGGGTCATTTCGAGGTCAAAGTTTAGCGAAAACGAACATCTCAGTTTTTGCACTCACTGGGCAACTTACTGACCGTCAAACCATACTGGATAGTCATGGAACCAAGATGTCAACTTAAAACTTGGTAGGAACATCAATCCTAGCCCCAAGGTGTACATACAAGTGTGACATCATGATGACGTCATCAGGTGTCATTACCAAACAAATTTAGAATTTATCAAATAGTTTTGCTAAACAGGCACTTTATGAAATTGGCACCAGGTCACCGTGTGTTAATGTACTTTGTAACAAGGTTACTGTGCTTGGTAACTGTGCGTTACCAAGTACATGTAACACACGGTACAGATATAGTGTGAACTCTTTAAAAAATTAGCATAAAGAGTCCACGCCCATAAAACACATCGAGTACATAAAGAACAAGGCTATGATCCAGCCTCGTCCGGGCGGTCGGGTTGGCGTAGTGGTTCTTTCCTCGCCTTTCACCTCTGGCGCCCCGAGTTCGAATCCGGGGCGTGTATGTGGATTGATGGGTTTGCAGTCCCTACTTGATCGCGTGGGTTTTCCCCTGGGGAATTTCTCTGGGGGTTTTCCTCCCACTTCTAAAACTGCAACTCCTTTTTCGTCATCTTAAGTTGATAATATAGTATAGTTAAAGATAAAACCGTATAGTTGATGGCATAAAGGGCAACAATCCAGCCTCGTCTCGGGGTTTCTTAAGGAGTCCAGTCAGCACACCACATTTCATTTCAATCCATGATGATCCATTCCAAAAGCATGTTGAATTGACACTTAATACGACCCAAAAGGGTAACTAAATGCATTTTGCCACTATAAAGGCACTGTTAAAATAAAAGTACTGACAAAGGTAATGTAAAAAGATTGTGAAAGTGTTTGTTCATTTCCTAAAGATTTTACAATTATGAATTGTCATGGTGTTTTCATCAAAAGAAAATTATCGTAGTACATGTACATGTATACAATGCTGGTGTGTTTTGTATGGAGGCAATTCCACGGTTGGTAACATCACATTTTTAGCAATTTTCTAGAGTTCTTTTGTCTCTTCAATATGCAAGCCTTTCAGTTCTCCATTTTTGTATCATCGAGATTGCCCACCGATGCTCCATGTTAACTTGCTCTAGCCTGTATTTTTGTTTATATTGTGGCGAAACAGTCGCATGGGGGCGCAATCGCTGACCTAGTTCCAAAGCCATCGCCAGCGGTGCCGGACACATGAACGGTGTGTGCACGGCGCGTGATCCCCGCGTGGGGATCACATGGACAGCATGTGCTGACGACAGGCCGTAGCAGTGGGCATTTTTAGGCTGCGTGTTTAGTGTGATTTGGCGGGCTTGGAGAAAGGAACAGATCCAGAGAACAGGTCGGTAATTGCGAACCCAGGGCTTGATTTTAAGATTAATGTTAATAAAAAGGAAAGAATTAGACCGAATGATTGAAAGGAGTTAATCGACAAGAGAGAGAAGGAATCAAAATAAACCATTATCTTTATCACAGAGACATATTGCTTCATCAAGACAGTTATTTCATTTATTGTGTCCGTTATTGTTATTTATTAGTTGCAGCGAAGACTTTAGGCCGCTCGAGTCAACGTTACATTGGTGGCAGCCGCGGGATTTTAGCCCACATGTAAGACACATTAGGAGTTTAACTGGATGAAATACACCGGTAGTGGTTCTATACCGAGCCGGGGGGGAAAATCTACGGGGACGGAGAGTCACTAAAATACACCGGTAGTGGTTTTATACCGAGCCGGGAGGGAAATCTACGGGGACGGAGAGTCACCAAGAAACCGGCAGTGGTTTATACCGAGCCGGGGGGAAATCTACGGGGACGGAGAGTCACTAAAATACACCGGTAGTGATTTTATACCGAACCGGGAGGGAAATCTACGGGGACGGAGAGTCACCAAGAAACCGGCAGTGGTTTATACCGAGCCGGGCGGGAAAGACGGGGACTGAGAGTCTCTAAAAATTGCCAGTGGTGTAAACCGAGGCACTTGTAAATAACCAAATACGCCCGCGGGGAGCCGCCCGGAGCCAGACGTAGAGCCGCCCGGGTACAGAAGCAGAGCCGCCCGGAGACGCGGACAGAGCCGCCCGGAGACGCAACCAGAGCCGCCGCGGAGTGGTTGGGCCGGCCGAATATTCATTTTAGAGTTATTTCGTTTATTCACTTACAACTGAGTAGCATGGCATCCCCACAACCAAATCTATTGACGTTCCAACGCCTTCTGGAGGAAAGGTTTGAGGAGGTTACAAGAGAGATTGAACTAATCTCACAGAGCATACAGGAACAAAACAGTAGACTGAAAAAGACTGTACCGGTTGGAGGAAGAACCAGTGGAGAGCCAACCAGCGAATCAGATGAGCGTCGTCAGATAGGTAGAACACCACGACAGGTTGAATTCAGCGGAACAGAATCCACAGGTGTCCGGCTGCCGAACAGCAGCGCTACTGACTTAAACACAGGAGGGGGTATGATGCCTAGAAGTGCAGCGGCAGTTCAAAAGGAATTGTTAGGAAGATTTGGAAACTCAAGCCCTCGGTACCCTTCGGCTTCAGAGAAGAAAAATGAATATTTGCAAAGGGCAACAGGGACGACAACAAACCAATTTGTTTCCTCTTTTGACATCACCCCCGAACTACCACAGAGGGAATCGACCCGCAGACTGCTGGAAGGTGACATTATGTACGAGCAAAAGCACAGTTTGCCGACATGGACAGACGGGAACGGATCGGTTAGTTCCCCCATAAATGAGTTTTCCTCACCAAACTTTGTGGGCATTGCGCCAAACGTCTTGTCTGCCGAGAGTGGACATGGACAGACAAATTATAAACCAACCGAAGCAAGTGCACCGATGCCTGCGTTGAGGAGATCATCCCAGGGGGGTCAGCCACAAGAGCCCCGAAATGACGATGTCAGAGCTAGATCTAATCCGCAACTTTCTGAAGATCATCAAGCACTTTATAGCATGAAAGACAAGACATGGGAAAACAATGGGATCAGTACCAAGCGGACAGAAAGAGCTAGACCTTTAATCAAACCTGACAGGTATGATGGGAAAACCTCATGGCCGGCCTACCTAAAGCATTTTGAGCTTTGCTCACAGCTCAATGAATGGAGTGACAGAGACAAGTTGCAGTTTTTGGCAGTGCTGTTAACTGGTTCAGCACAGCAGGTACTAAGTACAATGCCCCAAGATGCGACGGGAGACTACAATAACTTGGTGAAAGCGCTGCAGGGCCGTTTCGACCCACTTGGAAGGAAGGAACTCTATAGGGCTCAACTCAGAAACCGCCGGCAGAAAAGTACAGACAACCTTGTAGAAATGGCTGAGGAGATCCGACGACTGGTGGAAAAAGTGTATGTGGACCTACCGGCTGAGAGCAAAGATCATATGGGGCGGGACCACTTTCTAGATGCGTTGGCGGATGGAGACATGAGAATAAGGGTTATCCAAATGAGAACAACAACACTTGATGGGGCCGTCGCAGCAGCAGTTGAATTAGAAGCCCTTCAAAATGCAGAAAAAGAATGTCGGATGGTGGACCTGAAGAAAGCCAACGTGAGACAGGTTACCCCAACGGAAACAATTCAGGCCATTCAACCACGTGCAGAGCAAGCCGATTTGCAGCAACAAATAATAAAAATTTCAGAACAGCTTGGGGAACTTCAACGACAGCTGAACAGAAGAAATTCAGGCGGGGGCCGGAGGTCAGACGGAAGGGGGCCTCAGTGCTATCAGTGCAAGGAGTATGGCCATATCAGACCGAACTGTCCCTTACTGGAAAGGAGTGATAGCACTACACCAGCTCAGGCGAACGTCCAACAGTCTCAACACATTGAAAAACAGGGAAACTGCCAGTAGCTGAGCCTGGGGGCCAAGACTCAGCTGTAGACACGGGGCCTATCATCACTCTTCAAAGGGAGGAGGTTAATGCCGTTGGAAGTGGGTTATTTCTAGATGCTACTTTGAATGGAGTAGAGGCAATACTTCTGGTCGACACGGGGGCCTCGGTGTCAATTATATCTGAGAGAATAATCAATAAATGGTCAAAGAAGGAACAATGTAGCATTTCCAAAACTGACGTGGAAGTGAACGTCGCAAATAATATGAGTTTGGCGGTCTTGGGAGAAGTAACAGCGAATCTGAAGTTGGGTGGTCACCTAGTCTCTCACAAATTTATCGTCGCTGACATTAGCAATGAGGTGCTTCTGGGTTTAGACTTCTTGCAATCTGAGAATTGCTCAATTGACATCACCAGCAATAGTCTGCAGTGGAGAGGAATAGAGTTACCTCTCAGGGACACGTCCAATCGACAGCGGAGTTGTCGTGTGACCGTTACTGAAACGGTGGTAGTGCCGGCGCAGACAGAAATGGTGATAGCAGGAAGACTCAGCGAGGATGAAAGAGGAGTGCCGTATGGGATGATTGAACCGGCCCTTGGTCTTGTCAAGAGGAATAAACTTATGCTAGCACCATCGCTAGTCAACACCAAGGAGGGGACAGTGCCAGTAAGACTGATGAACCCAACCGACACTCAAGTGACTCTCTACAAAGGAACAACGGCAGGAACATTCCAACCAGTTGACGCAGTTGGGCCCAACCTTGATACAGGAGAACAAGTGAAATCAGAGCAAATCAACATTGCAAGATCATGTGATGGTAGTATGAATCACAAAGGAGAACATGGACTAGTTCCCCCGCATTTGAATGATCTTTACCAGAGAAGTGCAGCTCACCTGAATGAAACTGAAGAAGCCAAGTTAAAGAAACTTCTGCTTAAGAACCAAGCACTGTTCTCGAAAGGAGACGGGGATATTGGTAAAACAAGTAACGTCAAGCACCGTATTGAGACCGGAAGTTCATCTCCTATAAAGCAGCCACCGAGAAGATTACCCCTCCATCAGAGGGAAGTGGCCGGGAAGGAGATAAATGACATGCTAAAGAAAGGCGTCATCAAGCCAGCTTCAGGACCTTGGGCGTCACCCATCGTCCTAGTGAGGAAGAAAGACGGTAGTGTGAGATTCTGCGTGGACTATCGACGGCTGAATGCTGTAACGCGCAAAGATGCATACCCTATTCCGCGCATTGATGACACAATTGACACCTTAGCAGGCTCCAAGTATTTCAGTACCCTGGATCTTGCTTCCGGGTATTGGCAAGTGCCGATGGCAGAAGAGCATAAAGAGAAGACGGCGTTTGCAGCTCACTGCGGCCTGTACCAGTTCGAGGTGATGCCTTTTGGGCTGTGTAACGCCCCTTCCACTTTTGAAAGGCTCATGGAAAATGTACTTCGAGGGCTCCAGTGGCAGATTTGTTTGGTCTATTTAGATGACGTCATAGTGTATAGCCGTACTTTTGAGGAGCACGTGGAACGACTACAAGTTATCCTCGAGCGGATAGGAGAGGCAGGACTCAAGCTAAAGCCTAAAAAGTGTCACCTATTCCAGCAGCAAGTATGTTACCTTGGACATGTCGTCTCCGACGAGGGGGTACACACAGACCCGGAGAAAATCCAACGCGTTAAAGATTGGCCGATACCAACGAGTGTGCACGAAGTCCGTAGTTTCCTTGGACTCGCCTCATATTATCGTCGATTTGTGCCAGCTTTTGCTGAGTTGGCTGGTCCACTACATAGGCTAACAGAGAAGGGTCGTGAGTTCTGTTGGACTTGTGAATGCCAGGGAGCTTTTGATCAACTTAGACAGCGCCTTATTTCATCTCCAATTTTAGCTTACCCCTCGGCCACGAGAACTTTCATCCTGGACACTGATGCCAGTGACTTCGGCATAGGGGCTGTGCTATCACAAAATGTAGATGGCGTGGAGAAAGTAATAGCGTATGCTAGCCGTTCCCTCAGCAAGAGTGAGAGAAATTATTGTGTGACCCGGAAAGAGCTCCTTGCCCTGGTGCACCATGTAAAGCACTTCCGTCCGTATCTGTACGGACAACAGTTCCGAATTCGAACTGACCACGGGTCGTTGAAATGGCTTTTTGGATTCAAGAACCCCGAGGGACAGACGGCCCGATGGCTGCAAGTTTTAGCCGAGTATGACTTCGTAATAGAGCACAGACCCGGACGCAAGCACGGAAATGCCGATGCCATGTCGAGAATGCCTTGCCTGCAGTGTAAACGTTCCCCAGGAGACTGGAAGGGGCAATCAATGCCAAACACTACAGCCGACAAGCCAGATGAACGACCAACCACAGAAATTTCCCAGATTAAGTTAACGCCCAAGTGTGTTGCAAAGCAGGAACGTGAGTTGGACCATTGTAATGCATTGAGAAATAGCACTAACCACCAGAGTGAACAAGGCAGTAGACAAGAGGACCCAGTTGTTGCAACCGAGCCGAACTGGGTGGGAATTTCGTGTTCTACTCTTCAACAGAAACAGGAAGAAGATTCTGTTCTGAGTAAAGTAATAATTTGGATCAAGTCTGGAGATCCAAGACCGCTATGGCCAGAGGTGTCGGCAGAGAATGTCCGATGCAAGTCATTGTGGGGAGCTTGGGACCAACTCAGCATTCGGAATGGGATCCTGTGTAAAAGGTGGGAGGATGACTCTGGAGGAGAAATCCGTTACCTGGTGGTAATACCCAACAAGATGCAAAAGGAAGTTCTCAAGCAACTACACGACTCACCTACTGGGGGACATTTGGGAGTAAGAAAACTGCATGAAAAGGCGAAGGCCCGCTTCTACTGGTGGAGGATGCTTGACAGTGTCAAGGACTGGTGCCGGAGGTGTTTGGAGTGCTCCAAGCAAAATATGCCACAGAAAAGAACGAGGGCGCCATTAAAGCAGCAAATCTCTGGTGTGCCACTCGAGAGGATTGCTATCGATATTACAGGCCCTTTTCCAGTGACCAATGATGGTAATCGCTACATTGTGGTGGTGTCGGACTACTTTAGTAAGTGGACAGAGGCCTATCCAGTACCAAACATAGAGTCCGAAACCATAGCTCGAGTACTGATGGATGAATTTATCAGTAGATTTGGCGTGCCTCGTCAAATACACAGCGACCAGGGTCGACAGTTTGAAAGCAAGTTGTTCACGGAACTATGTGAACTTCTAGGTATCGATAAAACCCGGACAACACCTTATCACCCCCAGAGTGACGGGCAAGTTGAACGATTTAACAGAACTTTGATTGCTATGTTGGCTTCTTATGTGTCGACCAATCAGAGAGACTGGGACAGATATTTACAACCTGTTTTAATGGCTTACCGCGCTTCGCCTCAGGAAAGCACAGGTATCACTCCGAATAAGTTGATGTTTGGGAGAGAAGTTGACCTTCCGATAGACGTTATGTGTGGTCTACCCCGTGAAGGATACACTGATACTTCTAGCTATGTAAGCGATTTAAGAGAGAGACTAGAATCCGCCCATGAGTTAGCCCGCATTCAACTTAAGAAGGCTGCCTGTTACCAAAGCCGGCAGTACAACCTGAAAGCCGAAACAGCGATATTTGGTATTGGCAGTGCAGTTATGGTGAGAGTTGGGACCAAGAAAGTGGGGTTGTCTCCGAAACTTCAGCCAAAATGGGATGGCCCGTATATTGTCACCCATGCGTTGAGTGATGTTGTTGTCAGGATACAACGAGGGCCAAGACACAAGCCAAAAGTATTGCACGTGAATCGGATGAAACCGTATCATGGCGAAGTAGACATGACGTGGCTCTCGCTTGGACTGGGGGACGCCAGTGCCAGTCAGCAAGCGGACAGATCCGCAGAGCACCAAGAAGCCAGGGAGGAGCCCATGCCAATGAGTCAGCCGAATGCTGAGGAACTCCAAGACTCTTGCTTTGTGGCGACTATTGCGTAATAGAACTGCTAAACTTATAAGACGTGCTAAGCAGGTTTTTTATGACTCCAGTGTTAGCAGATTGAAAAGGCTTAATCCTAGACAGTGGCATCAACAGATCAAGAAATTAACTGGCCATGACAGGAAAAGAAACTTTGCAATTCCAGGACTTTGTGCGGATGAGGTTGCTGAGGAACTAAATAAACGTTTCATCTCTGTAGCCCAGGATATTCCACAATTGGACTTCGGTCAATTGCCAACTTACTTGCCTTCCGAGGCGCCACCACCGGTAGTGTCTCCTCAAGACGTGTACAAGAAACTTAACAAATTGAACACTAGTAAGAGCGGTGGACCAGATTGTATTCCGCCACGTATTATAAAGGAATTTGCATTTGAGTTGTGTTTCCCTTTAACCGAAATTTTTAATTGTTCCCTCCTGGAAGGTATTTTACCAAATATTTGGAAATCAGCGTTTGTTATTCCGGTCCCCAAGTCTCACCCACCCACTCTTGAAGAAGTTCGTCCAATATCACTGACTTGTTTATTTTCCAAGGTATTTGAGGATTTTGTTGTTGGTTGGATCTTGGAAGATATTAGTAAATGTATAGACACTCATCAGTTTGGCTCTCGCAAAGGTCTGTCCACTACCCATTATTTAGTTAGATTACTTGATGACATGTACAAAGGAACAGATAAACCCAAGTATTCTTCAGCCTTAGTGACTACTGACTTTTCTAAAGCCTTCGATCGTGTTAGTCACCAGATTGTTATTAATAAGTTTATTGAACTTGGTGTTCGGCGGTCCATCATTCCATGGATTTGTAGTTTTTTATCCGATAGAAGCCAGGCTGTTCGTTTTAACGGGGTTGTCTCCTCGTGGGAATCGATAAATGCTGGGGTCCCCCAAGGAACTAAAATTGGCCCGGTTGCTTTTTTAACTATGATTAATGATTTTGTGTCTTGTCATTGTGAAGTTTGCCACTATAAGTACGTTGATGATATGTCTCTATGCCAAATGTATAGTAACCTAGATCAAACTACTTGTCTGCAGCAGGAACTTGACCACTTGAATGAGTGGTCAGCCCAAAATATGATGAAACTTAATCCAAGTAAATGTAAGGTCATGATTTCTTGTTTTCAGAGACTGCCGCCAGTAGTACCAGTGTTTAATATTGGAGATTCAGTTCTTGAACAAGTTAGTTGTGTCAAATTGTTGGGTATTTACTTGCAAGAAAACCTGAAATGGGACACCCATGTTAACTCCATGTGTAAGGCATTCAATAGGAAATTGTATTTTCTTCGACAGTTAAAATCGTGCAAAATCCCAGTTACTGATTTGTTATTAATTTATTTACAGTATATTCGGCCTACTCTTGAATATGCCTCGCCTGTTTGGTTTGGAGGTTTGACTAAAACACAGAGAGAGTATTTGGAGAAAATGCAACGGAAAGCTTTTCGTATTATTTTTACTACCGAGTATTGTAAAACTCGATTGTATAGTGATATTTGTAAATCTCATAACATCCCAGTTCTGTTAGATAGACTTAAGTCTCTATCCTTAAATTTTGGAAATTCAATACTTCATTCTAAGGTGCATAGAGAGTGGCTTCCGCCACTGAGGAACAATAACCTAAGAAATAGTGATAAACTAACATCCATCAGATGCAGGACCAACCGTTATAAGTACAGTGCAATTCCTTTTTTAACGTCTATTTTGAATGAATAATGGAGTTTAATCATGTTCATCCTTCTTGTGTGGTATTTTATGGATATTGATTGTATTGTAAGTTGTTTGTTATTTTGTGGTTTTTTACTGTAGTTTTATGAATTGTAAAGAGGCACGCAATTCAGCTTTGGCTGCAAGGTGTTTTTGAAGAAATAAACCATTAATAATAATAATAAAACCCGAGCCCCTCATCACTCAACACGATATCGAACCCCTCCTTACTAGTGACACAACAACTATAGCTAGTCAGGACGACACACGATGCAGACGAAAACGAAAACCCCCAAACCGTTACGGAGAATGGTGTGCTAACATTCAATCAATTAACTCATAATTGTTTTCTCTGGTTCTTTTTGTGTGTGTTACAGAAGTGTGAAGTATGGACCAACGTGGCCGAAACCAGGTGCGGGAGCGAAGCCGTTCTCCCAGGAGACAGAAATGTGGAGAATGCCAAAGGAGCTTTTCATCCATTGCGACTCTACGCAGACACGTTGAGGAGCAGCATCTGAACAAGCGTGAGAAGTATGATTGTCCTTACTGCCCCATCAAATTCAGTAGGAAGCATGATCTAGACAGACACTGGCAGCATGCCCACAAGGACCAGTCTTCGTCAACCAACAGGACAGATGAAGTGCCGAGAACACCCGGTAGAGACCATGACGTTCTGAGCCTCCACCCGAACAGCCCCATGCAACAGCTGCCATTCTCTGGTCCGAGACCCACATTGCAGCCACTGACCGTGCCCCTTTCCCCTGTGAGACTACCGCTGCAACTACTGTCCCTGCCTCACAACCCTGTGGAGCCTCATACAGCATCAGTAGCCCCTACCAGTCCTCCAATGGTCAGACGAGTCCTAGTGCAGCCGGAGGAGCGGATGACTGATGATCGCCAGCCTTCCCATCGAGACGTAGCTGTTCAGACTTCACTAGCACGGGTTGTAAAGGAACGCACTATCAAGGAACTCCTCGATGGAAGCACCGTCGTCTCGCGTATAGTTACGGAAAAGTTTGGATACGAATAGTCATAAACTGTTCCTTTTTCTAAGTGTTATCTTTTATAAAGAAAAGTTTTGAAGTTGTTGTTTGCAATATTAGAAAAAAAGGGGTCAAAATTGCCAAAGATTATTTGCCAGAGAGAAGATTAGGGAAAGAAACCTGAAATCCATTGCATTTTGTTTTGTGTTAAAGAAAAGTTGTAAATCTTTCTATTTTGTTTGACTAATATTGTTTTCGAGAAACCAAAGAGCCTCGCTTTCAAGTGTATAAAATTAGTCCATGTGTTTTGTCTAAAGTTAAGAGCTTTTGCCAAAGTTTTGGAGAGAAAAAAACAACCAGTTTATTTAATTTTGGTAGTAAAATTTGAGTAAAAGGTAGTTTTTATGATGTGAGGACACATCACCTTCTTAAAGGTGGGGGTAATGTGGCGAAACAGTCGCATGGGGGCGCAATCGCTGACCTAGTTCCAAAGCCATCGCCAGCGGTGCCGGACACATGAACGGTGTGTGCACGGCGCGTGATCCCCGCGTGGGGATCACATGGACAGCATGTGCTGACGACAGGCCGTAGCAGTGGGCATTTTTAGGCTGCGTGTTTAGTGTGATTTGGCGGGCTTGGAGAAAGGAACAGATCCAGAGAACAGGTCGGTAATTGCGAACCCAGGGCTTGATTTTAAGATTAATGTTAATAAAAAGGAAAGAATTAGACCGAATGATTGAAAGGAGTTAATCGACAAGAGAGAGAAGGAATCAAAATAAACCATTATCTTTATCACAGAGACATATTGCTTCATCAAGACAGTTATTTCATTTATTGTGTCCGTTATTGTTATTTATTAGTTGCAGCGAAGACTTTAGGCCGCTCGAGTCAACGTTACAATATCTTTGTAGCGAATACTGCAGGTGCTTCATGGGCTGCAGGTGCTGAGCCAAAGACAGGTATATTTCAATAACATTTGCATTGTTTTTGTCGCTCATAATACGTAATACATTTACAGGCCATAACATTAACTGAGATCAGGGCCCAGTGCATCCTGGCCTATTGAGTTATTGTTGAAATCATGCTGATAACAGTTGTATTTTGGTCTGTCTGATGCAAATTACTGTGCACAATCAACAGCCATTAGGCCTAACAGAATTGGTGATTTTTTAGTGAAAACGATGTAAACTGGTTAAAAGTAACCACTTATTGTGTGTAAAAAATCTTTGAACTCATCACTTATTGTCCCATAATGTTTTGTACTGTAGATGCAAACTTATTTTTTAGTGTACACATGCTCTTTGCTTTTTTACAAAACTCAGAACTGAGAAAGACAATTATTTGTTTGTAGATTTGGATGCATGAAAAGATTCCTGATTCCTGATTTAAAGGGAAACAATCTGTACAGAAATTACTAATAAAAAATTGTGTCAACCAACATTGGGCTGTGGATCATTCCATTCCATACCAATTGCCTAAAAAGTCCAAGGGTGACCATCTCAGTGGAAAACTTGTATCTCTTTTTGAGGAGTTCTGTACTTACACATCATTTTGTAGTTGGGTCATTCCATGTCAAATCCACCAGTGGTCCCCAGGTGACCCTCTCAGATTTTGATGAAATTTTATAAGAATGATTGTGTGTGGCTGTATGAACACACACAAAAAAGTAAGATCATTCTCCATGTCGTTTTCGAGATATGGCCAGTTGAAATTTGGTCGAGAGGCCCATTTTGTTCTCGCGCGAGTCGCGAAAAGTGATTTTTGTGATATTTTCCGACTTTGAAAGCTCATAGTTCAGTCTTTGTACCAGGTAGAGATTCTTGAATCTGCACTCAATTTAACTGTATCTCCTTTGTTTTTCTAGTTTTTGTGATTTTTGGGGTCACCCTGTGCCCACATGAGAGGTCAAAAAAATCCTATATTCCCTAGGTATTATCTATGGGTGCATGTCTATACCCATAAGCAATTATAAGCTCACCAATGCATTAATTAAGAAATGGCATGGGCCCAAAGTTGGCTCCAGCCAGAAAAAGGTCAAAAATACCCCTCCCGTCTTGACCCCGGTTGACCCCGCGATCAATTGAAACATTTTTTTAAATTTACACTAGTTTAACATATATATTATATCTAATTATACACCAAATTTCAGCTTTGGCACTCAACTCCTTCATGATGTGGTGGCAATTTGAATATTAGACGTTTTTCGCTCATTTAAAAACAATCCGTACAGTAATTTAATATCATACGTACAGTGTATTTCAAGTTTGAAGCTTGTGTCATTAATTTTTGCAGCTAGAAAAAAGTATCCTACACTAAAATTCATCAGAAAAAGTTTGTTTCTGTTTTTATTATTGTTTTTAGAAATAACATATAAATACCATGTACAGCACATGTACAGACACAGTTACATGTTATTTACATGGTATTTTCATGTTAATTACATGTTAGCCAATGTTAAAATTATTGTAACTAAAAAACTGTAAGAGTGCCCATCCTAAATCTTTCTGGAAATGTTCCTTACATCTTAAGCTATAAACAAATAAATAAAAAATTACGCATTTTGACAAATACGCATTTTTGCAAATCAAGGAAAAAGGTTATAAATTCACATAAAACTTTTTTGTGGTTCGAGATACAATTTTGATGTTATTTTTATAAAAATAAAGGCCATTTCAAGGGCTTTAAGCTGATGTAAAGTTTATCTCTGTAGGTACATTACTTTTAGAGATCTTTAACTGTCCAAACACAGCAGGTCATGCTAATTAGGCAAAGGTTCGTTGACCTGTATCTCAAAAATTAATTGACCGAATGACATAAAATTTAAGTTCTCAAGGAGTCCAATCAGCACACCAAATTTCATTTCACTCCGTGATGGTCCGGTCCAGAAGCTCGTTGAATTGACACGGAATGACCCACTGGTAATTTTCCATGCACAAGGTCAACTCATTTGCATAAACCTTCTAGAACAATATCATGCACATGTGTGTCACATGTAGACACTACATTCTAGAACAATACTACACTGTAGGCCTTACCATTATAATACTATTAATTTTACCTAAAACAATTTGTTACATGTATCATTATATTATGGTCATGCATCATACATGATAAATACATGTTTATAAGTTTGAGAAAGGAAATGTGCGAAAAACGTCTATTTCTCAAATTGCCACCACACCATAAAGGAGTTGAGTGCCAAAGCTGAAATTTGGTACATAAGTAGATATAATATATATATGTTTAACTGATGTAAATTTCAAAAAAAATATTAATTGATTACATTAAAGGAGGCCAAGTAAAAAGTGGGGAATTATGAAAATGACTTTTTGTATGGCTTTTAAAACTCACCTTCTTTGACAAAACTAATGAAACTCACTCAATAAAATGTGTGAGGCGTTGTTTACATGATCTGACATTCTGGTTAAAAGCCGTTGGAAAATTACAAAGTTATGCAAGATCAAACGTAGGTCATTTTGTTGACACGTACATGTAGGCCAAGTATAATACGTCCAGTTGCCCAAGGGATTCGACGACATGACACTGTACTGTATACATGGTTGACGTGCCCATGTATGCGTATACATACTGCGCTTGTTCTCCCAAACAATCGTGGACGTTTTAGGGAGGTCTAACAAAGAGAACAATATCGTCCGCGATTGGCAAGCGAACGTCCGCGATTCGCTCCTGTACAAAACCAACGAGAGTAAGGAAAACTAGACCTGTGTTCGTTCTTGACAACGAACACATGGCTGTTCCCCTCCTTTTTATAAACATATATGGTGTTCGGGATGACCTTTGTTAGTGATCGTATATGAAGAAATCACGATCGTAGGTCAAACGGTTGAGTTTTTATCGATTGTTAAATATTGAATATTATTACATGCCCCTTTAATCTGACATGTAAGGAAGGTCAAAGGTCACGACCATATTTTTTGGATACACCACCCTAGGTCCAAGTGTAATACAGTTGTCCACATGCAGATATCTTGTACCACTTTCAAATGGCAAGGCAAAATATGTTAGACCAATAGGAAACGAGGTCAAAGGTTACGACCATATTTTTTGGATACACTACCCTAGGTCCAAGTGTAATACAGTTGACCACATGCAGATATCTTGTACCACTTTCAAATGGAAAGGCAAAATCTGTTAGACCAATAGGAAACGAGGTCAAATGGCACGACCATAATTTTTGGATACACCACCCTAGATCCAAGTGTAATACAGTTGACCACATGCAGATATCTTGTACCACTTTCAAATGGCAAGGCAAAATCTGTTAGACCAATAGGAAACGAGGTCAAAGGTCACGACCATATTTTTTGGATACACCACCCTAGGTCCAAGTGTAATACAGTTGACCACATGCAGATATCTTGTACCACTTTCAAATGGCAAGGCAAAATCCGTTAGACCAATAGGAAACGAGGTCAAAGGTCACGACCATATTTTTTGGATACACCACCCTAGGTCCAAGTGTAATACAGTTGACCACATGCAGATATCTTGTACCACTTTCAAATGGCAAGGCAAAATCCGTTAGACCAATAGGAAACGAGGTCAAAGGTCACGACCATATTTTTTGGATACACCACCCTAGGTCCAAGTGTAATACAGTTGACCACATGCAGATATCTTGTACCACTTTCAAATGGCAAGGCAAAATCTGTTAGACCAATAGGAAACGAGGTCAAAGGTCACGACCATATTTGTTGGATACACCACCCTAGGTCCAAGTGTAATACAGTTGACCACATGCAGATATCTTGTACCACTTTCAAATGGCAAGGCAAAATCTGTTAGACCAATAGGAAACGAGGTCAAAGGTCACGACCATATTTTTTGGATACACCACCCTAGGTCCAAGTGTAATACAGTTGACCACATGCAGATATCTTGTACCACTTTCAAATGGCAAGGCAAAATCTGTTAGACCAATAGGAAACGAGGTCAAAGGTCACGACCATATTTTTTGGGTACACCACCCTAGGTCCAAGTGTAATACAGTTGACCACATGCAGATATCTTGTACCACTTTCGAATGGCAAGGCAAAATCTGTTAGACCAATAGGAAACGAGGTCAAAGGTCACGACCATATTTTTTGGATACACCACCCTAGGTCCAAGTGTAATACAGTTGACCACATGCAGATATCTTGTACCACTTTCAAATGGCAAGGCAAAATCCGTTAGACCAATAGGAAACGAGGTCAAAGGTCACGACCATATTTTTTGGATACACCACCCTAGGTCCAAGTGTAATACAGTTGACCACATGCAGATATTTTGTACCACTTTCAAATGGCAAGGCAAAATCTGTTTGACCATTAGGAAACGAGGTCCAAGGTCAAGGGGTGAGCGCATCTCAAAGACCCTTGTTAGTCATCGTATATGGCGAAGGAATCAAGATCGTAGGTCAAACGGTTGATTTTTAATGAATTTTGAATATTTAATTTATTAAACTTCATGCCCCTTTAATCTGACACGTGATGACGTCATCATGACGTCATTAGTACTGTGCACAACTTCACATAGTGACCAATGTCCATGTGAAGTTTGAAGTCAATCATGAATGTGCAAGTGCCTGAAATAGCGTCTGAAAAAAGTGGAAGAAGGAAAAGAAAAAAAAAATAGACCTGTGTTCGTTCTTGACAACGAACACATGGCTGTTCCCCTCCTTTTTATGAACATGTCTGGTCTTCGAGACGACCTATTATCACCTATATTGTTATCTTGTGCCTAGAGGGCGCTATTTTATAAGATGACGTCATCACTCATATTTTGGAAAGCTTGAGGGCCTCTGACATTAACACCCTTGACCCCATATTTATACCCTCTACCATTTTCACACTAAAGGTCACTTCCGGTTTTGACAGTAAGTAAGCAAGGTCAAAGGTCATCACCATATTTTTTGGATACCCCACCCTAGTCGAAGTGTAATGCAGTTGACCACATGCAGATATCTTGTACCACTTTCAAATGGCAAGGCAAAATATGTTAGACCAATAGGAAACGAGGTCAAAGGTCACGACCATATTGTTTGGATACACCACCCTAGGTCGAAGTGTAATACAGTTGACCACATGCAGATATCTTGTACCACTTTCAAATGGCAAGGCAAAATATGTTAGACCAATAGGAAACGAGGTCAAAGGTCACGACCATATTTTTTGGATACACCACCTTATGTCGAAGTGTAATACAGTTGACCACATGCAGATATCTTGTACCACTTTCAAATGGCAAGGCAAAATATGTTAGACCAATAGGAAACGAGGTCAAAGGTCACGACCATATTTTTTGGATACACCACCCTAGGTCGAAGTGTAATACAGTTGACCACATGAAGATATCTTGTACCACTTTCAAATGGCAAGGCAAAATCTGTTTGACCAATAGGAAACGAGGTGAAAGGTCAAGCGGTGTGCGCATCTCAAAAACCTTTGTTAGTCATCGTATATGGCGAAGGAATCAAGATCGTAGGTCAAACGGTTGATTTTTTATTGATTTTTGAATATTTAATTTATTAAACTTCATGCCCCTTTAATCTGACACGTGATGACGTCATCATGACGTCATTAGTACTGTGCACAAATTCACATAGTGACCAATGTCCATGTGAAGTTTGAAGTCAATCATTAATGTGCAAGTGCCCAAAAAAGCGTTTGTGTAACACAAGTGACTTTGTCCAGATTTATTGTACCACTTTCAAATGGCAAGGCAAAATCTGTTTGACCAATAGGAAACGAGGTCAAAGGTCAAGGCGTGTGCGCATCTTAAAGACATTTGTTAGTGATCGTGTATGCCAAAAGAATCAAAATCGTAGGTCAAACCGTTGATTTTTTATTGATTTTTGAATATTTAATTACGTAATCATCTTGTCGCTAGAGGGCGCTATTTCGTACGATGACGTCATCACTTATATTTTTGGAAAGCTTAAGGGCCTCTGGTAATAACACCATTGACCCCATCTCAATACCTCCTTTCACTTTCAAACTAAGGGCCACTTCCGGTTTCGACCGGAAGTGAGCAAGGTCAAAGGTCACCAACATATTTTTTAGATACCCCACCCTAGTCGAAGTGTAACACAAGTGACTTTGTCCAAATATCTTGCACCACTTTCAAATGGCAAGGCAAAATCTGTTTGACCAATAGGAAACGAGGTCAAAGGTCAAGGCGTGTGCGCATCTCAAAGACTTTTGTTAGTCATCGTATATGGCGAAGGAATCAAGATCGTAGGTCAAACGGTTGATTTTTTATTGATTTTTGAATATTTAATTTATTAAACTTCATGCGCCTTTAATCTGACACGTGATGACGTCATCATTACGTCATTAGTACTGTGCACTAATTCACATAGTGACCAATGTCCATGTGAAGTTTGAAGTCAATCATCAATGTGCAAGTGTCCGAAATAGCGTCTGAAAAAAGTGGACGAAGGAAAAGAATAAAAAACTAGACCTGTGTTCGTTTTTGACAACGAACACATGGCTGTTCCCCTCCTTTTTATGAACATGTCTGGTGTTCGAGACGACCTATTATCACCCATAGTGTTATATTTAACTACTTAATCATCTTGTCCGTAGAGGGCGCTATTTTATACGATTATTTGATATCGCTTATAATTTTGAAAAGCTGAATGGCCTCTGATAATAACACCATTGACCCCATCTCAATACCTCCTATCACTTTGAAACTAAGGGCCACTTCCCGTTTTGACCGGAAGTGAGCAAGGTCAAAGGTCATCGCGATAATTTTTGGATACACCACCCTAGGTCGAAGTGTAATACAGTTGACCACATGCAGATATCTTGTACCACTTTCAAATGGCAAGGCAAAATATGTTAGACCAATAGGAAACGAGGTCAAAGGTCACGACCATATTGTTTGGATACACCACCCTAGGTCGAAGTGTAATACAGTTGACCACATGCAGATATCTTGTACCACTTTCAAATGGCAAGGAAAAATATGTTAGACCAATAGGAAACGAGGTCAAAGGTCACGACCATATTTTTTGGATACACCATCCTATGTCGAAGTGTAATACAGTTGACCACATGCAGATATCTTGTACCACTTTCAAATGGCAAGGCAAAATATGTTAGACCAATAGGAAACGAGGTCAAAGGTCACGACCATATTTTTTGGATACACCACCCTAGGTCGAAGTGTAATACAGTTGACCACATGAAGATATCTTGTACCACTTTCAAATGGCAAGGCAAAATCTGTTTGACCAATAGGAAACGAGGTGAAAGGTCAAGCGGTGTGCGCATCTCAAAAACCTTTGTTAGTCATCGTATATGGCGAAGGAATCAAGATCGTAGGTCAAACGGTTGATTTTTTATTGATTTTTGAATATTTAATTTATTAAACTTCATGCCCCTTTAATCTGACACGTGATGACGTCATCATGACGTCATTAGTACTGTGCACAAATTCACATAGTGACCAATGTCCATGTGAAGTTTGAAGTCAATCATTAATGTGCAAGTGCCAAAAAAAACGTCTGAAAAAAGGGGAAGAAAAAAAAAAAAAAAAAAAAACGTAACGAAAACAAAGGCTGTTCCGACCGCATCGGAACAGCCAAAAACAGCCGGAACAGCCAAATAGACTATGTCCTAACAAAAGAGGAACAAAGGGATGTCCGCGATTGTCAGTGAGTTCACATATATATGTACGTGTACCAAATTTGTAACACTGTGCTATAAAAATGGCCGCAGTGCATGTGCTGCTAAGAAATCTCATGTCACATAATCACTTGAAGTACTATGGAAACATACCCTAAATAATGTGCCCCAGTTGAAAATGTTACCTTTGAGTGCCCTCCACTGCCTGAACAAACCCGGACCGTGAAGTATTTTTCTTTATTTTATCCGTATCGAATTCGACGATGTTCTACCTAAATCAATATGAAGCACATGCATGCACGTGACGTTTACCTAACTGTTGGGTAATTTTTACACAACTGTTGGTTAAATTTAGCCACGTGGTCCCTATTTGCTCAACTTTTGTTTCTGCCGTTCACGTTTGATTAACAAAAGCGTTGGACAAAGACAATTGTTACAAAAGGCACCAAATTTTAACATGTTGTCTAAAACTTTGCTCAACAGCCGATGAAAGTAATTTAACCAACGAATGTTACTAGGCCTAAACTTGTTTTGCAGTGCAGGATTCGAACCCGAGACCTCTGACTCACCAGGCAGATGCTCTACCAGCTGAGCTATAAGGCGTAGTTGGTGCGCTCTCTCATGTTTTCCGTAAAGACCCATTTTTTTTTCTCGGTGTTGCATGGTAGCCCAACTGGGCAAAGTAGCACAAGATCTAGTATGGTGCCTGATCACCATTGAAATGAAATAACCAAACTCGGAATGAGAAAAAATTGTAAGGGCCTTATCAGGATTCAAACCCGAGACCTCTGACTCACAGCGCAGATGATCAAAATGATCTAATAAAACCAAGTAAACAATTTCAAAGCAACAATGAACGGAAAAAGAAATGTCTTAAGGGTACCGTAGGTATTTTCTTGGATACTGAGACAGCTCAGCAATAGTTGGAGATGGCATCTAAAATTTTGTACATGTTTATTACATAGGTTAAATTAATTTTAGGAAACATTTTGTCAAAATTTGAGTTGCACCACTTTCCCCAATACAACCTCTTGGTGATTAGGCACAGAATGATCCACATAGGACTTTCGACAATGTTGGTTTTTTTTCTGTCATGAGCTCTTTTGTCATGTATAGGAGAAAAAACATCTCTACTTAACAAGATAAGTTCCCTAAAGAAGGACTACATAACAAAGGTAGGAATATCTTTTATAGAAAGTTTAATCCCCAAAAAAAGCATGACAGTAAAATGGTTGTATTTCCAAAGCTACTGCACACGTAGAAAATGAATCAATATTGTTCAACAAATGCACTGCAAAAAATGCGATGTTAAAATCTACCCCACTGGTGTAAAATTTGATTCTTCCTTGGTATCCATTTTGGGCTCGGATTTGGGTGTTAAGTAACACCAATTTGGGAATCAATATTTTTTACACCAAGAAGAGTGTTAAACTTTAAAGGCAGTATACATCATTGATAATCTCGAAAATCAGAAATGTTCACAGATTTACGTACTTACACAATATAAACATGATGACCGTAGAAAACTTCCCCTGAAATGGTTGTCTGAGAAATGAGTAAAACAATTAGTTTTCGTCTCATGAGACGAAAATTCCATTCGCCCCAAAACCATTTCGCCAAACTGCCATTTCGCCCCAAGCCACTTCGCACGAGTGCCACTTCACCCCAATACCACTTCGTGCATAGGCCGTGCTTCAGGGCGAGATGGTTCAGGGCGAAGTGGTTTGGGGGCGAAATGACTGCAAACCTTTTTTGGCTGTTTTCTCAAAAGTTAGACGAAGTACGGAGCTGGTTTTTTGCTCAGGTTGGTTTTAATCGTGCATATTTTCAATCACACAGAGGGAGGGGGAAGGGGAAGGGGAAGGGGAAGGGGAAGGGGAAGGGGAAGGGGAAGGGGAAGGGGAAGGGGAAGGGGAAGGGGGAATAAAACTATCTGCAACAGTTTACCAATCATGTATAGTATACTATCTTTAACAGCCCCATCCGGTGTCAACTTATTCTTCTTGGTGTTAATTGACACCTGAATGTGGAATTACATTTTAATACATATACAGTTGATTTATTCTTACAGAATTAAAAGCGGACACCAATTTCGGTGTAAAATGGGGGAATCACTCGGGTGTTAAATTTAACACCCTTTGTGTTAAATGTGATTCTTTCCGGTATGTATATAAGATAACACCCATGGTGTAAATTAACACCAGCATTTGGTGTTAATGTTATCGCTAAAAAGAAATGAAGAACTATAGCCTAACCGATGAATTTATAACTCTAATTAAGATCGTTTATATAAATGCTCTTCACCACTTCACTAAAACAATAAATCAAATATAATGTGAAATTCACTTACACTGTTTTGCGTCTAAGTTCGTTAAAACACGGGAAACCTCGTACCCAAATATCAAATTGAATGAAATCACATTCTATCTATATACAGTGTCATACTGCATGTGTTGCACAATTGAAATCTAGATGCAAAGTGCGGTCAATGTGCAATCTGTACAATCGCTATTACTAGCGGACCAAAAATGTATGGGGCGCCGTTTGTCAACAAATTATTTATGCGAATTATAGCATTTTGTTCCATGGTTTATCTTAATCATGCATTTGTGTCAAAGGCCGTTTATGGTTTACAAACCTTTAAAACATCGTTTTGTACCGTAAACGATTCCTTACAAAACAGGAAATATACATGTAGCTGTGCAAATTAATTCATTATTTACAAATAATGAAAATGTACCTCGGCGTTCCATACTTTATAAATGAAACCGACGAGTGTACATTTCAATGGTTTACAAACAAGAGAATTGTATCGTTCATGGACAATTTCATAGTTTAGAAATAATGAATACTGCACATTGCTGCACGTTTTTCTGGTTTACAAATAATAAAAAACTAACACTGGTGCGCACTTACATGGCCTATAAACCAAGAAACTTGCACCGGGGTCCGATTTTCGGTTTACAGTCAACTCGACCGTTTGTCAACTCGACTCCTACCAACTCGACCGTCGTACCAACTCGACCGTTCTACCAACTCGACCGTTCTACCAACTCGACCGTTCTACCAACTCGACCGTTGACCAACTCGACTTTACAGTCTAGTCAACTCGACCGTTTCCCAGGCCGGCAGCTGCCCGAAACCAGTGCGTGTCCGCGCGGTGGGTGGTACGCGAAAATGACACCAGTTGGGTTCAAACATAATCCTCAATCACACGCGGAAATAACATAATTGTAACAGTTTCTTATTCGTTAAGAATTATATTCGAATAAATGTGACAAATTGAATTTAAATTATTACAATTTCATTTTATAATTCTGCAATTAAACATACAACGGTCGAGTTGGACAACGGTCGAGTTGGTACAACGGTCGAGTTAACTCTTCAGTCGAGAGCACGACGGTCGAGTTGGTATAACGGTCGAGTTGGTATGACGGTCGAGTTGGTACGACGGTCGAGTTGGTAGGAGTCGAGTTGGAAGCGGTCGAGTTGACCTGCACCCCGATTTTCTATGGTTTATAACTAATGGAAATTGGTTAATTGACGTACAATTCCACGCGGCACTTGGTGAACAAGTGCCGCGTGGTCTCGAAAATTCCAAGAGACGATTGAGAAAGTGACCGATGTTTGTTTGTTTTTTTGTTTGTTTGTTGTTTGTTTGTTGTTGTTTGTTTGTAGCTTGTTTGTAGCTTGTTTGTTTGGTTGGGTTGTATGGGCTGTTTGTTTGTTGTTTTGTTAACTTTACATATTAAGCAATGGCATAAACACAAACCTTTTTGCTTTCAAACTGGGGAATACAGTTTTCCTGTTTTCTTAGTGCTGTAATGGATATTGTTTTAGGAAAGTATTTTTTGGTGATTGTTAGGTTACACCAACATCCATTTTCGAAAATAAAATCTGATTTCAAATACAAAAAGTGAGCACACTGTTTTCCAGCTTTAAAGGGGATAGAGAAATTGACATACACAAGTAGGCTGAACAATTTTAATTTCTACAGGTCTCTTCACCTCATTGGCTCCATAGACAAACAAATCTAGTTGATACATGTATTAACATTTTTTTTATGCTGTCCAAATATTTTGCATATTCTTCTCATTGAATAAAAGAAAAAAGAAAAGTAATCATGATCAAGATAAAGAGTGCCCTTTACCAATTTTTGTTTTTCGCCACCCAACAGCAACAAGTCAAACCAAAAGCTGCTGTTGCAAAACGTAGGGTGATCAGAATTTCCTTTGGCTGGATGAATAGAACATCACCCTATTCGGAACACAGAGGAGTACGTACTCCTCTGTGTTCCGAATAGGGTGATGTTCTATTACCTAAAGGAAACTTATGAGGATCTTCAAGAGAAGGCCATTGAGGCTTTTTTCCCCGCGGGGAGAAATCCAATGGGTTTCCTGAACGATTTCCATGCTGATGGCATTGGGATCTTTCAACATCTCGTGAAACGAGATGTCTTCAACCTGGAAGACATCATTGCTGAGCATGGAAATCCGTCAAGGACGCGGATCTACCTGTTTACAACTCGTAAGGTAAATCCTCTTTTTAATTGGGACATACAGCAATTTATAAATCGGAGCTAAACATCAGATGCCATATGCCTATGTTTACACTTGATCACCAGCTCGGCACCGGATCACAAACTGAGTGGCAGATCCCTATATTTTGGTCTCGCATTGGTGGAGAGTTCAATCCCGAGCTCAGGATCAGTTCGCGGTTAGATAAGCAATTAATCTTTATCGATATATTCAGTGTTTTAAGGCCTTTTGTCGATAACTTTATGAAATTGCTCATGGTAGCCACAGACCTTTGTGGATTAGTTTTGTACAAAATTTTCGCCTCTACTCCGAGGCCTCTTTAGTGGTTAATCTTTATCGCAACCTGCCACAACCGCTTCACAACGGTAGCGATGGAAAAGCCTGCAAAATTCAAGTGGCCTTGTGATGCACAACCCATGCACATGCAGGTGTGAACTCACCTCCCACCGCGGACGTCCAATTGTTCCTCTTTTGTTTTGTTTTCCTTACTCTCGTTTGTTTTGTACACGAGCGAATCGAGGACGTTCGCTTGGCAATCGCGGACGATATTGTTCTCTTTGTTAAACCTTCCCAAAACGTCCCACATTGTTTGGGAGAACCCGCGCATATTGATCAGAATGTATACATTGTACACACCCACACAGCATGACCTCTGATTGCAATTAACACCGATGTGGCACTCGGGAACATTGCAACATTCTTATCAGGGGTTCAGTCTTGATCCCGAGCTCGGTGTAAACACGGTATTAATGTTAATGCCCATGTTTTAAATTTGTAAGCACTGCTCACCAGCCTAAACTTAATTATCCAATATTATGTAAAGGACTAGCTGCCTTATAATTGGAATTATATGAGGACGAGGTTTGCAATGACATGCACATTCCACCAGTCTCCAGCAGTGTACCGACACTGGAGGAGGCCACGTCTAAAGTGGAAATTTCTTGATTAAACAGCTAGAATCCCCCCTTGACGAAAATCCAGCATTTCGGCTTTTTTCAATAGTCCAAACATCCCTCTTGCCGACGTGGATTTTTATTATTTTTTAATTGTCGGTTTTAAGTGGATAAATTGCAAGCAAAAGTGCGCTTTTCGAAAATGAGATTTTCGCGATTTCTGAAACGCTTATTAGGTATTCATGATATGCGCGTGACCCCGTGACGCAATCCTGAGAAAGAGAAGTCAACACGATAGTTAGCTCCATACGTTTACACGCAAAAAACTTAGAAAACCGTCTCTTTTAGATGGTGTTTTTTAAAGAATTTTGTTGTTCCAAAAAGCCAGAGATATGCCCAGTAGCTGCGTGGTTGCATGTTTTACCAGACACTATGAAAAAAAAAGAGCAGAAAGATTTTCTTTTCTATTACCAAGACAGAGAAAAATTAGTCGCTCATTCTATAACTTGTACGGCCGATGTCCAAACACGTGGAAACTACGCCGCAGTGGACCGTACACAGACCGCTGTGAATGCCCTTCGTTCCGTGACAAAACCACCGGTCGCAATGCACCAGTATTTACTCCAAAAGAGAGTCACTGTGAGCCACAATTTCATCGTTTTTTCACAAAACAGGTAATAGTAGATAGCTGTCATATTACATGAAGTGTTTTTCACGTTTGTATTTTGAATTACAAGGACAAAATAGGCATGATCAACATTTACTTCGTGTATTTTCCATTCAATACTGCACAGACCGTTTTGTATGTTTCTCACGATGACGTCAACACCCTGTTGATAAACAAGCCGAGTGACCTCGAGCGTTTCAGAATTTGGTCGGAACTGCTTCACGTTTTAAGCAAAAGTCTGTCGATTTTTTGGGAAAAACAAGTTGTGATGGTGTTGTAGACACATACACCTCCATGATAAACAGAAAAACTAGAAAAAATGTGGAAGGGGGGATTCTAGCTGTTTAACCGATGAAACTCACTAAATATATGTAACTTAATTTAATTTGAAACAAAACGCTGGTTTGTTACTGTACTTTGACATATTTTTATGTTTTAAAAGTAATAAAATGTTTTCTTTTTAATGTACACGTACATGATGGAACAGCCAACTACGGATGAGGAAGACTTCAACTTGTCTCCCGATAGACAGGTAAGAATTAGCTCCATTTACACAGACAATAGTCTTTAAAGCCCTTTTCTTGAATGCCATTCAAATTTAAAGACAACCACGAGCACGGGCGGATCTTGTTTAGGGGGGTGGGGCTTAAAGGCCCCGTAGATGATCTGTTTTTAAGCGATTCTGCGAATAAAACCATTATAACTCAAAAGGAAAGATATCAACAAACTCATCCGAAGAAATTTAAGCTTTGTCAAATGTACCGAGTTTAAAAAACCCATAAAAATCCATGTGCGTTTTCCTGGTCTTGGGGGGGTTTCAAATATTCGTTCGCAGTTGATCGGGTACTGTGTGGCTTGCGTCATGCACTCTGCGGCGCTCATCATATACTGCGTGTGCGCGCGATCCATAAATATGCATCGCGTTAGAACACGCACGCGGATTACACAGCGCCCATGCATTTTGGACCGCGTAGATGCGAACCAAAACAAAGGAAATCGTTTGCAAACGATCTAAATAATTTCATCTTTTAGGGATTATTTTCTGTTAAAATTATATAATTTTGAGCGAAAATCTGTCATTGGGTAGTTGCTATTAATTCAATATTTACTTTCAGAACTTTTCCCCTGTAAACTCGTCGATTACTTTTTGGGGTCATTGCAAATGATACACTGGGCCTTTAAGAGCCCAGTTAACTGCTTGTCTAATGCATATGTCTAACGCACAGAGTTGTATAAGCCGTCTTATATAAGGCTGGATCCGAATTAGTGACTTTGGCTGTGGCTGCGGCTGTTGCTATGCTGTTTCTAAGGACTTTCATTGTCCGCCCATAGCAACAGCATAGCAACAGCCATAGGCACAGCCAAAGCCACTAATAAGCCAGTTGCGTGATAGATGTGCATAAATCCTAGAGTCCTGCCTCGGCGCTATGGCGCTCGCATAATAAGAGAGTCATGCACCATACTACCAGGCCGTTGGCAACGGTTGCCAAGTGGCAAGGGGCCGGGGGTGCACGCTAGAACATGTTAGCCGGCGCAAACGTCTGTACGGTACCTGGAATACCTCGCACAGTACTTTATGCATTTTGAAGCTGGACCATCCGAAATTACATGTTGAAATTGCATGTTGAAACATGTACTCGCCATGAAATTTCGTCAAAATAACGAGTTAGAACGTCTTGTTTGACTCGAAATGGATGTTAACTTTGAAAGCTGGATCGTTCCCAATCTGTGCATGATAAATTCAAGAAAAGAGTAACGATTTCGGGTTATGAGACTTGTTTAAAGTTGCCGATTGAACGTCGCGAACCCGAACGAAGGGAGACATACACTATACAGCAAACTTGAAATAACAAGACATGCAGATTGTAATCTTGCCACAATATGATAACATTAATATCGCCGTTGATTGTTTATCCATTTGACGGAACATCGTCAGAAATTGGCGAGTTTTACTGTTCCAAAACGCGCGTTCAACATAACGGCGAGTAACTCTCGTTTTGCGTACATGACCGGCATATCTTTCAAATACACCTTCCGAAGCCCAAATAAAATCGCGAGAAATGCATCAACGTACGCGACTTGATCAAGTGGAGATATAAAACTAGAGCTGATGTGCTTCACGAAGCACGGATATCAGCCTGAAATAGCTTTTATGAAAGGGAAGATGCTGATTTTTATATGTGGACTTTCATCTTAAAGTTTGAACACCCATCATGATGACTATAAGTTGAGCTTGTGTCTCAGGCTTGTTTGTACATGTTTCTGAATAAGTTTAAATAAAACGGGCCAACAGTATTTGTTTCAATAACTGTTTATGCTTATGTAATTCTAATTCGGCAAGCTGGGAAGGGGTTTGGATTGTATCTTGATTGATGTGTGGAAGGGGTGGTTATCTCATTGAAAGGTTTGTCCGTCTGTAGGGCGTGCCAAGCTCACGAGATAGACAATCCCATTTAGTGAGGAACAACTGCAATACTCTTTCGAGGCCACCAGTTGGCTTCATAGGTGGATTAGGAGGACGTCTGCACGTTAAGCGTAAAGTCTGCGATTTAAATCGTGGTGGAGGTAAGTTGCATCTAGATGTCCCAATATAAAGTAAGTAACCCTGGCGGTCTCTGGTATATTTTTGGTAAACATTTGTCATGCTTGTGTGATTTCATTAGTACATGTAAGTAATTGTGCGATTTTGGACTTGACACAGTACACTATGCAACTGAAGACATTGAAATTGGCGATTGTCACCTGAAAATGTGTAAATGGCTGAGAGACTCTGCAGGGGTTTCAGACCCAAATATTGGCGAGCACATTTTGAAATGTTCGTAATCTACGTAAATGTTTATAATCTACGTAATTTACAAACATGAAAATGAGCACTGCAGACATTTTATTTAGTAACCAGTTTTGATGTTAGTTTTGTTAGTGTTTTAATGCCAGTACATGTAGTTGTAATGTCCGTATTATATATTTGTAGTTTAGTGTTGTAACTTGTTATCTTGTAAGTTGTAATCTGCGGAGAGTTTCTTAATGTGTTTCTAATTTTGTTAGTTGCATTTCTATGCTGGTGGCATTTTGATTGTTACAAATTGGGTTTGCATTACTTGTTTGATTGTTTATGTAACAGGGAATTGGGGTAATGTGGTCCTGTGTGAATGAAAGAAATTTAAAAAAATAAAATGTAGAGACTAAGATTTTTGAAATGAGGAGGCTATAATGTCAGAGAAAACTGAAGTTTGAAGTTTTCCAAATGAAAGGTTATATTTATGTGAACACTTTCAAGATAAACATGGAACGGTTCATGCAAAACTTTTGATATTGGCTACTTTTTGAAATACTTTGTAGTTGTGAAAGGGTCATGGCGAGAGTAATAAAATAAAGTTAAAAACAATGTAACGTTGTCAGAGTAATTTTCAGAACTGATGAGTTGAAAACTGCATTGCCTACTTTGGAGTTACGGTAATATAACTACAGATTGGTTGTATGTTTTTACAGGTGAATAAAGTCAATTTGTTCGTAATAAAACATGAAGTAAAACCTGTTGACCAAATGTTCTTGCTGTATTTTCCACTTGAATACAGTGTAAAAAGCTTGGATACAAAATAAAGTAAGAAAAAATGAAGTCAAACCTGTTGACCAAATGTTCTTGCTGTATATTCTACTTGAATACAGTGTAAAAAGCTTGGATACAAAAGAACTTAATAAAACATGAAGTCAAACCTGTTGACCAAATGTGACCCGGTAGAACGTAATCAGGAATAAGTCGCTGATGCCGTTTCGAGTAATGGCTGAGTCAATTGGGTATGTGGGTGAAATCGTGAACAAAGTTGATTTTCGGGTTTTGGTACTTTGAGGAAGTGTAGTTGTCATAGATTACCGTCATTAATGTGTTTATTGTAAAAACGATATATACTTAAAGATGAAAATAAAGATAAAGCTTATTATTTCACAATGCACTAACATTACAACTGTTTATTTCAAGGCTGCTTTTCTTGGAATGTGGATTTGGTAAACAACAGATGGCTTGTCATCGTTATCGGATCATAACTATAGAACCAAACAAGCTACATGCTTGTGATAGGTATCATTAGAAAGCTTACACTGTGTAGATATCTAAAAAAGTCAATTTGCAACTTATTCCTGATTACGTTGTACTGAGTCACAAATGTTCTTGCTGTATATTCTACTTGAATACAGTGTAAAAAGCTTGGATACAAAATAACTTAATAAAAAATGAAGTCAAACCTGTTGACCAAATGTACTTGCTGTATATTCTACTTGAATACAGTGTAACTGTATGAAGCTTGGATACAAAATAACTTAATAAAACATGAAGTCAAACCTGTTGACCAAATGTACTTGCTGTATATTCTACTTGAATACAGTGTAACTGTAAGAAGCTTGGATACAAAATAACTTAATAAAACATGAAGTCAAACCTGTTGACCAAATGTTCTTGCTGTATATTCTACTTGAATACAGTGTAACTGTAAGAAGCTTGGATACAAAATAACTTAATAAAACATGAAGTCAAACCTGTTGACCAAATGTTCTTGCTGTATATTCTACTTGAATACAGTGTAACTGTAAGAAGCTTGGATACAAAAGAACTTAATAAAACATGAAGTCAAACCTGTTTACCAAATGTTCTTGCTGTATATTCTACTTGAATACAGTGTAACTGTAAGAAGCTTGGATACAAAAGAACTTAATAAAACATGAAGTCAAACCTGTTGACCAAATGTGACCCGGTAGAACGTAATCAGGAATAAGTCGCTGATGCCTTTCGAGTAATGGCTGAGTCAATTGGGTATGTGGGTGAAATCGTGAACAAAGTTGATTTTCGGGTTTTGGTACTTTGAGGAAGTGTAGTTGTCATAGATTACCGTCATTAATGTGTTTATTGTAAAAACGATACTTAAAGATGAAAATAAAGATAAAGCTTATTATTTCACAATGCACTAACATTACAACTGTTTATTTCAAGGCTGGTTTTCTTGGAATGTGGATTTGGTAAACAACAGATGGCTTGTCATCGTTATCGGATCATAACTATAGAACCAAACAAGCTACATGCTTGTGATAGGTATCATTAGAAAGCTTACACCGTGTACATATCTAAAAAAGTCAATTTGCTACTTATTCCCGATTACGTTGTACTGAGTCACAAATGTACTTGCTGTATATTCTACTTGAATACAGTGTAACAAGCTTGGATACAAAATAACTTAATAAAAAATGAAGTCAAACCTGTTGACGAAATGTTCTTGCTGTATATTCCACTTGAATAGTGTAAAAAGCTTGGATACAAAATAACCTAATGTTGAACTGAAATATCAAATGTATCTGTTAAATTGGATACTTGCATATACTGAATGCTTGATACTTAAAGGAGAAGAGTACCAAAGGAATAAAGTTACATTTAACTAAATCAGTAATATCTTCTCTTTCCTATCATCTAACGATTTTCTCTGTACGATTTTTCTAACTCAAAAAAATCGGTAAAAAGTGACGAATTGTTTGGCGATTATGGATACTGCCGTCGCGGAGCGCCCTCTCTTGAGGCTATGACGTTTTTGCGTACAAAATATGATTGGTCAATTTTCAGTCGATAGTATTTTCTTTTTTTACGTTTTCTAAGAATATAGTTTTTCAAAGTCTGTTTTTCGTTTTTTTTTATGAAATAATTGTTTGCTGAATTCATATATTTTGATAATCTACATTATTTTGTAAATATTATTTAAAAATTAAAACGTAACAAAAAAGGGGGAATTATACCCGAGAAACATAAGGCCTGTGCTCAACAAGTACATCTCTTACATTATTGTAATGCAAAGAACAAGAAATATTACCGTTTCTGAAAAGTGGGTACGAACTTCACAAATAATGGCAATTGCAGCGATGCATCGCACTATGGGCGCAACCATTTTGTCCAAATACTGGCCAAAGAATGACGTTTTGCTGACAACGTTTTCGTGTATTGCCATAGGAATGCACGAAGGACTTGTACGCAAAGACGTCATTCTTTGCCCAGTATTCGGACAAAATGGCGGCGCCCATGGTGCGATGCATCGCTAAAATTTCGATTCTTTGTGAAGTTCTTATCCACTTTTTAGTGGGTAATATTTCTTGTTCTTTGCAATAAAATAATTTACGAGTTCTGCTTGTTGAGCACAATGTCTTTTGTTTTTTGGGTAACCTTCTCCTTTAAAGTTTACAGTGTGTTGCTGTTCGTACATGTACATGGAACTGCATGCATGATCTCATCAGCTTGTACTGTTAACTTGTAAGTTGATATTTCCTCAAGGGCTGTCATGATGATGCTGGTGTCCGAAGTCATCCATGTTTCTGTTGCAACGCTGTGTTTCATATTGTAGTCAGCCACATTATCTTGAAAGAGAACTGATAACTTGATGGAATCACCTTCTGTCTCTACACCGATGATGTCAACTTCAATTTGTTCTTGTGAAGGTTGCTCTGTCTGGAAAGGAAGCAAAGTAGAATGAGAAATATTAAAGATAATGTATACAAGGTGTTTTCAAAAGAGGTAATCCTACTTTAAAGAATTAATATGGCTAGACTAAATGTTTACTACAAAGCATAGTATCTTCATCATCTGAAAGCATTGCAGTGATACCTTGGGTTGCATTCCATGGTCACAGATTGTTGAGCAGTCGTGTGTTGAAATTGTTGTGCCAAATTGCTTTCATGCTTAACAAAAATGACTGAAATTCATGTTTAATCATTAGATTGTATTTATGATCCCGAGTAAAACATTGAAGAGCAGATATGTTTTTTATTTTCTGTCAAATTTATTTCGTGGCAAAATGTAGTGGTGCTTGTTGCTATTGGTTTATATACAACAAGTATGAGTAACTTTGGACT
This sequence comes from Henricia sp. BOLD:AAB3569, assembly GCA_037783545.1. NCBI lineage: Eukaryota > Metazoa > Echinodermata > Asteroidea > Spinulosida > Echinasteridae > Henricia > Henricia sp. BOLD:AAB3569. The sequence goes on from JBBELK010000008.1 coordinate 850,014, forward strand.
GTTATCAGTTGTGATTGCAAGTATATCACAGTTGTCTGCTTGAAAAGGTTTTATACTGTACTGAATTGACTCCTTTACATACATGGCTACTCCTCTTCATTTGCCTACATACTCCGACGGTTGCACAAGACTGTATCCATTGATTGTTAAGGCATGCAGGTTACTGTTTGATGAAAGCCACGTTTCAGAAATGCAGATGACATGTGCTTTGCAAAGCTCGTAATCAGAGCGAATGTCATCAATGTGTTTACATATATTTGAACATTATGGTGAGCAACGACAAAGTTGTTGGAGAAGTCTACATTGCTGAGAGGATTTGATGGTGATACATCACAAATTGACATTTTTGCAATTTCGTTGGCAATGCCTTTGTCACAGAAAATTTTGTCAGAGTCATAGTCAATCAGATACATTCCACTGAGATGAGTGACGCGACTGAGGGCTACATAAGCCATTGCTTTTGTATGATGTTTCATTGAAATTACAGCCTGATGAGTTGTCTGACCCTGAACTCTGTGAACTGTTACAGCCCATGCTAGTTTTAATGGAATTTGTTGTCTTGTAGTAGTGCAAGTTTTATTTATCAGTTGAAAGGTGACTTTCTGGGGTGTTATGGCAACACATGTTGAATATTGAGGAGGCATTGCTTGTGAAGCTCGAGATTTTATACCAATGCGTGGGCTGTCAAACTGAACAAACACAGCATTTGGCATGTTAGAAGAGTTCCCGAAACTTATGCCCTTGATTATGGATAGGCCATCATCTACATTGATATTTGTAATAAGCATGGCTCTTGCCCCCACTGCTAGAAGTAGTTCAGGTACTAGACTTGTGTCGTTTCTGTTGGTTTTGTGTGGAGTTGCACATGTTCGAGTTTGTCCATGGATTTGGTCTGTATCAATGGCTTTGATACAATGAGTCTGTGTATTTAGTGATTTCAGCATGCTTTCATTGTGATGGTCAACATCTGCATTTCGAGCATAGATATGCAATGCATCGCTTGGAGCCAACAGTCTTGGAGTCAGCATTCGAGACATTAAGAGCTGTTCATCTGCATTTTGCAGTTTGTCAGTTTTTTGTCGAACCCGAAGTCGGTTTAGCATTTGTGCAAATACCAGATCATCGTGTTGTCGCATTAATTGTGTTAGTTCCCATATATGAAAAAGGGGGTTCCACAGATCATTGAGGATGTGTTTGTGAGGAAAGCATATTGGTCTTGGCGGATTTATGGGTGGTAACTGGTAGAAGTCTCCAACTGCCAAAACAGCTACGTTGCCAAAAAATGAGCTACCTGATGTTCCTTTGATTTGCTGGAGTCGGCCATGTATGTATTCTAATTGCTTTGCAGTGACCATTGATATCTCATCGATAATTAGTAGCTGGAGATGTTGAAATCTTATACGTAGAGTGTTCAAAGAAGCTTCTGCAAGAGGAGTGTAGTTTGCTGATGCTCTTGGACTGATTTTGAATGCTGAACAGATTGTTTGTCCAGAAATGTTGAATGCTGCAGTTCATGTGTGAGCTACTACCAATACTGTTATATCATCAGCTGAATCAGTTAACTGTGCAAATGTCTTTTGAGCAAAGTGATTGATACATTTGATAACATGGGACTTTCCTGTTCCTGCCCCTCCCGTTAGAAAGATGTGAAATGGATGCAGAGTGTAATCGTTGACCTTTTCTTTGCACCACTTGTAAACATGGTTAAAGAGTTGATGTTGTTTTTCATTAAGTTCTCTTAACATTGAGACCATTTGTTCATCTGTATACTCTTTGTCAGTAGTTTGTATGTGACAATCATGTTTTTGATCATATACACGTAATGTATGTTGATTTAGTTCTGGTATTTCTATGTCATGAAAGTTATCTTCAGTGTCTATAGTAGTGGCGTCCATCAAGTCATCATGTCGCTCTTGTTCAGTTTGTGGAGCAATAGATGCCCATGCATCTTCAAAGTTTGCGGGTTGTTGAAGTTCTTCCCATGCATCATCTAGTTCGTGTGTTTGTGGTTCGAATTCTTTCATGTTTTGATGAACAATTTGTCTTACAGGAAATGTCTCACTGTTGATTGTTTCAAAGCCAGTCATGTGGTAACTTTCATAGGTGCTGTAATTGTCTGGTTTTAGTTGCTCAGTACGATGATGCAAGTATAAACGGAGCATGTTCATGTGGTACCGTTCACTGTCTTTTTTGGCGGATATATTTGGATAACGTATGATTGCAGACTTTCCTCTTCTTTCTTTGACTTGTCCAAGATTTTTTGAGAGTTGTGTGTATTGACTATGATCTTCAAAAGAATAATTACATTCTTGTTCATCCATTTTGTCTGCACTACTTTTGCTGGAACATATGTTATAGTGTGAGAAAAAGATAGCCATGCACATGTTGTTGAATTTCTCAGTTGTTGGCCTAGCAAGATATTTGTCTATTTTCGTAGGTTGCCATACAGAATCAGTATCGCCTTTATTCTTCTGTAACAATTTCAGGGGCAATGAAATCTTATGTCCGTCCAAGTCTGTCTGTATGAAAAGAACTTTTCGTGTGTTCTTTTGCAAGGGCATACTACATGTTAGATAAATTGCATTCATGACACTGATTTCTCTGTTCTGTAAATACACACTTCCCAGTTTTTTTAGTTGACTAATACCTTCAATGTTTCCTTCGTGTGCTTCTTTTTGTGCATGTTTTAGAAGATCACCCATCTCCCTTTCTGCTTTGGTGATATACGATAGTATGTACATGATGCACGCGTAGGCATCGAGTACCATTATGTCCATATTTCCATTCCAGCCGCGTAACAAATGTGGATTGTAATTATTTACCCACTGATCACATATTCGTCGTTTTAGATAGATTTGTGGCCTTTTCGAAAGAATGCTCACGTTTGTTTCGAATTCTGCTTGTGTGGTTCCTGCTGCACTAAGAAGTTGCTGTACTCCTTCAAATGTTTTATCTTCATCTATAAGGAGATCTTTGATTTTCTTTAATTGTTGTTTTGCTCTTTCTTCTTCAGCTATCTTATCTTTATGGTTGCTGGCAGAATGGTTGTCTTTTTGTAATGACTTGTTTGATCTACAAACAAATGTGCGGTTAGATGGAGGATGTGGAAAGTTGTATCTACATACTTTGCAGGTCTTTCTGCATGACTTGGTGTGGCTTTTGGAGTGAACTTGAACACTACTTACTATTTCATGCAATTCAGCATCTTCTTCTGACGGTATTTGACAAGATATGTATTTGTCTACAAAGTTTGTGATTTCTTGGTCACTGTTGTCGTCAACCTTTGGTGCATTTTGTATCCATGCAACCATATGAATATGAGGCCATCCTCTTTGTTGAAATTCTGTTCTGTAGTAATAGTCTTTGACTGGTCCTATTGGGTTTGCCGGTGACAGTATCACATCTTTGATGAAAGTGTCTACTCTGTGTTGAAACATTCTGGATGCTGTTACAGGATTTGACATGATAATTCGACAATGATGTTCCCAAGTCATTTGTTTGTGTTGTTCAGTTGTCAATGGTTGTTGGCCTTGCTGAATAAGTATTGCATTGTCTATTTCAATCTATCGTTTGTCAGCAGCACTAAATGTCAGGAAGAATGTGGGAATCCCTAATTGGCGAATCATTGCAAATAGGTCTTTCTTGGATTTTTCCCAGAAGGCAGGTGTACCTCTAATTTGGGTAAGGAATCGGTAACCTTCATCTCGTTGTATGAGTTCCCTAACTTTATCATGGTTTGTTAGCATAGATGCAGTGATTGGTCGACCATCTGCAGTCTTTGGCGTTCCTATCCTCAGGGCTATAGATATATTTGAATTGATCATGTTGAGTTCCTTTGCATATTGAGCAAAAAATATATATTCTGGATTACTTGCAAATCTGTTGTCAGCTGAGAACAATCTGGCATTGAAATACCTTGAGGGTGAAAGCTTCTGGTCTCTTTCACTGTCATTTGTGTTTGTAGCATTAGGGAACTCTACAGGAAAAGATTTTGCTTCCATGCTCAATACTTTGTTTGGATAATTGCCTTCCGCTGGAGCTAATGCCAGAATCGTAGTATCATGTTTATCTGCAACATACTGGGCAAAGTCAATTGGATGCAAGAATGAACAGAGAGGGGCTGATGTATTTGTAACATCATCATTTTGAACTTGGTGTATGTTATCATCAGGTGGAGACTGATCAACATTGTCATCAGCATCCACTTTGGATTTGTCGTCATGATTTTGGTGATTTGATGAGCTAATTTCAAAATCAGACTGATCTGCAATATTGCCAGAGGGCCAATCTTGATGGACATCAGTTGGTGTTGCATTGGTAGATGTACGCTCAGCATGTTGTTCGGTGACATTTTGTTGAGAGTAGTCGCTATTAATTAGTTCATCATTTAAAAGCTCATCAAATTCTTGGAAGTCGATATGAATATTATTATACAATGGATTATTCATTTTTAACCATTGTAGTGCTTGTCGTATTTTGGCAGGATTGACATCTTGGCACATATGGTGGCCTTTGTATTATAGTTTCCTTTTTAGTTTCCGTTTAGTGACTCTTACCAGGCTTTCGTCTGTAGGAAGCCTTGGTAAGTGCTGTGCAATACTATCTACATCCGATTTGACACACACAACTTGACCATGAATTCCTTTTTGTGAACCTTTTATTAAGGGTATTATTTTCATGAATGCAATGGAAGGAGAAATTAGATGTCTTTCTAGCATGTTCAACTGATTTAGTTCAAAAGGCTGATCATGTAGAGAAAGTTTGTTTGTAGTTGCTAATACTGGAAGATGACGTTTGGATATGTTGTTAAGACAAGTATAGCATATTCATGTGTTATTGGAAGGTAAGCTTTCGTAATTTCTTTCTGCAGGTAGTACTTTTAAAAGTATCTGTTTGTCATACTTTGATTTGTTGAATGATTTCACTTGCTTTTTGAAGAAGATACGGTTGCATACTAGAAAGATGTACACAAGTTGATCTCTTTTGCAAGATGTTTGGAAGGCTTTTATAACGTTTTCTATGGAAGTCTTCTTTTTTATTGAATTCTTCTTTACTTTTGTTATTATTGTTGTTTGTTTTTCTGGATTTGCATACTTCAGTCGAGCTTGATCTTTTGCTTGTTGTTTTTTCCTAGCTCTTTTTTCAGGAGTTGCATAGTCTGCTTGCGCTTGATCTTTTGCTTGTTGTTTTTTCCTAGCCCTTTTTTCAGGAGTTGCATAGTTTGCTTGCGCTTGATCTTTTGCTTGTTGTTTTTTCCTAGCTCTTTTTTTCAGGAGTTGCATAGTCTGCTTGCGCTTGATCTTTTGCTTGTTGTTTTTTCCTAGCCCTTTTTTTCAGGAGTTGCATAGTCTGCTTGCGCTTGATCTTTTGCTTGTTGTTTTTTCCTAGCTCTTTTTTCAGGAGTTGCATAGTCTGCTTGCGCTTTATCTTTTGCTTGTTGTTTTTTCCTAGCTCTTTTTTCAGGAGTTGCATAGTCTGCTTGCGCTTTATCTTTTGCTTGTTGTTTTTTCTTAGCTCTTTTTTCAGGAGTTGCATAGTCTGCTTGCGCTTTATCTTTTGCTTGTTATTTTTTCTTAGCTCTTTTTTCAGGAGTTGCATAGTCTGCTTGCGCTTTATCTTTTGCTTGTTGTTTTTTCCTAGCTCTTTTTTCAGGAGTTGCATAGTCTACTTGCGCTTGATCTTTTGCTTGTTGTTTTTTCCTAGCCCTTTTTTCAGGAGTTGCATAGTTTGCTTGCGCTTGATCTTTTGCTTGTTGTTTTTTCCTAGCTCTTTTTTTCAGGAGTTGCATAGTCTGCTTGCGCTTGATCTTTTGCTTGTTGTTTTTTCCTAGCCCTTTTTTTCAGGAGTTGCATAGTCTGCTTGCGCTTGATCTTTTGCTTGTTGTTTTTTCCTAGCTCTTTTTTCAGGAGTTGCATAGTCTGCTTGCGCTTTATCTTTTGCTTGTTGTTTTTTCCTAGCTCTTTTTTCAGGAGTTGCATAGTCTGCTTGCGCTTGATATTTTGCTTGTTGTTTTTTCCTAGCTCTTTTTTCAAGAGTTGCATAGTCTGCTTGCGCTTGATCTTTTTCTTGTTGTTTTTTCCTAGCTCTTTTTTCAGGAGTTGCATAGTCTGCTTGTGCTTGATCTTTTGCTTGTTGTTTTTTCCTAGCTCTTTTTTCAGGAGTTGCATAGTCTGCTTGCGCTTTATCTTTTGCTTGTTGTTTTTTTCTAGCTCTTTTTTCTGGAGAATTGTAATTGTTGTGAGCTTTTCGTTTTGAAGTTGCTTGCAAGTGCTCATCATACCTATACTTGTCATGTGCTTTTTGTCGCTTGTGAGCTAAATATTTTTCCTTGGCTTCTAAAGAAAGGGATCTTAACCAACGAGTAAACCTGGTTTCGTTTTTGTCTGTTGATTTGTTAATGTGTAATGGACCTGTTGGATGGTTGTTTTCGTTGATAGTATTGTCAACTTGACATGTAGCAACATCTACATTTACATGATTTGGGTCCTGAGGAGTTGTTTGGTTTGGAGTTATAAGGTCCTTATGCGCAATGGACACTTCGATTTCTGTTGAGTTGTTATCAGATGAACGCTGTATTGCTGGACAATGTGATTGTAAAGGTTGTAAATTTGGACGGTTTATTTTGATGGGTCTAATTTCTATTATTGTTGACTTGGGTAAATGCAAAGATGCATTTAGTGAAAACATGTAAGAGATAATATTGTCAATATCTTGAAAAAGCAGGAGAACAGCAGTGCCATTTGCATCAAGCAAGCCAAAATTACTTCTGGAGTGGGGATCGAAAATTGCATACTGTCCATCTTTGTTTCGAAAAAGTGCCATCATGAATTCACCAAGGACGATGATACTTTCATCAGAAACAGTAAGGGCTTGTTGCAAAGCAATATCGAATGAATCTATTAAAGTACTAGTACTTTCCAATTTTCCATAGATGCTGTCCATTAAATCAACAGTGTAGTTACACATGTTCATAGAAAACTCAGAGGGCAGGTCGTCTGTTGAAAGATACCTAGATGTTGGGAGGTTTAAATGTGGAGCTACAGACCGATACAAACTATCACCATGTTGTAACACCTCATCAATGTCATGTGCGTTGATACATGTATCTTGAGTTTGCACATAAGCAAGCATAATAAGAGCATTGCAGGAACACTGACGGCCCACTGATTCAACAGGAAACTGGGATAGATCTCCTTGGTGGAAGTTTCCACATATTATTTGATTGAAGTGTGGTAACACTAGATGGTCAGATGAGATGTTTGTTGCATTTCTGGCCGTTTTTGCACAAATTGAACTACATTTCGCTCGAGATCTTGCATTTCGCTCGAGATCTTGCATTTCGTCGAGGCATTTTATTTATATTGAAAAAGTAATGTGTGAAAGAGAGATGAATGTTTTAAAATAATAAACTTGTTTTTTTATGTTTATGCTTTTTACTTTTTTAGCTTTGCAAAATATATTTGTTACAGCTATGTGTAGTTATTGAGGTTTTAACCTCTGTATTTTTATTGGTGTACAACTGTGCACAACTGTCTTGTGAGGCTTTTTGATGCAGGTTTGTACGTGTATCTTTAGGCTTTTTGGTCACGTTTTCAGCGTTAATTTTAGGCTTTTTGATGCAGGTTTGTACATGTACCTTTGGGCTTGTTTACTGCAGGCTTTCACCTGTATCTTAAGGCTTTTTTATACATGTTTAACCTGTAATGTTCGGCTTTTTAAACAGGTGTACACCTGTCTTTTTATGCAGGTTTTAACTGTATCCTTGGGCTTTTTCATGCAGGTTTTCACCTGTATGGTTAGGCTTTTTCATGCAGGTTTTCACCTGTATGGTTAGGCTTTTTGATACAGGTTTTCACAGGTATACTTTGGCTTTTTGATGCAGGTTTTCACCTGTATGGTTAGGCTTTTTGATGCAGGTTTTCACCTGTATCTTTGGGCTTTTTGATGCAGGTTTTCACCTGTATCCTTGGGCTTTTTGATGCAGGTTTTCACCTGTATCCTTAGGCTTTTTGATGCAGGTTTTCACCTGTATTCTAGTTTCTAAGGTTTCTTTATGCATGTAATCACCTGTATCCTTAGGCTTTTTGTTGCAGGGTTTGACCTGTGTTTTTGGATGCAGGTTTTGATGCGTGTCCTCAGATTTGTCGGTGCAGATTTTCAACTGTATCGTGAGTTTTTTATGCAGGTCTTAATTTGTATCTTTACGCTTTTTGATGCAGATTTCAATTGTACTAATTGTTAATTGTTTGATACCAGCTTAACTTATAACCGTTTCGCTTTGTTCTTAAGGTTCTCACCTTTGAGAAGTTGTAGGTAGTAGTTGGTCGTCAGTTCTTGTTATTCGTTGAGCTAAAATTGAGAGAAGAAACACGGAAAGAAAAAAATATTGAAACACCAGATGTGGAATGTATCCTTAGGTTTTTGATGCAGGTTTTGACCAGTGTTCGTAGGTTTTTTATGCCTGTACTGGTATTCACCTATATCCTTTGGATTTTTGTTGCGGGGTTTCACCTGTATCATTAGGTTTTTTATACAGGTTTTGACTCGTGTCCTTGGATGTTTTGATGCAGGTATTCACTTGTACCATGAGAGTTTTCAATGCAGGTCTTCATCTGTACTGTTATGCTTTTTTATGCAGATTTAAATTGTAATAATCGTTAGGCTTTTTGATACAGGCCTAACCTATATAACACTTTCGCTTTGTTCTTAAGGTTCTCACCTTTGAAAAGTTGTAGTTGGTCGTCAGTTCTTGTTATTCCTTGAGCTAAAAATGAAAAAAGCACAGAAAGAACCAAAATGTTGAAGCACTTACTATACTCTAAATACAAAAGAATGAAACACTTACTTTTTAAAGGAGTGAATCCTTTATAAAAAGCACTCCAAAAGAGTGAAAATCACTTTTAAAAACAGGGCTGTGACCAGAGCAGTTTAAAAAAATAGGAACGTGCGTGGCTATACATGTATATGGGCGTGGTTTCTTAAGGGGAGGGGCAGGGGAGAGCCGTAGAGACTACATCGTACATGTGGCTCCTATAGTATAACATAAAAACAATAAGAAAGCATTAAGGAATCACATCCAGGGCCACAGACATTTCTGTAAGTGTAAATGCCCCGCAACATTTTTCTTGAGAATGAGTTGTTAAAGTTAAAAACTGTCTACTCTTTAGTCTTTAAATAGTCTTACTCAACTTTCTACAAAAATGTTTTGCATGTTTGGGGCCACGATAAGGATTTTGATATTCCCACAACAAAGATTAGCTACATATGTACGTGCGCTTGCCGGGCCGCATTTTTTTTTTGGGCACCGCAGCAGGGGTACACCCCAATTTTTCAACCCGAATAGAGTCTAAAGTTTCCAATGACTGATACTTCTCAAGTGACAATCTTGGAAATCGTCAGAAGTAGAACTCTTACTCTCACTATATTACAAAAAAAGAAGAAACCAAGAAATTTTGAAAAATCTCAAACATTACTGAGATTCGAACCAGGGACCTTATGATTACAAGTTGAGTTCTCTTCTAACCAGACCACGAAGCTGGTTGCAAACCGACCGCATTCAAAACCCTAAATTCCTTAGTTTAAAATAACTAACCCTAAACCCTAACCCTGAACCCTAACCTATTATATAGTCTCCTCTCTAGCCCCGCGAGCAGTGCTTCGGGTGGGAAAACCCTCAGCCCTGTCGTCTAATATACCCAAAATCTGTGGCAAACTCACGCAAATGAAATTTGTCCCATGGCTCTGATATTTGCTCAATAGGTGCACTCACCCCAGTTTATAAATATTCCGAAGAGTACGCATCGATCCGATGTCTAGTTTCGGTGAAATCGTGGGGAAAGTTTGAGACCTTTCGTGCGATGAAATACCTTCTCTTTGACCAAAAATCAAATATCCGCATGCGCGAGAGCGGAGAGGTCAACACAATCTAGACTGGTTTGCTGTCCTCATATTTACCTTCCCTTCATATCTTACGACGAAGGGAAGTAAATTGAGGATGTGGAACCAGTCTAGTGTTGACCTCTCCGCTCTCGCGCATGCGCATATTTGATTTTTGGTCAAAGAGAAGGTATTTCATTGCACGAAAGGTCTCAAACTTTCCTCACGATTTCACCGAAACTAGACATCGGATCGATGCGTACTCTTCGGAATATTTATAAACTGGGGTGAGTGCACCTATTGAGCAAATATCAGAGCCAGCCATGGGACAAATTTCATTTGCGTGAGTTTGCCACAGATTTTGGGTATATTAGACGACAGGGCTGAGGGTTTTCCCACCCGAAGCACTGCTCGCGGGGCTATCTCCTCTCAAGACGCTAAAAAGGTACAAATTTATTTTTTTCTTTTCTTTTGTAGTGGTGAAAAAAAAAAATTACGCTGCCGGGCCAGTGTACGAGTTGGTTGGCGTACGAGTTGGTCCGCGTACGAGTTGACCAGCTTCCGTGACAGCAGAATTAATAATTTATTTCAAAAGGACCCAGGCAATGAAAGCTGCGATTATTTACAGCCATAATTTCTTAATGTTATTTTACAATAGGCCTAGGCTACGACAAATCCCCATGACATGTTCAGCTAATTTTTTAAGTGAACTTAGCATGAAACGGAAGAAAAACGATCAAAAACCTGAGATCAGGAGCTGTCAAAAATGCTACGAAGCGAAAAGTTTATGGAGTACCTACCATGTATATGTACCACGTACACGTACATCACTAGATTGGTCCCCTGTCCATGGCCATGTGCGCTACGCTGCTCTCGCTCATGAATACACGAAGGGGAAGTAAATATGTCGACAGGATAGGATAGCCAGTGTAGTATATTAAGGCGTCGCGTCACCACGTGTGCTGCGCTAGCGGAGTCTGGTTGCGGTGCGACATGTTTCATAATTTTCTGCGTAAAAAGAACGGGTCAGGGCCTACACTTAAACTGGTTTCCGCGAGTTCCACACATTTCACAGAATTAGCCTTTGTTCAAGGCCTCGCAGGTTAGAACACTTATTATTATTATTATTATTTCTTTCTGGTATTCATACCAAGGATTCCTCAATAGTGCTCATTGCACTGTCACTCGCAAGCGTGAGGAAACCCATGAAGAATTAGAATTAGAAATGCATGGCCAGAGACACCGGGGATGATCCCCCTTGCTCTTAACGAAAGAATGCTCTGGGATCTTTAGAGTGCGTTTCCATTACCTAACACACTGGACCAACGGCTTTACATCCCTTCTGAAGGATGGAGCAAGTGTGGTTGAGTGCCTTGCCCAAGGGCACAGGTACCGTAGCCGTGGGGAGGTTCGAACCTGCAACCCCAAGTTTTCACCTATGACTGCGAGTCAACGACCTAAACCGCTCGGCCACGGTACCCCCCGTTTTAAACTTCACGCGCGTTGATACGTGTGCTTCCACGCGTCTAATGTATTTTTGATTCAAGTGGTCAGTTTTGGCGATGTTGGCAGTGGTATTTTGAGCTCGCCATTGAACATAGACTCCAAAAATACCACTCAAAGACCATTTGGACGAAGTTTAAAATTTCGGCCAGTGGTCAGTTTTGTCGATGTTTGTTGGTATTTTTTTAACTCGCCGTTGAACGTAGATTCCAAAAATACAACCAAAGTCCATTTGGACGAAGTTTAAAATTTCGGCCACTGCTGACCACTGACCACCACATCCAAAAAAAATTGCGCTTCCTCGCTGACACCGAAAATGACCTTCATGTTGCCATACGATCAAGTTGAAAATTTCGGCCACTGGACTGACCAATGACCTATATATAGAACTCATAAGAAGCATATTTTGTATAAGATGGGACTCGGATCAACGAAGGTCCAAATTTGGCTGAAAACGACAAAGGATTTCGGCAAATATTGGCACATATAGCATTTAGGTCATTCCAAACAGCCTGAAATAGCTGTTATGAAAGGTTTTTCTGACCTTTGAACACTGCAGAAGAATAGGGTTGGTTTTTACCGCTGCTGTACAAATTTACTCGATTCGGCGTTTCCTCGTTACTGTACAGTCAACGGCCCTTACTACTGCTGTACAAATTTGCTCGATTCGGCGTTTCCTCGTAGTAGTACAGTCAACGGCTCTTATGCTGCTGTACAAATTTGCTCGATTCGGCGTTTCCTCGTAGTAGTACAGTCAACGGCCCTTATGCTGCTGTACAAATTTGCTCGATTCGGCGTTTCCTCGTTACTATACAGTCTACGGCCCTTACTAAAATGACCCGTACTGACCATTAGGTAGCCGATGGCCAAATTCTGTGAACAACCCATATGTAGCTTGGTCCAAAGATGTTACTGACCACATTTGACATTAATTGGGTCAAAACTGTGGAAGGAGTAGCATTTTACATTTTTAAAGAAAATGACCAGTAGTGACCAGGGGCCAATTTCATAGAGCTGCTTAAGCATAAAAAATTGCTTAAGCATGAAAAACTTTGCTTGATAAAATGAGGTTACCAGCAAAAATTTCATGTGATTGTCATGGTAATGAAACAGTCCTCTAAAACTGGTCATATAATATTTCTATCACATGAGGATTTCACTGGTAACATACTCTACTGAGCAAGAGTTTTTTGTGCTTAAGCAATTTTTTGTGCTTAAACACCTCTATGAAATTGGCCCCAGTAGTTGACCATTGACATCACGTGGTGGTCACCCAAGATAGGACTCCGGTCAAGGAAGACTCTGTCCAAATCTGGTTGAAATCGGCCACGGCGTCTGGCAGTTATTAGCAGATATGTGATGTCACGTGACCGTTTGCCCGAAGAAAGAAAGAAAGAATTTAGAAAGAAAGAAAGAAAGAAATCGGACGATCACAATATATCAGCGTGCTGCGCACGGCTGATATAATTAGAGCACACTGATAGTCCAAGAATTGCATGTAAAATTGCACCAAAATATGTTTTGGAAGTCCCTACATTGCCTTTATACCATTTTCTGAATGCTGAATGAGAATGGCAAGATTTTTATAAAATGCAAACAATACTCCAAAATAAATATATCATGCCTCAACCTTAAGAGGGGCAAGGCCAATTGGCCTTGAAGGCCCCCAAGAAGAAGGGGGCACCAAGGCCAATTGAAAGGGCACCAATGCCATTTTCAAAATTGTTATTTGTTGTTGACTTAATGTCACTTCCCTTCAATTTGAAGATTGTGTTCAAGATGATGTTTTTTTTTGTAAGGGTCTTGAAGGGCTTGTTACATGTGTTATAGTATAGACTCTCAAGGATTTGTTTGTGCAGATTTTTAAAAAAAATGGAAAAGAAGGATTCTGCTTGAATACCTGCACTTAACTCTTAAGCCATACGCACAGACTCTATGGAGACCGATTTGGTACAAAACGTTTTCCTAAGTAGACTAACTTTTTGGTCTACTTTTTCCCTCAGTAAAATGACGATTTCCCGCAGATTTTCTCTTTTTGGAAGTTGAGCTGCGGAAAGAATTGGGAAGTTGACCATGGCTTCATACCTTGTGACTGTGTGCAAAGCATAATGAGACAGGCTGAAAAAAAAAATACACAAGTGTTTCCTTACAAAATCTTAACCTTTTCTCACTCGAAATGTTGGTTTTTCCCCCCATCAAATTTGCTCATTCCAATGCTAGACGAGTCATTTTGAAGAAACAAATCTGATCAACTTCCCAAATCTTACCAAAACGTTATTCACAGACCATGCTGCGCCCATTCATGTGGCCCAGGCCAGGCTTTGTAGGCCGATCTTCCCGGCCCCTGCGCGTGTTGCATGCACTGATGCAGTGGCAGGCTCAACACGGCCACGGCCAGTCCTTGCCGGTAACTGGCGTTTGACAATTTTGAAATACACGTATTCTCATTTCCCAAATACATACACTTAATCCATGAGAGTGGAAGATATTTTCCATAAAAATAACGATCAAGCAAAACACGGTCGTTGCGATGCACGAACAGTTTCATTTACGATCGACAGCCAAGCCACATGTACTAACTGATCAACTGCATATCGCATGCACCCAAAACATGCCATATGTTTTCCAAGAAAGTGTACCCGACCGTGTTGTAAAACGCATGCCGATTGGTCGATAAAAATAATATGACACGTTAGTACTAAATTTTAGCCAATAACGTTTACGTTATCAAAACAGTGATCGGCACGGGTTGGCCTTTTATCAAGCAACTCACTTGAATTTACTGTGTTCACGCGCGTTGCTTTTTGTGATGTTGCACAGAGAACATATTGGAACAACTTGTAAAAGGCTAGCTACAGTATACCATCATGCAAAGCGCAAGCACATGCAACGATGTGTAGCGATAGCGAAGCGGCCGTGCCGCGCGCGGAATACTACCGGGATCCTACCAGGACTGGACCGGCTGTGCGGCCGTGCGATTCAGAAGAATGATCAAATTATTTTTTTTGCGGGACAAATTTTTGCTGCAAATTTGAAGTGTAGTGTTCAGAGCTGAAGTGTTGCGATCTAAGGGGCACGTCGGCCAATGTGGCTGTAAGGTATATGTTCTTTAAAAGGGCATCACGGCAATTCACTGGGGCATCGCGGCAATGGCCGCTGGTGGCCGCTGTAAAGATTAAAGCCTGATATATTCTTTTATAATTTCATAGAATTAAAAATTACACATTTTGAGTAAAAACCATTGGGTCATTCCGTGTCAATTCAACAAGCTTTTGGACCTGACCATCACGGATTGAGATGAAATTTGGTGTGCTGATTGGACTCCTTCAGAAACCCCGAGAACTAAAATTTTATGTAATTCGGTCAATTAATGTTTGAGATACGGGTCAACGAACTTTGGACTAATTAGCATGACCTGCTATGTTTGGACAGTTATATCTCTAAAAGTAATAGACCTACAGAGATAAACTTTACATCATTTTAAAGCTCTTGAAATGGCCTTCATTTTATAAAATTACATCAAAATTGTATCTCGTACCATAACAAAGTTCTGTGAATTTATAACCTTTGTAAGAATAACCTTTGTGAAGTTATAACATGTAAATATCATATGTAAATATCATGTAACAGTGTATGTACGTGTGCTGTACATGGTATTTAAATGGCATTTTCATGTTATTTAATGTTTACATTATCGTAACTGAAAAACTGTAGGAGTGCCCATCCCAAATATTTCTGGAAATGTTCCTTACATCTTTAGCTAACAAATAATAAAAAAATACGCATTTTGACAAATACGCATTTTTGCAAATCAAGGTCAAAGGTTATAAATTCACATAACTTTTTTGTGGTACGAGATACAATTTGTTATTTCATAAAATGAAGGCCATTTCAAGAGCTTTAAAATGATGTAAAGTTTATTTCTGTAGGTCAATTACGTTTAGAGATATAATTGTCCAAGCATATCAGGTCATGCTAAATAGTCCAAAGTTTGTTGACCCGTATCTCAAAAATTAATTGACCGAATTACATAAAATTTCAGTTCTCTAGGTTTATCAAGGAGTTCAATCAGCACAGCACATTTCATTCCAATCCGTGATGGTCAGGTCCAAAAGCTCGTTGGAATGACACGGAATGACCCCATTTGATAACGTTCAAACACAATAGTGCACACTAAATTGATACCTATAAAAATCGGTCACAAAGTCCATCCAAAATAGACTACTAAAGTGTGACGTCGGTTGCCATGGTTTTGGGGTCTAAACATTCCCTGGTAATCTGAAACATCCATTGGTATAGCGCAGGGAAACAGTTCACTGGTTTTAGTGTAGACCCAAAAACCATGGCAACACACAAAAGGTGACGTTTTCACTTTAGTAGTCTATAGACCCTTTCACTAATAAATTCAAATTTTATGCACGCATGTGCATAACGGACGTGGTAGGCTTAAGTGAATTGAGTGGATTTTACGTATACACGTTTATATGGCGAGTAACGCCTTTGGCCGTTTCAAACTCGTTTAAAACCCGGTGAATTCGTGTTTTTGACACAAAATGACAACTGGTAATATAGAGTTCAGATACAGATTCAACCTACTGAATATCTGTATTGGGCTTATACGGGCGTCTAGGTGTGGAATTTTTGAGATAACTGTCCAAAATCTGTGGTTACAGTATTGCGTGAAGCCGTGCGTGCATGGCGTTGCCAGTCATGGGACTCACTACCCATGACTGGCGACGCCATGCATGCACGGCTTCATGCAATACCGTAACCACAGATTTTCGACAGTTATCTCAAAAATTCCACCCCTAGACGCCCATATAAGCCCCATACAGATATTCTGTATCTGAACTCTATATTACCAGTTATTATTTTGTGTCAAAAACACAAATTCACCGCGTTTTATGTGTTTGAAACGGTCAAAGGCGTTACTCGCCATATAAACATGTATACGTAAAATCGACTCAATTCACTTCCGCCTACCACGTCCGTTATGCACATGCGTGCATAAAATTTGAATTTATTAGTGAAAGGGTCTATTGTCAACATTCAAACACAACAATCAACACTAAATAGACCTAAAACATAATGACGTCGTGATTGGTTAACATGCCCTTAGTCACTGAACTCCTTATAGGCACTAAATGCCTTGTTAAATGAAATGGTCTTATCTTGTAGCTGTAGCTGGTCACAAAACACTTCCTGTTGAAGGAAACGCAGGAAAACCTCTTGGTAGGGGGGATAACTGAGGTTGAACGTGTAGTAGATGGACACCAGTCCCGCCATCGCTTTACTCCATGGTTTAGACCCCAGTGAGTCAATCACTTGGCGTCCAGCCACGAGCACCAAACAGTCATCCAACTCGATGATGCAGGGGAAGTCGGTCTTCTTTACAACAGGATCGATGTCTTCTCCATCCTGAAAAAAGAGCACAAAGGATTCTAAAAAATTGCATGAAACATTATGCGAGACTTGGGCAGTTTCACATCTAGACGTACATAAGCAGTTCTTGAAGTGAACAGTTCACTATTCAATTTTACAACTATCACAAGACAGGGCTATAAAGTGCGAGTTAAAAAAAAAAGGAAACTCGGGTTTGACTCCAAATTTCTCAATATGGAAAAAATATATAACAAAACTTATTTCAGTGCATGATTGCATAATTATTCTACTTTCATTAAATACATTGTTTATTCATATTCGGCCATGGATGGCTGCACAGCAATCAATTTTGTAAAACGTGTCAAATCGTTTTTTGGCGTTGTTTGCGCTGCATGATGACATTTGCGGGAGCTTTCACAACAAAGCAACAATTCATGCATCTGCACTGCTTTGTGTAACTTAGACGAAGACAGTTTTGACATGCTTAACACAAATGATTGCTGAGCAGCCATCTCTGACTCAATATGAACGACTAATGTACCATATGAAAGAAAAATAAATAAGCTATCATCCACTGATAACAATTTCATGATTTTTTTCAATTTTGAGAGATTTGGGATTGAATCTCGGTTTCCTTTTTATTTTTAACTAACACTGTATATCTGCGATCCAACTGGATGATCCATGCCTGATAATATATTAAATACATTGCAAAAAAAGACAAGTGAAGATTGCGTGGAGAAATTTAATGACTTTACTAGAGACATCACCCAGGTCTGGTTTTCCTGACAATACGTTTAACAAGGAACAAATCAGAACACACCTTTAGTGATTTGAACAGATCCGTTCGCTTTATCCTTTTTGAACAATTTGGGAAAATGTCCATTGCATTCTGCATAACCACACGAGCCTTACTACCTGAAAACACAAAAAACAAAAAAAAATGGCTGGAATGTATGTATACATGTATATGGACCATGTACTCACCTGAGAGTGATACTGAAATATGAATACCGAGTCTGAGCATGACATAAAGAGGAACATCAAGTAGGGCCTATTATATGTGACCGTTAGACACAAATGGGCTGTAAACTTGCAGGTGTTAAGTTTCCAGGAGAAACCAAATTTGTGAAAAATCTGTCAGTTGCAAATTCGGAGACATTCGGTTTAGAAATATGTATGAACCTGACGAAAGCTACAAAACTCACGTGAAAATCTCAAAGTTGAGCCGCGCTCGTACTAAGAACACTGAACCCGTAAACTCATGCCAGTCAGCTGGCAGTTAAAAGCTGATGATGTACTCATTCCAAAACTACATCAATCTCAAAAAAGTTCAAATTTCGACTTTACAGACCCTTTGTCGTAGATGGTCACATATAAGCAGGGAAGCATTATTTGCGAGTTACAATGTACAGCACACCTAATGATTTTTAGTTAATGCTGCCTCTGGCTGCCAAATCGGATATCCAATTAGTGTGACAAGCTGTTCATTTTTTTTATTCAGATGATTTCCCAAGATTTCCCGAGTGCTCTATATTTTGTTGCCTGGTAAACTAATCCATTCATTAAAATCACTGTCAAAAGCTTTCCTAAAATCAGGCGACTGTCTGCCTGCTTCCTGCTTTTTTTGATAACATCATTCTTGATCTGTGACATGGCGTGATGTCTTTAACAAAGCAAGAGCTCCTAGCAGACCTGCATGCAGCAAACAGTCACTTTATTTGGGGGAAAGGGCTACAAGTAGGTTATGAGCGACCAAGTCTCATCTTGTTGGTCAATTGTTTTAAATGTTTTAAATGAAAATAAATCTTACCTTGATCAAACGATCTTGGAGGACTAATGGTTGTCCTTACCAGCCCAAACAAAAGTAAGCTATCCCACATCTGGTCCATTCTAGCAATTACTGCTTGTGAGAATTTGTCTGCCTCAGGTATACCAGGTTCAACAAGTCTATGTGCTTCAGCCATGCACTACTGGTTCAAATAAAAAGCATTATAATCACGGCTTAATCTTCAATGCCCAAAAGAGCTGTTAGGACACCATGCGGTTGCATGGGAAAGGCATGTGGAATGGCCCTGATATCTCCAAACCTAACGCTTCTCATACAAAGGCAAAGATTTAGAAAATTTGTCTCTGCTCACTTATGCATTAAATTAGGTTCATCATCATGATTTTAATAACAGCATGATACCTAGCTTCGTCTACCAACGTCAATGGAAAGATTTTCCCAAAACAATCAATTTTTCATTTTGTAGATTTTTTTCTGAGTGTATACTTGATACACCCTGTATGTACCTAAAAGATTATTGAGGTATACACCAATCCGGTAACGAAAGTTTACTTCCCTGTATATCCGCCATAGCTGGGGGGCATCCAATGCATGGGCTGTGCGTTTTGTGTTGCTGTTGGAACGAAAAGCACTCATCCATTACATGCATGAACGCACCCCCTCCGCGTGTGCACGCGACGCGCCTCCTTCGCGTACACGCGAGGCGCCTGCCTTCGCATACACACAACCATACAAAGACGCGCAACTTGCAGCTTCAGCAACAGCAAAAACATACAGTTCATTCAGTGGAAGCCCCCAGCTATGGCAGATGTACAGGGAAGGAGACCTATAGTTACCGGATTGGTGTATAAATTGTGAGGGGAAATCGATGTACTAGTAGTCATCCAGACGTGAAATTAAATGGTCCATTAACCATGTGCTCACCAGGATGTTGAAAAATGTAAGCACTAAATGACAAATTGCCAGAGTGTACATCCAACAGGTACGTTCTCTTGGCAGGATCATTGTTCCTGCAGTCCGGGTGAGAACAAAAATTAGGTTCTACATACCTCATCAATCGACCTGAAGCATGGGTATTCCTTTAAGATTTGGTCCACGTGCCCATCAAAATCTAGTATGAGCTCTCGACGGAAGGGCATCTCAAGTTTCAGCAACTGATCAACAACAGCTCTGTTTGGATTCTTCATCTTGAATTGCACCATCAACTGGCTGTGGTGTCTTCTCAGCTGATGAGCCTGCTGGTCTGTCATGTCTGTGTGGTTTTCAACACTATGGGTATGCTGGTTAACTGAAAAAATAATTTAAGTACACCATTCACATGCGTACATTGTACATGTATTCAATTTACACAGCAACCTGTGTGGATGTACTTGCCTACAGCCCATAACATGCACGAATACAAAACAGTACCGGTAATTGATTGTTGAGGAACAAATTTATTACTGATCCTTCTGTTCATAAACATTTAAACAGGGATGACACCCGTTCTAATAACCAGAACATTTCTTTGAAAGTTTCAGTCACTTTGTATCGTCGTGTTTCACAGTGATTAATCAATTAAAGTGATTAAAGTGATTAATCAATGTTGATGATGTACCGTACATCAATGTGTGCTTCTTTATCTGTATACATGTACCATGTAGTAATCAGGACAAAGACTGAAATTCAGCCTCGTATGTCTTAGTCATTTTCGACTGAACCCTTGGGAGAGTGCACTGCCATACATCACAGGCCAACCCCAATAAAACAGTGGGGGATAAATTTATGTTCAGTGGATTCAGAATCAGTATGGTCAGCCATGTTACTAATTTGGCGATTCTTTTTAAGGTCTTACCTGAACGATCAGAGATGTTTTCATTCATCTCACTGGTGGTGTTGTTTGACTTCTCAGAATCACTAGTTAAATCCATAGACTCGGATGCATCATCTGACATGGATGGAGCATTGCAGTCTTGCTGATCCTCATCACCAGCATCATCACTATTTCTTTTACATGACGGGTTGATCTGAGGCTTTTCGTTGCGGTCAGCAGTACATGTCTCTGCTTGTGTACCAGTCACTTCAGTTACTATGTAAGTCTTCGATCTCTTTGGATGCTTTCCTTGTGGCCTGGCAATTGGCTTCACATTAGCTAGGCGTCTCTTCATCTTTTTAAGCACCAAGCTCTGAAAAGAGTAAGAACCTGCATGTTACAGCATGGATCAAGATTCTTCATGCATGTTAGGCCAGCATAACAAAAGTTGTTTGTCTGACCATGTACACTCAACAACAAAAATGGTGGCAGGCAATGTTACTCAAAAAATATAAAATACTTTACAAATGAACATGTACTTACCCAAGGCTCATCAGGGTTGAGATCTTCATGTTCATCATCTACAAGAGCTGGGTATCTTCTAACTAGTGCTTTGGCTACCTCTGTTAGTTCAGCTCTTGTTGGCTCCCTTGGGGTCTCCATTTTGCTGCACTCGGCACGCATCATATCCACTTGGCTACGAATCGTCCTGTTAAATACGTCAGACGACTTTTTGCCGTTGATACGACTCAACGCAGGGAAGGCACACAAAGTGAAATTTATCTTAGAGAACAAGGAAATTACTGGAGCACCACAGGTCCACTCTTTCTTGCGCTGGTCTGGCATGTTTGTTGGCGATGATAAACCTGGAGGAGGATGCTTGGGAGTTGATTCTGCACTTGATGTCGATTCACTGGATTGTGATGAATGAAATAGCTGAGTCACTCCCAAGCATGTTCTCTTCACAGCAGGCTCTGGCGTCATCAGTAAGTTGCTATCACACTTTGTGCTTTTCTTCTGCTTTACACTTGATACAGCTGCTTGTGTTGCACTACTCTCTGCCTCTGCCTGAAAATTAAAGTGAAGCATTGTCTTTTGAATTTAAAGGTTGCAGCAATGCTCATACATGCACTCATTGACAATGGCCACACTTCAGATATGTCCGACAACACATGTACATGTTGTGACCTACATTTACATTAATAAAACTAAATTCCACATGCCCCAATCTTAAGACAAGTAGAAACAGTAATGAAGTGACAATGGTGATAAGAAGAGTGTCCTAATTTGTCTAGGCCCACCCAATATACATGTATTTTACCTTCATTTCTGTAAGAAGCCTCCAGAGATTTCTCCTTTTTTGAAACATGGCGGGTCCTGGGATGAGGTCATTCAAATCTTCTCGTTCAAATTCAAAGAATAATTTCTGAGTAATCTTTGCCTCTGAAAATAAATGGAAAATTTTTAATTTTAATAAACTGATGTTGCTTTCACAATTTATTGTTGTCAGTCATATGGATGCAGTTTGCTTTGACAGGTGCCCTTTTCCTTTACTGGCAGTTGGCAATTAAGAGTTCATTTGCTGGTTCTTTAAATGAGTACATGTAGGCCAGGCATACTGTTAAGTGTTAGACTCGTAATAAACAGTACGTGTGAGATGCCATGTATAGCGTGTCATTGTGTTTCCTCACCACATTGATCATGATGGTCTCGCCTGAAAACACAGCTTCCATCATGGTACATGTACCCGGTACATGCGTGGCCTACATGTAGGCTACCCCTAGCTAGAACTACATGTACATGTACATGTACATGCATGGGCCGTCCCGTACCCCATAGAAATAACGATTTATTAACCATAGGTTTGTGCACAGTACTATAAGTTTTTCTACCCAAAACATGCCCGGGCACTCAAGTTTTCGCCCTGTTCTCGCGACCAAACCTTCAGATCAATCCAAAAGTTTCCATGATACCTCTTAACATACTTACCGAATAGCATAAAAATGATAAAGTCTATCTATCAAAAGTCAACAAAAAAATGATGAAAACTACTTCGGTAAACATGTGAGTTTGTGAGCTCACCGTGTGCATGTAAACATGGCGATCATCTTTGGCCAGTTGGGGTAAATTTTACAACGAGCCAATCACAGGGCTTTCTCTACGTTCTATGTCATGAATATGCATGATTTAAAACGTCGACAGCAAATAGTCGTCGTATCGTGCTTTGAACAGATGGCAAATGCCGCTAGCTGGCCAAGGGACCCGGGGGCTGTTCAAAGCGCGATACGACGAATATTTGCTGTCGACGGTTTCAATCATGCATAATCATAATCGATGTGATGCACAAGGCGAGCTCACAAACTCATATGTTCACCGAGGTAGTTGAGTTTGACGTCCTAGGCTAGATCGCTCGGCCATAACACCCCAGACTCTCAGGATTAACAAAAGCACTAGATTTGCAGGATTACAATGGTGTAGGCATATGTGAAAGTGCTGAATTGTAGACCTATGTGAAAGATGGCCATGCTTCGGACGATATTTGTAGTGAAACTTTGTCGGATTTCAGCAGTTAAAAACTTGGCCTCTACGTTACGTACATGTACACCCTCGTAGTAGGGCTGTGATTTGCGACTGTAATAAGTAAGATTTGAAAAGCGAGCTATTTACAGCCCTATTTGTAGGACTACATGTAGGCTAGGCCTAGACAGAATGATTCTGTCCCTACGGGATTTCCCGTAGGGACAGAAGGTACCCCTTTCATAAAGTGGATTGTTGTCATTTTGCCTCGAAATTAGAATCACACCAAAACATTTCCTCCTAGTTGTGTCCTGCAGTGGTTTTAGATATCCATGATTGGAAAATGATTGGAAAGAAATACTTACAACACTGTTTTTGAAGCCAAAATGTTGTCCAACGTACAAATCTAACGGCTGGTTCTGTCGTAGCCCTACAAATAGGGCTGTGAATAGCTCGCTTTTCAAATCTGACTTATTACAGTCGCAAATCACAGCCCTACTACAGCGTTATCCCCTGGGCGCCGCCATCTTAGCTGATATCCTGGACGATGGTAGCACTTCTCGATCATGAGACGTCAAGGAGCCCCGCTAACTGTGCAATATGCATAATTCATATTGACGTCGCGTGTGTTTATCCCAGCTGGCAATACGTCACGCCCGCAGTGCAGCTAGTTATCGAACTGTGCGAGTGACGTACTTGCCAGCTGGGATAAACACACGGACGTCAATATGAATTATGCATATTGCACAGCCGGGCTCCTTGATCGAGAAGCGCCACCATCGTCCAGGATAATCAGCTAAGATGGCGGCGCCTAGGGGATAACGCTGAATTGTCCAAAAACTCAAATTTTTCAAGACGCCGTACATATAGATGGCCAAATTGACGATTCCGTAAGCGTTACTGTTATTTTATGAAACACTAGACTATCATGATTACAATGGTGTAGGCTATGTGAAAGTGCTCTGGTCTGATGTGCTTCGGACGATATTTGTAGAGGAACTTTCTCGGATTTCAGCAGTTAAAAACTTAGCCTCTACGTACACCCTCGTAGTAGGGCTGTGATTTGCGACTGCACAATGTAGTTCTGTCGGTGCCGTACTGGACGTAAGATCTCGAGAGAGGGCACTTTCCTACGTGAAAATCGGGCACAAATACATTTACACATACGTAGTCCATTCCGTTGTCCGTGCCGCTAGCGCTGTACGCACTGAGGAAATGACTTGGCTGCTCTTTCCGACGGCTGTTTCATTACTTAAACAGGTAGAATCCCCCCTTGACGAAAATCCAGCATTTCGGCTTTTTTCGATAGTCCAAACATCCCTCTTGCCGACGTGGATTTTTATTTTGTTTTAATTGTCGGTTTTAAGTGGATAAATTGCAAGCAAAAGTGCGCTTTTCGAAAATGAGATTTTCGCGATTTCTGAAACGCTCATTAGGTATTCATGATATGCGCGTGACCCCGTGACGCAATCCTGAGAAAGAGAAGTCAACACGATAGTTAGCTCCATACGTTTACACGCAAAAAAACTTAGAAAACCGTCTCTTTTAGATTGTGTTTTTTGAAGAATTTTGTTGTTCCAAAAAGCCAGAGATATGCCCAGTAGCTGCGTGGTTGCATGTTTTACCAGACACTATAAAAACAAAAGAGCAGAAAGATTTTCTTTTCTATTACCAAGAGAGAGAAAAATGAGTCGCTCATTCTATAACTTGTACGGCCGATGTCCAAACACGTGAAAACTACGCCGCAGTGGACCGTGCACAGTACCGCTGTGAATGTCCTTCGTTCCGTGACAAAAAACCACCGGTCGCAATGCACCAGTATTTACTTCAAAAGAGAGTCAATGTGAGCCACAATTTCATCGTTTTTTCACAAAACAGGTAATAGTAGATTGCTGTCATATTACATGAAGTGTTTTTCACGTTTGTATTTTGAATTACAAGGACAAAATAGGCATGATAAACATTTACTTCGTGTATTTTCCATTCAATACTGCACAGACCGTTTTGTATGTTTCTCAGGATGACGTGAACACCCTGTTGATAAACAAGCCGAGTGACCTCGAGCGTTTCAGAATTTGGGTGAAGAGGGTCGGAACTGCTTTACGTTTTAAGCAAAAGTCTGTCGATTTTTTGTGAAAAACAAGTTGTGATGGTGTTGTAGACACATACACCTCCATGATAAACAGAAAAACTAAAAAAATGTGGAAGGGGGGATTCTAGCTGTTTAACATTTTTGTCCACATTTTAGTAAGTGGACATGGTTGACATTAAGTGTTAAGTTAGGCTAATGAAACAAATGAGGCAACTATTTCATTATTCATTATTTTGTAGCATTTCATTATTTGCAAAATAACGGCTATTTGATCAAAACTTAGCGCGCTCTATACCCTGATCAACTTATACACAAATTTGTATTTATTAAAATATCTTTCACCATTTCCCAGGTATTTATGACAATTATTTAAAGATCAAGATATATTTAAATAACAAAACACATTTATATCAGTCCACACATTTCAAATGGGAATTGCACCCATGCTTTTCTACCTCTATTTAATAACACTTGTTACCGAGTTCGACAATTAACTGCAACAAAGTGCACGTTTGAGACACAGTCGTGACAGTCCATGGCATCTTCATTATACCCCCTTCCTGTATATTCACTAACACGAACATTTTATTTGTCTCACATCATACAACCGTGCAACCTTCTCCAAAACAAGACAAAAAAGGATGCGATTCTACGAGTCGAGTCAACGGTACCTAAAAAGCTAGCCGCAGTCAACCTAAGTGTCAACGCCCATTTGTGGTCCGCGCGCCGCTCGCTAACGATAAAAACAATCGCCCATTTGTAGTTTGTGTGTTAGTTCTAGGCTAGCACTCACGGCTACAAACCACGGATTTAATAACTATAGTACAATGGAGCGGACGGTCCCTATGTGTTTGTACAGCATGCAGCGCGGGCTACATGCAACACAAAAATGGCACGGGTAGCGCAATGTCTTCTCCAGGAATTTATTGTAAATCACTGTTACAAATGTTCACGCACCGCCGGCCAGCCGCGCCGGTACTCTGCTTCCGGGGTATTTTTTTTATGGAGGAAGACAATTACGTTAACATTTTTTTGGCGGGAGGACGAGAATGAGCACCTCGCTCAAAATGTGAATTTTAAAAACTTTATATTTTGGGGGAAAATACAAAATAATAAATTGTTTTTGGATTTTGGCATCTCAAACGCGGCCGCAAAATCCAAACGCGGGCGGGTTACGGGAAACATAAAATCGAGTTTCATTAGCCTAATGAAACGGCCGGGGGAAAGAGCAGCCAAGTCATTTCATCAGTGCGTACAGCGGTAGCGGCACGGAAAGGACTGCGTACGTGTAAATGTATTTGTGCCCGATTTTCACATAGGAAAGCGCCCTCTCTCGAGATCTCACGTGCAGTACGGCAACGACAGAACCAGCCGTTCGATTAGTACGTTGGACAACATTTTGGCTTCAAAAACGGTGTTGGAACTGTAAGTTTTTCTTTCTAATCATTTTCCAAATATGGACATATGTATCTAAAACCACTGCAGGACACAACTAGGAGGAAATTTTTTGGTGTTATTCTAATTTCGAGCCAAAATTACAACAATCCACTTTATGAAAGGAAAGCTCACTGACCAACCGGTGTGAAGTTGGTTACTTAGGCCTATTCGACGTTCGACGTTCAATATTCAATAAGCATGATAAGGAGCTGTTAATTATTTATTCAATATTCAATAAGGAGCCGTTACTTATTCGATATTCAATAAGGAGAGGTTACTTATGCACCTATCAATTGGTTCTCCCCACGCTGCCCCATCCCCTAGGTGGGGGTTTGGTCACGTTTTTCATGCCCCAGGGTGGAGCATTTGACCCTTTGAAATAAAATTTTCTGTGCATTTGTATGTCGAATAAGTAACAGTTCCTTATTGAATGTTGAATAAGTAACAGCTCCTTATTGAATATTGAACGTCGAACGTCGAATAAGTAACCAACTTCACACCGGTCACTGACCATCATAACCATGCCATGCTGACTAGGCTCCGACATGTCTGACCATGGTCTGACTGAGTCTGAGGCTAGGATGTCATGCATGTCGAGCACGTCATGGCATGTAGACTAGTTCAGTTGGAATTTTCCTACCTTGCAGCACATCAGTAACCTCAACCGGTACCCCTCGCTCTTTCAGAACAGACAGAAGGGACGTAGAAGTGCAATCTTCTTCAAATGACATTTTTAATTAGGAAAAAAGTGTCAACTAAAAGCGAGAACAAAAACCTGAACAATTTTCGTAAATCATGGAAATGGCAGACCCCGTGATTCAGACTAGTCAGGGATCTTCAGGTGCGGAAACCAGACTAGCCCTTGTGATGATAATGCAATGATCCTATTGGTTAATCGACAAAAAAGACAAGAAATCGTTAAGACAAACAATTACATTTCATAAATATTCAGTATATATTTCAATGGATGCGAAACATGTATTAGATGATAAAAATGTTTTGAATATTTTTTTCGGAGTTAACAAAATTTGTAACAAAATTTGTATGATCCAGGCGCCATTATTTCTTGGGCCTTTTTCCAAATCTCGACTTGGGCTCAGGCTCAGGCTCCGGCTCCATGTAAACCACATGGAGCGCCGGTGACGGAGACGAAGACGAAGTCGAGTTTTGGAAAAAGGCACTGGCTTAGACTGGCTCCCGTCAATGCATGCATGCGCGCTCGATGCACCATTACCGGCCTGCTTGGAAAATACCGGTACTGTTTAAAATTCCTCATAAAACGTTTTATTCGAGTCATAACAGTTTCTAGAAAGTGTCGAGATGGCTGTATGGCGATGTGCCTTGTGTCTTGTGTTTGTGTCATTGACTCTCCGTTTGCTGCTTAGTCATATTAATTTGAACCATGGAAATGACCCTAGCTTCAGAGTTGTGTGTGGCATTAATGGGTGTCCAGTGCACTACACTAAGTTTCATTCTTTCTATAAGCATGTACGGGCAAGACACGGTGAACTGTATGATGCTGTACCACCAGAAACAGATAAAACATTCCCAATATTATTGCCACTAACCCCTGTCACTGTCAAACGTCGTCTAGAAGCGCCAGAACATGACTTGCATGACCATCAAGGGGACATCAATGGCAATGCAGCAGAAGTCTGTGACGAAATTCCTAATCGTGAAATGAACGTAGACATTGAAGATGGCGATGCCAATGGCTTACTCTATGACAATGAAGAACTGATAGACCCAGTTGGCATGGTTGGTGGAGAAGTTGATGGCAATGATGATTATCAGGTTAGTATTATGGACTGGCCGGCAAAGGCCTCAGTCTTTTACGTAGTCAGTGAGCTTTCCTTTCATGAAAAAAAAATTGATTGTTGTCATTTTGCCTCGAAATTAGAATCACACCCACAAATTTCCTCCTATATAGTTGTGTCCTGCAGTGGTTTGAGATGTCCATGATTATAAAATGATTGGAAAGAAATACTTACAACACCGTTTTTGAAGCCAAAATAATGTCCAACGTACAAATTTTACGACTGCTTCTGTCGGTGCCGTGTTAATAAGTCTGGACGTGAGATCTCGAGAGAGGGCGCTTTCCTATGACGCAACTATGACGAGCTTTATGGACCTGCGAAGCCAGACCTCCAGCCTCCGCCTCCGACCCTTAGACAAGCAAATGGGAGCCCAATGCAGGCCCGGGGGGAGACTACCTTTGAACTCCAGATCGGAGATCAGGTCTTGAGCCACGCCTGCATTGTGGCTAAAATTGAGCCGGATGTCATCCTAGGGATAGACTTCATGTCGACGTACCGTTGCCAGTGGCGGTGGGGGGACAACACAGTGTTGATCAATGGAAAGTCCGCGGCTTTGGGAGGCTACGGACAGCACCCATCGGTGGCAAGAGTTCATGTTGGACACAAGGTGATAATTCGAGGAGCGGTGGAGGAAATACAATGGATAGGGGTTGGGACGGTGTACCTAGGCGAGCCCGACACAGCGGCTCCCCGCGAAGAGGAGGCCACCGGGACGGCGAAAGCAGGAGACCGGAAGGCGCCCCGCCAAGAGGGCGCGCCCCCACAGCTGAGGGCGGTTCGGAACCCGCCCCTGGTAAGAACGCGGAAGCAGGAGACCGGAGGCGCCCGGACAGCAGGGCGCACCACAAACAGCGGAGAGCGGGCCGGAACCCGCCCCCGTATAAGGATGAGCAACGCCCAGTGCAGCCACTGCGACCGGCGGTTCACCCGCCCGTCGAACCTGATGCGACACCTGGCCACGGCGTGCCCAGTACTTCACCCGACGCCGCTGTTCGACTGCCCACTAGGTTGCGGACGGGATTTCTACCGGGAAGACATGCGGCACCGACACCTCAAGTACTGCGTTATGCGACCAGAGAGGGTGGCGACCGTGACAGTGGGCGACCAATTGGACGTGCACGCCAGCGACGACGAGCTGGAAGGCGAGGACAGGGAGCGGAGGGGGCTTGGCGGCCATTCGGAGCCGCCCCCTCGCGCTGAGGCACCCAAGCCGGGTTCCGCCCTGTCGGAGCCGCCAGCTCGTGGGGGGAATCGCACCCCACCGGAGTAACCCCCGGTCGCCGCGGCACCCCAGCCGGACGCCCAGAGAGCCTCGACACCACCCCCATCATGTCATCGGCCGCGGCGGGGAAATCGCACCCCACCGGAGCAACCCCCGGTCGCCGCGGCACCCCAGCCGGACGCCCAGAGAGCCTCGACACCACCCCCATCGGAGCGGCCCCCGAGCGCTACAACGCCATCGCGGACAGAGGGCGGCACCCAGACGGAAGCGGAGAGAGTCGTCCACCTACCACCACCCATGCCCCTGAGGAGGGAGTCACAGCTCAACGTTCCGCCCGGGTCTTTCATCACCTTCCCGGATGGTGCTCGGTGGACGGTAACCGGAAGCAGCACCATTCGGGAAAGCAGCGCCCCCACCCCCGACGTACCCCCGGAACGTCCCTCAAGCGTTCTGGGATGACCTGTTCCGACGCAGCGGGGACCACCACCCCCCTAATCAGACTCGTTGTTCTGGAACTTGTTGCCATGTTGTGTTTCTTTTTCTAACAGTTGTTCTTTGTTTTTTTTGTTCTGCAGTTGCAGTTGCCATGGTTATAGGGAATCGTCTCTCCGGCGGAACTGGGCGTCGCCGCCTGCTTTGGGGACAAGCAGGGTCCTCGAAGGGGGCGGAGTAACGGCCGTCCCGATCCGCCGCTGGGGGCGCCAGCACCGTTTCACGGTGGGTCTAACTGACGTGCTGGGGGCGCTATTGCGGCTCCGTGGGGAGCCGGTGGCGTGAGCCCCTGCCGGAGGATCGGGATACCCGTTCCGCGCGGGGAGACGTTTCCTGAGCGCCATCTTTGATCTTTGTGTTTGTTGAGGAAAGTTGGACCCAAATAAAGCTCCGGTATTTTCTTGCTGAGAATTGTCTTTTCCTGTTTCATAACAAGCAGGGAATATTCTTGTATTCTTGTTACAATATCAAAGACTGGATAAGAAATGACAAGATTCGTGAAATGGTTTGTAGTGGCAATCAGTGTCATCACAGGGATTTTCTCGTCGATTTTTGTTGTGGGAGAGTTTATGGAAATCACCGTATGCTTGGCAAAGGAAACGAACCTACTATCCCCATTCTTCTATACTACGATGAGATTGATGTCTGCAATCCAATTGGATCAAAGTCATCATTGCATAAGCTCGGGATGATATACTTTTCCTTTGGAAATTTAGACATACGTTACAGGTCGAAAATAGATTCAATGCGGTTGGTAGCAGTAGCATCGTATGCAAACATTGTGCGTTATGGGATTGATGCCATTTTAGAGCCTGTTTGTGTGGACATGAACAGTCTAACTGATGGATTAGAAGTGGAAATTTCCAGGGAGGTGAAAATTAAGATAAGGTGTTGCATGCTGGCAGCACTGGCAGATACCCCTGCCAGTCATTCACTTGGAGGTTTCAAGGAAGGGGTAGGAGGAGCGTATTCAAAATGTCGTCATTGTGAATGTTCTCCAGATGACATGCAACAGTACTTCACATATGATCGATTCACACAACGCAATCTTAGAACTCATAGACAATATTGCGAAGAAATTGAAACTGCTGCGACAGAGTACATGAAGAATCACTTGAAAACAACATTTGGTGTTAATAGAAGAAGTGTACTCAACAATCTTCATGGTTTTGATGTGACTACAATGTTGCCTCAAGATATCATGCATGTCATGAACGAAGGTGTCCTTTAACACGAGTTGAAACTTGTGCTACAACGCATGGTTTCTGAGAGAATCCTTGACCTGGATCGGTTTAATATGAAGATTCGAAATTTTGAGTACAGTTATTTTGATAAGAAAGACAAACCTGGTGAAATCGCACGTGTTGTTTTAAACTCGGATGATTCAAGGATTAAACAAAGTGCTAGCCAAATGGCAGTTTTAGTGAAAATTATTCCATTTCTTCTGACTGGTCTGGTGCCAACAGACAACCTGTATTATTCATTTCTTTTGGAGTTACTGAGAATATATCATGTACTGATGTCCCCTGTCATCTCCCTTGCAACTCTCTGCCTACTCAAGCATTGGATAAGTGAACATTTATCAAATTTCAAGGCTTTGTTCCATGATATTCGGTTGATTCCCAAGCAACATTATCTTGTTCATTTTTCACAGATTATTAAACAATTTGGACCCCCTACAAGGTACTCAACGATAAGGTGGGAAGCTAAACATCAGTCCTTCAAAAGGTTGGCCACAAAACAGAACTTCCACAACATTGCTAAGTCGCTCGCAACGCAATACCAGGAACTTGAATGTCTAAAACATTCTAATCCACGGCAGCACCCTCTGTTTGCGAAGGATTTATCTCTTGGACCACAGAGAATGCTATCAAATGCTTGTTTGGATCATCTCAAAGGACAACTAAGAGCAAATAGCTATAACATAGATGTATCAGTAGGGTTCTCTGCTTTTAGTGTACAGCGTATATCAGTTTTTGGCACAAAATACATTGCTGAGCGTAGCTATCTTATTGTTGGCACAAATAGTGGACGTCCAGAATTTGGTTTGATGAAACAAATCTATATTGTTAACTCATCAGTGGTATTTTTTGAATTGGAAATCCTAGAGACTATGTACTTTGAGGACACTCTCCAAGCCTATGTTGTTGAAAAACCAACGCTTGCTCAGGGCTATGAGTTTTGTTGCCAATCTGAATTGGTGGATCACACCTGCTATGATATGATCACTATCGATGGAGTTTCTTACATTCCAATCGAATTTGATCTTGATGATTTGATAGAATTCACCGAGGATGTTTTGTCTGCCATGTAAACAAGAGTGAGATACGTGTACCTGAAATGATGAAGTTTCTATTGGAACTGTTTGCATGATGTTTGATGGATAGAGGAGATATCAGATTACCAATTTAATTTTAGCCTATTTGTAATCAATTATTGACTTCTGCCTTTCATGTAGCGATGATTACCTATAATACTGTACTATAAATGTTAACACACATTACTTTCTTCTAATTAGGCAATTAATTTCTTCTAAGTTTTATTATTTTGAGAAAAACGTCTTAGAAATAGAAACCATCAATTGGGTAATTCTCCATGGGAGAGGAAAACATTTCAAAAATAAATATTTACATACAGTGTATATAAACCTTTTTGTACTTTTGTATGCCTAGGCAACCAACAAAAGACGTATTCACTTCGGCAGTCTATTGGGCATATTCTACGATATGCTAACCAGCAATGCAGTCATCACCGGACTGCTTTCATTTGACCTTTGACCTAAACAAAAATGAAGCCAAGCCCAGACATGTTTAGGGCTACATTTACATTTTGATGATCTGCTAATTTTCACCTAGCTTTCCCCTTGTGCCATTTTATAGACGTCTAAAATTTGTATTGTGATGAGTTTATGTTGAATTCAATGTTATGTATTGCATTTACCTATTAAAACTATGGCGTAATTCCGTTACTGTTAAATGAAAATTATGAAAAGAGTGATTATTTTTTCAACTTTGTTCTGCATTGTCGTTAACAACACCCCTGAACTCTACAAATAACAGGTAGTGTCAAATTTTTAAATTTCAAAACTTTAGAGAGTTTCATTAATTGATGCGAAAACTCAAATATGCTGGTCCTCCGTCCGTAATTCCGTTACCGATATTAATCTTCGCACCTTAAAGGGTATAATCTTGTGGGAATTTTTTTTGGGAGTGGGTAGGGGTCGATCAATTATATTGGTTCTTGGCTCCCTTTCCATGTTTAGATTAGTTGTCTTCCATAGAACATATTTTCTTGTTAAAGAATAAGCCGTGACAAATGGGCGTAATTCCGTTACCGAAGAATTGCCAAAATATGTTATAGTCATCAAATGTGACGAAAAAAAGTATGAAAAAGTCCTGCAGTGAAGGCGTTTTCTTACAATACATACCCAAATTCTTGATTCAACAAGAAAACTTTTCTTAGCTTAAAGAAGGATTTTAAAAAAATCTTCTTTTGAGAAAAACTTATCTTATGCTTAACAATTTCAGAAAAAATTACCTTAACTAAGTATAGGTGTCATTGAGAAAGAAATTCATGCACAAAAAAGGCTTTAAAGTATCTGACAAAATTATAATTTATTTTCTAGTTTCCCGTGCAGCCAGTACATATCAAGAAAATTGTGCTTATGCCCAAAAAAAGGTTTTCTCATGTAAACAAATCTTAAAACAAGAATAATTTGAGAAAAATCCAAGAAAATATCAAGAAATATTTTCTTATTATAACATATTTTCTAGTTTTCCATGCAGCCAGAACATTTCAAGAAAAATAATCTTATGCCCTAGAAAAGTTTTCTTATTTTTTAAAAAGATCTTGAAACAAGAAAATTTTAAGAAAAATCTAAGAAAATTTCAAGAAATATTTTCTTATAAGAAAATATGTTTTGCAGTGTAGATATTGCAAAGACATTTGCGTTGTCATTACGTAAAATGAACGCCGCACATTTAACAATTTCTAAGAATGTCGCACCTAATTTTGTGAATTTTTGTATGAAAACGTATCTTCACTGGATCAAAACAATTCATTGTTCAGTTTTAAACCACAATTACAAACAATTTCTAAAATACGTATAGATGTATCGGAGTATGGCAAAATGATGACAATTTTTTTTCGAAGGAAATATTTCAGAATTTCCAATATTTCAGTGTTACAAACATTCACTACCAGTTAAAAATAACTAAATATTGCACATAAAACAGCCTCCTCAGTCATGCTTGTATTTTGACGTTTTCAGTAAATATGAATACTGCTTAAACATGTGCAATTTATAATAACTAGATATTGCAAAGAAATTTGCGTTGTCATTACGTAAAATGAACGCCGCACATTTAACAAAATGTCCAAGAATGTCGCACCTAATTTTGTGAATTTTTGTATGAAAACGTACCTTTACTGGATCAAAACAATTTATTGTTCAGTTTTAAACCACAATTACAAACAATTTCTAAAATACGTATAGATGTGTCAGAGTATGGAAAAATGACAAATTTCCAATATTTCAGTGTTACAAACATTCACTACCAATTAAAAATAAAACAAATATTGCACGTAAAACAGCCTAGTCAGGTTTGTATTTTGAGTTTTCAGTAAATA
Organism: Henricia sp. BOLD:AAB3569; assembly: GCA_037783545.1. Classification (NCBI taxonomy): domain Eukaryota; kingdom Metazoa; phylum Echinodermata; class Asteroidea; order Spinulosida; family Echinasteridae; genus Henricia; species Henricia sp. BOLD:AAB3569. The sequence goes on from JBBELK010000008.1 coordinate 884,562, forward strand.
TGAATACTGCTCAATTATAGATATTTTGGACTTCACTGTATGTCATGAAAAACGAACTTTCAAATCAGTTTATGCTCAAAACATTTAATGTCAGCATCAACAGATAAACATCAATACAAATCAACAACTTTATCGCAATGTAAAACATATACACTGCACTGACAATTAGCAGATCAAAGCCCAATTGCATGGTACATGAAAATATGTGCTTCACATGGACAGTACTTCACCGAAGATTGCATGTCATCAAAATTGAACTTTTAAATCAGTTTATGCTAAAAACATTTAATTTGTCAGCATAATAAAATCAACTTCAACTTTATCGCAATGTAAAACATATACATTGCACTGAATTAGTTACTATCTAAACAAATTCTGGATTCCCTTGGTCATGTCAAATTGTTCACAACTGAGTACCACAAGCAGTGCTTCAATGTTTCCTCTATTGACCAGCCAATTGTTCCATGCTTAGGAAATCTATATACTTACGAGATTTAGGAAATCATCGGGGTTGTCATGACTCGAGAAATGAGAACCACAATCAGTGCTTAGTGAATGTTTCTGATACTAAGTGATTTTTTTGCTGAGGACCAGCTAAATCAAGGGCACACAGAATGATATTTCAGATTGTGAGGTATTTTTTTTAAACTCACAATCTGTTTCATGCTGAGCCAAATCTCCGTGCTTACGAGATTTATGAAATCATCTAAGTGTACAAATTCAAGCAACTTTACTTAATCAATCAGGGAGGAGCATAATTCAGTTGGGATATTTGTCGCAATGATGTTTTTTAACCAACAATTAGCAGATCAAAGCCCAATTGCATGTAGGTACATAAACGGTTGTTGAAAAATATTTGTTTCACATAGACATGACTTCACTGAAGATTGTATGTCATCAAAAGTGAACTTTGAAATCAGTTTATGCTCAAAACAGTTCAACGTCAGCATCAAAAGATTAACATCAATAAAATCAACAACTTCAACTTTATCGCAATGTAAAATACATACGTTGCACTGAATTAGTTACTATCTAGAAAACTTCTGGATTCCCTTGGCTATGTCAAATTGTACACAACTGAGTACCACAAACAGTGCTTTAATGTTTCCTCTATTATCCAGAAGACCAGCCAATAATTGTACTATTCTTAGCAAATCTGTATACTTACGAGATTTAGGAAATATTCGGGGATGTAATGACTCGAGACTCGGACTCGAGTCCCGATTTTCACCGACTTGACTTGAGACTCAAACCTTAAATGACCTGACTTGACTCGGACGTTTTGACTTGAGTTTGCCAAAAATAAAATATATCTTTTATACATTTTTGATTTCATTTTTGGGACCAAATTCTATTACAGCACTAAAGAAACTTTGTCCAAAGCAAAATGAATGCGAGTTTCTGCATTTATACTTATTTTGAAATAAGCTTGAACAATTTTACTGTCGTGACTATTTAACTTTACCCAACTTGACCATTATGCCTGATTTGACTTGACTTGAGACTCGAAGGCAGCTTAAATTGACTTAAGACACAAGTTACAACCTTGGAAATCATCCAAATGGACACATTCAAGCAACTTGACTTAATCAGGGAGGAGCATAATTCCTTTGAGATATTTGTCGCAATGAAGTTTTTAACCAACAATTAGCAGATCAAAGCCCAGTTGCATGGAGGTACATAAACGGTTGTTCAAAATGATTTGCTTCACATGGACATTACCTCACTAAAGATTGTTTATCATCAAAATCGAAATTTTTAAAATCAGTTTATGCGCAAAACATTCAACTTTTCAACATCAAAAGATAAACATCATCAATAAAAATCAACTTCAACTTTATCGCAATGTAAAACATATACATTGCTTAGAATGAGTTACTATCTAGAAAACTGCTGGATTCCCTTGGTCATGTCAAGTACCACAACAATAGGGGTAGTCCTTGGGCCACAGGAGGAAAAGGTACCACTCGGCGTGGCTAATTCCCTTATGAATATTCAGGAAATAAAAAATACAAGATTTCTGAGAAAATAAGATGGCCCCTCTGAAACGGTAGATAAAGGTGCTTTTTCCGACCTTTTTTCAACTGTACAATTGAATATTCTCGGTTCTTATACTTTGCGCAAAACGACGACAGCTGTTTACGATTTATACAAAAAAGAATCCTTCATTTGAAGAAAAGAAAAAAAAAAAACACCACACATGACGATAATGGGCAATTTTTCCACTGGATCACACTTGTTCAGCTCTCAACTCTCTTTTATGAGCTGGTCGCGACAATATTTGCCTAATGCGTTCAGTCCGCCTATTGAAAGTTCTCATAAACATGTAGCAATTGTCCAGCATTACGAGTGTTTCCTGTGTACATGTGTTACTCGCATAAAAAATGCATTGAATCTGTCCCGGTGTTTTTTTATGTATAAATCGTAAACAGCCGCCGTCGTTTTGAGCAAAGTAAGGGACCGAGAATATGAAAAAATTCTACAGTTGAAAAAAAGGTTGGGAAAAAGCACCTTTAGCTAAGATTTCAGAAGGGCTATCCCATTTTCTCTGAAATGTTATATTGTTTATATCTTGAAAATTCATAAGGGATTTAGCCACTCAGAGTGGTACCTTTACCTCTAAATGTGGGGTCTTGGCCCATGAACTAAGGTACATTTTTGGTTGTTAAGAAAGTTGTGCTTTACATGGAGAGGACCCTCATGGAGATTACCATCCCATGAACTAATAGTGTATTTGTTTACATGTATGCCGAGAAATTGTTTAGATTTCACTCACTAATGGAATTTAATGGTTTTCTAGAGGATTTCTACAAGATGCTGCTTAAAAATCAACAACTTCACCTGAACAGCAATGTAGAAAACACATATATTGCATTAAAGTATTTGGTTTGCTATGACCCAACAGTGTTTAGACAAAATTATGTAACTGTCATATGGGAAACCAGTGTCATGGTTATAGTGTCTCCGAATTGAACTGGAACCAACTGAGTACCACAAAAAAGGTACATACATGGTTTTTAAGACAGTTGTGCTGAAATTCTGAACCTGTCATATGGGAAACCAGTGTTATGGTTTGTGTCGCCGAATTAAATTGTGAACTCGGAATTTTATTTTGTCCCAGGGTGTGCCAGCTAGAACATGGTTCTCTCTGATGCAAGTCTCACATTCGTGTTTTTTGGGTACTCTGCCAGTTCTTATGTGTGAAGTGAAGAACCTGTCCACTGCTCTCCTCTCAGCATCACTCCATGATTTCTTCTTCTGAGTGGCACTTGATCTCTTTGCTGAAAGAAGAAAATAAAATTTTCACTCGAGTGCTTCAAGTAAAATTCACAAATCAAAATGGTTGTGCATAAAGTGTTTCTCAAATATGAAATTACAGTTGTCGAAAATCCACTGGTAGCCTGAGCATAAACTGTATTGAAGGGTATGACCGATACAGTTACAATGTAATTTAATTTGCAGTTTCTTGCAAGTACCGTCAGTCATATTACATCACTCACATTACTCCCTCTTCACTGTTTCTAACATGGAACAAATTGTAAATTTAATGAAACTAAATCATTTTTGTTTTCATAAAACATGATGGTTTCCCTCTGGCTTAAAAACAAAAGCTTGCTTATCTGAATTTGAATCCCTAATTAAAAATGGATATGACTGCACTTCATAACCGTCCAAAACCTTTTCCTTTGCCTGTACAATGTCCAGTTCTGTGGTCAAATTCAGCTCCTCTTCTTCCAGTCGCAATTTTAGTTTAGCCATCTCTATCTCTTGTTTTCTCTTTAGTGCCTTCATTCTTGCTCCCAAAGCTGCTTTCTCTTGTTCCGCTTTGAGTCGTGCTGATGATACAGCGCTGGCAATGGAAGCTCTTGAGCCTTTTCCACTCATGCGTGACATGCTGGTCATGTTTTCAATGTTCTGAGTATGATGTTGCTTGCTTTGTTTTCCAACGTCTTGCTCCAGTTGTGAACGGGTAGCTTCCCAGTCGGAGTAATACACTTTAAAGTTCTTCAGGTATGTATCTTTACTGTCCCATATGTTTTCCATATACTCCTGTAGTTCTTCCTCAGACAGCAAGGTACAGTACTCGCTGTACTGTTTGAGCAAGTCCTCGTATAATGACAACCATTCCTTGTATTCAGCTCGAACTTCACCTTGGTCGTGCTTATCATACATAAGATGTTCAAGCATTTCAGTTTTTAACTTTATTTGCCTGAACAACTGTGACACACGCTTTGCTTTCATGTCCTTTAGGTAGGCAAGCCCCTTTTCTGTTTGCATTCTTGCCCTCGACCTTTCATGTAAAGCATCATCTTCACTGTGTGTGTCATGTTTCTCATGTTCGTGACCTGTAGCCCCCTGCGTGGCATGATATTCTGCCCATTTATCCATCCTGGTTGTAAACGTTAATGATGAATCTGCCAAAGATAACGACAATGCTGTGCTGCAAATCCAGAAACTTTATTGTAGTACCGACTTCTGTTACAAACTTACGTAGCCGTACATGGTGATTAGGCACAGATTAACTGCAATGAAAATAGAAACAAAACAGCTATGTCACAAGAAATTACCTAGTGATTGTGTAACATTTAGGCTTAACCATAGCTCAAATATGCAAGAAGAAATGATTAAAGCAATGTTTACATTAACCCATGCATGTGCACGTAAGTGTATGGACTGATGCAAGTCTACCAACTCTGACCTATAAACCTTGTGCTAATACAACATAGACACATTAGCAACTGTATCATTTAAAGAATATTTGATGTCTAAATGCAGGAATTATGCTACACCCTGTTATATCAACCAACGGTAATATGCATGTACATGTATTTTCCCAAATAACACATTTCACAATTACATGTGGCTCCAACAAACGCATTGTCAAAATACAACTTTTAGGCTATAAAACAGTACTTAATAGAACACTAATCACTCAACCAGTTCTATAACTTAATGCCAAGAGAACCAATGTACTAACCGTTTAATAAACCTTGGCGGGACTGTTACTTTGGGCGAAGAAATAAGCACATAAGTTGCGATAAATTATGAAGCCGAATCCATGTTGTTTGAGCACCCTAGCTACCGCTTAACTCCAACAGCGCCCTCAATAGACAAAACAAAGTTCACTGAGTTTGGCCGTTACAGCTGTGTTTCTGTAAGAGGGCTTATTGATTTCTATCAAAATGCTTTTCACAATGTTGTGAAATGTTGAGTGCATTTTTGACATTTAGGAAGCCAGCTATTTCACATTTACAATTAAAATACGCAAGATGTGAAATCCAAAGTGAACCACTCCCGAACAGCCGAACTTAGTGAAATGTTCGGTTTGGTCCGGTTTGGTTCGGAAGTGCCAAGTTCTGTAAAATCCCGTTCGGTTCGTCGGTTACAGCATTATCTGTCGCATCTTGGTAGAACGTCCAAATGAAACATTTCGCACAAAACGTCCGATCTCGACCAAATCTTGGGATGATCTGATTTGAGTGTTCCTGATACTTCAAATCCATTAACTCGAGTGCTATTTATTAGGCAGGTTCTGTATTCCAACTCGCCGTTGAACCAACTCGACCATTGTGCCAATTCAACCATTTACCAACTCGGGCGTTGTGCATTGACAGGGGCTGATCCAGGGGTGCGTGGGGGGTGCACGCCTCCTCCCCTCCCCCCCCCAAAAAAAACAAATCCACTTTTTGTGCGCACTTTTCCTGCTTAAAGTGGTTAAATGTTGCACCACAGAGCATCTAGAATCTATCTAGAAGCCGTTAGGGCTACGCGCTACGCGCTCGCTATTTCATTATCAGCATTTCATGCTTAAAAATTTCACGCTCCCCCCCTTTTTAAAATCCTGGATCTGCCCCTCATTGAGTACCACTGCAGTCGAGTTGGTGATGGTAAACGGTCGAGTTAGCTAGTCGATCGTTGCAACCGAATGATTGGAATCTTTAGGTTGGGAAACCAGACATACCCTTCGCGGCCGTTAGGTGGCGCACTGCTATTGTCTGGTTTCCCAACCTAAAGATTCCAACAATTCGGTTGCCACGACTAACTCGACCGTTTACCATCACCAACTCGACTCGAACCAACTCGACTGCTGTGGTACTCAATGCACAACGGTCGAGTTGGTAAATGGTTGAATTGGCACAATGGTCGAGTTGGCCGGTTCAACGGCGAGTTTGGATACGGGAGCCTGCCTAATAAATAATATGCGCCGGTGCACTCGAATTAATGGATTTGAAGTATCAGGAACACGCATAGCAGATCGTCCCAAGATTTGGTCGAGATCGGACGTTTTGTGCGAAACATTTCATTTGGACGTTATTGCTTTTTCGTGGTTGACTACCGAGATATGACAGACGAGTGAGTAGTGCGCATTTTAAGACGAAATAGGCATTCGCAAATTTCTAGGTGTGATGTACCGTAGCTATAATCCAGACCCACCACTCCATCCTCGTCCACTGGAAAACAGCTTAGAAGTGAAGCGAGGACCCATGCCAAGGTATCTACACCAGATTTAAGTCGGTGTAAGTTTTTGTTCGTCTCCAGATGTGGATGTAAGTTTCAGTGTCTGGAAAACAAAATCGTACAGCGGTGGCGGCCACGGTGTCTTTCCAAGGACAGAAGATATGCTGTAAAATTGCTGTCGGGACCAAATAAGCATGTCAGTTTTTATGGAAAACAAGGTTAAACAAATTACTGTATATCCAACCACGTCATTTATATCATTCGATGCCGTTTCTGTCATGTTTTGTCGAGTTTTTTGATGGGATGAAAAAACTCTCTTTTTAACGACGGCCGCACATCTGGTGATGTCGATGTTTGGCGGCTTAAAAATACGGCAAACAGTGCGATTTCAAGTAAAAAGTAATGCATCAGGACATCCTGGACGTTGACGAGTACACCACTGCCAAAATTACTAAAGAATTATAAGGGATGGCAAATATTGAATAGGATTTATGCAAAACCCGGTGACAAATTTGGAAAAAGTTAGCATGCGCAAACCGTGACATAGCCCTTTAACTGCAGTCTCATTCAAGACCCACAAAAATGGCACAAAGAGTCTTTCTATAAATTAGGGGTCTAAAAGTGTGACATTTATTGTCCCCCGTTACACCTGATATGTTATTTTTAGTACACAAATCATTAAAATGGCTTTTAAACCATTTTGTATGAATTGTACTTTAGGTACAAACGCTTTGAGTATTTAAAGAATGTGTCCTGAATTTACAAAAACAAGATGTAAAATGTAACGGGGGACACCAAAATTAGACCTCTAATTTATAGAAAGACCCATAAGCAAGTTACTCCTTGTTCACAGAGCTAGATCAATGCCTGTACTGTTTGTTTTTAAAATCATTTCACTGACAAATTTCCTTAAGATTTACACCACGAAGCTTTTTTTCATTCATTTTTCTATAGAATTCCTTCTGATTTTCTATAGGAATCCATCCGATTTTCTATAGGAATCCATCCGATTTTCTATAGGAATCCATCCGATTATCTATAGGAATCCATCCGATTTTCTATAGGAATCCATCCGATTTTCTATAAGAATCCATCCGATTTTCTATAGAGTGCCATCCGATTATCTATAGGAATCCATCCGATTTTCTATAGGATTCCATCCGATTTTCTATAGGATTCCATCGGATTTTCTATAGGATTCCATCGGATTTTCTATAGGATTCCATCCGATTTTCTATAGGATTCCATCCGATTTTCTATAGGATTCCATCCGATTTTCTATAGGAATCCATCCGATTTTCTATAGGAATCCATCCGATTTTCTATGCGAAACCTCTCTATTGCTTTTCAAACATCTGATGTTTACACATGTATATGCATGCACAGTAACACACTATGGATTTTGGGCCTTAAACCACCATGCTGTGTTTGTTTTCTTCTTCTTTTTAATGTTTGAGCATGCCACAGTTCTATTTGAAGCTTGTTTGGTACATGTACATGTACTCATGATCATGTTTAAACTTCACATGCAGTTAATTTGACAGTTTCACTTATGATGCATCTTTTTCAGTATCTTTTGTTCACCAGTCCGAGTTAATTAGGGGGCGGGGCATGCCTATGTTTGCATGCATTTGCTTTTTAGGTCCACCATGGCACTTTAAATAGTGTTAATCCAGTTTCTAATCAAGGCAAGAAAAATTTCACATTAAGCCAGTCATTGTTTTAACTTGCCTTTTAAAGTGAACCGAGTGACTTGCATACATAATACCAAATTGATTGTCATACTGAAAAGATTTTCCTTAAAGGTACACACCGGCCTACTGTTTACATGATTTAGTGATGTAGCAGCATTGACAATACTTTTTTGATGGTCGTTGTGAAAAAAAATCATCAAAATATACCGTAATTTACAAAAGAAGTGCAAAATTAACAAAAACGGTCAACAGACGGGTTATACGCTTTACCAGCGAGCTTCACGACTTTGTCACATTTCTGATCACGATTTCACTGGACAGCCCGGACGACCGATTATGAATTTCCCCTTTCTCTGGAGAAGTTAGCATCATGTTTTTTCTTCACGAACGTACATGTATCACCAACCAACCCGCCGTGTGTGCACTCGGGATATTTGCCGTGCTGCGCGGGGCGATCCACCGTAGTTTGCCATACTAGCACGCGCTCGCTAAGTCCCATTCTCCGGACTCTAGAAACAAACATTTCTGTTCAAATTTTCAAACTTATGTTTAACTTTGTTTCATACCTGTATAAATAGTCTCTCTTTTGTCAATTACTTATAAATATTGTGGAAAAATCAGAGTTGAATTTGGTGCAGTTCTGCAGTAAGAAACTTTCATGCGACTAGAACATCCGACTGGACACAAAACTAACTCGCAAGACCATGTGACTATTCGGAACCAGAATCTGGTTCAGAAAAGTCACGTGACCTCTGTTTTTGGAAAATTGCTAAAAAACGCCAAAATTCTGTGGTTTCTTTTCAGGATATGTTCAGTTTATTTCGGAAGGGCATTCAAAATCTGGTATGGGTCAATTTGGAGCCCAAAATAGCCCAACGAAGCCAGTGTGTATACCTTAAATTGCCCAGTTTCAAAATTTGTTTTGGAGCGATTCGTGTAAATTTCCCAATCTGATAAAATCTACCTCTCTCCTAAAAATTTGTTTTTGTTGGTTCAGGCATTTACAAAATACAATCTCTTTTGTAATGTGGGTGGCTCTTAAAAGAACCGTTTTGTTTCAAACAACTGGTCCCGTCAGGTGCTGGCATGCTCAGAATAGGCTTGATGTTTTGAGATCCCCGGCTTGGTAGCTGTTCCACCACAACTTGAAGAGGTGCTCCTGGATGGACTTCACATTCTTATGTTTATGTCGTTAGATCTTGGCCTCCTTGATGACTAACGATGATTCTCGTCCATTGAATCGCCAGTATACTGACTACGCTGGACCAGTTGGGGCAGCCCGAGCTTGAGTTGTCTAGGATCCATGTTGACTCAGTATAAGAACATATACATGTAGGTCGACACTGGGGAGGGGGAAGAGTAGTTTATTTTCCCCTAATGTTTGTTCACCTGCATAAAAAGAAAACAAAAATGTCATTAAAAGAAGGGGTACGACTCATCCCTGGTTTAAATCTATACTGACAAGACATGACTGAGGGTCTTGTAGACCAATAAACATGTTTAGGTTGTATCACACGCAATGAAAAACATCCATTTTGGGGGGAGTTATTGGACTTTTGACATTCTCGAGTAGATGGCATTCCGCAATAAGCGATATGATTAGAAACCGGTCTACGTATGCATGTCAAAGGTCCGCTGTAGTCACTTCGCCCCATTTTCACATCACCCAATTCGCCCTGCCGCCACTTCAAAATGGCTACAACTTTTTTCATCGGCTAAAGTTTTGAAAGGAAAAAATTATGCCAATTTTGCAGGAAATAAAATATCTAATGTCTACATGTAAACAGTAAAATATAAGCAAAATAATTGAAAAGAAATAGACATTTCGCTATCGTTTACAATAACATCAGTTACAGTCAGACAAAAATACCGTCAGGAGAGGGGGCGAAGTGGCAATGAGGCAAACTGACATGGGGCGAAGTGGAAATGGGTCGAAGTGACCGACACCGCCAAAAATGTGCTAATGATTCTATTGTGTGCGAAAAACCCCTAACGGGTCTGTAAATTGCTCATCAGTGTGCTAGTTTGACATTTTGATAGCCAATCATGCCTAGGCTATGAAATGATAAACAAAGCTAATCCTATAAAAATTGCAAAATTTCAATTTGATGAAGGGAAAGCTTTGTCCCATAGGCCTAGTGTTTGTACGGGTATTCTTTCCCCTAAATCACTCCAAAATAACCAATTGATTGGAAAGACACGAGTAGTTGGTCATTCATGCCGAGTTGCTTGAAAATTACAAAAACACATGAATTAAACTTGCTGAATTTTAAAGTTTTTAAAAATTGTTTAAATTCTAAATTTGGGCTTTTCCATCAAATCTCCACATTACTTATTGCTCGATAAAATAGCAATCCCCAACTTTTACCAAATACGTTGTACTGTTTTACGTGTGTGAAAATAGCACATAATTCCACTATTCCAGCTTTCTAGCATAATTTTCTACTGCGATGCACAACACACATAAAGTCCGTACGCTGCCATGGCTGCGCCATGTTGTGCAGGGCGTTGAGACTGAACGTTTAACCGTAGAAAGGGTGCACAACTACACGCTGCATGTGTAACACGTACGTGTGAGGGTCGTACACGAACTATAACTTTAAAATAACAAATCTCGAAAACTTACCATTGCCCAAACTTGCTTTTACATAAACTGTGCTGTAAACATCTTCATTCATTAGTGGCCAAATTTTCAGTTCCAAGAAAAATCTGGAATGTGTGAAAAAAATTGCATTTTTCCTGGTGTGTTGTACGGACAATTACCGCGACACGATTTGCTCGACACACCAGCGCTAAAACCGGGTATTTGTTTTCACGTGACGTTTTTGGAAGCTCTGAGAAGCCTGACCCCTAACCCATAACCCCAACAGGCCATGTCTGCTTTGCATATTCTTTTTAGACATTTCAACCAATCATATTTAAGAGAAATTGCAACGGTACCAAATTAGCATTCGAACGTAAACAACAGTGCTAAACGCACGCGCGTTGGCGCCACGTTCGCTACGCGGCTGGATAACTTCATCCAACAGAGGGCGCACTTTTTTAAACGTGGAACAGCCGTGTCCCTTCGAACCAAGGGGCAGCAACGCCAAGATATCTGCAATGCACTTACAGCTGCAAAACCCCCATCTGAAAGCTCTATCCAGGACATTGTCAGTGTAAACCCCGTCCCGAGACCATTAGTGCCCCATCCTTAAATCGACATTTTGACACCCCATTCACTATCTGCCCAGCACAGCATTCACTCCCGAACAATTTCTTATACGATGATGTTATGTTATTGTCTTTTCGATATCGCTTATAGAGTGCTCTTACAAGCCCTAGCGATGGACTCCAGAGGATGCAAGTGACAGTTTAATTCCTTGTTCCACTTGTCAGAAAGAATTTCTATGGTAATTAACATGGTTAACCACTGCCCAATCAGACATAGTGTTGGAAATGGAGTCAATTATTTTCTCGCGGGTATCGTTTAAGTTCACATTCTCAACAGCACTATAGACACGCAAGATTTGGTCCACTTCAAAGTGCGCCCTCCTATTGTACATGTGTCCGCCATACTTCAAAAAGGCTCATGGCATAGACTGCCGAAGTGAATACGTCATCTATAGTTTGTTGCCTAGGCAATTGGCTCTAAACTATAAATCACTGAACCGTGTCCCTAGTGCTTTGCAATCATATGGTACTTTTTCCGACGGACATGATAGTTTAGAGCCAATTGCCCTGGCAACACGTCACACTTTGGCTGTCTATTGGCTCAAGTCTAAACATCATGGCCGTCGGAAAAAGTACCATTGCAAAAGCACAGTGACACGGTTCAGTGATTTTTAGTGTAGAGCCTATTGCCTAGGCAACCAACAAAATATGACGTATTCACTTCGGAAGTCTACTAGATTGCCGGGTGATTTCGTCATCTTTTGTTGGAAAGAATTTCATTTACTGGTCGCCACTTATTTTTGTTGTGATGACTTAACCTCCAAAACGTCTAAATATTCTGAAGGGAAGTAATTTTACCAATTACCATGGCAACACGTCTATTCTTCAATTCACGGGGCCTTCAAATTGTCTTAGTTTTCTGCTTTCGCGTATCATGGTTTTGTCTTTGGCACATTTAAATTAGTAAATCAAAGTTTTAACTGGTTTACGACTTTACGGGAAGACAATCAATCTTTGGACAAGGTGACAAAAGAGAGTTGGTAATGATACAAAAAGACTTGAAACGAATCATTACGTGATATGATCGAACAACAGTTTTCACAAAATAATATGAAAAATGTCTGGAATGGACTGCGGCTAATGAGTGGTTATTTAAATGGTTCAAGTAAATGCACTCACCTTCCCAAGACAACACTTGAATATGCAAATGAACTTAACGAGTTTTTCAATCGTTTTGATAGGGCTAATTAGAGATTGATGAACTAGGCAAACTTTTGAACGAAGACCCTGAACCGTTTGTATTTGCCATATCACAAGCCGACGTTTGCAGTGAGTTCAGTAAACTGAAATCCCTGACTGCTGCAGGTCCGGATGGGATTTCAGCAAAAATCTTGAAAGGTTGTGCAAATGAATTGAGTTTGATTTTGTCTATGATTTTCAACTTATCATTTAAGACTCGGTTCATCCCGAGCATTTGGAAACATTCTTGTATCATACCAATTCCAAAGAAATCAATCATATCCTGTAATAATGATTTGCGACCTATTGCACTAACCTCGATTGTTATGAAAGTCTATGAGCGTATTATATTGTTCTAAGGACTTTGAATGGTTTCGTCACAATGTTTTTGGATCCAATGCAATTTGCCTATAGAAAAGGTAGAAACTGTGAAGACGCCATACTGGTTGTTTTGGATAAACTGTATTCTCATCTGGAGAAAGTAAAGTCAGGTCATAGTGCAAGAATTATGTTTTTTTTTTTTTTTTTCCTCGGCCTTCAACACTATTCAACCTCATGTTTTAGTACAGAAACTTTTAGTTGACTGTAATGTTCCTAAATCATTCCTTTGTTGGATCTTAAATTATTTGACAAATCGTACTCAGTACGTGAGGATTGGTTCAACTATTACAGTGTCTGATACTACTAGGTCCAGTACAGGTGCTCCGCAAGGCACTGTACTCGCTCCGTTTTTATTTTCGCTGTATACATCTGATTGTCTTGCTAAACGGCCCCACTGTTCCCTGGTCAAGTTCGCAGATGACACGGTGTTGATTGGTCTTATAAAAAAGGACAACGATACAGAGTACAAGTGCGAGCTTGAACGCTTTGTGCACTATTGTCAGGATAATTTCTTCAATTTGAATGTAAACAAAACAAAAGAAATGTTGATCGACTTTAGAAAATTGTGTAATAATCCAGAGCCTGTAGTAATTGAGGGAGTAGAAATAGAGAGAGTCGATAGTTACAAATATCTTGGTGTAATGATTGATAAAAAACTGGAATGGCATCATCACATCGACTACGTTGTCAAAAACTTTCGGTTGTTTTGCCTAAGGAAACTTAGCAAGTTTCAGGTTAACTCTAATATCTTGAACATGTTTTATGGCTCTGTTATCGAAAGTGTCTGGAGGTATTGTTTGATTTGCTGGGGCGGCAATGTCGATAAAATTGGTGTAAATCGCATAAATCGTATCGTTCGGGAGGTTAGGCGAATTGTTGGTTTGTCGCAGCCTATGGTTGAGACGGTGTGTGGTGACTTGCTGGCAGGGAAGCTGGAGGTGGTATTGGATGACACGAGTCATCCTCTCCATCTCCAGCTGAATGGCCAGATGAACCGGTCTGGGCGAATGAGGTTGCCGTACGCTGCTACAAATCGACATCCATCCTCTTTTATTCCACGTGCAATCATATTATTTAACAGCAGTTTCCAACGGTAAATTGATCAATGTGTTTAATCATGTATCGTATGTTTTAAAAGTGATTTTGACTGTAGTTTTATTTGGTGTTTTAATGTTAAATAGGCGAGCAAAGAATTTCCCATTTTTGGGATGTAATAAAGTTTAAAATCAAATCAAATCAAATCAATATAATTACCAGGTGCATATAGGTATATTCCTTTGTTTCGCGCTATTTCGAAAGGGTTACCAAGCCCGTTCCTATCGAGCACAATCAACTGTTTCAAAAATGCTTCCCAGCTGGGCGTGCCACACGTTTCTTATGAACCCGACACTTGACCAGTTACGTCATTCGTATGCAGCAGAGATTTTGGGGAAGCGATCAGCTTGGCATTCCTTTAACATGGAGAACGCGGAGATAGTTGCGATTTCATTTCTCACCCTATCATATAATTTTGTGTTGTGGATTAGTATTCCACCGTTTGATTATGAAGTTGACGAGGAGCTTGCCTTTCTTGGGAACTACTTTGCAATTTTGTATCAACGTTTCTTATGTTATATCGTTGAGTTGCCTGCGTCTAACGAGAGGCTGCTGTACACTGTTGTTTCCTGATTTTGCTGGAGAGTGGAGATATTAAAGGCACAGGCTCGTCAGCAATGCGCGCCCGCCAAATTCGTGCTCGAAACACGCAGCTCCATGCCTTTGCTATGGAGCTGCGTATTACGTTGCACACATTTGGCGGGCGCACATTGCTGACGAGCCTGTGCCTTTAACCTCAACCCAAGAGATTTGTTTGCAGATTTAGCGAGGGATCCACCTATATTATTCCATTTGTCTGGTGAAACTGCGGAATCACTGCTGCACATTTATCACGATTAGGAGCCGTTATTGACCAACCAAGTATCGGGACGAAGACATCGCCATCGAACAGTCAACATAATTCTCATGGCAATGATGTGGCTTCGCCAGTACCCGACATACATGTATGGCATCCTATGTGCATTGTTCAATATGAGTCAACCGGCTTTGACGAGGGACATTTACGCTGTAATCTTCGTCTTGTAGCACTACTTCAAGTCTCAAATTTCTTGGCCAACTATGGATGAATGGCTTGCCATGAGAAGACGATGGGACCGTTCCGAGTGCAGTAGGGGCAATCGATGGCACCTTACACGAGATTGAGCGCCCACAGACAGAGAATCAGCAGGATTTTTACAGCGGCTATTCCAGGTATCACTGCATGAGTACGTACATGTAGGTAGGAACCCATTATGGTTGAACCATGTTCATTCTATACATGACTGCATTTTCTTCAGTTCCTACTTTAAAGATATACACAGAGATGTGATTTGTTCCCGTTTTTCCCGGAATAATCCTTTTCACAATCCTTTTCACAAAGTTCCGGGAAAAACCGGAACAATCACATCCCTGTAGCGTATACAGTCCGTGGGTCTCAACAAAGTTGATTTCGAACGAATTTTTAAAGCATTTACTTTCTTTTAACGATACAACATCATGTCATGCTATGAACTTTAGACATCGACAACTCTGTAAAAAACGCCGTTTTATACGGTCGTTTTGTTTGCGATTTATATAGACTAGGCCTAATAGACTTGTTTAAGCCTCATTTGGTATTTGGTTTGTGATTCGCGGCGTGTCTTGCGTCCTCTGTACTAGTGGCCTGTCAAATCTCTTTTCTTCTGTCTCGGAAGACTTTTTGCGACATAAACAAAACCAGACTTGACAGGCCACTAGTCTATTAGAGGGAGCGCTGCACGCCGAGCATCACAGACCAAATACAAAGTCAGACTTGGGCTAGTATAAGACTCCTTTCGTAGTGGTTTTGCACGGTTTGTCCATACCAACCACTGCAGAACTTAGCAAGAATTCCTGCAAAGCGCGTGCGTGACGTCACCCAAGGCTAACCTGATTAACACTTGCCGTGATTGGCCAGATTCTGTCACCTGACAGTAAACCTGTCAGGTGACAGTTTTACCGTGTTAGTTAGGTGAGAGAATCTGGCCAATCACAGCAAGTGTTATTCAGGCCTATAGCCTTGTTCGCGCTTCGCAGGAATTCATGCGAAAAAGAGCAGTGGTCGGTGCGGCGCAAACAAACCGCGCACAACCACTACAAAGGTATGTTAAATTCGAAAGTAATTGTTCGATAACAATAGAGAACTAAAGTGAAAACGTCACCCTTTGTGTGTTGCCATGATGTTTTGGTCTACACTAAAACCAGTGAACTGTTTTCCTGCGCTATACCAATGGACGTTTCAGAATACTAGCGAATGTTTATTCCAAATTACTATGGCAACTGACGTGACGTCACACTTTAGTAGTCTATTAGGCGCAAAACGCCTGTAGAAGACGGTAAAAAAGTAAATGCTTTAAAGGGCCCCTGAAATGTAAATAACTTTATGCACAGTTTTTGCTGCATGAGGATTACTTATTAAGGTTTATTAAGACAATACTACTGTTCATTTTGATGCCCCATGAAGGTGGCATTTTTTACATTTGAATTGTATAGAAACTCACAGAAAGAGGGCGTTGTTTGTGGCATGTCACTTTTTTATAAACACACAGCAAAAAAAACCAAGCAAACAAAAAAACAAGCAAAAAAAAAAAAAACAGCAAAGAAAAACTGAAAACATAAGACCTCAAACTGGAATTGTGGAGAGTGGCAATTTGCAGTCTTAGTTTTCAACATGGCAACATGGAAAACAAACTCATCATGGGTTACGAAATTTCCCGGAAGTTGGAGAAAATACTGAAAACCTTTGTGCACAGATTTTCCTATGTTTGCCTAATGTGACATCACAACCTTTCTCAACGTGCATGTACATGTATGTATTATGCATCGCCACACGCCATTGTCGTCAACAGACAGCCGAAGTGTGACGTAGTTGCCATGGTAATTGGCTCTAAATACCATGACCGGCTGAAAAAAATACCATTGCAATTTGTAGAGCGTTGCACAGGCACCTAACAAAAGAGTCCATGGGCCAATACCCCTAAAAATGGATGTCGGTACCATATTGGGGGACAAAGGCTCATCATATTTTTTTCAAAGATGACCACCTTGGGCACATATTTTGGTATGATGGACATTCTCAAGTGGTAGTTTTATACCATTTTGGTGAAAAAAACATGGTTTTGGGGACAAAATCACGTTTTTAAATATTTTCCTTATAAAAAGAGTTTGCAGGCTTAAATGAAAAATCTAACAAGTGGATATTGTGAGCAGTGAAATCGTTCATTTTTTTAAATGGTTCGTTTCATTTTTTTTTCAATGGTTGCCATGGCAACAGCCGTTTTGGGGCAAAAAACACCATTTTTGGTATTAAAACTTTAAAAATTCATATTACAGAATTCATATAGAATATTGGGCTACTTCCAAAGGCAAAATCATTGTGAGATACCCAGGCAGTTTTTAGGTACCTTAGAGTACAGTATATGTAGGCATAAAGGTTTTTTGAGATTTTCCTTATTAAAAGAGTTTGCAGGCTTTAATGAAAAATCTTTAAAAATGCATATTTGTAAGCAGTGGGGCGTTGATTATTTTTAGGTGGTTTGTTTGAACTTTTTCTTCATGGTTGCCATGGCAACAGCCGTTTTGGGGCCAAAAAACACAATGTTTGGTAATAAAACTTTAATAATTTATATCACAGGATTCATATGGAATATTTGGGTACTTCCAACGTCAAACCCATTCTGGGATACCCAGGCAGTTTTTCGGTACAGTACATGTAGGCGGAATTGTACATTTTGAGACAAAAACATCATGGCCGTTGAGGAATATACCAATCCAGGAGCGTTTAAGCCCCGCCCCAAAAGGACAATGGTAATCTACTTGGTTAATCTAATGATTATGCGCACTTCGACGTTGCTAGCCGCGTTTCTACGTGGGCGGGGCTTACTGGATCGGTCTATGGCCGAGGAGAACGGTTGCTTGAACTGAAGACCGCAAAGGATTTCAAAAGATTCTGGGTAAGTGACCTGCCCGCATATGATGTGTGTGCCCTTGAGCAAGGCACTTTTATATTAATATCATCTGAGGTGAAAAAAAAGAGTACATGTAAGCCTGTGAAGGACATGTTTGATAATTAACTGTTGTGTGCATAACATGCAACCGGGCGGTAATGTATACCTTCAGGGAGCTGAGCTAGGTTTTCGGATTGATTTAAAGTGATTGAAATGACCATGTAGTAATAATCCAGTGCGCAAGCCACCGTCAGATCGCCGTCGGCTGGGAGGCGGCTGATCGGCATCGACATGCTGACCAAAAAACCACCGGCGGTATCTGGAGTGGCAGCGTTTTACTGCTGCCAAGCCACAGACCACTAGCAGTAGTCAGCGGCAACCAGTGGTCTGCCACATATAAACTGCCAGCGGACAACTAGCGGTGGCCAGCAGCAAACCACCAGTGGTATGTCGCACCTAAACCGCCAGCAGACACCTAGCGGCAGCGTCAAACCATGAGTGGTCTGCCGCTCCTGAACTACCAGTGGACCACTAGCGGTAGCCAGCGGCAAACCACCAGTGGTCTGTCGCTCTAAACCGCCAGCAGACACCTTGCGGCAGCGTCAAACCACGAGTGGTCTGCCGCTCCTAAACTACCAGTGGACCACTAGCGGTAGCCAGTAGCAAGCCACCAGTGGTCTGTCGCTCTAAACCGCCAGCGGACCACTAGCGGTAACCATAATCAAACCACCAGTGGTCTGCCATTCTAAAACTGCCAGCGGACCACTAGCGGTAGCCAGTGGCAAACCACCAGCGGACCACTATAGCGGTAGCCAGTGGCAAACCACCAGTGGTCTGCCACTCTAAAACCGCCAGCAAACCACGAGCGGTATCCACCAGCAAACCACAAGTGGTCTTCCGCGACAAAACCGTCAGCAAACCACTGGCCAGCCATTCTAAAACCACCACCGGACCACAATAAAAGCAGCCGGTGGCATACCACCAGTTGCCTGCCACTCACACTGCCTGCCACTCACAGTAGTGGTTGACAGGGGTATGCCTCGCCATTATGATGACCTGTCACTCCTAATAATGAACTGTCATCAGCGGTTCACTGTCACTAAATATACAGGGTGTCCAAAAAAAAGCGTCCAGGTCAAACCTGGCAACCTCAGAATCTATGTTTCCCCGGATCCTGATAGGGAATTTCTTACATGAACAAATAGTCTTTATCGCATCTTTATCACATAAAAATCAGTCAAGTGAATCATGAGGTCAGCCCTCAACTTTGAGTCACTATTTCTCGTTGTCAAACAATCAGATACCTGGTACATGAACTTGGGTGTGACTTGTTTGCGTATCTCAGAGTGGGGTTGCAGTTGGAAAGACTCTAGTATTCTATTAGCCTTGGTTAGGCGTTCATGGTAGCCCGCGCGTGAGCTCTGTGCCCGTATCTCTTCGAGCCATTCGCTCGTACCCAGCGCGCCTTCCAGCCAGCGTAAACAGCGACCTCATGTGACACGAGTTCATGCAAATTAGCTTGATCGGTATGAACGCCTTGTGTCAAGCGCGACGAGAACCTTATGTTTTTCTTTATCTTTGCCCTGGAATTCCAGCGCAGACCCTATATGCAAGAATAGGCGGTACTAGGTCACGCTACAACCAATCACAAACGACAAACTTTGATTGAGTGCAACGTCACCGGCATATAATTTGAATATTTATTAAATACAACAATGGCGACCTTTACTGTAACAGCTGCAGAGCTCAACTTTTTCTACCTCCATGGTCAGACTGTTGCTTAAATTCTGTGGCAGATAAGTTATATTCCTGGACGATTTCCGACCTGAACAGCGTAGAGCCTTAACAAGCTTTATTCAGGGTCACGATGTTTTCGTGAATTTGCCGAAAGGCTATGGCAAATCTGTTATTTTTCAGGCAGCTCCGTTCTGCACGGAGTCGCTGCGACCGGCATGACCGGGAACTAGCGATAGTCATCTCGCCACAAAAATGACGGCATTAATCCAGGATCAACTCGACTCGTTGACTGCAAAAGGTACGCAAAAGTAGTAGGCCTACTTTATGTTTTTATCACCATTTGTCCATCTTATGTGTAGGGATTGTCAGAAGGAAAAACAAATACCTGCGTTTCCTATTAAAATTTTTAAAAAATATCCCGGGTGGGTAGGTGGGAAATATCTTTTTATCATGATCACCTGAATTCTGATGTTTATTTTGCTGTAAAATGTTTTCAGCTAAAATTAGGGTGCGATGACGGTACTCTTTTTTACCACTTGCACATTACAACATTGCACTTTTTCATGCTTCGAGTAGCTAAGATAATCTCAGCTCTTTTTTTATCATTTTTCATTGGGATGTGGTCTTTTAGCAGTAGAGCTGAGAGAAGTTATGAACATGAACCCGCCATCGCAAAAAAAAAAGTCAAATGTGTCATTTTCTCACCGTGACACACTAATTCCCCCTAAAACTCACCCAAACCTTGCCAGGCATAACCACTACGCAGGTCCTTGAGGGAAATAACCAGCCACGATGATTATTTTGCAAACAATTCTTGCGAAACAAACCGGTATGCTCACAGCCTAGCCGTTTTTGTCTTGTTCAAAAACAACCAAGTGTCTAGTCTGTGTACAAAGGAATACCAATGCGCATTGGTTACCAGACTTGACCTTCACGTGACGTGAAGGTCAAGTCTGGTAACCAATGCGCATTGGTATTCCTTTGTACACAGACTAGACACTTGGTTGTTTTTGAACAAGACAAAAACGGCTAGGCTGTGAGCATACCGGTTTGTTTCGCTAGAATTGTTTGCAAAATAATCATCGTGGCTGGTTATTTCCCTCAAGGACCTGCGTAGTGGTTATGCCTGGCAAGGTTTGGGTGAGTTTTAGGGGGAATTAGTGTGTCACGGTGAGAAAATGACATTTGTTTTGCGATGGCGGGTTCATGTTCTTAACTTCTCTCAGCTCTACTGCTAAAAGACCACATCCCAATGAAAAATGATAAAAAAAGAGCTGAGATTATCTTAGCTAGCTTCGAGGGTGTTAAAAAATAAAGGCGATGTACACAAAATTTAGGTAGCCTACACAAAATGTAGGCACCACAGTAAATTTTAATTTATTTTCTTGGTACCTTGGTAGATCGGCAAAATATCATGTGGACAGTTGGAAGAGTACGTTCGCCAGCAAAAAACTGTGCAGAGAACTTCAGACGGGGTGATTTGGAGGGATTTGTTCGTGATTTCGAGACGATTGGTGAGTACTCCGCATACGTAGTATACGCGCACCGCGGCTTGCAGGAAATTAGCGACCTGCATAGCATGCAGTGTCAATGCTGTTTGTGATTTATCCAATGAAAAAAAATACCATAAAGCTAAGGCTGGCCAGCCATGCATGCCATGTTGAGACTCCATGCACATGTCTATGGGGCATCACAAAAAAATCCAGTGTTTTCAAAGAAAAATTAAAAATTCTCGCTGCTAAAATAATGTTTTCTAAACAAATTTTGGCCAACACAAGAGTGTTTTTTTGGCATTTCATCGCTCATGAATGTTGGAAGACTGAATTAGTGGCAAACGTGTATACCATTTTGTTGCTACCCGTAGGACTTGTACACCATAATCATATTTTGCTGCGAGCACCTTGAGTAAATTGCAGTGTATATTTAAGTATTCTTGATTGTCAAACAAATATCAACAAATACCCATGACACATTCTACATGGAAAAGACTAGCTGTTCGGGGGTTTTCGCATACAATAGAATTAGGCTAAGCATATTCATGTGTTTTGGTACAGCGAACCAATCTGTACATGTCAAAGGTCTGCTACTACCAAAAATATATGAATATGTGCTAATTCCATTATGTGCGAAAAACTCAAAACGGGTCTATAGTCGAGTTTATTGATTGCATCATGTGCACAAATAGAACATGCATGCAGAACATTCTAGATTTCTGGTTGCATTTTGAGTTGCCTTCAAAACCAGACTTGCGTAGTAAAGCTATACTTATAAGTTAATGTTCTTATTTTATTTTCCAGACTTTGCATGTACCATGTACCAGCACATCATGAGGGTTTCACTCCAAAAGAAGAGTTACAACAACAAAGAAAATGACATTTGACAGAGCGTTTCTTAAACTCTCTACAATGCAGTACGGCTGCCTGAAGTCATTTGTGGAAGTGTGACTGGAGGCACTGCTGCCTGTGATGAGTCAACAAATAACCATGTAAAAACTATTGTAAATTTTTAAAAATTGGGCTTTGTTTAAACGTTCAGCAAAACTGGTTTTTTATTTTCATGGGGGGTTAAACAGTTAACCGGTTAAACGCCCCATCCCTACTGTCACATACGTCGCAGGTTATTTTTCATCGTACGAAATTCTTGGGCCACGATGCTGGGGTGGGTTCTTATGATGCATCTTAGGCTACATTCTTAGCAGCAGTAACAAAGGAAAATTATGTGTGTTCGTCATGGGAAAGAATGGGCACTTTATCGTAGGTAAATCGTAGGATGTCCCTCGATTGTCGTACAATGTTTTTTTCGTCGTGTGATTGTCACAAGACAAAACAACTATCATACGAGCATCGCAGGACCATCGTACGTCAATTATAAGATGGTATCCTCTCGTATCCTCTGTAAATATGGCCATTCTGCATTTTACTTCAGCAATGTGTACTCTTACTAGATGCATTCAAGGAGTGATTTGTGCGGATACAGAAGATCTCTGCATTTATAGCCAGGGAGGTACATTGTAGATGTCTTGCAATCTCACAACTGTTTTGTGACTGTTGCACAAGGATATTTTTGTCTTGCGATGTTCGCAGGATTATCGCAGGATAATCCTGTGATATTCCCATATCCCACGATAATCCTGCGATAACAGTAAGACTAAGACTGTCCTACGAAATGCGTACAATTATCATACCTTTTTGAGAGCCTCGGAAAACATAAATTTGTACGATAATCGTACCCATGTTGTAGGACAGTCGTTGTCGAAATTTGCAATGTTTGAAAATTAAATAAGATATTGATCGTAGGAATACACCAACAACAAAGGGGGCCATTTGAAAACCCTAACATATCAAAATTAAGACTCAAGTCCTAACAGGCCCCCTAATTGATTGAGTTCTTTGCCTCATTTCATTCAAAGGCCACTAATTTAAAATATGACCTGTCAATAACAATCTTTTCATTTGTGTATAGTGTTAATCAGTCTTACATTGGATACCTTACTGTTTATTATTTTGACTGGGTGAATTAAAGGAAAACTTTTTTTTCAGAATTCAATGGTTTTGATTCATTTAATTTGTTGCATAATGTAGTGCCTGTTTATGTCAACACTTCTTCTGAGACCACCCTGCACAGTCTGTGACAACAAAAATCCAATGTTAAAACTGCTAAATTTATTTTTAACCATAGAAAAACTATAATCTATGAATATGCGTATCTTAGACAGTTCCATAACTGTTAATTAGGGTTTGCCCTTACCCGACGTATATAATAGCGCTGTATACTCCGTGATTCACCGGAGTGGTAGTTTCTTTACCAGGCCTCGATTATCCTTATTCTGTCGGTCGCGCATCCGGGCACTTTCGGTTTTTGCTGCGATCACGTGACCCACTGGAGTGAAAACAAACAGGACTTCCCCGAAAAAGTGTGCGTAAATCTATAGGCGGAGGCCAACTCGGCAACTTTTTCACTCATTTTTATGAAAACCCAAAAGAGTTAAAGAATCAACCTTTCAGGACTTATTCTGCGATACATGTCAAACATACTGACAAACATTTCCCGAAACAGAAATGCTGCAAATGCGAGAAATCATCGGGATTCCCCTCCTCCGTGAGGAAGTCCGAGTGCCATGCTCGCAGCACGCTTGTGACGCTATGCGCGCCGTGTCGGCACGGCGCTTGTTGGACTGGGTGTGTTGCACCTCGTACAAGTCCGCGTACACGAACTCTCCTGCCACAAGGGGAATCCGAGATGATTTCTCACATTTGCAGCATTTCCATTTCGGGACATGTTTGTCAGTTATGTTTGACATGCTTCAGAGAAAGGTGATGAAAGATTGATTCCTGAACTCTTTTTGGTTTTTATAAAAACTTTGTGATACAAAAAACAAAAAAAAGGTAAAGGTAAAGTAAATTTGTCTTTGAAGAAGAGAAAAATGTATTGCTTTTGTGTTTATCCATTTTCTGATACAACACGACTGAATCTGTTTTTTTTGGTGTCAAAATATTTGATTTCAACCCTTATTATATAACATGTATTATTATAAAATTGACACACAGTGTTCTGAAAACAATATACCTTCATTTGCCAAGTAACATGTGATATTTATAAATGTTAATGTACAAAACTTTCAATAAATTATGCAGATACAATACACTTATGAGTGTACTAGTGATTTGGTGTGGAAGTGATACAAAGGACATTTAATTAGTTTTCCCAATTAAACCAGGAGAGTTCGTGTACGCGGACTTGTACTCACAGCTAGTGCAACACACCCAGTCCAACAAGCGCCGTGCCGACACGGCGCGCATAGCGTCACAAGCGTGCTGCGAGCATGGCACTCGGACTTCCTCACGGAGGAGGGGAATCCCGATGATTTCTCGCATTTGCAGCATTTCTGTTTCGGGAAATGTTTGTCAGTATGTTTGACATGTATCGCAGAATAAGTCCTGAAAGGTTGATTCTTTAACTCTTTTTGGTTTTCATAAAAATGAGTGAAAAAGTTGCCGAGTTGGCCTCCGCCTATAGATTTACGCACACTTTTTCGGGGAAGCCCGGTTTGTTTTCACTCCAGTGGGTCACGTGATCGCAGCAGCAAACCGGAAGTGACGTTGCGGCGACCGATAGAATATGATATAGCCTGCCCTAACCCAAGGCCTCATATAAGAAAGCTAAGAGCAATCCATGCATGTTGACGGAACCATAATAATAATAAAAACATTGGCAGGCCAAAGTATACAAATCCGCAGAAAATAATGTACTAAATAGCGCTCCACACGTCTCCGGAAATTTCCCTACGTCTCTGCTGTATTCCTCCATGTATAAACTCTTTTCCTACCTCCATGTATAAACTAACACGAAATAAAGTACATGTACACGTACACGTAACGTACGTGAGCACACAATCGAATCGTGCACGCATGTCATGTCGATTCTGTTCGCATATTTGACCTTTGTCACTGAACTAATTAGGCAGTAGTTTATGCAACAGTCAACCAATGAAATAAGTGACCTACACAGGTCAACTGGCTCTTTAGCATAATGAGCTCCGCCTCTCAAAGGTGATCGTCGCGCTTGATACAAGGCGTTCATACAGCTGAAGCTAATTTGCATGAACTCGTGTCACATGAGGTCGCTGTTTACGCTGGATGGAAAACCCACAGACATACGTAGAGCTAGAGGAAAACCGCGCCACTATTAAATAGCTAGCTCACGCGCGGGCTACCTATGAACGCCTGACCAAGGCTAGTATTCTATATGAATCCTTGAATGTGGAGTTTTAAATTACCAAAAATTGTGGTTTTGCCCCGAAATGGCTATTGTAATGTTTAACCATTGAGACAAAGATTAATAAGCCTTAACAAAAATCAACGCTTCTGCTTGTCGCGATATGTTTGTGTTGGTGTACACATACCATTTTTAGCAGAAAATAATAATAAAATAACACGTGAATTTACCCCAAAACGACTAATCTCAAATGACGTTTTTGTCAAAAAATGTACCATTTCGCCTGGTAGCGCCTAAATATGGTACCTAAAAACTGCCTGGGTATCTCAGAATGGGTTTGCCGTTGGGAGTAACCCATGCATATTCCATATGAATCTTGTAATTTGAATTTTAAAAGTTTTATTACCAGCATTTGTGTTGTTTGCCCAAAAACGGCTGTTGCCATGGCAACCATTGAGAAAAAGATGAAACAAACCATTTAAAAAACTTAACGATTCCACTGCTCACAATATCCACTTTTTTAGATTTTTCATTTAAGCCTTCAAATGCTTTTTATAAAGGAAAATCTTTAAAAACATGATTTTACCCCAAAACGGCAATTCGAAAATGTTTTTTGGCCCAAAATGTACCATTATGCCTACATGTACTGTACTCTAAGGTACCTAGAAACTGCCTGGGTACCTCACAATGAGTTGGCTTTTGGAAGAAGCCCAATAATCCATATGAATCCTGTAATATAAATTGTTAAAGTTTTATTACCAAAAATTGTGTTTTTTGCCCTAAAACGGCTGTTGCCATGGCAACCATTGAAAAAAAGATGAAACAAACCATTTAAAAAAATCAACGATTCCACTGCTCACAATATCCACTCGTTAAATTTTTCATTTAAGCCTGCAAACTCTTTTTATAAGGAAAATATTTAAAAACGTGATTTTGTCCCAAAACAGCAATTATAAAATGTTGTTTTTGGCCCAAAATGTACCTTTATGCCTACATGTACTGTACTCTAAGGTACCTAAAAACTGCCTGGGTATCTAACAATGAGTTTGCTGTTGGAAGTAGCCCAATATTCCATATGAATCCTGTAATATAATTTTTTAAAGTTGTATTACCAAAAATGGTGTTTTTTGTCCCAAAACGGCTGTTGCCATGGCAACCATTGAAAAAAAGATGAAACAAACCATTTTAAAAAATCAACGATTCCACTGCTCACAATATCCACTCGTTAGATTTTTCATTTAAGCCTGCAAACTCTTTTTATATGGAAAATATTAAAAAACGTATGGTATAAAACTACCACTTGAGAATGTCCATCATACTAAAAA
Source organism: Henricia sp. BOLD:AAB3569 (assembly GCA_037783545.1). NCBI lineage: Eukaryota > Metazoa > Echinodermata > Asteroidea > Spinulosida > Echinasteridae > Henricia > Henricia sp. BOLD:AAB3569. Next base: position 911,304 of record JBBELK010000008.1, read on the forward strand.
ATGTGCCCAAGGTGGTCATCTTTCAAAAAAATATGATGAGCCTTTGTCCCCCAATATAGTCCGGCAGCCAAAGGCCAAATTTTCATCTGACCCTAAAATGACTGATATAGTTTTTTTCTCTGCTGATTATTCATCTTTGGGGTGTATCTAATGAAATATAGGGTGGTGTGGACCGGACACCCTTGAGCAATTTTAAATATTCAAGATGGCGTCCAAGATGGCTTCCGCTAAGGTCTAAAATTGTAAAATTCCCCATATTTCCATGTTTGCTGCAACAGATCAATGTTTTTTTGGCCCAGATATATGTTTTGGGGTCCAATAATTTTGATAGGGAGGTTTGGAGAAGTATTGGATGTACCGTTGCTATGGTAACAAGAAATATGGCAGTAAAAAGTGGTAAAAAAAAGACAAACTGTCAAAAACTTCTAGTTAATTGTTTATTTGAGCATTGTTGTTTCTTTTATGTACTAATGGCCACAATGTATTGGATAAAATAGGTTTGATAAGTTACGATCTTCTGTTGCCATGGTAACCATCTAAAATGAACATTCTGATGTTTGAAATATGTCTTATATATAACATTGATATATTACATAAAACAGGAACATTTTCGAACATTTAGTAAAATGTTTGCTTACCCTTAGATCATTATACCAATAATTGGAACTGTACCAGTACGTTTAATAATATTTAGGTCCAAAACCTCAATTCCGTGACCATTCTCTGGCTAGTAAGGTTTGACGATTGATTTGACTTAGTAGCCCCCATGTCCCTTGCAAAAAAATCCCGGCATTTTTCGCTGGAGGCCAAAATCCAAGATGGCCGCCGGCGCCATTTTGAAAAATTAAGTTATGAACCAGAGCACCTATAATCATGTACAAAGACACTTTTTTCGGGTAAGTCGACCACAAGGATTTCGAATCTGACATTACTTTAACATTACGACATCATTTGTACCAACAAATGCAAGATGGCGGCCGCCGGCGCCATCTTAAAAAAAAATGTTTTGAGTCAGAGTACCAAATCGTGTACAAAGACACCTTTTTTTCGGGTAAGTCGACCCCAAAGATTCCGAATCTGACATTAGTTTGACGTTATGACATAATTTTCGCCCAGAAATCAAAGAATCATCAGATTCTGAATCATCCGATTCTGATGAATCCTCCCTCCTCCCCTGTACATAATCATTCTCATCACCCCCCTCCTTGCTCTCATCTACCTCACTCTCATCTTCGTCGCTCTCTTTAGCTGGCCCTGATGCAGTTAGATGCATGGGGAGAGCAGGTCGTGTGTGGCGGACAGGACGACAGTGACCACCCACCAGCTCCTAGCCATGTCCAAGTGGCGAGGGGTGGTGCTTCTTCGAGGGATGACGCACAAGATATGCCAAGTAGTTTGCGTGGAGGCAGTGTTGACGTAGCTCTATCTGCATCTGGAGGGGCACGGACGAGCGGTTTGTTCTTCAGTGTCTCCCCCTTCGCTGCACGGGCCTCAGCCATGGTACTACTCTTGTTGTCACCATACATTACGTCGTGTAAACTGGAAGAGTTCCTCTAGCACCTCCTCCTCAAGGTCAAGGCTATCTCCGCACCTTGAGATGCTGCTGTTGGGCCACAGGGCTCTTCGTCACCCGGTCATACACCGACTTCTTACTCTTGCCGTAGAAACCCGAGTTGGCGTCACACCCTGTCATACAGTGCAGCTGTACAATACAGTCTGCCACGGCATAAGACCACTTCCTCTTGATACAGAGATGAAAGCTGCCGCGACATAGGCATCGGTATCCGCGGCATCGATGATAACAGGGCCACTGTAGCCTGTGCTACGCTCACCGCCCTGAAAGATCGGCCGATCACATTGACCACGGGCCCGCCCACGCCGCGGCGACTAGTGCGTGTGGCTGTCCTTTTTTACATGCAATGCAGTACCATGTTAAACATCACAATATTTCTGTTTCACCTCTACAGAAAACATGGTGGATGAGGATTCCTTTCTACTCTTGGACCTGTGCGCGGACTCACTTAAAGAGGTTATACCACCTGTAGGCCCACGGATGAAATTTATCTCCAAGCTGAAGTCCTTGAAAGAACAAAAGGAGGTATACCTTGTTTTAGTGTACAGTTTAAAGTATTGAACAATAACAATGGGTTATTTATGCTTTAAGTGTGGACAGCAAGTTGCTGGAAATAGTGACAAATTGATTTGGCATTATGCCAACGTGCATGGCATTGTAAATGGCCGCATGTTCACGGACACTGTAAGATGTGGACAAGATGGCTGCATGAGAACATTTCGTAGCCATGTGCGTACTTTTAGACGACATTTAAGAAGCTGCCATGGAGTTGTCAACATAGAATTAGAGCAGCATTTTGAGGCACCGATACATGACGTACCCCTACGGGATGATGTTCAACAGCACCAAGCTTAGCAGTAGAGAGATGGCATAAAGGATTATTATCTGTACGTACTGTAAGAGTAGAACCGTACAGATAATCTTTAAATTTCTCTGTAATGGCCCACTTCAATCCCAACAGCTCCAATTTCATTGAACTATAATTCTGCATAGTTCGCTCCTTTAGACGCAAAGAACGGCTGGCATAAGCAATGACCTTTTCTTGTCCGTCTTGTATTTGTGACAGGACCGCTCCTAAACCAGACAAACTAGCATCTGTGTCTATTATAAAAGGTTTGTCGAAGTCTGCATATGACAAAATAGGTGTAGACACAAATTTGGATGTTAGTTCATCCATTGCCCTCTGACAAGAATCGTTCCATCTGCTCTGAAAGTATTTAGGCGAATGACTCTGGCACTCTGCTACTAAAGCGTGTAAGGGACGAGCTATTTTTTTGAAAATCCGGGTACATAACGACGATAGTAACTGGCGAAACCTGAAAACGATCAAAGTTGTTTGACAGTACGAGGCACAGGCCAATCCAAAACTGCCTTCGTTTTGTCAGAATCAGTTGCAATTTCATTAGCTGACAGCACATGACCTACAATCCTGGCCAAAACTCGCTGGGCCCCCCGGCCCCTCTAAAACCAGGGACCTTATGATTACAAGTCGAGCTCTCTTCTAACCAGACCACGAAGCTGGTTGCAAACCGACCGCATTCAAAACCCTAAATTCTTTAAAATAACTAACCCTAAACCCTAACCCTGAACCCTAACTTATTATATAGTCTCCTCTCAAGACGCTAAAAAGGTACAAAACCCCTCATTTTCCCCTCGCAGTGGTGTACAAAAAAATTACGCCTCCCGGACACAACGTATCCCCTGCCATCCAGCCGTACTCTGTCCACAATCGGCCCTGTCTATAATATACATGACAACCGAAGTGTGACGTTTGACATGGTAATTGGCTCTAAACATCATGGCCCTCGAAAAAGTACCATTGCAAAAGCATATTGACACGGTCCAGTGATTTGTTTTAGAGAAGAGCCATTGGTGAGGCAACTAACAAAACAAGACGTATTCACTTCGACAGCTTATACTCGCCAAATCTCCCCGACACCGCACGTGCGCGTTGGCGGGTTACGCAATAGCCACGGTTCTCGGCTGGACACTAAAAAGAAGAATCATTCTTTCTTTTCTTTTTTATTTGGATGGAGGACCGATGAGTTTTCGCTAATTTCGTTAAAATTATGGGGTAAAACAATAAGAAAAATTCAAGGGAATGTACATTGCTATTGGGGATTCCAATCCACACTTCACAATCATCAAAACCAGCATTTTGTTTACAGAAATCGGCGTAAATAGAATGAACTTGTTTTGCATGCATGTGATCCACCAAATAATACGAAAGCGATGTGCTGGGCCCCCCCGGCCCCCGCTCAATGTTGTTTGATTTCCGCGCGGTCTGTGCTCCAGCGCGGAGTAACAACATTGATCGGGGGTGCGGGGGAGGTGGCCCAACCATTTTGGCCAGGATTATAGGTAGTGAACTTCTTTTTGAAAGAGATGGCATTTGGAAGGTTTTAGTTTGAGCTTATGTTGTTCAAGCCGGGTAAAGACAAGATCAAGGTGTGCTATATGTTCTTCAAACGACTTTGAGTATACACAAATGTCATCCAAATAAACGGATAACATTTGGTACGTCAAATCACCTACGCACTTCTGCATCAAACGTTGGAAAGTAGCAGCCCCACAAAGACCAAATGGCATCCTTATGTATTCATACAAACCCACAGGCGTTATGAATGCCGTTTTCTCTCTATCAGCCTCGTTGATTCGAACTTGATGATATCCACTCGCTAAATCTAGAAGAGAAAAACTACCAACTACCAACTCTGAAATGCGAGGTAAAGGAAAAGCATCATGTTTAGTCACAGAATTTAGACGACGATAGTCTATGCACATACGCAGTGTACCATCTTTCTTTCTAGCAAGGACTATGGGAGCAGCGTAAGGACTGTAACTTTCCACAATAATTATATTATCAAGAAGCTTGTGAATATGTTCTTTAACTTCATTATACTGGTTAGGTGGTACACGCCTGTAAGTTTGAGAAATTAGGTCTTTATTGGTAGTGTTGATGTTATGTTTTACAGTATCCGTGTCACCCAAATCAAATTCGTGTGTTGCAAAAACATCCTTATGTTTATGCAAAAGTTGATGGATCTGTGCAAGTTGTTCACCAGTTCCAGTAAAGTCACTCAAGTCCACAGAAACAGGCACTGAAACATCATAATCTTTAGGTGATGTCTTTGAAGTAATCAATGTCTCACTAATATGTATCTCATGTACTGAAACAGAAAGATTGACATGACGAGAATTATCAACAACCGAATCCACTCCTGTCAGAATTCCAATGCGAGTATGAGGTTTTAAAGTAACACCCGAAGATGACAAATTATCAACTCGTACCTTAAATTCTTTTCCAGTCTCGACCAAGGTAGAAGCCGTTAAAATTCCTACTGGGAGATGGTCGCTGTTGCGTATAGGCTCAACAACTGCAAGTTCGTATGGAACAGTTTTTGATGCACAGGCTGTCACCACAACGAAACTTTCTGGACGCAATACATTCATACCAAGCAACCCAGGTACCTGTCGCTTCATCTTCTTATTTTCTTGATCATGCGAGTCATTAACAACTAGAAAACCCATCTTTGGCAGCTTGTAGTTGGATATCTCAACATCCAACTCAATATATCCTATATAAGGTATTTCCAGTCCATTAGATGTCGTTATCCTTAAAGAAAGACTATCGGACTTTAGTTCAGTTCCTGCAGGTTGAAAGTACTTTAAGAAAAATTATTCAGTAACAGTTGAAATCATCGAACATGTATCAACTAAACAATTAACGTCAATATCGGCTAACCTTGCTGTCAAAGTAGGACACCCAGCCACTAAATTCGTTAAAGAATTTTCATAAGCATCAGCAGTCTCAACAGTAAGGCCCCTAGTTTCCCTCTCGCTTAAGGGACCAGACTCAACGAGAGGTACTAGTTTACCTTTTTAGGAGTCGAGGAACGCTTCAACTCTTCGATAGTGTCTTCGGCTTTCTTTAACTTCCACAAATAGCAGTTATCTTGTACGTGTCCAACTTTTTTACAAAAGGCACAAGGTAATTTCTCTGGTTTGTTTCGAAATCTGTAAGTTGGAGGTTTATACTCGGCAACAGAAAGAAGATCTTTAACATTCTTTGTTAACTCGTCAATTTGTTTCAGGATCTCTAAAATCATTGATTCTCCTACCACTGCCTGCTTCATACTTACTCTTCCTCAGAAGAGACTCTTCGGCCCATTCCAAAGCCTCTGCTGTCAAGGAGAAAAAGTCGATATCTGGATGTTCACGAAGGCATGCCTTGAGGTGCTTATGGAGAAGAACGTCGGTAACACCTTTTACAAACTGATCATTAAGAAGTTGTTCTTTACAATTAACAAGGTATGGACTCTTTCTTCCGGCACGTTCAAACATATCTAAAAGAGCATGAGAGTAGGTTCTTAGACTTTCACCTTCTCTTTGCTTACGCTCAAAAAGAGAACGTTGTAGTTGAACCGAAGTTGTAGTCGAAGAACCTAAAACATTCTTTCAACTGCATCTTTGCCCCTATATTTCACGTCATCTTGGGCCGGGCCACTATAAGATGTTGAAAGATGAAATATATCTTATACATCTTAGATAATGGACGGGACTCTATGGCTAAATTCATGTCAATAATCCAGTCTTCTAATTTTTTCTCATCTAGACCCGAAAAGGTAGGCAATTTCTTTTGACTAGGCATAAGCAAAAAAGTTGGTTTAGCAACTGTATTAGCTTCAACTCGTTGCTTAAGATGATCAATTTCCTCCATCAAACTTTCAAAATGCAGACGTCCATCACCCCCAGTGGCCATGATGAGACAACTTAACCCTACTGTCCACAACAGAATACTATAATACAAAGACCTGTATAATTCCGTAGTCTCAATACAACATACCACTACTCGGCACCCATGCGCAACTGGTAGAGGCATCACATAACTTGAAGTAGTCCCAAGCAGTCCGGGCACAGGTACGCAGTCCACTGTATATACACAAGAAAACTAATAACAAGTTATTTACTATACCGTTACAACTAGTAAACATACGATTTATCACGATAAATATAAACCAATATACAGTTTTACTTAAATCAACTCCGCAGTATAGCTTAGGTCACAATGAGATTTCTATTATGCACCCAAACTAAACTTTCAAAAGACAATGAGTTTGTCAAACATCCAACATTTAAGTTTACAAAAACATGCACCTTACATAAACCCAAAATTACACCAATTCACAATATTTAGTTATAATTATTTCAACTACATTTATACTTATCTTCTGTCCTTCAGATGGCTGCTTTCCATGCTGCAGAAGATCACGTCAGCGTTCACACAACCATCCCGCAAGTAGTAGGATCTTCAAATCGTCCACTTCAATGTGCAGACAAAGTCTATGTATTGACTGTCGTTTATACCTATTTATTTAATTTATTAATTTAATTTGTTTTTTAATTTTTAATTTTTATTTATTGGCTTTTTCGTTCAGGACGAAAAAGCCTGTATTTTCGTTCTGATTTTTTGTTTCCGTTTTTTTCTTCTCACTTTTTCTCCATAGACATAACACGTAGGTGTTCTCCTCACCTTTTCAGGTCGTTCCCAAACTTCGATCTTAACCAAACTTAGTCACATCAAAGACATAGTATAAGAGATGTGCACTCAAGAATGGCTTAATTGTGACGTCATCTGTTACGTCATTATAGTAGTTTAAAAATGCCTAAAAAGCCGAAAATTACCAATTAAAATGCTTCCCTTGCCAAAACCACGTGACCCAGGGTCGTCGTACTTGGCAGACATATAGATTTGATCATGGCCTACAATTTTGTTTGTGTAAGCATTTTCATCCGACCATTCCGTCCTGGGTCATTTGAAGGTCAAAGTTCAGCCAATTCAAAAATCACCTTTCTTGTATTTTTTTGAAGCAATATTAGCTATTAAAGTACGCTTGATTTTCATAAAACTGGGTACAGGCATGGGCCCCATCACAAACTTCCATGACATAACTGATTACATAATTCTAATAATTTTAAAATGCTACAAAAATGGATTTTTATCATGAAAATGACCAAAATATGCACTTTTAAAATGCTTCCCTTGCCAAAACCACGTGACCCAAGGTCGTCATATTTTGCAGACATATAAACACAACATCAAAAATAAGTTCCACCTCTAAAGAACCCCTCAAAACTTCTAGGTATCAATTTTTTAAAGATCAAACCTAGCAAAGGATATAGTTAGGGTTGTTAGGAAGCGGTTTCGTGAAAAGTAGCGAAATCCGTGATTTAACGGCTGAATGAGCACATAGTAAAGACAAAATGAGTCCCTTTTAAAATTCGCAAGAGTGATTTCATGCCCATTTTCACTGTGATACAGCATGCAATGGAATGCAGTTTAAAATCCCCGCCAAGGTTGCGCCATATGTCATGATGTCATAATGAAGTTTTTCATCTTTTTCCTTCCTTTATGGACTGTTCCTGTAACTTTCCCGTCTCCGCATGGTCGTGCCTCTACAAATCCACCAACCCAGGACCCAGTGGGGGTGATTAAATCGTTGCGACACTAGAGTTGAACAAGTCACCTCAGATCTCCAGTTATTTCAGCCTTGTCACCATTAATACCGGGCGCCCTCTCCCTGTTCATCATTTTCCCCACCGAACTTAGACTGGCATCCCTGTCCCCCCACTCTCTTACCTCCCATTACACAAGCTCTTAGACACATCATCCGTGTAGCGAAGAAATCGCTTTCCATTAGTTTGCAGAAGCTTGATCTGCGAATTTTGTAGCGCACATTGTGGTATTCCTCCCCGCTCGCAGAGCAAAATTAATTCCGAAAAGGTATAAAATGGTATCTAATAGTTTTTGTGTTGTGTCAAGAATCCCCTTCTGCCACATACTATCTTCATCTTTGATGCGATAACCTCTGCTTGGGGACGTTTCGCTCTATGTCCTGCTGCGACAAGTTATTTCATTCTACTGTCGAGAGTATTTATAAGGGAGGTGAATTCCCCGTCTCTGAGACACTGGTACTCCCTGCCTTGCGACGACATATAGAGCTGAATACTTATAAGCATTTCGTATAGCGTTTCATTCGGATATTCCTCGCTCTTAACCTTTCGCACCTCCAACAGGAAACGGGTCAAATTGTAGCACAAACATCTATTGTCATTTCCACGAGTTCACGCCGAATAGCACTCAAGTTCAGTTCAGGATGTATAATTGCTCGTTCGTTTCTCTGACTTTTCCACTCGTTGAATGTCTTAATAGCCCAATCGCATTTTCTTCCCAGTAGTTGCTTCGGAATATCTGCAATAAAACAATATAGGGAAACATTAATAATGGGTAAACATTTAAAAGATGGTCATATTTGTTTTTTTTCCTTAAGACTTAAATAACACCAATAAGAGCAAAATTGACAAAAACAAATTTAAAGAGGAAGAATCCCCCTTGACGAAAATCCAGCATTTAGGCTTTTTTCGATAGTCCAAACATCCCTCTTACCGACGTGGATTTGTATTATTTTTTAATTGTCGGTTTTAAGTGGATAAATTGCAAGCAAAAGTGCGCTTTTCGAAAATGAGATTTTTGCGATTTCTGAAACGCTCATTAGGTATTCATGAGATGCGCGTGACCCCGTGACGCAATCCTGAGAAAGAGAAGTCAACACGATTGTTAGCTCCATACGTTTACACGCAAAACACTTGGAAAACCGTCTCTGTTAGCTGCGTAGTTGTATGTTTTACCAGACACTATGAAAAAAAAGAGCAGGAAGATTTTCTTTTCTATTACCAAGAGAGAGAAAAATGAGTCGCTCATTCTAATTTGTACCGGGCGATGTTCAAACACGTCGAAGCTTCCCCGCAGTGAACCGTCCAATGCTGTAGACAGACCGCTGTGAATGCCGTTCGTTCCGTGACAAAACCACCCGTCGCAATGCACCAGTATTTACTTCAAAAGAGCTTCATTGTGAGCGACAATTTCACCGTTTTTTCACAAAACAGGTAATAGTAGAGTGTTGTCACATTACATGAAGTGTTTTTCACGTTTGTATTTTGAATTACAAGGACAAAACAGGCATGATAAACATTCACTTCGTGTATTTTCCATTCAATACTGCACAGGCCGTTTTGTATGTTTCTCAGGATGACGTGAAAACTCTGTTGATAAACAAGCCAAGTGACCTCGAGCGTTTCAGAATTCGGGTGAAGAGGGTCGAAACTGCTTTACGTTTTAAGCAAAAGCCTGTCGATTTTTTGTGAAAAACAAGTTGTCATGGTGTTGTAGACTCATACACCTCCATGATAAACAGAAAAACTAAAAAAAATGTGGACGGGGGGATTCTAGCTGTTTAAGGAATGGATGGAGATTGTAACAAGAAAACAAGTTCTTAGTTAGTCCTTTTGTTTATTTACACAAGTTCTAAATCCATGGTCACTAACTCAATTCTTTCCGTTTTTCATAATATTTTGCTATTGTTCGTAATATTTAGCAGGAAATCATTTTAACATACCTTTTCTTATATTGTTGGTCAACCTCGATGTCATCCACGGGTAGTTTAAATCTGCTGAAACCGCCTTTCTTTTAATTTTTAGTGTTTTTAGGATTTTCAATTGATGGTACGTCATTATCGGACATATCGGAATATGTAATTGTCTTATCGTATGAACCCTGCTTTTTCTAACAACTTGGGCATTTTCTTCAACAGCAGAAATCCTGTGGTTTCTTTTCAGGATATGTTCAGTTTATTTCGGAAGGGCATTCAGAATCTGGTATGGGTCAATTTCGAGCCCAAAATAGCCCAACGAAGCCGGTGTGTACCTTTAAGCTATCGCTGTCAGACATGGTGAATACCGATTTTAGGCATTACACTTCTACAAATAATGTACATTGCACATGGATGAGGCTTAAAGCATGGGGTCAAGATAGGAGCGTCCTCGTCGCGGCCCTGGGAATATCAACAAGATACTGCTAATCATATCACTACCACAAGCAACAGCTACACCAGCTACAAGCTACGGAACAAAAAAACATGTCCGGAGATAGACGCAGAGGTCGATGTCAAAAACAAGGGTCCTTTTCAGGACCGGCATTGACAGTTATATATGTGAACATCGAAGGGTTCTCATCTGCTAAACAAAACATCCTATATAGCCGATTTGTGCCGTTAGCAGCAGTGCGATGTTATCTGCCTGCAAGAGACGCACAGAGGGAGTGAAAACAGCCGCCCCACTATACCTGGCATGGTCCTGGCCATCGAGCGACCCCACCGGCAGTATGGCAGTGCTGTATTTGTGAAAGCAGGCTTAGTTATTGAAGCACCATGTCAGAAGACCATGACATCGAAGTCTTATCAGCTGAGTTAAGCAGTGTAGTAGTAACATCTGTCTACAAACCACCACCTGTAGACTTTACATTTCCACAATCAGCCTACCAAGTACACAGCAAACCACAGATCATTATTGGTGACTTCAACAGCCACAGCACCCAGTGGGGATACTCTGAAATGAATAATGACGGAGAAGCAGCAGAGGACTGGATGGACACTAACCAACTCAGTCTTATCCATGACCACACTCATTATACAGTGATCGTTGGAATCGTGGCTACAACCCAGATCTTGCCAGGATCACAAGCAACATCGCTGGACTGTGTAAAATGATTGTGTTCGACCCAATTCCATCAAGTCAACACCGTCCCATCGGGATCCAAATCAACGCAGCTGTAGTCCTACCACCACCCCCTTTAAAAGGCGCTTGAACTACAAAAAAAAGCAGACTGGAAAATGTTCACCAATGAGCTAGAAGAGAAGATCAAACATATAAAACCAACAAGCAAGAAATACGACCTATTTGCTAACCTGGTATTGAAAACTGCCCAGAAACATATCCCACGAGGCTGCAGAGTTGAGTACATTTATATACCTGGACTTCCAATAGAATGTGCAGGACTCTATGGTGACTATATTAGCATGTTCGAAGTATATCCTTTCTCCGAAGATACAACAGCCCAAGGAGAGAAGGTGATGGAAAGCATCGCCCAAGAGCGGCGTAAAACCTGGAATGCTCTTATTGAGTCAACTGACATGTCAAAAAAACGGCAAGAAAGGATGGTCATTAATTCACAAGCTATGTGGCGATCCTAAAACAGCTTCTCAGCACCCTAAAACCACTGCAAATCAAGTGGCCAACCAATTGCTAAAAAATGGAAAGAGTGGACAGAGAGAGAGAAGACCAAGCTAAACCGTAATAAATACGGTGAAGACCCTGGCTTCACAAGACCATTAAGCACTTTGGTCAGCAGGCAAAGAAGTGGCTTCTACAGCTCTACAACGAATGTTTAGCAACACACAAGCTCCATAATATCTGGAAGAAAGCCCACATTATAGCACTGCCTAAACATTGGAAAGATCCATCCGCTCCTAAGAACTTCCGACCAATCTCACTCCTGAGCCACACCTATATACAAGCTTTTCGAACGCCTGATCCTTAACAAAATTGGCTCTGCTGTCGATGGACACACGCATTTTTCGCACAAAGGGCAAACTCCATTGGCTATTGGCTTACCGTCCTGTGTTCTCGATCGCGTCGTCGCGTCGACCGAGTCGTTATTTGCTGAAATACTGGGTCAACCGGAGTGAAGCAAAAATAAGTCGGCGGGCTGCGCCTTCCACCAAGAATTTAGTGAGCTTTTAAACTTCAGGTAAGATTGCCATGCATTTGTTTTCATCGCCAATTTATTTTTAATTGTTTCATACTCCTTGGGTGGTGAAAGTTGGCGCAAACAAACTATTTCCCTTGCAATTCTGATTTGGCCACCCTAAATATCGGGAAAAGACCAGCTTAGGGCCTATCCTATATAAATAACTTATATACCAGACCAGGCTTAGCGCCACTAGTCTTGTTCTTGTTGGTTGCATCAGTGACCGGGAGAATGATATGCTTAATTCATGCTTAACTTGGCAGGTTAGTCCTACTATTAAATCCTTTTATCACTTATTGATAAAAGGGGCTATGCTCGGCCAGATCTGGGTCGCGCGCGCGCGCACGCTGTTGATGTTGATATAGATCTTTTTGTCGGTCATGCTTCGCCTTTTTAGGTCACCGTCCGAGTTTGTGATTTGCCAGCTGGTTTTGCTTAGAAACAAACGCTGCCGCCACGCCCCCTCTGGTTTGTTGTGGTTACGGCCGGGCGAAGTTAGGTTGATGTTGAGCGGGTGAGCTGATAACTTCTGTCCAATCAGAGGTGGCCGCTGCGCGTTGTTTGTTTTGCTGGCTAGCTGGAGCGCGCGCGCGACCTTTGGCTTTCACTTTGTCACAACTGTTTGTTTAACAACATAAGCAAAACAAAATTTTGATCAATTTTGCCATCAATTTTCGCCGTTTTAACGGTACGGATTTGCTATCGGGCTACTTTGTTAACGGCAGTTTTATCGCCCAGTCATGAATCGCTCTGATGTGAATCGTAAGCGGCATCTTCCAGCACGTTTTGCACTCAGCTCTGTACTGCCTGCCACGCCTAAGCCCCGGACAAAGCGCCAGTCCCGCGGGGGTGCGGGTTCAGCTACCGCCGCAACTGTTGCGTCCACCGCCCCGGGCATGGTCAACCATGAGGGAGCATCCACGTATTTGCTCACAAACCGAGGCCTACCATGACTTCTGGTACCACAACAAGTACAGGCACCATGAACCCATCTGTGTTTTTTGACAGTGGAGCGATGCACAACACGGCCAGGCCGGAAAACAGCGGTTCCACCAGCGGAGTGCCACCGCCTCTTGTGTCATGCACACCAACGGCGTCCGGAGCTGGACAGTAGCCTTCATCATGGCCTAACGTGCCAAACGTTGTCACGTCTGGATCGAACTTAACTATGGACTATGCTTCAAACCTGACCCAGGGCCCAGACCCGGAGAATTGTCCCCAGGTGTCCAGCGGGGGTGAGTTTAATGTCCAGCTTAGGCCTCCGCCCAGCATGCCCAGTACTTCGGCGAATCCCTTGTCCGTTACCCACAATTCCCACATCCCTGATTTGTTGCCTAGTGCAAGCACACATTTGGGGTTTTTTGTACCGCAGACCGTTAAAGAAAACATATGAAAAAGCGCCTTGGTCGATGTTTTCCTTTTGTTTCATGACGTTTCCTGTTCCGTTCCTGCAGTTCCGTCCCATGATTCAACAAATCTCACGCTCGCTATGGAAGACGGACAGCTAATCCTGAAGAGTTCGGGCTCTAACCGTAAAAAGATTGACACTTTCGGTGATTGGCAGTCCGCCTTCCATACCTTTATGGCAATTTTCTTAGTTAAACACCCTGCACGGTGTATCGAACTCCTTAAATACGCCAAGATTGTTCGCACGGCTTCTGTGCAATTTCCGGGGTCAGGGTGGCAAAGATATGATCAGCAATTCCGTTTGAAGCAGGAAATTAACCCCACGCGCTCGTGGGGAGAGATCGACTTCGAGCTGAGGCTTACGGTCGCGGCGGCGAGTGTCACTTCCGGCTCCGCCGCTGCGCGCTTTGCTGGGGCATCGCCGCCAATGGTTTTTAGGCCTAGGGTTAAGCCCGGTTTCTGTTTTGCTTTCAACTCGGCCAGCGGCTGCCAGTTTCAAGGTTGTAAATTTGCGCATACGTGCAGCAGGTGTTCGCGTGCAGGTCATTGCAGGTCTTGTGCCGTTTCGTGACCGTTCCCTTTGTCCTGTCCAGGCGCTGCGGGAAATTGTTGCCATTCGGCCTTCCGGGCAAGGTCCATTTTTCTGCCATTTTGATGCCAGCCCCCTTTCGCGTTTTCAATTCAATGCAGTGTTGCAGAAGGTTCTTTCTTTTCTGGGGCTGTCTGGCGCGCAAATCAAAGGGCATTCCTTTCGCATTGGGGCGGCATCTTCGAAGACCATTAGCCAGCTGATCGTTCCCGGCGTCTAACGGTAGTTTCCTTTTCGCATGTTTCTTCCAATTTAGATTGCGTCTGGATTTCGGGTGACTCAATCGTCCGCCGGGCGGAGAGGCGTGGCAACCTCCCTGTTTGCATTCATTGGAGGGGCAGAGGTGGCGCCGGAATTTGTGAGGTACAGGCGATTTTGACCGAGATGTTAAAATGCAGTCACGCCAGTCCCGGTTTAATTATCTTACACTTCGGTACAAACGACCTCCTGGATGTCAACGAATTTTGCTTGCGCCAACGGATCGCAGTTTTGTTGCGTAACGTGTCGGCGACATTTCCAAACTCATTTGTGATCTGGTCGGATGTCCTTCCCCGGGTGTTTTACTTCGGGGCCCGTTCTCAATCGGCCTTGGAGCGTAAGCGCATGACCATCAATCGTTGGGCCAAATCTCAGTGCGCGAAGATTCCTTGCGCAATCTGTTTGCATCACCCCCAATTCATTTGGTCATCCTTTTCGTTGTTTCTTCGTGATGGCGTCCACTTATCTCCGCTCGGTCAACGTTTGTTTGTGTCCAACTTGTTCAGCTTTGTCGGTCAATGCCTGCGTTTTTATTTCATTTGAAATTGCCCGCTTTGTTTTTGGGGTGTCGGTGTGAGCTCTGTGGTTGTCTGTTCTCTGTGGGGCGCGCCTTGCGCTGGTGGCATTTTCGGGTCGAGATCATACCGCCAGTAGCCCATTATATGCCTCGAACGCAATGCTCTTTCTTTTCTCACGGTTTTTGTGCAGTTGACATAGTGCACGAAAGTTATCATGTGACTAGCACCCCGACCGAATGTATAGCGCGGTGGGGGCTCAACTGCACGAACAATTCATAACACTGTATTCGGGGTATGTTTTTTATTTCAGTTTGATTTGGTTGGGCCTGTAAGCCCAGTGTTGTTTTTTTACGTAAATCTGGTTCGGGCCTGGTGCCCATGCCCCATGACAAAGGGCTTGGTATACCCCGGGTCGGGCTCGGTATGCCCATGATAAAGGGCTTGGTATGCCCCGGTTTGGTCTGGTGTGCCCATTTTTTATTGTATGTTTTTTTATTGGCCGTTCGCCCGTTTCTTTTTTGGTATTCGGCAGATAAGGGAATTTTTTAAATAAAACATATCTTTGGCTGTGGCCTAATCCAAATGCAAGATTTGTTGTTTAATGTCTTTTTTCGGAGTCCGAGTATAATATTAACGTTTTGGTTTACGACAATTTTTCTCCATTGTCTTGTGATAGCGTCTACAAAGTACAATGCACTGATGTGCGAAATACAAGGAAAAACCGAGGGCTACAGCTCCATGAAAGTCATTGTGGGGCCTACATGTATTCCTGCATTTTAATGAGGCTAAATCCGCCACTAATAAGTTTAAAATCCGGCAAAAAAAGGATAAACAAAGCAACATTTTCTTTCGAACTGTTCAAAATGCTTGACAAAATAATGTAGGCCACTGTCAGATGTTAGACGCGCGCGCGTACTTAGGCGAGCCAAAATGCATGTTTTGCAACGTGTAATTAATACAAAACTACATGTACATGTACCTATTAATTTGCAGCGAAATGGGGTTGCGTGCTTTACATCAACCACACGTTGCGAAGCGAGCAAATAGGCCAATGTTGTTACACGCGCACGCACACATTCCACAATATTATATGGGGCGCCGTTCGTCAACTAATTATTTAGACGAATTATAGCATGTTTTTTCCATGGTTTATCTTAATTCTGTGTAAATAATGCATTTGTGTCAAAGGCCGTTTATGGTTTACAAACAACTCGATTCTTTACAAAACAGGAAATATACTTGTAGCTGTGCAAATTCATTATTTACAAATAATGAAAATTACCTCGGCGTTCCATACTTTATTAATGAAACCGACCAGTGTACATTTCAATGGTTTACAAACAAGAGAATTGTATCGTTCATAGACAATTCCATGGTTTATAAATAATGAATACTGCACATTGCTGCACGTTTTTCTGGTTTACAAATAATACAAAACTATCCAGTGCGCAATTACATGGTTTATAAACCAAGAAACTTGCACCGGGGTCTGATTTTCTATGGTTTATAAATAATGAAAATTGGTTAGTGGACGTACAATTCCATGGTTTATAAACAATCTAAACTGCGCCGTTCTAATCAATTTTGTGGATTCTGTGGTTTGTAAACAATTACAAATAGTCAATAGGCGTGCATTTTGATGGTTTGTAAATAATTGAAAGTGATCGTTGGCTCACAATTTCATGGTTTATAAATAATGAAAATGAACTAGTTAGTGTGTCGCAAAATTTCATGGTTTACAAACAGAAAAAAATAAAGCTTTATACACTTGTCTGTCGTTTGTAAAGGTTGACTATCGATAAAATAAGAAGTATTATGCACTCGGTACATCTCAAAATACGATCATTGACGAAAAATTGAAGGGTTTGTAAATAATGAAAATGGACTAGTTAGTGTGTCGCAAAATTTCATGGTTTACAAACAGAGAAAATTAAAGCTTTATACACGTTTCTGTCGTTTGTAAAGGTTGACTATCGATAAAATAAGAAGTATTATGCACTCGGTACATCTCAAAATACGATCATTGACGAAAAATTGAAGGGTTTGTAAACCATGAAAAACACGCTTCATAAACGTTTATTATAATCCAGTAACGTTGCGAGAGCAATGGGTGCGTTCAATTAGCTATCATCGAGTCATAGGGTGCTCGTTCATAGTGTGAACAGTCCGGCAGACCATGGCAACAAAGGTATTTATGTGTACAGCTCATCGAACGCCACGGCACAGCCTTCAGCGCGCGCGCGGGAAATTCCAGGTTCATTAGCTGACTAAACCTAGCCGCGTATTGGGCCCGAAATCCAGCAGCGGTCTCAGCAGCGGTTTCAGCCGCGGTCTTAAAATCTCAAACGTATGTAGTAAAAGGTGATAAAATAATAATAATAATAACACATGCATTTGTAAAGCGCCATCTATCTATGTAAACATATTCTTATTTTTTATTACACGAGTTCTGAGACTCTGGCAAAGAAATTGTTAAAATTCTCAAATAAATGTATTTCGTTTCACGGTGTTACCTAACTTAGTCATCTACCGGGCTGATTAAATTTTAAATGGTAATTTTAATTAATTAATTTTTAATTAATTTTAATTAATGAGGAGTGTCCATTTTTTACCCCAAATTAGCATTTGTATTACATACTAGTAATCCATTTAATCCGTTCATGGGGCAGATCAAATTTTGGAGGAAGCCAAATCGGTACACTAATTAGTGCTTAATTAAAGGGATAATAAGGAGTCTGGTTTCCACTAAAAAAAGTGCCGAAAACTTAATACTGCTGACAAAATGGTCCCTTTAAAATAAAATGTACACCACATAGTTTGAAAAATTTGCATTTTTATTACATAATCCGTTTGAAACTATGTAGTGTACATTTTCTTTTAAAGGGACCATTTTGTCAGCAGTATTCAGTTTTCGGCACTTTTGGGGTGGAAAATGGAGACTTCTCATTAGCCCTTTAATTAAGCACTAATTTGTGGACCGATTTGGCTTCCTCCAAAATTTGATCTGCCCCATGGACGGAACAAACGGAATATGTAATAAAAATGCAAATTTTTCAAACTGACCGCCGTCGGCTGCCGTCGGCTGGGAAGCGACCGGTCGGCATCGGCACACCGACCAAAAACCACCGGCGGTTCGCCGGTGGCTTGCAAGTGGCACGCGAACAGCGTTTTACAGCTCCCGAGCTACTAGCGAACCACTAGCGGTATCCAGTGGCAAACCACCAGTGCCACTGCCGCTCCTCAATCGCCAACGGAGCACTAGCGGTCCGCGGGTGGCTGCCACCAGCGGCCCGCTAGCGGTGCCGCTAGCGGGCCGCTGACGGCCCGACCGCGGCTTGCGCACTGGGCGTGGTGTACATTTACTTTTAAAGGGACATTTTGTCAGCAGTATTAAGTTTTCGACACTTTTATAGTGGAAACCAGACTCCTTATTAGCCATTTAATTAAGCACTAATTTGTGGACCGATTTGGCTTCATCCAAAATTTGATGTGCCCCATTGACGGATCAAACAGATTATGTAATAAAAATGCTAATTTTTGAAACTATGTGGTGTACATTTTCTTTTAAAGGGACCATTTTGTCGGCAGTATTAAGTTTTCGGCACTTTTGGGGTGGAAAATGGAGACTCCTCATTAATTAAAATTAATTAAAAATTAATAAATTAAAATTACCATTTAAAATTTAATCAGCCCGGTAGATGACTGAGTTATGTAACACCGTGAAAAGAAATACATTTCTATGAGAATTTTAACAATTTCATTGCCAGAGTCTTCGTTCAATGAATAGTGTGTTACTGACTCCGGGAAATGTTAAATGTAAAGTTTCATTAGGCGATTGTGCTTTTCAGACCGCTGCCCCTAAACTATGGTCCAAACTTCCAGGTCACATCAGAAATCTTAGGAGTCTTGAGAAGTTTAAAACTGAAGTTAAAACATATCTTTTTAAACTTGCCTTTGATTTATGATTTTTAATCTTAATTAAGTAACGATGATGTGATTAGTTTCGTTTTTAAAATGTGCAGCGCACATGAACATATTTATATGGAATGCGCGCTATATAAATGTAAAAACTATGAATTGTAGGATAGGGCGACAAATCGTGTGTAAAAAAGGTATATTAGGGCGACGTGCTCAATAGGGCGACATTTTGGTGTCGCCCTAATATTTTTGAGTTTAAAATTAATTTTTTTAGGTCAAAAACCATTTTTTTAAAATCGAGAACCATTTTTATTGGGTCTGGAACTGTCTCTCTTAGGTCTGTGACCATCAGTGGAAGCTTCGGGTAAAAAAATAAGGTGTCATTTTGAGTGATTCTTGCCGAAATTTCGGTGGTCTCCGGCGAGAGTCTTGCCGAAATGTCGCCCTATTGCGTCATTCAGCGTTCTTTAAATTATTATTATTATTATTTAACTCGTGTAATAAAAAATAAGATTTTATCACCTTTTACTACATCCGTTTGAGATTTTAAGACCGCGGCTGGATTTTGGGCCCAATACGCGGCTAGGTTTAGTCGGGTAATAAACCTGGAATTTCCCGCGCGCGCTGAAGGCTGTGCCGTGGCGTTCGATGAGCTGTACACATAAATACCTTTGTTGCCATGGTCTGCGGACTGTTCACACTATGAACGAGCACCCTATGACTCGATGATAGCTAATTGAACGCACCCATTGCTCTCGCAACGTTACTGGATTATAATAAACGTTTATGAAGCGTGTTTTTCATGGTTTACAAACCCTTCAATTTTTCGTCAATGATCGTATTTTGAGATGTACCGAGTGCATAATACTTCTTATTTTATCGATAGTCAACCTTTACAAACGACAGAAACGTGTATAAAGCTTTAATTTTCTCTGTTTGTAAACCATGAAATTTTGCGACACACTAACTAGTCCATTTTCATTATTTACAAACCCTTCAATTTTTCGTCAATGATCGTATTTTGAGATGTACCGAGTGCATAATACTTCTTATTTTATCGATAGTCAACCTTTACAAACGACAGACAAGTGTATAAAGCTTTATTTTTTTCTGTTTGTAAACCATGAAATTTTGCGACACACTAACTAGTTCATTTTCATTATTTATAAACCATGAAATTGTGAGCCAACGATCACTTTCAATTATTTACAAACCATCGAAATGCACGCCTATTGACTATTTGTAATTGTTTACAAACCACAGAATCCACAAAATTGATTAGAACGGCGCAGTTTAGATTGTTTATAAACCATGGAATTGTACGTCCACTAACCAATTTTCATTATTTATAAACCATAGAAAATCAGACCCCGGTGCAAGTTTCTTGGTTTATAAACCATGTAATTGCGCACTGGATAGTTTTGTATTATTTGTAAACCAGAAAAACGTGCAGCAATGTGCAGTATTCATTATTTATAAACCATGGAATTGTCTATGAACGATACAATTCTCTTGTTTGTAAACCATTGAAATGTACACTGGTCGGTTTCATTAATAAAGTATGGAACGCCGAGGTAATTTTCATTATTTGTAAATAATGAATTTGCACAGCTACAAGTATATTTCCTGTTTTGTAAAGAATCGAGTTGTTTGTAAACCATAAACGGCCTTTGACACAAATGCATTATTTACACAGAATTAAGATAAACCATGGAAAAAACATGCTATAATTCGCCTAAATAATTAGTTGACGAACGGCGCCCCATAATATTATGCCCTTCATACACACACTGTCACTGGGCTATACGTACGTTATACGGTACGGTATACATTGTGAAATCAAGTTATCAAAGTAATGTCACATCGTAACCTAACCCCAGCAGCCGAAGTAGTTCTAGGCCTAGCCTAGCCCCGCGAGCAGTGCTTCGGTTTCCGGAACCTTAGCCCTGTGTTCTGCTATACAACAAATCTGTGGCAAACTCACGCAAATGAAATTTGGCCCACGGCTCTGATATTTGCTCAATAGGTGCACTCACCCCAGTTTATAAATATTCCGAAGAGTACGCATCGATCCGATGTCTAGTTTCGGTGAAATCGTGGGGACAGTTTGAGACCTTACTTATGATGAAATTCACGCTCTTTGACCAAAAATCAAATATGCGCATGCGCGAGGGCGGAGAGGTCAACATAATAGCGCCATCTCGCGACGGCGTCGTCACGTACCAGCTGCACAGCGGCTGTTTCATGAGAGAGCACATCGACTCTATGGTGCGGGGCGTACAAGAGACGTCGCAAATCAAAGTTATCTTTGCAATATGATGTCGAACAACTTCGATATCTACCTGAAAATAGTACGGACGATTTAATAGATATATACCTTTTAATAAATATCAAGTGTGCGTAAACCTAGAGTGAGAGGCCATTCGGCAACCTTTTTACTGAATATCACGACAACCAACTTTTTCTTTGATATATATCAAACATACCGACAAACATGTCCCGAAACAGAAATGTTCCAAATGCGATAAATCACCAGGGATTCCCTTCGTATAGTGCATTACCAAGCTGCATGGCATCTTGGTATGCACAGTGCAGTGCTAGCTGTAAAGCCTAGTTCACATAATGATGCGCACGCGCAGACTAGACCCAAACACCTGCAACGCAAACACCATCCTGAGATCTCAGGGAATTTCTACTCTGCAAAGCGACGTAACAATACCCTGAGGAAATACACGCACATCTGTGGAGCGAGCCGGCTGTTGTCTTGAGTCAACTCACGCCCGAGTCATTTTGATGTAATTTAATCAATTCGGTCATGTTATGCTGAAAAGAAACAATTTCTATACGTTCCAGAAATTGTATTGGGTTCCGTTCCTTATGACTGTCCCATTCCTACCAAACTTTCAAACAACGAACCTTATTTACTTCGCAGTTTTTCAAATTAATAACAGGGATGCATGCTGACGAATGTAATGGAACGGATTCCCCAGTATGCTTTAAATAGCAGCCAATCGCCGACGCGGACAACGGCCAGCATTACCGAGTACGTATATCACATGCATGCACGGTGTTTACAATCTGCGCGCGTTACATTTGAATGCCTGCAATCGTGCTGCAATGCACGGGCAGGTGTCCTGATTGGTCCAGCAGAGGCGACAAGATTTCTGTCGCTAGTCCCACCGCCAAATGGGGCCTTTTTCAACAGGGCCACTGTACGCACGAGTTAGGGAGTGCGTTAAAGGGGCACATGTTGCAAGAGGATGCGCAAACACTGACGTAAACAATCTGCATGAGTTAATGAGCCCAGTGTCCATCATCGCAACAAAGAGAGTACTGCAAACTAGCAACGCAAACAGTAACCCAGACAGTCGAAAAAGTTTAACCAAATTTAAAGCCTATATAGTTTCCATATAATTTCGTAACGCGCGAAAGCAGACTAGACGCAAACAACTGCAACGCAAACACTGACGGAAACAATCGGAAAAGTTAAACCTGGTTGAACTTTGCCGACTGTCTGCGTTACTGTTTGCGTTGCTAGTTTGCGGTAGGCTACTCTCTGCATTTGCTACGTCTATATGTGGAAACCGCGGGCTTAACTTTTCCGATTGTTTCCGTCAGTGTTTGCGTTGCAGTTGTTTGCGTCTAGTCTGCGTGTGCGCGTTACGATTTGTGGGGTGTTATGGCCGAGCGGTCTAGTGCGTCGAACTTAAGTTCCTGTGCTAGTACTAGAATGTAGGTTCGATTCCTGGCCGCGACGGGTTGTGGCACCTGTGCCCTTGAACAAGGCACTCAACCACACTTGCTCCCATTCCTGTAATTGGCGGTTCCTCCGCTGTTGGATGTGGTATATAAAAAATAAAAAAAATTATATGGAAACCAGGCTTAACACGCGCCGTATCGACACGGTGCTGGTCCGGTTGATCGAATAGACCGATCCCTAGTGCTCCATGGTGCTCGCCCGAAAGCGTGTTGGTGCACCAGAAAGCGTGTTGGTGGCACCAACTGCTCCCGACCTCCGAGTCGTCGGGACAATGGGAGACATGCGCAGATGCGCGTACTCATGCATGAATCGGCAAAAAAGACTGGCGCGTCGTAGAATGATTCTGAAAATTTGGGTTGATATTTTGAATGTTCAAGCTTCCACATCGAATGCAAATGTTGTAAATATTTTCATGAGTTATTTTCATCAGATACCTGTGATTAACTTTGTGGAAAACTAAGCTTTTATTAGCGGGGATGTAATTTTTAATGACCGTGGTGCACCAGGGATCCCGATAACGCTTCTGAGCGCGATTGTGTGTACGCATGTGTGTGACGTAACGTTCCCAACGCCAAGGTGCGCCAGGGACGAGCTCTCGAAAGCAGCCCCAGTAAGCTCCGTGACGTAGAACATCCGGGAATGTTTGGTGGTCAACGGTCACGCGCGTGCCACTCGACGCACGCGCGTAAAATCAAAGATTGACATAAATACATTTTTATCTTTATCGATACAACAGCAATGGCGCGACAACATAAAGCAAGGTTAAGCAACAGAGAGAGGTAAGTGCAACCAATGCGCTTGTATTGTTTTTTTGGCCGGTTATTACTCGAGCCACGTGGGTCATGAAAAATGACAACTGGGGGCCAATTTCATAAAACATGTTACGCTTAATCAAAATTTTTGAATAAGCATAGCAGGAATATTCGCTCAAGCAAGAGCGTATTTCATAAAGCTTGTTGCTCTAAACGCCAAAGAGAGTGCGCCGCGCGCAACGCTGTCGTCTTAAGAAGCACAACGTAGTGTCAGTGTTTCCAACGGGTTCTGGAAAGAGCACAATCTTTGCGCTTATGCCACTGGTGTGCGACAAAGTCAGTGCATTTCTATTATTTCTCTGATTATATTGTTATTTGTTTCACATTTCGGAGAATCCTTAAAGGTACACACCGGCCTACTGTTTACATGATTTAGTGATGTAGCAGCATTGACAATACTTTTTGGATGGTCATTGTGAAAAAGATCACCAAAATATCCAGTAATTTACTTAAAGGAGCGTGACCAGAGTTTCTGGAAAATAGTTTTCGATGTAACTTATACCAATATTATCAAGTAATACCCCCGTCAGACCGGATTGGCGGTGCCACTACGGTTTTTGGTCAAAACCGCCATCAACGTAGTGACACCGTCAGTAGTTTTTCATAGTTTTCCCCTACCCGTCACACATGTGTTTTTCTTCGCGGTGCTTTCAATACTCAGACTGTCGATCTCAACTGTTTGAAGACTTTTAGAACACTGAAATTGAAGCAGAAAACCGCCGTAGAAACGCATGCAGTGGCACCGCAGTAAGATCGCAAAATTTTCTAAAATTCCTCCCCGGCTCCGCAGTGGCATCCCCATATACCCGCAGTGCTCCCGTGGTAGCACCGTGGTAGCACCGCCATAACCGCAGTAGAATCGTCACGGGATCGCCGTAGGGTCGCCAGTCTACTTTTTCGGCCCGATTGCACGGCGGTTGTACTGCGGAGGCACGGCGGTGATGGAGGTGCTACTGCGGTCCTTTTACGGTCCGACGGCGGTCATGGCGGTGCCGCGGCGATCCCACTGCGTATTGGCCCAAACCGCGGTGGCACTGCGGAAGTTTTGAACATGTTCAAAGTTTCCGCCGTGCCACCACGAAGGTCCGGGGTTTTGACAGTTTTCCGCGGTGCTACAGCGATCAATGGCGGAACCACTGCGGAACCACGGCGATCATGGCGGTGCCACTGCCGCTTATGCCGTACAAGCACTGCAGTGGCACCGCGCCTCCGGTGTGACGGGGGTATAACTCCCATACACACCTTCGCAATTTCCAGTAAAAAATTGAACAAAACTATCGAGTATGCTTTCAGCGGATAAACGTTGATACTCGAAAATTAGTTTACAAATAATCGGTGGATTTTCGACGATATCCTCTGAAATATGCGGCCTAGAAGCGCGGGAGTTTCAGTTTCGTAATCAGAAAAATATAACGGATGTTATGATATAAAAATCTCCTGACCCATAAGGTAAGTCCCGGGGAGTTATGGGTAAAAAAAAGTGATCTGGTCACACTCCTTTAAGAAGTGCAAAATTAACAAAAATTGTCAAAAGATGTGTTATACTATACGCTTTACCAGCCGATTTGTCACAAGCGAGTCGCTCTTCTACTGGGGATATCTTCAATTGTCTGCTCACGATTTCACTGGACTGCCCGGACTTCTTTGGAGAATTTGGGGTCATTTTTTTTTTAATTCACGAACGTACACTGCAACCAACCCGGCTACTGTGTTCGAATTTTGAATACTTATTATTCAACTTTGTTTCATGGGAAGAAAACAGGAAATTTTCAACCTCAAATTTGGATGTGAATCAAAAAAGTTGGTGTAATCACTGCACTGGTTTATGGAACCAGATAAATTAGTTTACAAGATATCGTTGGTTTTTCGACGATATCCTGTAAAATCAGTATAATAGTGAGGTTTCGGTGTGCACGGTTAGTGATTACGACTACGATTAGCCAAACCTCAAAATCGTTACCTTTCGCTGTCCGTTTCTCACTAAGGTGTAGAGGCGTTGCTATCAGTGTAAACAACAAAACAACACTTGGGATATTTGTGTAAACGCCACAAGTACGCACAAATCGATGACGTAAATTCACTAATAGTCGTCGTTTTGCCGTTTTGCGACCGAAACCTCCCTATTATGTACAGAATTACGGAAATCTTTGTCAGGGTGATGCTGCCGTTATAGTATGACATTTTCAAATGGTGTGGAATACAGGTGATTGGTCAGGAGTAAGATCCCGCATTCTGTAATGGGAGGCATGGAAAACATTTACCAAAGATTACATTTTCTTTTAATTAGTGATTCACGGGCACTTTTTCGTTCATAAATATATTTTGCAGCTTTATCCCAAGAATAAACCACACGTTGCTATTGTGGTTTCTCCCCTGCGAGCCCTAATGAAAGACCAGACCATGAGATGGTCTTTGTCAGGAATCACTACTGGGTGCATTCTTCCAAGTGCAGAGATGGAACCAGACGACAGAAAAGGTACTTAAATGTCGCGTAGAATTATACGTTTTTCGCGAAAGTATGCTTGATGTTACGTTTATTTTAATAAATTTTAGAGACAACGGTTGTTTTTAAAGGCACAGACTCGTCAGCAGTGCGCGCGCGCCAAATTCGTGCCATAGTAAAAGCATAGAGCTGCGTATTTCGGAGCACGAATTTGGCGCGCACGCATTGCTGACGAGCCTGTGCCTTTCATTTGTGTTTCTAGCTTAGGCTCATGGTAAATGAACATTAAAAATAATAATAAGCAAAGCTGTGATGTCATCTCACCAACAGAGGAACTTTACCTATATAGACTTGTGTAAGAAAGTTGGTGTCATTTTCAGCAAGCCTTTAGATATTTTATTGGTTAATTAGCATGCTTAATTTAATTTGCAACGATTCCCATATTTGCTTGAGGCAAATATGGATCAGTTGGCTACTGCTGCTCTTTCAAGAGTATTTTTTTAAATGCATGTGGGTTTTCTTTAAGGCAACTTAAAAGCACCCCACCTGTAAAGAACATCTTGAAGGTTAAAAAAAAAACCGTTATTTATTTGGAAAATAAAAGCAACGTTGAATTATGTTTGTTGTCTACAGTATCATTCGGGAATAAAACCAAAGGGGTGTTAGTAAATTATGAACTAATAAATAAATTAAAACGAAAGTATGAACTAATAAAGAAATGTAAAATTCCCAGCTCTTAATGAATTTCGGTTATAACTTTAATTTGGTGGAATAAATGGCTTCTTCTAATATGACATTCCTTATTGGGTATTGATAATTGAAAATACTGTTTACATTGTGTATTCTTCCAGCAATCATAGAAGGAAGGGCACAAGTGGTTTTTGCTTCCCCCGAGGCAATTCTAGGTGTAGACCAGCCATGGAGAGGACTTCTCAGATCATCCAATTATAGAAAACATCTGTGTTTACTTGCATTCGATGAGGCGCACTGCATAGCACAATGGTATACACTCTAAAAACTCCCTGGTCAGATCTGACCCGGAACGGGTCAGATCTGACCAGAAAAAAAGGTCATATTTGACCCAACCCTTTCCGGGTCAGAATGACCCGGAATGTTGGGTCACTCAGTATGACCCAGAAAGTTGGGTCAAAATATTTTTTGACTCTTAAATCGGGTCATTCTTTCTGACCCGGCTCTGGGTCATTCTGACCTGGCTCTGGGTCATTCTGACCCAAGAAGTTGGGTCATTCTGACCCAAGACGGGTTGGGACAAATATGACCCATTTTTCCGGGTCAGACGAGATAAGCATGTATTCCACACACTATTTATGGCAACAATCTACAGAATTTCTTGAAAACAATATGTTTGAGGAATAAAATCTGAGCAGAATTTTTATTTTCATAATTTTCATTATTCCCTTTTGAGTAGCTGCCATAAATAAGTGCATGTTATTGAAAAGGAACACATGCTTACCTTGTCGGGTTTAGAACAGGATATTGCATGCAGATCAACTACAAAGAAAATAAAAAGTAAACATTAAATGATCTGCTGATGAATATACATATGTACATGTATGTATTTATTTCCAGGAATGCATTGTGATGATCAGTACTTTTGAGTTGTTTATATTGCAGCACTGTATACACGTTGAAATACATCTTTTAAATAAATCTTTAATGTAATGAATATTTTGGCAATTTGGCATGAGAAACTCCATAAAATATAGCACACAAATGCATGTTACTAAAACGGTATAAGGTGGCTCAAATTGTACAATAATGGAATATTCAATGTGTTACCCTTTTCTAAAAGTAAAACGTATTGAAAACCGAAGATCATATAGTGTTCTTCATGCCAGACCCAGAGAGGTGATCCTACGAGGTCTTAAGGGGAAAGAGAGGTGGAGGGGGAAGGGAGGCTAGGATAACCATGATAACTGGTTGCCATGGTAACTGAGCAAGGCATCTAATCAGCCAAACATCAAATGAAGTCAGCCACAAAGTGCTTTTGGCCAAAATATGTTCATGGGTGTTGACAAACATCAATGAACATATTTTCTGACTATCTCCAAATGAAAGTACAAATTCAGATTATACAAGGTATTACGAGGTCAGAGAATGTAGTTCAAACCCAAAGTTAAATGTTCTAATGCATCCAGATGTGTGGCTGTCTTCACCAACTGGTACATTACCTTCTGCAGGAATGTTCATGTAGATAAACAATGTCAAGGGGAAATGTCCAAAATGCTGTGGAACTCAAAACAAACGTCTACTCCTGTCAAATGTGAGTCGACTTTCAAATAATCCAAGCAGTCAGTCCGCAGCGCACACAAAAGTGCTTCCTTTTATGTGCACAGTATGCAAGCGTGACTTCAGCCAGTTGCAGTCTTGCATATTTAATGAGCTTGAACAGCCTGTCGAAAACCAAGGATTTCTCATTCATTTCTAGGGATCTGAACAATAAGAGTAGGATTTTCGGAAAGATGAGAAACATATCTGTCGTCGAGTATCACTAATTTATGTTTTTTTTTGTATTTTGAGTTGAGAAATATTCAAGAAAAAACACGTCAAAAAAGACGACAAAAGACACCCAAAACATCGGCAAATATCTCCCTTTGTCACTACTTGCAGCAGTCCATGTTTACCTTTTATACAAAGAATATGTAATATTCTACCCATAAATAATGAAAATTGTACGTACTTTTGTCTAGTCCAGTCAGGAAACAGCGAAATCCAACGGCATTCCTAAAAAACACAAACCCAAAATTACCGCCGTGGCACCGCATAGTTTCCCGTAGTCCGATTGGCTAACGATGACGTCATTGCTAGTTCCAGATTAGACTGGTTTCAAGTCCACCAATGTTTTCGTGGGTTGTACCATGGAGCTAGTTATTGAATGCATGTATAGGTCTACCTTGATTTTCTTTTCTCCTCTTCGAACAGTATAGTTAAGCCCCCATAAATCGAGTTAAATTCAAACCGGTGTAAAAATTCTCAAAGCATAGCCAAGTGTGTATTCAATCTTAGTTTTGATCATCTTTTCCTAAATATCACTTAGCTAGGATCTGAAGATTTTTTTTATGTTTACACAAGATTGAAGTAATTTCCTAATCTTCTGGTTCCTTGTTCTATGCCTCCATCTGCCCAAATAAATTTTAAACAGTAATAAGTCCAGTTGGGAAAAGGATTATATGACACAGGAAACATGACAGATTGTTAACGGTTCTTTTTAATTTATTCAATGTCACACATCTTTGGATACTACACAGCAACTGATAAATAAATCTGTTAAAACAACTACATGACTTATGATTGACATATGGTGGATTTCAAAACCGTTATTATTGCCAAAAATGTAACCATAATGAAAAACCACGAGCGGAATAGTCACAACAGGTTCTGTTGTTGCAGAGAGTGTATAATTACATAAATATTATAAAACGTTTTTTAAAACTTGATAACTGCCACACATGTAAACACTGTCTGATTAGAGTATACTGAATCAACTGTAAAAGACAAATACATGTATGACGATACAAAATATATGGTTTATTGCTTGTACATGTATTTCAAGCTGCACAGATCCCAAAAATAAAATATAGGTTGTATCTCTTATCAGCTGGTTTAAAATTATATACAGGTACATGTACATGTACATCTAAACTCTAGGTGGGACTTGCACTAACATGCATAACAAAAATGAAGTACAAGTTATTAATATCAGTTGACAATTTTGACATACATTGCAATTAAAATAGCACACTGGTACAAACCCTGCAAATAAAAGTCTTGCATATACACACACTAGGATAAGTACTGCAACTTAATTACCGGTAAATGTATGTTTTTATGTTCCTTGGCAGAATGCTTGACACTATGTCAAAAGACAAGTGAGTGAGTTAGAATGACTAAAATTACCAGGGATAATTGCCGGTGTCTCTGTGAAGTTGTCAGGAGATGTGTCTCAGATGAACTTTGCGTTATCCTATGCCATTGTGCTTCTGATGCTGCATACATGTACATAATAGCAGGTCCCCATGATGACCACTGCAGTAATTTAAAATAGTTAAAACAAAATTAGTGAGCAGGGAGGGGGAGGGGGAGGGGGAGGGGGTGTTGTCAGTGCCGTGCAGATTTAACCCACTTTTTGAGTGGGGAAAATTTAACATTCCCTGAGGAAACACTTAAAAAATCGCAGTGGCTATATATATAGTTACAGTAACCATAACGCGTTAAGAAATGCATATAGTTACGGTATTGCAACTGCGTAAATCACTGCATCGATGATATCAGGGGGCGAGTCGGTCAGGGGGCGAGTTGGAAAGGGGCCGAGTACATAAGGTGGCGACTTGACCTGATTCCAACTTAATTACCAATAGGCATAGGCCTACCTTTAGAAAAACATAAGTGGGATAAACAAATTTAAGATTTCTTTTAAATTGTGTGAAGAAAGACTTAACAATTTGTCAGCCTGGCTCGTATGTTTTGCACTCAAGGTCTAAAGCCATGATCGACTCCCCAAATTTCCCTCAACTTTGAAGTCGAGTCGGTCAACGGACGAGTTGTTTCAACGGTCGAGTTGGTCCAATGGTCGAGTTGACTGTCATGAATGTGTTTAGGCGCATTTCTACAATGTCTGCGTGCACACGTACGTACGTACGCACGTACGTACGTGTGCAGCCACAGTAACATCGCACTGCTAAAAGGGTGAAATCTCGCGGTAAAATCGTAGCGCAAAAACCATTGAAAAAACTCTATCAGCAAGCCACATGGCACGTTAAACGAAAGCACTTGTCTTCATCTATCGGAAAAACGCTATTGTTTTCCAAAGTTTTGTCTAGTCCAGTCAGGAATCACAAACCAATTGACCCTCTCAAAATCCACGATACGACCCATCACTTCAGATTTACACAATTACCAACTAAACAATGACCCAAATTGTGACAAAATATACATCAATCGAAAGAGGAAGAATTATTCTACAAACTTACCCCGCCATCTTGGCCACCAACTACTCGTTAAAAACGCATGCGAGCAACGAAATAAGGCCAACGAAATCTCGCGAACATCCCGGACTTTCTCGCGGCGCGTTCACGCCAATGAGCTGTGCAGATAAAATTGGGCATTTTACCTCATTATCGGGGGCGCTGCGGACTGACTGCAAGGCTTTTTGTTCCACAAACACGAACACCAGCTCTGATTCGACTGCCTCCTCAAACAATGAGTGGTTCCCTCCATCATGCCTCTTCCATGTACGTTGGGATATTTGACCCGACCTAAAATGGGAGAAAACAATTTGTCAAATGGCCACTCAAGAAACTCAGAAGTTCGATTGACGACTATAGTTTGACTAGAGTCCCCCGAACAACGGAAATTATCCATTGTTTGAGGGACCATTGTTCAAGGGACTCTACAGACAGTCGCTCAATTGAACTTGCTGCTAAATGTAGCCCAAACCTGGAAGGATATTTTTTTTCGCGAACGTGTAGTTAGTGTGTTGACGGTAGCCCAAAGAGAACGTCAAAAGAACCACGGTAAAGCGTCACGTGAGCGCACACAATAGTGCTACTATAGTATGGGCCACTCTGTACTCGCCTTCATGTTCTCCATGGGCCAGTATCAACGCACAAACTGCACATTCGCGAGAAAAAAGAAGCCACCTCCAGCTTTGGACTACGAGCAAGTTTGATTGAGCGACGAGTCTCTGGACTCTATAGTCGTCCCTTGAATGACAGATAATTTATATTGTTCGAGGGACTCCAGTCAAACTACATGTATAGTCGTAAATCGAGCTTGCTCTGGGTTTAATCCACAACCCTGTGCCGCTGTGCGTCGTGAAGAGAAAAAGGGATTGTCGGCCACCGTCAGAAATATATGGGTTTTTTTACTGAAAAGAACAGTGGTAGTTCAAACCATATTTAGAGTACTACTCTGTTAAAGAGTAGTTTCTCGGCCTGCATTTGCATGGAGTTTTATTCGTTGGTAACGCCCCTCAATATAGACAAATTGCAATACCTTTGTTAACCTAATTTATGCCTGGCATTGTTCGCATACTCTGTAGTCAGTATACAGGGCACTGCGCTTACTGAAGCATGTTCACATAAAACCCAGTGCATTCCCCGAGCCTTCATTTCAGGTCTACCGTTCCACTGCTAACTACCCATTGAGATTTGCTTAACTTCACGTTAAGTTCACCGCGCACCACTTGCTAGCATTGCTTCTATTTTACCCACTATGTCCGTTCATCATGAAGGCTCTTTTAGCATTCAACAGTAATTCAATCAATTTAAAAACATATCTGCACCTAATGCTCCCGAAGACAAGTCGTCCGGGAAAGAGATTAACGTGAAGCTGGCTGGTTTACTGCTCAATACATGGAGTAAGGATATAAAGCCAAGAGCAGACAGCGGAGCAACGGAAAGAATAGAGATCGCTAAAGACGCCCAACTCAAGCAGCTGGAGGGAAGAAAGAAACGCAAGCGAGCAATCCCCCAACCGTCACCGACAAGATGGTTCAAAGAACAAAACTGGTCGTTACGATACTCTTTTTCGAGGTGTGTACAACAACCACTGCACATATAACCTTTGTTTTGTTTCAATATGTCATCCGAACACAGACACCATCCCATGCTGTATTAATAAATTACTTAAAACCAAGTACTTATTGTTTTTGTCTTTATTGAGGTAGTTGGTTTAGAATGAAACTGCTTTTCGTTCGTATGAGCAAAGCGAAGCAGAACGAAATTATTCAAAGTCTGCAGCAGTCACACAATGTAATGTTTTAATTTATTTGTTTCAAACTTAGACCCAACATATTCTTAAGATACGTTCAGAGGCACAGTTCATCTGACGAGGAATGTCAAACTGAAGAACCTGAATGGCTATTAAATTACATCAAAGAGATAAAGACACAAGGCTGCAATGCCGACAAGGCAATCATATACTGCAGGTAAGGTTGTTCAAAAATGGCGAGTAATGACAGTTTTGGAGCAAATTTAGTAAGAAAGCCGTTTCCAAATATAGCACTGCTGTGAAGCACAAATATTTCAATTAAAAAGAATAAATAAAGAAAGTGCTAAAGTCCATCCTTGTGATTAGACATGCAACTTCAAAAATAAGCCGATTACCGCAGAATCTAACCAAACTATACACCAATCCGAGAGCCGAGGACCTGTTCCGTGTACGTCCGCCATATCTGTGTGCCATGAACTGTACGTTACATTATATTGTCACTTCGAACAATTTGCGAATTCTTTGTTGAAGCCTGTGCACACAAAGTGAGCCATTGTGCACAACACAGAACGCACAATTCATGGCACTGGATTGCTCCCCCTCCCCCCTCCCCCTCCCCCCCTCCCCCTTTTGGCGGACGCGCAGGGAAGGAGTCCTTAGTTACTGGATTTGTGTATATTTATTTACCATTTTGTTAAAATGAAGTGTCACACTTTGTATCTGAACTTCATGGAATAACCCATATGTTTTTTTAACACTATTTTATTGCAGATACATAAACACTGTTTCTCAACTTTGGGGCTATCTGATGCAGTCACTGGGTGAAAAGGCGTGGGTGTCTCTGGATTCGAAAGATCCCAGCAACAGACTTGTGGATATGTATCACTCTTCTCTTGACCTAACCAGTCAGAACCGAGTAGTGCAATCATTCACAACTGATAGCAATCTACGGTGTGTGGTTTCAACCATTGCTTTCGGCATGGGCATCGACGTTCAGGATGTACGCCATGTCTTCCACTGGGGCATGTCTAAGAACTCCCTTGATTACTGGCAAGAAGTGGGCCGCTGTGCACGGGATGGGCAACCTGGAGAAGCTGTTTTGTACAATGCAAAAACAAGAGGACATGTTAAGACAGATCCAACATTTAAGGAAATGGTTGCAAAGTTTAATGATGGATCCGTCCCTTGCATCAGAGAAGCAATCCTGGCAACACTGTGGCTCCCAGAAATGGGTCGCCAGCCAGGACACTGTAAGGAAAATTGTGATGGCAGCTGTACACTCAAGTGTCAGTGTACAAAGTGTTTATGTTGCTCTCTCTGTGAGAGTTCGTGTCCTTGCCATATTGATTCAGATATATTTTCCTCCTGAAGTTATCAGACACGAGGTCTTATTTTTACCACTTTTGTTTGTCAAGACACCTTTTGAATGCAGAATTTGGTGGACTATTAGAAACCTGGTATTAATGCTTGATAACACTCTCAATATGAACATCCTTACTTCTGTAATTGCAGTGAACATTGGTTATCTTTGTTACCGATTAGAACATGGCTGAACTATCTGTGGGCCAGGAGAATAAAGCCCTCTTTCAGGGGCTCTATTCACACTGGAATCTTGTTTACGGAATGTTTCACTCCACAAGGTAATCAATATTCACATAAGTATAGTGTGTTCACTATGGTTTAAGGGTTAAAGATGGACCAAACTATCGTGAGCCTTAAACACAGAGAGTGCAATAACCATTGTAATGAACATGATAATTATTGTGACTTCATGTCGGAGAGAATTTCCTATTATAGTACATGTACCTATAAACCAATAGCATGCTCATGCAAGACTCCAACCAATGATTTCCTGCATACTAGGCAAATGACCTAAAAACTCGACCACTGAACTTGCTGTATGGGGCTAATCGCTGCTTGAAATATCTTAACCGTGTGAATTAAGGTAATTATTTCACTTTAGCAACTCAATTTAAGTTGTGAAAGTTTTTAAAAATATTTTAAGCTTGTACTAATAAATAGCATATAGGCCTACATGAAACGAGATAAATTAAGACTTGCCTTTTTATTCACTTGTGCACAAACTCTCTCCAGCTGTCCATAGTTTTACTGAGATTCATCAATTTCTTCCCAAGTTTTTCTGGAGATTTGATGTGAAGCCTGTGTTGAAAACCTCTGAAGGACTTGTGATTACGCGCTGGAATGAAGTCAAACAAACCATCTTCCATGTACCCCTCAAGAAATATCTGTACATCTCTGTCATGTTTTGCATGTTGATGTCGAGTTGACTTTTGGTCTTTCCCTGCTATAGATGAAAAGAAAAGTTCATCAAGATCACGCCCAAATGCACCCGATAACTGGGAACATCGTTGCACAGTTTCCTTCGTGTACACACCACGTGTCCGCTTTAGCATCTCCTTATAATCTCGGTTCAAAAACTCATTCACCAAATCAAGGCCAATGTTGCCACTTACTCTACCTGTCAGATTAGCAACACGGTTCCAGATGATGTCTTTGGCAATCCGTGACGGATAAAAGCCATTAATTGCAGCGAGCATATTGTGAGCAAGTATGAAATACTTGAAATGGTTGTTCTTCCAGAACTGTATGACATTGATACGCCAGTGGCTCATCATTGCAGGTCCATCACCCTCGCGAATGGCATCCCGAAAGGCAAGTTGGCACAAACCATCAAATAACAACGCCTTTGAGTACTCAAGGACACCATCCGTTTCCATGTTTTCAGATCCTCGCTTTTCACAGCTATGGGAACAAAACCATTTGTCTGGTAGATTACTACCTCCATCAATACATTCAATATGGTACTACTCATATCTAGTGCAGTGGTCCTGGAGTTCACACTGCACCATGCTCATCTCTTTGCCGGTCTTCTTATGGCATGAACAGTACACATACGAAGTTTCAGCTTCACACTCTGGGGAGCACCACCCATCGTCATCAGGAGCTTCATCTATTTCTACACAGCTATAGTGATAACATCCACAGTCATAGTTTGAACAGCGAACCATGCTCTCTCCTGTGTTTATGCCACATTTACATCCTTCATCCTCCACAACATCTCCAGTCCCTTGCAACAGTTCTGGATCATTGAGGTCATGCTGCTGCTGCTGCTGCTGCTGCTGTCTACAGGCCTCTGTCAGGTCTTCGATAGGGAGTTTTGGCCAGATGAGTTCTACAACATCATGTGCCAACTGATGGAACCATGCTGACTGGTCTGAAAGGTTGTTTGGAGAGGGAAAATGTTGAGGTACATCTTCTGTGTTTTCCACATGAGCGAGTTTCATAGCCAAAAGTGTACAATATGCATGTGTTGAGAATTCAACGAGGTCTTTCACATGATTGAAATTGTCCATTACCTTTTTTTTGGCTGACTTGTGGGAGAAGTCCTGCTTCAACTGGAAGAGTGTACCACGCTCATTTGCGCTCTCGCCTTTAAAGAATGTGTTCATGGTGTCTTGAAAGAGAATGCCTCGTCTGTGGAACTCTTGGGGGCAAGGTATCAGGCCCTCAAGTCTGTCTTTGGCAGTGCGGCCCCCAGCTCTTGCTCGTCGTGAGTCAACCATTCTCTCAACGGACAGACCATCCCCAAAGCAAATGATAGGATACATGTTCTCAGTATTTTCAGAACTGGGTACATACTGTTGTAGGTACTCCATGATACGAATGGTACCCGGTGTGCTTGATGGATTTTCTTCGACCACGCCAAGATTTGCGATCTCACTCTTAATAATAATAATAACACATGCATTTGTAAAGCGCCATCTATCTATGTAAACATATTCCGAGGCGGCTGTTGCCATTATTACCGCTGCCATCAGGAAATCACCAGAACCATTTTGCTTCAACTAGGTGTGCAACCCGGCCAAGGCGCACAATCCTATCAGCAGTTAGATTGTGGCATTCCCCATAACAGCTTCCCATATATCGCTTGGGTTGACGAGGCAACTGGGATTAAGTGCCTTGCCCAGGGACACAGACAGGTTGGTCGAAGTGGGGCTCGAACCCCCAACCTCTGACTGGGAGTCCCGCTTCATACCCACTAGACCACACGCGCTCACTGTATGTGTGTGTTGGGGTTGCAGAAGATTTCACTTCACTCAAAAATGGCAAGTGTGACTTCAGAATATGTTCTACAATAACAACGACTCTACCTTTTAGACTTTCCCAGTCCGACTCACTTGGGAGAAACTTGCAAATAGGAATGTCCTGAGCTCTTACGGTGCCACTGTCAACATCCTGAACAAAAGACAACCTGTTTCGAACAGCAAAAGTTAATGCCCACATGCGGAATCTGTTTCCTCTTTGAATAGATTGATGTCTGGCTGTCGTTTGTATCTGTACATTGTCCCATACAACACTGTACCCAGGTTCCTGAATACCTCTTCCAACAGGTTCTTTGTCTTCATCGGTGATTTTGTGTTGTACTGCCAGCTCATTACTACTTGAACTTGATGATCCTCCTTTTTCATCATCTGACTCGGCATCACCAACCCATGAACTTACATCTGTCGGGTCCTGAAGCTCAGTGTCGTTTCCTTCTAGTGAGGATACACTGGAAGAAGTCGAATCACTGTCTGAGGTTAGGATGCTATGATGACTTCCATCCTGGAAAAGTTTACGTCTGGTGACGGTGGTCTTGGGAGAACTCTTATTCTGATCAACTGCTTGTTTCGTCTCAACCAATTTGGTCAAACCAAGCTGCCACTGCTGCTGTCTACTAAAAGCATCTTTTCTTACTTTGTCAATGGTCCTGGTCGTACCTGTGGTGCTCTTACAAATGCCAAAACCGTGTAGACATTCAATAAGACTCCTACTGCATCCATGCTTCCACAGCTGAACTGAAATACAGCCCTGGATGAACTTGAAGACAGGTGGTTTGTGTGAATACAAAAGCACAGACAGTATGAAGCCTATTCGCAAATTAATCACGCTGTTTACCTCCTCTCGGGACTTAACAAACTTACCACAGAATGTTTTGCCATCTACCCATTTTGTGGGATCTGGAAGTGCTGATCTCAGGACTTGTACTAACACAGGCATGCGAGTGGCACACTCTTGAACAACATTTCCCCATTGAAAGTCATTGATATTATCAACATTTACAGGACCTGAAAGATGGCTTTGGTGAGGGAATGATTTCACTTCCTTTCTAACAGATTTGGTTACGAGACCGGAAAATGCTTTATTGGCAGGCTTACTCTTCAGCAGCGTTTTTAAAGCACGGTCATAATTCCTGTGTTCAATGGCTTGGTTTATCTGTTGTTTTAATCCACGATCAGAACATGAAGCTGGTGCTGGAGTTGAACTCAGTCTAGACCTTTTTGGAGTTCGCTTAAGTGGTGTGCTTATCACCCTTTTCTTCTTTTGTGTTTTGGAAAGTGGCTTCTTTCCCGAGGTCTTCACCTTAAGTTGATAACAGTCATAACATATAAACCCATCCTTACCATTGAATTGATCAGGTTTCATGCCACAGAATCTTAAAGTGTACCTGTTCCATCCACCTTTATGTCTCTTAAATAGAGACTTGCACATCAAACAGTGTGTAGGATCCATAATGGTTGTGAGCTGATCATTTACTTACTTGCAATGATCGAAATACAGTCACCGGAACTGCAACAGTGAAAGGATATACACCCGAATATATACTGCCAAAAAATGAACAATATGACTACACACCTAGTGAGAACAATTCTCAGGACCACCTAACCATGCTGATTTCCTCCATGCTAACTGGCCACAGAAACATGTAGTTACTTCAAAAATATCTGCAAGTAAACCAAAACCGAAACAAAAAAAATCAAACAGGCAATGATTAAAGCCTCTGTTCACAATTTGGAATCTTGACAATGAAAAATGTTTACAGATTTACACATAACTTACACAATATAAACATAACAGTAGTATAACTTTCACTAACCATGCTGATTTGCTCCATGCTAACTGACCACAGAAACGCGTAGTCACTTTGAAAATATCTGCAAGCACACCCAAAAAGCAAAGCAAAAAAACAAACAAAATGAAAAACAACAACAAAACAAAACCAAAACAAATAGGCAATTATAACTGAGGATCATTAAAGCCAATGCTCGCTATAGAGCTTCGGCAGCAGCGGTCGTGACAGGGGCCCGGTTTTATTATTTAAATGATGTAACAATAGTTTGTTTAAATTAATACTTTTGTGGAAACATTATGGTTATTCGCTTTCAAATGAGACACCAAAAAAAAAAAAATCGACCAAGTACGTTTAGTTATCGAACAATTACTGTAAATATTTTGAATTATTGGTTGGACGCCAATAATTTTAGGCATAGACTTGCCCAAGTCTGACCTCCCATGCTAGGTATGCAGCGCATGTGTGCCTGAGCTCCGGACCAGTCGCATGTCCATTCTTTTTTATTCTGTCTGAAAGTCTCAAGACAGAAGAAAAGGTGGATGCACCGCACCACATACCAAACATTGAAAGTCGGACCTGCAGTAATGGGCAAGTCTAGGAAAGGCACAAAAGCGGGCGTAAAAGAACGGCGTTTTTCACAGGGTTTCAAATGAATAAAATACAAAGTATGATGTTTTGTCGGGAAAATAAAGTAAATGTTTTCAAACTTCGTTCGGAGAAAAAAAAATAATCAAATTTGCTGTGAACCGCAGACTATCTTTAATTTAAAATGACCAATGAGGCTTACAGTTCACAGGGGAATGTTAAAGGCACAGGCTTGTCAATGTGCGCGTGAGGCCAAATTCGTGCCACGAAATACGCAGCTCCATGCCTTCGCTATGGAGCTGCGTGTTTCGTGGCACGAATTTGGTCTCACGCGCGCATTGATTCACACTAAGTACGGATTACTCCAATGGCCAATAGTCTGCGATATTTTAATTTTTTCTTTCACAGTCTTAAGCTGGTCTCCAACTGTGCGATTTTTGCGACGAATTAGGTACGATTAGCTATGTTTTGGTTACTTTTTGTGTATAAACATACACAATCGTAACAAAATAACCAAATCGTAGCTTAATTATCGTACTCATTAATTCATGGCAAAAATCGCACAGTCGGAGGCCCGCTTTACTCGAATGGTACCTTGAGAAAGAAATGCTCAGGACCATCTAACCATGATGATTTTCTCCATACTAGTAATTGACCACAGAAACGTGTATAGTCACTTCCAAAATATCTGCAACTGACCCCCAGAAAATAAAAAAATAAAAATAAAACGGGGTACCGTACTTTTGGCCGGGTTGTTTGGGTCCCGACTCGCAATGATACTTGGGTAAAAATTGTGGTTGGAAGTTCGATACCCCGCCCATGAATAAGGCAACTTATATACACACCTGCTCAATCCTTTGGAAGGGATGTAAGCCGTTGGTCCAGTGTGTCAGGTAACGCACTAAGATCACAGAGCATTCTTTCGTGAACAGCAAGATGATTCCCCGGTTTTACTGGTCATTTCTAATTCGCCTCATGTGTTTCCAAGTTACGCTTGTGAGCGAATTAATAGATAAAAACAAAAACAAAACAAAATTTAATCCAAATGAGCATAAATACTCGGGTAACGCTGAGGTACTCAAGAACTTTTTTAGTTTTAAATGTGTGAACTGGGAAGTTTGTGAAGTTTGTACCGGTTACAAATTCCTTTTTTTTTTAAATCAAAATGTTCCAAATAA
Source organism: Henricia sp. BOLD:AAB3569 (assembly GCA_037783545.1). NCBI lineage: Eukaryota > Metazoa > Echinodermata > Asteroidea > Spinulosida > Echinasteridae > Henricia > Henricia sp. BOLD:AAB3569. The sequence goes on from JBBELK010000008.1 coordinate 951,636, forward strand.
TTCTCAGAATTTGTATTTTGGACTTTAAGTTAACGAGCTTGGATGTCGTTGAAACCCGGAGGTCGGAGGTAACCCGGAGGTAGAATTTGTTGTGACCGTGTAGTACATGCTACAACCTACCTCCGGCTTGTTATTTTATTACTGCGTAGCTCTCCGTGCCACCGTCAACGCACCAACTACACGTTAGCAAAAACAATCTACCTCCGGGTACCTTTGGGTACCTCCGACCTCCGGGTTTTATAAATTTCCTATTGATTCCAATATATAAATTCACCCAAATCCGTGTTCAATGTATATAAAAAAAAACCGAAACGTCAGTCGGCATTTACCTACCTACGGACTACAGTACCTCTTTTACTCGGCGGCATGGCATCGCCTGCAGCGCGCGCTGTACGTGTAGATCTATAGAACGCCCCGCACCATAGAGTCGATGTGCTCTCTCATGAAACAGCCGCTGTGCAGCTGGTACGTGACGACGCCGTCGCGAGACGGCGCTATTATGTTGACCTCTCCGCCCTCGCGCATGCGCATATTTGATTTTTGGTCAAAGAGTGTGAATTTCATTGTAAGTAATGTCTCAAACTGTCCCCACGATTTCACCGAAACTAGACATCGGATCGATGCGTACTCTTCGGAATATTGATAAACTGGGGTGAGTGCACCTATTGAGCAAATATCAGAGCCGTGGGCCAAATTTCATTTGCGTGAGTTTGCCACAGATTTGGTGTATAGCAGAACACAGGGCTAAGGTTTTGAAAACCGAAGCACTGCTCGCGGGGCTAGGTGAACCAGTATTGTTAAAATTGTTTATCACCTACATTTGTGTAGCCCGTAATTTATATAGTTTCTCATTCCATTGATCATTAATTAAACTGATTAAGCATTAATTTGGACTCCAGGAAGCGTAATTGTACAATGGGAATTTAATACCATTTTAGTCAACCCACTCTGTAGCATTAGTTTGCTACACCATGGTTATTGGGTCTACACTAAAACCGGTGAACTGCTTCCCTAAGATTTAGCAATAGACTGCCGAAGTAAATACGTTATCTTTTGTTGGTTGCCCAGGCAATTGCATGCATGCCTCTAAACTAAAAATCACCTAATCGTGTCCCTTTGCTTTTGCAATGGTTCTTTTTTGGACGGTCACGATGGTTTAGAGCCAATTACCATGGCAACACGTCACACTTCGGATGTCTATAGTAATGTGATTTAGTGAATACACGTTACAAACTCGGTCTTATAACTGCTGCGGTAAATACCTATCCTATCCTATCCCATCCTCATTGCCGAGGGTCGGGGGCCGTGGATACATGCACCGTCACTCTCCACCGGTTCCTCTCACGCGCGATGGCTGTGCACTCCGCCAGTGGTCTTCCCGTCCATTCCTTGATGTCGTCAGTCCAACGCCGTCTCGGTCGACCTCGTGACCGCTTTCCGTCGATCCTGCCCTCGAGAATATGGGTGCAAAGGCTCTGGGCCCTGATGACATGGCCAAAGTACTGCAGTTTCTGCTTTTTGACAGTCGCTACAAACTCCCTCCGCGTCTCCAACTCCTCCAGGATCTGTCCTGCATGATAATGGGTTGTGTTAGAAAAAAACTGGAAAATAGCGATTCACTATTAATGACCCAATCAAGCCGTAGGCTTGGCCCAAGCCGAAGGCGAGGCATGCCGGGGGTTTCAGGGGGCCGGGGGCCCCTGGCGGGGGTGGAAGGGGTCAGCGCCCTCTTTAGAAAATTTTGACAATTTAGGTACTGAAAAGTAGCATTTTCAAGCAATTTTCAATGTAATTTTTAGATCTAAATGTCCATAGGCCCTATTAAACAGCAGAAATAAACACAATTGACACTTGAGAATCTAAATGTATCACTCTATAATAACAAGTTACCAATTGATACATATTTTAAGTTCTTGGGTTATTTCTTGAGAAAATTTTTAGAATTTTGAGATGTGGATTTGAAAACAACTATTTCCCTCGCCGAGATTGCACTTTACTTTATCGGCAATACCAGGCAGTTTAATTTCCACATCTTCCTCTAACCAAGACCACTACCATTTTTCTTTGACACCTTTATCTGACTCCCGTACGAAATGTTCTTCATTTCTATCAAAAATTCGCGGCATTTTGAAGTCGGATGCCTCCGATATTTCACGATAATTTTACTATAACTTTTTTTCTTTCACGTACACAAAGGCCAAAGCGTTAACACGATGGCCGCTCAATCAATAGACTGGTTCCCGTCCACATAGGAGAATATAGGGACAGGTAAAGGGCGCTTCATCTTGATTTCGACACGCACGGCCGGGTTACAAATGTTGAAGGTTTTTGGTTTTATTTTTGTTACTTGATTAAAACCCAACTTCCCCCGGCTTAATTGTGGTTAGAAAAATGTAATTGCTTTATTTTCAGGAGAAACATTTAGAAGTCTGTCCTTTCAATTCCGACTTGGGGAAAGAACAATTTCAGGCATTGTTGAAGAAACATGTGAGGCTCTGTACGTAGCAATGAAAGACCACTTCTTAAAGGTATGACAACAACTTTTATTGCAGATGCACTTGACAACTTAATTGGTAAACACATTTTGTTTGCAGCTTCATCACAGGCCGAAAATCAGGTTATAAATTTAAAGCTAGGTCCAGGCAAAAAGATTTTCAGCAACGCACAATTTGACGCCACGAAATTGTGATGCTAAACAATGTTTGTTTTCTGTTTTCATTTTTTTCATTGCTTTTCCTCTTTCCTTTTTTTCCCTTAAGATAATAAACATCAAATTAACAGCAAATACAAGTACTTTTGAAATTTTCTTAGTAATGGAGGAACAAATTTTGATGTGAAGCTGATTTATGCCAAAACATGGACTGAAGTACATGTACATGTATAATTAAGGTTGATGTGTTAATGATTCATGTGATTTCGGTCAACTCATTTGACCCACTTTCCTCTTGCTGAGTTGATACTGGCCAGTTTGGGGTAAGGTTTGGGGTCTCTGGCCAGGTGTTTCGTTGAGTATTCAGGGAGGGAAAACGAACTGGCTGCTGGTTTGATGCTGACCAGTTGTTTCCTTGAGAGTTCATAAAGTTAGAAAAGCTGGTTGGATGCTGGTTGGGTGTTAACCAGTTGGTCTGTTGAGGGACCTGTTGACAAAAATGAGGTCGTGGTTGTACATCCTCTGCCTTACCCAACGTTCCACTTTGCGCCTGAAAAAGTATGTCATTAATCCGATGCTGTGCCAAATGTCTCATTGTAGGTTCAAGTTCAGTTAAAGTCTGTGTGACATAGCGACCGAATGAGTCAACTGAATTATTTGTTTGACTGTCACATTTTAACTTCTTGCTCCCCCTTTCAGCAATGGACTTTGCTAGTCCTTTGATTAGCTCATACTCCTCTTCCGCTTGTTTTCTTCTACAAGAGTTGGGTTTCATCCTTAAGGGTTGCTTTGTTGATTTTGTAGTAGTGCAGTCTGACGCGTCAAATGATGGACTGGGTGGCTCTGAGCCACCTTGATTGAAACCGTCCTCTTCATCAATGGTTTCATAATTGACGGCATCTGTACTCTCACTGTCCACTGTTGTAGCAGGTGACACCTAATAAAGTGAAAACAAGGTGAACATTTCATAAATAATCGCTCAGTTTTATTTGTTTTTCCCCCAGACTCCATCATCTCGGGAGGAATGGCTAGAGGTCGCAGATGAATTTGACAAGAGATGGAATTACCCCTGCTGTATTGGGGCGATAGACGGGAAACACATTTCTATCCAGCAGCCAAGTCACAGCGGTTCAGAGTTTTTCAATTACAAACATTTTTTTAGTGTTTTGCTATTAGCTGTAGTGGATGCTAATTACAAATTCATTTATGTAGATGTTGGAGCTGCAGGACGTGCTGGGGATGCTGGGGTTTTTAATGACTCGATTCTCAAAAATGCTTTGGCAGACAACACACTTAATATTCCACCACCAGTGAGCATTGAAGGGATCGAGTCTGAAATCAACTACCATATTGTTGGAGATGATGCTTTTGCAATGACCAAGAACATGATGAAACCATACCCTCACCGACATTTGAAAAAACACAAGAGGATATTCAACTATCGACTATCTCGCGCCAGACGGGTTGTGGAAAATGCCTTTGGCATCTTTGCAAACCGATTCCGGGTATTTTTGACAACAATCAAACTGAGCCCTGATAGACTGACCCCCTTGATTTTAGCAGCATGCTGCCTACATAACTATATGGTTGAGAAGAACAGGCACACATACACAAGCGTAAGTGATTTTGAAAGTGCTGATCACACGATCAAAGCTGGAGCATGGAGAAATGACCCGTCACTGACTGGGTTGGCTTCCAGCTCACATCATCGAAATCCAACAAGAAGTGCAAAGGAACAGCGTGAACTGCTCACTACCTACTTCTCTGGCATCGGGTCCGTTTCATGGCAGGAACACATGATACAATTATGAACATATAGTGAACTAGGGTTCCATCAAGTCCAGGTTAAGTACATATTTTCATGTAAATGTACAGTGTTAATGTTTGAGTAATAACTTCGGGGTATTCTGCAATTGCTCCTTAAATACAACTAAGTAGGGGCCAATTTCATGGAGCTGCTTAAGCAAAACAATGCTTTTATAGCATAAAACATCTTCCTTAGTTCACCAGGTTACAAAGTAAAATATTCATGTGATAAAAACTGTGCGACTGATAATACGAGGTTGTTTGCTTATTTTCTGAGCAGTAATTGCACCAAACTTTTTCACTTCCACATTCACATTTTTCTTCCCATGGGTAGTTTTTTATGGAGGTATCTTAAAAGATTAAGTTAAAACAAAATCCATTTTCTGGAAAAATCTGAACACGCTCCTTTAATATCGAATGACAGGGATTTGCTATGGAAATAATTGGGAAGTTGATCATAGCTTCAGACCTTGTGTGCAAAACATATGAGACAGGTTTTCTCACAAAATCTTATATTTGTCCCACTCAAAATGTTTTTTTCCCCCATCAAATCTGCACATTCCAATGCTACATGTAGGTGAGTCATTTTAAAGAAAAAAATTTCTGATCAACTTCCCAACTCTTACCTTTGCTATATGGCAAGTCTACTTACTGGATCAAGACTTGAAACTGAGGCACGTATTGCAATGTGTGGGGCAAGAAACTGCAGTTTCTCCAACAACCAGCTGGCTCGCTTTGTCAAGTTCTTTCTTGTGCTCCCACTACTTTGAGGTTTTTTAGCTTTAGTGTAGCTGTTCCGGAGTGATCTCAGTTTTACTTTCACCCACTCACCTAAAAAATTAATTATTCATTCATTTAAGATCGGCTGCTGAGAAAAGTACTACTGTATCGGGTTTGGACAGAAATGGTATGAGCACTGTACTGACGAACCCTAGACAGAATGATTCTGTCCTTATGGGTTACCGTAAGGACAGAACACATCCTCGTCATGTAGTTGCTGTTGATCATTTTGCTTCGAAATAAATTGGAATCACACACAAATTATAATTAGGTGCTATGGTGGTTTTAAATGTCCATGATTGGAAAATAATTCAAAAGGAATACCTACAATACCGTTTTTAAAGCAAAGTTTTTCTCCCACGTGAAATTACCCGTTGTTCGAGGGACTCTGTCGCTTGATCGAACTTGCTCTAATTTGCTGGCTATGGCGTATAGCGCCCTCACCGACCATTCATAAAAATCTAGATAAAAAGCACTGTTGGCATTTCATGTGGGAGAAAAACTTTGCTTCAAAAACGGTGTTGTAAGTATAATAAAGTATTCCTTTATAATAACTCGTTCAAATTCTACAGGCGTAGGTTTACCCAAAAAAGTCCTGTGGATATATACTCAGTTTTATCCTACAAACTATGGAGAAAATACCATACACCCTCGCCAGTTGAGACCATGCACTAAGTCTATGAAGCATGACATAAAAACTTCTCAGTGTTTTCAAAGGGAATCTTGAAATTGTCACTGCTGAATTCATGTTTCCTAACCATATTTAGTGGCGAGGGTGTATATGGTATTTATACCCAAACGGCTATTGACCAGTGCAGTACACGTAATTATATACCAAACTTCAGACAAAACTACAACTTAAGCAGCCAAAGTAAGTCACCATGGTCACGATCGAAACTAAAATAGTAATATTACTAGGCCTGCCCTAGGCTAGGCCTAGGCTAGCTAAGATAATCTCAGCTCTTGCTTTATCATTTGTCATTGGGATAAACAACATCCCAATGACAAATCATATGATAAATAAAGCAACTTATACTAGACTGAGCTAAGACTAAGAAAGAGTGAGATTATCTTAGCTAGGCTAGGCCTAATTACCCGTTTGGCCAATCTTCTCGCCAATTTCTACAAGTGCACTTTCTCTCTTATCTCTGTTTTTTAATTCTACAGACCTGACGTCATAAAGACATGGATAATCCGGCCATAAATCGACCAATTGATCCTCTAAAATCGCATCGTTTACCAACTCACTGTGCGAAGCCATTTTGCAGTGTCATGACACCGCGCATGCGTTCTTTACCAACTACAAAAAGACTGGTTGGCACTCCGCACAATTATTTTGACGTGTGTTAGAGTGGTTTTACCAGTGGGTTAAACGTTGTGAACCGTGAATCCAGTCTATGAGTCGTAAGCACTTGCCTTTCGTTTCAGCGCACACGGTGAGACTTTTGGCACGCGAGGCCAAAATTATCAAACACGTTAGATATTTGTCTCAAGTGGCACGAGTGACCAAATGCTCACGTAAGTTGCCCGCACACGAGAGCTATCTCCTTACGCCATCGGCCACGAATGAATTTTGGCTCAGCACATAGCTCTCGTGTGCGGCGGGCTTTAAGTGATTATGTGACATGAGATTAGCAGCACGGCATGCACTGCGGCCATTTTCATAGCGCAGTGTTACAAAATACGTATACGCATACATATACATGGGCACGTCAACCATGTATAGTACAGTACAGTGTCGTCGAATCCCTTGGACAACTGGACGTATTATACTTGGCCTACGTGTCAAAAACATGACCTACGTTTGATCTTGAATAACTTTGTAATTTTCAAACGGTTTTTAACCAGAATTTTAGATCATGTAAACAACGCCTGACACATTTTATTGAGTGAGTTTCGTTAGTTGTCAAAGAAGGTGATATTTTAAAAGCCATACAAAAAAGTCAGAATTTTCAGAATTCCCCACTTTACTTCGCCTCCTTCAATGTACGTGGCACTGGATGGCCGGCCCGCGCCAGCTATATGGCGGACGCACAGAGAAGAAGACTTCATCAGCTCCGGCGGATTTGTGTTGTTGTATATTTTATGGCATCTTAGTAATGCATTGCTGGGGACGGTGGTGGAATGTGCGAGCTGCAGCTATAAAAGCTAAGAAATGCAGGATCACCCCCAATGTTTTTGCAAGTTTACCATCTCGTTTCGCGCAAAGTGACCTTTTTCGTATGGCTTTTAAATCTTGCCCTCTCGGATAAAGCTGATAAAACCCACTCATAAAGGACAATAAGATTTGTCATGATCTGACATTTTGGTTTGAATCTGTTGAAAAATAAATATTTTAAGATAAATTATAGGACCTGTTTTCACACGTAGTAGAAGCCTACTTCAACGTACCCAGCCCGGTGTGTTTCAGCCATCGGATCCGGAGTGCCTTCCACTACCTGAACAAGCCTCAGCTTTGCAAGATGTCTTCATTTTCTCTGAACCGACTTCAACGACTCTGACCTCCGTCAGTAACAGGCACATCGTGGTAAAAGTGTGCATAAACAGCACATTGTTTGTAGTAAAAGGTTCTAAACAAAACATTAACAAGAGGATACAGTATCACACATTTTACATAAAATAAGGTCACGTAAATTTCCCTCAAACATGTTTACCAAATAAAATCCATTATAAATCCCCTAGCCTTCGAAATGAAATCAATTAACAGTACATAAAAATCCTGCACACGTAATACAATTATCAATAGTTGTTCTATAGATACCGGGACATACATTAAAACAATTATAATGATGACTTACTTACCATATAAGTAATAATTATGACTTATGCTAAGTCATAACTATGATTTACTATTTTTAATCATGTCCCTTTCATGCTTCCGTAGACAGAAATGCTCAACAGTTGCTATTCCACGATGATCAACATATGGGTAAAAAAAACCCAACTGTTGAGTAACAGAATTACGCAACTGTTGGTGAAATTAATTAACCAACTATTGTGTAAACAGAATTGACAACAGGGTTGTGCATTTTCTTACTCAACATCTGCTTGATTGCATACTTAGACAAGTTGAGTAAAATGTTGAGTACAATTTTACACGTTTTTGCAGTGTAGGAATGCTTTAACAGTTGAAATTGTAACTTAAATGTATACCGAAAGGTTGAATAACAGTTCTGAGCTAGCTTACCATATGGAATATATTGGCAATAAAAATGTGGAAAATTTTTACAGTTAATTTTTTTTAATTTGAAGTTTTCTTTAAACTCACTGAGGTTGGTTATTTAAAATGTATCAAAAATATATAAAATATTTAAAATGAGGATTTATTTAGGTGCTTTATAAAAAAAATCCTACCGAATTTCAGACTAAGTGTGTTATTTTTGTATCGTGTCAAAATGTGGGGGTTTGAGGGACAGACTATGTTTCACTTTCACCAACCACAGCATGGGCTTCAAGTATTTCTGTGAATCCTTACTGTTTATGAATGCCAGCAATGCCTTTACACTTAGCGTTCTCCATCTCTGACTTTCCGCATTTCAATCTTCCTCTTCGTTTTGTCTAGCAGCCTGTGCGTGTCTTCAGGTGCCGAGGTAAATACAAATATGAACCAGGGCAAAGGGTGCATGTCCTCCCTATTCGTTGGCACTAATATCAGAAAAATATAAAAAGGTTACTTTTTGGCAATGATTACAAAATTCCAGAACAGTGTTCAAAAATTAAGCACGGTGGCATTTCACTAATGTTGCAATGAGCAGCATGTCTTATTTTCACTTAGGGCACTAAGAATATCGCAAAATGTAGTTTACCTTGTACATTGTCATGCCACTTAAAGGTTTGTACTTTCGTGATGGTCTGCCCTCACGTCGTCCCAAATCTTCAATCTCTTCTTGCTTGGACGAGAGTTCCTCCTCATTTGGATTCCCTTCGCTACTATCCTCATTATCGTCCTCGTTTGGATTCCATTCGCTACTATCCTCAGTGTCCTCAGTATCCTCAGAGTTATTTTCATCCTCATCTTTATCATCCCTGACATCTTCTTGTCAGCCATAAGAATTGCCAAACAACAAATTTGAATAGTGCATAGTACTTTCACACAATGAACATCTTTACAAAAGTTAACTGACTGAAATTGTTTCTTCAAAGTGTGTGCATACACATTGGGGGAATCTTGATTGGTTTCAGTTCAAGAATGGGTAGACCTTGTTATTATTATTTTTTTCTTTTCTAAAAGCAAAGCTCCAACAAGACATTTTGAATAAGCTCCAACTCCTCGTCAAAACAAATACTGATAAGTAATGTTACAAACTAATGAGTACACTGTCAAGAACATTTGCTGTTGTGTATTTTTGATTTTACTCTGTTGAAGTGTGAGATATTTCAACTTCCACCTCAGCTCTACGAACAATTTCATGTATTTTGAATGTTATTTCTGATCTCTTTCTTGGAGGAAGAGCTCGGAGGGAGGTGGCTATTGACTTAAACAAAAATATATATATATATATAAAGGTCGTCGCGTTGTTTTGCCAGCTCTTTAGGTTTAAGATAGGACAAAATAGACTGATCCACATCACGTCTCCTTTTTTATACTGCCCGGGCATGAACCCGGTTAATCATTTTCATTGCGGATGTTGTTTCTCCAGCTGATCCAGATAGTGGCATGTGAGGGGAACCCGGATGGAGTGCACTCATATCCAGCTCTTCTTCCTATGCAAGACAGTCGTCAAAGCTGATGTCATCTGGCTGCGCACATTCACTTGGACGCATGTTACTGGATGTCCTGTATAAATAAATAGAACAATAAAAAGCCTTCAAATCATGAAGTCATCTTATTCAAGGAGTGTAGTCTGCAAAATTTGGTGTAGTGGACCGTATTAAAGTTCCTTAATTGTCAGGGTTGTTGGTCTAGTCCTTTTATGGTATGTGTGCCCTTGGGCAAATATTGCCTCTCCAGAGGTGCAAATGTGTGAAACAATGTACGCCTTGTAGTGTTGGTCGAAGGTCTTTGAGCTTTGCGATTACACCACCTTTCTTTCCTGTCTTGACGCTAGCCCCATCACTGCCCATCCCAACAAGCTTTTTGTCCCAGTCTTTTATACCGGCGCTTTTTAATGGGTCACTTAATTATCACCTTCAAAATTCCGTCAGCGTCTGCTCTTTCGGGACTTCCAATTGCAACCAACGAAGTGTTGGTTTTCCCACAATTACAGTATCTTACCTACACAATCTCCTCCTATTGTATCCCAGTATCAGTTGACCCGTCACATATTGCGTTCAAACATTTTGAGTCATTTATGTCGCTTACAAGCTTTTGTCGCTCAGTCTTGGCATTAAGAAGGAGAATGCTGCCGCCCGTTTGTCGTTTGTCTATACACTTGCCCCACATCCACGCCTTTTCGCTCATCCAACTGGCACATCCAAACGAAGTCGGTGAATGGGCGTCTGTGCTTCACAAGGGCATGGACACTCCTGAACATGCTGACTAGCCGATTAAACACATATGTTATTATTTATTTTATATTATTTGATACCTTCTTTTTGCTTCGGTTCCTCGGACTTTGTGTCAACATTTTATGTTCGATTTGTTCAGAGTTATGTTTAACTTTGTTTCATAACCTGAATAAATAGTCTCTTAATTGTCAAATGCTCATAAATATTTTGAAAAAAATTGATGCACGAATGAACTGTGTGTCACACGGCCATACGGCTGGAAATAAAACTAACTCCAAGGTTCCGATAAATCACGTGACCTCGAGTTTTTCGCAAAATGCTAAAAACGGCCAATTTGGCGGCTTTTTGTCAGGTTCTCTTCAGTCTATTTCGGAAAGACTTTCAGAATCATATATGCGTCTATTTCGAGCCCAAAATAGCCAAACAAAGCCGGTGTGTCCCTATATATCACGTACGTTCCAGTCGTTCATTTCCTTCCCAGCATGCATGCGTATTTAAAAGGACATTTGCATACTAATGAGCTTGGATGAATCGAGGCTGCGTGCAGTAGTCGGGACAGAAAACGGTTGCTAGGACGACCTCTGGCAGTGGATTCTGTGTAGTTATGACGATTTTAGCCTCTTTCACCCTTATTTTCTGCAATTGTCTCGAAAAAAAGGGGGAAAAATCTCAAAACGTTGTGACTTTTGTGAAAAGAAAGTGTGCTATCATTATTGCCAAAGTATAATTTTTGTACCATTTTAGACCTTAATATATCTTTTTTGGGAGTTTTTTGTAGGTTTTCATGAATATATTTTGCTGACAGAGGGTATGAAGAACCCGGATGTGCAAACGAAACATTGCTAGAATTTTGATACGTGTAGATCGAGAGTTTATGCATATTGCGAAAATGAGCAACTTTTTGCGTTAAATTGTCAACAAAGGTTTGTCATCATAGGTGTTTTTTCGCTCCAGAAAGACGAATCAACGGCAGAAGGACGCAATAAAACGTAAATTCATGTGGAAAAAAGTAAGTGAAAATGAGAATGTTACCTTGTTTTTTATTTTGGCTGTGCAAAATCACACTTTTTACGTGGTTAGGACGTTCATTCAACCAATCAATCAATTCTTGTTTATTTCGTAAAAACATCACTAGGCAGCCAAAGGCTGAACTGAGGACATTTTTTCACAGCAATTAAAACACAGGCAAGAATACATGTATACAAAACATACAAAATACTTACACACAAATTACACTGGAGATATAATTGCAAAGCCAAAGACAAGGTAGTTAAACACAAATACACCGTTTAAAAGTTTACAGTAAAACAGTGAAAAGCACAACCAATTTAAAAAACACACTAAACTTAGACCAGATACAATAAAAACCTACAAACCAAAAACTACAATTGTACTTATGCTAGGCCTACTTCTTTTTTTTCCATTCGGATAGGCATTAAAATCATCTTAATTATGTGTCATATTTAATAAATTGCAGATAACGGGAGAAAATAAAATATAAAAAAAAGGGCTAATTTGTAACAATTTGGTAGATTTTATGATAGGATGTTGTCCTGTATTTGCCTTCTCCTGTCGTCTCATTTTGCGTTCACTCTCTGTCATGTATGTTGCTATCCCTTGTTGGTGGAGCATTCTGATAGATAAGTGCATAATTATTATTATTTTTTAAATACAGGATTAAAGTAATATGTATTTGATTGTGTACTTTAAACAGACCTCTTTAATTTTCTGTTTTTTTGTCCAGGATAATCCAAGTTGGGCCTTCATTGCCAGACCCTTCGTTTGCTGTGCTGGGGAACACGCCTTGGGTTCAGGGGCACCGATGACTTTACTTGCCTGCTTGAGGATCTGACGGCGTCGCCGCCGAGTTGAAGCTGATGCGTCTGTGCTTCCAACCCTTGCATGAGGCACAGTCTGTAGTGACTGGAAAATTAGCAAGCACAATACGTGTAGTCAAACAATCTTTTTAACAAAATTAATTCCCTCGTTATAAACAGGAAATTTGTGTTATTAATATTCCAAACAAAAAATTAAAAAATGGGACCAACAACTTTAATTAACAGAGTTCCTATCAGGTTTTCATAGGCAGTCCCCTTTATCACATGCTGGTCCATGGCTCTTTACAAATTATAACATTAGTATAACATAAACTGTGATCTGAATTTTTAAAATGAGGGTGCTGTTACTAGAGATTCAAACTTCAAACTGACCAAGACTTTTAATAAATGGTTGTAATAAAATTTCTCCTACAATATTGCACAAGAATACAAATTTGTGAAGTGTACCTGTGTTACCCATTGTCAGCTCTGTCAAATTTTCCCCTGTCTGGTGCATCTTAGACTTCAGCACGTGGGCATTTCCTCATTGATTGGGGCTGCCAGGGCCTTTGAATGACCTCCTTTGCAACAATGCCAATTTTACAATGCATTTCATATGTCTGTAGCCACACACCCTGCAAAGCGCTGTCAAAACACTGCTGTGGTGCTTCATTTCAGTGGTCTCTTTAATCTTTCACAGAACAAAAATATAAAAATCTAGCAAAAAACTGACTATATGTTTTTAAAGTGCAGTAAATAATCTTTCTTTTGATGTATTCGTCGTGGTTACTAAGGACATAGGCTGGTCTCCGTCCCCGCACAGGACAAGCATCCACCGCGCCTATACATGTTACTAATTGTGCACGCTGCATTGGAGTGGAACGTACGTGATATTATCACATACATTTAGCTTATGCAAGAGGTTAGTTTCTCGTTTGAAAGCAGAAACATCTATCTCTCCTTTTTGTAGTTGTTGTAAGGTGGCCATCTGACTTTCTTTGTCCAACATTACAGTGTCTGAAGACGTTTGGCTTAATGTCTGCTTTCCCCGTGTTTCTTTGTGCTCGTTCAAGTCTTTGACCTTTTAATTCTCCGTTTTCTGCCAGTTTCAGCACCTCTCTCATAAGGGGTGCAACATCAGCATCCAAGTAAGCTAGAGCAGATTAGCAGAATCATATTTTTCTAGAGAAAAGGTATTTGTTTAGGTATTAAAGGGCCCCTGAAATGGTATTTTTTATTAATGAAATATGTGCTTTGTACATGTAACTACTCCATTCGTTTAGTCATAAAAACCCCACTGAAAGCAAGGTTTTATATTTTATGCTAATGCACATTTACATATTCATGTGCAAGGTTGTGATGTAACATTAGGCAGAACAGGACAATCTCTTTCAACTGAACAAAATATTTCAATATTGTCTCCAACTTGCATAGTTGTTTGGGTCTGTTTTTCATGTTGCCTGTTGTAAGCCATGTGGAAACTGCAGCATTTTTCCACAATTCCAGTTTGAAGTCTTGTGTTTCTATCCTACACGCTTAAAAATAAAGTGTTGAATTTTAACTATATTCTGTTGCTTGGACAATGCAACTTAATAAATGTTGAAGTGTTGTTTCAACAGTTGCCATTGGTTATTGCAACCATTTCCCTTTGTAGGTTTTCATGAATATATTTTGCTGACAGAGGGTATGAAGAACCCGGATGTTCTACATGAGCATTACTTTGCAGGTCAATAAACTGCTGCCGATAAGACCCAAAAACCTCTGCCATGTTCTTGTATGTGTCGCGAGCCTCATACAAGGCCAAAATCTCTGTTGTTGTTGCTGAGTTGGGGTTTGTTAAGTTTATTATTTGAGCTGCCAATGTTGTTGAAATCCCTCCTTTGTCGCCCCAAATTTTAACCCAGATTTCATTGTGAAAAAGTGCGTCCATGGTGGTGTTGCCATGTTCTTCATGAATGGCCAAGACATCGCTGAGGAAGGGCAGGATTGTCAAAAATCCCGGGACCCCCCGTTAAAAATGCCAACGGTCAAGAGTCGAAAGGAGGGGGGGGGGGGGGGGGGGGGGGGGTTGCCTTCTGCCACATTTGCTATATGAATTTTTCCCCATTATGAAAGAGAAAGCTTCCGGAAAATAACCCGGTGACAAACAGTGTAAATCCCAGAAACCTTTTAAAGCCTAACTGTACATCAACAAACCCTCACTCTTCAAACTTTTTCAATTACTATTAAAAAACAACCTTATCAATTTGCTTTATAGTATCCCTTCATTTAACAATTCCATAAGGCCGGTTACATTTGCTATATGAATTTTTCCCCATTATGAAAGAGAAAGCTTCCGGAAAATAACCCGGTGACAAACAGTGTAAATCCCAGAAACCCTTTAAAGCCTAACTGTACATCAACAAACCCTCACTCTTCAAACTTTTTCAATTACTATTAAAAAACAACCTTATCAATTTGCTTTATAGTATCCCTTCATTTAACAATTCCATAAGGCCGGTTATATAGAGAATATAAGTACATGTATTCATATCTATTTCAACCAATCATTAGCAGAGAAAATTCTCAATGTGCTTCACCCACCTATGGAAAAAAAACTACGCGGCCAGGGCACCATGAATTTCGCAAATTTTATTCAAAAATGGTGTTAGTACAAATTCCATCAATGATTAGCTTGTCCTCAAAATGTGACCTAAATTTGACCGTCTATATATAGCCCACTCCCATGTAAACTACATGTACTCTATATTCTGAACAAAATACTGCTAAACACATACTTTCAAACTTATCAATTTGTGGCATAGCAACGTAGCTATCCACTTTACTCGTCATCAAAACAATTGCTGGATGAAGAGTCATCATCATGGCACTTTTTCTGAATTACACTAATAAGAGGCGAGCTCATGTTTACATGATTTTAACCCATTGCATACACGGTATACTGCTGCATGTGCATACACTTCACGTTGATGAAGATGAAGACAGCCAATCTCCTTTATACTTTGGCGCCCATTTTACCATACCATTTTACCACTCTGTGATAACATATACGATACAACATACATCATGCACGCATAGGCGTCGGTAATATACTTAATGCCCATATTTGCATTCCAACATCAAATTAAGTCAATATAGATTGACCCACACATCTTGTGGTTGCCTCTGAGGCACAATACTACGTTCACTAGTTAATAATGGTATTTGGCTGCTCAAATTCTCCCTGAGTTATATTCTGTAACTTTGAATAATTACTTGTCCTAAACTTCTTTTCTTTACTTGGTATTGCATTCCATACTGATTTCAGTTAAGTCTTTGGCATTTGTTTCTTCAGTACTGTTTGTCTTTTTCTTTGTCATCACATTTTACGTTTGGTTCTGTTATGAAGGTTTTTCTTTGAGATGGAGGTCTAGGGAAGTCAGTACATGATTTATAATGCTTTCATTATGTTCCTCAATGAAATGGAAATTTTAAATTTTCATCTCCATCATGTCCTAAATTTGGTGCATCTTCAATCCAAAACAATGTGTATAAGGATACTCACTATGTTGGAATCAATTCCACTCCATAAAAGTTGTTCACCTTTCGAATAGATTGAAGTATGATACTCTAAATTGTCAATCAAACATTCTGGCTGGCCCCAGGCACAGGATATTTGGCACTTTCCTGTCAATCAAATTCTACATTTCTTGAATCGTCTTGCTGTCTTAATATTGTATTAATTTCTTCAAGCCATATGTCTGCTGCTGAAAATTAGCAACTGTCTGATCATTGCCATATTATCCTTTTGTGTTGCTTGCAAGTAATAAGGTGTGCCTCTTAGTGGTTTAAAAAAATTGTATCCAGATTCACATTTAAAAATATATCTCGGTTAATTCATATCCTTAATAGCTTTTGCGCTTACGCTATCACATTACTAAACTTGCTTGAATCCTCTCAAACGGGTTTGGACAATTTCATTTGTTGGTCTTGTTCAAAACATAATCATCGTATGACCCAATGTCTACAAATGTGAAAACACAGCCTTCCATTAGCACAAACACTGTGGAAATGTTTGTAGTTATAGTGTAGGCTTCCAACTCTTGTAGGACATTGAATTGCCACGTGCTTTACGTCGATTGCGCTCAGCACGGGGCAGGTCGCATACCTCTTGAAATCCTTCAGCCACTTCTTTCCACAGTTGATCTTCCGACACATATGTGGGAATGGGTACTCTTAGTTCCCAGTTGCCAGATATATAAGGGTTATGATCAGCATCCTTCGGCGGTAATTGGTGCACGAACGATGGATCTATCTTCTCTTTGAATTTATCGTGGGGTGTTATGGCCGAGCGGTCTAGTGCGTCGAACTTAAGTTCCTTTGCTAGTACTAGAATGTAGGTTCGATTCCTGGCCGTGACGGGTTGTGGCCTTTAGCAAGGCACTCAACCACACTTGCTCCCATTCCTGTAATTGGCGGTCCCTCCGCTGTTGGATGTGGTATATAAATAAAAAAAATAAGAAAATAAAAAAGCACGAGACGTTTTGCGTCCAATTTAAGTTCTACCTCACAATCACCTCCACTTCGGACTTACATGAGATTACACTTTCCGCCAGAGTGGAATGTCACGGTTGAGAGAATTTGAAAAGGTCTCTACCCTATAAAGGGCCACCACGCCCGGCACGCCTCAATACATTTTTCTGTGCCAGAGAGTCACACTGCGTGGACGCGATGGATACCGCACTGACGATGGATACCGATTTATTCGATCTGATGGCTGGGCCGTCCGACACTATCGACGAGCTGAACACCCAGGAATCGAGCCAGATCAACGATGAGTCAGTTAAACCAAAGGCCCGGAAAACCAAGGCCGTTTCTCGGCAAGAATATGCCGCCGTCACGGACAAACTGACTGTAATGGCAGAGGCCATTGAAACCATTCAAACGGTTTTTCTCAGCCAACGTGCCGCGAAGCGGCCTCGGGTGGAGTATGAGTCTGAATCGGACGACGCAAGTGCCTCAAAGGACATAGACGAACTGCTTCAAGAAGCAGGTGGCCAATCAAACGCTACAGGCCAGGACGATCAGTTGTTTAACAATTTTGAACAACTGTACTTGGAAGATGCCCCAACTGCTGCTGCAGTCAACGACAAATTGGCTAATATCATTGACAAAATGGTACGTAACAAGTTACCCGAAGACAAGGCCGTTGAAAAACTCAAGGCTCTTCAAAGACCTGTAAACGTGAAAAACCTGGAGTGCACACGAGTCAATCCAGAAGTGTGGAGCTCGCTTAAACCAAAAACTCGATCTCTGGACATCAAATTTCAAAAAGTCCAGGTAGCACTCCTAAAAGGGGTAATCCCTATTGTGGGCGTAATAAATTCGCTCATGACGCCACCAAGTGGGTCGATTACTGAAAATGTGGACATTAAAGGCGAAATCGCCAAACTGTTGGAAGCAGTGGCCGTGCTCGGCCATGCCAACCACGAACTCAATATGAGAAGACGCGATTTGATTAAGCCTGACCTTAATAAACAATTTTCTGGTCTGTGCTCTCCCCATATTCCAGTAACTGGACTTTTGTTTGGGGATAATTTACCCCAACAATGTAAGGATATCCAACAAACAAATAAAATTGGACATAAGGTTGGATTTTTCAGGGGACCCGATGGCAAGAGTTCCGTACACGGACATAGGGGAAACCCCAGCACCAGCAGAGGACGCAGTAGTTATTTAAACTACCAGCGCTACGGCCCTCGGTACCAGGGTCGGTACCAGAGCCCTCGGTGGAATTCCAAGCGACAGCCGTACGGCGCCAACAAGTAGATTTGACGCCGAGTGACAAACTGGTGAGTCCTTGTACATGTACTGTCAATAGCAAAATTGCGGGCAGATTAGCACAATTTGTAGCCAAATGGCAAACGGTGACTTCAGACAAATGGGTGCTTGACACCATACAGCATTATCACATAGAATTTTCAGAACAACCGATCCAGCGGTTTCAACCCAAACAAATCAGGTTTTCTCAAATGGAAACTGGTATTGTTTTTAGCAGAAATAATAAAACTTCTCCAAAAAGGAGCAGTCAGGCATGCTAGCCACATCCCTGGGGAATTCATTTCCACAATTTTTATTCCGCCAAAGAAAGATGGAACCTTTCGGCCAATCATCAACCTCCGGGAACTGAATAAATCAGTAACCTATTACCATTTCAAAATGGAGACGATTCAATATGCACTGCATCTCATACGACCACAGTGCTTTATGGCATCAATCGATCTTAAAGATGCGTATTTTGCCATCCCTATTGCGGAGGAACACCGCAAATATTTGCGTTTTCTATGGCAGGACAATTTGTATGAATTCAACTGTTTACCGTTTGGCCTGGCATGTGCCCCTAGAGTCTTCACAAAGGTTATGAAGCCTCTAATTGCTTCGTTACGACAAAGAGGTCATGAGTCATGTGACTACATTGACGATTCATTGTTGCTGGGTTCAACAATTCACGAGTGTAGAGCTAATATTAAAGCTCGTTTAACCCTTACACAGGAACTAGGGTTTATTATAAACGCTCGAAAATCAATCTTGGAACCCACACAAACCATCGAGTTTCTTGGGTTTGTCCTGAATTCGATCAATATGACCATTTCAATTCCCGCCGTTAAAGCGCAGAGAATTGTTGCCGATATTGACAATCTAGTCACCATGTCTCGTCCGAAAATTCGGAACGTTGCACATGTAATTGGGCTTTTCGTTTCTTGTGAAATGGCCGTGCCATATGGTACTCTGTTCAGAAGGTCTATAGAGATGGACAAGAATGGGCTTTAGCAGAAAATGCTAACAATTTTGAGGCAAGAATGTCTTTATCTACCCGAGCTAAGGCAAATTTAACTTGGTGGCATTCTAACTTGCAAAATGCATATGCCCCTATTTACAGAAGTAAGCCCCATTATATTATAGAATGTGATGCATCCAAAATTGGTTGGGGTGCTCAATGTAATGGGCAGGTATTAGGTGGACAATGGACAGCCTTAGAGACAGGTTTCCATATAAATTACCTCGAGTTAAAGGCGTGTTTTTTCGGCTTAAAGTCTCTTTTTAATAAGCATAGAGACATTCATGTCCACATAAAGACCGACAATACGGCTGCTGTGTCATACATTCAGTTTTTCGGAGGCACTCATTCCCTTCAGTTAAATGAACTTTCGAGGGAAATCTGGCTATGGTGTATGGCCAGGGGAATATGGTTATCCAGTTCGCATCTGCCTGGGGCTTGCAATGTCGTTGCCGATTTTGCCTCGCGCAATTTCCATGATGACTTAGAATGGAAATTACACCCAGAGGTTTTTCGCAAAATTGCTGCGAGATTTATAATACCTGACATCGACATGTTTGCCTCAAGACTGAATTATCAAATCCAGCCTTATGTATCATGGCAACCTGATCCAGGTGCATTCAGCAACGATGCATTTATGCTAGACTGGTCTCATTATAAAGTCTATGCATTTCCCCCCTTTTGTCTGATTGGGAAAGTATTGACAAAAAATTGAATCAGATGAGTCAAATGTCATTCTCATTGCCCCGAGTTGGCCAACTCAAATCTGGTTCCCAAAGATGTTGAAATTACTTGTCAACAAACCAGTTATGTTGCCGAAATCGGCTAATATACTCTCCCTCCCTCCCTCAGACAGGCTCCACCCGTGCCCAGAGAGGCTACATCTGATGGCCTGCCATTTGTCAGGGAAAACCTGCAACGTCAGGGAGTTTCGCAAGACGCTGCCAACATTATCATCGCCTCGTGGCGGCCTGCGACCAAGAAGTCCTACAGATCAGCGATCCGGAAATGGACTTTGTTCTGTGCTCGGGGAAAAGTTGATCCCATTCGAACACCTGTAACGGCAGTTCTCGATTGTTTAACCAAAGAATTTCAAGGAGGAAACGGTTACAGTTCAGTGAACACACTCCGTAGTGCCATTTCGGCTATTATGAACCCTGTACATGGGACTCCAATTGGATCACATCCTTTAATTAAGAGATTTATGACAGGTGTATTTAATTTAAGGCCTGCCATGCCCAGATATAATTTCACCTGGGACGTCAATATTGTTTTAAAGTACCTAAAAGATTTATTTAGGCCCCACGGGAAAACTACCCTTGAAAGAGCTTACTATGAAACTTATTATATTGACTGCTTTAATTTCAGGACAAAGGTGTCAAACACTTGCTTTGATTGATTTAGATCACGTTAAGGTCACTCCAAGCAGTGTCACTTTTATCGTTACAAAGTTAACAAAGACCAGCAAAGCTGGCAGTAAGCCTGCAAATGTGATATTGTCAGAACATCCGGAGGATGAACTACTTTGTGTTTTGAGAACACTCCGAGAATATTTGGTTAGAATAAAACCTTTCCGAGGTAAGGAAAGGAGACTGTTTTTGAGTTATGCTTCCCCTCACAAATGTGTTGGGTCTGAGACTATTTCTCGATGGATTAAGTTAACTCTGAAAAATGCAGGTATTAACACTGATATATTCAAGGCACACAGTACTCGATCCGCTGCGTGCAGTGCAGCTTATCGTAGGGGTGTTCCCCTTGACGTCATTATGAGTACTGCCCAATGGGCACAAAGTGGTACGTTTGCCAAGTTTTATAATAAACCCGTTGTACCAAGTAGTCAGAAATTTGCTGACGCCATTCTCAGTGCCAAAGCTAAATAAACTTGGCAGTTTGATGAATTAATTTTGTATTGTTGATTAAGAGTGCTCCACGAGTTCGCCCTTATGGGTTATCATTTATTGCCCGTTGCACTTGGGCTCTAAAATTCTCATGTAAGTCCGAAGTGGAGGTGATTGTGAGGTAGAATTCCTAAATTAATCGAATGAAATGAAGTTTAATTTGAATTCTACCGATCTAAACACCGAAACTGAAGGACTTACACACCCTCCACAATTGGTTCTTATCCACGTTTTCCCGCCCTGTTTGGGTGCGCCGGTCAATTTTCATTAAAATGTATTGAGGCGTGCCGGGCGTGGTGGCCCTTTATAGGGTAGAGACCTTTTCAAATTCTCTCAACCGTGACATTCCACTCTGGCGGAAAGTGTAATCTCATGTAAGTCCTTCAGTTTCGGTGATTAGATCGGTAGAATTCAAATTAAACTTCATTTCATTCGATTAATTTAGGAATTATTCAATGGTCCTAGCCAATGCAGGGGGTTCTTGTGGAGGAGGACCACCACCTGCAAATTAAAAGGGGAACATTTTTAAATTTGTAATACATCAATATACAATCTTATATTATTCATCTATGGAATTCAAAAACGTCGTGCTTCAGTTTTTAAACGTCGTACTTTTGTTTTCAAACGTCGTACTCTGTTTTCAAACGTTGTACTTTAGTTTTCAAACGTCGCTGTTCAACTTTTCAAACTTTTCATCATTATTTTTATGGGGGTTGGGGGGGGGGGGGGATTTTGAACGGTTTTTATGGACAGGTGGTCTTTGTGTGTAGTTGGTGGCTAAGACGGGTGTGACTCTCCATGTAATATTGTGACAGTGCAGTTATGTTATAAAAAAACAAAACTTACAGGCTGGAAATCTAGAAAGGCAGACAAACTATCTCGCAACTTACACCTCCCCTTCATGCCCTTTGCTCGTCCACGAAAAATGAAGGGTAGAACGTTGAAGGCCAGGTTCCTTTTCTCCTCTAAGAGAAATAACTGCAGTTAATAATGTAATGTAACCATAATAATGTAACCATATTGTCATTAAATCTAAAAATAACACAGGACCAATTAAAAACAGAATTGAAGTGCCACATCACTAAAAACAAATAAATAAAACCTAGGAACATTGCACTAAAACTACACGAGGTGCAACTCTATTTCTTTGGTTCAATAACTCGTTGAAATACAGATGGTGTTTTGCACTGTGTTGATACTTTGTTTACATCTAAACTGCCTTTTATTGCAACCATGCTTGGTTTTGGTTGCACCTGGGGTTTTTTTTGGGGGGGGGCGGGGAAGGGCTAAAATTAAAGATACCAATTTCACAGCCGTTCAACCGTTAACAATTTTGTTTTGATGCCTACTGTACATTTCTCATGTCACATGACAGAGTGAACTGTCTATACTGTGTGGGCCAAAATACATCAAATACTCCAGTGTTTTGGAGCAATACGTGATGCTACATGACTAGTTCACAACGTTTATGTGAACCCTATCATCTATACATATCATCGGTGACACCACGAACTGACACGCAGTGGCACTTCAGTACTCGTCTTGGGTACAAAATTACGTCAGCACGTAAATTGTGTTTTCAAAAACCGACACCCAACATGTTTTGTTTTCACGAACTGACACCTGTCGTAAATTAACAAATTGGGGAGTGGTCCGGTAAACTTTTTACTATTTCCACAAGATGATTTTGTGTCGAGCATTTTTAAAGCTTTAAACAAATTAAATTCAACGTTGATTTGGGTGTCAGTTCGTGGAAACACAACATTAATGCGTTTTGAGTCCAGTGACCTGAGTGTGTGCGCACACTTTGATGTCAGTTCGTCAAAACTTGTGCGGTTTTCACGAACTGTAACAGAAGTGTACTTGGATTTCTCTTTGTGGTGTCAGCGACGATATGACATACATGTCACTGTCGCATTGTTTTGCCTAATTTTTTTTTTTTGTATTTACCCAGGTTTCCATTGGGGCCCTGCAAACACACATAGAACAAATATACTAAATTTAACAACTTCACAATCACAAACAAACTGGAATAAGATACCCTTTGTACAACAACTACAACATCAAAAAACTAATGGTTACAGAAGAACAACATCACAAGAAATTATTATACATACACGTGACACTAAAATTTACGCTAATTACGGGAAGGGCGAAAAACCCGCAAAAAACTATTTTTAAGAGAAAACAAAATGGGAAAATTCCCCTCCGGCTCCAAAATTAAAGTTTGATTGTAGGGCAACTAAGTCATACGACTCCGTAAATTAGCATTTCTCACTTGAAGTTGATCATGTGAATATTATGTGTATGTTTGGCAAAGTGCCGATTTGAATGAGCTCAAATAAGGTTACCAATCAGATCAACCTTCGAGTTTGGTGACTATTAACATTATTACCAAACATAATTTATGCAAGATGTTAGGCCTAGCATAATGACAGGCAGTGTGGTAATGAAATGCTGCAAGTCCACAAATAGTTTTAAATTAAACACGAAGAAGAGTTTTTACCATCTGCAAGTGAAGTGATATCTACGTCCACAACATTCAGCTCTGGTTTCCAAGTAGAGTCCACATAGTTGGCATACTGAAGCACATTTGTTGCTAATTCTGGCCACTTTGTAAACAGTCGGTCGGAATTCGTTGATATAGTGCATTTAAAATCCTGCAGCCATTGGAAATAAAAAAAAACACTTTAAAATAAAATAAGGAAAGATAACTATTGTGTCGGTCCATACGATGTTAAATGTAAATGCAATGTGTCCATACTATTCAGTTCATATGATATATATGTACCTAAGAGCTTTTACCCAAAATATGCCAAAAGCTTATATCATGCTCAAGTGGGACTTGAACCCTGCATACTAGACAGATGCATAGCTGCCACATGCACGTATTTCGAAGAAACCTGGAAAACAGGTTGACTTCCTGACTTCATAGAGGATAATGGCCTCGACAACAAGGAATTGGCATTTCAGTCATACGACTTTACATCCAACATGTCAGGTTGCACAAAATGGTGCCCAATCCATAATA
Organism: Henricia sp. BOLD:AAB3569; assembly: GCA_037783545.1. Taxonomy (NCBI): domain Eukaryota; kingdom Metazoa; phylum Echinodermata; class Asteroidea; order Spinulosida; family Echinasteridae; genus Henricia; species Henricia sp. BOLD:AAB3569. The sequence continues at coordinate 975,883 of JBBELK010000008.1, forward strand.
GAGAAACCTGAACGGCAAGTTTCATATGTACCTTGTCAGGCACACAGGACCAACTCTGTCGTAAAGCTATGGTTTTGGAGGATGTGGTGGATGGGCCCTGGTGGACTCTAAGTGAATTGGGTGGATGGGGCGGATTGGGAGGGTGGACTATAGTGGATTGGTGGATTGGGTGGAAGGACTTTAGTGGATTGGGTGGATTAGTTGGGGATTTGGTGTGGATCGCTGTGGAGCACACCCCTGTCCTAGGCTACCAATAATCACACAATCAACACAAATAATTACAAATAATTAAGACACATGAGATTAGTTTGACTTCTTTGGTCCCACCTGATGAAGTAGTGAGGTTTAGCTCCCTCAGCCCTGCCCTTTTATAGGCCAATATCCATAATACACTCGGCAAAAGAAGTTCTTGGACACTTGTAAAAGTTCAAATAATTTTTAAAAATAATTCATAAAAAGCACATTATTGTATATCAATATGACCACACAATAGTTATCTACCAGCATGATATGGAGTTAACGCGTGAGCAATCATGCATGGCTGGTTACACGCATTAAACAATAGCAAGTACAGTAACAGAAAATTGCAAGAAATGGAGCATTCAAATGCTAATAATCATGTCCATCCTGCAGGCATACATTCCACAATTGCAACAGGTGTTTATGATTGGAATTAAATGCTTACAGATGCATCTCAACAGCATTCAACTAAAACCATTTTCAACTCAGATAAATTCATTTTTGTTAAAGTAATGAACATACAATTGTATTCAAAACCGTACCTGTCACGTTTCTACCCTGCATTTTCCTGCTGTATATCTTGGCACGGTAGCTTACATCGGCCCATTTCTTTCGGATTACATCCCAGCCACCACGATCTGGGCCACCAGCTGCCCTGGGCTTCTGCTCACATTGGACCCAAGCTTTTCTTTTGATGTTCTCCACCGCAGCACCGCCACTGCTTCCAAGCAGCTCTTTGGCATTGTCCTTGACAAAGTTTGCCAAGGCAATGGTCTCCCATTCATCCCACCTTTTATTTCTTGATTTCGAATTTAATGAGGGAATACAAAAAACAAAGCATCAACATATTTTGTTGACTGCTTTTGTTAGTGTCCTGTTACAGTAATTTGCAACAGTTGTATTGTCTAAATAATCGAAATCTTTTACGACTGTAGCATTTTCATATAAATAAAATAACATACAAAAACTACAATTCATTGGATACTTTATCAATATTGTGGCGCTCGCGGCGAGAGACGACGGTGACTCTGCTGACCCCAAATTATTTATTCTATCTTTCAGACGCGTACGGGAGGGGCTCCGCACACGCCGGGGATTCTCGTATAAGCGGCGGGAAAACTAACCCAGGGAGTGCGTCCGTTTGGAGAAAATATATCCCCACTTATAGGAAAAACACTTATAACAGACAAATAAATTCACCCAATACTCCGTAGTGCAATAAAACAACGTAACAACTGCGTTATTCCAGAATTAGCACAAAGAGGTACATGAACCTCCGACACTGACTGTACCTCAAGTGTACCTCCGAAGTAGCCCAATAAGGTTTCTAATTTGGATTAGCGCAACTGGCTCGTTTACTACATAAAAACCAAGTGAGGTACATGTACCTCATCGGTGTACCTCATCAGTGTACCTCCACTAATATTCACCTCCTATAGTCGGACCTCCAAAGGGTGTCCAAAACTCTGAATAACTCAAGTACAACTCATCTATAATTTCCTCTTTTTGACTGGCGCAATAAAACTTCCACTAGGCCAATAAATTGCGAAGTACCCAAAGCTAGACTTGCCTAAACTTTTAGCTTTGCAAACAACTTCAATTTCCGGTACAACACAATAACAATGGTTACTTACATTCACCGTAGCAAAAAGGCCGTGCTGCTTGCGCCGTGGGAGGTTGGCAAGTGCAACGCTAAACAAACTCCATAGCAACTTGAATTACGCGCCCACAACTTGGCGCCTAAATTCGCCAACTAATGTGGGTTGTGTGCCAACGTGATAGCTAGCAGCGCGCCCAATAGTGCGATGTCTCGCGCAGCAGCCAGCCATCGCCCAAACACGCCTAAACGTGCGCGCTGTGTATGTGCTATAATATGCAATCGCCCAAACGTGCGGTAATCTGCGCCATAAACAGTACTCGCACTGATGCAGTGCATGCCATGCGTGTATCGCTAGCGTTCGCTGTGCATATGCTGTAGCTGCAAGGTGAATGCATCGTCACTGGTAAATAACACAAGTGCGAAAACAGTATAAAAGGTAAAAGTTTTAGTAACCATTTCAACACATTTTCGCTACACAACCCCGCTCGAGGCCTGAACGGTCCCTGTTCGAATATGCCAAAAACGGCAAGAAAATTGGCTTTAAAGAAATTTTAACAATTATATACACAAGATAAATCGTAGCATTTCGCAGTTTCAATGTAATACTGTGACAGGCATAATATACACTTCAAGTCATTTGTTAAAATTGCAATAAGATTTCACAAGTCTTAAAGTTCAGCCAAATGTACACTTTACCTCAGTGAATTATATAAGTGAAGGATGTGTGGACGGTAATTTAGAAATCAACAATGAAATTACACAAAGTCTGTTAATGTCGGCCTATGCGAAAGAGAGACCCCAAAGTCCATTCCATTTTTATATTTCAACAATTAAAATTAAATGTTCATCAACGCAAGGTATCGCGCGAGGTAAACTCTGAAGAACGCCATTGAAGATCATTTCTCGCTGACTTTCGTAAACTCGGGTCCGCGTCCAGGTGTTGACCACCTCTCCTCCTCGGTAGGAAGTCTTCTTGACGGTTTCCGTCACTTTCGTTAGGTCCCCGTCTCAGACTATCTCCAGTAGTGACCTCTTCTTGGTAGATGCTCTGTCGTCGCTGTCGTCGCTCTCGTCACTTGACATCGCAGGGGCCTGGTACTGCTGTCTGAGCCAAGCAAGGGACTTTCCGCCGACAGATCTTATGGTTACGGGTTGGGTCATACTACGACCTGGTGGCTGACTCTGGGGGTTTTCGGCTTCGGCAACCTCCAACTCCAAGGGCTCACCCAACTCTTCTGCAGCAGCCGTGATGCTGGCCTCCCGAAACAAACTAATGGAGGCTGCAGGCGACACCGTTACCTCGTTTTCAACGGGGATCTCTGCTTCCTCAAAGGTGGCCAGAGGAAGCGGCTGTGGTGCCGGTTCTGGAGGTGTGGTTGTCGCACCTCCTCTCTGTTGTTTGGCTCACGTCCCAGGTCATGGGGTAGTTGTGGATGGGCCCGCCGGTAGTGCCGGTTAAGGTTGTCGCGGCGCTTGGACGAAAAATCACATTTGGTGCACGACAAATATCGTTGGGGGCCATGGCTATGTTGTAGGTGCCGGTATAGACTCCTACGCTGTAAGAAGGTCTTATCACATCTCCTGCATTGTAGGAGTCTGCTAGGGTCGAGATCCTCGGGCGTGGCCAACGCTCGGGGCATCTGTTCAGTCACAACTGCAGTAACGAAAGAAAGCAATTGTATCGTGGCTAAATGCATTATCATTGTATACCTAGTCTCTATATCTCATAGGCAATCTCCGGGTTCTGGGTGGTAACCTCCGGCAGGGTGCCGGTGGTTCCGGACCTGTCAAACTGATTTCTGTTTGCCCCATATCACCCTCATATGTGTAACTTTCATTTCTAACTTCCATTTCTGATATGTTTTCTGTACTGGAGTTATCTTATGGTTACGGGTTGGGTCATACTACGACCTGGTGGCTGACTCTGGGGGTTTTCGGCTTCGGCAACCTCCAACTCCAAGGGCTCACCCAACTCTTCTGCAGCAGCCGTGATGCTGGCCTCCCGAAACAAACTAATGGAGGCTGCAGGCGACACCGTTACCTCGTTTTCAACGGGGATCTCTGCTTCCTCAAAGGTGGCCAGAGGAAGCGGCTGTGGTGCCGGTTCTGGAGGTGTGGTTGTCGCACCTCCTCTCTGTTGTTTGGCTCACGTCCCAGGTCATGGGGTAGTTGTGGATGGGCCCGCCGGTAGTGCCGGTTAAGGTTGTCGCGGCGCTTGGACGAAAAATCACATTTGGTGCACGACAAATATCGTTGGGGGCCATGGCTATGTTGTAGGTGCCGGTATAGACTCCTACGCTGTAAGAAGGTCTTATCACATCTCCTGCATTGTAGGAGTCTGCTAGGGTCGAGATCCTCGGGCGTGGCCAACGCTCGGGGCATCTGTTCAGTCACAACTGCAGTAACGAAAGAAAGCAATTGTATCGTGGCTAAATGCATTATCATTGTATACCTAGTCTCTATATCTCATAGGCAATCTCCGGGTTCTGGGTGGTAACCTCCGGCAGGGTGCCGGTGGTTCCGGACTTGTCAAACTGATTTCTGTTTGCCCCATATCACCCTCATATGTGTAACTTTCATTTCTAACTTCCATTTCTGATATGTTTTCTGTACTGGAGTTATTCGCCCCACTCATTCCGTTTTCCACCCTCACTTCAGTGGTATCTAAATTAATCATGTCTTCGATGGGAGAGACATTGTCCGCTCACCAACTATGCGAATTCCCAAGGGGCTGTCTGTGTTATCTTCCCCAGAAGGAGTCTCCTCCTGTTCACCATCTACTTGTGTGTCATAGTTCATTTGTTCCCCTTGAGGATTTGGCCTCGTCCATTAGCCGATCAAAATGTACCACTCGTTTCTTGCCATTTCTACCTTTCTGAATTCGAAAGACAACATCTGACAATTTGTCTAGTATGAGGTACGGTCCTTCCCAGCGACTTTCAAGTTCGGGGCATATCCCCTTTCTTTTTGCTGGATTATAGATCCATACAAAGTCTCCTTCTTTGAGGGGTTTCCCATTTACATTCCTATCGTATCCCTTCTTTTGTCGTCTGACGCTGGCTTGCAGGTGCAAACGTGCACTCTCATGTGCCGCTTGCATCCTTTCCCGCAGTTCTTGCGCGTAATCTGTTTCTATGATCTCTCGTTCTACCACAGAGGCAGATGTCAGATAAATGGGCAGAGATGCCTCCCTGCCCAGCATCATCATGTTTGGTGTCTCCCCATTGCTTTCCTGGGGGCCGCAGCGATACGCTAATGTTGCGTACGGAAGCTGGGAATCCCAGTCTTTCTGATGTTTGTGAGGTTCTATCATGGTAGCAACCATGTTGATAATCGTTCGGTTGAACCTCTCTATGAAACCATCGGATTTCGGATTGTAGGGTGTGGTCCTTGTCTTGCGTATCCCAAGGATACGGCATGTTTCGCCAAATACATCGGCCTCAAAGTTTCTTCCCTGGTCGGAGTGAAGCTCTGACGGGACACCATAGCGGCATATGAACTGGGTAACAAGCGCCGTTGCAACAGTCTCTGCTTTTGCGTCAACGAGTGGGTAAGCCTCTACCCATTTCGTAAAATAGTCCCCGACTACAAGTATCCATCTGTTGCCATTCTCGGTGGCTGGAATGGGACCCATTATGTCAAGGGCAACCCTTTCCATTGGCTAGCCAACCTGTATTTGTTGAAGAGGTGCCCTGTTCCTCTTTGGTGGCGATTTCCTTTTTGCACAACGCTCACACTTTCTTATGCAAGAGCGTACATCGGCTCGCATACCAGACCAGTAATAACGATTTCTTACCCGGTCAAATGTTCGTTTGAGCCCGATATGCCCACTAGTTTTTTCACCGTGAAGTTCTTGAATAACTTCATCACGTTGGGACTCTGGCAGTATGGTTTTCCACCATACTTCCTTGCCTTTATCGGTTTCCCATTTATAGCACAGCACACAGCGTGTTTTACTTGTAACTGGTCCCAATGACGCCAGTACGTTTTTACAGCCACCGATTTGGGGGAAATTTCCTCCCAAGTCGGCCTCACTATTTCATTTTCTTTGGCTCGAAGTACCCAAACCATTGAGGGATCCTTCAGCTGCTGTGCCTCCCTCATAACTTTGTTTGCCTCCGTTTGTTCTATGCGAACTGTCCGAAAAGTGCTTTTCGCTTCATGATGTTCGGGAATTTCTTCATCCGAGGTTCTTCCACACTGGCGACAAAGCTGTCTTGACAAGCCATCTGCGTTGCCATGTTTTAAACCTGGACGATGCACGATAGTGTAATCATATTCTCCAAGTACCTCCATCCATCTGGCTAACTGACCTTCCGGGTTCCGGAAATTTATCAGCCAGCGTAGCGATGCGTGGTCTGTTCGGATGATTATGTGTCTTCCGTACAGATATTGCTTGAAATGCCGTAAGAAGTTTATCACCGCAAGAAGTTCCCTTCGAGTTACGCAGTAATTGCGCTCAGGTTTGGACAGTGTTCGACTGGCATAACCAATTACTCTCTCGGTTTCTCCTTGAATTTGTGACAACACGGCACCGATCTCGTCACCGCTGGCGTCAGTGTCAAGAATATACTGTCCCTCCGGTTGAGGGTACGCCAGTATCGGTGCCTCTTGCAGGCACCTCTTTAACGTCTCGAATGCCTTTTCACACTCTGCGTCCCAGGTAAATTCACGAGATTTTTCAGTTAAACGGTGAAGTGGCCTGGCAATATCTGCAAAGCTGCGGATAAAACGCCGATAATAAGAGGCGAGCCCGACAAAGCTGCGAACCTCTTTCACATTCATTGGTGTTGGCCAATTCCGCACCGCCTCAATCTTTTCTGGATCAGTGGCAATGCCACTCTCCGACACAACATGGTCTAGCATTTGGAAGGCTTTAATTTCAGGTTGGCCTTACGGAAGCGTCTCAAGACTTCCTTTAAGCGATCAATCTCCTCCGCAATTGTCTTCCCATAGACGATTACATCGTCTAGATAGACTAACAGGGTTTGCCATTGTAGCCCCGCAACTACTCTTTCCATTAACCGCTCGAATGTGGCGGGAGCATTGCTCAGACCAAAAGGCATGACCTTCCAATTGTATAGGCCACATCTTACCACAAATGCGGCTTTTTGTCATCATCGAGCTCGACTTCCCAATATCCGGAGGAAAGGTCCAACGTCGAAAACCATTTTGCTCCGGATAGGGCATCAAGCGAATCATCTATCCTTGGCACAGGATAGGCATCTTTAATCGTTACCGAGTTCAAACCTCGGTAATCGATACAAAATCTCTTTGAACCGTCCTTCTTGTTAACAAGAACCACGTTCGATGCCTAAGGGCTCTCGGACGGTTCTATGATTCCCCGAGTCTTCAAAGACTCTATTTGGCGTGATATATCTTGCTGATTGCGTTCAGGTTGCCTTCGCAATCGCTGTCTGATCGGTCTAGCGGAATCCGTATCTATGTGGTGTTTAACAAGATTGGTCCGGCTTAAGTCAGACTCGTCTTTGGAAAACACATCTGCGTACTCAATCAAAAGCTCCCTCACGTTTGTGTGGTGCTCTGGATCCAAACTGGAAATGCTTCTCTCATATAGGTCTTGGAGGTGCGATGGCACCTCTTTTTCTGCGGATACCTCCATATTTTGGTGGTCCGTCTCAATATCCCCCTCTTTTACTTCAGTGAACATTCCGGCCGTGGTACCAGTACCACTGCGGAGCACCCGACTGTTTCTGCCTGGGTTTAAAACTCTCAGGCCTACTGTGTCCTGGTTAGTGTTTACCAGTGTCCTGGCTAGCACGAGTCCTCTCTGTGCAAGTTCGCCTCCACTTTCAACTGGTTGGATTATTCCCATTTGTGGAACACACCCAGTTTTCGCTTTAACATGGCCAGGGACTACGGCCTCGTGACCTGGGGGTATAGTAGTGGTTGTTTCTACCACTACGCGATAACAAAACGAGGACCCAACGCGGTCTGTACATCGTATTTTCTCCCCATTGTGATTAAGGACACAGCTATTAAAGTCAAGGTTTCCACCAGTCGGCAAAAGAAAATCCATTCCCAATATTCCTGGAATCCGAAGATCTGCAAAAATTGCGCGAACTGGGGCAACTGTGTGTCCAATTTCTATGTCCACTTCGGCCGTGCCCATATTGTTTTCCATGGGACTCCCATTGGCCTGACGTACTTGTACGTTGCTATTGCTTAGTTTCGGCCGTTTCCCAATTGGGATCTGATAATAAAATGTCTTTGAAATAATTGTGTCTGTCGATCCAGTGTCTATAAGGAATTGTACACCTGCCGACCGCACTATTCCTTGTACATACATGCCTTCTTTTGGCCCTTCACGGCTGTTTCGGGCAATAAAAAAGAGTGCGCCCTCTGTGTTTGTTGTTGTCCAGTGTTAAGTTGTGCATTACGCGCATGAGATTGACACAAGTCTAATTTGTTCATTTCTTTTCGGCTTTTTTGATAAAAAAAACGTTATTGATTTTCCATTTTATTGGGTATGCACTAGACTTGATTTCAAGTCTGTAACTGTAGACCGGTTGGTTCGTAAACCGCAGCAGCGTAGTCGCGAATGGACTGGGAACAAGTCTAATCGACCTCTAGTTACAGACTTGAGAAACCTGTTTCCGTTTTGTACACGTTCTATGGAGTTTGCTACCAGAATTGGACGTAGAGAGCTGATTGGTCGAAACGCAGGACGACATTAATATTCATGTTACTCCTCCGACTTGTTCTATGGCAACTGCGTGATTATATATTACGCGCTATTAATGCATTAGTATTGGCGCGAATACAGGTTTCTCAAGTCTCTAAACAGGTACTATTCATAACAACGACTGTTGCGTGTGGGGATTATAGGCGTCAGACGGACCAAATACGACTGTTTAGAGACTTGACCTCAAGTCTAGGTATGCACTGGCATGTCAGAATTAAGAATACCATGATCAAAAAGAAGGACTTCTTCTCGAGTGATATCTGGGAGGTGAAACTATGTGATGTTTATTTCGATAGAACATTTTCTTCCGTGAGTGCACGTTTACTGGGTGGTAATTAACGACAGAGGTGGTTTCGCGGTGTCGAATTTGACAACATTTCAGACTTTTCTCTCAAAAAACCCAAAGTGGATCGTGGAAAGGAGGACTTACTGGACACTTGCAACAACAAACCAGGTAAATGACAGCGGGATGCCCGAAGATATTCCAGATTGTTTTCGTTGTTTATTTGCATGTCGTTATACAAATACGTGGCCATGTGAGTGCCGTACGAACTGCGTACGAATTCTGCGAACGGTCGAGTTGGTTAGACTGTTCTTGAAACTGCACCGTTGAAGCAACTCGACTTTAAACACGAGCCAACTCGACCGTTTGGGAACTTTAGTGTTGACATAATATGCTTGCATTGATGTAAATCTACATGCAATTCTGTCGGGAAACCTAAGCTTTGCAAAATTATAAGAGTTGGGAAGTTGATTAGCAATTTTATTCTTTAAAATGACTCATCTAGCATTGGAATGTGCTGATTTGGTGGGGATAAAAAAACAAATTTCAAGTGGGAAACATTTATGAATTTGTGAAGAAAGTAACACATTTTTCAGCCTGTCTCATATGCTTTGCCGGTTCATTACCATGCACGGACACCCATAATTTGCCTTTTTATGATCTATAAACCGTGTAAAAATATTAGTGTTATGATAAAAACACAAAATTAAGAGGAAAAATGTCATGATTTTACGAAGGAAAGTTAAAAATTTTCAGAGTTGTCTGTGTATAATGGTAATATTTCTGCTGTACCAAATATAAATGAGTATGCTAATTCCATTGTCCGATTGTGTGTGAAAAACCCCGAACAGGTCTACCGGTATTCTTTCTGGTTTGTTTATTTTTGTACATGTACATGTAGGCTAGTACACGCATAACATGTATACATTTATTTGTGTGTCTCCGTGTTTCCAAGCAAATGATCAATTGATTTTTGGTTTTTCTTCATAGAATACTTCTTGTCTTGACGGGTCCAATGAATTCGCCTGATACACTGACGGGACATCGGCTCTTGTGACTGGTGAAATCTCGTGTTGTTCAAGATCACTAATATTACGGTGAGAAATTCAGGTTGTGAATTTGTGTTTTCTGTAGTATTAACAGTTTGCAATTTTTTCAACTGCAACTTAACCAATCGGCTAATACTTTAGAGGTTGCTGCTGGTGTAGATTCAAGTACAGACTACAAAGTAGCCGCCGCCTTAGAAATAATCTCTGAACCTTTGATCAGACTCGGTTTACAACAACCCCAGGCAAATTTCGTCGGTCGCACCACGAAGTGGCGTATCTCGCGTTTTGGCCAAAATTAGATTTTTACATATTTAGCTTAGTACTGCAAAATCTCTCATTTTGTGAAGTTTTAGGTTTTAAAAGTATCATAATAATAAAATAAAAAACTGTGATTTCGGTAAAATTGCTAAAAATGTGAGATTTATGCACCACGAAGTGACGGATATGTATCCGTCACTTCGTGATACAGTTTGGTTAGAGCGTAATTGTTTCACGAACTGACATATCCAATGAATGTGCGAAATCACGTGACTATACTATTGAGGTAGAAAATGTTGTTTTATTCCTCATTTAACTAAAACTGTCGCCATTTATTCTGCATTCCGTTAAAAAAATATATATTTGCAGTTTCAAAAGAGAAATTCGGTAAAGAGAAATTCGGCGAAGCTCAAAGAGAAACGAGGCGAATGTATAGCCCGCCCTCATAGTCGACTCTGAACCATTTCAAAATGGCGGCCAGCGGTGGCACTGTCCTCTCCACCACGACTGATGGAAAATCGAGGAAAAGTAAGGTCCTATGCTATTATCAATTAAACAACACTTAACTTACGTAAAGACCCAAGTTGAGAAATCAGCTAAATTCATTGCTAGAACCACAGCCGAAAGAAAAGTGATGATTATCCCACGACTAACCCAGCCTGGGTAGTGGTCATGGTCAGATGGTGGTCATGGACAGGCCTAGTACATGTATGTATTGTAGGCCTACGCGTACGTGTAGGCTACTGCTAGTGCTAGGCGAGGCCGGCATCATCAGACATGGGCTAGGCCTAAATTAACGTTGGTCAAAATGGCATTACTCCTTAGTTTAGTCTACTCTACTAGGCTAAAGCTAGGTCTATTCAAGGGTAAGTAATATCAGCGTTGCTAGTAATTAACACTCGCGTCTCTCGATCTGCTGGAGCATTTCTATGCCTGCCTACATGGCCTAGGGCCTACATCGTTAATAATGTTTCCATATTTTTCCACTTAACAATAGGCTAGGTGAAGCTAAGGTATTAACTGTTCATTTATGTTAGTATTTTACTTTTAAATACGTCTACTACTAGTAATTGTCTAATGTGGATGTGCTTAATAAAAGCAGACAAAGTCACTCATTGCAGATCTGGTCATCGGGAAATGGAGGTACAGGTGGAGCCTTGCACATGGCTGAGTGATAGGCTTAATGGCTGCAGTCACTGTATTAACCGTAACACGTTCGTCATTGGCAATATTTATGTGGCGCATTAAATGTGTTGATGCATATCATAACAAGTAGCGTGTACTAATGCATTGATTTACAGTTAGAAAGCAGTGGGGCAAGTGTCGTAGTGGTTAGGGAGTTGTGTCTTAGTTCGCGAGTTGGTGGATCGAGTCCCAATGTCAGATTTTTTCTCATTTGAATCTTTGAATAAGTGACATTTTTTGCAAAAATTAGTGCCTGATCGCGTTTTCCTTTCTTTTCTTTCGAGAGTTTAGTTAAGAGGAAAGCTGGGGTATGTTTTTAATAGGAGTTGGAATTAGGTTGGGGGTAGTGCCGTAACTATAGCCTTTGATGAATGCATTACGGTTACTGCAACTATTTAACTAATTAATGCCAAACCGTTGGTTGTAACGTGTTCAATAGACGTTTGAGAAAACGCGTGAACGTAATACAGGCTTAAAATGTTTTGAGTGGGCCAACTATGATTATAGTAACTTGTATCTAGTTATTTTTGTTTTTAATTTAAGATTGCAATTACTAGATTATATTCCATCATTATTTGTTTACAGTGAATCTTTCTTGTTTACAGAAAAACCTGAAGTTGATGTTTTGGTCCAGTGGCAAGATGGCTCTGAAAATGTGGTATCAAACCTCGACCTTGTTTATCGAAGGCCCCTTAGAAAAAATAAGCATGTCAAGATGAAATGGGGAGCCACATGGTGGAGATGACAAGTGATCGATTTTGAGGATCATGGTATGCAAGCTCTTTTATTCAGGAAGAAAATCGTCTGTATTAATAATGTGGCGGTACGCGACCTCAAGAGCGCCCTCTCTAGACACTCGGGTCGCACAATTTCCGACGAGTCAACCAAAGTTCGATAAACCGGAATCGACTCCACCTGGTTAGGCGGCAGTGTCCCGGTCAGAACTCTGGCAGAGCTCGGACCTAAGAAATTGCTACGAGCAGCCTCAAGGCCCAGGGAAATGGATTCGTTTTGGAGGAAATATACCGCCTGTTGTAGCTGATATCTTCCCCGGGGTAGGGGAAGGGACTCGGTACTGCAAATAACTCAAGAGTGGACACGTGTGTTCAGTGATTGAGAGTGTATGATTGGTTTATTAACAATGACCTGGGACTTGTAATTAAATATACAAGTAGGAAAACCTGGGCGCCTTTATTCCTCTCCCGTACTTGGGAGTTACACAGTGTCTTTATACACTGACGGCAGTACAGCAGTTATGGCAGGGTACACACCGCGCAATACACTCGCGATTACCCGGCGAATGTTTACCCGAGCACGCTCAACTCTAAACTGAGTCGACAATGATACGCCGCGGCTGCACGGGAAGTTGTGAACCCACTTGGTAGCTTGCAGGTTCAGGTACTGCGCCCCTGGCGTAAACCGAACTACAACAGCAAACCAAACCTATAGCTCACAGTTTCCCAACACGCGACTAGTGCAAGATGCCCGGCAAATGCACTACCACAACGCGCTACGCTCACCGTGTGCCGCGCTGTAGTCCGCTGACCACAGCCAAACGTACGCTAGCCGTATTGCCAAACCACGAGGCAAGGCAACGCAAATCACCCGAAATGCCCGCGCTAGCGACTCCGAATTCACTCACCGAATTCACCGGCACAACCCGTAGTATGTGGACACACGACTGCTGTACTCTCGCCCTTAATTAAGGCCTAAACTCACTGCGATAACTTCAACAGAAACACCAGAAATCTCGTGAATAACTTAAGGTCTTTCCACAACAAAAGCTAACTGGCAACTAACGAAACTGGCGCGCACAGCGCCCCAAATGCTGGGCTCTAGTCCCGCCCAACAACAATAAACAAGGCTCGGATTGGCCGAACTAACGTCATACGTTACGATCATGCACTGCGTGCATGGGACTTTCCATACACAGTGCAGCCATTCTATGTGCATTAATAAACATTATGCCTAAAGGGCGTGACTACGGCAAGGATTGCATCAGCCAGGAAATTCATGAATGGGAATAGACTGGTTGTCAGTCCATTCCGCTACATAGGACCCAGCTTGCCCATAGCGTCCACACTATGAAAAGGCAAAACCGAAACCACACAGCGAAAGGACTGACACAAGTCTACACCCAAGAACACTAAAATTTGCTCATTAAATATTCGGGAATTTTTACACAAAATCTAACGGGACTATATCTTTTATACAGAGTATAAGGGGTGACTTACTTGACACACACTACTTAGTTTCATTATTTACAAAACCTATACAACAGTCTCTTATGCTCGAAAAACTGTTTTTCTCTTTTAAATAACTTAAACTGCAAAACCTATTGCATGGACGGAGCACTTGCCGTTTCTTATACAAAATAAACTCTTTTTTATACATTACAAAGGCAAGTTTTTACACTTACAAAAATGCTTCCTTAGCACCAAAAATATTGTCTTTCTTTACACAAAAATCAAGGTGATAATTTTTATACAAAATAATCAAGGCATTTATACACGATTAAAAATGTGGTCCCAGGTCTAATTTTAAAATGATTGGAAATGTAACTTTGTTAAAAACTAAACTAGCTTTAAAATAACGCGCCTCCCGTAAAGTCGTCTCGTCCACGTCAGGGGAGTCCTGGACTGGCTTCTCCTCGGGTGGTGTTCTCCTCTGGTCACTCGATCCTCTGTTCCAAGTCACGAATCATCTGACAGGGGTTTGTTGGTCTCCTCACCAACGTGGCTCTTGGTTTCCCGGAGGGAGTTGACCACTAGCGGTAACGTAAGGGCAACTTGCGTTCTCTCCTGGGATTCCTCCGGGGCCTTTCCCCGGGTTCTGGGGTACCCACTGGGTACTGGGTGTCGCGCTCTGGCGACTGGGTGTCGCGCTCTGGCGAAGGAATGTCGCCCTCTGGCGGCTGGGGTTCCCGCTCTGGCGACGGAATGTCGCCCTCTGGCGGCTGGGGTTCGCGCTCTGGCGACGGAATGTCGCCCTCTGGCGGCTGGGGTTCGCGCTCTGGCGACGGTATGTCGCCCTCTGGCGGCTGGGGTTCGCGCTCTGGCGACCCCATTAGAGGGACATCGAGTATCCCTTCTTGGGACAACTCGTCTGGGCTCTGAGACCTCTGCCCTGGACTTCTCCTGGGCGTCTCATCGGCTGGTCCTTCTCTTACTCTCCAGGGTTCTACACTGTCCCCCTGGTAACTCTTGAGTCTGTCCACATGGACAACTCGACGTGTCCCACCTGGCCGGCGTTGGATGCGGACTATAACGTCCGACAGCCGTTTGACCACTTGCCACGGCCCTTCCCACCGTGACTGCAACTTGGGTGACACGCCCCTTTTTCGGGCAGAGTTGTGCAGCCAAACTAGCTGTCCAACCTGCCATTTCCTCTGGACCGTCCTGCGGTCGTAGTTTTGTTTCTGTCTTCGGGCACTCTTCCCGATACATTTTCGCCCTCTTGCGGTCTTGGGCAGTGGACCCAGCAAGTCCACTGCCACGCTCTCTAAAGAACTACCGCCTGGGTACGGTTGCAAAGTGGCTAACGCCTTCTTTGCTAGGGACTTCCTCTTGGTGCAGGTGCCACAGCGTTTCAGCAAGGACTTAACGTCAGCTGACATGCCTGGCCAGTAATATTTCTGTTTGGCTCTGGCCAGTGTCTTTTTTACGCCTAGGTGCCCACTGGGACACCCACCGTGCACCTCCTCAAGGACCTCTTTCCTCAAGGACTCTGGGAGGACAATTAGCCACTGCTCTGAGCGGCCATCGTCCGTCTTCCAGCGTCTCTCTAGCTGCCCTTCTCTGACTCGCAGCACGTCCCAGTGGGACCAGTACGTCTTGCTCGCCCAAGGGCGATGCGACACACTTTCCCACTGGGGGCGCTCTTCTCCTTTCTCTTTAGCTCTAAGCACCCACTCGACTGATGTATCGGCTAACTGGGCCTCTCTAAGTCGCTCAGCTGGCAGCTCTGGCTCAACTGTGATGCTTTTGGCTACAGGTTTTGTCCCTGACAAACCTGTGTCGACTTTTACCAAATTCACTTTTGGTAAAGCCGCTACTGGCTGCTCGCCCTCTGTTCTCTTCCTCTTACTTCCTCTCTGTTCACTCCCTAAGTGATTTCGCTTCCGCCCATTACTTCCTCCAGCTTGCATGTGGGCCTTGCGCACAGCTGGTACCTGTTCCCCTGCTGTGGGAAACATCCTGGGTTTCTTGCACTCTCTGGCAAAGTGGCCCTGCTCCTGGCAGTTAAAACATCTCAAGCCACCTTGCTTCCTCTCTCTAATCTTTGGCTCGACCTCTGAAGCCACACCTGTTCTCTTAACTGGGGCACTTTTGTGGCCTTCCTGCTTGACCAGCTTGGCCAACAGGTCCACAAGATTGCCCACCTCGGTCTCGAGTTTCAAAAATCTCTCCTCCAATCCGGAGTTAAGTGCCCTCGCCATCTTGGCGGGCCTTCCTTCGAGCATTCTCTGTTGCTCAACTTTCTCGAAACTCTCTGACTCTAATGCAGCCCTGACTGCTTCGTCCAGACTCCCTGGACGAGCTCGGTTTATGCCCTCTCGCACAGACCGACTCTCTACTGCATCCACAAAGTGGTTCTTAGCCAACCGGTCACGCGACTCTTCCGGTATATCCGGATACGCCCTCACCGTTAGCTCTAGTATGGCTTGACCCAGCTCTTGCAGGGTCTCCTTCGGCCATTGCCGACGATGCCTCAACTCTACCAGGTAATTCTCGCTCTGGCGACCTGGTCCAAATCTCTTCTCGAGTAGCTTTACCAACCCGCTATACGTGGGTTGCTCCACAGTGGAACTGTCCCCAACCAATCTTAGGGCACTTCCTTGCAAGCTTGCAAGCAAATAGCTTGCCGCTTGCTCCTCGTTCCACCCATTAACTACTCGGCACGACTCGAAGTGCCGGAAATACTCTTTCCACGGCACTCGGCCACTATACCGATCGGGAATAATATTGGGTCGACGCTCTGATCGCCCAACATCTCTAATTCCGCTCTCTATTATTCTCGCCTCCCTCTTTAGAGGCCATGGCTCCCCTGTCTGGGTAGCCTCTGCTGTACGATTGCTACTCACCGACTCTGGGCGGGTTGCAAAACTCAGCTCTTTGTGCAGCATCTTGCTGCTCTCCTCTGCTTGGGCTGGGCTTGCACTCTTCAAGCCAGTCCCACTAGAACCGGACATAAAACTCTCCAGTTCCTCTACCGCACTCACCCTGGGCGTCTCTACCCGCGTGTGCTCCAAACCACTCTGAATTGGGGTACTCTGACCCAGTCTCACACTCTTACGAGACTTCGGGGCTGGCAGTGGTGTCAACCCTGGGGTCGTCACGTACCGGCCCGCCTCGCCTTGAGTCTCGTACCCTGAACTCTGCACAGGCAACCTGAACTCAATCTCTGAGTCAGCCTGGACTGTTCCTTGGCCAGCTTGGGCACCCTGGTGCTCGAGCTTGCCCTCTTCTAATTCTCTAGCTGCAAAGTCTGCGTGCCACTGTAGCAGCTCTTCTATCTCCATCCTCAACCTATCCCGCTCCATACTGGGAGCGTACACTACTCTCTGAACTCTAATGAAGTTCCTCTGTAAACTTCACGTGTCTCTGGACACTATCACTCTATTTATCCGAGGATGTTGTACCAATCTCAGCTACAACAATCCCACTTCTGACACCATTTGTGGCGGTACGCGACCTCAAGAGCGCCCTCTCTAGACACTCGGGTCGCACAATTTCCGACGAGTCAACCAAAGTTCGATAAACCGGAATCGACTCCACCTGGTTAGGCGGCAGTGTCCCGGTCAGAACTCTGGCAGAGCTCGGACCTAAGAAATTGCTACGAGCAGCCTCAAGGCCCAGGGAAATGGATTCGTTTTGGAGGAAATATACCGCCTGTTGTAGCTGATATCTTCCCCGGGGTAGGGGAAGGGACTCGGTACTGCAAATAACTCAAGAGTGGACACGTGTGTTCAGTGATTGAGAGTGTATGATTGGTTTATTAACAATGACCTGGGACTTGTAATTAAATATACAAGTAGGAAAACCTGGGCGCCTTTATTCCTCTCCCGTACTTGGGAGTTACACAGTGTCTTTATACACTGACGGCAGTACAGCAGTTATGGCAGGGTACACACCGCGCAATACACTCGCGATTACCCGGCGAATGTTTACCCGAGCACGCTCAACTCTAAACTGAGTCGACAATGATACGCCGCGGCTGCACGGGAAGTTGTGAACCCACTTGGTAGCTTGCAGGTTCAGGTACTGCGCCCCTGGCGTAAACCGAACTACAACAGCAAACCAAACCTATAGCTCACAGTTTCCCAACACGCGACTAGTGCAAGATGCCCGGCAAATGCACTACCACAACGCGCTACGCTCACCGTGTGCCGCGCTGTAGTCCGCTGACCACAGCCAAACGTACGCTAGCCGTATTGCCAAACCACGAGGCAAGGCAACGCAAATCACCCGAAATGCCCGCGCTAGCGACTCCGAATTCACTCACCGAATTCACCGGCACAACCCGTAGTATGTGGACACACGACTGCTGTACTCTCGCCCTTAATTAAGGCCTAAACTCACTGCGATAACTTCAACAGAAACACCAGAAATCTCGTGAATAACTTAAGGTCTTTCCACAACAAAAGCTAACTGGCAACTAACGAAACTGGCGCGCACAGCGCCCCAAATGCTGGGCTCTAGTCCCGCCCAACAACAATAAACAAGGCTCGGATTGGCCGAACTAACGTCATACGTTACGATCATGCACTGCGTGCATGGGACTTTCCATACACAGTGCAGCCATTCTATGTGCATTAATAAACATTATGCCTAAAGGGCGTGACTACGGCAAGGATTGCATCAGCCAGGAAATTCATGAATGGGAATAGACTGGTTGTCAGTCCATTCCGCTACAATAATATCATTTTTTGGTGATAAACAACGGCAAAGGAATTAAAAACCTTTAATTCGTAATATAATAATTTTGCCAGATGCATGTTCCTCTGATGAAGGTTCCTCTGATGAAGGTTCCTCTGATGAAGGTTCTGATGACATCCCCCTGGCAACCCTGACATATCATGAGCCTATGACAGTCCTTGAGAAAGCAGAGACGGCGAAGTCCATAACAGGTTAGTAAAATTTTTACATTATTCACAATACTAGTAGAGCAAACAATAGAGGAAACAACATTTTAGTAGAATTGTACTTATGTGAACTTTGTAGGGTGGATGTGATTCAAGAATCTTTTGTAACTCCTGTTTCCTTTTATAGATGCTCTTTCTGCTACTAAAAGTTCTGATGATGAGCCTCGAACAAGCCTCGGGTGCACGGCAGGTAAGTCTATGACAGGTTAGAAAAATTAGAACATGGGTCTGAACAGATAAAATAGGGAAAACATCCACTGATGTGAACTGTGTCGGGTGATTGGTTTAATAAGGTGGTTTAAGAATTGTATAAGTAACTCCGAGTCCTTTCTTTTAAATCGTAGATGTGCTTTCCCCTGCTGAAAACTCTGGTGAACCAGCTCCCAGGAGCCTCGGCTGCAAGAGACCAATGCCTATGACAGGTTAGTAAAACATGAATATGGTTCTACAGCTCAAGAATAGAGAAAACACTCATTAGATGGTCGAATTCTAACTCCCTTTTTCTTTTGTAGATGCACATTCCCCTAATGAAAACTCTGGTGAACCAGCTCACAGGAGCCTCGGCTGCAAGAGACCAATGCCTATGACAGGTTAGTAAAACATGAATATGGTTCTAAACAGCTCAATAATAGAGAAAACACTCATTAGATGGTCGAATTCTAACTCCCTTTTTCTTTTGTAGATGCACATTCCCCTGCTGAAAACTCTGGTGAACCAGCTTCCACGAGCCTCGGCTGCAAGAGACCAATGCCTATGACAGGTTAGTAAAACATGAATATGGTTCTAAACAGCTCAATAATAGAGAAAACACTCATTAGATGGTCGAATTCTAACTCCCTTTTTCTTTTGTATATGCACATTCCCCTGATGAAAGCTCTGGTGAACCAGCTTCCACGAGCCTCGGCTGCAAGAGACCAATGCCTATGACAGGTTAGTAAAACATGAATATGGTTCTAAACAGCTCAATAATAGAGAAAACACTCATTAGATGGTCGAATTCTAACTCCCTTTTTCTTTTGTAGATGCACATTCCCCTGCTGAAAACTCTGGTGAACCAGCTTCCACGAGCCTCGGCTGCAATAGACCAATGCCTATGACAGGTTAGTAAAACATGAATATGGTTCTAAACAGCTCAATAATAGAGAAAACACTCATTAGATGGTCGAATTCTAACTCCCTTTTTCTTTTGTAGATGCACATTCCCCTGCTGAAAACTCTGGTGAACCAGCTTCCACGAGCCTCGGCTGCAAGAGACCAATGCCTATGACAGGTTAGTAAAACGTGAATATGGTTCTAAACAGCTCAATAATAGAGAAAACACTCATTAGATGGTCGAATTCTAACTCCCTTTTTCTTTTGTAGATGCACATTCCCCTGATGAAAGCTCTGGTGAACCAGCTTCCACGAGCCTCGGCTGCAAGAGACCAATGCCTATGACAGGTTAGTAAAACATGAATATGGTTCTAAACAGCTCAATAATAGAGAAAACACTCATTAGATGGTCGAATTCTAACTCCCTTTTTCTTTTGTAGATGCACATTCCCCTGCTGAAAACTCTGGTGAACCAGCTTCCACGAGCCTCGGCTGCAAGAGACCAATGCATATGACAGGTTAGTACAACATGAATATGGTTCTAAACAGCTCAATAATAGAGAAAACACTCATTAGATGGTCGAATTCTAACTCCCTTTTTCTTTTGTAGATGCACATTCCCCTGATGAAAGCTCTGGTGAACCAGCTTCCACGAGCCTCGGCTGCCAGAGACCAATACCTATGACAGGTTAGTAAAACATGAATGTGGTTCTAAACAGCTCAAGAATAGAGAAAACACTCATTACATGGTCGAATTCTAACTCCCTTTTTCTTTTGTAGATGCACATTCCCCTGATGAAAGCTCTAGTGAGGAACCAGCTTCCACGAGCCTCGGCTGCAAGAGACCAATGCCTATGACAGGTTAGTAAAACATGAATATGGTTCTAAACAGCTCAATAATAGAGAAAACACTCATTAGATGGTCGAATTCTAACTCCCTTTTTCTTTTGTAGATGCACATTCCCCTGATGAACCAGCTTCCACGAGCCTCGGCTCCTAGAGCCCAATACCTATGACAGGTTAGTAAAACATGAATGTGGTTCTAAACAGCTCAAGAATAGAGAAAACACTCATTACATGGTCGAATTCTAACTCCCTTTTTCTTTTGTAGATGCACATTCCCCTGATGAAAGCTCTAGTGAGGAACCAGCTCCCACGAGCCTCGGCTGCAAGGCAGCAAAGTCTATGACAGGTTGGTGATATTTTGTACATAGTTTTCAGTTCTGCCTATCCCCCTTGATGTTCCTGTATTAAGCGGTCAAGGCATGAATTATAAATTACAGTGCAACCTGTGGGGAAATATGTTGGTCATAATTACACAACAAGTTTCATTGCAATGATTGTTTTGGTCTTTAATTTATTCTAAAAAAGAAAAAAAGTCATTGCAAAATTTCATCATTATCCCAAATTAGTAACATACACAAAAAGGTAAGTGGCAGATGCTTGTATGCTTGTCAGTCAGTTTGATATTGAGTCGACCCATGTTTCAATTTCATTTACAGCAACCACTCAAGACCAAGAAATCACCAGTGAGACTGCAGCCGTACCGAGTATTATGCCTGGTGAGCACTTAATATTGCAAACCTTAACAAGTTTTGTAATAGGCCTATGTGTTTCCTCAAAAGATTTGTTTTTATGGTTTAACAATGTACAATGTATTCAACTCCAGATTTTGAATTGCTTTATATGTTTGTATATGTTTTTCGCCCGTTTTTTTAATAAATGGTTAAAACCAAAATACAGATTGCATTCCCATATCACATCGAATGGATATTTGTATCAGCAGTAAAACTTGGGCATCTTATGCCCCCTTTTTTTTATTTTTTCCCCTAGGCCCAAACACCCCAGACATTGGTTCTCATACAGGCAACCAGCCGAATCCCCTTATGAGATATGAAGAAGTCAGCACTAACAAGCCAGAAATTTGCTCAAACTTCACATGTAAAGATGATATTTTTGCAGCATGTTCTACTTGTCAATGTCTGTTGTGTTTTGAGCACTTTATAAGTGATACAAATTGTGAATACCATAACGAGTTCTTCTATGCTTTCAAAAGTGTAACTGAAAAATCTGAAGACAGAGCAGAAAATACTCTCTCACGAAACCCTTCACTACTTCAATCAGAGGGTGAAAATTTAGTCGAATTGTTGACAGCTAATTAATTTGAAGAAGACCCTTGGATGTGTGGAAATAGTGAGGATGGCACTAAACATAACTCGGCAACACACACGTATGGCCAATCAGAAAATATTGCATCAATACCGGTACATGATATTTGCGAAGCATTAGAACCATCTCTTGATCAGGTCGAATTGGACCTCGACCTTTCTGGACAGGGCAACACGCAACCAGAGGATTTTGTAGTTGATGGAGAACCTCGTACACCCAACACAACAGAAATCAATAACAAATGTTCTGCCAAAAACAAGAATGTGAAAGAAAAAAGGAACAGTGGTGTTGGATATTTCACAGAAAAAAGCAATAAGTATATTCCAGGACGGAAGTCAAAGTCATTTGTGTCTTGTTCGAGGTACTGTAAATCAAGAGGGTTCTCATGTCAAAACTTCTCGGAGGTTGATAGGCACGGTGTGAGAATGGCCTTTTTTACCCATAATAATTTACAGGCACAAAGAGAGTGGATAGCAAGATACACTGAGGCGAAAACCCCTCATCAAAGCACCAGAAAGAAAAACCGTGTGAACTATTATCTTCCCTTCGGGAAAGATAATGAAAAAAAAAGAGTGTGCAAACAGATGTTCTTAAACACGTTGGGAATTTCTGAGAGGCAAGTAAGGACGGTTTTCAAGAAAATGTCCTTAGGTGGAATGCTAGAGGGGGAAAAACGAGGAGGAAGACAAAAACAGGCACATGATCAGAAATTGCGAGAGGAGGTGCGGAGACATATAGAAAGATTCCCGAAAATGGAATCTCACTACTGTCGGGCCAACACAAAATTTCAATATTTATCTCGAGATCTCAATGTGAGCAAAATGTATGATCTATACGTAAACGATCAGCCAACGTCTACCAAGGCTTCAGATTCCTTGTATCGAAAAGTACTGAGAGAAATGAAGCTTAAGTTCCATGCCCCCAAGAAAGATCTTTGTGGTATTTGCGAGAATTTTAATCGGTGTTCCGTAGAAGAGAAGGAAAAAATAAGATCAGTTTATGAGAAACACAAACAGAAAAAGGTGAAAGTTCGGGAAATTAAGGCCCAGTTAAAGACCAGAGCATTGGCCCAGCCGGGTCTGTTTGAAGTTCTGGTATTCGATTTGCAGCAGGTCATTTATTTGCCCAAGTCAGAGCGCGGAGAAATATTTTACAAGCGCCGCCGTTCGAATTTTGTATGTCCGATTCCAGTCAAACTTGGCGTGCATTTTGGACGACCATGGGACGACTATGTACCTTTAACGGAATTTGATCGCCCTATTCATCACTCTCACAGCCGGAATATTCAATGGGCCGAAAACGTACACAGTTGTACACATTACACCCACTATACACGATCCTCAGTCTTTATAACCAAAAAATTACCAGTCTGTCTTGTACATTTATAAAACATTATCAATTATTTAATGTCATCCATTAATGTGTCCATCCCAACACAGGTGTTGATCAAAGGAATACCGTTATTCCCTGGCAAACTGGTCAGTTTCACAAGTTTTGCAGCATCGGGACCAAGACCATTTCGGAGGATTATCAAGGGTGACTTTGAATCAGCCATTAACAAGGCTGCTGCTGCTTACGGAAAGATCGTCACCGTCAAGATTCCGCGAGCACAGCCGGTCACTGTCTTTTTGAAGAAGCATCCAGACAGTTTCATGGACTGGGATATTGTTGACAAAAAGGAATATACGAAAAAGTTCAAATTGCCATGCCACAGCAAAATATCCCATCATGTGCAGGGGGCGGTGATAACAAAAGAACGCTTGCCAGATGGTTATTTCAGCATTGTATGATTCGGTAGGTCCGAAACAGCTATTGTTTTCGTTCGAATTTTGTATGTCCGATTCCAGTCAAACTTGGCGTGCATTTTGGACGACCATGGGACGACTATGTACCTTTAACGGAATTTGATCGCCCTATTCATCACTCTCACAGCCGGAATATTCAATGGGCCGAAAACGTACACAGTTGTACACATTACACCCACTATACACGATCCTCAGTCTTTATAACAAAACAATTACCAGTCTGTCTTGTACATTTATAAAACATTATCAATTATTTAATGTCATCCATTAATGTGTCCATCCCAACACAGGTGTTGATCAAAGGAATACTGTTATTCCCTGGCAAACTGGTCAGTTTCACAAGTTTTGCAGCATCGGGACCAAGACCATTTCGGAGGATTATCAAGGGTGACTTTGAATCGGCCCTTAACAAGGCTGCTGCTGCTTACGGAAAGATCGTCACCGTCAAGATTCCGCGAGCACAGCCGGTCACTGTCTTTTTGAAGAAGCATCCAGACAGTTTCATGGACTGGGATATTGTTGACAAAAAGGAATATACGAAAAAGTTCAAATTTCCATGCCACAGCAAAATATCCCATCATGTGCAGGGGGCGGTGATAACAAAAGAACGCTTGCCAGATTGTTATTTCAGCATTGTATGATTCGGTAGGTCCGAAACAGCTATTGTTTTTGTTCGAATTTTGTATGTCCGATTCCAGTCAAACTTGACGTGCATTTTGGACGACCATGGGACGATTATATACCTTTAACGGAATTTGATCGCCCTATTCATCACTCTCACAGCCGGAATATTCAATGGGCCGAAAACGTACACAGTTGTACACATTACACCCACTATACACGATCCTCAGTCTTTATAACAAAAAAAATACCAGTCTGTCTTGTACATTTATAAAACATTATCAATTATTTAATGTCATCCATTAATGTGTCCATCCCAACACAGGTGTTGATCAAAGGAATACTGTTATTCCCTGGCAAACTGGTCAGTTTCACAAGTTTTGCAGCATCGGGACCAAGACCATTTCGGAGGATTATCAAGGGTGACTTTGAATCGGCCATTATTACAAGGCTGCTGCTGCTTACGGAAAGATCGTCACCGTCAAGATTCCGCGAGCACAGCCGGTCACTGTCTTTTTGAAGAAGCATCCAGACAGTTTCATGGACTGGGATATTGTTGACAAAAAGGAATATACGAAAAAGTTCAAATTTCCATGCCACAGCAAAATATCCCATCATGTGCAGGGGGCGGTGATAACAAAAGAACGCTTGCCAGATGGTTATTTCAGCATTGTATGATTCGGTAGGTCCGAAACAGCTATCGTTTTCGTTCGAATTTTGTATGTCCGATTCCAGTCAAACTTGACGTGCATTTTGGACGACCATGGGACGACTATGTACCTTTAACGGAATTTGATCGCCCTATTCATCACTCTCACAGCCGGAATATTCAATGGGCCGAAAACGTACACAGTTGTACACATTACACCCACTATACACGATCCTCAGTCTTTATAACAAAAAAAATACCAGTCTGTCTTGTACATTTATAAAACATTATCAATTATTTAATGTCATCCATTAATGTGTCCATCCCAACACAGGTGTTGATCAAAGGAATACTGTTATTCCCTGGCAAACTGGTCAGTTTCACAAGTTTTGCAGCATCGGGACCAAGACCATTTCGGAGGATTATCAAGGGTGACTTTGAATCGGCCATTAACAAGGCTGCTGCTGCTTACGGAAAGATCGTCACCGTCAAGATTCCGCGAGCACAGCCTGTCACTGTCTTTTTGAAGAAGCATCCAGACAGTTTCATGGACTGGGATATTGTTGACAAAAAGGAATATACGAAAAAGTTCAAATTGCCATGCCACAGCAAAATATCCCATCATGTGCAGGGGGCGGTGATAACAAAAGAACGCTTGCCAGATGGTTATTTCAGCATTGTATGATTCGGTAGGTCCGAAACAGCTATTGTTTTCGTTCGAATTTTGTATGTCCGATTCCAGTCAAACTTGGCAGATAGTTATTACATCCCCCGATTGGCCATTTTTCAACTCGTTGCTAGAGGGCGCTGTTTTGTGTGACGACTTAACTTTTGGTATTTTTTTAATGCCCAAAGGGTCCTGAGACTAACAAAGAAGTCTCCATTCCAATACCTACTACCATTTTTAAATGGCGAGCCAGCCTCGTTTTCGACCAAAAGGAAGCGCGTTGCATAATTTCACAGTCACGTGACCAGGTGTCGAATTACAGGCAGTCAAAAATCGGTGATTTCAGCATTAAAAAATCTGTAAAAAAATCAACCATTTGAGATACAAAATAAGTTTCTTCGGGGTCGACCTTATTTCATAGAGTACTACATTCTGTACACTGACAATGACCTTGGGACGCGCTTCCTTTTGGTTGAAAACTAGGCTGGATCGCCATTTAAAAATGGTAGTAGGTATTGGAATGGAGACTTCTTTGTTAGTCTCAGGACCCCTTGGGCATTAAAAAACGTTACATGCGTAATAGGAAAATTTGTGCACTTGCTTTTCAAAAATGTATGTTGTGGCAGCAAGTTATCT
The DNA here is from genome assembly GCA_037783545.1 of Henricia sp. BOLD:AAB3569. Taxonomy (NCBI): domain Eukaryota; kingdom Metazoa; phylum Echinodermata; class Asteroidea; order Spinulosida; family Echinasteridae; genus Henricia; species Henricia sp. BOLD:AAB3569. The sequence continues at coordinate 1,001,987 of JBBELK010000008.1, forward strand.
CCTGAGAACAAAACATGGAAATTTCTTTAATTCCGAGATAAACTAAAGACATCTGAAAAGAATTATTGATTTTGTTTAAATGTACCCCATTACTGTGGACAGACCCATGTCAAAGCATTCTATACCTGTATTAGTGCCAACACTAAACAAATCATAACAAATCAACAAATCATAACGTGTTAATGTGACTTGGCATGCTATATGTTGATGACCAGGTCTAGGTACCCACCAAGTTTCAAGGTCTTTTTGCCAATGGCAGACGTAACCAACAATGGCTAAAATATGCTTTAAAATCTTGCTCGTTTGATGACGTCATCCTGACATCACAATATTTTGGTGAAAATATACATTAGAGTAAATCACAATAAACATAAAACAGATTATTTGACCATGATCGGCCTTTTCGTTCTGTAGATATAGTTGTTTGAAGAATGGATTTTCAACTGAGTGTAATTTGACACCTGTTGACGTCATCAAAATTTTGAAGGTATTGACCCCTTTCGAACACGTGCGAATATGCCATTTTGGGTGTCAAATAATGCCGAGTCATTGTGGAAGCAATGTGCGTGCGCGTTGTGTGCCTCTCTGGTGGGCATAACGCGGTTTAATTCACCATAAGGAGCCTCAGCATAGCGCGCTATGGACACACAACGCGCACGCACATTGCTTCCAGAACGACGCGGCATTATTTGACTCCCAAAATGACGTCATTGGCACGAGCTCAATACACATGTTCACTGACCCTCAGTGAACACCTGTACCAATTTTGGGCCAATTTGCAAAAATTTCGCCACAGACATCTGTTCAAAATAGGTTTTGGAAATTTTTGAACTCGTCGCTAGAGGGTGCTGATTTGTGTGACGGCTTAACTATTGGTATTTTGTGAATGCCCAGGGGGTCCTGAGACTAACAAAGAAGACTCCATTCCAATACCTACTACCATTTTTAAATGGTGAGCCAGCCTCGTTTTCGACCAAGGTCAATGTAAGGAAACAAAATGTAGTACTCAATTAATTAAGAAAAAAGCCGAACAAATTGTGTCTTTATCTTAAGAGCCACATTCTGTAAGATTCAACCAGGGGGTGATATATCACCGTTCAATTTTTTTTTGTGGGTAGATATATTATACAAACTGACAAAAATCACGTTTTTTATCCGAGGACCTGCTCCGGTAGAAAACTACAGCCCTCTTTAGGGTAGGGGTCCGAGGGGCCTAATAAGTGCCAAAGTCAAAATCTGGACTTTGTCCTCTGAATATCTTGGTGCGCCCTCAAAAAGCCTCCTTGATCTTATGGTATATAAATATATGGGTGGAGTTGTTCTGAAAAACGTTATAATTTTCGAGGCTAATCGCCACCCATAGGTGGCGCTTCAAATCGCAACTTTTTGCATTTTAGACCATGTTGAGGCCCTCCCAATTCCTGCGCCCTCATAAAGCCTTGCTTGTTTATGTTTATTTGGACACATGGGGACCTTTTCTTTCCAAAAAAACATAAATGACAGAGGCTTAGTGAGGGCGCTTGTGAATAGAGGGCGCTTTTTGCCGTAAGAAAGCGATTTTGGGCAATTTTCGTCAGGCTATATCTCAGTGCGCCCTCTATGGAATTCAGTGAAACTTGTTTTATTGTGTCCCCACTATTCATAATGTTACGTGACGGCGGGATGAGTTCCGGACTAGGATCCCAATCCCTGGCGCACGGCAGAAAGTGCACAAAAGACCTTAAACTCGCTTAAATAGTTTCAACGCAAAACAACTCTGAAAGCAAACGATTTCATGACAAGCAAATACCATTCAGTGATTATTTATTAATAAATAAAACTTCATGCATATTGAGCAACTTGCTTTGGCATGTTAGCGTAAGTCAATATAAAATAAGCAGCAGTAATGGGCCAGGCAAATAAGCAAAACAAATAAGATAATTCAGCTAAGCAAAAGTAGAAGTATAGCCAATTAGATCATTAGTTAGCAAGTCCACTGTAAATGCAATAAGCAATTAATGTAAATCAATTAAGTGGCAAAATTATATCCGGCCGAATATAATTACCTAACTTGCTCTTCATGAAGAACTAAACAGGATAGGCCCGCCCAGTCAGTGCCCCTTAAACCGCAGTGCAATCATCGGGCCAACGTCTCCGCGAACATGCGATGCTACATGGTAGTTAACGGTAGTGGTAGGGTCAGCCAGACGGGTAGGGTTAGCCACGACAGCCCCGGGTAGAGTGTCAGCACAACAGCGGTCCGTCCAGCTACGACATCCGCGTCCAAAGGTAGACTACAACATGGAGACGTTGGTCCCGAGCTGCACTGCCAAGATACTAGACCGATCGCACATGGTACTAGGGCACTATTGGCACATTCGTCGACGTTGAGGGCAGCGTAGGAATCTACGCAGTCTCGAGTATACCAACCCGTCGGGTGGACGTGTGTGATCGCTCGGGATAATTAATGGTTTTGAATTATCATCCATTAGCTGATATATTTCGAGGAAAATGAAAGTGCAGCGGTGGGTTACCTAGCATCGAGTTTGGGATGTTTCGTAAGGCGAAATCAGGTAACCAGAGTAATTTAGAGGCATTTAAACACTTGGGATGTGTGGGCAGCACCGCGCACCAGTATCATTACGGCAGCTTCAGTTCAAGCAATCGTCGTTACCGCACGCATGCATGGTTGGCACTACGTTGGGATAGAGCGTATACGTTGTGCACATAGTCAAATTGGCTCTTTCTCAACAATGGTAGGGCGCGCTCCAGTAATTCCTTTTGAATTTTCGCGCGCCTTAAGCAATGCACCTCTCATTGGGCTTGCGTGTGTATTATAGGCTATAGTGCCAATGCTGTGTGCGGGTTATGCTGCCTCGTCGTGTTTTAATAGTACCGGACAAGTTTCCAACTACATGTACTCGTTTGCTGAATGTGCTGAAGATGGACACGATATACGCCTTAGTTGAGGTACGAATTGCTTGAATGCTTTATATGTCATAAGATATTATTCAGTTTTGGTAAAACATCTGTCAGGCCCATAAATATGGCGAATTAGGCCTATAGCCTCAGGCTCGTATTTTGTAGGTGTCACCCGTGGGGCGACGGGGGCCCAGCCATTCGACAGGTATACAAGGTATAACAGCCAAATATTTTGTACGTATACAAATGCATACGACTCTTTAATTAAGTTTGGGCTTCTAAGCCCACCATGCACAAGTACGCATTATAACAATTAAAAAAATAAAAATAAAAAGGCTAAGGGCAGTTTGACACACGCGTCTCCGAAACAGTGCTTTTCTCCGCCTTTTCATGGAGCCCGGCGTGGGTCGGAGAAGGCATGGGCAGGTAACAATGTTTTCGATAATAGGCGTTTACACAAACAGTTTCCGAAATTTCAATTTCCTTTTTTGCTTTGTTTGTGCTCCCTATAGGAAAAGGCGGATGCCTACCAGGCCATAGACAACTCAGCAAGCGCCTAATTATAGGCTTGTGCGGCACTTTTAATATTTCATCTAAGTGCTTTAAGGAGCTCGCCAAGGATGGTTGGGAAGACATCGACCAATTGCAAGGTCTGGAAGACCGCTGGAGGGAGAATTTGTTCGCCTTGGCGTCCATTGGAGGACAACGCCGAAATCTGGAGCGAATGCTCCAACGGGTAAACAAGGCTCAGTGTGCAATTCTAGCATGTTTACAAACGGGGCACGCCCTTGAATCATTGGAATTAAAATACCAGTTTGGCAGGTTCGTTAGATGATAGAGGGCGGGCCTCTTTCAAGATCCGTAGTTCGGAAAGTGCCCTCACAATTCTTGTTTTGTTATTGCTCGAGCATGTATAGCGAGCGCAATATAGCAATAAAAAAGGAGTCAGCCTAGCATTTGGGAAATCTGGTTCTGGCCTTTTGTTTCAAGGTACCTGTGTTAGCGCCCTCATAGGTAATGGAACAGGCCCTAAGTGGCAAGTGAATGGACTCTTGCTTACTAAATTGATGAAGTGGAGGACGGGCCCCCAAACGCGCAGTTTCAGCGCATCTTTTGTTAGGCAATTTACGAAGCACGGGTTGGGCTTCCGAGTATCAAGGCCTAGATCGTGTTTCTATGGACCAGGACTGGTTCCGGAGTACATATGGGCTATTTCACAATAGGTGGTCATTGGAGTAAATTACAGTATAACCCATCCTGGATAACTTTATCAGTGCAAATACATGTTATGAGTGATTTTATATGACGGGTAATATGAAGGACAAGCTACAGAACTATTTTTACATAATTATACGAGTCATTCGTTTTGAATTTCTCTATTTACACGCACTTTTAACACCATTTTGGAGTCTCATTTCAAGTTTTACATTAGTTTAAGTGGAATAATTTGTTGATGATGCATTATTGTGGTAAATTTGGTGATCGATCATGGATATATAGTGTTCAACAATATTGTGAAACTTGGGTTGGTGTAATTCGGTCAAAAAATGTTAATTTTACGAACCTTTCAAAATAAAGTGAATTTCCCGTTAAATAAAATATGGCAATGTCCTCTCCAGGACAAGGTATTCCACACAATGGATTAGTTTGGAGATATGTACTCACAAAGATGTTTGTATCATCACATGACACATGTGATGGAGTAAATATGACAATTTGATCGTGGGAGAGATTTGAGTAAATTTTATCAAGATCTTATTCAGGGTTGTGGAAAATCCGTTAAACATTTGTCCTCTCCAGGACAGCAGTTAATTGTAATATAACATGTCAACCATGATTGAAATATTTTTAACAGTACCATTCCTTCTAACAGGACATTGCATGGCATTACCATTTCAACATTTAGTCTGGCCATTATATTGTGATATTCTGTGTTTAACAAAATGTCCTCTCCAGACAACCAATTACAAATCATTATTTCAGTGAAAAAAATAAACACGTTAATCATAATGCCACGGTCTGATATTTTATAAATTATTAGTATACATCCTGAAGTTTTTAGATCAACAGAGTTTTTGTGATTTGGACAAGTTTGAAATTTGACCCCGATTTGCCAGTGAGACTGAAAGTGTACACTTATTGTGAAATAGCCCATGTCTTAATTTTCAGTTCCTTCGAGGAGGCAGAGGATTGGCCTCTGAATGCTATGCTGTTGTTCGTGAGCACGTCCATTAGACTGAATGATAGATATGTGTCGCCATTAGGCAGCAAGTATAGGTGCACTGGGAGTTTGGCTTAACAATACTTAAAATTTCGTCATAACCCCAGTCAGAATCTGTATAGGCCGAGGACGGGCCTCTAAAGGGCAAGTTCAAAGTACCCATAGTTTACATGTGTACTTGCCAGAGGTCGGGCCTCTGAATACTAAGTGGTAATACATATTCCACAGGTACTCTGTACTAGACAGAGGACGGACCTCTGAATGCCGAGTAAATATTACTCCCAATGCCAAGTTTAATATGCTCATAGCTTGCATGTGTACTAGGCAGAGGAGGGCCTCTAAATGCCAAGTTGAGATATGCCAAGTTCTGATGTGACGCTATTTTTGCATGGGTACCCTTTACTAGATAGCCGGCCTCTGAATTAGCGTATCCCTTTTTGCATGTCTGTTATAGAGAGGACGGGCCTATGAAAGGGAAGTTAATATGCGCTCTTATTTGGTATGGGTACATAAGGGCGTGTACATAGGCAGAGAACGGGTCTCATGAATTCAAAATTTCAATAAAAATCAATTTTATGAATGCCAAATTTTAATGTGCCCATGTTTTCTATGTGTATAGATACAGGTACTAGACAAGTATGTCAAGTGTAATATACCCATAAATGGCGTGTGTGCTAGACAGAGGACGGGCCTCTGGACGCCAAGCTTAATGAGCATTTATATTGCAGGTGCGATACACAGAGGGCGGGTCTCTGTATGAATGTACCCTTGATTTGCATGTGTACTCTGTACCAGGCTGAGGGCGTACCTCTGATAGCCAGGCATATGGTACATGTGCAATGTAACCATATTTTGCGTATACACTGTATGTACTCTGTGATAGGCAGAGGACGGGCCGCCTCTGAATGCCTGGACTTGATGTCAAGTCTGTAACTAGACCCGTTGTTTCATAAACGGCAGCAGCGTAGTCGTGAATGGACTAATCGACCTCCAGTTACAGACAGGTACTATTTATATTAAAACAACGACTGTTGCGTGTGGGATTATAGACGTCAGACGGACCAAATACGACTGTCTAGAGACTTGACCTCAAGTCTACTGAATACCAGGTTTATTGTACAATGTACAATGTAACTCTATTTTGCATATACACCTTATGTACTCGGTACTAGGCAGAGGACGGGCCTCTGAGTGCCATGTTTATGGTGCAATGTACTTCTATTTCGTATATATGTACTATGTGCTAGGCAGAGGACGGGCCTCTGTATGCCATGTTTATGTAACGATGTACTTCTTTTTCGCAGATATGTACTCTGTGTTAGGCAGAGGACGGGCCTCTGAAGGCCATGTTCATGGTACAAATGTACTTATATTTCGCATACATGTGCTCTGTACTAATTGGCAGAGGACGGGCCTCTGAATGCTATATTTAGGGTACCAATGTACTTGGCAGAGGACGGGCCTCTGAAGGCTATAATCATACAGTGTATGAACAACTTTGCCCTGATTTTGTGCAACAAACAACGGACCCTGTGTGTGTAGCGCGTGCAGCGTGGCCTCTGACCTTGTGTACACAGCACACACATTCTTTGTGAAACAGGTCAAATGGACTGGACCATTTCACACAATGGAGGTAAGGAAGAGATTATGGCTACTGTAGACATGCAGTATGCAGTAGTACACAATACAAGATTTTGGAGTTTAAAAACTGTTCAGCTAAATGAAGTTTTATTTCATAAATACTGATGTTTTCTTCATCACATTAACAATGGTATGAATACAAGGTTTGATAAGCAAACCCACTTAATCACGTAATATGTATATTACGCCCCTCCAAGGATTAATGCTTTGGTCTGACTAGCATGGACGGCAAATAAGCCTCGTTTTACCGATATCCAGAGAATGTTACGAAAATAACAGAAAACGTATGGTTTGAAGACATATTCATTTACTAAAAAAAAATGTAGTTTTGAGGCGATGAATCGGTGAAAAACGAACAATCAAGAGGACAAAGCGAACAGCTTTCCAACGTGCTTCTGTTTCGGCGAGACGAATACGTGGCCTGATCTTGTTCCCCGTTCATCCTACCAATATACGCGTGATTATAAGAGGATATGTGAAGCCAGACTATAGAAACACGTTGCATATTATAATCGGGTCATGGTCTTAGATGAGAGACATTCTATGATTGGAAGCAAAAAAGCCCCTTTTTCCCCTTGACCAATCAAAATGATTCTTATATGAGTGGGACGGAAATTTTATGTAGTTTATTCATAAGTGCGAGTTGAATCTGTGGGACAAAGAGAACGACTGTGCCGTTCAATTCAGTGAGTCAACCCACTGGAAAATGATCAGTAATCGTGTTGACCTCCATTGACCGATTTTGAGGTTTAACCCCCGTTCTTTGAGTGAAAAAAGCCCCTTTTCCCCGTGCATCATATATTTAAAAAAAAAAAACTAAAAAAAACCAATAACCAAAACTAAAGATAATACTCTGTACTTTGAAATGCGTAGCGAGTTGGTGAGAAACATAGACGTACTTTTTATGTACTCACAAAAGTTCGCAGTGCGAGGCTGTTTTCCGTGTCATTTTCCTGCGCTGAGCGTAGGGTCACGGAGCTCAGTCAGCAGATGCGCGCACGTTGTTCATAGGGTTTATGATACAAATGTACTTTGCAGAGGACGGGCCTCTGATTGCTATGTTTATGGTACAAATGTACTTGGCAGAGGACGGGCCTCTGAATGCTATGTTTATGGTACAAATGTACTTGGCAGAGGACGGGCCTCTAAATGCTATGTTTATGGTACAAATGTACTTGGCAGAGGACGGGCCTCTGAATGCTAGGTTTATGGTACAAATGTACTTGGCAGAGGACGGGCCTCTGAATGCTAGGTTTATGGTACAAATGTACTTGGCAGAAGAAGGGCCTCTGAATGCTATGTTTATGGTGCAATGTACTTGGCAGAGGACGGGCCTCTGAATGCTATGTTTATGGTACAAATGTACTTGGCAGAGGACGGGCCTCTGAATGCTATGTTTATGGTGCAATGTACTTCTATTTCGCATATATGTACTCTGTACTAGACAGAGGACGGGCCTCTGTGTGCCGTGTTTATGGTACAATGTACTTCTTTTTCGCAGATATGTACTCTGTGCTAGGCAGAGGGCGGGCCTCTGAATGCCATGTTTATGGTACAAATGTACTTCTATTTCGCATATATGTACTCTGTACTTGGCAGAGGACAGGCCTCTGAATGCCGTGTTTGTGGTACAAGGTACTTCTATTTCACATATATGCGCTCTGTACTTGGCAGAGAACGGGCCTCTGAATGCCATGTTTGTGGTACAATGTACTTCTATTTCGCATACTCTGTACTTGGAAGAGGACAGGCCTCTGAATGCCATGTTTGGGGTATAAGTGTACTTCTATTTCGCATATATGTACTCTGTACCTGGCAGAGGACGGGCCTCTGTATGCCATGTTGATGGGCCTTCGCTGGCACGCTTATTTTAACATGGTCCAGGGGCACCTCCTTGTGCCATTTTGTGAATCCCAAAGTTCAAGTACCCCGTTCGCAAAGTTTTGCTTCAAAAAACAAAAAAATAAATAAAAAACAAAAACAAAAAACGTGCCGTGGTTTGTGCGTTTATGAAAGGTCGAACGGCGGACCCTGTTAGCACGTCAACGAATTATGTGATGGTTTGTTCCATACATGCAGCCCAAGTCGGCTCTGGATGTTCACAAGCCAAGACGCCTGCAGCGGCTCAAGCGTGCATGGAGACGAGCTATGATCGCAATGTTGTCTACGTGATGTCTGTGTTTAGAGAATACGTGGACGAGTTCGAGCCTTTGTTTGCCGAAGATGTAAAGGAAAAACATTTGAGCACCAGTGGTATTTGAAAATGCTGGAGAGTCATCTGTGTGAGAGAGATTTTGATCAATCTTTTGATCCCATCGCTACGCACGCAGCGAAGCGGAAACGAGGCACCTCCCAGTGGGTAGTTTTCATTGGCAAACCAAGTGGCTTGCCAGTCCCTTTTACACCCACCCCGCCTGAAGTTCTCTCTGGTAGACTACAGGTAGATGTATAGGCGCTCGGATTCAGAGATCCAATATTTTGTAGCCGGCACATTAAGTAATGATCCTGGTGCTTTGGGACGATATCGTAGCAGAGTCACCCAGTAGGGACGAAGTTCATGGTTGGCTTCATCATAGAGTTAGTCTGCATGATTTTTTTCCAGTCGTTTTATGGCCGATACAAGGGCAGGAATTGCTGTTTATAATTGCCCACCGAAATGTATTTTTAAATGCGCCCATTTGTCAAGATTATGTCGCCTTTATCATAGACACAATCACCAAGCAGTGAATAGAGGTTTTGGGTATAGGGTCAAGGAAGTACAGCCGCCGAAATGTGTGAATGCCTAGACAGTTGAACCCAAGAAGCCGCGTCTGCTTCTGTCAATGAAGGGACCTAATCTTTGGCGCAAGGACACACCCTTCAGTGTGGTACCTTTAGGCAATGTTGTCAGACCCATAACCAAAGGCGATTTTTTCTCAAGTACCGACAACAGCCAGGGATACAAGCAAATCTTCTTGACCAAGGAGTCCAGAACCTTTTCCGGCTTCGAGTGGGCGGGGTTTTACTTCACTGACACCACTCTTCCCTTTGGTTTAAAAAAACAGTGCATAAGTTTACTCATCCATTGGCTTTTGTCTTCCTGCATGGCTTAAGAACAGAGGTATACATACAGAAATCTGGCTACGACCGTTTCATTGGTGAGTGCCATCCCAGCGATGGAGGTGCAAAGTATACGAAGGTTTAAAACACTTCAGTCGTGTTTGTTTTATTGCGGTGTGAACAGGACATGCATGGGGACGGTTCATACATCAGAGCTCTAAGGGCCGTTTACGTCGTATGCTACATACAGTTAAAGCTCGGCTTGTTCAGCAACTTAAAGAAAAGTCATCGGCAGCCATCGAACAGCATGGTGCATCTCGGGTTCGGCATCTGCTCCAAACCCTATCATTTTCGATCCCTGAGCATAAACAGGTATCATTCGCTGAGGTACGAGAGACAATTTTGCGGGAGGATAAAAAGCTCTAAAGCAGATGCAACGTTTTGTGGGCAAAGGCCAAAGTTTTGCTCTGGTGTTTCCGGCTGGATCCTTGTTTCTGAGGGAATGCTCCTCCTTCATATCTACACTTAATGATCTCTTGCCTACGCCTCTGTCACCACAAGTGCGGGAGGAGATTCTATTTTGGAGGTTTGTCGATAGCTTCTCGTAGCTGATCCCTTGGAGACAAGACCGCCACCTTGCTATCGCATCGCACTGTCGGCAGACGCATCTGGCTATAAATAGGGCGGTACCCTAGTCTTACCAGACGGTAGTGTAAGTTTCTGACATTACTGGTCTGCAGACATTTTGGCACACACGGGTATATGTTGCAAGGAGGCCCTTGACCTATATTTTGTGTGGCTCTCAGTCTTTGATTCGCTATGGAATTTGAGGGTGGATGTGGTTGGAGATTCCAGAAATGTGGTGGATGCTTGGACGGGCCTCCGAGCTAGGTCTAAACCGCTTTCAAAAATGTTGAAGTTTAATTTGTTTTTGCCCTCTCCTTGGAGGCAAGTTTTTCGCTAAAGTTGACCTATGTCCCATCTGGTAGTCCCACAGGTTTTACCTTTGATTTGATGGCACTTTCGTCAAATGTCCCGGGGCGCAGGAACGGGTCTCCACTCAAGTTCTTCCGTTCGCCTGTCAGAGACAGGTCAAGCAGGAGTTTTTAGAATACCCGTCTTCTACGGGATATGTCTCGAATTTTTCAAGGGCTGGGGTTTGAGCTCTGGGCCTTCCAGTGCTACTTCCCAGGTATTGTCACCCCCCGAATGGATATCGCTTACGCTAAGCGTCACCATGTTCTCCTTGTGTCCGACTCAATGTTCAGAGGGTTCAAAGGATTCGGCTGGCCCAAGGCATTGAGCGTGCAAATGTCAGCCAACGGAGGCACAAGAATGGCCCCGTTATGTAGACATCTGGTGGTATCTTGCAGGGCTTTTTAGCCGGAGGTGGCAGTTCTGCGCGGAGGCATAAATGATTTCAGCCGATTGACCGACCCTTCGCAGGGTGTACTTGAAGTGGTAGGGGTTTTTCGCGCTGTTGCCCAACTGATCAGGGAAAAATTCCCAAGATGCATATCTGTTCTTTCCTCAGTGTGCCAAACCAAGATGGTGGGTATCAATCGCTCAGTCGCCGTAGTCAACTCATTATCGAAAGATGTCTGTCATGAATACTAGGTAGCAGTTTTTCTCGAACGATTACATCGTGGAGCAGGATCTTGCGGACATTGTGCACCTATCGATGATGGGATATCTAAGCTCTAGCGCAGGCTGCGGCTGTTTTTAAGATCCGTTTCGGGCTTGCCCTCGGGAATTGCAATACAATGCTAAATTTCTTCTTCAATCAGGCCCCCCCCCCCCTTCTTCACGAGAGCGTTTTGTTATCTTTTTGACGATGATCAGTGTGGCAACCAGGCTGACAAAACTAGGAAAAAAGTTGGATATGCAGGGATATGAAGTGCAAAAGAGCGGACTCATTTGCAGCATTGGACCGATTTCTGCGGGAGCATCAAAGCAAATGATGCTGTATTGAAGGGGAGGATCTGGAGTCAGCGACACCACTTGACATCCTATGCTTTTCGATCGATCGTGACTCGGAAGGTCGCACGCAGATTCACGGCTTATGGTATACAAATTTGGGTAAGCACGGGATCTGCTCTTGTGGGTGCCCGCTTAGATTAGCGGCATGCACCGTGGACTCTTATGTTGGGCAGATAAGGGCATACTTTAACTCATTCGGTAGGACCGAAGTCTGGCGAGTGGGATAAAAGTTCGCAAACCCTTGCATCTCTCACCAAGTTCGTAAATACATGAATGCAATTCAGCTGGAGCAGGCTGAGTCTCACATTACTCCAAAGCAGGCAATTCCATTGTTTTCTGATAAGTTACGATGGTTGGTGAAAGAGATCACTGACCGATCCCGGAGACTTGGCAAAGGCGAAGGTCTTTTCCCCTAGCGCTACGTGGTACAACGAGACTTGGCCTTTTGCCTCTGCCTATGGTGGGCCGGGGACAGAGCTGATGACCTAGGAAGAATCAGAACCTGAAAAATAACAAGGATCGAAGGAGGCGATTTTTTATTCAGCCACACTATTGGCAAGACAGTAAGTGAGGGTGACTCATCATTGATAATGATTCCAAAGTTGCAGGACCAAGGAAAGATGGATCCAGTCGGCGCAGTTCAAAGTCTGGTTGATCTTTCGCCCCTTGGCGGCCAATCGCAAAGTCCTCGTAAACAAACCCTTCGCCTGTTAACGGACCGAATTCACGGCTGAAGATGTATTTTGCCGCAACAGACAATCCTGAAAACCAGCTTTTGAGAGCGCACAGCAGCCGTGCCGGGGTATAGCAACCACACTGCGGCTCCTGGATGCATCGGAGGAGCAGGTGATGGACCACTGCCAATGGGCGTCGCGGAAGACGTACAAGCACTATACCCAGGTTGAGAGAGTTATGAGGCGTCAGAGCACGGTCCAGGTATTACGCGACGCCGTCTCCACAGCGGAACAAAGTCCAATGGCAGATATCGTCGGACAATTATATAGGCGTCTGAACTCGGGCCTCGGGGCTCGCGTAGCTTTCCCGCCATCTACATGCAGCTGATGTCTATAAATGCCATCACCTACTAACAAAACTACCCATTTTGGTATTTAAATAATTTTATAGGCAGCGACAGCCTGAGAAAAGAAAAGAGAAGAAAATAGAATGAAAGAAAGGCAGCAAGACAGCTAGTCCAGTTTTTCTTTCCTTTCTATCGGACACAGTCTCCCGCTTTCGTTTGAGGTTTGGGTAAGGATTGGGGTGTATTTGGGCAGGTTTGGGGTTCTCGGCGGCCTAAGGGGGCAGGTTTCTATGCTCAATCCATCTAACCCATATCTAAACCCTATAGATACCGGAGTCGGACGGAAACAAAGGCGGTGTGCAAATAGGTTACTATTGGCCGTGGGGTACGGTTGCTTGAATAGTCTAGGCCCTATACGGTCATTATGTGTTGGATACCCGACTGCCACAAGAGGGCGTAATCACGCGATAGACTCGTTCGTAGGCGCACACTTTCCCGACGCGACTCAACTCAAACGCAACGGCTTAAAAGTTTGCGACGAATATCAAACATGTTTGATACGTCCAATTTCATTAAAACTCCAGAAAAACTGTTGCAAATGAGTCGGGTCGCAAGCAAATTTTGCCGCACACTGTGTCAGAGATTTTTCGTAAGTACTTAATTTAATCGTATTGAATTTTACCTCGGCGCGAAGTCGACGCGTCCACTTAAACTTTATCTTGAGTTGCGCAATAAATCACTAAATGTAAGTCACACTTCGGGTTTCACATGGCAAGTGCATGTCTTCTCGAATCGCTTTAGTGACGCCTCAGTGATTTTTCTTCGTCAATGAAAATACACCTTTTGAATACGGTCATGGTAGCTCGCCCCAGTTTATGCAAATTCGATTGTGTTCCCGTCTTTGTGTATTACCCTAGGTCAATTGAAATTCAGGTGTGAACGCGATTGCTGTGGGAACGTGAAAGTGGGCAATTTATAGTTTTACGTTAGAGAGAACTAGGTTGTTGTGAGAGCAGCGTCGTGTGTGAAAGTGTGTTATGTTGGATTGCCACCCCAACCATCAGACGAGTGGATGACAGCCACCGTGGGTTTTTGGGCCGGCTAACGTTGTTTTGGAGCCAAGTGGCGTATCACCGGCATCGGCAGTAACAGCCGTATAATTGTCTGTCTTTTTGACCAGTCTTCACACGACGCTAGCCTGAAGCCGGATTTCCTCCGAGTTACCGTAAGTTACTTATATAAATTCCAATTATATTAATGGATTTAATATCCTGATGTATCTATTTGAGATTTTGAAGTTGAAATGCCCCTAAAATTATCTCTCCGTTCCCTTACAGACAAAATTGTGCAAATTTTTGGAGTTTTGGATTATTCTAATTATTTTAATCGGATGACCAGTCGGCTTGAGATGACTATTGTACACTACCCCCTGTTCTGATGTGATGGCCCCTCCCCCTTGAGACCGCGCCATTGGGACGGCTGGGAGTATACGGGCAGCGTAATGATTTGTTCCCAGGATGGTAAAGGCCATTGAGAATATTCTCTGCTTTTGATTGGTGCATTGTAAATGAATATTCATATTTTCTGTATAGCGCCCTCAAGAGTTATTACATAAAAGGGATATAAGAAAGAAAATTTAAGGGTTTGTCGAGTCGTTTGGTAGTCTAGTGGTTAAGACGTGGGACTATTAATCGAGAGATTGCGGGTTCGAATCTCCTCTCTCGTAGTTTTTTCCTTCATTAATTGAGGAAAGACCTATAGGCACGGTCTAACTCTCGAACCCACGCAGTTGTGTTAAGTGACAGCTATCAACACAACACTTCAGTATGCAATATATGCATGTGGTTAGGCCAATCAGGAGCAATCTTCCCTTGACCATCCTGGGAAAAAAAATTACGCATACGGGCAGACGTTCGTGACGTCATCACAGTATACAGAGAACAATCCGCCAGCAAGATCACACGCAAGCTAAAAGTTTGAGTTCACCATTTTGTGCAAGCGTATGCTGAGAGCAATTCATTAAGTTTGTTGTTTTGGGAAAAGCCATCCCATATTATTTTCAATAACTGCTGAGTTTAGAAAGACTTTCTGTTTTGCTGCTTCACATTTTGTTTAGTTTTGCTAAGCCTTTTTGAGCATTCGCTATACAAAGCGTCTTTTTTTGTATACCGAAGTTACTTTGGTGGTGGGAGTATTTTCTTGCTTAATTAACTTGTAAATTTACCCTGTAAATATTATTTTGTGTACAGTTTTCTTTCAAATTATAATTTATTGAATTATAATCATCTTGTCTGAACGTGTCTTTTATTCTGTGTTGGTGAACATACGTATTGTCACCTATTTCTGGGTAAAGTTGTGACACACTGCACCAATGCGACTCAAACCCGACGGCCAGTCTCGAGGAGTTTAGTTGCGTTGCAGTCGGGTCGGGCAGTATGCGGTAGCCTTTAGATTGTCACGTTGACTATGTGGATTGCGACATAGTGACGTCATGCTCTGGTATCAGGATAACGCCAGAACCATACTTTACACCTCCTTTCTTGCAATGGACGTGGGAGACGACGACATGGACAGAGCCTCAAACTGTCATTCTCGCGTCGCAGTCCACATAGTCATCGTCAAGACCTTGCAGAGCAATCATGTAACTTCCAGCTAACTTAAACACGCCTTTTCCGAGTATAATAAATTATGTTCCGCTAGTAACCAGTATAGTACAATGTCTCCAATTTATTCAAGCATAGGCCTATGTGCAGAATAATCGAAAACAATTTTAAGTACGAACGTTGAAATATAAAACTTTTGCAACAACAATTACAATAAGGATCATGATATTGTTCATAAAATGGCTGGATATTTGGGTTTTAGTTGGTCCTACAACATACATTTCTGAAAACCCTGTTTACAAAACTTTCCATTAAACGTATGTAACAGACAGAATAAAAATGTCACAATTTGGTCTGTCCACGTTCGTACGTGTTATGGAGAATTTATGCACATGCTTTTCAGAAAACTAATTTCTCACCTTTCTGCCAAAAGTTATCTCCTTAGAACAGCACAAGAAAATATCTTTGATTTTGAGGTGAACTACACAGCGCCCGGGAAGGGACGGGGTGAGAAAAAATTATCTCATGGGAACGACTTAATAATAAGTCTATGGAGGAAGGAAACAACAGTCGTGGGAACGAGATAATTTTTTTTCGTCACTCCGTTCCTTCGCGGGCTCCGTAGACGGAACTCAACACATCTGAAGGAATTTTTTGGCTGGTTTCTCAAATGTACCACGTTACTGTGGAAAGACCAATATTTAGTCAAAATCTTACATACATCCTAACTGACCGGTATTATGATATTCTTGCTAAAAACACAATTTGACTATAAACCTATTTGAATGTCCGGTTGAGAAAATGTTTCTGCTAAACCGTTTTATAAAACTGATCCCAGTATGGCAGCCTGATGACGTAGGCGAAGTTCCTCAATACTGTACTGCCGCTTAGGTCCTAGTCCCAGTTATCTAAAACGCCTACTAGTACTAAAACGCTTGGAAATTACAATCCATATCCCATACAAAGATGTACAGACCGTACCACACTCTAAAAACTCCCGGGTCAATTTTTTGACCATTTCTCCTGGTCAAACAAAATTGACCCTCTTCCGGGTCAGACGATTGTTGCGATTGGATGAGAATGGTCACATGATTTGTGACGTCGTGTCAAAGCGCCCTATGCCTTTCTGTGATTGGCCGGAAATGGTCACATGGTTCTCGCAACCGCGCGCCCGCGCTGGATAAAATTTGTTTCGCCAACGGTTTTCCACGTCTACGTACGTGGCTGCGAATCGTACGTGCGATGTTCAAGAAAAAATCCGATCAAAATCTCATGATCTACAAACATGACAAAAGTGCTTCGTGAAACCAGCATGACTTCCTACATCATGTGGATGTTTTCCTACACTCCTTTAGCAGTGCTTTGCGCGCGCCACTTTAGTTTGCCCGCTCCAACCACTGCTAAACTTCGCCGCAAATCCTGCGAAGCCAATCAGCACACCGCTTACAAAATCGTTAGGATTGTTGCACGATAGCCAATCACAATCGGGTATCGCGCCGCGCCTCCTAACGTTCATGCATATGCATATATACAGCCGGTCCGCAGCGCGAGAAGTGAAATATACGCTTGCAAAAAAAGACGATGAAACACACCCCACAAATCGGCAAATATTTCCCACTGCTAATACTCAAAACAGTCCATGTTTCCCTTCTACACAAAGAATATGTAATATTTTACCCATAAATAATGAAAATTCTACGTACATTTGTCTAGTCCAGTCGGGATCCAACGAAATCTAACGGCATTCCGAAAAAAACAGAAATCAAAAATTACCGCCGTGGCGCCGTTTGGTTTCCCGTAGTCTGATTGGCTAACGATGACGTCATTGCTCGTTCCAGATTAGACTGCTTTACGGTCCACCTATTTTGCGTTGGTTAAGTTGTACGCAAAGAGCTTTATTGAATCGCCCCGAATTCAAGTACACATACCTTATTTATTTTAATATCTATATTTCTCTTCTTTGAACAGTATTATTAAGGCCCACTAAATCAAAACCAATAAGCTATTAAAACTCAAAGCATAGCCAATAAGCCAGGCGTGCATTTAATCAAGTTTTGATAAGTTTTTACTTAAAATCACTCAGCAAGGATTTGCAAGTTCAAATTTAAATCTGAAGATTTTACTTTGTTGTACACAAGATTTAAGTAAAGGTCAGCTACTCTATTTCCCAATCTTCTGTTTCCTTGCTCTATGTTTACATCTGCCCAAATAAATGTAAATAAACAGCCCAACTCACTTTGGGAAAAATATATATTATGGTCTTGTTTTTGTGACACAGAAACACATCATGACATAAAATGATAGACTGTTAACGGTTTTCTTTATTTATTCACCGTCACACAACTTTACACAGTCACTACACAACTGATAAATATGACATGGTGGATTTCAAAAACGTAAATATTGCCAAAAAGTAACCCATAATACACTGTACATGCAAAACCATCTGCTGAATAAATAGTCACATCAATTAAAAGGTTTTGCTGTTGCAGAGAGTACATCATGAAGAAATATTATTAATTAAACTCCTTAACAGCATTGTTCAATTCCAACTTTTTGAATAGATACTGAAAATAAAGAATACTCTCCGACGATATTTATTTTTAAAACAATTTTTTTTTAATATTTAAATTGGAACACAGCAAGATGTTGGTTTGACGGTGAGAGTTCTGGTCCAAACAGGGTAGTTTGTGTTGCGAAACAGACTTGTGAAACCAGCGACAGTTTGTGGAGATTGTTGTCTGTGTTTGTGCAAAATTTCAGTGTAAAAAACATGCCCTTTGTTTGTTTTAGCACACAAAAATGATTATCAGTTCCTCTTCGTGAGCTTCGTCGAGTGCGTAGTTTTCATTCCAGGCGTAAATGTGTGCTATTACATTGACAACGACGTTGCGTGCCCCCACGTGTGCTACGACAACGTACTCCTGCTGCATTTAGGCTTTTGTGACAAAGCTTATAGTTTAGCAGAAAACGAGACAGCGTGTTGAACTAAGACTGATCAGACTTGAAGTTGAGGAATTATTCGCTGGCTTGGCGCAATATATCTCTGTGGGGGCGCTTCATACTGCACCGCATTCTTCGGTATTTTTTTCGTATACATTGAACAAAGATTTTAAGGAAATTACCTCCTGGAATCAACACATAATGTAATTTTAAGATATACTTCCCACTTGCACTTTTGTCGCAAATGTTGCTTTTCTGTAGAAAAATCACGTTTTCTTCCTCAAATTGCCTTCAGTTAGTGCACAAGATAACCATTCACGCGCGCGCGCAGCGCCTTCTGTTGTCGCGCTTACGCACAGACCGCTCGCCACGTCATTTTGTGCATTACTTTATGCAGTACATTTATTTATCTCAGAAATGCAACATTTGCGACGGAAGTGTCAGTGGGAAGTATATCTTAGAATTGAATAAGCTATCGATTCCAACATATAAATTTACCCAAATCCGTGTTCAATGTATATAAAAACAATACCCATTTTTCATCTCCAGCGCTACCCTAATCATACACACATGATTTCGCGGTAAAAGAGCTTGAAAAATGTGATTTCCCCCACCTTTCTATATGGATGTACATGATCACGATGAAGGATTAGTGATGTCCGTGAAACAAATACTTACTGTGTAAAACCACACTAACAACCAGGACGAAATAATGACAAAAAAAGTCGACGCGACAGTGGGCAAAGCAACGTTAGTGTTGACGTACCTGGGCGCAGCCATCTTTACTGTGTCAGATGCAGGTCATGTGACAGAACCAACGTCAGGTGACAGAATCTAGCCAATCATGGCAAGTGTTATCCAGGCTCGGTCTTGGGTGACGTCACACCCACGCGCTTCGCAGGATTTGCGGCGAAGTTTAGCAGTGGTTGGAGCGGGCAAACTAAAGTGGCGCGCGCAAAGCACTGCTAAAGGAGTGTAATGTTTTCCGTGCATGGTAAGAAATCCACCAGGCTTAATTAACTGTAGTTTCTTGTGATAAATGTTACGTGCGTGCCCACAATTTTATTATTTTTGTTTCGTGCGTAAACCATATGACATTGCAATCTGCAGGTCAACTCGACCGTTTGCCATGTACATGAACAGATTTCTTCGGGAAAAAAAAAATATTTGGGCCATGTACATGGGGGCTAAAACGGTTTCGTGTCAACTCGGTCCGGGTCCCAGTCAACTCGGTCCCACTCCCAGGTCCCGAGTAAAGTTGGTCCCAAGTTGAAGTTCATGAAATTAAATGAAACTCGATTCGGTCCCGAGTCAACTTGGTCCCAAGTCAACTGAAACTCAACTCGGTTCCAACGATTGAATGGCAATTTGACGTTACAAAGCGGCTTTCGCCTTACAAAATAACAAAGTGTAGTTACAAAATTTAGAGCTTGTGCGAAAGCTCGCCAGGCGGTAACGCTCGTTTTCACTTGTGCGAGAAAAATCAACGGATGATTGCGGCCGCGATACGCCAAATGCAAGAGCTTGCGAAAGTGAACTCGACGCGAATTGATGATTTGCGTCACAAATTCGCTTAAGTTCAACTAATTGGGCGAATGTTCACCACAAATTATTTGACGTCAGATTTACGTTTGCGATTTGTGTCTGAAATGGATTGCGTTCACTTTCCTGTGCCGTGTCGCGGCAGGCCATGGCGCAAGCAAGTCAGTTGTTGCACATTGTGGGAATGCGGAAATTTGCACTCGCTCCTTCGTCACGTTTTAAGTACTAACCATGCTGCAAACCTTGATATTTGTTTGGGTCTAATGTCGTGCGGCGTAATTTCTATTGATCACGTTCAAATGACGTCACTTCCTACAAATTGTCACGTGCATCAGGATTTTAAGCGTAATTTTTTGAGACGCGTACGGTTGCGCCGTATTTCGAACAAATTTCGAGCAACACGCACGCGTGTTTGGGGCTTGGGACCGAGTTGGATTGGGACCGAGTTGACCTGCTCGTAGGGGGCCTCTATAGTATAATTATTAAAATCTTTTTCTGTCTAAACTTGTTTCGGAAAGAATTGAGAAGTTGATCAAAACACCTTGTGTGTAAAACATATTATGAGACGGGCTGAACAATTTTGAAGTGTTCCCTCACAACATCTTAATTTGTTTCCAATATAATTTTTTGGTTTTTCATTCAAATCTGCACATTTCAATGCTAGATGAGTCATTTCAAAGAAAAAAAATTCTCAGACTGGTCAACTTCCTAACTCTTATTCATGTTTCTCAACTACTGCTCGTGGACGAGTTGTCCACTCGGTCCATGTACGAGTTGTCTGCTCGGTATGTAATTTACAAGTTGATTGTTTTTGTAAGCATAATTGTCTTTTAAAAAAATGTAAATTGTTTTTCTCTACAGAAAATAAAGTGGATGAAGAAAGTTTGATGCTTCTTATTATTAGACACATGCTTGGAGTTACCAAGAGTTGACACATCAAGCTAGTTTGGCTGAGAATGGAATTCCTAAAGCAGCAAAAAGCACAAGGTAGTTATCATAGCTTATAACATTATACTGCATACTTTTTCAGAACAATGTTTCAAAATTTCTGCTTCAAGTGCAGGAATCTATGCAGGCAACCAGTAGGCCTACAGTGTTGGTTGTTGTATACCGAACTGTATGTGGTGTCCAGTCATATACGTACATGTACTACATGTACTTGCTCAAATCTTTATAAACTTGGCCATGTATCTTAGCTAAACTTAGCATAATAAAATAAAGTGCAAAGACAGCAAAGTTTATTTTTGCATCTGCAGGTATTTTAAGTTGACATGTTCAGCATTTCATCATGCAATATTATAACTATAGATGGTGTTTCTTGACAGATGATCACAAGAGGACCCAATTACTACATGTATGCATCTTCTCCACCGGTGTAGGATGGAAGATTCCATCAAGTCCTAAAGCGTTGGATGTTCAGCCTGTAAGTAGCATTTATTATTATTTATTTCTGGAAATCATACCAAGGATTTCTCAATCATTGCACACTCGCAAGCGTGATGAGAGAACCCATGAAGAATTAAAATTAGAAATGGCCAGAGACACCGGAGAATCCCCTTGCTCTTCACGAATTACCATTACCTAACACACTGGACCAACGGCTTTACATCCCTTCCGAAGGATGGAGCGAGTACGTGTGGTTGAGTGCTTTGCCCAAGGGCACAGGTACCGCAGATTTGGTCGTCTAAAGATATTCTTAACGGGAAAATACGTTTTTAAAAAAAATACTTAAAATACCGTTTTTGAATCAAAAACATATATTTCTGACGGTGGCCGACAATCCCTTTTTCTCTTCACGACGCACAGCAGCACAGGGTTGTGGATTAAACCCAGAGCAAGCTCGATTTACGACTATACATGTAGTTTGACTGGAGTCCCTCGAACAATATAAATTATCTGTCATTCAAGGGACGACTATAGAGTCCAGAGACTCGTCGCTCAATCAAACTTGCTCGTAGTCCAAAGCTGGAGGTGGATTGTTTTTTCTCGCGAATGTGCAGTTTGTGCGTTGATACTGGCCCATGGAGAACATCAAGGCGAGTACAGAGTGGCCCATACTATAGTAGCACTATCGTGCACTGAAAAATTGCCTGGGTTAAATTTTAACCCAAATTTTGGGTAACGGCGTTTGGGTTAAATTTTGGGTTAAATGTATCAAAAACAACCCAGTTTGGGTTAAATTGGGATTTTTTTCTGGGTTGAATTTTTGGGTTAAAAATGACTAGTATACTATTCCTGGGTAACAATATTTGGGTTATATTTCTGGGTTAAATGGTTTTTTTAATGAATAACAACAAAGTTACTGTGAATGAACAGGGGCCAATTTCATAAAGCTGTTTACTTGTGTTTTTAGCATAGCAGAACATCAGTCAATTGTAATACACAGCATAACCTTTTTGACTGAAAACTCATTTTTATAAAGCATACAAATTTTGGATTAAGCAAATTTTTCTGCAAAAATCAGCTTTAAGAAATTGGCTCCAGGCACTACCCGTTGTTAACTCACAGCAGTAGTCACAGTAACATGCTGCCTCGTCCAAAACGTTTGCAAAAATAAAATGGTCGGAAAAGTTGTTTAAAGCCTGCTTGCTTTTACAATTATTCAAATATGTGTAAAGTATTTCACCCATTTAATAATGCGCACGAAATGGAAAGTTCCAGACTGTCACTGGTACCTCGCGGTTGTTTGCATTAACTGGTGACTGTACACCGCGCACACATAATGCATGCAATGAGGAGTACGCACTGCGTATGCCGCATATAGCGACAAGTACGGTAATCGCCCTTCGCAAATCAAAATATAGGCCCAGATATTCCGTTAACATTCTGTTCTTTATATATTGTAAAATTCATTTACAAGTGATTCATTTTGTAAAAAGCACCCTTCTAGAATTATTGTCCGAGTTAATTCACTTAAATAAGGATAAAACTGAGAGTCTATAACACCCGTGGGGCATATGAATATTAGAGTTCGGTCGGAGATGCGGTCTCTTTTAGCGTCGCTTCACCACACACCACAAGTTATGCCAGCGGACCGAATCTCACGGTGAGGGACAGATTTTGTACAATTTTTATATAAATAACCTATTGATTGGATGCTACTTGTGTCTCAGAAGTTCCATCATATTATATAGATCCTGGGTTTTCAGTTTCATGAATATAATTCCAGGCGATGGACAACACATTCGATGTGATTCTGTGTCATTGTACAGTGTAGCTAGCCTACATTACATGCATTACATGTCATTGGCATTGCATGCATTGTCACCGTGTCATGTGCATGATAAGAGAATACGTGTATATAGGCGCAGGCCTAGCCTACACAACATGTAGGCGTATTGTATTAACGAGTGTATCGCGCGCTGTGCATAGCAAAGAGCATTTTTTACGGGCATAGTTTACACGTTAAGTTTTAGGCTAGAGCTAATTCCTCTGAACATTAATTGCCCGGAACAGACGCCAAATCAAATGGCATGAATCGTGGAGGAATTGTGGCCTAGGGCTAGGCCTGAGTGATAATACTACAAAAAAGTCTATGATTTGTATATGAAAATGTGTGTGTTATGATTTATTTTATAAATTATAGAAGCAGAAAGCCAAACTTGCTTGACTTGAGAACATCGACCACCAGGGTCTTGCATGAAGCCAGTGGCTCGACGACTAGTGTTGGGTGAGCATTATTAATATTACCGGTACATGTAGGCCTAGGCCTACACTATCAGAGTATCATAAAAGTGAAGACGCTTGACATGCTACTTTAATTCAGTTAGCGTGTTTTTGGATTATGTAAAGTTATTAAAGATTAAATGATTATGTACTGCCTAGGTACTAATTACATGAAGTATTATTAAGCCTGCCTAAAGTGTATGTGTACATGCCCACAAAGTCCACAACATATGAAATTTATCATCTTTTCAGGGTTTGTCCTTTACGTAAACATTCGAACTGAAGTCACAAAGATCTGATGACTGGAGTTTTTCTTCTTATCCGACTTCACCTGCTTACTGAAACCTGGGATATACAACCCCGCCATTGTCTTAGCAAACAGTCAACACCCATTGGTGAGTTTGAATTTTCTTTGTTCCAATTGTTTTGAGTCCACGCACAGCCAACTAGGGATTATACTTTAAGTTATAGCCAGTAGGCC
Source organism: Henricia sp. BOLD:AAB3569 (assembly GCA_037783545.1). NCBI lineage: Eukaryota > Metazoa > Echinodermata > Asteroidea > Spinulosida > Echinasteridae > Henricia > Henricia sp. BOLD:AAB3569. Next base: position 1,026,025 of record JBBELK010000008.1, read on the forward strand.
CTACTATAATTTGATGTCGGTATATAGACCGTAGGCCAACATTGCACAAATGACTTTCTGTACTTTTAAAGTTATTTATGTGTATTTTACAGGTTGTTGTTCCAGACAGCTCCAACTTGAGAGGGATGTGAAGGAGGAAACAAAGAGGGCACATAATTCACCAGTCGGGATTTCAACCCTCGTCGGGATTTAAACCCGAGCTCTGACTGTCCTTGAAGATGCTGTACCAGTTGAGCTACGAGGCAGTTAATTGTGTACTCCCTCAGGTTTTACATACAAACTTGTGGTTTCCCCTGTGTTGCACTATTCATTGAAATGAAACCCCCAATAGGTACATTACCATGCACGGACATGCGGGATTTTCCTTTTATATACCATGAAAATGGTTAGTTTGATGGTAAAAACACAAAAATAAGAGGGGTTGGGGGGAGGGGGCGCACGTGCCTTCCCTTTCCAGTGTCTACCCCCAAGGTGCCTCCTCCCCCACAAACAACATCCTGATATATGTATTGCCCTGAAAAAGGCAAGAAAAAGTGGGCGGGGGGGGGGGGGGGAAAGGATTTTTGAAAACGATATACCTTAATCGCTGTGACTGCATAATTGATGTGCTCTGATTATACATGTATGTATGTATGTATGTATGTATGTATGGAAAATTGAAAAGGAATTAATTCGGAGTGGAAGGGGAACATGTATATATTCCTACTCGCACACTTATAGATTATGGAAAAATTGCATCGTATTTTTACGTCAACTCATGCAAAAATACATGGACTAGACATTGTTTGAATTTGAACACTTTCTGTTTTGTATTGAAAGGTATTGTATTTAAACAAGTGAATTTTACTGAGAAGTGTTCGACTTTAATTAAACAGATTTTAGTCGTTGAAGCCTATATACACCATCTGAAATTTGAAATTCATACTTTAAAATTAGATTACATATATTAATAAATTGTTGTTGATCAGTCATTCTGAAAATGTTTGTTTTTGTGCATTGTTTAACAAACGCATATTAACCCCCGATTTGGGCTACAATGCCATAATGTTTGGGTTAAATTGACTACAAAGAAGGGTTGCATTAACCATGTTGTCAGAGTTAAAATAACCCAAAGTAACACATCTCTAAAATTATTGGTTGAAATAACCCAGAAAATAAAGTAATTACAACCCAAAACCGCCTAATAACACATGTTTCTGGGTAGATATAACCCAGTTTATTAGTTGGTATAACTAAATTCGAACACTGAAATAACCCAAGATTGGGTTAAAAAAACTTTTAAAAATCAACCCAAATCAATGGGTTAATTCAACACAGATTTGGGTGGTTGCGTTTTTCACCCTGTGGATGGGTTAAATTTTAACCCATTTGGGTTAAAATTTAACCCAGGTAATTTTTCAGTGTGTGCGCTCACGTGACGCTTTACCGTGGTTCTTTTGACGTTCTCTTTGGGCTACCGTCAACACACTAACTACACGTTCGCGAAAAAAAAATATCCTTCCAGGTTTGGGCTACATTTAGCAGCAAGTTCAATTGAGCGACTGTCTGTAGAGTCCCTTGAACAATGGTAGTCCCTCAAACAATGGATAATTTCCGTTGTTCGGGGGACTCTAGTCAAACTATAGTCGTCAATCGAACTTCTGAGTTTCTTGAGTGGCCATTTGACAAATTGTTTTCTCCCATTTTAGGTCGGGTTAAATATCCCAACGTACATGGAAGAGGGATGATGGAGGGAACCACTCATTGTTTGAGGAGGCAGTCGAATCAGAGCTGGTGTTCGTGTTTGTGGAACAAAAAGCCTTGGATTATTTGAAAGTCGACTCACATTTGACAGGAGTAGACGTTTGTTTTGAGTTCCACAGCATTTTGGACATTTCCCCTTGACATTGTTTATCTACATGAACATTCCTGCAGAAGGTAATGTACCAGTTTGGTGAAGACAGCCACACATCTGGATGCATTAGAACATTTAACTTAGGGTTTGAACTACATTCTCTGACCTCGTAATACCTTGTATAATCTGAATTTGTACTTTCATTTGGAGATAGTCAAAAATATGTTCATTGATGTTTGTCAACACCCATGAACATATTTTGGCCAAAAGCACTTTGTGGCTGACTTCATTTGATGTTTGGCTGATTAGATGCCTTGCTCAGTTACCATGGCAACCAGTTATCATGGTTATCCTGGCCTCCCTTCCCCCTCCACCTCTCTTCCCCCTTAAGACCTCGTAGGATCACCTGTCTGGGTCTGGCATGAAGAACACTATGATCTTCGGTTTTCAATACGTTTTACTTTTAGAAAAGGGTAACACATTGAATATTCCATTATTGTACAATTTGAGCCACCTTATACCGTTTTAGTAACATGCATTTGTGTGCTATATTTTATGGAGTTTCCCATGCCAAATTGCCAAAATATTCATTACATTAAAGATTTATTTAAAATATGTATTTCAACGTGTATACAGTGCTGCAATATAAACAACTCAAAAGTACTGATCATCACAATGCATTCCTGGAAATAAATACATACATGTACATATGTATATTCATCAGCAGATCATTTAATGTTTACTTTTTATTTTCTTTGTAGTTGCTCTGCATGCAATATTCTGTTCTAAACCCGACAAGGTAAGCATGTGTCCTTTTCAATAACATGCACTTATTTATGGCAGCTACTCAAAAGGGAATAATGAAAATTATGAAAATAAAAATTCTGCTCAGATTTTATTCCTCAAACATATTGTTTTCAAGAAATTCTGTAGATTGTTGCCATAAATAGTGTGTGGAATACATGCTTATCTCGTCTGACCCGGAAAAATGGGTCATATTTGTCCCAACCCGTCTTTGGTCAGAATGACCCAACTTCTTGGGTCAGAATGACCCAGAGCCAGGTCAGAATGACCCAGAGCCGGGTCAGAAAGAATGACCCGATTTACGGGTCAAAAAATATTTTGACCCAACTTTCTGGGTCATACTGAGTGACCCAACATTCCGGGTCATTCTGACCCAGAAAGGGTTGGGTCAAATATGACCCTTTTTTCTGGTCAGATCTGACCCGTTCCGGGTCAGATCTGACCAGGGAGTTTTTAGAGTGCAGGTTACTTCAGAATGTAGGTTTGCCTGGGTCATCAAAATAAATCAGAGTCACAGTCTAGTTCGTGAACTTGACCCGAGCATTTGACGAGAACTGGTCCCCCAGTGTAGAATAATTCGATTGCCAGTCCTGACCTTTATTCGATTTTAGCCTTAAGCCTTAGCCTTTAGCATTATTAAAGCGTCTTGTTTAAATGAGAAACGTCTCTGTTCCATTCCGAAGTCGCCTATGGTTCTGCATGAGCATTTTGAGTTCACCAAACACATTTTTTTGTGAACAATATTTTTCTTATCAGTTGAAATATATTTGTAAAAACTTTAAACCCTACACAATACAAACATACGACACCAACTGTATTAGCTAAAAAGGGTAGGAAAAAAACAAAGTTAGTAAGGGACACAATTTTCACTGTTTTAATAGACATGAACTAGATAAAACTTAGCTAGATGAAACCAGGTTTCCAAGTGATTTTTGCCTTTCAAAATCAACAATTTGCAAATGTTGCATTTTTATTGGGACACCCTGTATTTAAAGTGGCACTGCCCGTGTTTTGGCCGATTTGGGCGTCAAATTTTGTTTTTAAAGATAAATAGGTATTTTTTCTAGAATAGAAAAAGTTATCAGCTTTCATTTGGTACAAAGAACGCAAAAATCCGTCAAGGATTAATGCCAGTCGATTAAAAACAAGAAATTATTAAATGGCTGGCAGGTCATTTAATCGACAGGGTTATGACGTAAATGTACATGTGCGTGTACATTGTACACATACTATGTACATATGAGCGTACGCGCCCATGTACAACATGTGAAGCACGTTTCAAGAAAAAGGCTTGTATCTCCAATTCCCGACGTCTGAAATTTAAGTTTTTGATATTTTTCGTTACAGAGACACGTAAGCTTTCTAAATTCGTTCGCTTGTGTAAATTAATTTTTGTAATCCTTTCACTGAAACACGGGCAATGCAACTTTAAGAAGACCAACTATATCTGAGAACATGAACTATATACAGTTGCATATACCTACATACAACTGTAAAACAATAATAAAATTAAAATTAAACGACGAACAACGAACATCAGCTTTGTTTACTTGAACATCTTTGTAACATTTTTACATAGCTGTGTTAGGCCAAAAAGGTTCAAGCCAAAAAGAAACAAAAATCAAAATAACTTGTTCACACCATGAATTTCAACCTTACAAAAGGGGCAAGCGTTGCTGTCTTCCTGGATCTGCAAAGCACAGGGCAAACAAAATGTGTGCCCACAGGGAATGATGAAACTGTCCTTTTGTCGGTCCACACAGATATTGCACACAATGGGAGCCTGCGGCTTGAATGTCACCTGTATGCAATAATGCAAAGCATAGAAATGGCTCAAATTATAAATTTGTATTAGATTTTGTCTCAGAAAGCTGCACAAATGATTCCAAGTCTCATTTTAGAACAAATGTGATTTATCAAGGGCAGTATTATTTTTAAAAATGTCGGTGTTTTCGGGTTGTTTAGCATACATGTATTACCAAAAGGTCAGGGCTCAAAATTCAGATAAAAATTGACTAGACCACCGGGCTGGTGACTCAAAAGTTTTACAAGACCAAAGATATTTTTACTAGCAGAAAAATATACATTTGCTGTTGAAATTGAGGAAGAAAAGATGCCAAAAGCACTGGACAGTCGGTCTAGTGCTACTCGGAAAGTGCTGGACCGATGGGTATTTCGAGCCCTGAAATTACAATAGCCAAACAACACCGTCCGGGGGATGGTAGGTGGGGGTAAGTGATAGGATAGGGATGTGGTCAGTCATTACATAATTGGTTATCTATCCACCACAAACAAATGTTTAGGGTAAACTGCATGCATGCCGTTTTAAACAGTACATGTAGTTTCTGTCCTCCTCAAAACTCAGTTTTTTGGCCACAATAAGCTATTTCGATTGGTTTGTAGGATATGGTAATATGAAGTCCCATAAACATTGGTGCTTAGAAGAGAGAGACAGAGCTGGTTTTATGCACTTAGGGACAGTGCAGTGTGTGAGTAGCTATATACAGAAGTATCTTTTAAAATGCAGTTTTAGTAGTGTGAGGAAAACTCCCAGGGACTCCCTCGTGGGGGGGAAACCCACTCGGTCGAGTAGGGACTTTCTACGGAATTGAAAGGCCTGTTAAATAATATCTGCTTTAGAATGGGTGTTTCATACAGTTGGTGTTCCTGATGATGCGCCGTTTGGTGTCCCTGTTGCACCCCTCATTGCTGGGGCGTGAGATCCACCTGGTGTCTGTTGTTCTGAGCTGGCAGGTGTTGCTGTTATTTCAGGCTCATCAATTTCGCTTAGAAATCCTGTAGCTTGAAATCCATCCTGCAAACAACGTGTGGTTGGCCAATTTAAAACTGTGCACTTAAAAGCTCGGAGCGTTCTTTGGCTATAGTACAATAAAGAGTGGTGGGCACTCCGCACAAATATTTGAATGTGTTATAATAATTTAAACCCAGTCTGTTAGCGGTAAACATCCTGGTTTCATTTCAGCACACACTTGAAATTATCACCTTTTATCATATTTGTGATAACAGTTATTATACTCAGTGAAAGACTTTCTTCTCTTTGACAAAATGAGGTCAAAGTTCTCTGTCCCCTGTTTTTATGCTGGGCAGTTTTTATATGCGCGCCCTATGTTTTTTTTGCGTGTACATGAACATGATGTCCAAATTGTTTTGTCCTTTTTGTCATTCAAGGCGATCGAGGTCAAAGTGTACTTTCCTTATTTGGTTTAAGTATGCATGGCGAGTTGTGCATATGCTAATTCTTTCTTCTGTTAACTGTTGGCCAATCAAATTGGGTTGCGTGTGCATGACGTCTTTTTCTTTGCGGTTTCGCGCCAAAGTTGCCACTCTGTCTCAGCCCTCGTATGCGTACAGTTGTATACTTGATTGGTTTAGTTTTGTAATTTGAAACCGGATTGCCAGGTACAATCGGCGTCAGGAAATAAAATTTGCTGTGGCATAAGTTACAATTCTAACATTTTGTTGTGCTCGTACCATTATTCTTGAGTCCGAGTATAAGCCAATAATACATACATAGGCTACACAAAGTATGATAAGTTCACTGTTTGCACCGGAATTGCCTTTTCAACAGTTACATCATCAATGAAACGTGCTTGCCAAAAGGCTACTAGCACGGTATTCAAAGGCTCTGGTGCAGTTGAACAACTACGATTTCTGTTACACTTTTTCAACATACCCAGTGTTGCGGTGACAGCCCAGGATCTGGTAAGGAGCTGGAGCTTGAAGATGTCTGTAAAATGCGCAAGAAATATCTTCGGTTAAGCTTCCATTCAAATGTAACAGACAGACCTGATTTTCTTTTGGCTTTCCCCAACACACTCTGGAACAGCTGTTGTTATTGTTCAGATTTTTATTATTTTTTAATTAATTTAATTATTTATTGTTTTGGGGGAAGGAGGCATATTTTCATTGCCAATCAGGTTCAAACTTACGGGCCAACACTGAGTTTTCTGCACATTGAAATGACGTCTTCAATGTGTGCAATATGCTTTGGCCTTGTTTCATATATGTTGTAATGAGGTTATGTCATCACGTGTCATGTTGCAAGGGATTGAAATTTCATACCTGGATATTCAAAAACCAAATTAGCCTTTCGACAAATGAACCCGCGACAACTGTTAGTTAACAAAGATCTAAATTGTACAGACTTTTTACGTCTGACCTCATTCACATCCCGTAGAAGCCAGAATTAAGTAACCTTATTATTTGAAAGTGGTGCAGAAATGTGGTCAATATAGTGAATACTCGGAGTGACTTGACTTTCCAAAAATGTTGCTGGTGATGTCATCGAATGAAAAGTGTAGTTAAAAAGTGTAGTTATATTTTTGTCCATGTTCATGACGGTATAAACCTCATACAATGTTCCAGATGAGAGTCGAACCCACAATTTTATGCATACACAATTTTATGCTTAAATTTGTACACGGTATCTGTAATCCGTGTTTTCGAGATACGGTATCTCGGTAATCCGTGTTTCCGAGATACGGTATCTGTGAAATTCGTGTTTCCAAGATACGGTATCTCGGTAAACCGTGTTTCCGAGATACGGTATCTCGATAATCCGTGTTTCCAAGATACTGTAACTCGGTAAACCGTGTTTCCGAGATACGGTATCTCGGTAATACGTGTTTCCGAGATACGGTAACTCGGTAAACCGTGTTTCCGAGATACGGTATCTCGGTAAACTGTGTTTCCGAGATACGGTATCTCGGTAGTACGTGTTTCCAAGATACGGTATCTCGGTAAACCGTGTTTCCGAGATACGGTATCTCGGTAATCCGTGTTTCCAAGATACTGTAACTCGGTAAACCGTGTTTCCGAGATACGGTATCTCGGTAGTACGTGTTTCCAAGATACGGTATCTCGGTAAACCGTGTTTCCGAGATACGGTATCTCGGTAATACGTGTTTCCGAGATATGGTAACTCGGTAATACGTGTATCCGAGATACGGTATCTCGGTAATACGTGTTTGCCAGATACGGTATCTCGGTAATACGTGTTTTCGAGATACGGTATCTCGGTAATACGTGTTTCCGAGATAAGGTATCTCGGTAATACGTGTTTCCGAGATAAGGTATCTCGGTAATACGTGTTTCCGAGATACGGTATCTCTGAAATCTGTGTTTCCCAGATAGGCTATCGGGGAATTCCGTGTTATTATCACAGAAATCAGTGTTTCCGCGATAAATTATCTCCGTAACGCAGTAACGCGGATGGTCATTTAAGCTTCCGTAACATAGCCCTCCTGCACGAAACATAGATGAGGCAACTCGGGAGAATTATAATTTTGTTCCTAGTAAAATCTTCGTATTTGCCTCCCCCAATTTGTTTTATTAGATTTACACTTATTCATGTTTAAAATATCGTTTGAAGGAAAATTAATGACGTCTGAGTACAGTGTTGAGTGTTCGTTCCGGTTTTTCTTGTAAAACTCAGAATGGTCACTGAAAATGATACCCTCATCAGGTACTTATTCGCTTTAATTAAGCAAAGGGTACAACAACAAATTCGCCACGGATGATCAGCGAAATATAAACATATACTGTAGGCCTATAGCTACATTAAGACAGCTCGACTTGTACAACGCGTCCAAAACATCTTGTCCCTCCAAACAACTTTATTCCCATGTATGAAAACCACCCACCTCCCACAAAGTAACCCCAGCTTTATCCGGTTTCCGTATAGACCGTATCGAATAGCCGCCATTTCGCGGGACACCTTTGGTTACTTAAACCGTTTAACAAAGGAAGCACGATATGTGCAAAGCGCAACCATGCATGTCCTCAAGGAACAAACTGAAGAAACTGCCCCACGAAATGGACAGTCGATGGTTGTCGCAATGTTGTTAAGTGTGAGAAACATTGAAACATTAACCCCAAAACCCGATTATTGCAAACTTTCTTTCACATAAAATGACTCACTGACTCGATGTCAAACTCTAGGGACTACATTATACAATTACAAGCATAAACAAACATGATATAGTCACACTTAAGCGGGCCTCCCACTGCGATTTTTGCCACGAATTAGCTACGATTGGGTACGATTGTGTGTAGAGTCTATAGGCAGTCTCCGATAATCGTACCAATTCCTAGGAATTTCGTGGCAAAATTCGCACAGTGGGAGGCCCGCTTGACAACTTCACAGACATGATTTCACATAATTTTATGGCGATACGGCACGGCCAAAATTAACACGTATCTTGTGACTGCATCAACTGTTAGTAGAAGCTAGCCTAGTCTGTAGTTTGTGATACCATCACCTGATCACTTTGCGAATTGAACCCAAATTCGAACGCAGTGTGTACAGTTCTTAATACAGAAGGGTTCCTAGTTGGGCCACGGCTGTCTCATTCGTAAAAGAGGGCGCCCTCTGTCGTCGAAATCGAGTTAGGCTGTATTTGCACGTGCGTGACGTCATTACTTTCTCTCCCGTGTGTTTACACAGAAAAATAGCAAGACAGAATTGCCTTTTATAATTCAGCAGAGGCTAACCGAAAACAGACAGCCCAGATTATCGATGCTTCAAGATCAGATTTACAAGGTAAACTGACAGGTTAGTGCAGGACATTTTTTTAAATTGAAGACAATTTAGTGTGATTCAGGCGTGTCCGTGCGATTTGTAACTTGCACTTTCGCCCCCGATGAAAGAGACGGTAATGTGGGCGATATGGTTACGTGATGGCGTAGGACAACTCGACCGACAAGTTGTACCAACTGGACCGACAAGTTGTACCAACTGGACCGACAAGTTGTACTTCCTCCATGGTTGTACCAACTCGCCAAATATGTCTAAATTCATAAAATAGTCAGAATTAATAAGTTGATTAATAGATATTTTTCTTTAAAATGATTTCAAGCATTAAATGCTGATTTGAATGAAAAATATCAATTTAAAAGTGGACAAAATAAAACTTTAGTTTTCCAGAGAAAACACTTCAAATTTTGTCACTTCATAAATTGTGATAAATTAGTAATTTGTGATAGTGATGATACTGTGGTATTTTTTTCGTATACATTGAACAAAGATTTTAAGGAAATTACCTCCTGGAATCAACACATAATGTAATTTTAAGATATACTTTCCACTTGCACTTTTGTCGCAAATGTTGCTTTTCGGTAGAAAAATCACGTTTTCTTCTTCAAAAATTGCCTTCAGTTAGTGCACAAGATAACCATTCACGCGCGCGCGCGCAGCGCCCTCTGTTGTCGCGCTTACGCACAGACCGCTCGCCGCGTCATTTTGTGCATTAATTTAATATGCAGTAATTTTATCATTTATTTATCTCAGAAATGCAACATTTGCGACGGAAGTGTTAGTGCAGTAGAATTGAATAAGCTATCGATTCCAATATATAAATTTACCCAAATCTGTGTTCAATGTATATGAAAAAAATACCTTTTTTGGTTTGTGGGTTAACGTACAAAATATTAATCGAGTAGCACAACATTAAAAATACTGCGTGTTGTGCATTTGGTCTTCGATACTGTAGATGTTCCACCATATTGAGGTCCTCGTGGCAGTCATAAACTTACATGTAGAAATCAAACGGCAACAATATAATTGACGGGAATCAAAACAATTCATAAAAAAAGAAAACAATGCTTTTTCCTTACTCCGATCCATGGCGAGACTAATATCTCTGATTATGTGGACAATGCCTCAGGATTTTGTAAAGATTTTCTAATTCTAATTCTTCATGGGTTTCCTCACGCTTTAATACGAGTGACAGTGCAATGAGCACTATTGAGGAATCCTTGGTATGAATACCAGAAAGAAATAATAATAATAATAATAATAAGACTCAATGTCGGCTCAAGATAAAACTTGCTCTGGCTGGGTGTATTGATGCATGACCATTTTTTGCTTTCAAACTTTTTTCAGGTGAGCTCTTACACAATGGACCCGCCAGACTGACCTTGTGGAATACAATTCAGATAACTACACCCATGCAGTAAGTGGACTTTGTTTTTTTCTCAAACGGCATCCGTCTACAGACCTGCAGCCGTTTTAATGAAACCTTACGCATTGTATTTAAGCCCTCTTGCGCAAACTTGTTATTGCGTAAGTTGTGCAACTATGGTAATTACATGCTAGCTGTGTAGCCTTCGCCATTTTTAAAAGTTGTGCCAGCTACATGTATGCACTTTTCGTGAAATCAGCTGCAAAAATACAATTTGTTTACGCAATTTTCTATGGCCTTATATGGTGTTTGGTACACTGAGACCTCTAAGATTTGCTGTAAACAGTCTGTGACGTCATTATGTTTATGGTTTATCGGTGTACTGCATGACCATTAACAAGTTGTTGTATTTTTTTCCCTATTTGACAGAAACATCTAGATTGGCCAAGACTGGATGAATTCTAGACTGGATGAATTCTAGACTGTTAACAGAAACTATAGCCCTATGGGGCGCCGTTCGTCAACTAATTATTTAGGCGAATTACAGCATGTTTTTTTCATGGTTTATCTTAATTCTGTGTAAATAATGCAATTGTGTCAAAGGCCGTTTATGGTTTACAAACAACTCGATTCTTTACAAAACAGGAAATATACTTGTAGCTGTGCAAATTCATTATTTACAAATAATGAAAATTACCTCGGCGTTCCATACTTTATTAATGAAACCGACCAGTGTACATTTCAATGGTTTACAAACAAGAGAATTGTATCGTTCAAATGAATTCCATGGTTTATAAATAATGAATACTGCACATTGCTGCACGTTTTTCTGGTTTACAAATAATACAAAACTATCCAGTGCGCAATTACATGGTTTATAAACCAAGAAACTTGCACCGGGGTCTGATTTTCTATGGTTTATAAATAATGAAAATTGGTTAGTGGACGTACAATTCCATGGTTTATAAACAATCTAAACTGCGCCGTTCTAATCAATTTTGTGGATTCTGTGGTTTGTAAACAATTACAAATAGTCAATAGGCGTGCATTTTGATGGTTTGTAAATAATTGAAAGTGATCGTTGGCTCACAATTTCATGGTTTATAAATAATGAAAATGAACTAGTTATAGTGTGTCGCAAAATTTCATGGTTTACAAACAGAAAAAATTAAAGCTTTATACACTTGCCTGTCGTTTGTAAAGGTTGACTATCGATAAAATAAGAAGTATTTTGCACTCGGTACATCTCAAAATACGATCATTGACGAAAAATTGAAGGGTTTGTAAATAATTAAAATGAACTAGTTAGTGTGTCGCAAAATTTCATGGTTTACAAACAGAGAAAATTAAAGCTTTATACACGTTTCTGTCGTTTGTAAAGGTTGACTATCGATAAAAAGAGAAGTATTATGCACTCGGTACATCTCAAAATACGATCATTGACGAAAAATTGAAGGGTTTGTAAACCATGAAAAACACGCTTCATAAACGTTTATTATAATCCAGTAACGTTGCGAGAGCAATGGGTGCGTTCAATTAGATATCATCGAGTCATAGGGGTGCTCGTTCATAGTGTGAACAGTCCGGCAGATCATGGCAACAAAGGTATTTATGTGTACAGCTCATCGAACGCCACGGCACAGCCTTCAGCGCGCGCGCGGGAAATTCCAGGTTCATTACCTGACTAAACCTAGCCGCGTATTGGGCCCAAAATCCAGCCGCGGTCTCAGCCGCGGTTTCAGCCGCGGTCTTAAAATCTCAAATGGATATAGTAAAAGGTGATAAAATAATAATAATAATAACACATGCATTTGTAAAGCGCCATCTATCTATGTAAACATATTCTTATTTTTTATTACACGAGTTCTGAGACTCTGGCAAAGAAATTGTTAAAATTCTCATAGAAATGTATTTCTTTTCACGGTGTTACCTAACTTAGTCATCTACCGGGCTGATTAAATTTTAAATGGTAATTTTAATTAATTAATTTTTAATTAATTTTAATTAATGAGGAGTCTCCATTTTTTACCCCAAAAGTGCCAAAAACTTAAAAGAAAACGTACACCACATAGTTTTAAAAATTAGCATTTGTATTACATACTAGTAATCCATTTAATCCGTTCATGGGGCAGATCATCCGTTCATCAGATCATCCGTTCATGGGGGGATAATAAGGAGTCTGGTTTCCACTAAAAAAGTGCCGAAAACTTAATACTGCTGAGCTGACAAAATGGTCCCTTTAAAATAAAATGTACACCACATAGTTTGAAAAATTTGCATTTTTATTACATAATCCGTTTGAAACTATGTAGTGTACATTTTCTTTTAAAGGGACCATTTTGTCAGCAGTATTCAGTTTTCGGCACTTTTGGGGTGGAAAATGGAGACTTCTCATTAGCCCTTTAATTAAGCACTAATTTGTGGACCGATTTGGCTTCCTCCAAAATTTGATCTGCCCCATGGACGGAACAAACGGAATATGTAATAAAAATGCAAATTTGTCAAACTATGTGGTGTACATTTACTTTTAAAGGGACATTTTGTCAGCAGTATTAAGTTTTCGACACTTTTATAGTGGAAACCAGACTCCTTATTAGCCATTTAATTAAGCACTAATTTGTGGACCGATTTGGCTTCATCCAAAATTTGATGTGCCCCATTGACGGATCAAACAGATTATGTAATAAAAATGCTAATTTTTGAAACTATGTGGTGTACATTTTCTTTTAAAGGGACCATTTTGTCGGCAGTATTAAGTTTTCGGCACTTTTGGGGTGGAAAATGGAGACTCCTCATTAATTAAAATTAATTAAAAATTAATTAATTAAAATTACCATTTAAAATTTAATCAGCCCGGTAGATGACTGAGTTAGGTAACACCGTGAAAAGAAATACATTTCTATGAGAATTTTAACAATTTCATTGCCAGAGTCTCAGAACTCGTGTAATAAAAAATAAGATTTTATCACCTTTTACTACATCCGTTTGAGATTTTAAGACCGCGGCTGAGACCGTAGCCTTGGTTAGGCGTTCATAGGTACCCGCGCCCGCGCGTGAGCTAGCTATTATTTCTGTGTATCTCTTCGAGCCATTTCGCTCGTACCCAGCGCCCTGTGGCATTGGGACCACTCTGCCACAAACAGCGACCTCATGTGACACGAGTTCATGTAAATTAGCTTGATCGGTATGAGCGCCTTATTATTATTATTATTTCTTTCTGGTATTCATACCAAGGATTCCTCAATAGTGCTCATTGCACTGTCACTCGCAAGCGTGAGGAAACCCATGAAGAATTAGAATTAGAAATGCATGGCCAGAGACACCGGGGATGATCCCCCTTGCTCTTCACGAAAGAATGCTCTGGGATCTTTAGAGTGCGTTTCCATTACCTAACACACTGGACCAACGGCTTTACATCCCTTCCGAAGGATGGAGCAAGTGTGGTTGAGTGCCTTGCCCAAGGGCACAGGTACCGTAGCCGTGGGGAGGTTCGAACCTGCAACCCCAAGTTTTCACCTATGACTGCGAGTCAACGACCTAAACCGCTCGGCCACGGTACCCCAAGCGCGACGATCACCTTATGTTTTTCTTTATTTTTGCGCTGGAATTCCAGCGCAGACCCTATATGCAAGAATAGGCGGTACTAGGTCACGCTACAACCAATCACAAACGACAAACTTTGATTGAGTGCAACGTCACCGGCATACAATGTCCAGTCGATATTCTGTTCGCATATTTGACCTTTGTAACTGAACTAATTATGCAGTAGTTATGTAAAAATAAACCAATGAAATAAGGGACCTACACAGGTCAACTGGCTCTTTAGCATAATGAGCTCCGCCTATCAGAGGTGATCGTCGCGCTTGATACAAGGCGTTCATACCGCTAAAGCTAATTTGCATGAACTCGTGTCACATGAGGTCGCTGTTTACGCTGGCTGGAAAAGCGCGCCACTGCCACTGCAGAAGCGCGCCACTGCCACGGGAGACCAGCTAGCTGACGCGCGGGCTACCTATGAACGCCTAACCAAGGCTACTGAGACCGCGGCTGGATTTTGGGCCCAATACGCGGCTAGGTTTAGTCGGGTAATGAACCTGGAATTTCCCGCGCGCGCGCTGAAGGCTGTGCCGTGGCGTTCGATGAGCTGTACACATAAATACCTTTGTTGCCATGGTCTGCCGGACTGTTCACACTATGAACGAGCACCCCTATGACTCGATGATAGCTAATTGAACGCACCCATTGCTCTCGCAACGTTACTGGATTATAATAAACGTTTATGAAGCGTGTTTTTCATGGTTTACAAACCCTTCAATTTTTCGTCAATGATCGTATTTTGAGATGTACCGAGTGCATAATACTTCTCTTTTTATCGATAGTCAACCTTTACAAACGACAGAAACGTGTATAAAGCTTTAATTTTCTCTGTTTGTAAACCATGAAATTTTGCGACACACTAACTAGTTCATTTTCATTATTTACAAACCCTTCAATTTTTCGTCAATGATCGTATTTTGAGATGTACCGAGTGCATAATACTTCTTATTTTATCGATAGTCAACCTTTACAAACGACAGACAAGTGTATAAAGCTTTAATTTTTTCTGTTTGTAAACCATGAAATTTTGCGACACACTAACTAGTTCATTTTCATTATTTATAAACCATGAAATTGTGAGCCAACGATCACTTTCAATTATTTACAAACCATCAAAATGCACGCCTATTGACTATTTGTAATTGTTTACAAACCACAGAATCCACAAAATTGATTAGAACGGCGCAGTTTAGATTGTTTATAAACCATGGAATTGTACGTCCACTAACCAATTTTCATTATTTATAAACCATAGAAAATCAGACCCCGGTGCAAGTTTCTTGGTTTATAAACCATGTAATTGCGCACTGGATAGTTTTGTATTATTTGTAAACCAGAAAAACGTGCAGCAATGTGCAGTATTCATTATTTATAAACCATGGAATTCATTTGAACGATACAATTCTCTTGTTTGTAAACCATTGAAATGTACACTGGTCGGTTTCATTAATAAAGTAT
The DNA here is from genome assembly GCA_037783545.1 of Henricia sp. BOLD:AAB3569. Classification (NCBI taxonomy): domain Eukaryota; kingdom Metazoa; phylum Echinodermata; class Asteroidea; order Spinulosida; family Echinasteridae; genus Henricia; species Henricia sp. BOLD:AAB3569. The sequence continues at coordinate 1,041,640 of JBBELK010000008.1, forward strand.
GGAACGCCGAGGTAATTTTCATTATTTGTAAATAATGAATTTGCACAGCTACAAGTATATTTCCTGTTTTGTAAAGAATCGAGTTGTTTGTAAACCATAAACGGCCTTTGACACAAATGCATTATTTACACAGAATTAAGATAAACCATGAAAAAAACATGCTATAATTCGCCTAAATAATTAGTTGACGAACGGCGCCCCATATAGCCCTGCTTGGATAAGACTGGAGCCTTTTATTTGTTGGACAAGCAATTGCTGAATTCTCGGTGTCCATGTCTGACTCAAGTCGTTGAGCAGAAAGCAAAGATTCAGATAAGGCACATTTTAGCAGCTGGACTTGGCCGACGCCTCAATTCACCAATTGCACGGTCATGTTCAAAACGAGGCTTTCTGGCATACGTCATATTTTACAATGGACAAAAGTCAACGTCACAACAACCAACATGGTAACAACGCGTGGAGTCATTGTTCATGTAAGGAAAGCATACTTGTTTTTCCCAATATGGCGATTCCGTGCAAGTGGTGAATATGGGTAACTTACTCAAATTAAGCTACTACATGTACATGTGAATCAGTCTTGCAAACTGCAATGCAAATACTAACGCAAACAGTGCCGCAGACAGTCGGCAAAAAATTAACCAAGTTTAACTTCGCCGATTGTTTCCGTCAGTGTTTGCTTTGCAGCGGCCGTTTGCATCTACATGTAGTCTGCTTGCACATGTTACGATTACATATATATGGAAACTAGGCTTCATTAACTGTCAAGTCAGCTAAGAGCATTGACTTAATGTGCGGTACAACATGTAGTAGCGACATGTACATGTAGTTACTTTGCTTGAGTATGACCCGCAGTGCAATTTAAAATAGGGAAATTGATTTGTTGACGATTGGACGAAGAGATTTCCAATGTGAACGCATGCCACTTATAATTATTCGTTAGTGGTTGCCTAATGTGAACAATACTGCCTTTTAGGGTTTTTCCGCACACAATGGAATTACATGTAGTATGATTGGTACAGCGGACCTTTAGCATGTATCGGACCGGTTTCCAATTCTACGCTTATTGTAAAACGCGATCTAGTGAAAGTATAGAATCAAATGTCTGCCAACTGTACCAATCATGCTAATTCCACTGTGTGCGGGAAAAACCCCAAAAGGGTTCATTCCTGTATTTTAGCAAACCTCGCTGTGTGACTGTTAAACGTGTGGATAAGGATGATTTAAATTTGTCAAGCATATATCTTAATGCATGTATCTTGGTGTGGATAGTGCCGAGGAGAAGTGAGTACCAGGTATTAAAGACAGAGGCTCATCAATGTGCGCGTGAGGCGTAGCAAAGGCATGGAGCTGCGTATTTCGTGGCACGAATTTGGCCTCGCGCGCATTGACGAGCCTTGCACAGGCTCGTCAGCAATGTGCGCACGCCAAATTCAGGCCTGGAAATACGCAGCTCCATAGCAAAGGCATGGAGCTGCAATTTCGTGGCATGAATTGGACGCGCTCGCATTGCTGACGAACCTGTACTATATGTGCCTTTAAGTTTCAATTCCATGTTGTTTCGTGAATTTGTTACATGTTTTTAAAATAAACAAATGATTGTAAACAAACATATTCCACGTGAGTTCCTTTTGCTATGCCCCCCCCCCCCCCCCCGCCTTCCCGGCACCCCCCCCCCCCCCCCCCCCTCCCCCCAAAAGTGACTTTCATATTTTTGGTTAAAACCGCATAATCAAACATGTAGGCCTATTTTGTTTGAATTTTGTCATTTTATTTTTAAAATTCCTCAATTTCCAAATTGCGTTTGGAAATAATTTAGCGAAATTTTCTGTTTCCAGTTAACCTACCCCCGCCCCCTAAAATCAGTTGTTTAGTAGCATATCCATGCTCAACTTCCAAAAGATAATGTTTTTTTGTGCAATCCAACCACCGTTTGCCAACTCAACTCGACTGTTTCAGGTTGGTCAGAGTCGAGTTGGCAAACGGTCGAGTTGGCAAACGGTCGAGTTGACCACCCGCGCATGCATATCATGTACGCGAACGCTATTTAGCCGGTATCTTGCCGTATTCAAATGCATTGGCTGTGGATTGAAATTACACACGAGTCTATAGTAGACGGATAGATTATGTTCCATTACTTGGGTGTTAAATGAATTCGGATACGGCTGTCCGTATTCACAGGGGATTCCTTCACAGGTACCCACCAACAGCGCGCAGAGCTTACGCGAGGCATGTACACCAACGACGGGGCATCGCGCTTGCTGATGCACGCACGAAGCGTTATCGAACTTCTGTGGCGTGTTTTTGCTAACATTTAACGATACCCAAAACCGACCCAAATAAAATGTCCTGCAAATGCCTTTAACTCGGATTGATAGTGCATTTCTCAAACTACATAGACAGGTTCTAAAAGATACATTCTTAGCTTTTCTTTATTTTTTACGTCTCTTTATAGACCAAGCTTAACCGCGACGCGGAAAATTTTAGCGAAGTAAAAAGTACGTGGAAATCTTCCATTACGCATTACGCATGCCAATAAGTCATCCCATTTATTAGCATTTCGTCCAATTTGTAATAATTTGTAGTGATTTTAATAAAATGTCTTGTTTTTGGGGTGTTTTAACAACAATTTTGTTGTTGCTAAGGGCTACTGGGCGCCGCCATATTGGCTCACGGTTTTATTGGACTATTGAGGGCGCTATTGTCGAGCGGAAAACTTTATTGTACACAGGCAGCGTGCGCGAAACAGCCGTGGGGCATCTTCGTAATTGGGTAATATTTCTTCGTGCGCTAAATTCCACGTCGCGTCGTCTGCATTTTTATTTCAAAAAAAACTTGAAAAAACACCTTTTCGGGGTCAGCAAAATTAGGCAACAAGCGGATTTGGGTTTCCCACTAACCAAGGAGTAATCCATGAAAAAATCAAAGATTGTACCCGAAGTTGCACACAAATGATTTTTTTACGCCATAATTAAGGGTGTAGACTAATTTGTCTGTGATTTGTATATCCCGGAAAATGAAATAAATAAATAAAATAAATAACTTATTGCGCAAGTAATGGCGTAAGTGGACTTGCGCAATTGCGTAAAGTTTCGTGAAATCGGCTGCTGGTCCATTACTTTCAAACTCATTCGTTACCAGTGGTCGTAGAGCTACCGTTTGTTTGCGAGGTGTATGCACTACTGGCTTAACGTCTTTGTATATGTGGATCTACTGCTTTTGATCTGTGCATCCAACCTCTCCGAGCACACATTTGTACTCTATTAGCATACTTTGGCTTTTCGGTTTAGCGTCCTCTTCACATTTTCTTTGTTTGAGTTCAAACTCAGCTGTTTGATAGATGGTAGGCCAAGAGCGATACCTGCGTGTTTGGCACATGAAAATATTTACCTTGCAATTCGATTTAATGAGCTGAACACGACACTTTGTCCAGTTTCGTCTGATATTGTTCCATTTTTGTCTCCTACACATATTCTTGTACATGTCATAAGAAAGGAGGTTATATAAAACTGATCCCTTGACAAGTATCTATAATTTTACATGTATGCACAGTATCTACATATAAAACAGGATGTGGTTTATATTCCGGAATTGAATCTAGAACGTCACGGCGACACGGCTTCCTTTTATTAACGAATGCAACATCTGGTATGGTGCCTTGAACCAGGGACTACAAGTCTTGTAGTTCCTGGGCTAAGGTCATTTAATTGCAAACAAAATCCTCAGATTTCTTGAGCTTATTTTCAGTTGGGACATCCCAAACCAGTATTTCTTAAAGTTAGAACACATCATTGGTAATCTCGAAAATCAGAAAGGTTCACAGATTTACACATAACTTACGTTTTCTGCCGTCACCATGTTTATATCGTGTAAGTTATGTGTAAATCTGCGAACATTTCTGATTCTTTGAGATACCAATCATGTGTACGGCCTTTACATCTCTTGGATCGAGACATAATTTTTGGTTATGAAACCCAGGTCCTTCATTATTTTTCAACTCCTTTGTTACCAGTGGTTGTAGGCTAAAGTTACCTTTTTGCGAGGTGTACATGTATGAACTACTGGCTTAACGTCTTTGTCTATCTAGATCTACTGATTTTGATCTATGCATCCAAACACTCCGAGCACATATTTGTCCTCTGTTAGTATACTTTGGCTTTTCGGTTTAGCCTTTAGCCTCCTCTTCACATATTCTTTGTTTTATACATGAAACTATTGTATCTATACCTTGCAATTTGATTTAATGTGCTGAAAACGACACTTGTCAAGTTTCGTCTTATATTGTTCCACTTTTTTTTCATTATATTATTGTACATGTCATAAGAAAGGAGATTATATTATACTGCGCTCCTGCACAAGTACCTAAATAATTGCACATGTATACACAGTATCTACATAGAAAACAGGATGTAGTTTATATTCCAGAATTTATTCAACAATGTCACGGCGACACGGTTTCGTTTTATTAACGAACGCAACATCTGGTATGGTGCCTGGAAATGAAACAACCAAACCTGTAATCCCTGGCCTAGTGGAGTTTAATTGCAAAAAAATCCTCAGATTTCTTCAGCTTATTTTCAGTTGTAGTACACTACCCATCAACACTTTAGAAACACCTTGAAAGTTTAAGGTTTTTGGGAAGAAGACGTATAATTTTGTGAATGTTAATTATTTGTGAATGTTAATTTTGTAGGTATATTCTAACAAATAGCAATATATACATGTTAATTTTAGTGCCATCTTCGGCCTCAGCAGTGGGCTTTATCAACAAATTGGAGAGCATGCAAAAAGAAACGGCTAAACTTTATGTTCATCAAAGAATCCCGCCTCAGCAGCTATGACAGCTACACACAGTCTCTCCATCCTGATTGCCATGCAGTTTCTCCAAACATTCAGTGGAAATCCGCCTCTTTTAAGACTCTCCAGAGGTTTTCTTGGCTGGTTGGGCATTTGTTTCTGAGCTTACGATCCAACTCCTCCCAGCAGCTCAATGGGATTGACATCAGGTGACGGGGCAGGCCATTCCATGATGGACAGCACTCCAGATGACTGTTTTCTCTCCAGATACCCCTTACACCTCCGTTTGCTTTAATAGCTTGGTTTATTATGAATAAACAAAATAATACTTCCTTCTCAAAAACCTAAAACTTTCAAGGTATTTTTAAAGTTTTGATGGGTAGTGTATACCTTGTGACATCCCAAAACAGTATTTTTAAGTATCACAGGCGGTGCATGTGCAGTTCAGGAGCAAAAACACCAATTTGTTGTGGCAAATCACAAAAGTTGTCCATAATGAAGATTGTGAGTGTTGCGACCACAGAGCCATAGTCCATCAGGGGCGTAGGCCGGAGGAGGTGCGGACCACCTACACCCACACTCCTCCGCCTCCCAAACCCCTTCGCCAGCAGCATGGAGTTCCGTTTTGCCTTTGTTTTTAATGATACCTGCAAGTGACGGATCTCTGCTGTTTTCAAAAACGATGACCTAATTCAAACATATGCCGAATTTAAGAACAATTATTTCGGGGGGGGGGGGGGGGGGGGGCACGTGTCTTCGAGTTCCGATGTACAAAACATATAGTTCACATGGTGCAACCGCACACCGTTTACACACTGATTTCCACCATGGTACGGGAAGCTGCAAATACATATATTAAGTACTACCCGGTACACCTAGCTGCACTAGACAAACAGACACACCATGCACGGGAGACCTTGCACGAGAGCTAGGAAAAGGGGAGCGCGTGCTACGGACCACCCTCCCCCCCCCCCCCCCCCCATGGAGGGATATATTCTTTGGAGAAATAAGTAGGACCTCCATAGAATAACCTTAATTCCGGGTCTTAGCCTAATTATTCACGGACAAGTTTAAAATAACTGCACTCCTCACAGCAGACCGCTGCCCTAGCACCTGGCTTCGCCTCTCGTAGACGACCACATAGAAGACACCTATATCATCTTGCTACATGTACCGCAAGACTGCAAGTTGTTGCTAGACCAACTGAACAACTTGCATCCCAGTTTCAAGCTTATGATGGAACACGAACAAAGACATCCCATTTTCCTCCTGGACGTCCAGACGGTACCCCGAATCGTTTGGTAAAACTAATTATTTTGAAGTTCTTAAGGTCAACTTATACGGTCTATTCGTCCCGACTACAATTTTTGAGCTCGCGTGACCATCAACCACCCATATTAAATGGGGATCTCAGGCACATTTCTGAACGCAGCATGATTAGTCCCATTTGGCATTTCGAACGTTTCCAGTCATCATTTCTGACCCAATTTCCTGACCAGGGTGGGGTCTGGTAACAGTGTTTAGTTCTTCTTGGCGTCTTGAAAACCACATAACCCCTTGGACTGTGCAATTTTGTTGCGCGGTTTGTAGCCATATTCTGATCATCAATGTGAAAATAGGTCACAGTGGTACGTTGTTTGTCATCGCTTTTTTGGACGATTTTGGACCAAATTGTTTTTGTTTTGTTGCTACTGAAAGGGACATGCACCGGCTGTAACACTTACGAATACTTTTTTAGGATGTCCCAAGGTATACTACAACTGAAAATATTTTTAACTGAATTTTATTTTGCAATAGACCGTGTAAGTTAACCTGCAGAACGTGTGGTACGCAGCGAGATTCATCGACTTCCGGAGACCATGTATACAGACTGTATCGAATAGCTGCCATCTTGTGGGGCACCTTTTGTTACCAGTGGCGTAACTGCGGTGGAGGCACAGGGGGGGGAAAGCCCCCTCCCCTCCCCCCCCCCCCCCACCCCCCCAGCTGATTTTTTCACAACCTTTAAGAGGGTTAGTGCACCCCCTGGAAAAATGTGTGAACCCCCAGGTGCCCCCTCAAATGTCTCACCCTCGTTACGCCGCTGTTAGTTACTTAAACTGTTTAACAATGTAAGCACAACATGTGCAACCAAATAAACTGCCACACAAGATGGCGGCTATTCGATACGGTCTGTAGGAACGTAAACAGCTAGTATCCCCCGTCCACATTTTTTTTGTTTTCATGGAGGTGTATGTGTCTACAACACCATCACAACTTGTTTTCCACCCAAAAATCGACAGCCTTTTGTTTATAAGGCAAAGCAGTTCCGACCCTCTTCACCCAAAATTCTGAAACGCTCGAGGTCACTTGGTTTGTTGATAAACAGGGTTTTGACGTCATCTTCAGAAGAACACAAAACGGCCTGTGCAGTATTGAATGGAAAATACACGGAGCGAATGTTCATCATGCCTGTTTCGTCCTTGTAATTCAAAATACAAGCGTGACAAACACTTGATGTAATATGACAATAATCTACTATTACTTTTTTTGTGAAAATACGGTGATATTGTGGCTCACAATGAAGCTCTTTTGAAGTAAATACTGGTGCATTGCAATCGGCTGTTTTGTCACGGAACGAACGGCATACACAGCAGTCCGTGTACAGCAGTGGGAACGGTCCCTGCGGGCCTTAGTTCCCACGTGTTTGAAATTGGCACAACACGGTATATATGCACATCGGCAGGTACAAGTTAGAACGAGCGACTAATTTTTCTCTCTCTTGGTAATAAAAAAGAAAATCTGCTGCTCTTTTTTTGTTGTGGTTTCTGGTAAAGCAACCACACAACTACTGGGCACGTCTCTGGCTTTTTGCAAGAGGAACATTATTCAATGTTTTGCGTGTAAACGTATGGAACTGCTAACCGTGTTTACTCAGTATGGCGTCACGGGGTCATGCGCATATCATTTTCGAAAACCGCACTTTTGCTTGCGATGTATCCACTTAAAACGTACAATTCGAAACAAACAGCGGTATAAGTCGGCTGGAGGGATATGTGGACTATCGAAAAAGGTGCAAGTGTTGGATTTCTCGTCAAGGGGACGGTATACTAGCTCTTTAAAGGGCCCCTGAAATGGTGTTTTTATCAATGAAATATGTGCTATGGAACTAGTTTATTAATTTACAATCATAAAAACCCTACTTGGAAGTTGTTAAAACTTGGAAGGGGTTAAAATCAACGTTTTTGATTGTTATGCTAATTAAAATTTACATATGCATGAGCAAAGTGGTGATGTCACATTACGAAAACACAGAAAAATATCATTCAACTGTGCACAAAAGTTTCCAAAATTTTCCCCAACTTGCTGAAACTGTAGTAACCCATGACGGTTTAGGTTTGTTTTACATGTTGCCTATTGCAAACCATGAACAAAACTAAGGCTGGAAACTGCAGCATTTTTTTCACAATTCCAGTTTGTTTTTTTCCTTGCTTTTCTGCTGTGTGTTCCTAAAGTGACATGCCCCAAACAGCGCCCTCTTTCTGTTAGTTTATGTGAAATATTTTTCAAAGTTGCAAAATGCCACTTTATATTCATGGGGCATCAAAATTAAGAGTAGTATTGTCTTTCTACACAAGTAATCCTTCATATGCAGCAAAAACTGTGCATAAAGTTATTAAGCATTTCAGGGGCCCTTTAACCGCAAGAAATGAGCTTACACGTAATATTGCATTTGTGTGGGTGGGGTGGTGTTGGTGCATGGAGAGAGTGGTATTTTTAGGGAAATTTTATATTGTATTTTTTTTTTAAATATGTTTTTAGAAACACAATGTATACTGTCACAGTGATATAAGTCTATTGATAAAATGAAATAGTATAAATTGTAATTTATAATAATTAAGTTTTCATGTTTATGTGATATGTATGTGGGCAGAATCTGTGCAATTTTCAGTTTTGGGATTAATAAAGGATTGATTGATTGATTGATTGATTGATTGATTGATTGATTGATTGATTGATTGATTGATTCTGAATAGCGATTTCCAATTATCATTCCCAAGATTATGAAGATCGCTGGTAGTCCGCAAGTGACACGAATATTTTTGCGCATGTATTTGACGCGAATACGTTGCATTGTAGCCGTTTTCAAAACCACTTGATTGTGATTTTTTGTCCTGGCCGTGTGTACTTTATTTGTTTAGCCGCCATCTCGTGAGACAGTTTCTTTGTTTCCTGAGGACATGCATGGTTGCACATATTGTGCTTGCATTGTTTAACAGTTTAAGTAGCAAAAGGTGCCCCACAAGATGGCAGCTATTCGATACAGTCTATAAGGCACAGTTGGGGTATTCCCTCAGGTATTCCCTATGTGGACCCAATTTTTCTCTCGGTGTTGCATGGTAGCGCGACTTGGCAAAATTACTAATGCAACATCTGGTATGGTGCCTGATCACCATTTTGCTCCATCGCATGTGGTTCTAGCCCATTTGAACAAAGTAACCTTGTAATTAGTTGAGTTGAAGGCCATAGCCACATCCCTTTATGTCAATTCCTAAGATATTTGAAGCTTTGTTCGCGGTTCCGGGTCAAAGAAACCAGGTCAGCCTGGGGACTATAAAAATTAGCGCAAAACTACGCCAGCTTCAGTGTTCAGATTAGAAGCAAAAATGGCTAATCAGGTTGCAATCATTCTGCTTTCAATACTTGCGGCTCAGTGTAGTCTTGATGCAAGACCGAATTTACTGTTAGAGTTCGCGATCCCCACATTGTTCATTTTAGCCGCCAGAGGGCGTACCTACACTTACAACGTGAACTCGAAAACTCGGTCTTGATTACTCCGTAAGAAAAAAGTTCGATAACCTTTATGGAAGACATGAATAATTAAACAGCAAGGTCAAAAATTATGGGCGCCTGCGTAGAAGAGAAAGCGATGCCTCCATAAATAGGTCATGTGGGATGGTAACTTGCCGTGTACATTTGTACGTGTGCAGTGATTCACCGTGCCGCGCGAAAATGATATCGGGCCGTTTTCGTGCAGTGACCGTGGTGCATGGCCTGCCGAGAAGCGGCATTTCTCGGTACGAGTGCGCGCCCAGCCCAGCCCGGTGACTTCCTGTCCGTGTAGATTAAGACCCAATGCCATGGCCAAAACATTGAACAATGTTGGACAACAGTGGGAACAAATCTAAAAATCATGAAAATTTCTCTCTCTTAGTTTTTACACCATGGTTTTTACAACTAAACTAAAATTTTACATGGTTTTATAACAATGGAAATCCAGGCTGGGGGCCTAAAATCAGACATGTCATAATTGTATTTCTCATTTTTATCATCAAACTTGTTCTAACATGCATTGTTTATTTTTCATTTAATATAAAATAAAGACGTTTATAGTGGTCGGATATGGAATTCAACCTAAAAATTCAAATTATTTCTGCACTTGAAGTGAAATATTGAACTAATGAATCAGACAATGTTGACGAACATTTCCATTTTTTTTTAGTTAACCAAACTATGCAAATTTCCTTCAAGGGCTTATGTCCTATCTACAAAGTAGTTTGCTGTTGTTCCCTGGAATTCGTAAAAACAGCTTCATATCCACAAAATTAATGGGCCTTCTCAAAGCATTCTCCTCAAAGCACTGAAAAGGGTGAAATTTTAAACATTTAGTAAACTAATAAACATCAAATTTAAATTTGTTCCATTCAACGTTATTCCAGTATATTTTCGGAGGCTTATGCAAGCAGGTTGCTCTAATTAATTTTCTGCAATTCTGCTTGCTGTAAAAACAAAAACATGCACGAAGAATCAGAAAAAAAGTATTGTTTTAAATAGGCCGTAAAAGGTCGATCCTTGGGTCACAACAATTTGCCTTATTTTTTTGTTGGCCTAAATGAAAATCAAATGGGTCATATTTGACTTTAGAAAATGTACAATTACTTTTGTAAAACCATGTGGCTTTGAGAGACTCCTTTCAACATTAAACTTACAAAAATTTAATAAGGGCATTTTGAAATTTTTTAAAATCTGCCCAACAATTTATAATACTTCAAACATTGTGTACAAAGCATGTGATAGTGAGTGAAATTAGTAGTTTTTAAGAAAGTGGGTGATTCTTCACTCAGATTAATTCACTCCTAAATTTCGGTTTTTTTCTATCATATCTGAACTAACTGATGCTTGCAAGTCATTTTAGGGAAAAATAGTAGTGGATAACTTCTCTGAAATCGTTTAGCACTTTTTTACCGAAGCCAATAATATGAAAAGCATGCCATAGAGGAGAAGAAAACAATCCCAGTCGTTTTCTTCCTCCATGCGTAAGCGATAAAAAAAAATCGTGACCAAGCAGAAAATGCCCTAAGAAAATCTCTAAATGCCAGTCTTTGACAGTCTTTGATAGCCTTTGAACTTTTCGATTCCCAACTTGGAACGAAATGCTTCGTCTTCACTGGCCGCCCAATCATCACACTCGACCGTAGACCCGTTTACGGGTCTAACCCGACCGTACGAGCAACGCAGGCCGGCAAGCGGCAAGGCCCGGACGCGACGGTACCTGTAGGCGAGCCACTGAGTGCAACGCGCAAGATAGCTTTGTCCGTGGACAACGTGTTTGCCTCATTTCATGTTTGCCTGCTGACTGCTGATCGATCGATCGATCAGCGACTGGAAAAGCAGCGACATTTGTATGCACTGTCCTGTCCAGTGTGTACTCTGGGTACCAGACAGACCAGAGCTGTTGTGAATTATGGAAATTAGATGACGTCACGCATTTCAACGTGTCACACAAAGGTATGCCAGGAATTCGCTCGGTATTTTGCGAGCGATTTATACGGAATATGAAAGACTGTCTTTTCGACTGTATTTCAGGTGCGCCCTCTGGCGGCCAATGGTGAATAGTCTATGTACATCGTGTATTGCGCGCAAAAAGGCAGTCTTTCCGAAAGACTACATCGCATGTGGTTCTAGCCCATTTGAACAAAGTAACCTTGTAATTAGTTGAGTTGAAGGCCATAGCCACATCCCTTTATGTCAATTCCTAAGATATTTGAAGCTTTGTTCGCGGTTCCGGGTCAAAGAAACCAGGTCAGCCTGGGGACTATAAAAATTAGCGCAAAACTACGCCAGCTTCAGTGTTCAGATTAGAAGCAAAAATGGCTAATCAGGTTGCAATCATTCTGCTTTCAATACTTGCGGCTCAGTGCTGCGTCTCCACTGCTCAGAATTGCGCCATAGACATCGCCAGAGTAGACGATTTGCTCCAGCCGTTGTACACGCAGATAGAGGCCTTAAAGGAACAGCTGAATGTCGCCAAGCAGCTATTGACGTGCTCTTGCAGTGAAGGTACTTTATTTTCTTTGTGCTAGTGGAGAAAATTGACTATTTATCTGTTTTTCTAGACTGCGTGAAGTTTTGAAACGCGGTTTGTTTGATGTGTATGCTCGCAAATCCCCAACAAAGTAGAGATTGCGAGTTTGCGAGACTTTATGTGACACTCACTATCACATTAAATTCAGAAAACCTGATCTGGTTGTCCTACTTTTTGACATTCAAACATGAGATGAGAGAAAAATCGTATTAGCCTTATCGGGATTCAAACCAATAACCTCTGACTTGCCGCAAAGAAGCTCCACCTGCTGGTAATTTAGGTTCTTTCAAATTCAAACAGTCGTTTAATTCGCTCATTCAAAATCGTCCAAGGCCTTAGAAAGAGGTTGATCAAGAGTTCAATTTGATGTGTATGCAAATTTGTTCATGTGGCATGCGTTTTTTGACTCGTATTTGCCTATATAAAAGCCTTTCTTTCAAGACAAAACTGTACAGGAACTAAGCACAAAAATAAAAGGACATGTAAAAACGTTACAGGGAAACGAAAGCAAAATAATTTGTTTGTATGTTATAGTGGTAACCCATTTTCGTTTTTACAAACCTTTTTCAACTTTTAATTTGAAATGGTCCCAATGTATATAAAGCAATGAACAGTACCTGTACACACAGTAAAGAGCAACAACACCAAAACAACTTTCTGAATTGATTTGAAATGACTCCAGAGACAGGCATGGTTTGGTTTGGTTTATTTTTCAATAAATGATAAGGATACAAAGGAATTATTCACATCAAGACAATGATTATTTGAAAGACGAATATCATATAGAACAACTTACAGTGACAGACAATAATATATGTCACATCTAAATTGAACACTTAGAGTGCGAAATAGATTTACTGTAAACGAAAAGGAAAAACACGCGTCGATGGCTTTTAATTTGATTGCCCGATTGCTAAACGACAGCATAGATTACACTTTTGAATGGTGAAAATGTAGTCTTAAATATCATAAACGAAAAAGAATGAATAAAACGAACCTGAATGATAAAGCAAAAATCTTGTGTGCACGAAAACGAAACAGAATGTGATGCCAAGGAAAAGGAAACCCGATTTGGTACAGACTTGAAAAACCCGCACTAATCTTAATGTGTGTTACGTTGAAATTGGCCGGGAAAAACAATAGTAAAGTTATTTTCATGGAATCCGCGACCATTTTTAGCATACCCTTTTTCTTGATGGATTTGAAGAAAAAAAATTAAAACTAGACTTGTGTTCGTGTTGTGGAAATTTTTGGTGTTCGACATGACCTATTATCACTGACGTTGAGATTATTTGCGCAAACATTGCTGTCAAATAACTTAACACTTTTTAAATTTCGTCATTAGAGGGCGCCGTTCCAGGTGATATCGTTACATTTACACCAACACTGTAAACCACATCCATGCATTATTTACCACTTTCAATAATTATTTGGTCCACTTCCAGTTTCTACCAGAAGTAAATAAAGTCGAAGGTCATAGTCTGTGTACGCAATTTAGATCTTGGCTAGCTGTGACAGTTAACGAAATTACGATCATATGTTAAACCGCTGAATTTTTATTGAATTTTTAAAATGTAGACCTTTAATTTTCAATTTGTTGTAATATTGCACACGATGACGTCATGTAATATGTCACAAACCTTGTAACAGACAACAGACAAGTTGTATCTGCTTTAAAATTCAAATATATGTAATATGACACTTGATGATATCATCAAGGTCTTACCGCACGGATGTATTTTGACCCTAGGCTATTGTCTGTACAAACATTGACCGTTTTTAGACAAACTTGTCCACAGACATCTGTCTAAAATATGTTTTAAAGATCTTGTCGCTAGAGGGCACTATTTCGTGCAATGACGTCATCACTTATATTTTTGGAAAGCCTGATGGGCTCTAACACTTACACTTTTGACCCACTCTGAATACCACTTTCTCGTACCACTTTCAAATGGCAAGCCTAAAGCTGTTTGACCATTAGGAAACGAGGTCAAAGGTCAAGGTACGTGCGCACCTTAAAAAGATTTGTTAGTGATCGTATATGTGACCGACTCTGGCAAAACCCGACGCTTCTCGGCATTTCCCATTACGTGATATGGGCCCACAACCTTAAAAAATGGCCTCTGGGACCAACTTGAAAATTTGGCAAAATCAACATCGGGATACATTCAAGATTTGTTTTGTCGTTTGAACTGTCCCACAATTCCTCATATTATTGACAAACAAAATAAATAATCAACTAGTTTGTCAAACTTTAAAGACCAATAGCTCCATTTCACTTTAATTTCACTTGTTAGCTCCATACTTTAATTGGTCATAACTTCGCCAAAAATTATCAGAATTTCCTCAAACATGTTTTAAAAGATACCCTTTTGTATGCACACTAAGCTGATACCAAAACTTAAATTTTTAATTTTCATCACAAGTGTTGGGTTTTGCTGGAGCCGGTCACATATATCAACGAAATCAAGATCCTAGGTCAAACGGTTATTTATTTATTTATTTAATCATCTTTTCGCTAGAGGGCGCTTTGTTATACGATGACGTCATCACATATTTTTGTAAGGCCTGAGGACCTCCGACACCAATATCGTTGACGCCATCTCAATACCTCCTACCATTTTCAAACTAAGGTCCACTTCCGGTTTTGACCGGATGTGAGCAAGGTCAAAGGTCACCGCCATGGTTTGTGGATACCCCACCCTAGTCTAATCCTAACATAATATACCCCATCCAGATATCTTGCCACTTTCAAATGGAAAGGCAAAATCTCTGCTAGAATGTTAATTATCACGTTTATTACGTTTTACGTATCTGCACCTCCAAATCCGAAATAGCTGCCGACGCCATTTTTAAAATGTTTAAATGCCACGTAAACGGGCATATTGAGGGATAAAGGTACCCCAACCACAAACAATTATAACAAAATGTTTTTCAACGGTTTTTGGTTCTACGGGGGTGTGATGAATGGAAAATTCAAGCCACCGGAAGTGGGTTACATCTAGGTCAGTTCCAAGATGGGCGCCGCTGACCTTGAAAATCAGCTTAAATGGGTGTAACTTCTTTACTATTTGGTGCAGAACAATAATTCAAATATCAACCCTGGGGTCAAGGAATTAATTGGTATCCACAGAAAGTCGATTTTACACTTCAATAATACACATCCAAGACGAAAACCTTAATAAGGTGTCTAACAATTATGATCACAATATCAACTACATGTATGCTCAAAGGATTTGGGGTTGGTTTTTTATTCTAAGTTGCTTCAGATGCAATTTTATTACATTCGTTTCATTCCTGTAGAATTTGAAAAACAATCTTCTGTCTCATATACTACAAGTTTCTCGACAATTGACCCAAACCGTAAAGATAATATACCCGCCAAAAAGGCATATTGCGAATATATTACCCGGACAACACCCTATACATATACACCCTATACCACTCAACCCTCTCTAAGTTCTATGCTTTCAAGTCAACATATCTAGAGTGTCACTATATTGTGGACAGCGTAATAGTTGTTTTCCACTACTTCGTCTGTACTCCTTATCTCGTGGGTTGATGGCTACTTCGCAGTGCGGACTGCCGTCGGCTGGGAAGCAGCTCGTCGGCATAGGCACGCCTACCCAAAACCACCGGCGGCCCGCCAGTGGCTTCCAAGTGGCATGCGAACAGCGTTTTACCGCTCCAAGCCACCAGTGGACCACCAGCGGCAGCCAGCGGCAAACCCAGCACTGATTTACCGACCTAAAACCGTCCGCTTTCCAAGAGCGGCTGCCAGCAGCAAACCACCACTAGCCTGCTGCTCCTACACCGCTAGCGGACCACTAGAAGTAGCCAGCGGCAACCACCGCTGGCTTTATTACCGATCTTAAACCGTCAGTGTACCACTAGCAGTAGCCAGCGGAAAACAACCAGCTCTCTGTCGCCCCTAAACAGCCAGTGAAACGCCTCTACTAAACCGCTAGCGAAACGCTAGCGGTAGTCAGCGGCAACCACTCTAGTGGTCTGCTGGCGGTTTATAAGAGGCTGGCAACTGGTGGTTTGCCGCTGGCTACCACTAGTGGCCCGCTGGTGGTTTAGGAGCGGCAGGCAGCTGGCTACCGCAAGTGGTCTGCTGGCGGTTTAAGAGCGGCATACCACTGGTGGTTTGCCGCTGGCTTCTACTAGTGGTCAGCTGGTGGTTTAGGAGCGGCAGGCAGCTGGCTACCGCAAGTGGTCTGCTGGCGGTTTAAGAGCGGCAGACCACTGGTGGTTTGCCGCTGGCTACCAATAGTGGCCCGCTGGTGGTTTACGAGCGGCAGGCAGCTGGCTACCGCAAGTGGTCTGCTGGTGGTTTAAGAGCGGAAGACCACTGGTGGTTTGCCGCTGGCTACCAATAGTGGCTCGCTGGTGGTTTACGAGCGGCAGGCAGCTGGCTACCGCAAGTGGTCTGCTGGTGGTTTAAGAGCGGAAGACCACTGGTGGTTTGCCGCTGGCTACCACTAGTGGTCAGCTGGTGGTTTATGGGTTGCAGACTAGTGGTGATTTGCCGCTGGCTACTGCAAGTGGTCTGTTGGCGGTTTAGGAGCGGCAGGCAACTGATGGTTTGCCGCTGGCTTTCACTAGTGGTCAACTGGTTGTTTTGGAGCGGCTGACCAGTAGTGGTTTGCCACTGACTACCATTAGTGGTCCGCTGGCGGTTTGAGCCAGCGGCAAACCACTACCTGTGCATACCACCCGGTTGCGATTTTTTTCCGTACCACATATTCGCTATGGGAGCGCAATCTAAGCCTCTGATTGGTCCGCTGGGCAGCGACCTCATTATACATTAGCATAGTTATAACCGAGCCTACATGCGTGCCTGAATATACGCGTATGTTGGTGCACGTACATATGTACATCATGGTCGCGAGGAAGGAACAGATGTAATGTACATGTAGGGCGAACAACCATGATGCACGTGCAGCACGATGTTGCAAAGAGGGAATGCCATCCAAGACATTTTGAAGCCCATTCCCCTATATTTTTTTCGCCCCTTCCTCGAATTTTGTTCTCAAATGAAAACAATAAAAAAGACGTTTGCTCGCAACGGGGATTACAATTAATCAGTAACTGATTTAGCTTGCGTCGGGGAGAATGAATGCTAGGGTTTGTTTTTGCCCTTACCCGACGTATATTTAATTAGCACTGGAATTTGGAACATTAATGGTTTGTTACCTAAAAAGTCAGGTTCGCTTTCTCTTAACTTTGTTAATGAATTTCCGAAAATTAGGGAGACACCCAAAATGTATGCCAGGGTTTTGTGTGTAAAACGACGGTAGCCATTGCGAGACGAGAGCAAGGACAAGTGCATTCCTGGTTTCGCCCAGTGCAGCGGTGGTATCTTGCTTGACCTTGCCCGACTGCAAACCCTCCCCCCAAAGTAGCGCGGTCAGAATACTGGCGGATAATCAGGCGGGTAGTTTCACATTTGTACGTACTGCTATGGTTCAACTCAAACACCGTGACAACGGCAATACAAGCATGCACTATGCACTTATGGCAGTTCTACTTCAAGATAAATTTTCATGCAGTATTTTGTTTTGTTTAATTGGTTTTCTTGGTTTTTATTTGTATGCACTGTTACACAATCTAAACCCGAAAGCGTTGATGCCAGAATTAGACTGAAATGCTTGTAATGCTATTGCATTGCGGATATGGATCCACCATGTAGCCAGCGCGCGATGGACACGTACACATGTACGCCACGTGAGCGTATCATGCACTTTGGATTATGCAAAATACATGACTGACTGAGGAGAGCGGACCAATCAGAGGCTTCATTTAGGGGCCATAGCGAATATGTGGTACGGAAAAAATATCGCCACCCGGTTGGAGGGAGCAACATCTTCAGGTTGCTCCGATCTGACCCCCAAAATCTTGGATACATTACACAATTTGATAAACACTGGTACAATTACACACGGCCAAATCCACGTGTGCGTGTTCTGTCCTACTTTTACCACCCGTTACGCCTCTAAAGGACAAACCAGAGACACACACATCATGAAATGAATATTGTAAACCCGCAGTTTCCATATCTACATGTAAAGCAATAATAAAATACTGAGGAACAAGGCCCTTTTAATATTACCCTTTACCGCCTCCGGAAGGAAGACCATACCCTCGTCAGTGTTTATTAGTTATCATTTGAAGATATGACACATTAGCTTTATGCACTGTGGCTGGCGCCCTGAATTTTTCACTTTTAAATGGAGGTGCAGTTCTGAAAACGTCTACATACTATGCTGTTGTTGCAATGTGGTGCATGCAAATGCCTTCGGCAACCAACAGCTTAATGCCATTCTCTCCTATCGTGAACACGGTATTGCTGGTGTACTTTACACCTGTTGGTGTACTTCCAATGCGTTTGCCATGCTAAGATTAATGAGAAATAAACTTCACTGGTCCATCTTGCTATTCTACTTTATGGCAGCAAATATACATGGCAGTTTAGCATTTTCAGGATGGCGTCGGTAGCCATCTTGGATTTACAGCTCCAGATGGTCCAACAAATTAATAAATATCATTTTAGCAGATTTGTAATGCTAGAATTAGTAGAAAATGACACTTCATTCGTTCTCATGACTAATCTCGTTCCAAATATTTTTTTGTTTTCAAGATGGCGTCGGTGGCCATTTTATTAAAAAAGTTACCCGTCACTTTTGGAAGGTTGTATGGGAGCTAATTCTTCTTAAAATTGGTCCTGTTCACCAAATCCATCAAGAAAAAAAAGTATGCTAAAAATTGTCACGGATTCCATGAAAATGTCTTTACTACAAGCCTAAGGTTTTTCATGCGCACACAACTGAGCAAAGTTGTGATGGCAATGTTTGGTATGATTGTTTTGTATCAATTATGGACATCATGCTAAATATTGCGTTCGTTACTTTCCTCAGTTGCGCACCCGTCCAACGTCATGAGTTTTATTTGTAAGGAAAACCTGAGGAAGTATACCACTCTGTATCACTTCATGTGGCTGTTAATCTGTTTCTATCGACCTAACTTTGTTTTCTCTTCATACGTAGGTGTCCGTATTTGCACGGAGGGGCCCATGGGAATGGAAGATGGCCGCATACCGGATTCCAGCATCACGGCTTCGTCCATTTTTTCGACTAATTACGCACCGCAGAAGGCGCGACTCAATACACAAGGTGACTCATACGGCTCGCATTTTTTTACACCCTGGTGAAAACGTTCAGTGGTGGGGCTAGCAACCCTGTACATCTGGTCACACTTGACCAACAGCTCTATATCTCTTCCGAAGGATGGAGCAAGTGTGTTTAAGTGCATTGCTCAAGGGCACCGGCTGGGAGTACCTGTGCCTTTGAGCAAGGCACTTAAACGAACTTGCTTAATCCTTCGGAAGACATGTAAAGCCGTTGGTCCAGTGTGTTAGGTAACGCACTTTAAAGATCCCAGAGCATTCTTTCGGGAAGAAGGGGATTCCCTGGTGTCTCTGGCTATTTTTAATTCATGTTCTTTTCATGGGTTTCCTCACGCTTGCGAGCGACAGTGTAATCGGCGCTTTTGAGGAATCCTTGGTTTCAGTACCAGAAAGAAGTAGTACGGTAATAATAATACTAATAATAACACTTGTAACTACTATGCAAGAAAACATCCGGAGCCTCAACAGTGGGCCGTGGCATGACGGTAGTAATGACGCTGCTTTAACAGCCGACGTATCTGAAGGCCGCAACCTGACAAATGTCCGATGACATTTGAGACATTTATTAATCCTATGCTTACTGGACCTTCTTTCTAATGACATGGATCGATTCCATGTCACTTACCCTTTTGCCTCTATCCAATGATGGCTCCCACACACCAAAGAGAAAACCCGTAAGGGCCCTGTCGGGATTCAAACCCGAAACCTTCGACTTACTGGGCAGACGCTCTTTTTAAATATATAATGCACAGTGGCATACCCTCAGGTTTTATCTATGGACCCAATTTTTATCTCGGTGTTGTATAGTAGCGCAACTGGGCAAAGTAACGAACACAACATCTGGCATGGTGCCCAACCACCATTCAAATGAAACACCCAAACTTAGGATGACAGAATTAGTAATTAGTTTATCTCAGAGACGGAATTAAGAGGTCACATTTATAATTTCATGAACTCTTTGTTCAATCACGTCCCACAAGTAATAAATGGTATTGGTATTCGAACTCCCCGGAAGTCGATGAATCTCGCAGCATACAGTTCTCGAGGTCAACTTACACATTCATTGTAAGGATAAGTACTTAATGTCAGCTTCTCAATTGCTATTAACGTATGAGAAAAAAACCAATTGATGATAATTCCTTCTTCTTCAGTGAACCCCTCTCCTACTGCAGCATTAAAAGGTCGTACGATTCGTTCTGCAAGGATTTTATCACGATATCTCAGTCCGGGCACTTTGACGAAAAGACCTTGTCGAATATATTTCTTGTCCCTTGATGAGGACATGCATGATTCTCCCGGATGATTATACATGTACATTGTGCTTACATTAGTGACTACTTTTTAACAGTTGCTCCTCAAGATGGCAGCTATACGGGTCTATAATGTATACTTGCAGGTCGGTGCGATTACCTGCAGATGCCAGCACCGCATGCATCAGTTTGGCATCTTCACACTGTCATACATGTACGACCATCAATTTGGTGATACAATGAACAGACTCAGCGTTCTAGCACATGTGGCCGATTTGACTGTCTGAGGTGGGCTTAGTTGCGGGACGTCACCATCATTGGAAGTTATATTTTGAGCAATAGTGCGGAGCGCTATAGCATATCTCTGACAGGTCATTTAGCTCTTATACGTTGTTTACAGAGCCTGTTCCTCATTGTCTGGTCACTAATCCGTGTCCCAGTGGCACGTCGAATGTCACTTTACAGGTTGTCGGAGAGAACATTAGCGGCATTGACCTTGTCTTCTCGCATATCTTCCTGTCTCCTGGTAGCGTCTCCACACACGCCCAATCACACATGTGGACACAGGTCCGGTGCCAAATTGCCATTTTCGGTCTAGCGTTGTTTTGAGGTCTACATATTATACTTTTGTTTAAGATTCGATTGTCTAAACGATCAAATTAAAAAAAACCTACTACTGTCACCTTTGAGCACTTTGAGATATCTTGCGTAATACAACATGGACGCCGAAATAAGGTTTTTTCAGTTTTATCATGAAAATATATACCAAAATAGCTTTTTCGTGTATTATTGTCTGACGAAAATAGTATATATTTGATCAGCCGCTGAGGCAGGGTGCGCCACTCTGCCTGAAGTGCATCCGTGATCTTCTGCATTTGAAGGGCTGTTTGAGGGATAGGTTAGCTCTTTGTACACAGTTAAATCTGGTTGAGAGACCAACAAAATGACAGTGTTTCTTAACCACGGTGTTTTTTGTTTTTCAGAAACAGGTTATGTCACAATCCATTGCCTGTTATCTGCAGCAAAATCTGAACCAGGCAAATGTCGGCTTTTAAATTAAAACTACACTCTAGTGAAACACAACAATGAACCGGTTATAGTTTATTCGCTCTTTGTTCTGATCCGTGTATAGGTTCCTTTTCATGCTGGGTCGCTCTTGTCAACGACCAAACACCGTGGATACAAGTGGACTTTCAGAGGAAAGTCTATATTACGGGTGTAATCACGCAGGGGCGAAACGACGTAGACCAATGGGTGCGTGAATACCAAGTCGCAGTCAGTCAAGATGGCAGCACATGGACCAACGTAGCTGACGCTGAGGGCGCTAAAATCACGGTTAGTTCATAGATTGGTTTCCCGATCCCTATAGATTGGTTCGCTTATTGCGAAAATATAGGGATCGGTAAAGGGCAGCCATGACGGGCAGAATTCTGCCCGTCACGTGGTTATTCTTATTATTTTATTTTTAGTAAGTGCACAGATTTTGCATCGACATTTGTAACTTGGCCATGCGTGTCGAACATATCCAATTATGTAAATAAAGTACATTGCCTAAAGCAAAGGGCCTAGCCAATTTTTAAATATAAAAAAACACAATGCGCACGCGCAAAGACGGCCAAATACAGATTAAGATGAAGCGCCCTTTACCTGTCCTTATATTCTCCTGTGTGGAATATGTGGACGGGAACCAGTCTAGGTTAGTTCAGAGCCGCGTACAGAGCATAGAGTATTTAGTATTATTTCATTTTCCGGGATATACACTTAATGTCACAGAACTACAGAAAGATAATGATCATAATAAATAACAAAAGGAAAAACGAAACAAAAATCGAAACAAAACAAAACAAAACAAAACAAACAAAACATCAAAACTGCAAATTAACAAAAACAAAACAAAAACAACATCCAATTAGCTCCCGCAGGATTGCCTAAAAGAAACTAGTTTATGTCAGGGGGGTCTCCAAACTGATTGGATGACAAAAGAATAAAACATAAATATATAAGTATATGGTATTTACACGAATAAAAAAACTAATGTACAAGTTTGTCTGGATTTATTATAATTATAAACAATTTTAAAAAGTCAAAGTAGTAATTGAAAATTATAAATACAAATCATAAATCTTGGATAAGTCATCTTAAAGGAAAAAAAGATACTTGTAAATGTATTTATCTGTTTTTTTTAATTATGAAATAATGAAAGAATTTGCAGGAGGGGTACATTCTAAAAATAGTGTGAGATGGGGTCTTGGTTGAGAAGGTAATCACGTAGGGCAACTCTCTCTATATACGGCTCTGGGTTAGTTCAAAGTAGACATGCAGAGGTTGTAAACAATCAAGTCGTCTAACTAGCAGCTGCCGTTGATTAGAGTGATTTTAAGACGCATACATGTAGCTGTATTATTCAGAAGATTGCGATCAAACAAGAATCATTTCCGGTGCTTTAATTCAACTGGGAACTACATAAGAAAGTAATCGAAAATTTCGTATATAAACGGGATGAAACCATGGTTACCGTAGCAACTTGTCTGAATTACATCCTGTTCAATGTTTAGTTCACAGGTAATACGGACCGCAACACCGAGGTAACCAACCGATTCCCAGCGGCAGTGACCGCCCGATACCTACGCATCTACCCCACCGCGTTTCACACACATCGGAGCATGCGCTTTGAAGTCATCGGATGTGCTACCGCATAGAAGCCAATTACCTTGAGTTTGAGACAGGACAAGGAATGTCCCAATTTAATCCTAACTGTATAGTAAAACGGGGTAAATTACGCCTTACCGCAGAGGTTCACATAATTACATATGAAAAACGTCCAGCTCATTTCGAACACAAAAGCAGCACGTTTTCCCTGGATGAGATCACACACATTCACACGCATTCAGTAACCGCGCTTTTAGGATGCAACCTGGGGCCAATTTCACAGAGCTGCTTAAACATAAACAAATTGCTTATGCATGAAAAACTTTGCTTGATAAAGCAAGAGTTTTTTGTGCTTAAGCACATAGTTTTGCTTAAACACATCAGTATGAAATTTGCCCCAGATATGGGGTAATCAAATTGGACGTACACCCATAAACGAATACAGTCAATGACTCGCACTACAATGATACGGGATTGTTTCGACAACTTAACGAACATGTTTGAATCAAAATGTATTTAAAGGCACAGGCGCGTCAGCAATGCGCGGGCGCCAAATCCGTGCCACGAAATAAGCAGCTACATGGAGCTGCGTATTTCGTGGCACGAATTTGGCGCGCGCATTGCTGACGGCCTGTGCCTTTAATATTACAATTTATTTAATGCCCAAGTATATTCTTGTCATCCGATTAGACAATAGCAGGTTACGTGTCGTTCAATATTTAATCCATTTAATGCTACGTAACTAACCGTGCAGTTTTGTTACATTTGCCGTGCATTTTTGTTCTGTAAGCCTACGTTTTTTTCTATTGCACGGCGCGCCAGTTTTCATTGTACGGCACGCGCACTGCATGGTTTGTTTTTCACTATACATGTAGTATATACTGCAAGCGCGTGTTCGTGTACGCACGTGACATCGACATTGCACAACGCTGAAGCGGACGCGTAGATAAGTTGGATTCGGTCATAATGTGATGCGAGGGATGTCAGGGACTATATATCCTATTATCAGGCTGTCAGATGTTCTACGATCAAATGACAATGATCTTCTTGGGCGTTATAAAAAACAAATAATGGATGTTTTTCATTCGTTCAATGGAACGAATATTTTCATTGGTTTAAAAATAGAATTATTCTAATCAACTCGGCTCCGTTTCATTAAATGGAATATTCCATCTTTCAACAAATAAAAATATTTGTACCATTGAACTCATAAACATTCATTATTAGTAGGCCCTATAACAATAAACCCTAAAATATTACAAAACAAGACTACACGAGCAAACCCCTCAAAATACACCTGAATGGTATATTTCCCCAGAGATCACTGGCTTTGCTAAAAAAGAAAGCAACTCAAAATTCAATTGAAAGAAAAAATCATTTTCCTCTGTACCAATCAAGATTAGTTTTATATAAGTGGAAAATGAATAAATTCAGCTTTATTTCAACTGATTTGGCAGTGTACGATAAACAGCATGATTTTCCCATTTGATTTAATGCGCTGACCCCTGGAGAACCGTCGCAGTACGAAACACACCACCCACCCTCCTTTTTTAGGCATTTGCACCCATTTTTCAATACGTGGTGGTCAGGTTGGCGTAGTGGTTCTTTCCTCGCCTTTCACCTCTGGCGTCCCGGATTCGATTCCGGGGTTTGCAGTCCCTACACGACCGCACGGGTTTCTCCCATTATATTTGTCTGGGGGTTTTCCTCCCACTTCTAAAAACTGCATCTCTTTCTTCGTCATCTCAAGTTTATAATAACAAAATATAGTTAAAGCTAAAACCGTGATGGCATAAGAGACCTTAGTTGTCGAAGATGCCATAACAAATTAAACCCAACAGCTTTCAATACTCGCCTTTAAGCCCCCGTCACACTTATTCGGAATTAGCAGGAATCAAGCAGAACCAGCCGGAATGAAAAATGTTCAAAATTCGTGCCACATTCGGGCGGGAATTTCAAACGGAATAACATTCTTACAGCTTTGTAAGAATGCCGTTCGAATACTTAGAATGCGCTTCGAACCCGCCTCGAATGATTCCTGCACATTCCGGGTGTATTAGCTATCGAATGCAGTTCAAATGTAGTTGGAACACAGTAGGAATACCTAGAATGATGTTAGAATGCAGTAAGAATATTAAGAATGCCGTACGAGTGCGGTTCGATTGCTGCCCGAATATCACCCGAAGTCTGGTTGGAAGGTGCCTCGAATGCTGTACGAATTTACCTCAAATGCAGTCAGAACGCTCCCGGAATAGCCGCCGAATATGTTTCGAACGTCTAAGAATTCAAAGAGAATGCAGCTCGAATACTTATAATGTACTTCGAATGTGCTTAGAATGTAACACGAATGTCCCGAGTGTACCAAGAATGCCACCGGAATGGTCCCCGATAGGGTATAAAACGCTGCCGAGTCTATAGCATTTTCATCACTCTCAGCCCAGACACCATAGAGTATGGACCCCCTGGACCATGTTGCTTTGCGGCAGCTAGCCGCGTTTTTATGCGATTCGGTGGTGTTCTGAATTACGTCCGGACTCATTCAAGGGCCAATCGGGACGTTCCGACTGCATTCGAGATGTATTCGAGCGGCAATCGAAATATTCAGAAGGCATTCGTAGTGTATTCCAGCTGAACTATTTTAATATCGAAATAGATTCCGGCAGCAATCGAGATGCACTCAATGTGCATTCCGGCTCATTCGAGGCACATTCGGGACATTCTGGCAGGATTGCCATGGCTTGCCATTTCGATTTTTCCCTCGAACGCGATCAGAATGTTTCGAATTCTGTTGGAATGCCGTAAGAATATTTAGAATGCAGTCAGAATGCAGTTAGAGTAAACTTCGAATGCCGTTCGATATTTCTCCTCTTCGAATGCACCTCGAATGTTTTGAGCATGAGCAAAACATTCGGGCCGGCCACAAGAATGGGCCCGAATGTTTGGAATGCACACAGAATGCAGTCAGAATTTTTAGAATGCACTTCGAATATCCCGGAATATACGAAGAATTTTCATTCCGACGGCATTCCGGCTTATTCCGCCTCTAGTGTGACTAGGGTATTATGGTTCCCCATTACGCGCAGTGCATGATGGGGGAAAGAGGTTCTGATTTCAAACCAGTACACGCATAATAGACTGCCGAAGTGAATACGTCATATTTTGTTGGTTGCCTAGACAATTGGCTCTAAACTAAAACTAACTGAACCGTGTCCCTGTGCTTTGCAATGGTACTTATTACGACGGCCATGATAGTTTAGAGCCAATTGCAATGGCAACCGACGTCACACTTCGGCTGTCTATATGCACGGTGGGGCATTGTACCGACATGTGTGCACCATCGATAAATATACACTGGGTGAAGCAACGATGTCTAAAATTGAAGCCACCATCCGCCATTTTACCCCACCAAATACAATGCCTTGCCTAGACTGGTCATACTGTCTTTACTAGTCTACATCACGGTCTACATGTGTTAAGTGGAATGCAAGCGATCGCATGGACCGGGGAGCAGTCTAGGTCAAGCATTGTTCGTGGGGTACAATGGCGGCCGGCGCATGGCCTTAATTCTCGTATAGCCAACTGCTATTGTTGTTGTTGTTGTTGTATATTTTATGGCATCTTCGGCAACTAAGGCCCTTTATGCCATCAACTATACGGTTTTATCTTTAACTATACTATATTATCAACTTGAGATGACGAAGAAGGAGTTGCAGTTTTAGAAGTGGGAGGAAAACCCCCAGAGAAATGCCCCAGGGGAAAACCCACGCGGTCAAGTAGGGACTGCAAACCCAATCCACATACACGCCCCGGATTCGAACCCGGGACGCCAGAGGTGAAAGGCGAGGAAAGAACCCGTACGCCAACCCGACCGCCAACTGCTATTGCATACTTCATCCAGTGTATATATATCGATGGTGTGCGCTTATATGCACGCGCTCGGGGGAGGGGGCGCACTGGCTAGACGTGCGTGTACACTGAGTTCGTGACAATCAAGTAAATATGTTGAATCTGTATCTGGGATCTATATAACCAGGTATTAAACATTTATGTCGAAACACAGCTATTTGCCACGTTTTACTAGTCAATGCGACCCATCGTCCCCGAAGTTATTCAATGCAGTGCTTGAAGGGGTTTTCAAGAATCCAGAGACAGAAGAGGAAGGACGAAACATAGGTGGAGAGATGTTGTCGAACCTTAGATTCGCTGACGATATAGCCATATTTACAGAATCCACTGAAAGCCTGGAAGGACAACTGGACAGGCCCTACCAGTATAGTGCATCAGATTTGGCCATAAATACAAAAAGGAAAGAAAAAGTATATGACGAACATCAGTTCACATGTTAAAATTCAAAATGAAACTATAGAGAAAGTAAACGAATCTTGGTCGGACACTAACATTGCATGATACAACCAGAGAAGAAGTCCTGACAAGAATCAAGACGGGATAGGGTCTGTTTGGAAGGTACAAATAAATCCTCTGCGACAATAAACTACCAACATCACTGAAAAAAAGAGTCTTTGACCATACTACCAATGATAACATATGAATGCCGAATCTGGACAGTTACTAAGGAAATATATAATAAACTGTCGACCACACAACGTGCAATGGCAAGAAAGATGCCGGAGATAACGTTAAGAGACTGGATACCCAACCATAAAATCAGAGTCAAGATTTGTTTTCTTACATTCAGTTGCACTATGACAGCAAAATGTTGCTGTCCATTGGATTGTCTTTCAGCGCAGCATTCATTTGTTCCTCTGATTTCCAAATTTCTCCATGTTTAGACAGTTTGTCAATGAGTGCCTCTCGTGTTTCCCGTGACGTTTCGTCTTTCCTTTCCATTCCGTCTTTTGTCCCTGAGACTCTGCTGTCGTTGTTGTTCAATGTCCCGTTGTTTGTTTTAGTCGCAGTGCTTGGCAAACATAGCTTTTTTTTCTTGCAGTGTTCAACAGATCCTCTTTTGCGTTAGCTTTCTTGCTGAACCAGCTTTCTGTTTTATTATTTGAGTACATAAGTTTTGATTTGCTGTATGTTACATTGGCATTTGGGGCTCTTTGTAACTGGTGATCTACATGTAACTGACCAAATAGTCTACAGCACTAAGGGGCCCCATATGCATTTTCGGGTACAATATTGGAAAATTTGAGGATATGTTAATTTCATATCAAGGAATTCAAATCCGGTTGTTGCCATTTTTTAAGAGGTCATCTTCAAGGTCAAAGGTCAATTTAAAGGTCATAAAGGGTCAAAACCATAAAATTGCACTTTGGCGGCTAGTCTACACCCTTATGGCGTAAAAATGTCATTTGTGTGCAACTTCGGGTACAATCTTTGATTTTTTTCATGGATTACTCATTGGTTAGTGGGAAACCCAAATCCGCTTGTTGCCTAATTTTGCTGACCCCGAAAAGGTGCTTTTTCGAGGTTTTTTGGAAATAAAAATGCAGACGACGCGACGTGGAATTTAGCGCACGCAGAAATATTACCCAATCACGAAGATGCCCAACTAGGAACCCTTCTGTATTAAGAACTGTACACACTGCGTTCGAATTTGGGTTCAATTCGCAAAGTGATCAGGTGATGGTATCGCACACTACAGACAAGGCTAGCTTCTATTAACAGTTTATGCAGTCAATCGGTACGTGTTAATTTTGGCCGTGCCGTATCGCCATATGTGAAATCACGTCTGTGAAGTTGTCAGTGTCACTATATCAGGTTTGTATATGCTTGTATAATCATGGAGGTAGGAATTTTCTTTTCCTACCTCCATCGCATGCCACTTGCAAGCCACCGGCGAACCGCCGGTGGTTTTTGGTCGGTGTGCCGATGCCGACCGGCCGCTTCCCAGCCGACGGCAGCCGACGGCGCGCCAGTGGCACGCGAACAGCGTTTTACAGCTCCCGAGCTACTAGCGAACCACTAGCGGTATCCAGTGGCAAACCACCAGTGGTCTGCCGCTCCTAAATCGCCGCACGGACCACTAGCGGTCCGCGGTCCGCGGGTGGCTGCCGCTGACGGCCCGACCGCGGCTTGCGCAATATTTTCCACATTTGTATCGAATTCATTCACCCCGGCGGTCCCTGGGTAATAATCCCTAAAAGTAATCACTTAATCATACTAAAACAGCATGCTCCCTATAATAGAGACTGGAGTCACTTGTGCATGATTTGTGTACCAGAAAAATTCAGAACGGTATTTTGAAGCCCATTAATAAAACTGTCCTGGACAAATTTTGAAACTATGTAACGATTGAAAAATAAAAACATTATGAACCAGAAACGAACGTAAAAACCAAAGTGCTATTAAAATGAATGACAAAAGACGAAATCGCTTTTTCAATATAATGCCGATCCCCACACGAAACAAATTCCACGCAATTAGGGAAAGATAAGTCGGACGTCGTCACATAGCCCTCCTGCACGAAACATAGATGAGGCAACTCGGGAGAATTCTAATTTTGTTCCTGGTTAAATATTCGTATTTGCCCCTCCAATTTGTTTCATTAGATTTACACTTATTCATGTTTAAAAGATCGTTTAAAGGAAAATTAATAACGTCTGAGTACGTGTTGAGTGTTCGTTCCGGTTTTTATTGTAAACTCAGAAAAAATGGGGTCACTGAAAATGATACCCTCATCAGGTACTTATTCGCTTGAATTAAGCAAAGGGTACAACTACAAATTCGCCACGATATCAGCGAAATATAAACATATACTGTAGGCCTATAGCTACATTAAGACAGCTCGACTTGTACAACGCGTCCAAAACATCTCGTCTCTCCAGACAACTTTATTCCCATGTATGAAAACCACCCACCTCCCCCATAGTAACCCCAGCTTTATCCTGTTTCCGTATAGACCGTATCGAATAGCCGCCATTTCGTGGGACACCTTTTGTTACTTAAACCGTTTAACAATGGAAGCACGATATGTGCAAAGCGCAACCACACTGCAAAAAATATTTTCTTATAAGAAAATATTTCTTGAAATTTTCTTATATTTTTCTTAAAATATTCTTGTTTCAAGATTTTTTTAAGAAACTAAGAAAACTTTTCTAGGGCATAAGATTTCTTTTCTTGAAATGTACTGGCTGCATGGAAAACTAGAAAATGTTTTCTTATAAGAAAATATTTCTTGATTTTTTCTTAGATTTTTCTCAAATTATTCGTTTCAAAAATTGTTTTACGACACCTTCCAGCTCTCAGGATTAGTCTCACAACAAATCTGACAAAATGCTGTCAGCTTATTTTGCAATAAATAGTACAAAATACCGTGACTGTTTCATATCTAAATTACCATCGTTTAGTAAACCGATGGAAATAAAGTCAATATTTAATGGATAACAACGAAAACCCGAGAAATTAAGTGCATCTCAGGCTGTACGACAACGTGTTACGACAAACGACTTATAAAAAGGCTAGTATTAGTATTACGGCATACAGCTTTTGACGGTGAAAACATGTGAAAATTACTCAATCAAACAAAACAAAATTCGACGGGGTAAGTAAGTAAATTATTTTGTTTATTATTTTGTTAAAATGTATAGATATTTTCGCAAATTTGTATAAACAAATACTCAATTCATGCATAATTTTTAGAGAATTGCGAAATCAATATGTCGTTCCTGTGATTTTATGTACCTGAAAATTCCCGCTTAAACCAAGTCTGGTGCCACGCCACTCCAATCTAAAATATTAAGTTTTCCGGCCGAGGGGCCAGACTAAATTAACCGCCAACGTGTACGTGTCACATCGAGTGCCATATCACGCACGTAGCCTGATCCCGTGTGTTTGCACTTTTCTACGATCGTCCAGACTTCAAAATTCGAGCAAGAGAATAATTTTTAAAAAGTGAGTGTTATATTTGCATCTTCAAGTGGGCTTTTATTGCCACTTTTATTGTTTATTGCTAACCAGTTATTGTGTTCAGTCAGTTGTTCATGTCTGCAGACTGCACATATGCACGGCCATGACGGCCGATCGACGTGGTCGAGTTGTCACATGGTTGTGCATGGCGAACTACAGTACATGTAGGCCTATGCCTAATACATAGCCCTACCGTGTACATGATGTAGTGTAGAGGACTAGTATAGAGGTTGTTGTGCAGTACGTAAAGCCTACATGTACTAGCCTAGCCCTAAAATTAGGGCTGTAAATTGCTCGCTTTCCAAATCTGACTTAGGCTACATGACTTATTTTTTTTATTACTACTTTTAGAAGGCTAAAGGTGTTTTTTTTAACGTTTATATTGGGACGTTATCATTTTCTATATTACACTTTTAGCCCCATACCAATTTAACCCCATTCGCTACCTTACATTTAGTCAGTCAGCTTTCCTTTCATACAGTGGATTGTTGTCATTTTGCCTCCAAATTAGAATCACACCCACAAATTTCAAGCTGGTTGTGTCCTGTAGTGGTTTTAGATATTCTCGATTAGAAAACAAATAAAAAGCACAACTTACATTGCCGTTTTCCAATCAAAAACGTATATTTCCGACACTCTTTCACGAATAAATATCTCCTTACGATGTTGCCATGCTGCTATGAGGTTGGCTTGGGCGCGCTCCAGCATTTTCGGAGTCGACTCCGCGTATCCGATTCCAAAAATGAATCCCAATTCCATTCGAAATCGATTCCATTTTTCGTATGAAAACATACGTGTACATTGCGATTTCTTATTGTGTCAAGGACAACCCACTAATCGATTCCAGTGTGGAGTCGCCCAAGCTAGCGTAGAATGGAGCCCAAAGCTCAACGTGGTTTTTCTTTTGAACGTACAGTTGGTGTGACTCTACGGAGGCCCAAGGAGAACGTCCGGGAGGCCCATGGTGGCGCTCTCATGTCACGCGCATTTATACAGCGCGGCACGTAACCGTTTAGTTTCGTTAGACGTTCTCTTTGGGCGTCCGTCAATGCACAACTACACGTTAGTAAAAATGATATCTTGATAAGGAGTTGACAACAGATTTCTTCGTCGAAGATTGTCGGAAATAGACGTTTTTGATTCAATAACGGCAATGTAAGTAGTGCTTTTTATTTGTCTTCTAATCAAGAATATATAAAACCACTACAGTAAACAACTAGCTGGAAATAGTTGGGTGTGATTATAATTTCGAGGCAAAATGACAACAATCCACTGTATGAAAGTGGTACCTTCTGTCCCTACGGGAACCCGTAGGGACAAAATCATTCTGTCTACCTTACATTTTTCTGCACGCGGCAAGATGGCCGCCGTACCCCAGGCCAAACTATAGTTCACCATACTGTAATACAGTCAAAATTAAACATTGAAAAACTTATCATGGAATTACCTGGAATCTTCAGAATGTTGTACCGTGGTCTGTTTTACCCGATGATTCTTCTAAACAGAAAAAAAACTAGTCCAACGTAATTTTTCTTGACATTTTCGAGCACACTCGAGACAACAGCCGTGTTACAGACGAACAAAAGATCATTGTACTGCTAGTGACGTCATACAATGAGATGACCACAAGAGGGCGGGATATCTGGGCCCTGACTGATCATCTCTACACACGTGGTAAATGTCGCTGTTGTCCCGAGTGTGCTCGAAAATTTCAAGAAAAATTACGTTGGACTAGTTTTTGTTCTGTTTAGAAGAATCATCGGGTAAAACGAACCACGGTACAACATTCTGAAGATTCCAGGTAATTCCATGATAAGTTTTTCAATGTTTAAATTTGACTGTATGGTGAACTATAGTTTGGGGTACGGCGGCCATCTTGCCGCGTGCAGCAAAATGTAAGGTAGCGAATGGGGTTAAATTGGTATGGGGCTAAAGGTGTAATATAGAAAATGATAACATCCCAATATAAACGTTAAAAAAAACACTTTTAGCCTTCTAAAAGTAACTTATTACAATCGCAAATCACAGCCCTAATTGAGGTATGTACGACAATACCAAGTCTCAAACTGCTAAAATCTGACAAAGTTCCACTACAAATATCGTCCGAAGCACATCAGACCAGAGCACTTTCACAAACACCATTGCAATCCTGAGAGTCTAGTGTTTCATAAAATAATGGTAACGCTTACGGAATCGTCAATTTGGCCATCAATGATGTCTGGAAACATTGGACAAAATTCGGACAACGTTGTGACCTGCATCTTAGTCAGATTTGAAAAGCGAGCAATTTACAGCCCTAATTTTAGGGCTAGTACTAGAGTAGTATAGAAAACGGGGTATTTGACACAAACTCAAAAATATCGTTGAGTTTGTGTCAAATGCCCCATTTTCTTTTTGATTTTTTTCAATTTTGTCATTTAAAGTGCCAAGAAAAATGAGATATTTTTTTAAAATTTATCATAAGATTATCTTTTATATATATAAATATGGCAAGTGGACACAAGCCAACGGGATATTCTGGATGGAACAAAAAACGACTCACAAAATTTATTAGCGACGAAAACTTGCCGGCGGTAATTGACGTCGGTGAGAAAATTGGAACGAGAAGGCAACTAATAAAAACGGTCAAGCGATACGCGGATGAGTTTAAAAATATTAGAGGCCAATTAAGCTAAACAGAGTCTGCTATCGCTAATCGGCAAGTATAACATAAATAAGGTCGAAGCCACGGGTAAAAATAACAAGTATACAAAGGGCGATTATTTAGAGTCGATAAGAAATTATTGGCGGCCTATATACAGCGGGGTCATAAAGCCAATAGATTTTGGGGGGATAGTGCCTCAACGCTTTGCCAACGTAATTCAAAATTACGAAATAAAAATTGGTCGCGAGAATTTAGATTACGTCAATTTCTTTAAATACAACAGAAATAAAATTTCCGGTAAAATGCTTGAAATGATGCGGAACAAGCCAAATTATAATTTTCAGTTGGGATTACGTGTAACTCTAAGAAAATTAAACTCGCAGGGGGAAATTGAAGAAAAAGAAATCACATTCCGCACGAGAAATGAACTGGTTTTAAACAACGGCGACATTAGCCCAGCGTTAAATAGTACTATAGAAAATCTAAAGGCGAAACTAGAAGAATTTCAAACTGAAAAGAGCGGGTGGTCCGTGTTTAAGCTAAACACTCTGTACATAAACTTTACGGAATACAAGCCAATTAGGGGCAGCTCTTACATAGAATTACCAGACTACATAAAAAATAAAAAGGCCGTCGTTAACGTGAAAAACGTCGATGATAAATGTATAAATGGGCGTTAAGAGCCGCGCTTGGGAAATTTAAAGACAAGTTTTTAGATGACGTTACTAAGAAATTAAAGCGTAGAATTAATCGCGATCGTATAACAATTTATAAAGAAGAAGACGGGCTAAATTTTAAAGGCATAACTTTTCCAACCCCAATAAGTCAAATCTCTAAGATTGAAAAACAAAACGACATGAATATTAACGTGTTTGGTTACGACGAAAAGAATGGAATATACCCCCTCTACATTACGGCAAGCGCGTCGGGTGAAGTCATTAACCTGATGTTATATTCGGAGGATGATAAAAACCACTACTGCTGGATCAAAAATATAAACAAATTATTTTTTAGCGAAAACAAGCACAAGGAAAATAAATATGTTTGCGTCCGCTGTCTGCGGCATTTTGGCAGTCAAATGATATTAGACAAACACAAAATTGATTGCTTCGGCGTTAAACAAAAAGCTAGCAGAATAGTCATGCCGTCTACGGAATTGGATAGATACAATCGTAGACGAGACGTTATAAAATTTAAAAACACTCAGCATAAGATGCCGACTCCGTTTGTAATTTACGCAGACTTTGAATCTCTCATCGTGCCCCATAAAGAAAAAGCGGGCAACGCAACAATAAAAACTCAAAAACACGTGGCTTGCGGGTGGTCTTACGTAGTGGTCAGATGCGACGGGCACCTACTCAGTAAAAAAATATTATAGGGGTGAAAACGCGGTTGGACATCTACTAGAAAACTTGCAGATGGAAGAAGCCGCCATAAACAAACGTTTTGAAAAGGAAAATGCTCGAGACATGATTTACACGAAAGAAGACGAGGCAAAATTTAACGAGTCAAAAAATTGTTGGATTTGCGAGTACCCAATCAGGCAACTAGATCCATCAAAGTGCACGTGCGAGTTGCCAAAGTCAAAGAAAGTAAAACGGAATGGTAAAGATGTCTTCTGGTGCGAAAAGTGTCAAAAGGAAACGCAGTCTTTCTCAAAGGTGAGAGACCACTGTCATATAACCGGCAACTTTAGGGGTGCGGCTCACAACGCTTGTAATCTGAAACTATCCATCAAACCAAAAATAACTAAAATCCCAGTCTTTTTTCATAATTTGGAAAATTACGACGCACACTTGCTCATGCAAGGAATTTCTGAATTTAGCGGCGACATTTTTTGTATACCAAAGACTTCCGAAAAATACATTTCGTTTTCTCTAGGTCAACTGAGATTTGTCGACTCGTTTCACTTTTTAGCTAGCTCTCTAGATAAGCTGAGTAAGATATGCCCTAGCGAGCAATTTAACTTGCTCAAAACTCTAACTCAAGACGAAGAAAAATTCAAGTTGATCTTGAAAAAGGGCGTTTATCCTTACGAGTACATGGACTCTTTCGACAAATTCAAAGAGACTAAATTACCGCCGAAATCAAAATTCTATAGCAGGTTAAACAACGGTAACGTATCAGACGAGGACTACTTGCACGCTCAAAGAGCTTGGCGAGAATTTGAAATCTCAAATATGGGAGAATATCACGACCTATACGTACAGACCGACACTTTACTCTTGGCAGACATTTTCCAAAACATTAGACAGACTTGCCTAGAGCACTACGGGCTAGACCCGGCCAATTACTTTACATTTCCGGGTCTCAGTTGGGACGCCTTGCTCAAACATTCAAAGGCACAACTAGAACTACTGACGGATTACGACATGTATCTTTTTGTAGAGCGTGGGATAAGGGGCGGAATTTCTAGCGTCGGTTCTAAGAGATACGTAAGAGCAAACAACAAGTACTTGCAAGATTACGACGAAACAAAACCGAGCACGTTCATACAATATTTGGATGCCAATAACTTGTACGGGTGGGCAATGTCTCAACCGCTGCCAGTCGGCGACTTTAAATGGCTTACCGACAGAAAGATTAAATTCTTTACGGAAGACGTACTAAAAATATTGGAAGCTCAATCCGAGAGGGGATACATTTTGGAAGTAGACTTGGAATATCCAAAAGAATTACACGACGAGCACAACGACTATCCGCTGGCTCCGGAAAACTTGAACGTCCCCCAAGAGTGGTTTTCGGATTACCAACGACGACTAATTGAGAAAAACGAGCTGTCACCGCCCGACGTGGACAAGTTAACGTGCACTCTGAAAAATAGAACTAAATACGTCGTTCACTATCAGACCCTAAAATTGTATCTCAACCTAGGATTAAGATTGACCAAGATTCACATAATTTTGTCGTTTAAGCAAACTGATTGGATGAAGTCTTACATCGACAAAAACACTCAGCTACGCAAAGAATCAAAATCGGATTTTGAAAAAGACTTTTTTAAGCTGATGAACAATTCGGTCTTTGGCAAGACGATGGAAAACGTGCGTAATCGACTAAACTCCGAGAAGAAGACGAAAAGAAGCTTTCGAAAATGTGCTCGTTACCAAATTACGAATCTACTACCGTCTTTGAAGACTGCAAATTGGCAATGGTCAACATGTATAGGACAAAGACGGTACTGGACAAGCCAATCTACTGCGGCATGACTATCCTCGACTCGTCGAAAACGTTAATGTACGACTTTTATTACAATCATTTGAAGCGTAAGTACAAAGATAACGCTAACCTAGTGTACACCGATACCGACTTCTCTTGGAAATTAAAACGGACGCTTGTACGACTTTTCAAATTATCCTGAAAATCACGAGCTGTACGACGACTCTAATAAAAAGGTCATAGGAAAATTTAAAGACGAGGTCGCGGGCAAACAGATTATAGAGGCGGTGTGCATCAGACCGAAACTGTACGCCATTCAGACGGAGCGAGACGTCATCAAAAAGGCAAAAGGTATTAAAAGGGCGGTGGTCAGAGACAACCTGACGATAGACTCGTACAAAAAATCTCTATTTAAATCTACTCTGGTTTACGAAAAACAAAACATTTTAAAGAGCGAAAAACATCAAATTTACTCAATCACTCAAAACAAGTTAGCGATTTCGCCTCTGGATACAAAGAGATTTCTTTTAAACGACGGCATAAATACTCTAGCGTACGGACACTACTCTACAGAGGGTGGCAGCTCCGTGCCCGCGGGCACTACTTGAAGCTCTTGTCGCGCAAAAGACCTCTTTGGAGCGGGGTCGTTTAAATAATACAAGATTGGTTGACCGCGCGTGCGCGTGTACTCTTTGATCGTAAACGTTGAAAGAGACCATATGGGATCTGTCGCTCGCCTCCTTTCGCCACCCTCTGATTCACCCGGCTGATACATGTATCTCACTAAATCTTTACCAATTTTCAACGGCGTCTCTTTAACGCCGGGCGCGGCGGGCGTCTGCTCGACTCGCTTCAATTTAATGGCGTCTATAGGCTTCTTACCGATCAAACGCGTCACCTCGTCATTCATAGCTTTGATTACGTCGGGTAGTCTCTTTACCCACTCTGTATTTCTTGACTTTGGGTCTAGCATTTCTTTCGAGTATTGATGTCCGAATAACACCTCGGCCAATGACCTGTTGAATCTCTCTACTATACCCTGGGCTCGATGTAATCCGGGTATGCCGCGTTGTACTATAGCGCCATTTTTACTCATGAGCGCGCTAAAACTACCCATAAACTCTCTACCCGGGTCTACTTTAATAATCTTTGGCCACGTCAAAGCCGATCGCTTATAAATTTTGTTAATGGCGTCGGTAACTTGATCCGCGGTCTTAGAAGTTAGTGGCTCGGCTTCTTTATATTTACTCGCGACGTCCACGACCGTCAACGCGTATTTGAAAGTTTTAGACTTGACTTTGTCGTAGGGCAAAAACAACAAGTCGGCCTGATGCATGACGTTTGGTACTCCGTAACTAGAATTTAAAGAAGTAGGTCTAGGTATATACGTCGGAGGGGGCAGATAAATTTGCCACATTGCTTGTTTGCGCAACCAATTTCGAGATTCCGATTCACTCGTCTTTGCTTTTTTAGCTAAATTTTTAACCGCACCGTCGCCCTTCCAGTACCCCCTCGCCCCGTAATACAACTTGCGAAATTTCTCGTCATTCATACTCCTATTTAATTTAGTTATATTTGTAAACCAAAAATGTCAGTAAACCCAGACCGCCCACGATTAATATTAGCTCGCCGTCTTTTACGTGTTCTGGCTTGGTGTAAAAGTCGGACAATTTCGGCTCGCGAGTTAACCCTACCGGCATTTTTTTATCTTCGCCGGTGAGCTGGTTGTACTCGTACAGCGCCTCGTCGACGTCGCTAAAAGTATGCCGAGCGTGAGCTTCTTTTTTGAGCCGATCGTTTAAGTAATCTAAATATTTTACGCGGTGCTCCTCAAATTGTTCTTTAGCGGCTGTAAGTTGTTCAAACGCCAAATTGTGTCGTTTGGTTTCTTCGGCGCTGTCTTTTCCCGTGAGTTTACTACCCAGAATACCTCCCCCCGTTAACGCAACCGCATTCAATATAGCTCCACCCAACATCATCGCTATCGACGCCATTTTAATTAAAGCGATACAAATTTTAATATAAAATTATCACTTTTATATATTAAACTAAAGATGAATAGGCACTTTGGAGAGAAAATTGATCCTTACAGAGAAATCAAAAACCCAAATTCTATTAAAGGCCAGAGAAGGTTAATTTGCGCCGAGGTGTCTGCCGAGACCGCGAGCGCCGGCAGTACTTTTAATCTAGATTTCCCCAAATTGACCAACGACGACGTACTAATTCCGGGCACGGCACTGTTGATATTTAGAATAGTATTAAATAGCGATACGGACGATAATAAAACTCTTTACAACAACGTGTCTCGCAATATCGTAAAGCAGATGCGAATTTCCATGAACGGCAATGAGATTTACAACTTGGACGATTACGACGTCTATCAGTCTTATAAAGATCACTGGATATCGACTCATCACCAAAATAATTTGAGCCTTTTTGGTATTGAAAAAGAAAACGTAACTAAACTCAGGACGGAAGCCGACGACGCGGTGAAAACAAACAAGGGCGACGTGGCGGTGGCGAACGCTTACGGCAAGTTTTACGCCATTCCGTTAGACATTGGAATTTTAACCGACCATCACCCGTTTTACCCGAGTGGATTAGAGGGTAAACTGTCGTTTGCCATAAAGTGGAACGATCACGCTAGGGTATGCAAGTCTACAGACGACGCCGCGACTTACAAGATTACTCACTTGAAATTGCAGTACGAAGTAATAAATGATTCTAGACTAGCCAGTCAAATTAAAAGCAGGTACAAGAGCGGAATTTCTTTTTATTTCGACAGAGTACATCGCCAATACGAAAAGATTCTAAATAAAACTGACAACGCGTGGACTCTCAACATCAACACCAACGTGAAGAGCTTAAAGGGGGTGTTTTTAATTTTCAAGGACTTGACCGACAAGAACCCGCAAAACAGTTACAACCCGGACTTGACTAAAGTAAAAGTTCAAGTCGAGGGAATGCCGGAAGCGTTGTACGTTCCAGAGTTTAGGCGCGATCAACACTTTGGCGAGATTTGCAAGTACTTTGTAGACGACCCTGGGGCGCATGTGCCGTCGGCCGTGTCGAAATACGCAGAAATGATTCCTATTACGATGGCCAAGTACCTTACCGACAAATACGCCCTTTGGCTCGATTTCAGGACTTCCGACGACAACTCGGCTCACGGAAGCGGCAGGCACATTGGATCTCACGGCGGAGGTATCCAGATTGAGCTTACGTCGGCCGACGAGACGACCGGCCAATTAAAGTGTTATATATATTTGGTTATGGACTCTCAGTTAGTAATTAGAGAGGGTAGATTTAATAGTCTTCAATATTAAAATGAAACTACCGACTGAACCCCACTGCGCGTTGATATGCGGAAGAACGAAATCTGGCAAGACAAAGTTTATTTTAGATTTGTTGTCGGGCGCGTATAAAGACAACTTTGAATACGTAGTAATTCTGTGCCCGACCGTGTATAAAAACAAGACCTACTACAACTACGAGTGGATAACGAGCGACGAGTGCGTGGTGTTAAACGACTTGGACGGATTAGATTTAAATCAGGCACTGAGCGTCTACAGAAGAGTCTTAAAGAAGTTTCACACGCTGTTTATAATCGACGACTGCAGCGCTCGACAAGACCTAAAATACCGCAAGAGTCTGAAAGACTGCGAAAATTGCGAGTTGTCAAATTTGGCTATGAGCGGGCGACACGACAATCACTCTTGCTGGTTGCTTACCCAAAAATACAACAGCGTGCTAAAGGATTTTAGAGAGCAGACAGAGTGGATAGCCATGTTTTATTGCAAAGACGAGGGATCTTTTAACCAGTGTATGAAGGAAAATAGAGGAGTACCCAGAGAAAAGTTACAAGAGATAGAGTACGAGTTGAAGAATATAAAGTTCACAAAATTGATATTGAAGACCGATCCGCCGGTAACTTATAGCGTATTATGAATAATTACGTTTTTCGTTGTAAATAACTGAGTTTGGTATTATAGATCATGGACAGTTGTAACGCAATAAACTCAGTATACCAGATAGGCGTATTGACGTTGCTATCTGCAATTACTTATCAATTGTACAAGTTTAACGGTAAATTAACTTGCGTAAAAAAGCTATATAATAAAATAGAGTCTATATTTAAAACTAAAATGGAATTGGAAAGCGTAATGAGAGATAAGCCAGATTTAAAGAGCAAAATGTTGGAAGTCGTCGCCGCGGGCAAATCTAAATCGTACCTCGGTAAAGACTACTCGCAAAAAGAAGTCGAGGCTATGAACGACGAGACGCTGACTAAACTCGAACAATTATACGAAACAAAGATTGGAGCGGAGATGATAAAAGGGCTCGGGTTGCCGATAATCACGGCCTTTACCAAGATTGTAAAATTTGCGCTGCCCAAATTTGGTATAGGAAAATTAAGATTAAACTTGGACGACGAGACCAAGCTGCACGTTGAATTAGAGACGAATCCGGCGGTAAACTCGAGCGTGAGTAGATTGCTAAGCGGTGTTTACTTCAATTACGGACACTTGGTCGGTCCGTTGACCGCGTTTTTAATTACGGCTAGTCACGTTGAAGTTGTAGAAGCCGAAGATGATGTTGTAGTTGAAACTGTAAATGAATTGCAATCGAAAGAATGCAAAGAAAATTGATTTTTATTAAATTATAATATAGTTGTAGTAAAATGGATACTATAGATAACCGAGTCGAGGAAACTAGTAACGTAGAAGAAGTCAAACCAGAACCTACAGTCAAAAAGATCACCGCTACAAAACAAAAAGATCCTAAACGAGTACAACTCGGCAAGAAGCTCGCCGCGCACAACAAACTTATTAAAGAGCAAAATGTCAAGTTGAGAGAGGCGGCTAATGAACTAAAGGTCTCCGATAGTACTCCGACGGAAAGCGGCGGCAACAACTACGAGTGGTACGCATTGGCGGCTGTAATAGGCGTTGGGGCGTCGATATATATATATAAATTAGTCGCTGGTAAAAATGTTGTGAGCTACTCTAACGAGAAAGTTAAACCAAAAGTCGTCAGAGATGCCCCCGTTGAATCTAACAGCTCGGAATTACGGGGCATGGAAGATTAAAAAATGATTTAAATATTATAGTGTATAATTATAAATAAATATGGATCAAAAAACTATTGCAAACACCGTTTACCACTCGGTGGTGTTGTCTGCGATGACAGTAGGCTTCGCTATGCTAGGTAAAAAATTGTTAAATATAACTCACGTAAATTTAGGTACGGTAGACGTCTCGGATGTCGTTAAACTAACTGCGTGGGTTACCGCGTCTGAATTTACGATGGCTTGGTTGATTAAACAGGGTATATTACCGGCCAACGTAATGACCGCAGTTTAAAAAATTTATTTTTGATTTAATAAATTTAAGGTGATAATAAAGAATGGCTGCAGAAGAAGTAGAAATTATGCCCATGGAGGGGTTTAAACCAGAAGAAATTAAAGCCCGTGATGCGGAAGAAAGTTCTACCCTTAGTGATATTCAACCCGGACTTGGGG
The DNA here is from genome assembly GCA_037783545.1 of Henricia sp. BOLD:AAB3569. Classification (NCBI taxonomy): domain Eukaryota; kingdom Metazoa; phylum Echinodermata; class Asteroidea; order Spinulosida; family Echinasteridae; genus Henricia; species Henricia sp. BOLD:AAB3569. Next base: position 1,084,057 of record JBBELK010000008.1, read on the forward strand.
GCCGATTTTCCGAGCTTCAAAACCCCGGACTTACGCTAAAACCACGACCTATAAGTGAGTCTATTGAAAGCGCCGGAGTTTTTAGAGAGGGGCACAAAAATATGGGGGTTGTTAACGATTTATATAAATCGTTGGGGATTGATTTAGAAAGAGTCATTCCAAATTACGAAACATTTTATATCGATGAAGACGGTCTATTATATTATAAAATAGATGACGAAATAAAAATTAGATTGAGCACTAAAAAGTCGACTAGCCGTAATCCTTCCAAATTTTTAGCTAAATCCGGAATAGAAAGAGAAGCTAAAAGTGCGGGGTTAAACAGTAAACGAGTTAGGAATTTTATAAAAAACGAGTTGAAATTAGTTGATGTACCGCAAGACGATTCGCTTAGCGCTTTAGTAGAACAACCATACTTAGAAGATCCAAACGTAACAACAGACTCTATAGACCCAACGTTAAGACCCACTGAAGACGAAGAATTGAAAAAAATTGTCGTAGACCGCTATATAGAAACGACAAAATATGTGCCGGATGTAGAAATTAGTCATGAAGTAAATGTAGACGAAAGCATAGATGCCACCTGGGGAGACAGACAGTACCGCATTACGGGCGAAGGCGGAAAACCACTGACTCCCCTACAGCTAATGGCCTCGTATAATGATGGCGAAGAGTTTGCCAGAGCGCTAGGAGTGCCTGAACAAGTAATTAAATACACGAAACAAGAGTTAGAAATTTTGGCTATAAACGTGGATGACCTTACTCCTAGAGATATAGTAAAGACAAGTTCATTCGCCGATTTAAGTAAATCATTTGATGAAATGGCTGAGTTTGTAAATCAAAATGAAACTTTGTCTTCTTTAGACGACAACTTTATTAGACGTCGCCCTGTCGATTCATTTGCACAAACGGAGGGGCTAAACTTTAGAGAACTCGAGGGCTTGGCCGCCAAGTTTGAGACATTTCGGGGTAATTTAGAAGCAAATTTAATAGAATTAGACCACGTTAATGAGGAATTATCGATAGTTGCTGAAGAATTAAGCGTAGCTGAAAAAGAAAACGACGAACCAAAAATCGCTGAATTAAAAAAGACTCTACAAAATTTGAACGAGGAACGATCGCTTAGACTAGAAGCGGCTAGCGTAAATGAAAAGGGGGCAAGAAGTCAAATGAATAGAATAAAAGAAACTATAGAGCGAATTAAAAATAACGATAAGACTCTAGCCGATAAAATTAGAACGCTATTCAGCGAACAGGGTGTCACGCTCATTAGCATTATGGGTGCTATTGCGTTAGGGGTAGGCATGATGGTATCTAGCGTAATAGCTGGGGTAAGAGGGGCATTGGGGGGTAGTGGAGGTGGATCACTCGCACCGTCGCGGCCTACTAATCCAAATAACGTTACGGAATGGATAAAACGTCACCTAGAAAACTTGGCAAATTTGTTTAAGAAGCTGGGGGCTAAAGCGTTGACCGCATTGCCAGAAATATTAAGAACCGTAGTAAGTTTGTTATTTAATATACTAAGCAAGTTTACGGGCCTATTGGCCCAAAACGTATGGGCCATGATTAGCGGCGTTGTGCTGTTGATATTTGTTTACGTTCAAAAGAGAATTTAAAAACGTGACGTGAAAATGGGGCAACTCGGCTAAGCGCTTAGCCGAGTTGCCCCATTTTCACGTCATTTTTACGTTTTAATAGACTACTTTATAAATCAAATAACCCACCCCCGCAATCGCTAAATATCCAACTATTAAAGAGGTCTTTTCTTCTTCGTGGTCGCCGGATGCCAAAACGTCGTCTAGTTTAACTTTATCAACAAATGGCGTTTCGTCTTGCTCAATTTTAGGGGTAATTACGCGTTCTAGAGTATTAACTCTCGGTACCGGTTCGGATTTTAGTGCCTCCGATTTAGCTTCGTAGTACGCGGCAATTTTTGGTTTTGGATTTGGTCGTGGTATAGGTATACTCTGAAATTCACCTGGGTCCGTGCTATTTATTTGAGAAGACATGTACTCGCTACTCACGCCTAACGGTTGAGGTTTAAACGCGCCCTCATCTTCATCGGCGCTCGGCCGTTTGATTAAAAAAAGGTTAACCCCAGTATGTACATTTCCGGCGGCAATCTTTATGTTATTATTGTATCCCTCGTGTACACCCACTCTCAACTCCATGTCAGAAGGAATGAGATACAACCTAGGCTTTAATACAAAGTTTAAAGGCGTTCTAGCATATTGTAGAGAGTCTTGATACTGATTTATGCTGGTTTCTAGATTTTCCGGCGAGCTTATTAAGTCTTCGACTATGTTATTAAACTGTGTCTGCGCGTCTAACCCGGTACTATTCGATAATGCGCTAGTTTTTGTTTGGGCTTGGGCGCCTAACAAAGCGTATACGTAAGCTCTTATCGAAGAATTTATTTTTGTAACCCCCACGTTCGTAAATACGCTATTTGTAGGTATAAAATCTTGCCACGCATCCGCAACTTTATCATCTTGCGCAATATTACTCATCACAAACGCATAGTGTTGACCCGATGCCGGTGGTAGGTCTTTTTCCCCAAAGCCCATCAGAGTAGTGTCTGAAAAATCTTCGTGATCACCCTTCCGATTGCGTATTTCTAATATCTCTGGATTATAATCAAAACCGATGAGAGGTTTACCATTAAAATAGGCGGCCCCCAGCCCCTTTGTATCCGCGTCTCTAGTTTGCTTGAAAGAATGAGCTTGATCGACTCCAAATAAATTACACTCGTCAAAAAAAGCCCTTTTGTCTATCGAATTATTTAGCTTATCAAAATTGTTTTCCCCGGGTATATGGCAACTACCATTTTATACAGTATCTTTCTGATTGTAAAGTATAAATGAAACCTAAATATAGCCGCAACGTAAACGTTGCCGGAATTCAATAAATCTGCACCCACTCCACATCCTGTAGTAGCGCACCACGTGGCAAAATTAAACTGATTTTGATAAAATAACATCGGGTCGCCCGACCACCTTTTTACAGCTTCATCAGCAACTTCGGCAGTTACCATATCCAAGCCGCCAATTTTATAATCTCGCGTTAAATCAGTAAACTTAAACGTAAACGACGACTTAGAGTTTACGACTATTTTAAGGTTATTAATTTCAAAATCAATCTTTGGTGGCGGTTTCGGAATAGATTTTTGATCTGCATCGTATATTGATCTTGCGACCATTTTTTTAAAGTTCTTTTCGATGTATTCGTCTTTTTTATCTTGAATCCACGGTCGCGTATAATATCCATCGTACCTGTCGGCCATATTTTAATATATAATTAGATACTATTATAAATCGTAAAAACACTTTTTTTGCTAATGTGTAATAAAAATTGATATTGTGCGTCGATATTAGTAATTAAAAATGTATACGCTACTAGTAAAATGAAACACACCTTTCTTGTCGAGACTAAAAATCACACCTTCCAATTAAACCCGCCGATAGACAATAGTTTTGGAGTCTTACGTAAAACGATTAGACTGTTGACCGTTAGCATGTCATATACAACGTTTCATCATATTGATAGCCAATTAGTTGTTCGATGGCTTAGAGGCACAAACCAAAATTGGGGCGAGATAATATTTGACCCTGGCTATTATTCATTACAAAGTTTAATTGACGTGTTTAACTCTTACAATCTAAGATGGATAACGTTTTCTATTTTAAAAAATGGTGATTTAAAAATAGAAGCGGAAGCCGGCTACATTATGGATTTTAGGTCAATTGCTCATTTACTTGAGCCTGGATTGGAATTAGGTAAACATAATATTGAGTCTGGTCTTATAAGCCCCCTCAACCATAAATGGGTCAAGACTTTAACACCGCTGATTGGTAAAAATACCAATGCCATTAACATTTATTGTAATCAGATTAATACCAAAAAAAAATTTCATAACGGCAGTTACAGCAATTTGTACCAACGCATTTATCGTTAAAACAAGATCATGCTAGAGAAATCACAAGAGACTTCACGGACAATATCGGGATTTCTTTAAAAAACGGCGTAATCGACGAGTTGACTTTTGAATTAAAAGATTATAGAGGTGAAGAACTCGCGATCAATGATTTAAAATTGATATTATGCGTCGATATTAGCAATTAAAAACGTATACACGTTAATAAAATGAAACACACTTTTCTCATCAGGAGTAGAAATCAAACTTTCCAACTAAGCTCGCCGATCGATAATAGTTGCGCCGTCAGATGTAAAAACATTAAGCTATTGAGTGCCAGCGTGCGCGTTAGGATATTTTTCAATATTAAGAAATACACGACGATCGATTGGGGGACTTGGGCCCCCGGCCGCGATGGGCAAAAACATATTTCCACTAGTATAAGACCAATTTTAATGCCTCCTAGATATTATACCATTCACAGTTTTGTTGATTTATTTAACTCTTACAATTTGGGGTGGTTAAAGTTTGATATATTAGATGACAGTTATCTAAAAATACGGATAGAGCGTTTGCGTTTTATAGATTTCACTAAAATTGCTAAAATAGTTGGATTAACGGATGAAACCGTTTTATTTTCGACCGACAGTACAAGGTCCATAATCGTAAAACCATCAATCGGCGAAAGCCCCGGCGCCGTAAATGTTTATTGTAAACAAATTAATACGCAAACCAACTTTTTTAACGGCGAAAATAGCACTCTGTTGGGAGTGATACCGGCAACTTTTTTACACACGCACGATTACGGTCAAGCCGTCGCCAATAAGTACACAGAAAATGATGGAATTCCTTTGATAAATGGTGTAATTAACGAGATTGAGTTTGAGATAAAAGATTGCAGAGGTTGCGAGATGTCGACTGATAAAATAGACTTGGTCTTATGCGTCGATGTTCAATAAAAAGTTGGATAATTAAAATAGTAATTACTAGTAATAAAATGAATCACACCTTTGTAATAAAAAAATCAGACGTAACGTTTCAGTTGCATAGTCCCATAGACAACTCTGACGGTATCAAAAAGATAAAGTTGTTGAACGCTAGCATGCCCCTGAGAACATCAGAGAAAGAACTAACGTCCAATGGGCCGACGTAGGAACCAATTCGAGGAGATCTAATATTATGAATCACCACATGGATCCCGGCATATACGACGTTAGCGAAATAATTAGAGAACTTAATTACCTAGAAATAGCGGGGTTACAGTTTTCGTGGTATCCGAGCGGTCATAAATTATATACCTCCGTAAGTCCAAAACGCGCCATTAGATTAAATAAAATTGGAGAGATATTAGGCCTGTCTAGAGGCTGGATAGCTTACGGTCAGCACATCAGCTACCCGGTAAGAGATACCATAGGGGCAATAATGATTTATTGCGAACAAATTTCTATGAACGAAAACTTTTTCAACGGAAATCCGAGCACGATTTTGGGTAGCTTACCTCTGAGTGACGTCGATCGCAATTATTATAACCAAGTAGCGGATAAAGAATATACGGCAAAACCCGGCGTTAATTTAAATAACGGTATAATTAACGAGTTTAAATTTCAGGTAAAAGATTGTAACGAATGCCTGATTGTAGACAAACACTTAAGACTGATTTTAAATATTGAAATTATTTAATAATAAAGTTAGTTAAATTAAAAATGGAAGCGAGATTGACTGAACCCAGAGAGCGAAAAATTTATCCGTCACTAGATACGGATACCCTGCACCAATGGCGCGCTGTAGATAGAGACGATATCCTTAGTGATACCACGTCATATCGACTAAGTAAAATAGATCAAGTAAAAACTGAAATTGTTGTAGAAAAACAAAAAAGAGAAGGATTGTACAACAAGTATAAAAAGTTGAACGCGGTATTGACGTGGGCCGAGACATTTGCCGAAGCCACTTCCGCAGTTAGCGGAGCGGTAGGTATAGCGGCGATCGCCGGTGTCATTACCGCACCTTTAGGATTTGTATTTGAAGGAATTGCACTCGGCACCGTAGCGTGCGCTATTGGGTTAAAGTACTTTAGCCGTAAAGTAAAGTCAAAGTCTAAAAAGCACAACGAAATAAGAGTGCTCGCAATGTCTAAACTAAACACGATAGAAGATTTAATCAGCCACGCAATAAGCGACGGTAAAATTAGTCACGAAGAATTTGCTCTGATTAATAACGAGCTGGCCAAATTTCATGAAATGTCAGACTCGCTAAAGAAGAAATAAAGATCCAAAGAAAATAAAAGCGTAGACGATGCCGAGGTCGAAAAACGAGTCGCGGAAAGATTAGCTAAAGAAAAAAAGGATCTTATAGGAAAACTTTTGAATTCAAATTCAAAATAGACGTAAAAAAGAGCGGGTGGACCAACGAAGGCCCGCCAGCTTATGAAGATTTACGCGTAATTCCTAGCGCACCAATTTTGAAAGATTGACTGCTATACTTGGCTCTCTGCGCCGCCATTATTTTTAGACACTCGTAACAATGTTTAACTCTCAAACCGATTTTCTTAATTTTAAATTGATTTATGTCTTTAGTTTGATGACACCTGACGCAGCATTTTGTTTTTGGTTCGTAAATCAATTTATATATAGAAAAGATAATCTTATTAAAATTATCATTTTTCTTGGCACTTTAAATGACAAAATGAAAAAAAAAATCAAAAAGAAAATGGGGCATTGACACAAACTCAACGATATTTTTGAGTTTGTGTCAAATACCCCGTTTTCTATACTACTACTAGCCTAGGTCTACATTTCTGATTGTACATGTACTAGGCCCTAGTAGGTATCTAGCATGGAACGGTACGTAAGCGAACGTTATGACCTATAATATAACGTATCGCTGAACAAAAGGGCAGTTGACGTGCTGAACAATACCCGTGCCATGCACATAAAAACCTTTTTGTCGGCGTCCACTGTACTGTGGCATGTTGATAAGAGTCCCATTCAATGGCTATTGGATTATGCTGAGTGACAGGCGATCTACCCGTGCACATTTTCCGCGTGTGCTTTAGGGCGTTTCACACTGCGACTTTGTTTGCACCACCCCCCTCCCCCCAGCCAAATCAATTATTATTACTAGCGTGCATTTGGTTTTAAAAATTACATAAATAAATAAATAAATTCTACAAATTTCGATAATGGAGATAAAACATTTGCCTTATCGACGCAGGTACAGATTAAATGATTTGTGTTTAATCTACTTTATGTTTAATCTACGTTTTTTTAAAACTGCTCCAATACATATGTACATGGTACAGGTAATGTTCAGCACTAGGCCTTTTTGTTGGGCGATACGTCATGTTATAAGTCATAACGTTCGCATACGTACCGTACTACCGTTCCATACTACCTAAGCGAACGTTATTACCTATAATATGACGTATCGCCGAACAAAAGGGCAGGTGACGTGCTGAACAATACCCGTGCCATGCCCATACAAAACAAACTGGGGGGGGGGGGGGTGGGGGCGTGCCCCCAAGAAAAGTCCCCCCCCCCCCCCCCCCCCTCCCCACTGGAAATTATTTTATTTAATAAAAAGTTTTATTTTTTTACCAAGAAAACAGTCTAAAGTGCTGTTTATTTGGTGTAAAATGCGATGGTGTAATATGTACAAAATTGCCCAAAACAAATCTGGGTGCGGGGTTAAAAGGGCTCGCCCCCCTCCCCCCGCTGAGCGACGCCAGCGAAATTTTGTTGGTATTACACGACCGCCCTCCCACAGACACGTCCAGCAGAACCTCAGAATCGCCCCCCTGTGGAGAGAACTCTAGCTACGCCGCTGTGTATGTTAGGTTGGTTTTAAATCCACGTGTTTAAATATACGCTTTTAACACGACCGCCTTCCGGAGCCCTCAGTATAAAGGGTGTGTTCACCACTGCACTGTTTTCGTCCGTCAGACGTATACGTCGTTGCATCCGGTCGTCGCGTATAGCCGGCCACACGTCCAAACGGATAAGTTGAATTTCTTCCAGACACTGCCGTTCTGTAGTTTTTAACAGCGGCTCACACTAGGCGCGCGCGTACGTCCGACCGCATGGAAATTCACCCAGCATTGTTTCATCCTTCTTTCAGCCACTCAGTCTAAAACAAAGAATCCACCACAGGATTTTCTCAAACGAACCGCTTTAGAAAATCATGCTGTGATTAATATTATTTTGATCGCGACGGATGGAAATTGGACTATAGGATCAACCCTTCTGTCATCCGTCATTTTGACGTATGAACAAATTATTTTTACGTACGTCTGACGGAAGAAAACAGTGCAGTGTAAAACGCCCAAAAGCACACGCGGAAAATGTGCACTCTTAAAAGAGTTGGGTCATTTTTGTGACCCAAACACTGGGTTGCATGTTACACGACCCAATTTGGGTTGTATCTGACCCAATTTGGGTTGAGTCATAAATAACATGACACAATTCTGGGTCAGAAAACAACCCAACCTCGAGTCAAGATAATATTAACATGTGATTGGTCAATATCTGTCATACGATACCGGTACCGAGTAACATCAGCTAATCAGAGCCACGCGTGTTGGTGACGTCATCATACCCGACTCAATCGATTTTCGCGGGAAGCTAGCTGGAAACCGCGTTACTGTGGCTGTTCGTCGATCTCTGTACAGTACAGTACAGTACACTACAGTAGGCCTACAGAAATATAATGGACTCTTTCGTGAAGAATAAATTGGAAGAATGGGGCTTGACAGAATGGGCTAATTCCTTTGAAGGTAAGAGATAATGGTGTTCTTTTCAGCAACAAATAATCCGATATAATAATTGTAGTGTAAGCTGTAGCACGGAGGAACAATTTGTATAGCACTGCAGACATCGATGCGATGCCGGTCAACTGCCGTCAACGACCGCCAATTAACGGCCGTCCCCAGCATTTATCGGCCGTGTGTAGACCATCACAGGCTTTTCTCAACCGCCCCGTCACAAAAAGAAGGAAAATGGAACAAAAAGAAATAAAAAAACAGAAAAATTGTCTTCAAAGGAGGTGCCGATTTTGGCCGGCCGTACTCGGTGGCCATTTTGATTACGATGTATCAGACGATACCACTATGCATTTATAGGGGTATTTATATGCAAATATCATTGTGTTGGGTGTTTTACATATGTACATTTATGTAGATGTGTACACAAAATGTAGCACACCCCTTCTCCATTAATGGTTTGACCCACACAGCCAAAAGCAATACAAAATGGCTGCCACCGCGCGGCGCAAAGCAACATCGTGAAGAAGTTACATTATTCTTTCATTATAAGGCAGATTTTACATCTTAAATGTGGAAATTATTTGTCATTAAACATTTTAAAAGATGGCAGTTTACGGCAGGCAGTTGACGGCAGTTTTAGCATTAGTATAGTATATTACCATGCCACATGCATGCCATGTACATGTAGGCCTATGTGTCAACAAGTCATGAAGTCAAGGTATGTATCCATGATCATCTTCCCAATTCTTTCCGTTCAATGAAAATGGTAACCATTAAAACGTTATTAATCATATACCCTTTCACGGTTATTGACGCCATCTTGTTCACAGGGCAGTTCGAACACACGTGCGTTGCCGTCTCGTGCGCGGATCGTATACGAATGCATTGTTAGGTCACTGTGCATTAGTTACGATCCACGCATACACACGGCAACGCGTGTTTGAAGTGCCCCGTGAACAAGATGGCGACGATAACCGTGAAAGGGTTTATTGCACATGTATACAAGCGGTCGAGTCGAGTTTGTCGCCGGTCGAGTTAACTAAACCGGAAGCAGCATAGCGCACACGGGCAGCGGATCAGTCTAACTCCGAAATGCATAATGGCAGGCTGGTTTGAACTCATGTCGTTATTCATGTCGTAGAAGTATGCTTAGAATTCTTCGCCAATGTCAACAGAAAGAAACATCGGAGAATGCTGTACTTTGTAGCTAAACTATTACGGCAAGTGAGAGAACCTACGAGCAGCAGCTGGCCGATGTTTGAGTAGCGTAAATAGTTTTTCAAACCTCGAATATTTTTACCAAGGTGGAAATGAAACCAAAGGTGGAACTTTTTGGTTTCATACTGGAGCTAAACTACATGTAGCTCCAGCATGAAGCCAAATTATCTTTGGCCTCATTTCCACATTCGTGAAAATGTCCCAGGTTTGAAAAACGATGTCCCAGATTTTTTCACTACTCGAACATCAGCCAGCTGCTGCTCGTAAGGTTATATCACTTAACGTAATACTTCAGCTACAAAGTACGGCATTCTCCGATGTATCTTTCCAATTTAAGGAAATTAATTCTTGGAATTGACAGCTTGGATGATTATAAAATACCGTTATCTGGGCCTACTGACATTTCCGTCGCAAATGTCGTGTTTTTGAGAAAAATCACGAAAAATTATATCAAGTACATTTGTATTGCATATTAACCTTTCTTGCACCCACCTTGCCCTAGGTACGAACGAAGCTCCCGCGATGTGTTAGTCTTGGTACAAGACCCCGCAGGAGGGCGCTATATGAACGTTCCTACAGTGCGCGACCAAAATTCCATGCGGTAGCGCGCTGTCGGAACATTCATATTCACCTTCTTGAGGTACATCTTGGACCAAGACTAGTGACTACCAGTACGCACACTGGAGCCTTGGGTAAGCGGGCCTACATAGCAAAAACGGTGTCTAATTTATTTTTTTTCTTAAAAATGAGGCAGTCGCGACTGAAATGTCTGTATGTAGGTATAAGGGTATTCTAGAAACATCTAAGCTTTCGATTCAAATAAGTAATTTCCTTAAATTCTAGTTGTGACTTAAAGTAAAAAAATACCCAAAATGGCAGATGACGGTTGTTGATGGCAGTTGACGGTAATCCGTAGTATGACCGGTTAATAATAATACGATGTCGGTCACTTAGCCCAAAAACCACTTTGCCCTAGATCACTATCTTTGCCCTGGACCAGTTCATCCTCAACCACTCCCAAAAAATACTTCGCCCAAAGGGCAAATTTAAACGGCAAAATAATCGCACGATTTCTGTGAAATATGAGAATTGGGAAGTTGATCATGGCTTAATAAGCCCCATTTAGTGGCAGCGGAGTACGGTATTTATGCTGTGAATGATATTTTCCCAATTTTTAACCACGTCCTATTTCGTGACTCATTTGCACAATTGATATTCATAAATAATTTATTCACGCATAATTAATCAGTGCTTAATTTGAGCCATATCGATTTAAAGGGGCTGTGTCACGGTTTCCGCATGCGCAGCAGAACTTTAAAAAAAGGTGGCCCAACTCAAATGAAGGCACGACACGAAGCACTATGTAGTTTAATTCTGTGTATTGTAAACACTTGTGAGCATTGTGTACACCCATGCAGCACGTGTTAAGTACATGATGTTCATTTACGCACACGAACCAATAGCGTTGTGTAACGAAATTGCACTGCATTTTTTACAGCACGCACAAAAGAAAGGATTTGGCACATGCGCAAGCCTTGACACAGCCCCTTTAATCAAAATCCAAGTCAACACTCTCGGCATCCTGTAACATCCCATTTTTGTTCTTTCAGAGAACTTTATTGATGAAGAAACCTTCCTCATGTTAGATGGAGAGACTCTGAAAGAGCTGATAGCTCCTCTTGGACCACGCATGAAGGCTGCTAAGAAGATAAAAGAACTTAAAAAACAAAACGGGGAAACACCAGTCGTGGTATGCTAAACTGAATACGTTTGCTACTGGTACATGTGTAACTCTTCGCAAGATGGGATTTATTTGTTTCAAATGTGGACAATTCATATTTGGTGACAGCAAGGCCCTAATATGGCATTTAAAGAACATCCATTCGCTCATAAATGGGAGATATTTTATAGGATCCATCACATGCATGCAAGATGGTTGTTTGAGAACATTCAAGAACCATGTGTCCACATTTAAATCCCACTTGAAAAACAAACATGAAACATTTAGAGAAAATGAGGCTGAACGGATTGATGCTAATGAGTTAAATGCCGTTGACCAAGATGTGTCGGATGACAATGAGTCATTGCCTGATGGACCTGAAGAACCACCCATTGAGAATGTTGAAAATTGGGACGGATTTGACAAAGACGAAATAGAGCAAAGAATTTCCATCTTCCTTGCGAAATTACTAGCATCAAGTAGTGTAGTACAGTCAACAATCAATTGTGTAGTTGATCATACATCTGACTTGCTTGATGATGTTGTTGGCTACTTGAAACACAAAACTTGCCGGTTTGCTGAAGAAAACAGGATTCAACCGAATGATCATTCATTCCATTCTCTAATGGAGGATTTTGAGAAATGCGAAAACACCTTTGACAGATTTAAAGGAGATTACCTGAGGAGGAAGTATTTCATAGAGAGTGGTGTATTCCTGGCACCGAAGGAGATCCCTTTTGCGAGAGCGTTCTACCAAAGAAACAACAGACTGACTGGAAATGTCTCTCAAGTTTTAAGGAATGTTACTTTCCAGTATGTGCCTATCAAGCCACTGATGAAACTGATTTTAGAGAGCAAGGGTTTTATAGCGAGCATAGAAGCACATGAGCCCAGTTGTGACGGTTTGATGAGAGATTTCCATGATGGGGAGTACAGTCAACAAAATATATTCTGCAAGAACAATAAGAACATTCAGTTGCTGCTTTATGTTGATGACTTTGAGGTTACAAACCCACTTAGTCCAAAAGCGGGTATTCATAAGCTGGGTGCAGTTTATTGCACCGTAACTAACCTGCATCCTAAGTTCCGGTCTTCACTGCATAACTGCCATTTAGTGATGTTGTTCAATGCTGGTGATGCTAAACTGTATGGGTATGAGCCAATATTTGAACCACTTGTGGAAGACCTGAACTCACTCATACGTGATGGCGTACAAATAGAAAAGCCCTTCTTTCAAGGAACTGTACGAGTTGGACTTGCACAAGTTACAGGCGATAACCTTGGAGTACACGCTCTCTTTGGCTTTGCTCAGGGGTTCACTGCGAATTACCCATGCAGAATTTGTAAGATGCACCGAGCTGAAGCCCAGTTAGCTACGTCTGAAAATGTTGGGGTACTTCGCACTAAATACAACTATGAAATGGATGTAAATGCTGAAGATCTGCCAAGAACAGGTGTAAGGGGTGACAGTCCACTGAACGGGATTCATCACTATCATGTCACTGAAAACTTTGCTCCAGATATAATGCATGATCTGTTGGAAGGAGTGTGTCCATTGGAGCTTAAATTGGTGATAAAAGCTCTTATTGACAAGGAATTTTTCAACGTCAACCTGCTGAATAGTAGACTTGTGAGTTTTAACTATGGTTCAGGCGACAACAAGAACAAGCCTTGTATCTTTAAGGTTGGTAGTTTGAACAATCCAGATGGGGCTGCAGGACAAAATGCTGGACAAATGTGGTGTTTGATACGGAACTTTCCACTTATGATGGGCGATTTAGTGCCCGAGGATGATCGCCACTGGCAACTTCTAATTTTGTTGCTGGAATGCATGGACATAATATTTTCACCAATTGTGAGTATGGGAGACACCATCTACCTCAAACAACTCATTCAAGATCATCACCGGCATTTTCTTGACTTGTTCGGCAATGTGAGGCATTTAAAACCCAAACATCACCACATGTTACATTACCCAAAGGCTATCAGAAAAATGAGTCCTTTGACAAGATTTTGGACTATGCGTTTCGAGGCAAAACACAATTTTTCAAGGAGACTTTCCCACATAGTGTGTAATTTCCAGAATATTGCAAAGACCTTAGCGTACAGGAACCAAATGTCGCTCTGCTATAATCTCTTGTCACAGAAGTCACTTGCTGAGAAAGAAATCGAAATCGGTCCAGGATCATCAGTTCTTGTTGCATCACACACAGACTCTGATGTAATTCGAAGAAGGCTGAGAGTAGGGTTGTATGATGATGTTTTTCTGGCAAATTGGTGCAAAGTATTCGGCCACACATATAAGAAAAACCAGATGGTGGTTGTTGCAAAGAACCTTGAATTGGACCCAGTCTTCGGTAAACTTGTCAGCATCATTGCAGTAGAGTCGGGAGTCAGATTGGTTTATGAGGAATGGCTGACAACTGGATTTTCAAGGCACTTGCATGCGTACACAGTTGAACCACAAGAACCACGGAAAGCGGAAGTTTGCAGTGTAGATGAATTGCTGGATTATAACGCCCTGCAGTTAAATCAAAGTGGACACGAAAACGATTCAGTCTTCTGTGTTGTTACAAGATACAGGTTTTAATGGGTGTGTACCATTATTTTAAAGATATCTTGTCTTAATATAAGAGAAACAAGTGTGAGTTGTTCTGAAGATACATGTACATGTACCATAAAACTTCAACCCAAAAAAAATTAGTTTCATACCACTGTGGATGCTCGCACATCTGGGCCCTATTTCATAAAGGTATTTAGGAACATTCCTAATTGTTCCTAAGTCACTTAGAAACAATGTAGAAAAATTACATTTTATTGTTCCTAAATCCACTTAAAAACGTTTTTAACTTTAAGGAAATAGGACCCATGTCTGGGTACAGGTGATAAGAGTTCATTGCTGATTGGTTGAGGCCCACAACAAATTTTATTGCGAAGACCTTGCGAAGGTTTTTCTTCTAAAATATAGACCATAATAATTTTGCAAAAGTTCCCCCTTTGCCTTGGAAAGACCTTTATATGGGTAATGTAATGCTGCTAATTATTTATTTTGTAGTGCCTCTCACATTTCAACATTTTCTCAGTGTCTTCCTTGGACTGCCAGGGGAGCAGTGATCAGGCATTCCGTCCAATCACACTTGTACATTTTCTTTTGCAGAGTGATGATAGCCTTTGCTCATTGACGGACCAGTCCACATCAAAGTCTCCTACACATTCTACATCCAAGTCTCTAAGCCATTCTTCACTAGAGTCTCCAAGCCAAAATCCAGCCCACTCATCTAGAGCCCAGCCAACTACCTCAATGCCAGATCATTGCAGTACACCAAAGAGGCCAAAGTTAAGCTTTGTAAGTAGTCTCGTCTTGTTATCTTCTGCCATCTCTATTATTACACAATGTGGATTACTGGATTGGAATATAGAAAGTTCATTCGTGAAATAGGTGCCACTAAAAAGCCATTACATGTAGTTTCATTGAACTACATAGAAAAACCTTGGTCACATAAGACTGTGGTCCATGTATAAACAGATTATTTGGAAATATTGAATCATTACAACTAGTTGCATTTTGGTTTTCCCGCCCCCCACTTTCAAGGATGTTCGTCAAATACTTAAGGACAACCAAGGAGGAGATGTCATCGAGACCGAAATGGATGAGGGTCTGATAAGCCACCAATCTCGGATTAAAGCAGTCAGGATGTTCGTATCTCACTTGATTGAACAGTTTGGAGATAGGTATGTAAACTGTAATAGTATACAAAATATGTTGACTGCAATGAAGGGCATGATTAAAATTATATACCCCAGGGCAGATGCCAAGATCACCAAGGGTCTGTAATCTTAACCATGACCCAAATTTGGAAAGGTTGGTATTTACAGCACAATATTGGTATAATTTCTATACATTTCATCAACGTAGTGAAGCACAACAGTCGATATCTTAAGTCCTAATGTATTCACTTTTTCAAATGGTTTATTATTAACTATTTATATTCCAGGCCCAAATCACATGTAAAGGTGGCTCTTGCCATATCCATTGTGGACGAGTTTCCTAACCTGAAGGGACAAGATGGTGATGGTTATGTGAGTATCAATTTCAGTCTTGTTGGATGGTTACATGATAAAATACAGGAGAATGACATTGTGAAAGTGGCAAGTATAGCACAATACAAGTGCAGAATTTAGAGTATTGACTAATAATGAAACAATCTGTTTTTCACAGGAAGCTTGGTACACTTCTAGCATTGGGAAGCATGCTGCAACTGGTTATTTGGAAGAAAGACTCAGGAATGTGAGGAAGCGAACAGCCGTGAAAAATCCCGATAGTGCCAAGAAACCAAAGCAAAAAACGAAGCCCGACTCCACTGCTTCATCAATTAGTGGCCTGGAATGTGATAACGGTAATTGAGTAGATTGTCTTAAACAGTGTTTTGCATACTATTGGGCAGCATGCTGCAACACAACAAGTTATTTGCAACAGGTTATCTGGATTGTGAGGAAGTGAAAAGCTAAAAAGAATCATGGGAGCATTAAGAAACAAAGTCTGACTGCACTGCTTGCTCTGTTGGGAGCTTGGAACGTGATATTATGAAGGTTATTGTTCTGTGTTGTACACTGAGGGGAGGTAGTGTCATCCTGCATCTCTGTTCAAAGGTGAACTATGGATTTGATGTGTATCAGCTCACACAGCCCTCTCTCAAACAACGTAAAAAAAAAAGTTAAAAAAGAAATAATAATAATAACCATAAAAATAGCATTAACAAAATTTTTAAAAATTATGAAAAATCACTTTACTTCCCCCCCCCCCCCCCAGATGACGACCCTGCTGCTGACGAAGCTATGACACAGTGGCTAAAATATAACAAGGAGCCCCAGGACCAGGTCAGAGACTACCATCGGAAAACAGCAAAGACTAGACTGGTGTGGATGAGGGAAAACCCTGGGAATGTCTTCATGAAATATCCTAGACTTCTGGATACTCCAGGATTGGTATGTGTTATTTTGATAGGGATTGATTGTTAAAATGGAACTCAATGTCCATACCATTTCTCATTTTTGAGATATAAATGTTGGTATTTATTCATTTCTATCAAAAAATGAGTATACACACTGATTTGTGATGTTATGGACCTTTATCATGGTGCGTTGACTGTGCGCCTGCACAATAGTGCGTGCATCTTCTGATGAGAATCACTGTCGACTCTGCACACTCTCTTGATTATGCAAAACCTGTGCCATACACAATGAACAATTTCAAAACGGGACAAAACTATTTGGTTCGGCAAGCCTCGCTTTGTTACGTTCATTATACTGGGAGAAAAGCGTGGGTAGCCGAACCGTGATAAAGGTCTATAGCAACCAAACTCAAGTTGATTGTCGTTTCCAAAACCCTCATTGATGTACAAACTATTTCCTCTTAAACCGTCATGTATTTGTGTACATGTAGTTCTAATAAATAAATAAACAGGCATTGTAGGGTACAATGACTAGCAGAAAGGACTTCTCCTTGAATAATTAAATGGCATCACATATTTTTTCCTTTCAGATTAATCTGGATTTTGATGTCCTTCAACCGAAGTTGGGTGACAACCTATTCCATGTTTGGACACAGGCTCTCTCTGTAAAACTTCTCCAGTATGCAGACAAACAGAATGAGTGGTTTCGTCATTTGGGAGTTAATCGAGATTTCAGCCAGCTGTCAGGTAACTAGTTTGTATGGGGTACATGTATATTATTAATATTCAGAAATTTATGTATTCATTTTAATTAGAAAACACAGCTCTAAGCAATGTTTTGCTTTAAGGTTAAAATGCATAATTCACTTTTCGAAATGGCCAAACTGAAAAGTAAGGTTTTTTTTGGAGGGAGGGAGCGCCGGTTGTGACATCACAGATTATTATGCACTCCAGTTTTCTAACTTCCTGATGAACAATCTTTAAAGGGCCCGGGAAACCTTACGCACAGTTTTTGCTGAATATGAATAATTACTTGTTAGAAGGGCAATACATGTACTGTTGTTCATTTCAATACCCCAGGAATAAAAGATGGTTTTTTTTAAAAGAAAAAACATAAGACTTAAAACTGGAATTGTGGAAAAATGCTGCAGATTACAGCCTTATAGTTTTCACATGGTATACAACAAGCAATGCGTAAAACATACCCAATAGTTTCAGCGAGTTGGAGAAAATAATAAAATCTGTTGTGAATAGTATAAAATGAGATTTTCCTGTGTTTTTCTAATGTGACATCAAAACCTGGCTCATGAAAATTTCATTAGCATACAACCAAAAACCTTGACTTTAATCCCTAAAACCACTTCCAAGTAGAGATTTTATGACTGTAAATGGAGCAGTTCCATAGCATAGATTGTATTGATAAAAATACTATTTCAGGCCCTTTAATATCTTATTTCACTCTGTAATGAAAAAAGTTTAAATATCAAACTTACATTTTCTGTGAAATTTTTTGTGCCTGTATTTTCCTTTAAATACGATGCTCTGTTGGTGCATCTGCTATTATGTTACAATGTATATCCTATTTGTCTTTACCCTTGCAGATGATGAAACATGCAACATTGCATTGCTGTGTCTGCCCTGCATTTTACCCTTGGGGTCCAAGAAGGAGAAGGGGAAAAGCAAACGAGCCACCATTGATGATGCACTTAATTCGTTTGTGCAGGTGCAAAAGGTCAGTTTGACATTGAAATAGTGTTGTACCCCAACCAGATACTTGCACGTCAGATCTGGGGAATCACGATGTTCGCTCATCGCTGATTGGTTGAACGTCATTACCCATTAGTGCACCGTCGTTGATAGTACGTGCTGCTATTGGTCATTCGATCACATCAGCGTGCTAACATTGGGTTTAAATTTGACCGAGATTGGGTGGGAATTTCTTGTGTTTGACAAGGGACAATGTCATAAAGAATTGTTTCAGCTGCTAAATATTAACCTGTAATGTCATGTCGGTAAGACCATTTTGGGGAGTTTTGGTACTGAATTTGTGTGCAACTTTCTGAGCTTAGCCGTACCCTACGTGCTATAACGATAGCTTCGCAGGGGTTCCGTGACGAAATCCTTGCTGACCTCGACCAATCAGCGATGAGCGTCCATCCTGAATCCCCACATCTGGTCGGGGTACGAGACTAACTTTGAACTTGAGATTGACTCATTTCATCAAGGAATACTGAAATACTAGGCAATCGTATATGAAAATAGTGGTAGAGGGCACATATCTTTCTCGAACTGTGTCTAGCAATGAATGAGGCAAGTCTTGGTTGACGTCACGCTTGTATTTCACTGCAGACATTGCGAATTTGGTTCTCTTTTCTCGTTTGCAGAAAAAACAGTATTTCTATAAAATAGTGTTTTAATCCATTATATACTGAACTATAAAAGAAAGGTAAATTTTCAGTTTGATCAACATTTCTTCTGGTTTTAAGTTGACATCAAATATTCACAAAACAGCTTCATGACTGAATATTGCTTTTCTGTTTGTTTGGGTTTTGTTTTCAGTATAATAGTGATGCGTTTATTTCTTAATAGCCTACTTAACTATCATGTTTTTCTGTTTCAGGTTGGAACTAACATTCCCTACTTTCTAGAGAAAGTGAAGCAGGAACAGCCATTCATTTTGACAATTGGCGACAAAGTCAGGCCGGAACAGACATTTGTCATAATCGAGAGAGAGGCCATCCCGCAGGAATCGCTAGTCAAAGCCATAGATTTGTGTTTTAAATGTTTCTATGTCTTTGACATGGCCTACCCATGGCAGTCGTTTACGACATGGCAGTTTCTACAGTCTGTGGTGTATGGCATAGGGGGTAGTGCAGTCAAGCTGTCTTCTGCAGGAGTCTCTCTGAAGGCATACTTGAAAATTAAGAAATTGCCAACTCTGTAGTGAGAAAAAGGTCCCCGGTTCGAAATCCGGCAGAGCAAATTTGCTTTTTACTGTATTTAGATTTACCAAACTCATAGACATTGTTCCACATTTGCATTCAATTATTTCACCCCAGTGGTCCCTGGGTCATAATCCCAAAAAAATAATCACAAATTCATACTTAAACCCCTATTTATATCCAGAGAGTGCAATAACTTATGCATCACAATCCAAAGAAAAACGGCCGGGCTTTAGATAATATTAGCTTTTTACATGTATCAGGGGTGCTATAACGAAAACGTATGATAAAAAGTTAATTTTACTCGATGATGCAGCCCTTATTTGTACATGTAATTAAGAAAACCATACAGAAACGATT
This sequence comes from Henricia sp. BOLD:AAB3569, assembly GCA_037783545.1. Lineage (NCBI taxonomy): Eukaryota > Metazoa > Echinodermata > Asteroidea > Spinulosida > Echinasteridae > Henricia > Henricia sp. BOLD:AAB3569. The sequence goes on from JBBELK010000008.1 coordinate 1,103,924, forward strand.
GAACAGGTTAACTTTTATGAACCGCCCGAAAGAAAAGACAAAACACTGCGACATGAGTTACTTTAGTAACAAATTAGTCTTTGTATGGGCTAACACGCCATGGCATGAGCATGATGTGTGACAGCCATGGAGTTTTAATTAGAAAAGTAGAGCGCGCATTCGCTATTCCTGTGGCGTATTGGGATCGGGCCGATATGGGCGCCGCCATTTTGGCTTAAGGCTATGGGACGACGGTGGGCAAAGAGGCCAAAATGACCACTTGCCCACTGAAGTCTCATAGCGTTAAGCCAAAATGGTGGCGCCCATATCGGCACGGCATATGTTGAGAGTCCACCCTCTTGTGTTTTTAAATATAACTGATCCTTGTTTAGAATATCGATTGTTTGATTCCAATAAATATGACTGTTCATACATTTCCTTCTGGTATTCTGTACTTTTTAATGTGCCAAATCCCTCTTATAACCTGACCCAAAACGTGGTCAATCCCTAGTATCGTGACCCTTACCTGGGTCATTATTGACCCATATTTGGGTCAAAATCTCAACCTAATAACTGGGTCACACATCATGACCCAACTCTCTGGGTCATCCTGACCCAATTGTGGTAGGTTCCCTCATGACATTTATTTGGGTCACGTAATGACCCAATTTGGGTCAATTTTGACCCAGGAGTTTTTAGAGTGCGGTCAGCGATGCCAGCTACGGCCGCGCCCAAGCCCCGGGCAAAGCGCCAGTCCCGCGGGGGTGCGGGTTCAGCTACTGCCGCAACTGTTGTGTCCACCCCCCCGGGCTTGGTCAACCATGATTTGCTCACAACACCGAGGCCTACCATGACTTCTGGTACCACACCAAGTGCAGGCACCATGAACCCATCGGGGTTATTTGACAGTGGAGCGATGGACAAGACGGCCGGACCTGAAAACAGCGGTTGCTCCAGCGGCGTGCCACCAACTCTTGTGGCATACGCACCAACCATGCCAACGGCGTCCGGAACTGGACATCAGCCGTCATGGCCTAACGTGCCTAACGTTGTCACATCGGGATCAAACTTAACTATGGACTTGGCTTCACACTTGACCCAGGGCCCAGCCCCGGATAATTTTCCCCAGGTGTCCAGCGGGGGTGAGTTTAATGTCCAGCTTAGGCCGCCGTCCGGCATGCCCAGTACTTCGGCCAATGCCTTGTCCGTTACCCACAATTCCCACAACCCTGATAGCACTCATTTGGGGTTTTTTGTACTGCAGACCGTTAAGGAAAGAATCTGGAAAAGCACCTTTGTCGATTTTTCCCTTTTGTTTCATGACGTTTCATGTTCCGTTCCTGCGGTTCCGTCCCATGAATCAACAAACATCACGCTCGCTATGGAAGACGGACAGCTAATCCTGAAGAGACCGGGCTCTAACCGTAAAAAGATTGACACTTTCGGTGATTGGCAGTCCGCCTTCCATACCTTTATGGCAATTTTCTTAGTTAAACACCCTGCGTGGTGTATCGAACTCCTGAAATACGCCGAGATTGTTCGCACGGCTTCTGTGCAATTTCCGGGGTCAGGGTAGTCCAGATTCTGGACTATATTATTGCGATATTGGATCGTAGCGCGGCCGACTATAGAGGGCGGAATATCGATATTATTTGGACAGCGCATAATATAGTCCAGAACTTAACCTCCAGTTCCCTGAGAAATCTCAGGGAACTATAGCTCCGCCCACCTAGTCTGATTGGACGCAGCGCTTATCAATCATGTGTGTGAGGCGCGCCGAATAATCGACGGTCGGGAATCGATTCTCGAAAATTGTCCGCGCAATGTACGCCGCATATATATAGTCATTATAATATTATAATGTGTACATATCGGCCTCCTATGCCGGCTATAATGCGCTGTGCATTGTGAAACGAACACGCATGCAGGTGTATACTGTATGTTTGTATAGTTGGAAAGAGTTGAGAAGTTGATCAGATTTTGTCTTCAAAATTACTCATCAAGCATATCTGTACGTGCAGATTTGATGAAAAAAATATATATATAGGATTGAGAAAAAAAAGAAGATTTTGTGCGGAAACACTTCTTCATCCTGCCGTGCTCAAATTTTCTCACTTATAATTTCAGGTTTTTCCCATGAAATCAGTGCACTTCATTTTAAAGAAACAAATCTTATCTACTAAATTCTGACCTCTTGACCTTAAAAATAGCTATTTTTAAGGTCAAGAGGTCAGAATTTAGTAAAATAAAGACACAGTACGCGTGCTTTGTGTATTTTATTGCATGGTATTTAAGAACAATTTACATGGTAAAATAAAGCCAGTTATTAGTTCCAACAAAAGCAGGTGTACTAAATTTGTTGACTAATATATGGCCACTTTAGTACAAAATCCTCTAGTACATGTGGGCCAGGAAATTTAGGCTCTATACACATAGGCAAAAAAAGGCCCATATATACTGCAGTTTCTATTGCAGTTACCCATAAGAAAAACCCAACTAAAAGTGTAGATAACAATAACAAACTTTTAAACATCACATAATTTTTCCCGTGTAATTGTACATTTGTGGAAAAAATTGCCAACTAAAGTATTTCAACACAATTAAGTATTCAACACAAAAACCATACATGTTTTTTTTTTAGGTTTTCTGCCCTGATTTGAAAAATCACTGACTAGTATATATAGTGTTATGTTTTTGAAGATGGTTCATTGTCTGTGCACTTTATCTCACCCTGAAAATATGTTACATTTGAACATAAAATGCGGCATAGGGCCTATACCTTTCTGATTTGATCTGCAGCTTTTTGGAGAAATTCCTGTGCAAAAAAGGGGCAATTTTTACAACTTCCTGATCTGTGCAAAGCTGCATTAATTCTACACTGATATATTTTGTTGTCTACAAAGTAATTTTGCTCCAAATTTAATTACGGCAGATGCAGAAATTGTTCATATTTCATTAACAGACAGTAATCCTCTGCAGCAGCACGTATATAAACATTCTGTGCATGGCTGCAGGTTACATTGAAAAATTAGTGTGAAAGGCAAATTGAACACTGTAATAAACTCATGTGTGTAGCTCATTTATTGCAGTTGTGTAGCTCAGAATGCATGTTTTTGAATCTTGTACTCCTACTGAATTCAGGAATTCAGTTTTGTTAAAAATTGCAACTGAAAGATTAACATTCCATTCTTTTGAAAGTACACTGTTAATGAAAATCCTCATTGCAATTCAAGAATACTCATAATTGATTAGTTTTGTGTTTCACATGTTGAGACACTGAAAAATATGAGACTTCTAAATTTGAAGTGCTCACTTGCAGTTTTGTTTCACACCCCATGCCATTTTTAAATGAATGTTCAGGTCATATAGGCCTACCTAGGCAATTATACTGGCTGAGGATTGTTGTAACTATATTAGGCCTAATTTGAAATGTTTGAACTTGAATAAATGTCTGGGAACTTATTTTGTTGAGTTTGTATTGAGGTGGCATACTCATGAAGTCCCCCGGCCTGGAATTTTTTTCTACAGGAGGGAAACATTTCCTGTAAATTGTGTGCCTGCTTATTTGCACATTGCAAAAAAATGTATGTTATCTGAAAGGTCCCTTCAAAAATACTGGATCATGCAAATGGAATTGAAGGATTTAACACAAATAAACTCAAGTGTGTAACTCAGTCTTAATTCAGAATGCATTTTTAAAATCTTGATGTATGTCACACTGAATTCAGTTTTATTGAAAATTGCAACTGAAAGATGAATAATTTCTATTTTTTTGTAGATTAACATTCCCATCTGTTAAAAGTTGGAATGGGCATTTACGGTTAATTCAGAAACCGGTTTGCAATTCTTTCCAGTGTCGGTTAACCGGTTAACCGTTCAGCCGACACCAAAGTTGTTGGTGTTGTTTTACTTTATAGGTGCATTCAATGCACACAATACCCCAGGCCCCCAAAATATCATTGAATCTTTATCGGGTGAAAATTTTACTACGACTCCATATACATTTATTTCAATTTCATGAAGTAAATACAAAGAACCTTTGAAAACTATTGTAAATTCTTTAAAATTGGGTTTCGTTTAAACGTTCGGCAAAATGGTTTTTAATTTTTTCCCCGGTTAACCGGTTAAATGTCCAATCCCTGGTTGAAAGAGTGCATTATGTTAATGAAAACCCTCAAATCAAGCATCCTCATGATAATTTGATTAGTTTTGTGCTTCACAAGTTAATCAGACAGATACATGAGACTTCCAAATTTGAAGGAATGGATTCAATGGACTGCTCACTTAATTGCAGTTTTGTTTCACACCCCATGTCCTTGTTAAATGAATGTTCAGGTCATAATCCCATTACTAGGTGACTCTTGTGTCAAATATTAATTTAAATAAGATAAGCTATCCAAATGTTGTTTTTCCATGTAGGACCCCACCCAATCACTCGCACCCCCCTCACAGTAAACCTCCCAGGTACACCAGTCCCCCTACGCCCCACCCCCAAAGTGACCTAGCCATTAAAACGTTCGTGCTAGCTATATCTCTATTCTCGCTGCATGAGCTGAGTCACATACACACTGCATGCAATACGCGCAATGTGTACAGTACAGTACTCGTATGCAGTTTGCGCACACGTACATGCATGCTGCGCTGCAGATATCGATATCGCGGTATCGAACACCGCGACGTGAATGAATATTTATGAGCTCGATTGACCTTTGACCCCAGCGGGGAATTGGAGGTTAAGTTCTGGACTATATTATGCGCTGTCCAAATAATATCGATATTCCGCCCTCTATAGTCGGCCGCGCTACGATCCAATATCGCAATAATATAGTCCAGAATCTGGACTAGGGTCAGGGTGGCAGAGGTATGACCAGCAATTTCGTTTGAAGCAGGAAATCAACCCCACGCGCTCGTGGGGCGAGATCGACTTCGAGCTTTGGCTTACGGTCGCGGCGGCGAGTGTCACTTCAGGCTCCGCCGCTGCGCGATTTGCTGGGGCATCGACGCCAACGGTTTCTGTTTTGCTTTCAATTCGGCCAGCGGCTGCCAGTTTCAAGGTTGTAAATTTGCGTGCAAAAAGTGTTTGCGTGCAGGTCATTGCGCAATCCGCTGTCGGTTTGGGGCTCAGGCACGGGTGATGCAGGGTGCAAACGTTGGTAGGCCTTCTTCTACCGCGAGTAATTTCCATCGTGGAGGCCAGAACTCGGCGCCGGTTGTCCCCTTTGCAGGAAAATCAGGTGCGCCTTCCAACACCAATTAGAGTGCAAATTTTGTCGGAGTGGCTGGCGGACTATCCTAACCGGACTGATGCTGACATTTTGTTCAAAGGTTTTTCTGAGGGGTTTTCTTTAGGGTTTACCGGTCCTCGTACCTCGCGCAGCAGTCATTGCTTAGTTTCGGCGGCTGAGCGCCCACAAGTTGTTCGCGAGAAACTCGCATCGGAAACAGCGCTGGGTCGAATTGCCGGCCCCTTTTGTGAACCCCCCTTTGTAAATTTTCAGCGCGAGCCGGGATCTTTTCGTCTCATCCACCACCTTTCCTTTCCCCCGGGTCATTCGGTCAATGACTTTATTGACAAAGATGTCTGCTCTGTTCACTACGCGTCTTTCGACGAAGCCGTGGATTTAGCGATTTCTGCCGGGAAATCTGCATGGTTAGCGAAGGCTGACATTAAGTCAGCATTTCGTCTCCTTCCGGTCTCTCCGCGCGATTATGAACTTTTGGGTTTTACGTTCGATCGCCTTTACTTTTTTTGACAAATGTTTGCCCATGGGTTGTAGCATTGCATGTGCGTTGAGAAATTCAGCTCATTCCTGGAATTTCGTGTTAAGTTTGAAAACGCTTGTTACTCATTATTTGGACGATTTTTTTGTTTGTTGGTGCGTCGGAGTCTCGCTGTCGCGTGGCGTTGGAGACTTTTCAGTCTATTTGCACGCGTTTGGGTGTCCCGCTTGCCGAGGAGAAAACGTGCGGTCCCACACGGGTTATCACTTTTTTGGGCTTAGAAATTGATGCGGTCGCGGGAATCGTGCGCGTTCCTGATGACAAAATTCAGAAGACTTTGAGCCTTGTCGAGCAGGCGTTGGCAATGAAAAATATTTCTCTTCGCGAGGTGCAATCATTGGTTGGCTCCCTCAATTTCCTTTGTCAGGCAATCCCACCAGGGAGGGCTTTTCTGCGCCGGTTGATTGGGCTAAAGCCCCCTTCCCACATACAGGTATAGTACGTCGTATCGACGGCGGATGCCCATCCCTGCTCATCCGGGAGACATCCCTGAGGATCCCCAGTACACCCCTGGGCATCCCTAGTAGCAGTGGCGGATACGGCGAAGCCGTGGCCACGCCGCGAAAATTTCAAACATGTTTGAAATTTCCAGGAGTCTGCTCCCGGTAAGACACACCCGTAGCACAGCCGGCGGACATCCGACGGCATACGCCTACACCCGGCGGCTAATCCGGCGCATACGTGAACAGCCGTGGCAGACACGTGGCGTGTGAAGTCGTCGGATCCACCACGGCTCCATGCCGGGTGTGCAGGGATGCGTCACGGATGGGTTCACGGCTGTGACGGGTGTACCAGGTATGAGGTACGTATGCGACGGATAGCGCCGGCTGATTGGCGGATACCACGTATGATCCGACGAGTGCACTACGGCTTGAGGACGGGTCCACTACGGTTTGGAGGTAGTATAAATAGGAGTGCGCTGGCCCAGAGAAGTCATTCGTATCTCTGCTTTCGACGAGATCACATCGACGTGTACGACAACATAGTTTACAAGAATGCCTAGAGTCAGAGCTTCCAAGAACTGCTGCTGCTGCTGCTGCTGCTGCCAGAAGAGAGCAGGAAGAACAGCCACTCCAGTCAACGCCTGCTGATGAGGGGCCTGCTGAGGGGCCTACCGAAGAGCCTGCTGAAGAGCCTGCTGCGGATCCTGCTGAGGATGTTGAGCCAGCCAGTCCGGTTCCTGGACCTCCTTCGCCAGTTTTGGGCCGGACCTCCAGACCTGGATCATCCTTGTCTCAGCGCAGCTCTGAAGACCCAGCCAGGAGAAGACATGACAAGCTGCACCTGCCTCCCGAAGATGAACAGAAGGTGGCTGACTGGTTCGAGGACCACCCTATGTTCTATGACAAGGCCCGGCGTGACTACAAGGACACTGCCCTGAAGTCCCGGAAGCTGGAGGAGATAGCTGCCTCTCTGTCTGTTCCCTGCTCTGCCCACGCCTTGAAGACCTGGCTGGATTCCATGCGGACATCGGCTGGCAAGCTTCTGAAGCAAGGTCCTTCTGGAACAGCGAAGAAGAACCCAACGGAGAAGGAGTCCTGGGTGATCCAGAACTTTGGGTTCCTCGCCGACCACATCAAGAGGGTGCCCGGCAGACAGGCTGGTCGGATCGTGCGGCAGAAGAGGACCTCCGACTCCAGTTCCAGCGAACAGCGCCAGTCAGATCCCGAGGAGGAAGAGGAGGAGGAAGAACCTGAGGTGGCCTTCATCGAGGAGCCTGTGGCCGGAACCTCCAGGGGGAAGGGGAAGAAAAGGAAGACTGAAGTACCTTCTCCTATGGTCCAGCGACTCGTCGATGCTGCCCTGCTGACCTCCCAAGCTGTGGAACAGAGGACCAAGGTGGAACAGGCACCCAAGGACCCCCACAGCCTGCGTGTGAAGAACTGGTGCCAATACCTCTACACCGAGGCCATTGAGCTTGAGAAGGATGACTACGAAGACTTCCAAGCACAAGTGGTCTCCCTGCTGCACCAGGTAAAGAGGACTGCGCGCCAGAGGAAACAACAGCAGCAACACCAGTTCCAGCATCCACCGCAGCCCACTATGATGCATCCCATGCCCATGCAGCACCAGGGCTATGGGATGGCATATGTGCCTATGCAGCCGCCTCCTGCACCTTACAGGATGCCACAGCCAGGGACCCCGACAGCCCAGCCACAGCAGCAGCAGCCGGTGCCTTCAACATCAGGACCTGCAGCGACCGACACCGGCCCTCCATCCATCGGCAGCCTGTTGGCCTCTTTGGACAACATGACTCCAGGGACTCCAGGGACTCCATTCTCCTTCACCAGTCAGAGGAGCCCTACAACAACATCACCAGCGAGGTCCAGCAGCAGCCGTTACCAGTGAGCAAGTCTTGCTCCAACTGAAACCCCCGGCCCTTTTCAGGGCCACCAAATCCTCCAAAAAGAATAAACCAATCATCACAGTGTGTTGGCAAAAACAAAGTTCCCTCAGTCCCACTTGCTAATGAAAAACCCCCTATGCACTTTCCATTTCAATGACCTTTTCCCTTCAACTTTCTTTTCTTACTTTTTTTTATCTCTGATACCACTCTCAGAATTTTATTTTATTTTGGCCTAACAACTAAAGTCTTTTATTTAATTTTTTTGGGCCATGACAAAAGCACTCTTCTTTTTTGCGGGGCCTGACACAAGTACAAGTGTCTACTTTTTAAAATGGTAATAATTAATGAGAAGCACATGACAGCAATAATATGTACAAGTTTTGACAACACACAAGTAATATGTACAATTTTCTTACTAGTAATACCTATATACATTTAGGAATTTCTACTTACAATAGCTATATACATGACATATAATACACATATACAAAGCGAAATCCACAGGTGCAGAGACTAGACCATGTCGCCCTGCCACTCAACACTGCCAGCTTCCGAGTTGAAGTACTCCACCAGGTACAGTCTCTGTCTCTTGGCTTGTGTTGTCCTATAATTGCCTCTGGGTCCTGGAGCAGCATCTTGCAGTTCTCCTACATCCCTCCAGGTACCTGGGATGACTTGATGTGTGGCTCCGTCTTCTCCATCTACCTCGTTGTGGGTCTGGGCAGGGAACCGGATTCGCAGCAGGTTATGCAGGCAGCAGCAGGCCAGGACGATGGACTCCACAGTCTTTGGTTGCTGTGGCATAGTTGTCAGGAGACAACGAAATATGGCTGCCAGGATGCCGAAGGCATTCTCTACCACACGTCTGGCTCTGGAGCATCGGTAGTTGTAGATGCGCTGCTCCATGGTCATGTTGCGTAGAGGCAATGGCTTCATCAACCAGCTGCGAAGAGGAAAAGCGGCATCCCCCAACAGGAAGTACGTCAAAGGCACTTGGTCACCAGGAAGTGGTTCTGCAGGGGGTAGCCCCAGAGTATCACTTTCCAACCCTTCCCGGAAGTCCGTCTCAGCAAACACCCCGCCATCGGATCCAGCTCCATTCGCTCCTGCATTCACGTAGATGAACTTGTAGTCAGCATCCACTACAGCCATCAGCACTATAGAGTAGAAGCCTTTGTAATTGTAGTAAATGGAGCCGGACTTCTTGGGACATCTCAGGGCGACGTGCTTGCCATCAACTGCACCTATGCAGTGGGGGAAGTTCCAGCGGTCCTCAAACTTCTTCGCCACCTGCCTCCATTCATCTGGTGTTGATGGGCAGACTATCACCTCCTCAGCATAGGCGTCAATGATAGCCTCGCAGACCTCCGGAATAAACTTGGAGATGGTGTTGTGGGCCACTCTGAAACCATACATCAGACCCGGGTAGCTGCTTCCTGTTGCCAAATATCTCAGGGTAATAGCAAGCTTCAGGCCAGGCTCCAGTGCCTTCCTCCAGAAGGTGTTCTGTCGCTGTATCTTCCCCTGGATCTTCTCTAAAATTTCTTGCCAAATTGCAGCGTCGATGCGCAGGAAATTCCTCAGTCTGCCTTCATCTTCTCTCTGCAGTTCTTGAAGTAGAGTGTGGTAATGGCCCTGCTGCACTCTGCGAAGCAACCATGGTCGCACCCACCATCTTCTTCTTGCTGCTCTACGGGCTGCCTGTTGTTCTCTTTTCTTTCTGCTCCTCTCCCTTTCTTCCTCGTCCAGAACCACTACAAGGGCAGTCGTACAAAGGACCTGGGCACTGGCAAGGTAGACATCTTCATCTGTTGTATCCTGGGACATGTTGCCTCTCTGAAGTCTTGTGAACGAATGACCAGAGGCTGTGCGGCAGGTCCTTTATATATGCGACTGGCCACAGTCGTGTTGTATCCTTCGGACCAGCCGTCATAGTCGGCGGACAGTCGCCGTATTAGCTGTCCTTGCCGACGAGTCCCTAGAGGCATCCCTACTGTACTCCTTGTATCCGCCGACTGATCCGTACAACCCGACGGATCGTCCGTCACAGCCGGGCCTAACCCCTGCTCGTCTGCACCGATTTCGGCGTATCACCCGCCTGACAGTCGCCGGGCAGTCGGCGGACATCCTGCACACCCGGCGACTCACCCGTGCACTGCATTTTTCCCGTCGCATCCGCCACCAATCCGCCAAATTACGTTCCGCCCCGCATCCGCCGTATTATACCTGTATGTGGGAAGGCCGCATTAGTCTTAGGACCCCTTGGGCATTTAAAAAATACAAAAAGTTAAGCCGTCACACAAAATAGCGCTCTCTAGCGGCGAGTTGAAAAATGGCCAAAACGCATTTTGAACAGATGTCTGTGGCGAAGTTTTTGCAAATTGGCCCAAAATTTCCGCTAATGGTCACCGAGGGTCAGTGAACATGCCCATACCTTCAAAATGTTAATGATGTCAACAGGTGTCAAATTACACTCAGTTGAACATTCATTCTTCAAGCAGCTATATGTACAGAACGAAAAGGCCGATCAAGGTCAAATTTTCTGTTTTATGTTTATTGTGACTTGGTCTAATGTATATTATCAGCAAAATGTTGTGACGTCAAGATGACGTCATGAAATGAGCGAGTTTTTAAGCAAACATTAGCCAAGGTCGTTTACTTTCTCTATTGGTCGTATGTTGTATTGACAACAAACTCATACTCATTATTTATTTACATGTATATACTTTTTCTAACACATGTAGATATTAGTTTTAAAGTTAACAGGTATAACTATTTTTAACACCTGCCCTACTTAAACATGTAAACACGTTACAAACTCTTAATATATTCCTTATTTATTTTATATGCTTTTTCTAACATGTTTGGTAAAATAAAACAAACACCTGTTGACGGGAATAAATTCCACTCTGTACATAAATTATTCCAACAACCACTATTTAATAAACTATTCATTCCAACACAACTCCCCATATATAGGTATTTGATAACTTCATACCCGAAAGTAGCAACAAACCTGAAACGTAATGACGTCACACAGTATTCATTACGGTGCTTTTGTATTTTAAATACAGTATTTATAAGTACATGTATGACCTAAAATTTATGAAGGGTATACATGTAGACAGTTTCGTGAATATTTTTCAAACAGTTTTACACTTTTTTTAAAGCTGAAAACCAGATAATTAAAAATGTCGGAAACAGCGTGTTTGTTTCTAACAAACACCAGATTTCTAGTTTTAGCTTTTTTTATTCTTCTCCCAAAACCTCATAGACAAAGCACATGGTCTTTCGGCCTGGCAAAATGGTCACTTGCAAAGCTCGGATCATCATCAAACTTAGTCACAACAATCACCTCATAATGGAGTACTGCACAAATGTGTTTACATTTTGATGACGTCATCAGGTGTCAGATTACAAGCGTTTGAAATATATGGCCTTCAAATTGAAACTTCTGTAAAAATTCAACCGTTTGAGATACAAACTTTATTCTTTCGGCAATGGTCATGACTATCCAAGGTCTAAATTTCATACACAGACATTGACCTTGAATCTTGCTTCCTATTGGTCGAAAACGAGGCTGCCCTGTCATTTAAAACTGGTAGCAGATACAGAGATCGGGTCAAAAGTGTTAGTCTCAAGACCTCTTGGGCATTCCAAAAATACCAAAAGTTAAGCCGTCACACAAAATAGCGCTCTCTAGCGGCGAGTTGAAAAATGGCCAAAACGCATTTTGAACAGATGTCTGTGGCGAAGTTTTTGCAAATTGGCCCAAAATTGCCGCTAATGGTCACCGAGGGTCAGTGAACATGCCCATACCTTCAAAATGTTAATGATGTCAACAGGTGTCAAATTACACTCAGTTGAACATTCATTCTTCAAGCAGCTATATGTACAGAACGAAAAGGCCGATCAAGGTCAAATTTTCTGTTTTATGTTTATTGTGACTTGGTCTAATGTATATTATCAGCAAAATGTTGTGACGTCAAGATGACGTCATGAAATGAGCGAGTTTTTAAGCAAACATTAGCCAAGGTCGTTTACTTTCTCTATTGGTCGTATGTTGTATTGACAACAAACTCATACTCATTATTTATTTACATGTATATACTTTTTCTAACACATGTAGATATTAGTTTTAAAGTTAACAGGTATAACTATTTTTAACACCTGCCCTACTTAAACATGTAAACACGTTACAAACTCTTAATATATTCCTTATTTATTTTATATGCTTTTTCTAACATGTTTGGTAAAATAAAACAAACACCTGTTGACGGGAATAAATTCCACTCTGTACATAAATTATTCCAACAACCACTATTTTAATAAACTATTCATTCCAACACAACTCCCCATATATAGGTATTTGATAACTTCATACCCGAAAGTAGCAACAAACCTGAAACGTAATGACGTCACACAGTATTCATTACGGTGCTTTTGTATTTTAAATACAGTATTTATAAGTACATGTATGACCTAAAATTTATGAAGGGTATACATGTAGACAGTTTCGTGAATATTTTTCAAACAGTTTTACACTTTTTTTAAAGCTGAAAACCAGATAATTAAAAATGTCGGAAACAGCGTGTTTGTTTCTAACAAACACCAGATTTCTAGTTTTAGCTTTTTTTATTCTTCTCCCAAAACCTCATAGACAAAGCACATGGTCTTTCGGCCTGGCAAAATGGTCACTTGCAAAGCTCGGATCATCATCAAACTTGGTCACAACAATCACCTCATAATGGAGTACTGCACAAATGTGTTTACATTTTGATGACGTCATCAGGTGTCAGATTACAAGCGTTTGAAATATATGGCCTTCAAATTGAAACTTCTGTAAAAATTCAACCGTTTGAGATACAAACTTTATTCTTTCGGCAATGGTCATGACTATCCAAGGTCTAAATTTCATACACAGACATTGACCTTGAATCTTGCTTCCTATTGGTCGAAAACGAGGCTGCCCTGTCATTTAAAACTGGTAGCAGATACAGAGATCGGGTCAAAAGTGTTAGTCTCAAGACCTCTTGGGCATTCCAAAAATACCAAAAGTTAAGTCGTGACACGAAAGAGCGCCCTCTAGCGGCAAGTTGAAAAATGGCCAAAACCTATTTTGAACAGATGTCTGTGGCGAAGTTTTTGCAAATTGGCCCAAAATTGGTGCATATGTTCACTGAGGGTCAGTGAACACGCCCATACCTTCAAAAGTTTGATGACGTCACCAGGTGTCAAATTACACTCAGTTGAACATGCGTTCTTCTAACGGTTATATATAGAGAACGAAAAGGCCGATGGAGGAACAATTTTGTGTTTTAGGTTTGTTGTGACTTCGTCTAATGCATATTAGCAGCAAAATTTGGTGGCGTAACGATGACGTCATCAAATAAGCCCGTTTGTGCAGCATACATTTGCCAAGGTCGTTCACTTCCTCTAATGGGCGTATGACCTTGAAACCTAGCAGGGACGTAGACGTGGTCATTAACATATAACATACCAAGTTACATTAGTGTGACGTCCTTTGTTGATTTGTTATGAATTTTTGAATCTGACAACCTATACCACAGCATACACACAGTGCAGTATATACGGGTGTACATAAGCATGAACAATATGCATACATCTGCACTACCCCATTTCCCATAGACAAAGTACATAGTCTATCTCGCTGCTAGAAGGGTCGTTTGCAAAGCTTGGATCATCATCAAACTTGGTCACAATAAGGAACCTATACTAAAGTACTATACCAAAGAGGTTACATCTTGATGACGTCACCAGGGGTCAGATTACATGTGTCTGAAATTTAATGCCTTAAAAATTCAAAAATCTGTAAAAATTCAACCGTTTGAGATACAAACATTTTTGTTTCGGCAATGGTCATGACTATCCAATGTCTAAATTTCATGCAGAGACAATGACCTTGAATCTTGCTTCCTATTGGTCGAAAACGAGGCTGCGTTGTCATTTAAAACTGGTAGCAGATACCGAAATTGGGTCAACGTTGTTAGTCTCGGGACTTCTTGGGCATTACAAAAATACCAAAAGTTAAGTCGTCACACGAAACAGCGCCCTCTAGCGGCAAGTTGAAAAATGGCCAAAACGCATTTTGAAGAGATGTCTGTGGCGAAGTTTTTGCAAATTGGCCCAAATTTGGTGCATATGTTCACTGAGGGTCAGTGAATATGCCCATACTTTCAAAAGTTTGATGACGTCACCAGGTGTCAAATTACACTCGCTTGAACGTGCATCCTTTTAACAGCTATATCTAGAGAACGAAACGGCCGATGAAGGTCAAATATTTTGTTTCAGGTTTGTTGTGACTTGGTCTAACGCATATTAGCAGCAAAATTTCGTGGCGTAACGATGACGTCATCAAATAAGCCCGTTTGTACAGCATACATTAGCCAAGGTCGTTCACTTCCTCTAATGGTCGTATGACCTTGAAACCGAGCAGGGACGTAGACTTGGTCATTAACATATAACATACCAAGTTACATTAGTGTGACATCATTTGTTGATTTGTTATGAATTTTTGAATCTGGCAACCTATACTACAGCATACACACAGTGCAGTATATATACGAGTGTACATTTATAGCATGTACAATCTGCACTATCCCATAGACAAAGCACGTACAGTCTGTCTCGCTGCTAGAAGGGTCGCTTGCAAAGCTTGGATCATCATCAAACTTAGTCACAATAAGGAACCCATAGTAAAGTACTATACCAAAGAGGTTAGATCTTGATGACGTCACCAGGTGTCAGATTACATGTGTCTGAAATTTAATGCCTTACAAATTGAAAAATCTGTAAAAATTCAACCGTTTGAGATACAATCTTTATTCTTTCGGCACTGGTCATGACTATCCAAGGTCTAAATTTCATGCAGAGACATTGACCTTGAATCTTGTTTCCCATTGGTCGAAAACGAGGCTGCCTTGTCATTTAAAACTGGTAAGCGATGCCGAGATCGTGTCAACGGTGTTAGTCTCAGGACCCCTTGGGCATTCAAAAAATACAAAAAGTTAAGTCGTCACACGAAACAGCGCCCTCTAGTGACGAGTTGAAAAAATACCAAAACGTATTTTGACTTGGTCAAATGTATATTATCAGCTAAATATTGTGACGTCACCATGACGTAATCAAATAAGAGTTCCTCAAGTATACATTAACAAAGGTCGTTTACTTTCTCCATTGGTCGTATGACCTTGAAAACTATCAGGTGCCTGGACCTGGTCATTAACATGTAACATACCAAGTTACATTAGTATGACATGCATGATTTGTTGATTTATTATGAATTTTTGAATATTGTCACTGTGCATACTGTACATAATGTACATGTACGGTATGTATTTATATTGTACAAAGTGTACATGTAGTATTATACAGCATGCAGTTTTACATGCATACAAACATACAAAAAAAGAAAAGCGGAAAGCCATATGCTCTGTTATCAACAGACATACCTCTACTTTTAGCTTTTTTTATTCTTCTCCCAAAACCCCTTAGACAAAGCGCATGGTCTTTCGGCCTGGCAAAATGGTCACTTGCAAAGCTCGGATCATCATCAAACTTGGTCACAACAATCACCTCATAGTGAAGTACTGCACAAATGTGTTTACATTTTGATGACGTCATCAGGTGTCAGATTACAAGCGTTTGAAATATATGGCCTTCAAATTGAAACTTCTGTAAAAATTCAACCGTTTGAGATACAAACTTTATTCTTTCGGCAATGGTCATGACTATCCAAGGTCTAAATTTCATACACAGACATTGACCTTGAATCTTGCTTCCTATTGGTCGAAAACGAGGCTGCCCTGTCATTTAAAACTGGTAGCAGATACAGAGATCGGGTCAAAAGTGTTAGTCTCAAGACCTCTTGGGCATTCAAAAAATACCAAAAGTTAAGTCGTGACACGAAAGAGCGCCCTCTAGCGTCAAGTTGAAAAATGGCCAAAACCTATTTTGAAGAGATGTCTGTGGCGAAGTTTTTTCAAATTGGCCCAAAATTGGTGCATATGTTCACTGAGGGTCAGTGAACATGCCCATACCTTCAAAAGTTTGATGACGTCACCAGGTGTCAAATTACACTCAGTTGAACATGCGTTCTTCTAACGGTTATATATAGAGAACGAAAAGGCCGATGGAGGTCAAATTTTGTATTTTAGGTTTGTTGTGACTTGGTTTAATGCATATTAGCAGCAAAATTTGGTGGCGTAACGATGACGTCATCAAATAAGCCCGTTTGTGCAGCATACATTTGCCAAGGTCGTTCACTTCCTCTAATGGGCGTATGACCTTGAAACCTAGCAGGGACGTAGACGTGGTCATTAACATATAACATACCAAGTTACATTAGTGTGACGTCCTTTGTTGATTTGTTATGAATTTTTGAATCTGGCAACCTATACTACAGCATACACACAGTGCAGTATATACATGTATACGAGTGTACATAAGCATGTACAATATGCATACATCTGCATTATCCCATAGACAAAGCACACAGTCTGTCTCGGTGCTAGAAGAGTCGCTTGCAAAGCTCGGATCATCATCAAACTTAGTCACAATAAGGAACCCATAGTAAAGTACTATACCAAAGAGGTTAGATCTTGATGACGTCACCAGGTGTTATATTACATGTGTCTGAAATTTAATGCCTTGCAAATTGAAAAATCTGTAAAAATTGAACCGTTTGAGATACAATATTTATTCTTTCGGCACTGGTCATGACTATCCAAGGTCTAAATTTCATGCAGAGACATTGACCTTGAATCTTGTTTCCTATTGGTCGAAAACGAGGCTGCCTTGTCATTTAAAACTGGTAAGCGATGCCGAGATCGTGTCAACGGTGTTAGTCTCAGGACCCCTTGGGCATTCAAAAAATACAAAAAGTTAAGTCGTCACACGAAACAGCCCCCTCTAGTGACGAGTTGAAAAAAGACCAAAACGTATTTTGAATTGGTCAAATGTATATTATCAGCTAAATATTGTGACGTCACGATGACGTAATCAAATAAGAGTTCCTCAAGTATACATTAACCAAGGTCGTTTACTTTCTCCATTGGTCGTATGACCTTGAAAACTATCAGGTGCCTGGACCTGGTCATTAACATGTAACATACCAAGTTACATTAGTATGACATGCATGATTTGTTGATTTATTATGAATTTTTGAATCTTGTCACTGTGCATATTGTACATGTATATGTACAGTATGTATTTGGGTCTGTCCACAGTAATGGGGCACATTTGAAAAATAAGTCAATAATTCCTTTCAGATGTCTTTAGTTTATCTCAGAATTAAAGAAATGTCCTTGTTTTGTTCTCAGGAGATAACTTTTGCCCAAAAAAGTAACAAATTGCTGCCACAACATACATTTTTAAAAAGCAAGTGCACAAATTCTCCTATTACGCATGTAACGTGGACAGACAATTTTGTGACATCTTTTTCCGTCTTTGTTACATGCGTAATAGGAACATTTGTGCACGAGGTTTTCACAAATGTATGTTATAGGACTATTTTTCTTACTCCTTGGTGAAAAAGTTATTTCCTCAGTTTAGCTTGATAATTTAAAGATAAAACTAGAGCTTCGCGTTTGTGTTTTTTACAAACGCAAGGTGATCGGGTGACATAAACATTGAAATGATGATGACGACACAGTTTTTAGATTGTTTGAAAACTTGAGTTGTTTGATGTTGAAAAAGTATTGGAATTCTCAAGACATGACTCTGACTATTCAACGCTAACATTGTGTACCTGATGACGTCATAATTGTCAATCTCATCATAACGTTACTATTGTGTGCACAGATTGTTCAAGTATCTACTGAAGAACAAGTTTTGACATGTAGGCCTATATGTGGTGAAAGAATCTTTTCAATATCTATTACAGTTCTAAAGATTTTGTCATTTGAGATCATATTACTGTAAGATATCGCCGTGTGGGGAGTTGGGGTTCAATTGCATATAGAATAAACTGACGCTCCAGTCAACTTGAGTTGCGGTCCACCATGTCCATTTTATTTCCAACACAGCAACGATTTCCAGCATGTCACATTCACAGTTTTCGGGGAGAAGACATTTACTCTGGTCCGCCGACTAAGGCTAGCCGTACATAATTACACCCAAGATACAACAGCTAAGTCACCAAAAGTAAATGTCCTTGTGCTATCTAGTGTTCATTCAACTTTCCTGGCGATGATGCCACGGAAACTAGCAGTTTTACATCTTCAAAAGTCAAATTTTCTCGGTTGTAAATCAAGCCCTGCTTATGTCTCGTCTGTCTGACTTATTCACTACTCGCGCACGTACGTGTATAGACAGCCGAAGTGTGACGTACATTGCCATGGCAATTGGCTCTAAACTATCATGGCCGTCGGAAGAAGTACCATTGCAAAAGCACTGGGACACGGTTGAGTGACCTTTAGTTTAGATCCAATTGCCTTGGCAACCAACAAAAGGTGACGTATTCACTTCGGCAGTCTATATCATTGGCCGTGTGGCCCAGACATCCTCCCTAATATTTACATTATGACCTCTGACCCGAGATAGGCCGCCTAGATACAAGTTCTATTATTAGAAGTCGAGCACTATATATGGGCGCAAATCGTCAGATTAGTGGAGGCTTGGCATAGCGCCCTCAAACGACTGAGTTAGCTTAATTATCAAGGGACCCAACAAATAATTTCTCCACATTACGTAACCACCGTGCACGTGATGACGTCATCAGTGGTATATATGTAGTCATAAAGTCCACATGTGAGGGAACATTTCGTTCCGTAGAACTATGGTCAAATTCCCTACCACTTTGGCTCTATTTGCATTCAAAATGCTAAAATTAAAAGGTGTACATTTATGAACCTCTTCCGGTTTGGACCGGAGGTTTGGGTCACACAGGGGTCATGCCAGTGTATGATTTGTTCAGTTCATTGCGACCTATCATGCTGTGAAAGAATTGTTCAAGTATCTATTACGATTCTTGAGATATACATTTTTGAAATAATAACCGTTTAATTTTTGTAATTTGACACCCGTGACGATATCATGACGTCACAATGTTGTGCACAAATTGTTCAACAATTTGATAAACATCAAGTTCTTAAATGTGGCGAAAGAATCATGAGAATATCTGCTGTAGTTCTCAAGATACAGCATTTTTAAACAATTCAGCTCCAAATTTGCGTATTTTGACACCACATTACGTAACTACCGTCCATGTGATGACGTCACCAATGGTATAGTCAAAAAGTCCACATGTGTGGAAACATTTCGTTCCGTAGAAATATGGTCAAATTCACTACCACTTTGAATCTAAATTTGCATTCAAAACGCTTTAAAAAATGCACATTTTCGAACAACTTCCGGTTTGGACCGGAAGTAGGCGTCACACAGGGGTCACGACATTGTATAATTTGTTCAGTTCATTTAGACTTATCATGTTGTGAAAGAATTGTTCAAGTATCTATTACGGTTCTTGAGATATGAATTTTGGAAATAATAACCTTTGAATTTTTGTAATTTGACACCTGATGACGTCATGATTACGTCACACTTGATGCCATCATGATACTATACATTCTGGTGAAAGTCTGCCGTAGGGCCTATGTCTGTATCTAATTTACTAACGATTCAGCTTGGTTTGATGGGCATTGTTGCTGGTAAGTGTAAAAACTGAGATTCTCAGTTTCGTTGAACTTTGACCTCAAATTGACCACAGAAGGAAAGGTCAGATGAAAATGCCCACACAAAGAAAATTGTAGCCCAGAGTGTCATCTATAAACCTGCTAAATACGAAGATCCTGGGTCACGTGGTTTTCGAGACGAAAGCATTTTAAAATATGCATATTTTGGTTTTTTGGGGTGTGTAATTTGATACCTGATGACGTCACGATGACGTCACGCTTGATGCCATCATACTAATATACACGCTGGTGAAAGTCTGCCATAGGACCTATGCCTGTACGTATTTTCTTAAAGATTCAGCTTGGTTTGATGGGCATTGTTACTCAATAAGTGCAAAAATTGAGATTTTCGTTTTCGTTGAACTTTGACCTCAAATTGACCCCAGAAGGAAGGGTCAGATGAAAATGCCCACACGAAGAAAATTGTTGGCCATGATCTGATATATAAGCCTGCCAAATACGAAGATCATGAGTCACGTGGTTTTCCAGACGGAAGCATTTTAAAACATGCATATTTTGGTCATTTGTTTGTTGTAATTTGATACCCGATGACGTCACGGTGACGTCACACTTGTATGCACACCTTCACATTGGGGTTGATGTTCCTACCAAGTTTCAAGTTGATAGCTTGAACCGTTTCGAAGAAAAGCTCTGGAAACGTTTGAGTGGAAAAAGAAGAAAAAAAAAAAAGAAAACTAGAGGTATGACGTTTGTTGTTACAAACGCCAGGTGATCGGGTTAAATGAACATTTTGTGATGAATTTCAGACGTTGTTATCACCTGTGGAATGGCAAAAATGGAAGTTCAGCAGCCGATTTCACGAAACTTTACGCAATTGCGCAAGTCCACTTACGCCATTACTTGCGCAATAACTTATGGCGTAAGTGGACTTGCGCAATTGCGTAAAGTTTCGTGAAATCGGCTGCTGTATACACTAATCCGGTAACTAATATCTCCTCCCTGCATATCCGCCATAGCTGGGGGTTGATAGCTTGCACCGTTTTGAGATATGAATTGTTGAAATAATAACCTTTGAAATCTTGTAATGTGACACCTGTGACGACATCATGACGTCACAATTTTGTGCACAAATTGTTGAACAATATGTTAAACATCAAGTTCTTAAATGTGGCGAAGGAATCATACCAATATCTGTGGTAGTTTTCAAGATACAGCATTTTAAAACATCTCAGCTCCAAATTTGCGTGATTTGACACCACATTACGTAACCACCGTCCATGTAATGACGTCACCAATGGTATAGTCAAAAGGTCCACATGTGTGGAAACATTTCGTTCCGTAGAAATATGGTCAAATTCACTACCACTTTGAATCTATTTGCATTCAAAATGCTAAAAAATTGCACATTTTCGAACAACTTCCGGTTTGGACCGGAAGTAGGCGTCACACAGGGGTCATGACATCGTATGATTTGTTCAGTTCATTTAGACTTATCATGTTGTGAAAGAATTGTTCAAGTATCTATTACGGTTCTTGAGATATGAATTTTGAAAATAATAACCTTTGAATTTTTGTAATTTGACACCTGATGACGTCATTATTACGTCACACTTGATGCCATCATGATACTATACATGCTGGTGAAAGTCTGCCGTAGGGCCTATGTCTGTATCTAATTTACTAACGATTCAGCTTGGTTTGATGGGCATTGTTACTGGTAAGTGTAAAAACTGAGATTTCCGTTTTCGTTGAACTTTGACCTCCAATTGACCCCAGAAGGAAGGGTCAGATGAAAATGCCCACACAAAGAAAGTTGTAGCACAGAATGTCATCTATAAACCTGCCAAATACGAAGATCCTGGGTCACGTGGTTTTCGAGACGGAAGCATTTTAAAATATGCATATTTTGGTTTTTTGGGAGGTGTAATTTGATACTTGATGACGTCACGATGACGTCACGCTTGATGCCATCATAATATTAAACACGCTGGTGAAAGTCTGCTATAGGACCTATGCCTGTACTTAGTTTCTTAAAGATTCAGCTTGGTTTGATGGGTATTGTTGCTCAATAAGTGCAAAAATTGAGATTTTCGTTTTCGTTGAACTTTGACCTCAGATTGACCCCAGAAGGAAGGGTCAGATGAAAATTCCCACACGAAGAAAATTGTAGGCCATGATCTGATATATAAGCCTGTCAAATACGAAGATCATGGGTCACGTGGTTTTCCAGACGGAAGCATTTTAAAACATGCATATTTTGGTCATTTTTGGTTTGTAATTTGATACCTAATGACGTCACAATGACGTCACACTTGTATGCACATCTTCACATTGGGGTTGATGTTCCTACCAAGTTTTAAGTTGATAGCTTGAACCGTTTTGAAGAAAACCTCTGGAAACGTTTGAGTGGAAAAAGAAAAAGAAAAAAAAAAAAAAAAACTAGAGGTATGACGTTTGTTGTTACAAACGCCAGGTGATCGGGTTAAATGAACATTTTGTGATGAATTTCAGACGTTGTTATCACCTGTGGAATGGCAAAAATGGAAGTTCAGCAGCCGATTTCACGAAACTTTACGCAATTGCGCAAGTCCACTTACGCCATTACTTGCGCAATAGCTTATGGCGTAAGTGGACTTGCGCAATTGCGTAAAGTTTCGTGAAATCGGCTGCTGTATACACTAATCCGGTAACTAATATCTCCTCCCTGCATATCCGCCATAGCTGGGGGGTTGATAGCTTGCACCGTTTTGAGATATGAATTGTTGAAATAATAACCTTTGAAATCTTGTAATGTGACACCTGTGACGACATCATGACGTCACAATTTTGTGCACAAATTGTTGAACAATATGTTGAACATCAAGTTCTTAAATGTGGCGAAGGAATCATACCAATATCTGTTGTAGTTTTCAAGATACAGCATTTTAAAACATCTCCGCTCCAAATTTGCGTAATTTGACGTACATTACGTAACCACCGTCCATGTAATGACGTCACCAATGGTATAGTCAGAAGGTCCACATGTGTGAAAACATTTCGTTCCGTAGAACTATGGTCAAATTCCCTACCACTTTGGCTCTATTTGCATTAAAAGTGCTAAACAAGTGTACATTTTCGAACCTCTTCCGGTTTGGACCGGAAGTAGGCGTCACACAGGGGTCATGACATCGTATGATTTGTTCAGTTCATTTAGACTTATCATATTGTGAAAGAATTGTTCAAGTATCTATTACGGTTCTTGAGATATGAATTTTAAAAATAATAACCTTTGAATTTTTGTAATTTGACACCTGTGACGATATCATGACGTCACAATGTTGTGCACAAATTGTTCAACAATTTGATAAACATCAAGTTCTTAAATGTGGCGAAAGAATCATGCAAATATCTGCTGTAGTTCTCAAGATACAGCATTTTAAAACAATTCAGCTCCAAATTTGCGTATTTTGACACCACATTACGTAACCACCGTCCATGTGATGACGTCACAAATGGTATAGTCAAAAAGTCTACATGTGTGGAAACATTTCGTTCCGTAGAAATATGGTCAAATTCACTACCACTTTGAATCTATTTGCATTCAAAACGCTTACAAAATGCACATTTTCGAACAACTTCCGGTTTGGACCGGAAGTAGGCGTCACACAGGGGTCATGACATCGTATGATTTGTTCAGTTCATTTAGACTTATCATGTTGTGAAAGAATTGTTCAAGTATCTATTACGGTTCTTGAGATATGAATTTTGGAAATAATAACCTTTCAATTTTTGTAATTTGACACCTGATGACGTCATGATTACGTCACACTTGATGCCATCGTGATACTATACATTCTGGTGAAAGTCTGCCGTAGGGCCTATGTCTGTATCTAATTTACTAACGATTCAGCTTGGTTTGATGGGCATTGTTGCTGGTAAGTGTAAAAACTGAGATTCTCAGTTTCGTTGAACTTTGACCTCCAATTGACCCCAGAAGGAAGGGTCAGATGAAAATGCCCACACACAGAAAATTGTAGCACAGAATGTCATCTGTAAACCTGCCAAATACGAAGATCCTGGGTCACGTGGTTTTCAAGACGGAAGCATTTTAAAATATGCATATTTTGTTTTTTTGGGGGGTGTAATTTGATACTTGATGACGTCACGATGACGTCACGCTTGATGCCATCATAATATTATACACGTTGGTGAAAGTCTGCCATAGGACCTATGCCTGTACTTAGTTACTTAAAGATTCAACTTGGTTTGATGGGCATTGTTGCTCAATAAGTGCAAAAATTGCGATTTTCGTTTTCGTTGAACTTTGACCTCGGATTGACCCCAGAAGGAAGGGTCAGATGAAAATGCCCACACGAAGAAAATCGTAGGCCATGATCTTATCTATAAGCCTGCTAAATACGAAAATCATGGGTCACGTGGTTTTCCAGACGGAAGCATTTTAAAACATGCATATTTTGGTCATTTTTGGTTTGTAATTTGATACCTAATGACGTCACAATGACGTCACACTTGTATGCACATCTTCACATTGGGGTTGATGTTCCTACCAAGTTTTAAGTTGATAGCTTGAACCGTTTTGAAGAAAAGCTCTGGAAACGTTTGAGTGGAAAAAGAAGAAAAAAAAAACAAAAAAAAACAAAAACTAGAGCTTCGCGTTTGTGTTTTTTACAAACGCAAGGTGATCGGGTGACATAAACATTGAAATGATGATGACGACACAGTTTTGAGATTGTTTGAAAACTTCAGTTGTTTGATGTTGAAAAAAGTATTGGAATTCTCAAAACATGACTCTGACTATTCAACGCTAAAATTGTACTACTAGGTTTTCAGGCCAAAATTTATTCCTTGGCCCAAACACCCAAACTATATATCAAATGAAAGTTCTTGATGACAGAAATACAATGCTCTTTAAATGAAGAAAATCGGACAAGTACTTTTTGAGATATCCTGTTATATGTATTAAAATATCTATCATTCGATGAAGCCCGACCATACATTCACTGCGTATACCCCACAATGGCCCCAAAATGACATAATTTGAATAATTTTAGTAACATAAATCAGTATAACCTCTGCTATAATTGAAGTATTCTCATAAAACTTTCTGCATAAGGGTAATGTGGTATGGTCTTTCAGAAAAAGTATAAATTATTTTAATAAAATTAATGGTTGCCATGGAAACAAGCATTTTATTTTAATAAAATTAATGGTTGCCATGGAAACAAGCACATTTTCTCCAAAGAAAACAATATAATTTGACGTCTCCACAAACTTCAGATGAAATAAGAGTTACTGGCAATGATATAGCTGAACAAGTGATAAATAAAGGCCAGTAACATTATTTGAGGTATTGTATTACTCATCTTCAAGGTCAAAAGTCAATTTAAAGAAGTGGAGGATGCGGATGCTAGTGTGATACTCCGAGGTGGAGGGTTTTCCTGGTTTTCTTCTGGCTCGGCCATAGTCTTTAATCTTGATACTGGAAGTAGAGACAACAGGATAGTTTATTAAGTAGAGACAACAGGATAGTTTATTATACCATGCCCTCACTTAAGATTTAGTTAACTTTCTCCTTTTTTTTCCTTTTCTTTTTTTAATGACCTGACTGAAACAATTAGGGCGGCTATGAGTATGACTTTTAAAAACTTGTAAGTTGTAGGCCTATTCTCTTTAATTCTTAAAGTTTGGTTTGTATTTATTGTTTTAATTGTATTTACAACTGATATAGTGAACAAAATAAAACATATCAATTCGACAACCAAAACAAAAAATTCAATTTGAATTTTGATTACTTAGATCTGCCCCTCCAGGAATGCGAAAAAAACATACCTCTAGTAATAATGGTATCGCCCAAAAAAAGGCATTGTGCATCCTATGTACGAACTACGATTGTACCATTTTTTTAAATATGGGGAGGGTTATACCTTCCTTTCAAAATTTAACGGACACGAGGCCTAAAAAATTCGGCTAATTGTAATTCTGACGTCCCTAGAAATATATCCGGCATATATGTGAGATGTGTATTTTGTTATAAAATTACCAAAACAGCATGATTTTAAGACTTAGTGGTTGACACAACCAGATTCCAACGACCGGGGTCACGCCATGCATCACGCCGTCCTGGCCTTTTGCGGGCGAGTGGCCCATTCAATAGGCCAACACACACACGTACAGCGTGGCGTTCGTATCTATCAAAAGAGCTTTTGAAAGGGTATAGAAAATACGCTCTCCGTAAAAAAATGAACACATTTAACATTCCAAACTCGCACAAATAATTGTTAAGACATGTAAAATTCATTCAGTGAAACCTCCTACCTTTCAAAATGAAGATTTCACCTCAAGAAATTGAGTTTACTTTTCCCTTTTTCGTAACTTCGGTTGTAGACCACCTACCGATAACGAGGACGCAATGACGTGTACAGTACCCCTTCAGCTATTCAGGGAAACCCTTTTCATGTACGTCACAAGTATTCGGATCCGCGGAAAGCACCCGAAGTGCATGCGCGCCCAGCCGAGCGGCAATTTTTATGGGCCGAATACTCGCGATCGCAACGCTTTGGGAAAAGCTGGTCGGGGCGAGAGTATAGTTCATTCATAAAAGCCTGGGCTGTCGGTCATACCTCCGACGGCTGTTTTATGTACGTTAGTGAATGACTGAAACTCTAAGCTTTCTAATGAACTGTTGCTCGTTAGATTTGGACAGGTAAAAATGGATCAATTTTTGAGATGAAAAATAGTAAGATTTTGGTGCGGGCTGTGCGCTGTGTGTGCAGAGGGCTTCAGTCTCGTACCGAATCTAACTGAAAAACTGATGACGTCATCATTGTCAATCTCATCATAACGTTACTATTGTGTGCACATATTGTTAAAGTATCTACTGAAGAACAAGTTTTGACATGTAGGCCTAGGCCTATATGTGGTGAAAGAATCTTTACAATATATATTACAGTTCTAAAGATTTTGTCATTTGAGATCATATTACTGTAGTATATCGCCGTGTGGGGAGTTGGGGTTCAATTGCATCTAGAATAAACTGACGCTCCAGTCAACTTGAGTTGCGGTCCACCATGTCCATTTTATTTCCAACACAGCAACGATTTCCAACATGTCACATTCACAGTTTTCGGGGAGAAGACATATTTACTCTGGTCCGCCGACTAAGGCTAGCCGTACATAATTACACCCACGATACAACAGCTAAGTCACCAAAAGTAAATGCCCTTGTGCTATCTAGTGTTTATTCAACTTTCATGGCGATGATGCCACGGAAACTAGCAGTTTTACATCTTCAAAAGTCAAAATTTCTGGGTTGTAAATCAAGCCCTGCTTATTATGTCTCGTCTGTCTGACTTATTCACTACTAAAAGATACATTATGACCTCTGACCCGAGACAGGCGCCTAGATACAAGTTCTATTATTAGAAGTCCAGCACTATATATGGGCGCAAATCGTCAGATTAGTGGAGGCTTGGCATAGCGCCCTCAAACGACTGAGTTAGCTTAATTATCAAGGGACCCAACAAATAATTTCTCCACATTACGTAACCACCGTGCACGTGATGACGTCATCAGTGGTATATATGTAGTCATAAAGTCTACATGTGAGGGAACATTTCGTTCCGTAGAACTATGGTCAAATTCCCTACCACTTTGGCTCTATTTGCATTCAAAGTGCTAAAAAAGTGGACATTTTCGAACCTCTTCCGGTTTGGACCGGAGGTTTGGGTCACACAGGGGTCATGCCATTGTATGATTTGTTCAGTTCATTGCGACCTATCATGCTGTGAAAGAATTGTTCAAGTATCTATTACGATTCTTGAGATATGAATTTTTGAAATAATAACCATTTAATTTTTGTAATTTGACACCTGTGACGATATCATGACGTCACAATGTTGTGCACAAATTGTTCAACAATTTGATAAACATCAAGTTCTTAAATGTGGCGAAAGAATCACGCAAATATCTGCTGTAGTTCTCAAGATACAGCATTTTTAAACAATTCAGCTCCAAATTTGCGTATTTTGACACCACATTACGTAACTACCGTCCATGTGATGACGTCACCAATGGTATAGTCAAAAAGTCCACATGTGTGGAAACATTTCGTTCCGTAGAAATATGGTCAAATTCACTACCACTTTGAATATATTTGCATTCAAAACGCTTAAAAAAATGCACATTTTCGAACAACTTCCGGTTTGGACCGGAAGTAGGCGTCACACAGAGGTCATGACATTGTATGATTTGTTCAGTTCATTTAGACTGATCATGTTGTGAAATAATTGTTCAAGTATCTATTACGGTTCTTGAGATATGAATTTTGGAAATAATAACCTTTGAATTTTTGTAATTTGACACCTGATGACGTCATGATTACGTCACACTTGATGCCATCATGATACTATGCATTCTGGTGAAAGTCTGCCGTAGGGCCTATGTCTGTATCTAATTTACTAACGATTCAGCTTGGTTTGATAGGCATTGTTGCTGGTAAGTGTAAAAACTGAGATTCTCAGTTTCGTTGAACTTTGACCTCCAATTGACCCCAGAAGGAAGGGTCAGATGAAAATGCCCACACAAAGAAAATTGTAGCACAGAATGTCATCTATAAACCTGCCAAATACGAAGATCCTGGGTCACGTGGTTTTCAAGACGGAAGCATTTTAAAATATGCATATTTTTGTTTTTTGGGGGGTGTAATTTGAAACTTGATGACGTCACGATGAGTCACGCTTGATGCCTTAATAATATTATACACGCTGGTGAAAGTCTGCCATAGGACCTATGCCTGTACCTAGTTACTTAAAGATTCAGCTTGGTTTGATGGGCATTGTTGCTCAATAAGTGCAAAAATTGAGATTTTCGTTTTCGTTGAACGTTGACCTCAGATTGACCCCAGAAGGAAGGGTCAGATGAAAATGCCCACACAAAGAAAATTGTAGGCCATGATCCTATCTTTAAGCCTGCTAAATACGAAAATCATGGGTCACGTGGTTTTCCAGACGGAAGCATTTTAAAACATGCATATTTTAGTTATTTTTGGGTTGTAATTTGACACCCGATGACGTCACAATGACGTCACACTTGTATGCACACCTTCACATTGGGGTTGATGTTCCTACCAAGTTTCAAGTTGATAGCTTGAACCGTTTTGAAGAAAAGCTCTGGAAACGTTTGAGTGGAAAAAGAAAAAAAATGAAAAAAAAAAAAAAAAGACAAAGAAATCGTACAATATCAATAGGTGATCGGAAAAAGTTCCGATCACCTAAAAAGACAAAGAAATCGTACAATATCAATAGGTGATCGGGTTGAGCCCGATCACCTAATTAAGACATTTGAAGTGAACTGAGACCTAAGATCTTGAATGTTACAGAATTGTACCCCATTACCGTGGACAGACCCATTTATATTGTACAAAGTGTACAGTATTATACAGCATGCAGTTTTACATGCATACAGACATACAAAAAAAGAAAAGCGGAAAGCCATATGCTCTGTTATCAACAGACATACCTCTAGTTAGCTTTTTTTATTCTTCTCCCAAAACCCCATAGACAAAGCGCATGGTCTTTCTGCCTGACAAAATGGTCACTTGCAAAGCTCGGATCATCATCAAACTTGGTCACAACAATCACCTCATAATGAAGTACTGCACAAATGTGTTTACATTTTGATGACGTCATCAGGTGTCAGATTACAAGCGTTTGAAATATATGGCCTTCAATATTGAAACTTCTGTAAAAATTCAACCGTTTCAGATACAAACTTTATTCCTTCGGCAATGGTCATGACTATCCAAGGTCTAAATTTCATACACAGACATTGACCTTGAATCTTGCTTCCTATTGGTCGAAAACGAGGCTGCCCTGTCATTTAAAACTGGTAGCAGATACAGAGATCGGGTCAAAAGTGTTAGTCTCAAGACCTCTTGGGCATTTCAAAAATACCAAAAGTTAAGTCGTGACACGAAAGAGCGCCCTCTAGCGGCAAGTTGAAAAATGGCCAAAACCTATTTTGAAGAGATGTCTGTGGCGAAGTTTTTGCAAATTGGCCCAAAATTGGTGCATATGTTCACTGAGGGTCAGTGAACACGCCCATACCTTCAAAAGTTTGATGACGTCACCAGGTGTCAAATTACACTCAGTTGAACATGCGTTCTTCTAACGGTTATATCTAAAATCAAAATAAAATTAAATATTCTAAAATCATTAAAAGATCAACCGTTTGACCTACGATCTTGATTGCTTCGCCATATACGATGACTAACAAGGGTCTTTGAGATGCGCACACCCCGTGACCTTGGACCTCGTTTCCTATTGGTCAAACAGATTTTGCCTTGCCATTTGAAAGTGGTACAAGATATCTGGATGTGGTCAACTGTATTACACTTCGACCTAGGTTGGTGTATCCAAAAAATATGGCCGTGACCTTTGACCTTGCTTGATTCCTTCGCCATATACGATGATTAACAAGGGTCTTTGAGATGCGCACACCCCTTGACCTTGGACCTCGTTTCCTATTGGTCAGACAGATTTTGCCTTTCCATTTGAAAGTGGTACAAGATATCTGCATGTGATCAACTGTATTACACTTCGACCTAGGGTGGTGTATCCAAAAAATATGGTCGTGACCTTTGACCTCGTTTCCTATTGGTCAAACAGATTTTGCCTTACCATTTGAAAGGGGTACAATATATCACGATGGGGTCAACTGTGTTACACTTCGACTAGGGTGGGGTATCCAAACATATAGCAACACCTTTGACCTTCCCTACATGTCAGATTAAAGGGGCATGTAATAATATTCAATATTTAAAAATCGATAAAAACTCAACCGTTTGACATACGATTGTGATTTCTTCATATACAATCACTAACAAAGGTCATCCCGATCACCATATATGTTTATAAAAAGGAGGGGAACAGCCATGTGTTCGTTGTCAAGAACGAACACAGGTCTAGTTTCTTTTTGGCTGTTCCGATTCGGGTCGGAACAGCCTTTGTTTTCGTTACGATTTTTATTTTTTGGCTGTTCCGATTCGGGTCGGAACAGCCTTTGTTGTTGTTTTTTTTTTTAACTTTTTCTTCTTCCACTTTTTTAGACGCTTTTTCGGGCACTTGCACATTCATGATTGACTTCAAACTTCACATGGACATTGGTCACTATGTGAATTAGTGCACAGTACTAATGACGTAATCATGACGTCATCACGTGTCAGATTAAAGGGGCATGAAGTTTAATAAATTAAATATTCAAAAATCAATAAAAATTCAACCGTTTGACCTACGATCTTGATTCCTTCGCCATATACGATGACTAACAAAAGTCTTTCAGATGCGCACACGCCTTGACCTTTGACCTCGTTTCCTATTGGTCAAACAGATTTTGCCTTGCCATTTGAAACTGGTGCAAGATATTTGGACAAAGTCACTTGTGTTACACTTCGACTAGGGTGGGGTATCCAAAAAATATGGTCGTGACCTTTGACCTTGCTCACTTCCGGTCGAAACCGGAAGTGGCCCTTAGTTTGAAAGTGGTAGGAGGTATTGAGATGGGGTCAATGGTGTTATTACCAGAGGCCCTTAAGCTTTCCAAAAATATAAGTGATGACGTCATCGTACGAAATAGCGCCCTCTAGCGACAAGATGATTACGTAATGAAATATTGGAAAATCAATAAAAAATCAACCGTTTGACCTACGATCTTGATTCCTTCGCCATATACGATGGTTAACAAGGGTCTTTGAGATGCGCACACCCCTTGACCTTGGACCTCGTCTCCTATTGGTCAAACAGATTTTACCTTGCCATTTGAAAGTGGTACAAGATATCTGGATGTGGTCAACTGTATTACACTTCGACCTAGGGTGGTGTATCCAAAAAATATGGTCGTGACCTTTGACCTTGCTCACTTCCGGTCGAAACCGGAAGTGGCCCTTAGTTTGAAAGTGGTAGGAGGTATTGAGATGGGGTCAATGGTGTTATTATCAGAGGCCCTTAAGCTTTCCAAAAATATAAGTGATGATGTCATCGTACGAAATAGCGCCCTCTAGCGACAAGATGATTACGTAATTAAATATTCGAAAATCAATAAAAAAATTACCGTTTGACCTACGAATTTGATTTCTTCTGCATATACGATCACTAACAAATGTCTTTGAGATGCGCACATGGCTTGACCTTTGACCTCGTTTCCTATTGGTCAAACAGATTTTGCCTTTCCATTTGAAAGGGGTACAATATATCACGATGGGGTCAACAGTGTTACACTTCGACTACGGTGGGGTATCCAAACATATAGCAACACCTTTGACCTTCCCTACATGTCGGATTAAAGGGGCATGTAATAATATTCAATATTTAAAAAACGATAAAAACTCAACCGTTTGACCTACGATCGTGATTTCTTCATATACCATCACTAACAAAGGTCATCCCGAACATTATGTTTATAAAAAGGAGGGGAACAGCCATGTGTTCGTTGTCAAGAACGAACACAGGTCTAGTTTTCTTTTTCTTTTTTTCTTTTTTTGGCTGTTCCGATTCGGGTCGGAACAGCCTTTGTTTTCGTTACGATCTTTTCCTTCTTCCACTTTTTTCAGACGCTTTTTCGGGCACTTGCACATTCATGATTGACTTTAAACTTCACATGGACATTGGTCACTATGTGAAGTTGTGCACAGTACTAATGACGTCATGATGACGTCATCACGTGTCAGATTAAAGGGGCATGAAGTTTAATCAATTAAATATTCAAATATCAATAAAAAATAAACCGTTTGATCTACGATCTTGATTCCTTCGCCATATACGATGACTAACAAGGGTCTTTGAGATGCGCACACGCCTTGACCTTTGACCTCGTTTCCTATTGGTCAAACAGATTTTGCCTTGCCATTTGAAAGCGGTGCAAGATATTTGGACAAAGTCACTTGTGTTACACTTCGACTAGGGTGGGGTATCTAAAAAATATGTTGGTGACCTTTGACCTTGCTCACTTCCGGTCGAAACCGGAAGTGGCCCTTAGTTTGAAAGTGGAAGGAGGTATTGAGATGAGGTCAATGGTGTTATTACCAGAGGCCCTTAAGCTTTCCAAAAATATAAGTGATGACGTCATCGTACGAAATAGCGCCCTCTAGCGACAAGATGATTACGTAATTAAATATTCAAAAATCAATAAAAAATCTACCGTTTGACCTACGAATTTGATTCCTTCTGCATATACGATCACTAACAAATGTCTTTAAGATGCGCACATGGCTTGACCTTTGACCTCGTTTCCTATTGGTCAAACAGATTTTGCCTTGCCATTTGAAAGGGGTACAATATATCACGATGGGGTCAACTGTGTTACACTTCGACTAGGGTAAGGTATCCAAACATATAGCAACACCTTTAACCTTCCCTACATGTCAGATTAAAGGGGCATGTAATAATTTTCAATGTGTAATTTGTTAACATTATTGCAAGAAGAACAACAATTCACAAGTTGTGCAAAGTTGCTGTTGGTTTCCTTTCCTGCCAAACCTTCCACACGCGCTGCGCGCGCCCAAAGGAAACAACAGCTCAAGACGCACAACCAGGACAAACCAGCCCGAACGCAAAGCACGCAAAGAAAGGGGAACCACAGCACAGCAATCTAAAAAATATATAATTTTTTTTTTTAAATTTTTAATTTAGGTCAAACCGAGACGCATACTTAGAGAAAGCAACGTTAGGTTCATCGCGTGCGAAGTGAAACCCGTCAACAAAGCATGACTGAGTTTCATGTAAGCAGCGCAGCTGCTACCACAATCTCAGATAGTTCTGTCTGCCATCCACAATCAAAACAATGAGTGGCTGTAAAATTGGAAATCAAATTTGTGTGGACAAAGCATGTCAACTTTGTTTCATGAAGCCGCGAAAAATGTCCCGAAGTAGGCTGTACAGTTGTCAAAAATTGCAGCACCACAATCTCGTGATTGTCTCTTTTTTATTTTATTGTTTATTTAAAGATGAATTTAGAAACACGAGAAAATTGCAATACCCCGACTTGGATTCGAGCCCAGATCCTTGGCATACTTGCCAACTGCTCTACCAACTTAGTTAACAGGGCATCCCGTCGGAGCATGCATCACAGCAATCTCGTGCGTGCCACTCCTTTCCCAACAATGCACGAAAGAGGTCATTATTATGAAAATGGGGTAAATGGTACCGCAGGATTGACAATTAGAGATGAATTTAGCAACACGAGAAAAACATTTAAAAACGCGATGCAGCAATAACCACTGCAAACGGACATTACTGCAATGAACATACAACGTGGACCTAAATGGACCACAGCTCTTTTTCTTTTATTTTATTTTATTTTTTTTTTGATCATAATTATTATAATTATTATTATTATTTTAAACAAACAACGAAACCGCGCAGTAAATGACAGCCACATTTGTAGGTTCGTGCAGATGCACATGTACATAAATATGAATGCAATTGAAATAAATTCGTTTGCATACGCCAAGCCTTGCCATGGTAAAGAACAGTGAATGCTAGCATTATGAAGGCAAAAATACATGTACGTGGTATACCTGTACAAACCTGTGGGTAACGCTTGAAGAGTGCACATCTTCTTCATTCTACGCTGCAAATTAAAGCAAGCAAAAATAAGTTACTGAAGGCACAAACCACCACCTTACAAATGGGAGCACGAACTTGAAACGGATGACACACGTACAGACAATTACAGACAGAACATGCACGAATAAAAATACCGGCCGACTACAGCTACAGAAAATGTGCTATAGCCTATTAAACTGTACATAACTAAGCATATACCCAGTCTTGTCCTGGAAAGGAACAGTGTGCGTTAGCATTATAAGGCAAATTGATGTACATGTACATGTACGTGGTATACAAACCTGCGGAGAACGCTTGAATACCATGGCACATCTTCTTTAACCCACGCTGTTAAAGAAAGCAAGCTATATAAGAACCTACTGGAAGCATAAACCAGAATACATAGAAAAACACAGAATAATGCATAGAATATAAATGCATAGAATTAAGCGAAATAAATCCGCCACCTCCTCTCAACTACCCCCGTTG
Organism: Henricia sp. BOLD:AAB3569; assembly: GCA_037783545.1. Taxonomy (NCBI): domain Eukaryota; kingdom Metazoa; phylum Echinodermata; class Asteroidea; order Spinulosida; family Echinasteridae; genus Henricia; species Henricia sp. BOLD:AAB3569. The sequence continues at coordinate 1,138,771 of JBBELK010000008.1, forward strand.
GAGGTCTCCGAACTGAATAGGATGCAAACCTGTAAGAAATCACAGATTGCGGTAAAGAACGCTACGAAGACCCAGAGGGGACATTTAAGTATTTTTTTTTTTTTAATACGTACGTACGTGATAATACTACGTACGTACGTGATAATACTACGTACGTACGTGTAATACTACGTACGTACGTGATAATACTACGTACGTAAGTGATAAATTACCACGTACGTACGTGATAAATTACCACGTACGTACGTGATAAATTACCACGTACGTACGTGATAAATTACCACGTACGTACGTGATAAATTACCACGTACGTACGTGATAAATTACCACGTACGTACGTGATAAATTACCACGTACGTACGTGATAAATTACCACGTACGTACGTGATAAATTACCACGTACGTACGTGATAAATTACTACGTACGTACGTGATAAATTACTACGTACGTACGTGATAAATTACTACGTACGTACGTGATAAATTACTACGTACGTACGTGATAAATTAGTACGTACGTACGTGATAAATTAGTACGTACGTACGTGATAAATTAGTACGTACGTACGTGATAAATTAGTACGTACGTACGTGATAAATTAGTACGTACGTACGTGATAATTTATGCACGTGTCTAGTGTAGGCATGCCCTATATTCGGTTTCAGCTCGAGCTATGATCACTGATCTCCTAAAAATGGATAAAGAAAAGGTAAGTTTAAAGGTTCTGAAACTAGAAACATTAAGCCCCTTTCTCGTGTATTTGTTTGGTAAAATATTCGGTCATGACATGCGGTTCATCAAAAATTTGAGCTTCGGAAAACAGCGCGAACTATACAGACATGACACTTGACAGACCAACTCGACCGTTGCCAACATATCCTGCCCACCATGTCCCCGTGTCATGCCCCCGTGTCGTGTTCCCGTTACCAATTCCCCATCAGCCACTATACGTAGGGCCTACCCTTGGCTGGCTTTGTTACATTATTTCGTAGTCTAATTATTGACAAGACTGGACAGTAAGAAAGGGCTTAGGTTAGGGGGCGAATTTGCATACTTTTCGTGAAGACATTTCTGTGTAGGCTATGCCAGCCATTAAAGGGCCCCTTATTTAGGATTTTTATCAATGAAATATATCCTTTAAAACCACTCTAAAAATCCTATTTGAAGCTTGCTTTGGGGGTTAAAACAAAAGTTTTTAGTATTTATGCTAATGCGAATATGCATATTCATGACCAAGGTCACAATGTCACAAGAGGCAAACACAGGAAAATCACATTCAACTGTGCACAAAAGATTCCACTTTTTTCTCAATTTTCCTGAAACTTTTGTAATCCATGGCTGTTTGAGTTTGTTTTACATGTTGCCTGCTGTAGGCCATGACAAAACTGGGGGTAGAAACTGCAGCAATTTGCCACAAGTCCAACTTCAAGTCTTATATTTTTCTTAACTTTTCCTTTCTGTCTTCCTTATGTGATGCACTAAAAACAGCGCCCTCTGTCTGTGATTTATTGCAATGAAATCTTCAAAGTTGAAAAAGGCCATGCACCTTTTATTGATTTTTACATCCAAACGAACAATAGTATGTCTTGCTGAACAAGTAATCCGTCATTATGAAGCAAAGCTTAGGCACAAAGTTGTTTAGCATGTCACAGGCCCTTTAAAGGAACACACTGGCTTTGTTCGGCTATTTTGGGGTCGAAATAGACCCATAAATCATTATGGAGGTCTATCCAAAATAGACTGATGAGAACAAAAATTTTGCCCTTTCGAAAAAAATTCAAATTTGCAAGTGTTGCCTTCAGTTGCCTTGAAGTTCTCTACACACTACTTACAAAAAGTTAGGTATATTGGTATGTTGCATTTTTTGATTTTCTTCCATAACTGTTTCCACCTATTCCTATGATGAGGTGAGTCATGGAGGAAGTCCATGGGTGAGTCTATATGCAGATGCACTTGTCTAACCATTATACAAAATCATTCAAGCGGAATGCATACCGTCCAAATATCTGCGTAGGCCTAAGATCCCACAATACCCCCAACTTATTGTGAGTAGTGTATATGAACCCTCATCACATGAGAACATGCTTATTATGATTTTTTCTGTAAAATAACCTTTTCATGGTAAAAAAAAGAAAAAAAGAAAAACACTGAGTTGCATACAGTTATAAGTCTAGTTGCTTAGTGTAACCCAAATCCTCTCGTTCCGAGGATCGCCTCAAGCATGGATATTTTGAATTTTTCGTAAGTCTTGTGGATATCCGGGAGCTTGATCAGGTTTGTGCATGTGCGGGCAATTGGGTATGGCGATATGAAATTTGCCTTGTTCTGGGTCGTGCATGATTTCTAATGTTGGAGTGTCATCGAATCCAACAAGAGGGATCTGTGAGGCACCAGAGGAGGTCAGGGAGTGTTACAGGGGTCTCCCCAATTGAGCAGTCTCCATCTGTAACCAGAAAAACACATGTGTGTGTGAGTATCTTTGCTGACAGACTATACTTTCTGTCTTTTTTGGGGGTGGGGGGATGGGGGATGTTCGGTCACGACCGAAACAGCCCTTGTTTTTGTTAGGTTCTTTTTTTGGGGGGGGGGGGGGGGGGCTGTTCCGACACGGTCGAACAGCCTTTGTGTTCGTTACGATTTTTTCCATCTGACCCTTCCTTCCATGGTCAATTGAAGCTCAAAGTTCAGCCAAATGAAAAATCACATTTTTATTTTATTTGTTGTACTTATGCAGCAATACTGCCCATGAACTTGGTCCCCTTCGTAATTTGAGCACTATTTGTACATTTTACACTTTGCGCTATAATTATACTGTATAATGCTACGCAGCTCCCATTGCTCGTCTCATAGCACAAACATTATTGTGACGAGATCGCGTTGAGGTAAATTAAAAGGAATAAGCTGTCGCAACATGTGTATTCCGGAATTCGATTCTTCAATTTCTACTATTTCTTTAATGTGTTTATCCCATTTAAAATTTGACTGAATGAAGACACCCGGCCAGAACCTTCACTGACTCAACCTGTTGCAGTGCCTAATTATTAATAGCCAAATACAGGGATTCAAGTGTGGTTTTCCCAAAATAAATCATCATAGTATGGCACTTCCTAATATTAATGTGGTGGCTGGGACTGTGAACCAGTCTATTTTGAATTCTCACCTAGTTCAGTGGACAGTGAGCCAGTCTATGTTTACTTAGTTCACCGATTTACTGAGCGTAAACGGTAACTCTACGCCTTGAAGTAGTGCCTTATGACTGTTTGTTTCAGTCAATGGTATCCAACTTTGGCATGGGATGGGATGAATTAACATAGATATTCGAATAACTATTTGCACAACCGCCGACGTTGAGGGCTGCGTAGGAATATACGCAGTCTCGAGTATACCAACCCGTCGGGTGGACGTGTGTGTGATCGCTCGGGATAATCAATGGTTTTGAATTATCATCCATTAGCTGATATATTTTAGTGCAGCAGTGTGTTACCTAGCGTCGAGTTTGGGATGTTTTGTAAGGCGAAATCAGGTAACCAGAGTAATTTAGAGGCATTTAAACATTTGCGAGGTGTGGGCAGCACCGCGCACCGGTATCATGATTACGCAGCTTCAAGCAATCGCCGTTACCGCACGCATGGTTGGCACTACGTTGGGTAAGCCTACACGTACGTACATAGTCAAATTGGCTCTTTCTCAACAATGGTAGAGCGCGCTCCAGTAATTCCCTTTGAATTTTCGCGTGCCTTAAGCAATGCACCCCTCATTGGGCTTGCGTGTGTATTATAGGCTACAGTGCCAATATGCTGTGTGCGGGTTATGCTGCCTCGTCGTGTTTTATGTACCGGACAAGTTTCCAACTACATGTACTCGTTTGCTGAATGTGCTGAAGATGGACATGATTTACGCCTTAGTTGAGGAAACGGCGGATGCCAAGGATGGTTGGCAAGACATCGACCAATTGCAAGGTCTGGAAGACCGCTGGAGGGAGAATTTGTTCACCTTGGCGTCCTATGGATCTATATGGAGGACAACGCCGAGATCTGGAGCGAATGCTCCAACGGGTAAACAAGGCTCAGGGTGCAATGCTAGCATGTTTATAAACGGGGCACGCCCTTGAATCATGGGAATTAAAATACCAGTTTGGCAGGTTCGTTAGATGATAGAGGGCGGGCCTCTTTCAAGATTCGTAGTTCGGAAAGTGCCCTCACAATTCTTGTTTTGTTATTGCTCGAGCATGTATAGCGAGCGCAATATAACAATAAAAAAGGAGTCAGCCTAGCATTTGGGAAATCTGGTTCTGGCCTTTTGTTTCAAGGTACCTGTGTTAGCGCCCTCATAGGTAATGGAACAGGCCCTAAGTGGCAAGTGAATGGACTCTTGCTTACTAAATGTATGAAGTGGAGGACGGGCCCCCAAACGCGCAGTTTAAGCGCATCTTTTGTTAGGCAATTTACGAAGCACGGGTTGGGCTTCCGAGTATCAAGGCCTAGATCGTATTTCTATGGACCAGGACTGGTCCCTGAGTACATGTGGGCTATTTCACAGTGGGTGGTCATTTGAGTAGATTACAGTTTAACCCATCCTGGATAACTTTATCAGTGCATATACATGTTATGAGTGATTTTATATGACGGGTAATATGAAGGACAAGCTACAGAATTTTTTTTACATAATTCTACGAGTTATTCGTTTTTAATTTCTCTATTTACATGCACTTTTAACACCATTTTGGAGTCTCATTTCAAGTTTTGCATTAGTTTAAGTGCAATCATTTGTTGATGATGCATTATTGTGGTGATCATTTGGTGATCAATCATGGATATATAGTGTTCAACAATATTGTGAAACTTGGGTTAGTGTAATTCGGTCAACAAAAAAAAAACAAACAAACAAACAAACAAACAAAATATGGTAATGTCCTCTCCAGGTCAAGGTATTCCACACAATGGAATAGTTTGGAGATATGTACTCACAAAGATGTTTGTATCATCACATGACACATTTGATGGAGTAAATATGACAATTTGATCGTGGAAGAGATTTGAGTAAATTTTATCAAGATCATATTCAGGGTTGTGGAAAATCCGTTAAACATTTGTCCTCTCCAGGACAGCATTCAATTGTAATATAACATGTCAACCATGATTGAAATATTTCGTTGTTAGGTTTGTAAAATTAACAGTACCATTCCTTCTAACAGGACAGTGCATGGCATTACCATTTCAACATTTAGTCTGGCCATTATATTGTGATATTCTGTGTTTAACAAAATGTCCTCTCCAGACAACCAATTACAAATTATTATTTCAGTGGAAAAAATAAACACGTTAATCATAATGCCACGCTCTGATATTTTTCGAATTATTAGTATACATCCTGAAGTTTGTTGATCAACAAACTTTTGTGAGTTGTACAAGTTTGAAATTTTACCCCGATTTGCCAGTGAGACTGAAAGTGTACACTTATTGTGAAATAGCCCATGTCTTAATTTCCAGTTCCTTCGAGGAGGCAGAGCATGGGCCTCTGAATGCCATGCTGTTGTTCGTGAGCACGTCAATTATACTGAATGATAGATATATGTGTCGCCATTAGGCAGCAAGCATAGATGCACTGGGGGTTTGGCTTGACAATACTTAAAGTTTCGTCATAACCCCAGTCAGAATCTGTATAGGCCGAGGACGGGCCTCTAAAGGGCAAGTTCAAAGTACCCATAGATTACATGTGTACTTGCCGAGATCGGGCCTCTGAATACTAAGTGGTAATACATATTCCACATGTACTCGGTACTAGACAGAGGACGGACCGAGTAAATATTGCCCACGTACTCTATATACTAGATAGAGGGCGGGCCTCCCAATGCCAAGTTTAATATGCTCATAGCTTGCATGTGTACTAGGCAGAGGAGGGCCTCTAAATGCCAAGTTGAGATGCCAAGTTCTGATGTGACGCTAATTTTGGCATGGGTACCCTTTACTAGACAGCCGACCTCTGAATTAGCGTATCCTATTAATATGCGCTCTTATTTGGTATTGGTACATAAGGGCGTGTACATAGGCAGAGGACGGGTCTCTGAATTCAAAATTTCAATAAAAATCAATTTTATGAATGCCAAATTTTAATGTGCCCATGTTTTCTATGTGTATAGATACAGGTACTAGGCACAGACGTGTCCCTGTATGTCAAGTGTAATATACCCATAAATGGCGTGTGTGCTAGAGGACGGGCCTCGGGACACCAAGCTTAAAGTTGCATTGCCCGTGTTTCGGTGAAAGGATTAAAAATAAAAATTAATTTACACAAGCGAACGAATTTATAAAGCTTACGTGTCTCTGTAACGAAAAATATCAAAAACTTAAGTTTCCGACGTCGGGAGTTGGAGATGCAGGCCTTTTTCTTGAAACGTGCTTTTCATGTTGTGCATGTGCGCGTGCGCTCGTATGTACATGGTGTGTGTGCAATGTGCACATGTGCGCGCACATGTGCATTTGCGTCATGGCCCTGTCGATTGGGTGACCTGCCAGCCATTTGGTCGTTTCTTGTTTTTGATCGACTGGCGTTGGTCCTTGACGGATTTTTTACGTTCTTGGTGCCAAGTGGGGGCTGATAACTTTTTCTATTCGGGAAAGTTACCTATTTTACCCTAAAAAAAAAATACAAAAAAAAAATAAAATAAAATAAAAAAAATTGCAGGTGCGATACACAGAGGGCGGGCCTCTGTATGAATGTACCCTTGATTTGCATGTGTACTCGGTACCAGGCTGAGGGCGTGCCTCTGAATGCCAGGCTTATGGTACATGTGCAATGTAACCATATTTTGCGTATTACAATCGGGTCACGGTCTTAGATGAGAGACATTCTATGATTTGAAGCAAAAAAGCCCCTTTTCCCCTTGTCCAATCAAAATGTTTCATATATGAGTGGGACGGGAATTTTATGTAGTTTATTCATAAGTGCGAGTTGAATCTGTGTGTCACAGAGAACGACCGTGCTGTTAAATCCAGTGAGACAACCTACTGAAAAATGATCAGTAATCGTGTTGACCTCCATTGACTTTGCCGATTTTGAGGTTCAACACCCATTCTTTGAGTGAAAAAAGCCCCTTTTCCCCGTGCATCATATGTTTTATGAAATAATAACCAAACTAAAGGTAATACTCTGTACTTTGAAATGCATAGCGAGTTGGGGAGAAACATAGACGTACTTTTTTTATGTACTCACAAAAGTTCGCAGTGAGGAGCTGTTTTCCGTGTCATTTTCCTGCGCTGAGCGTAGGGTCACGGAGCTCAGCGAGCAGATGCGCGCAAGTTCATGGTGCAAATGTACTTGGCAGAGGACGGGCCTCTGAATGCTATGTTTATGGTGCAATGTACTTGCCAGAGGACGGGCCTCTGAATGCTATGTTTATGGTACAAATGTACTTGGCAGAGGACGGGCCTCTGAATGCTATGTTTATGGTGCAATGTACTTGGCAGAGGACGGGCCTCTGAGTGCTATGTTTACAGTGCAATATACTTGGCAGAGGACGGGCCTCTGAATGCTATGTTTAAGGTACAAATGTACTTGCCAGAGGACGGGCCTCTAAACGCTATGTTTATGGTGCAATGTACTTGGCAGAGGACGGGCCTCTGAATGCTATGTTTGTGGTACAAATGTACTTGGCAGAGGACGGGCCTCTGAGTGCTATGTTTATAGTGCAATGTACTTGGCAGAGGACGAGCCTCTGAATGCTATGTTTAAGGTACAAATGTACTTGCCAGAGGACGGGCCTCTGAACGCTATGTTTATGGTGCAATGTACTTGGCAGAGGACGGGCCTCTGAATGCTATGTTTGTGGTACAAATGTACTTGGCAGAGGACGGGCCTCTGAGTGCTATGTTTATAGTGCAATGTACTTGGCAGAGGACGGGCCTCTGAATGCTATGTTTAAGGTACAAATGTACTTGCCAGAGGACGGGCCTCTGAACGCTATGTTTATGGTGCAATGTACTTGGCAGAGGACGGGCCTCTGAATGCTATGTTTGTGGTACAAATGTACTTGGCAGAGGACGGGCCTCTGAATGCTATGTTTATGGTGCAATGTACTTGACAGAGGACGGGCCTCTGAGTGCTATGTTTATGGTGCAATGTACTTGGCAGAGGACGGGCCTCTGAATGCTATGTTTAAAGTACAAATGTACTTGGCAGAGGACGGGCCTCTGAATGCCGTGTTTGTGGTACAATGTACTTCTATTTTGCACATATGCGCGCTATACTTGGCAGAGGACGGGCCTCTGAATGCCATGTTTGTGGTACAATGTGCTTCTATTTCGCATACTCTGTATTTGGCAGAGGACGGGCCTCTGAATGCCATGTTTGGGGTACAGTGTACTTCTATTTCGCAAATATGTACTCTGTACCTGGCAGAGGGCGGGCCTCTGTATGCCATGTTGATGGGCCTTCGCTAGCACGCTGATTTTAATGTGGTCCAGGGGCACCTCTTTGTGCCATTTTGTGAATCCCAAAGTTCAAGTACCCCGTTCGCAAAGTTTTGCTAAAAAAAATAAAATAATAAAAAAAAAAAAAACCAACCAGTACCATTGAGTACCAGTGGTATTTGAAAATGCTGGAGAGTCATCTGTGTGAGAGAGATTTTGATCAATCTTTGATCCCATCGCTACGCACGCAGCGAAGCGGAAACGAGGCACCTCCCAGTGGGTAATTTTCAATGGCAAACCAAGTGGCTTGCCAGTCCCCTTTACACCCACCCCGCCTGAAGTTCTCTCTGGTAGACTACAGGTAGATTTATAGGCGCTCGGATTCAGAGATCCAACTATTTTGTAGCCGGCACATTAAGCAATGATCCTGGTGCTTTGGGACGATATCTTAGCAGAGTCACCCAATAGGGACGAAGTTCATGGTTGGCTTCATCATGGAATTAGTCTGTATAATTGTTTCCAGTCGTTTCATGGCAGATACAGGGGCAGGAATTGCTGTTTATAATTGCCCACCGAAAGGTATTTTAAATGCGCTCGTTTGTCAAGATTATGTCGCCCTTCTCATAGACACAATCACCAGGCGGTGGATAGAGGGCTCTATATACGTTGTGGGTAGGGTCAAGGAAGTACAGCCGCCGAAATGTGTGACTGCCTTGACAGTCTGCTTCTATATCAATGAAGGGACCTAATCTTTGGCGCAAGGACACACCCTTCAGTGTGGTACCTTTAGGCAATGTTGTCAGACCCATAACCAAAGGCGATATTTTCTCAAGTACCGACAACAGCCAGGGATACAAGCAAATCTTCTTGACCAAGGAGTCCAGAACCTTTTCCGGCTTCGAGTGGGTTTGGTTTAAAAAATAAAAAAAACAGTGCATAAGTTTACTCATCCATTGGCTTTTGTCTTCCTGCATGGCTTAAGAACAGAGGTATACATACAGAAATATGGATAGACGACCGTTTCATTGGCAAGTGCCATCCCAGCGATGGAGGGCCAAAGTATACGAAGGTTTAAAACACTTCACTCGTGTTTGTTTTATTGCGGTGTGAACAGGACATGCATGGGGACGGTTCCTACATCACAGCTCTAAGGGCCGTTTACGTCGTACGCTACATACAGTTAAAGCTCGGCTTGTTCAGCAACTTAAAGAAAAGTCATCGTCAGCCATCGAACAGCATGGTGCATCTCGGGTTCGGCATCTGCTCCAAACCCTATCATTTCCGATTCCTGAGCATAAAAAGGTATCATTCGCTGAGGTACGAGAGACAATTTTGCGGGAGGATAAAATGCTCTAAAAACAGATGCAACGTTTTGTGGGCAAAGGCCAAAGTTTTGCTCTGGTGTTTGTTTGTTTCTGAGGGAATGCTCCTCCTTCATATCTACACTTGATATGATCTCGTGCCTACGCCTCTGTCACCACAAGTGCGGAAGGAGATTCTATTTTGGAGGTTTGTCGATAGCTTCTCGCAGCTGATCCCTTGAAGTCAAGGCCGCCACCTTGCTATCGCATTGCACTGTCGGCAGACGCATCTGGCTATAAATAGGGCGGTACCCTAGTCTTACCAGACGGTAGTGTAAGTTTCTGAGATTACTGGTCTGCAGACATTTTGGGACACACGGGTATGTGTCGCAAGGAGGCCCTTGATCTATATTTTGTGTGGCTCTCAGTCTTTGATTCGCTATGGAACTTGATGGTGGATGTGGTTGGAGATTCCAGAAATGTGGTGGATGCTTGGACTGGCCTCCGAGCTAGGTCTAAACCGCTTTCAAAAATGTTGAAGTTTAAATTTTTGTTTTGCCCTCTCCTTGGAGGCAAATTTTTCGCTCAAGTTGACCTAGGTCCCATCTGGTAGTCCCACAGGTTTTCACCTTTGATTTGATGGCACTTTCGTCAAATGTCCCGGCGCGCAGGAACGGGTCTCCACTCAAGTCCTTCCTTTCGCCTGTCAGAGGCAGGTCAAGCAGGGTTTTTTAGAATACCCGTCTTCTACGGGATATGTCCCGAATTTTTCAAGGGCTGGGGTTTGAGCTCTGGGCCTTCCAGTGCTACTTCCCACGTATTGTCACCCCCCGAATGGATATCGCTTACGCTAAGCGTCACCATGTTCTCCTTGTGTCCGACTCAATGTTCAGAGGGTTCAAAAGATTCGGCTGGCCCAAGGCATTGAGCGTGCAAATGTTAGCCAACGGAGGCACAACAATGGCCCCGTTATGTAGACATCTGGTGGTATCTTGCAGGGCTTTTCAGCCGGAGGTGGCTGTTCTGCGCGGAGGCATAAATGATTTCAGCCGATTGACCGACCCTTCGCAGGGTGTACTTGACGTGGTAGGGGTTTTTCGCGCTGTTGCCCAACTGATCAGGGAGAAAATTCCCAATATGCATATTTGTTCTTTCCTCAAGGTGCCAAACCAAGATGGTGGACATCAATCGCTCAGTCGCCGTAGTCAACTCATTATTGAAAGAGGTCTGTCATGAATGCTAGCTGGCAGTTTTTCTCGAACGATTACATCGTGGAGCAGGATCTTGCGGACATTGTGCACCTATCGATGATGGGATATCTAAGCTCCAGCGCAGGCTGCGGCCGTTTTCAGATCCGTTTCGGGCTTGCCCTCGGGAATTGCGATACAATGCTAAATTTCTTCTTCAATCATGCCCTCCCCTTCTTCACGAGAGCGTTTTGGTATCTTTTTGAAGATGATCAGTGCGGCAACCAGGCTGACAAAACTAGGAAACGAGTTGGATACGCAGGGATATGGAGTGCAAAAGAGCAGACTTATTTGCAGCATTAGACCGATTTCTGCGGGAGCATCAAAGCAAATGATGCTGTACTGAAGGGGAGGATCTGGAGTCAGTGACATCACTTGACATCCTATGCTTTTTGATCAATCGTGACTCAGAAGGTCGCACGCAGATTCACGGCTTAGGGTGAAAAAATTTGGGTAAGCACGGGATCTGCAGCCGATTTCACGAATCCTTACGCACTGCGTAAGTCCGCTTGCGCAACATTTTATTGCGTAGGCTGCGCAACATTCCTGTGAAAATTACACGCAAGCTATAGGGCTTGCGCCATTTTGCAAAAGTTGCGCAAGCTGCGCACTCTTTCGTGAAATCGGCTGCCGCTCTTGTGGGTGCCCGCTTATATTAGCGGCATGCACCGTGGACTCTTATGTTGGGCAGATAAGGGCATACTTTAACTCATTCGGTAAGACCGAAGTCTGGCGAGTGGGATAAAAGTTCGCAAACCCTTGCATCTCTCACCAAGTTCGTAGATACATGAACGCAATGCAGCTGGAGCAGGCTGAGTCTCACATTACTTCAAAGCAGGCAATTCCATTGTTTTCTGATAAGTTACGATGGTCGGTGAAAGAGATCACTGACCGATCCTGGAGACTTGGCAAAGGCGAAGGTCTTTTCCCCTAGCGCTACGTGGTACAACGAGACTTCGCCCTTTTCCTCTGCCTATAATGGGCCGGAGACAGAGCTGGTGACCTAGGAGGAATCGGAACCTGAAAAATAACAAGGATCGAAGGAGGCGATTTTTTATTCAGCCACACTATTGGCAAGACGGTAAGTGAGGGTGACTCATCATTGATAATGATTCCAAAGTTGCAGGACCAAGGAAAGATGGATCCAGTCGGCGCAGTTCAAAGTCTGGTTGATCTTTCGCCCCTTGGCGGCCAATCGCAGAGTCCTCGTAAACAAACCCTTCGCCTGTTAACGGACCGAATTCACGGCTGAAGATGTATTTTGCCGCAACAGACAACCCTGAAAACCAGCTTTTGAGAGCGCACAACAGCCGTGCCATGGGTAGCAACCACACTGCGGCTCCTGGATGCATCGGACGAGCAGGTGATGGACCACCGCCAATGGGCGTCGCGGAAGACGTACAAGCACTATACCCAGGTTGAGAGAGTTATGAGGCGTCAGAGCACGGTCCAGGTATTACGCGACGCCGTCTCCACAGCTGAACAAAGTCCAATGGCAGATATCGTCGGACAATTCTATAGGCGTCTGAACTCGGGCCTCGGGGCCCGCGTAGCTTTCCCGCCATCTACATGCAGCTGATATGTCTAAAAATGCCATCACCTACTAACAAAACTACCCATTTTGTTTTTTAATCAATTTTATAGGCAGCGACAGCTTGAGAAAAGAAAAGAGAAGAAAATAAAATGAAAGAAAGGCAGCAAGACAACTAGTCCAGTTTTTCTTTCCTTTCTATCTGATACAGTCTCCCGCTTTCGTTTGAGGTTTGGGTAAGGATTGGGGTGTATTTGGGCAGGTTTGGGGGTTCTCTATTATTATATATACCTTTTTTTTCCCCCGCCCACCCGACCACCCGACCTCCTTCCTCATTGCTGAGCTTTCCTATGGCTTCGGTTTCTATGCTCAATCCATCTAACCCATATCTAAACCCTATAGATGCCGGAGTCGGACGGAAACAAAGGCGTTGTGCAAATAGGTTACTATCAACTTCTAAGTTGAATTAGAAACGGCCAGAGACACCGGGGAATCCCTCCCCTTGCTCTTCACGAAAGAATGCTCTGGGATCTTTAAAGTGCGTTACATGTAACACACTGGACCAACGGCTTTACATCCCTTCCGAATGACGGAACAATTGTGATTTTAAGTGCCTTGCTCAAGAGCACAAGTGCCACAACCCGTTACGGCCCGGAATCGAACCCACATTTTAGTACTGGCACAGGAACTTGAGTTCGACGCGCTAGACCGCTCGGCCATAACACCCCACATGCCCATTTTAAAATACATGTATAGCATCAAGAAGTAAATTCAAATATTGTCTGCATCACACAGTGAGCTTCATATTTTAGTTTTAATCTGCTGTTGCAATCCCGTAACTATAGCCACTGCGTAGTTTTAATTCCGTGGCATCATCATAAATACATAGGCTACGCAGCATAGCGGCACGCATGCATACGTATGTACGTGCACGCGACGTCAACTCAAATTCCCGAAACAATGACGAATCGTACCCAACGATTAACGATAACGTCCGGGCGTACATTCGGGTAACTTCGGGAACCTTCGGAAAAAAGAGGAATTACTACTGCTTCAATATGGCGTACAAACATGTATGGCGGTTGCCGGACATCGATATACATACACTGGATGAACAACGACGTATAACATTGAAGCCACCGTCCGCCATTGTACCCCACCTAATACAATGCCTTGCCTAGAATGGTCATACTGTCTCCACTAGTCTATATCATGGTCTACATGTGTTAAGTGGAATGCAAGCGATCGCATGGACCGGGGAGCAGTCTAGGTCAAGCATTGTTCGTGGGGTACAATGGCGGCCGGCGCATGGCTTCAATTCTTGTATAGCAAACTGCTATTGTATACTTCATCCAGTGTATATATATCGATGTTGCCGGACTTTAAAATCAGTCTAGTAATCGATATTTGTTGGTTCGTGAACCAGACTACCATCTGGTGCACCAACGCGCTTTCCAACGCGTACCGTACCAGGGAACACCAGGGATCCCTGGTGCCTCGCTCGAAAGTAGCCCAGGGGCTGTCAAGCAAACAAAAAATTGCTTAAAGGCACAGGCTCGTCAGCAATGCGCGCGCCAAATTCGTGCCACGAAACACGCAGCTCCACAGTAAAGGTATGGAGTTGCGTATTTCGTGGCACGAATTTGGCGTGCGCGCATTGCTGACGAGCCTGTGCCTTTAATGACAAAATTGTTTCCTTTATAAAAATGGGTTAATGGTCGAAAGTGCATGTCAACTTGTGTTTTTCACAAGCATTTTTTACTATTTACCCATTTTTTTATAAAGCAAACAAATTTTTGATTAAGCAATTTTTTTTCCTTAACAGCTTTATGACATTGGCCCGAGATAAGAAACTTATAGCCACCTTCGTTTGCAACCTTTGGGCACATTTGCATAACAATTTGCATAGTTTTGGGACATTTGCATATTTGCGTGGCTTGGGCCGGTTACGGTGATGTGCCATTCAATAACACACTGGTTTGTCATCTTGTTGTTAAATAGACCATTTTGGTTTCCATTTTTCATGACGCACGTGGATCGAGTTACTGGCCAAAAAAGCAAGAAAAACGCATTGGTTTGCACTTACCTTAGACTTGAAATCAATTCAGTATACGGTCGTGTTTTGTCCGTCTAACGCCATTTTACCTCGCACGATCGATAGCCGTTTTTATGTGCAGTATATATTTTGGTTTCGACCAATATACCGACTTGAGAAACGTGATTGCGCGACAATATTCACGATTAAAAGCGCGTTGACGCTGTTGCCATAGCACAAACCAATCACAGTAATCCACGCACCGCACTCCACGGTGAGGTAGCGTCCATTTACCAGGGGCGGGGGGGGGGGGGGGGGGAGTGTTGAAATGAATGTGTAGTAAGACAATTTTTCAATAGACTCGTAACTTTAGATGAACTGCGTTTAACTTCTAGCTAAATGTAGTAGGTCTTCTTTGAATCACGAGTATTTATACTGCGTACATTAGTGTACAATCAAATAATATGCATGTACATAAAACAATCTCCCCCACAACAGTTGAGAGAATTGTCGGGTACGATTTTTGAATTGATTTTTTAACCCAAACTTGGGCCAACGGAAAGGTCGAATCATTACTATGATTATGTCTCATTTTGAAATTCAGGAGCAAGGGATATTGATAGGTCCACTACTTGAAAAAAATTATAATTCACAAGCACATTTTTTTGAAAATGTTGCATGAATATTAATAAAGCCCCGTGTCTCGACAAATCAGGGGCCAATTTCATAAAACATGTTACGCTTAATCAACAATTTTTGATTAAGCATAGCACGAATTTTCGCTTAAGCAAGGGCCTGTTTCATAAGGGTTGTTGTTCTAAGCGCGCAAACAGAGTGCGCGCGCAACGCTGTCGTCTGTTCGTTCGAACGCGTTCGTCGTCTGCTTTAAAGGTGCGTTCACACTATCGCGGAAAAATCACACTTTTGCGCTGCGCTCACCGCATTGCATGAACTCCCAATCGCCGATTATTCCAAAATAGAAAATTCCACTCTGTAACTTGGGGCTTCTCTGATACCTCATTGGCTGCGCGTTGGAAAGGTCAGCGCACCGCGGTCAAAGTTCAACAAATTTGAACTTTGACCCAGCTCAACAGTTTTGCGCGTCGCGATAGGCCGCGCACAAGCGGCAAACCAGTTTGTGTACAAACCAATGGAACAGTGTGATTTTTCCGCGATAGTGTGAACTCCCCTTAAGCCTGGTTTCCATATAATCGTAACGCGCGCACGCAGACTAGACGCAAACAACCGCAACGCAAACACGGACGGAAACAGTCGGCAAAGTTGAACTTGGTTCAACTTTGCCGACTGTCTGCGTTACTGTTTGCGTTGGTAGTTTGCGGCACTCTCTGCGTTTGTTACGTCTATATGGAAACCGGGCTTTACTTGTGTCAACGTCAAAATCTCAAATAATTTAATTCAGTGACAGATTCAATTGTTCTATTGTACTCGGCTTCGCCTCCTGGAATAAAACATTAAATCTGTCACCTCATGAAATTATTTGTATTAATTAGTGCACTCATAAACATTCATTATTTGTATACTAAGGGTTTATTATGTCACTAAAGTGGGCGTGGTATATGTGAGGTCATTACCGCGTGCCACCGAATTATTAAGCCGTAATTACAAGTAGGCCTACTAATTTGAGGCATATTGCAGTGGCGCTAGTACTAGTCCTTCGTACAGACGAAACACATCCATTTTTTCTTCTACCAGTCCAAACTTTTTCTTTAACCGGTCTAAAACTAAAACAAAAAAAGGAACGAACTTCAAACTATCTTAGAATATGATCTGAGGTTGTGCACATTGTCAAAACGTCATGATGACGTCACCAGGTAGCCAATTATAATACTTTACAAACCACAACATTTTGAATTTTTTGAGACTGAACGTCACTTCAGTGAAGAACGGAACGAGGTATGAACTTAAAACTTTGCACAGTTTTAGACCATTTTGATGTTTGTATGGGGTCCTGCTAATCACCGTCAGGAACCGATAGCAACCTTCAGGAGCCGTCAGGGACACTCAGGAACTGTAAGGAGCAGTCGGGAAGTAGTCGGGAGCCGTCGGAAAGCAGTCGCGAACCGTCAGGAACTGTTGGCCGGCGATCCGACAACCGTCGGGAACCGTCAGTAACTGCCAGAAACAGTCGGGAAGAAGTGCAGAAACCACCAATGAAATTAATAATTGTTTTAAAAAAGAAGCACGGGTTTTTTGGTCAATATTTCTTAAATCAATTTTAGGCATAGTTTTTAAAAAAGTGAACATATGGACATTACAAATATTTTATTAGACATAAAATTTAGATTAAATTTTTTAAGTTAAATTGATTTCATATTATTATTAAAAACCAACGTTATAGATATGTACTTTTGTAAAAAAATAAATAATATAAATTCAATTTTTAATAATATTTTATTAAGGGTTAATTTTTAAAGTTCATATAAAGAGGTTAAATTATAAAATTGCATTAAAAAAGTATCGTTCAAATAAATGAATAAAGTTTATTGACTACTTTCTGACGCTTCCTGACGGCCGGTTCCTGACGGCTCGTGACTGTCCACTCCCATCCCCGACGGTTCCTGTCGGTTCCTGACGGTGGACCGATAAGGGCGTCAGTGATTAGAAATGTACATATTATATACAGAATGCAGGGCCACTTGGATGTGGACCCCTAGGTCAGTTGGGAATTGTATTTAAACATGTTAACTGGCTTATTGAATAGAGCCTTTGCATGGCGGCCATGACAGGGGGAAGTCACATTGTCACTGTGTTTCAAGCATGAGTAGGTGATTTGTGGTTCCATTGTCACATAATTTAAATAAGAAAACCTGGCCCCTGTCATGGCCGCCGGTGCAGAAGCTCTATTAACACATGGTGAGGGATTTTTTAAAAGGGACAATTTGCCAGTAACCTGCCACTTCCAAGTGGCCCTGTATTCTATAATCACTTTTCTGCATACAAAATAAACAAAAATATGAAATAAAAAGGTTCCCTCTCCAAAACCACGTGACGTGACCCGGGGTCTTCATATTTGACAGACATACAGTAGATCATATCATAGGATACAGTTTTAATTGTGTGGGCATTTTTATCTGACCCCCATTCCTCAGGCTAAAGTCAATTGAAGGTCAAAGTTGAAGTAAATAAAAAAATATAAAACTATGTTTTACCTATTGGGGCGACAGGTTTTGCGTAAAAAAGTTATGTTAGGGCGACACGGTCTATTAGGGCGACAATTTGGTGTCGCCTTAATATTTTGGAGGTTAAAAACAATTTTCTTTAGGTCAAAAACCATTTTTATTAGGTCTAGAACCATTTTTATTAGGTCTGGAACCATTTTTGGAAGCCTTGGGTACAGAAACTTGGTGTCAATTTGAGTGATTCTTGCCGAAATTTCGGTGGTCGCCGGGGAAAGGTTTCCCGTGATGTCGCCCGTTTACAGCATTCAGGGTTATTTCTCTATTTTATCCAAATGGGCGACACTTTGTGTGTAGACAGCCCCATTAGGGCGACCCGGTCGGTTAGGGCGACAATTTGGTGTAGCCCCAATATTTTTGAGATTAAAATCCATTTTTCGAAATCGAGAACCATTGTTCTTAGGTCTCGAACCGTTTCTCTTAGGTTTGGAACCATTTTTGGAAGCTCGGGTTCCAGAAATTCGGTGTCCAATCGATGTCTTTGAGCCGAAATTTCGACGGTCGTTTGCCAAAGTTTTACCGGTGGGTCGCCCTTTTGCTGCATTAAGTGATATTATTATTATTATTATTATTATTATTAATATTATTATTATTATTATTTCTTTCTGGTATTCATACCAATGATTCCCTAATATACGTGCTCATTGCACTGTCACTCGCAAGCGTGAGGAAACCCATGAAAAATTAGAATTAAAAATGGCCAGAGACACCGGGGAATCCCCTTGCTCTTCACGAAAGAATGCTCTGGGATCTTTAGAGCGCGTTACCATTATACCTAACACAATGGATCAACGGCTTTACATCTCTTCCGAAGGAAGTGTGGTTGAGTGCCTTGCCCAATGGCACAGGTACCGCAGCCGGGTTCGAACCCGCGACCCCAAGTATTCACCCATGATTGCGAGACAATGAGATCGGCCACGGTACACCACGAAAAAGATAATGGGTACCCATTTTTTAAAAAATGCAGCCTGGTTGGAGAAAAACTTGGTATAATCTTCTATCTTAGACTGAGCTTCCTGTCTTTTGTTTAACGACAAGATGATATCATTGTTGACCTTATTATAATCATGATGATACGTGTACTTTCATTCAAACTTTTGTTTGAACCATTCTCCTTAACCATGTTAACCGACCCCAAATACCTCGCGTCTGCATGTAACTCGTTTCAGACGCGATCTGTAGTTGACATCAACTTTCTCTATGTTGACCCAAGATCTACCATGCATGGTTATGCTTACCAAAAATGGAGGAACTTGGAGGAGGATTTCTCTTTAGTACATGAAGTGCTTCTTTCAACGTTTGTCAAATATGTCGTCTCTAACGAATATTAAACCCACGTGCGCGTGGGTCATTATTTTCGTTCGCACGTAGAAATTTTTGGTTCGCACGATTTTTTGATTTCGTTCGCACGCAAATTTTTTCGTTCGCACGAAGATAAATTTTCGTTCGCACGAATTTTATTTCCGATCAAACGAACATTTTTTTATCGTTGCCACGGAAAAAATGTTCGTTACCACGAAATTCTTTTTGCGTTCGCACGAATTTTTTTTCGATCGAACGAAATAGTTTTTTTCGTTCGCACGAAAACATTTATTTTCCGTTCGAACGAAAAATTATTTCCGTTCGCACGAAAAAAATGTACGTGCGCACGACAACATTTTTCGTTCGCACGGACAATATTTTCGTTTAAACGCAAATTTTTTTCGTTCGCAGAATTTTTTTTTTAGTTCGCACGTACTTTTTTGTCGATCGAACGGAAATAAATTACGTTCAATCGATATTTTATTTCCGTTCGAACGAAAATTTGACTCAAACTTTTTTTTTTCATGTCCCTTAAATTTACGGGCTCCGTAAAATGGCGACCAGTAAACGGAATTAATTCCCTGCGATTGATCGGCATCACGGCGGAACATACATTTTCGCGATCAACGCAAGCGGTCAATGCAATTGCAAAAATTTGCTCCATTAGTCTGAAAGGGATTCACGATTCCTCCATTTTTTTAAATACCAACACGATTTACTATAACCACGCAAAATTTGATGTAAATTTAGTTAGTTGACCATTGTTTAGATCCTAATATTTCATTATTAAAAATGAGCAGATTCAACATTTTCTCAGAGCATCAGGGGCCCCAGCTTGGAGGTGTGCCTATATAGCTAGCTCGAATCTCAGAGCATCAGAGGTCCCGGTGTGGAGATAGCTCGATCCTCAGAGCTTCAAGGGCCCCAGCGTGGACGTAGCACGATCCTCAGAGCACGAGGGGCCCCAGCGTTGAGGTAGCTCGATATCCAAAGAACATCAGGGGCCCCAGCGTGGAGGTAGCTCGATTTGGATCCTGGGAGTATCCGAGAGGTCCCAGTGTGGACGTAGCACGATCCTCAGAGCATCAGGGGCCCCATCGTGGAGGTAGCTCGATCCTCGGATCATCAGAGGCCCCAGCGTGGAGGTAGCTCGATCCTCGGAGCATCCGAGAGGTCCCAGTGTGGAGATAGCTCGATCCTCAGAGCTTGAGGGGCCCCAGCGTGGAGGTAGCTCGATCTAGATGTATTAGGGGTTCCGGCGTAGAGGTAGCTCGATCCTCAGAGCATTATGGGCCCCAGCGTGGAGGTAGTTCGAACCCACTACCAACATGCAATTTTTCCCAACAAAATAATACAGTCAGATTTGGCCCGGACTCATCAAACTACTCTGTTGTTCAACTCATCGAAACACACTCAAAGCATCAGAGCCCCATCGTGGAGGCAGCTCCTATACATGTCATTGTTTTTACCACTCAATACAGTCAGATTTTCGACTGGCGCTGGCGTCCTTCAATTTCAAGGAAATTGTCTATTCCAGAGGTCCCTTATTTGCATGATGAGTTTCGCAAAACAATCAAGGTGATCCTGTATTCCTTCATCAGAAGCTTTCAGCTGCAGCACATGGGCTTTTCCGCCCCCATCTCAAGTGATGCATCGACCAGTGGAAACTACAAAGTCGAAAGTGGCAGATTATGGAATTTTTGTTTTGTAAACGTACGTCACCTTCAATAAAATGTGTTAGGCCATGACGCCATGTTCACATGATCTAAAATTTTGCAAGTTATTACGGATCAAAACCAGTACATGTCGCGTAGTATTATGTAAACTTAGCAAAAAGTACATCACTTACTGTGACAGCCGAAGTGTGACGTGGGTTGCCATGGCAACTGGCTCTAAACTATCATCAAGTACCATTGCAAAGCAAAGGGACACGGTTCTGTGATTTTTAGTTTAGAGCCAATTGCCTAGGCAACCAACAAAAGATGCCATTTAAGCGGAATGCATATCTGCGCACACCCCATCCTTAAAGGGCTGTGACATGCTAAACAACTTTGTGCCTAAGCTTTGCTTCATAATGACGGATTACTTGTTCAGCAAGAAATACTATTGTTCGTTTGGATGTAAAATAAATAAAAGGTGGCCTTTTTCAACTTTGAGGATTTCATTGCAATAAATCACAGACAGAGGGCGCTGTTTTGAGTGCATCACATAAGGAAGACAGAAGGGAAAAGTTAAGAAAAAACATAAGACTTCAAGTTGGACTTGTGGCAAATTGCTGCAGTTTCTACCCCCAGTTTTGTCATGGCTTACAGCAGGCAACATGTAAAACAAACTCAAACAGCCATGGATTACAAAAGTTTCAGGAAAATTGAGAAAAAAAGTGTAATCTTTTGTGCACAGTTGAATGTGATTTTCCTGTGTTTGCCTCTTGTGACATCGTGACCTTGGTCATGAATATGCATATTTGCATTAGCATAAAAACTAAAAACCTTTGTTTTAACCCCCAAAGCAAGCTAGGATTTTTATGACTTTAACTGAGTAGAGTGGTTTTAAAGCATAGATTTCATTGATAAAAATCCTAAATGCGAGTAGTGAATGACGCTCTCTACACACTGTCCAAAATACATGTATCCTATAAGACTACCGATACATCATAGTGCAGCAAAGTTCATAGCTATAGAGTCTGCATTATACAGGTCACTTTTACAGAATTTAGCATTCCCAGCATTTTGGTATTTTAAAAAGATATACAGTCTGTGGTTCTCAGCGAATTTGAATTATTTTTCTCCGAACAATTTTTTTTAAAGCAGTTGCTTTATTTTAACGACAAAACATCATACTTTGTTTTAGACATCTCGGCAACCCTGTGAAAACGCCGTTTTTTATACGGCGTTTTTGCGCCTCTCCTAGACTTGCCCAGGTCTGACTTCCCGTGTTTGGTCTGTGGTGCGGTGCGTGCAACGCGCCCTCTGGACTGGTGGCCTGTCAAATTTCTTCTGCTTCGGAAGACGTTCTGAAATTCAGAGCCAGAGGAAACAACAGAAAACAGATTGGACAGGCGGTCCGGAGGGCGCACTGTGCGCTGCGCGTTGTAGACCAAGCACGGGAGGTCAGACTTGGGCAAGTCTACGCCTTAAATTATTGGCGGACCGCCAATAATTCAAAATATTGACAGTAATTGTTCGATAACTAAACGTTGGTCGATTTGTTTCGTTGATGTCTCATTTTAAAGCGAATAACTTTTATGTTTCTATAGAAATTGTATCCGTATTCTAGTAATATATACTAGAAATTGTATACTTGAACTATTTCTAGAATATGTATACTGACACACTGTAGAAACGCAAAACACACACCTTAAAAACGCAAGACGAGTTTGGAATGCAATAATATCACATGGACATTAAATGTTCTCGCAACCTCGCTGGGTGATGTTCCTGCCAGCGCCAACACCATACCCAAAGCTCGTTCTCTCTCACCTTTCAAATTTTGTCTTTGCCACTCATAAAATGTTGCTTAGGCCTAATCATTTTTATTAACTGCATTACATAATAATTACACTAACATTTTCTGGTTTACGTTTCTACTGAGTGTTTCAGTATATTAAATAAAATAATTAGTCAGGTTAAAGTAGCCTAATTGTTTGCAATTTATTGACATGAATTGCAACCAAAACACTTTATAATACCTTATTACTTACACGCCTATAGCTCTCAACGAAAACGTTTGGCAACAATCATCACAGAAAATAAGACCTTGTGAATTAAATTCAATTAGCCTCATCATAATTTAAAACAATAACACGATAACACCAAACAAAACAAAAAAGAGTGGTAAGCACGAGATTGTTGTGATATTCCGACGGGATGACCAGATAGCTCAGTTGGTAGAGCACTAGTTGGCCATGTATATGCCAAGGACCTGGGTTCGAATCCCAGTCGGGACAACGCAATTTTCTCGTGTTCCTAAATTTATCTCTAATTGTCAGTCCTATCATATACCCTCATTATACAAAACAAATATTATTCACAAAGAAAACTATACTTTTTTTCTCTAAAAGCTACACCTGCATATTAGCCATTTCATCATCTGCAAGGTTTTATTCCTTTAAAGATGGCGCTCATAACTTTATTAAACAAATCACTTCCATCGGCCTTTTAACTCCCTAATTAATTAGTACGTGGATAAAGCGGAAACCAAAGTTAATTGTTCCCTTGGATAAAGGAATTAGAAATGTCAAGTTGTGTTTTAAACGCAAAATTGTTGAGTGTTTGAATAAGTGCAGGAAAGTGGCGATATCCGACATCAACTTCAACGTCAGGTGCTAAACATCCTCTGGTGGATGTATTTTGGATTTCCGAATGGCCGACTGAATCGGCGGCTAAATTGGAGTGCATAATGCAATGCACGCACGGTGCACTATGCACTAGTGTCGCGCTAGCCGCGCTGTGCTGTCGGGGCCTGAACGTGGAGGTCCTGGTTGGTGAGGCGGGGCCCAGCCAGAGAGGTAGGCTGGCGGACCCCGATCTACGATCCAGCCTCGCGCGGGAAGTCAGGATTCAGACCAAGATATTTTGGTAACCAGACTATTTTGCAGTTGGCTACAATTCACCGCGGGATGGCGCACTTTCGCTGCACAGCATACATATGCAAATTCTTCACGGATTCACATAATTTCATAGCCCTTGGACAAGGCTACCGTGAACCAAGCAATAAAATAATTTGTTGTGCTAATTTGTTTTGAAGAATTATAACTGAAGCAATAGCAACTAGAAATCTAGTGTTTGTTAGAAACAAACACGCTGTTTCGGCCATTTTTACTTAAACAGCTAGAATCCCCCTGAAAGGAAAAACTAGCAGTTAGGCTTTTTTCGATAGTCCAAACATCCCTCTTGCCGACGTGGATTTTTTTTTCAATTGTCTGTTTTAAGTTGATAAATTGCAAGCAAAAGTGCGTTTTTCGAAGTGAGATTTTCGCGATTTCTGAAACGCTCATTAGGTATTCATGATATGCGCGTGACCCCGTGACGCAATCCTGAGAAAGAGAAGTCAACACGATTGTTAGCTCCATACGTTTACACGCAACAAAAAAATGGAAAACCGTCTCAGTGTTAGATGGTGTTTTTTGAAGAATTTTGTTGGTCCAAAAAGCCACAGATATGCCCAGTAGCTGCGTGGTTGTATGTTTTACCAGACACTATAATTTAAAAAAAAGAGCAGAAAGATTTTCTTTTCTATTACCAAGAGAGAGAGAAAAATGAGTCGCTCATTCTAACTTGTACCGGCCGATTTTCAAACACGTGGGCCGCGGGGACCGGTCCATGCTGAACACAGACCGCGGTGAATGCCGTTCGTTCCGTAACAAAACCACCCGTTGCAATGCACCAGTGTTTACTTCAAAAGAGCTCATTGTGAGCCACAATTTCATCGTTTTTTCACAAAACAGGTAATAGTAGATTGTTGTCGTATTACATGAAGTGTTTTTCACGTTTGTTTTTTGAAGGACAAAACAGGCATGATAAACATTCACCTCGTGTATTTTCCATTCAATACTACACAGGCCGTTCTGTATGTTTCTCAGGATAACGTCAAAACCCTGTTGATAAACAAACCAAGTGACCTCGAGCGTTTCAGAATTTCGGGTGAAAAGGGTCGGAACTGCTTTGCGTTTTAAGCAAAAGCCTGTCGATTTTTTTTGTGGAAAACAAGTTGTGATGGTGTTGTAGACACATACACATGATAAACAGGAAAACTTCAAACATTCGGACGGGGGGATACTAGCTGTTTCATATCTGGTTTTCAGCTTTAAAACTGTGCTTCCGCCCATCGCGCCAATGCGCCAAAAGCACGTGGCGGCGCGCGGAAAAGGGTGTACAAGGTTATCTGCGTTGATCACATCCAACAGCAGAAGGACCGCCAATTACAGGAATGGGATCAATTAACATAGATATTCGAATAACTATCAACTTCTAAGTTGAATTAGAAACGACCAGAGACACCGGGGAATCCCTACCCTTGCTCTTCCCGAAAGAATACCGTGTGATCTTAAGATACCGGACCAACGGCTTTACATCCCTTTTGAAGGACGGAACAAGTGTGATTAAGTAAGTGACTTGCTCAAGAGAACAAGTGCCACAAAGCACTATACTCATGCGATGACAATCATAGACTGCCCCCTGTCATGACCACCGTGCAAAGGCTCTATATCATTTTTGGATGGTCCTTGTGAACAAAAAATTATCAAAATGTCCCGTAATTAACTAGGAAAAAACCCCTTCAAATTAACCCAAATAGTCAAGTCGGGTTATACGCTTTACCACCCATTCACATTTGTCGCATACGATTTGCTGTTCTCTTGGCAGCTTCTACTTTGGATAGATCTCATGCCACGCTAGCTGCATGAACCATATAGCACCGCATACCCGCGGGCGATATTTATTTCCGTATCACATGTGACCCCGCTCTGCAAAAAAAGGGTCTTAAAGTTGCACTGCCCGTGTTTTGGCCGATTTGGGCGTCAATTTAAAAAAAAAAAGATAAATAGGTATTTTTCTAGAATAGAAAAAGTTATCAGCTTTCATTTGGTACCAAGAACGCAAAAATCCGTCAAGGTCTAATGCCAGTCGATTAAAAACAAAAAATTATTAAATGGCTGGCAGGTTATTAATCGACAGGGTTATGACGTAAATGTACATGTGCGCGTACATGTGTACATTGTACACATACTATGTACATATGAGCGTACGCGCACATGTACAACATGTGGAGCACGTTTCAAGAAAAAGGCTTGTATCTCCAATTCCCGACGTCGGAAATGTAAGTTTTTGATATTTTTCGTTACAGAGACACGTAAGCTTTCTAAATTCGTTCGCTTGTGTAAATTAATTTTTTTAATCCTTTCACCGAAACACGGGCAATGCAACTTTAAGTCGCGCTGGCTAGTATTCTTTTTGCGACAATAAAAATAAATCTGTGGCATTTCTACGCTCATC
The DNA here is from genome assembly GCA_037783545.1 of Henricia sp. BOLD:AAB3569. NCBI lineage: Eukaryota > Metazoa > Echinodermata > Asteroidea > Spinulosida > Echinasteridae > Henricia > Henricia sp. BOLD:AAB3569. Next base: position 1,164,785 of record JBBELK010000008.1, read on the forward strand.
ATTAAAATACCTAAACACAAAAGAAATTCCAGGCGTAACGCAGACATTCCAGGAGGAACACAGACATTCCAGGCGGTATCTGGGCACCGCCAGGAATTTCCATTGTGTTTTGGTATTTTATTGAGCGTGGATTTGCCGCGGATTTCTTTTCATGGTCGCAAAAAGAATACTAGCCAGCGCGACTTAAGACCCTTTTTTGCAGAGCGGGTCACATATATGATATAGGGCTTCATCGAGGTTACTGATTGGTGCATTGTAAATTAATATTCATACTCTCTATATAGCGCCCTCAGGAGTTATTACATAGTGGTTAAGACGTGGGACTATCCGAAAGATTGCGGGTTCGAATCCCCTTTGAGTCATATTCCCTTTTCACTATTAATTGAGGAGAGAGTGTGGTGTGGGGTAATGTTCAGGTAGCTATCGACAAAACACATTAGTATGCAACATATGCATGGGGGTTAGACCAACCGTTATTACTTTTTTTACACCGCAGCGTGGGGTACTTCAACATTTTTTAACCCGAATAGAGTCTACTAAGTTTCCAATTAGCCTTTTTGAAGTATGGCGGACACAATATAGGACACTTGAAGTGAGTATAAAATCGAATAAAATGCAATATAACTGCATTTTTTACTTTGCGTTCATTTCTTTTCTTTTTCTAATTCTGTCTCTTGTATTATAATTGCAACTGACATGTAAATCATGTTTTTGGAAAGAAATACAATTGTTAAAAAAAACATACCCAAATAAAATTGCGCCCTCTCCTTTTGTTCCGCAATACTTCTAAAAAGCTAATGACTGATACTTCTCACGTGACAATCTTTAAAATAGTCAGAACTCTTACTCTAACTATTTGAGAAAAAGAAGAAATCGAGAAATTTCTAAAAATCCCATACAACACTGCTGAGATTCGAACCAGGGACTATAGGGCCTATGATTGCAAGTCGAGCTCTCTTCCAACCAGACCACGAAGCTGGTGCAAACCGACCGCAATTAAAAACCCTACATTCCTAAAGAAAATAACAAACCGTAACCTATTATTCTCCTCTCAAGGCACCAAAAAGGTACAAAACCACTAATTTTCCCCTCGCAAAAGTGGTTTAAAAAACAGCGCGTGCACTGTCACGCTGTCACTCTCCTAGTCAACATTTTATGTTCCATTTTTCATAGTTATGTTTAACTTGGTTTCATAACCTGAATAAATAGCCTCTTTTGTAAAATACTCATAAAATATAGGTAGGCCTATGTTACAAAACAATCAAAATAACTTCAGAATCCATCCAAGTTCGATGTAAACGATATGAGCGAAATCGGTTTCTAAAATGGTCAAAGCTAAAGACACACGCGTGTTGCCAGTCTACTCAAAGTTACACCACAGTTCGTCCCTCTTTCATCAGATGAAGTAGTATTTTGTTGATATCTAGGCTACAGGCTAACATGGCTGTTTACTGTTTTTTCCCAAAGGAATATGTGTTGAGCAAATGAAACACAGTGTATCATTTGGAAAACACGAGTCAAATTTTATGAAAAATAACATGACATGAGTAAAAGTATAAAACAAAATCCCAATTTTGTTGCAACGAAACTAAAAACTTGTGTGTGTACCCGCCAGGGTCAAGTAACACAGAACACAAGCGTCCCTGACATATTTATAAATTAGGGATTAAAAGTAGGTTTGGCCAATCTGAAACATACGTTTAAAGTCAGCTAGGGATCCTGTACACTGATAATGCCCTGTAAAAAATGATGACACCGCGGAGCAGTAATCAGGCCTGTGGATAGTTCGTTGTTCCACGAAAATGGCCTGATTGTAACATGCGTAATAAATAAGGGGAGTGGGGTTAGTTGGAATAATTTTCACAAAATCGTCTATAAAACACGAACAGAATTTTTAAAAGAAAAAACAAGAACACCACTTTAAGCATACATATGTCGGCTACAAATAGAGCCTATAAAATGTTAGGATTCGTTAATGGTTTCTCGTACAATCCACCTTGAACATGACCATGTCAGCTTTTCCGACTTACCTCAGCTATGGGGTAAGTTGAACACGATATGCGGTCATTTAAACACTGTAATATAACCCTTATTAGCAAGACTGACAGTTCAGCTGTAAATTGGGGCGCTAATAAACCCTTTGGGTCATTAACAACTGCACAAGACAAGAACACTAAAACAATTTATGCATCAAGCAGTTTAGTTCGCTTTTTGCTTATTTATAATGCACCGAAACTTGTCTAGTATAGCGGCCACCCTCGGGACCGTAAAAAAGGGCCACTATAAGCAAGAGCCCTCTTTATAGATGTTACTTTTATAAGCATTATAATGATATTTGGGACCAAAGATCGGTGGCCACTATAAACAGGTGGCCTGTTTATCAAGGTGGCCTATAGCAGGTTTCACTGTACAACTGTACAGTGAAATTACTAGTTTATTCTAAACTTTAAATTTTTTACTTTTTATCTTCTTAAACTTTATCTCTTATTTTAAAAGGATTGTTAGCAAATGTGCTGTGGAAAATATGGTGGATAGCTATTGCTAATATACTAGCAACATATGAGTGGAAGGATTGCATAACAAAAAAAGCTATGGAAGAAAATATGTTCCAACTAACACCACTCTCCCCTATATTGAAAAAGAAAATCAGAGCTGACTTTGGTGCATATACAGTTCTGCACCAAACTTCCATAGGAATGTAAACAAAACTAACTTCAAGAACAAATGATTTATCCAAACCAGATTTATGGTTCGGATCAATCACGTGACCTTGATTTTTGGTTTCGTTTTTGTTTTTGTTATTTGAATTTTTTTCGAAAGGGCAAAATTTTTGTTCTCATCAGTCTATTTTGGATAGACCTCCATAATGATTTATGGGTCTATTTCGACCCCAAAATAGCCGAACAAAGCCAGTGTGTTCCTTTAAAGGGCCTGTGACATGCTAAACAACTTTGTGCCTAAGCTTTGCTTCATAATGACGGATTACTTGTTCAGCAAGACATACTATTGTTCGTTTGGATGTAAAAATCAATAAAAGGTGCATGGCCTTTTTCAACTTTGAAGATTTCATTGCAATAAATCACAGACAGAGGGCGCTGTTTTTAGTGCATCACATAAGGAAGACAGAAAGGAAAAGTTAAGAAAAATATAAGACTTGAAGTTGGACTTGTGGCAAATTGCTGCAGTTTCTACCCCCAGTTTTGTCATGGCCTACAGCAGGCAACATGTAAAACAAACTCAAACAGCCATGGATTACAAAAGTTTCAGGAAAATTGAGAAAAAAGTGGAATCTTTTGTGCACAGTTGAATGTGATTTTCCTGTGTTTGCCTCTTGTGACATTGTGACCTTGGTCATGAATATGCATATTCGCATTAGCATAAATACTAAAAACTTTTGTTTTAACCCCCAAAGCAAGCTTCAAATAGGATTTTTAGAGTGGTTTTAAAGGATATATTTCATTGATAAAAATCCTAAATAAGGGGCCCTTTAATGGCTGGCATAGCCTACACAGAAATGTCTTCACGAAAAGTATGCAAATTCGCCCCCTAACCTAAGCCCTTTCTTACTGTCCAGTCTTGTCAATAATTAGACTACGAAATAATGTAACAAAGCCAGCCAAGGGTAGGCCCTACGTATAGTGGCTGATGGGGAATTGGTAACGGGAACACGACACGGGGGCATGACACGGGGACATGGTGGGCAGGATATGTTGGCAACGGTCGAGTTGGTCTGTCAAGTGTCATGTCTGTATAGTTCGCGCTGTTTTCCGAAGCTCAAATTTTTGATGAACCGCATGTCATGACCGAATATTTTACCAAACAAATACACGAGAAAGGGGCTTAATGTTTCTAGTTTCAGAACCTTTAAACTTACCTTTTCTTTATCCATTTTTAGGAGATCAGTGATCATAGCTCGAGCTGAAACCGAATATAGGGCATGCCTACACTAGACACGTGCATAAATTATCACGTACGTACGTACTAATTTATCACGTACGTACGTACTAATTTATCACGTACGTACGTACTAATTTATCACGTACGTACGTAGTAATTTATCACGTACGTACGTAGTAATTTATCACGTACGTACGTAGTAATTTATCACGTACGTACGTAGTAATTTATCACGTACGTACGTAGTAATTTATCACGTACGTACGTAGTAATTTATCACGTACGTACGTAGTAATTTATCACGTACGTACGTAGTAATTTATCACGTACGTACGTAGTAATTTATCACGTACGTACGTAGTAATTTATCACGTACGTACGTAGTAATTTATCACGTACGTACGTAGTAATTTATCACGTACGTACGTAGTAATTTATCACGTACGTACGTGGTAATTTATCACGTACGTACGTGGTAATTTATCACGTACGTACGTGGTAATTTATCACGTACGTACGTGGTAATTTATCACGTACGTACGTGGTAATTTATCACGTACGTACGTGGTAATTTATCACGTACGTACGTGGTAATTTATCACGTACGTACGTGGTAATTTATCACGTACGTACGTGGTAATTTATCACGTACGTACGTGGTAATTTATCACGTACGTACGTGGTAATTTATCACGTACGTACGTAGTATTATCACGTACGTACGTAGTATTACACGTACGTACGTAGTATTATCACGTACGTACGTAGTATTATCACGTACGTACGTAGTATTATCACGTACGTACGTATTAAAAAAAAAAAAATACTTAAATGTCCCCTCTGGGTCTTCGTAGCGTTCTTTACCGCAATCTGTGATTTCTTACAGGTTTGCATCCTATTCAGTTCGGAGACCTCCAACGGGGGTAGTTGAGAGGAGGTGGCGGATTTATTTCGCTTAATTCTATGCATTTATATTCTATGCATTATTCTGTGTTTTTCTATGTATTCTGGTTTATGCTTCCAGTAGGTTCTTATATAGCTTGCTTTCTTTAACAGCGTGGGTTAAAGAAGATGTGCCATGGTATTCAAGCGTTCTCCGCAGGTTTGTATACCACGTACATGTACATGTACATCAATTTGCCTTATAATGCTAACGCACACTGTTCCTTTCCAGGACAAGACTGGGTATATGCTTAGTTATGTACAGTTTAATAGGCTATAGCACATTTTCTGTAGCTGTAGTCGGCCGGTATTTTTATTCGTGCATGTTCTGTCTGTAATTGTCTGTACGTGTGTCATCCGTTTCAAGTTCGTGCTCCCATTTGTAAGGTGGTGGTTTGTGCCTTCAGTAACTTATTTTTGCTTGCTTTAATTTGCAGCGTAGAATGAAGAAGATGTGCACTCTTCAAGCGTTACCCACAGGTTTGTACAGGTATACCACGTACATGTATTTTTGCCTTCATAATGCTAGCATTCACTGTTCTTTACCATGGCAAGGCTTGGCGTATGCAAACGAATTTATTTCAATTGCATTCATATTTATGTACATGTGCATCTGCACGAACCTACAAATGTGGCTGTCATTTACTGCGCGGTTTCGTTGTTTGTTTAAAATAATAATAATAATTATAATAATTATGATCAAAAAAAAAAAAATAAAAAATAAAAGAAAAAGAGCTGTGGTCCATTTAGGTCCACGTTGTATGTTCATTGCAGTAATGTCCGTTTGCAGTGGTTATTGCTGCATCGCGTTTTTAAATGTTTTTCTCGTGTTGCTAAATTCATCTCTAATTGTCAATCCTGCGGTACCATTTACCCCATTTTCATAATAATGACCTCTTTCGTGCATTGTTGGGAAAGGAGTGGCACGCACGAGATTGCTGTGATGCATGCTCCGACGGGATGCCCTGTTAACTAAGTTGGTAGAGCAGTTGGCAAGTATGCCAAGGATCTGGGCTCGAATCCAAGTCGGGGTATTGCAATTTTCTCGTGTTTCTAAATTCATCTTTAAATAAACAATAAAATAAAAAAGAGACAATCACGAGATTGTGGTGCTGCAATTTTTGACAACTGTACAGCCTACTTCGGGACATTTTTCGCGGCTTCATGAAACAAAGTTGACATGCTTTGTCCACACAAATTTGATTTCCAATTTTACAGCCACTCATTGTTTTGATTGTGGATGGCAGACAGAACTATCTGAGATTGTGGTAGCAGCTGCGCTGCTTACATGAAACTCAGTCATGCTTTGTTGACGGGTTTCACTTCGCACGCGATGAACCTAACGTTGCTTTCTCTAAGTATGCGTCTCGGTTTGACCTAAATTAAAAATTTAAAAAAAAAAATTATATATTTTTTAGATTGCTGTGCTGTGGTTCCCCTTTCTTTGCGTGCTTTGCGTTCGGGCTGGTTTGTCCTGGTTGTGCGTCTTGAGCTGTTGTTTCCTTTGGGCGCGCGCAGCGCGTGTGGAAGGTTTGGCAGGAAAGGAAACCAACAGCAACTTTGCACAACTTGTGAATTGTTGTTCTTCTTGCAATAATGTTAACAAATTACACAGTTAAAGCTCAATCTGCAGTGCATATGCGTACAGTATGACTGCTTACTAAATAAATGTTATCAAAAGTAATCGAGTAAACTAGACTTTACAAAGCACATCCACTTCCGCTGAGTGTACCGCTGCGGAACATGGATGTGCCTTGGACGTAATTGTGCAGGGTACATGTATTGATAAGCCTACCCAATATCATCAATTGTAGTAAACTAGACTAAATGTAATCAAAAGTTATCGAGTAAACTACATGTAGACTTAACAGAGCACATTCACTTCCGCTGAGGTATACCGCTGCGGAACATGGATGCGCTAAGGTGAAAACGTCACCCTTTGTGTGTTGGCAACTGACGTCACACTTTTGTAGTCTGTTGTAGTAAACTAGACTGAATGTAATTAAAAGTAATCGAGTAAACTAGGGTATTCATATGCCTACCCTGTGGGTATTGATAAGCCTACCCAATCTCATCAATTGTAGTAAACTAGGGTATTGATATGCCTACCCTGTGGGTATTGATAAGCCTACCCAATCTCATCAATTGTAGTAAACTAGACTATAAATGTAATTTAAAGTAATCGAGTAAACTAGGGTATTGTGCAGGGTATGCCTATACCCTGGGGTATTGATAAGCCTACCCCATCTTCGGTATTCTATAAACAGTTATTTGGTACAGTGTATTATTTAAACACTTTTTTGGTAAACCGCTGTGCATTCATCTAAATCTGGAAACTTTTGGTCATTGTCATGTTTTAACGAAGACTCAATAAAACCTTGTACGCCGACAGAGAACAAAAACCTTTGGCGTTTTGTCTCGTTCGTTTGTCTGAGCATAAATCTGACATAAAATGATATATTTCTAATGGTTTGTTTAGTTTATCTACTGTCACACAACTTTGCATACTACACAACAACTGATAAATAAATATGTTAAAAATCTGTTAAAACAAAACATGTATTTTATAAATGACTTTTGGAGCTTGTATATGACATGCTGATCTCAAAACCTAAATATTGGCAAATATTGTAACCCATAATACATGCAAAACCATCTGCAAAATAAATACACTGGGCTGGGCTGGTCCGGGAGAGGTGCTGGACAGTGTTTCGCCGCGTGTTTATTTTATGATGTTGCAGACAAGGTTTGAATTTGAATTTGGATGCTATGGGCATGTGTTTTATTTGCCAAATATGGAATAACCCTTTTCAAATTGTTACACACTCTTTTAAAATTGAACGGTTATGGGTGCACCCAAGTAAATAGGCAAGATCTGTGCGCCGAGCTCATGAATATTTTGTATGCCCTCAAATTCTTTTATATTAGAGAGAATTGCGAGCTGAACGAGTGTGGTCTTGTGTAGAATATGACTATCGCCGCGATGTGGGGTATTTTTTCTTTCAACTACAAACATTTTGGACACTGTAGCTGCTAAAAGATGCAGGTCTGATTAGCAAGTTTCACTGTTGTAGGCTTAGTTTTGTTTCAAGTGGAAATTAGGGGATAAAAGTGACGGATTACCCCCATAAAATTGAACAGAATTAACAAGATGAGAAATCAGTGAGTATTCTGGTTGTTTTCCTGAGAAGCTGAGAGAGTTGTGAGTATTTTTAAATGATTTTTGAAAATTGGGCATTTAGCATTGGTTTCTATGGGAGCCCTATTTACTTGTGTGCACCCTTATGCGCTCCTAAAAATAAATGCATGACGTAATGCTTAGTCTATTTTAAACACCACAGTAGCCGGTCCTCATATTCAGTCGTTGTATGTGGAATATGTGAATCGGGAACCAGTCTAAACTCGACAGAGTAGCACAGACTAATTGGGACCCTGTCCATTATGCATTCGGCCCACCCGAAATTTATGAAATCAATTCATATTCACTCGGTCTAAGCGAGATTTGCAAATTGGGACCCTGTCCCTTATTACACATTCGGCCCTGCCGAAAAATCAAGTCGTATATAAACTCAGGGTATCCTGCCCCATAGCATTTGGCCCAGCCGAAATCTCTCAAATTAATTCATGTATGTCCAACCGAGAATCGCAAATGGGGACCAGATCCCATAAAATATGCATTCGCCCCAGCCGAAATCTCCAAATCGGGTCATTGTTTCTTATTCTACGCCCTTTACACAAAGTCCTTTAATTTCCTCCACAAATTAACACCCCGTATTGCCGAAAATTTCCAATAATTGTGCCATATGAGGTCTTCGTCGTGCTTTGTCATAACACTTGAATCTCTAATACTGTAAAAGGGTTTTAAAATCAACTGAACATTGCTATACGTGAAGTGTTCGTTTGATTTTTAAGCAAACAAATTGACCCCCTAAAAATCTACGCTACGACCCATCACTTCAGATTTACAGTCACAATTACCAACAACAAAATGACCGAAATTACGACAAAATATACATCATTCGAAAGATGAAGAGCCATTCTACAAACTTAACACGTCATCTTGGCCACCAACTACTCAACAAAAAATGCAAGCGAGCAACGAAATCTGGCCAACGAAATATCGCGAACATCCCGTTCTTTATCGCGGTGCGTTCCGGCCAATGACCTGTGCAGGTAAATTTCGACATTTGACTTTATTATCGTGTGCGCTGCGGACTGACTGCCATTGGATTGCAAAAATTATGTTGTCACATAATTTGAAGAGGAAAACCCGGGCTGCGGTCCACTTACGCAAACGCTGCCAACGTTCGCCACTGGTTATAGTACTTTTGTGCACTAGTCTTTGGAAAGTCGGGCAACAGTTGTTGGCCAAAGTTGCTAACGTTTGCAAACGTTCGCGTACGTGGAATGCAGCTCCGGTCCTAGTCTTGGCCCAAGACTACTCTAGTCGATATTGGTTTGTGTACGCGTTGGCCAGTAGTGCGCCCTCTTGCAGCACTAACTGGCCAGCCCTTTGCTCACTAGAGAAGTCTTGGGAATCTCTCCCGGAAGTTCAGCATTGGGGGCGGTACCGTTTTATGTAAATGGGTCTGTCCACAGTAATGGGGTACATTTCTGTAACATTCAAGATCTTAGGTCCCAGTTCACTTCAAATGTCTTAATTTTATCTTTAAATTATCAAGCTAAACTGAGGAAATAACTTTTTCACCAAGGAGTAAGAAAGATAGTCGTACAACATACATTTCTGAAAACCCCGTGCACAAATTTTCCTATTACGCATGTAACAAAGACGGAAAAAAATGTCACAAAATGGTCCGTCCACGTTACATGCGTAATAGGAAAATTTGTACACAAGCTTTTCAAAAATGTATGTTGTGGCAGGAATTTCTTACCTTTTGGGGTAAAAGTTATCTCCTGAGAACAAAACAAGGACATTTCTTTAGTTCTGAGATAAACTAAAGACATCTGAAAGGAATTATTGACTTGTTTTTCAAATGTACCCCATTACTGTGGACAGACCCAAATAGCTGCAGAGGGTTTTATGATGGCACACAAGGGACATGGCATACCACAGATATCTTTGCAAATATTTGCACTCTCTGAGTGTCTGTACAGAGTCTGGAGCATGTTCTCGACCTGCAACACGTCTGCCAAGCATGTCCCAATGCATGCTCTATAGGGTTTAGGTCAGGAGATCTTGCCGGCCAGGGCATCGTGCTGATTCCCTCATTCTCAAGAAAGTTCATGGACACTCGTGCAGTGTGTGCACGAGCGTTATCTTGCACCAGGATGAAATTTTCACCTACGGCAGCAGCATATGGCCTCACAACAGGTTCCATATCTCATCTCGGTACCTCAAACCTGTTATTGCACCACCAGCTACCACGACGAGGTCCGTACGCCCCTCCAGGGAGGTACCCGCCCACACCATAACTGATCCACCTCCAAAGTGGTCAAATTCGACAATGTTGCAGTTGAAATATCGTTCCCCCGACCGTCTCCAAACCCTTACACGTATATCATTGGTTGAAACAGTGAACCTGCTTTCATTTAAGAACAGTACTGGTGCCCACTGGTCCATCTGCCAAAATTGATGGTTTCTAGCAAAGTCCAGCCGGGCTCTGCGGTGTACTACGGACAAAATGGGGCATGTGGCTGGTCGTCTGGCTCTCATACCATATTCATGCAGACGATTCCTGACTGTTTGATTGGAAACACGGACATCAGTTGCCCTGTGGAAGCTTGTGGCTAAGGATCTTGCAGTAGATCGTCGATTTCGACGTGCCAGTATCCTCAGGTATCGGTCCTAGGGAGGGGTAGTCACACGTCTGCGACCTTGTCCTGGCCTCCTGGTGTACAGACCATCTTCCTGAAAACGTCTCCACAACCGGTTGATGACACTTACGGACACATCAAAATGTACAGCCACCGCACGCTGTGTATTGCCAAATTCAAGGAGCTGGACAGCTCTAGCAACCTCAGCTTCAGTTAACTGACGGCGAACACCAGTACTCAGTCCCAGCAGACAAACAACATAATTGGAAGAACCTTCATTTTGTTGCAAGAAGTGATAACAACTAGTGATGACAAGTGTACCAATACCAACACCTTATACAGGGTAAAAGAACACGCCTGTGGACACCCCCGTGTCCACGTGTTAGAAGACACGCATGATTTCACCAACATTGTTGAGTATTGTTTGAGAATCAATTGACAACACCTGAATGATTTTCACATAACTTTAATGCCTCTTGTTCTAACGGTAGCCCATATAGACCATGACAAAAACATTATGTTCTCTTGTTCCTTTAATTCTTTTGAGTAGTGTATTAGAGGTAAAACTAAACAAAATCTACTATCACTCATCAACAAATATAATATAGATAAAGGTGATGCCACCGGTAAAAATAACAAGTATACAAAGAAGGATTATTTAGATTCGATACAAAATTATTTACAACCTATAAACCGCGAGAAAATAAAGCCTGTGGACTTTGGGGTAGCACCACAACGATTTGCCAACGTAATTCAAAACTATGAAATTAACATTAATTGATTGAATTTAGATTATGTAAATTTCTTTGCAGACAACAAACATAAAATTATTTTAAAAATGGGCGAAATGCTACTAAAAACCCCAAATTACAATTTCCAGTTGGGTTTGCGGGTAACTCTAAAGAAATTTAACGCGCAGGGTGAAATTGAACAACAAGAAATCACCTTCCGCACGAAAAATTAACTGGTTTTAGAAAATAGCGACATTATAAAAGCGTTGAATAATAATATAGACAATTAATATAAAAAGGCCGTAGTCAACGTTAAAAACGACGACGATGGATATATAAGACGGGCATTAAGAGCCGCACTTGGGAAATTTAAAGACAACTTTTTAGATGGCGTTTAAAGAAATTAAAGCGTAGAGTTAATCTTGATCGTATAACAATTTATAAAGAAGAAGACGGGTTAAATTTTAAAGGCATAACTTTTCCAACCCCAATAAGTCAAATTCCTAAGATTGAAAAACAAAACGATTTAAATATTAACGTGTTTGGTTATGACGAAAATAATGGAATATACCCTCTCTACATTACGGAAAGCGAGTCGGGTGAAGTCTTTAACCTGATGTTATATTCAGAGGATGATAAAAACCACTACTGCTGGATCAAACATATAAATAAACTATTTTTTAACGAGAATAAGCATAAGGAAAAGAAATACGTTTGCGTTCGCTGTTTGCGTCATTTTAGCAGTAAAACATATTATAGAGGCGAAAACGCGGTTGAAAATTTACTAGAAAACTTACAGATAGAAGAAGCCTCAATAAACAAACTTTTTGAAAAGGAGAATGCGCAAAACATGATCTACACTGAACAAGACAAAACAAAATTTATAAATTCAAAGAATTGTTGGATATGCGAGTACCCAATAAGAAAACAAGACCCATCTAAATGCACGTGCGAGTTACCTAAATATAAGAAAAGAAAGAGCAATGGTAAAGATGTCTACCAGTGTGAAATATGTAAAAAAGAGACTCAGTCATTCTCAAAGGTTAGAGACCACTGTCACATAACGGGCAAATTTAGAGGCGCGGCTCACAACGCTTGTAATCTGAAACTGTCAATCAAGCCTAAAATAACTAAAATACCAGTCTTTTTTCATAATTTCGAAAATTACGACGCTCATTTGATCATGCAGGGCATATCAAATTTCAACGGCGACATCTTTTGTATACCAAAGACCACAGAAAAATACATTTCATTTTCTCCAGGTCAACTGAGATTTGTCGATTCGTTTCACTTTTTAGCTAGCTCTCTAGATAAACTGAGTAAAATATGTCCCAGCGAACAATTCAACCTTCTTAAAACGATTACCCAAGACGAAGATAAATTCAAGTTGATATTGAAAAAAGGTGTTTACCCATACGAGTACATGGATTCATTCGACAAATTTAAAGAGACTAAATTACCGTCAAAATCAAAATTCTATAGCAAGTTAAACAACAGTAGCGTATCTAACGATGACTATCAACACGCCAAAAAAGTCTGGAAAGAATTTGGCATCTCTAACATGGGTGATTATCACGACTTATACGTTCAAACTGACACTCTACTCTTAGCGGACATTTTCCAAAACTTTAGGGCGACTTGCCTAGAGCACTACGGGTTAGACCCAGCCAATTACTTTACATCGCCGGGCCTCAGCTTGGACGCCCTTCTAAAACATTCAAAGGCCCAACTCGAATTACTTACCGATTACGACATGTACCTATTTGTAGAAAGGGGTATAAGGGGCGGCATTTCTAGCGTGGGTTAAAAGAGATACGCCAAAGCAAACAACAAGTACTTGCCAGATTACGACGAGAATAAGCCGAGCACGTTTATACAATGTTTGGACGCCAATAATCTGTACGGGTGGGCAATGTCTAGGTCGCTACCTACCGGAGACTTTAAATGGCTTACCGACAAAAAAAAAAGTTCTTTACAGAAGACGTATTAAAAATATTGGAAGCGAAATCGGAAAGGGGCTATATTTTAGAAGTTGACCTAGAGTATCCCAAGGAACTACACGACGAACACAACGACTACCCACTGGCTCCGGAAAACTTGAACGTCTCTCAAGTGTGGTTTTCGGATTATCAACGACGACTAATCGAGAAAAACGAGCTATCACCGCCCGACGTCGACAAATTAACTTGCACTCTGAAAAATAGAACAAAATACGTCGTTCATTATCAAACACTCAAACTGTATCTCAACCTCGGATTAAAGTTGACGAAGATTCACAGAATTTTATCGTTCAAGCAAACTGCCTGGATGAAGTCGTACATTGACAAAAACACTCAGCTACGCAAGGAATCAAAATCGGATTTTGAAAAAGACTTTTCCAAGCTGATGAATAATTCAGTCTTTGGCAAGACCATGGAAAATGTGCGTAATCGTCTAAACTCCGAGCTAGTCAGATTATAAGACGAAAAGAAGCTTTCTAAAATGTGCTCGTTACCAAATTATGAATCTACTACCGTCTTTGAAGACTACAAATTGGCCATGGTCAACATGTACAGAACAAAGACGACTCTCGACAAGCCAATCTGCGGCATGACTATCCTGGACTCGTCGAAAACACTAATGTACGACTTGTATTACAATCATTTGAAGCGTAAGTACAAAGATAACGCAAACCTAGTGTACACCGACACTGACAGCCTTCTCTTGGAAATTAAAACGGACGACGTATACGCCGACATGGCCGAGTATAAGCACTTATACGACTTTTCTAATTATCCGGAGGATCACGAGCTGTACGACAACTCTAATAAAAAGGTCATAGGCAAATTTAAAGACGAGGTCGCGGGTCAACAGATTATAGAGGCGGTGTGCATAAGACCAAAACTGTACGCCATTCAGACAGAGCGAGACGTCATCAAAAAGGCAAAAGGCATTAAAAAGGCAGTGGTCAGAGACAACCTGACGCTAGACTTGTACACAAAATCTCTATTTAAATCTACTCTGGTTTACGAAAAACAAAACATTTTAAAGAGCGAAAAACATCAAATTTACTCGGTCACACAGAATAAGTTAGCAATTTCGCCGCTGGATACAAAGATATTTCTTTTAAACGACGGCATAAATTCCCTAGCGTACGGACACTACTCGACGGGCGGTAGCTCCGTGCCCGCGGGCACTACTTGAAGCTCTTGTCTGACAAAATACCTCTTTGGAGCGGGGTTGTTTAAATAATACAAGATTGGTTGACCGCGCGTGCGCGTGTACTCTTTGATCGTAAACGTTTGAAGAGACCATATAGGATCTGTCGCTCTCCTCCTTTCACCACCCTCTGACTCACCCGGTTGATACATATACATAACTAAATATTTGCCTATTTTCAACTGCGTCTCTTTAACGCCGGGCGCGGCGTATGTTTGCTCGACTCGCTTCAATTTAATGGCGTCTGCGGGTTTCTTGCCGATCAAACGCGTTTCCTCGTCATTCATAGCTTTGATTACGTCGGGGAGTCTCTTTACCCACTCTGTATTTCTAGACTTTGGGTCAAGCATTTCTTCCGAGTATTGATGGCCGAATAATACCTTAGCCAATGACCTGTTGAATCTCTCTACTATACCCTAGGCTCGATGTAAGCCGGGTATGCCGCGTTGTACTATAGCGCCATTTTTACTCATGAGCGCGCTAAAACTACCCATAAATTCTCTACCCGGGTCTACTTTAATAATCTTTGGCCACGTCAAAGGCGATCGCTTATACATTTTGTTAATGGCGTCGGTAACTTGATCCGCAGTCTTAGAAGTTAGCGGCTCGGCTTCTTTATATCTACTCGCGACGTCCACGACCGTCAACGCGTATTTAAAAGTTTTAGATTTAACTTTGTCGTAGGGTAAAAACAACAAGTCGGCCTGATGCACGACGTTTGGTACGCCGTAACTAGAATGTAAAGAAGTAGGCCTAGGTATATACGTCGGAGGGGGCAGATAAATTTGCCACATTTCTTGTTTGCACAACCAATTTCTAGAATCCGCTTCACTCGTCTCTGCTTTTTTAGCTAAATTCTTAACTGCACCATCACCCTTCCAGTATCCCCTTGGTCCGTAATACAACTTGCCAAATATCTTGTCGTTCATAGTCATTTATTTAATTTAGATATATTTGTAAACCAAAAATGTCAGTAAACCCAGACCGCCCACGATGAATACTAACTCTTTGTCTTTTACGTGTTCTGGCTTGGCATAAAAGTCGGACAATCTTGGCTCGCGAGTTAACCCTACCGGCATTTCTTTATCTTCGCCGGTGAGCTGGTTGTACTCGTACAGCGCCTCGTCGACGTCGCTGAAAGTATGCTGAGCGTGGGCTTCTTTTTTAAGCCGGTCGTTTAAGTAATCCAAATAATTTTACGCGCCTTTCCTCAAATTGTTACCCAGCGGTAGACAGTTGTTCTAACGCTAAGTCGTGTCGTTTACGTTCTACGTCGGATCTATTTCCGATTTTAGAAAACATAAAATTTTACCCCGTAAATGCAAGAGCGTTAACTACAGCTCCACCCAACATCATCGCTATCGTTGCCATTTTAATTAAAGCGGTAAAAAATTAAATATAAAATTATCATTTTTATATATTAAAATAAAGATGAATAAACACTTTGGAGAGAAAATGTATCCTTACAGAGAAATCAAAAACCCAAATTCTATTAAAGGCCAGAGAAGGTTAATTTGCGCCGAGGTATCTGCCGAAACCGCGAGCGCCGGAAGTACTTTTAATCTAGATTTCCCTAAATTGACTGGCGACGACGTATTAATTCCGGGGACGGCAGTGTTGATATTTAGAATAGAATTAAAAAGCGACACGGATGATAACAAAACTCTTTACAACAACGTGTCTCGCAATATCGTAAAGCAGATGAGGATTTCAATGAACGATAACGAGATCTACAACTTGGACGACTACGACGTCTACCAGTCTTATAAAGATCACTGGATATCGCCTCATCACCAAAATATACTCTCCAACAAAAGAAACTGTGCATGGTAAAAATTGCTGTATTTTTTCAAGAAAGTGGAAAATAAACTCCAAATTCACAGACAATATTCTCTGACATTGTTGGAAAAAGGTTATGCACTCAAAACCTGATCATGGCACAGTGCAGGACTTAGGCATGCCTGGGTGTTGATTTCACAATACGGGTCATACAGGTTGTTATGCAACAGAATTCCATAAATTTCAGGTCTCGTTAGCAAGCCGTATAAAAGGACTACCCAAAAGTCAATATTCTCTTTCATGCGCGTGTCATTGTCTCCATGAGGCGAAGATGCACAGCAGTGATTAATGCATAAGGGGGACACCCTCGATACTGACTTTGTGAATTCAATATTGGCAAGTCAGTTTTCAGCAACCTCTGATAACACGAAGAACACATTTTGTACATTTCAAGTTCGGTTAACCATTTGAAAGATTTCATGGACTTTCATTAACAGTTTATTCCAGCGAGTTATCTGCCATGGCTGAAAAAATACAGCAATTTTTATCATGCACAGTTTCTTTTGTTGGAGAGTATAATTTGAGTCTATTTGGTATTGAAAAGGAAAACATAACCAAACTCAGGACGGAAGCCGACGACGCGGTAAAAACAAACAAGGGCGACGTGGCGGTGGCAAATACTTACGGGAAATTTTACGTCATTCCATTAGACATTGGAATTTTAACCGACCATCACCCGTTTTATCCGAGTGGATTAGAGGGCAAATTGACGTTTGATATAAAGTGGAATGATCACGCTAGAGTCGTAAAGTCTACCGTTTATAAAGACAACTTTGAATACGTAGTAATTCTGTGTCGGACCGTGTTTAAAAACAGGACCTACTACAATTACGAGTGGATAACGAGCGACGAATGCGTGGTGCTAAACGACTTGGACAGATTATATTTAATTCAGGCACTCAGCGTCTACAAAAGCGTTTTAAAGAGATTTCACACGCTGTTTATAATCGACGACTGCAGCTCTAGACAGGACATAAGATACCGCAAGAGCTTGACAGACTGCGAAAATTGCGAGTTGTCAAATTTGGCCATGAGCGGGCGACACGACAATCACTCTTGCTGGTTGCCTACTCAAAAATACAACAGCGTGTTAAAAGACTTTAGAGAGCAGAGTGGATAGCCATGTTTTATTGCAAGGACGAGGGATCTTTTAATCAGTGTATGAAGGAAAATAGAGGAGTACCCAGAGAAGAACTAGAACAGATAGAGTACAAGTTAAATAATATAAAGTACACAAAACTGATATTGAAGACCGACCCACCGGTAACTTACGACGTATTATAAATAATTACGTTTTTCGTTGTAAATAACTGCGTTTGGTATTATAGATCATGGACAGTTGTAACTCAATAAACTCGTTATACCAGATAGGTGTATTGACGTTGCTATCTACAATTACTTATCAATTGTTCAAGTTAAACGGCGAATTAACTTATGTAAAAAAGCTATATAATAAAATAAAGTCTATATTTAAAACTAAAATGGAATTGGCGAGCGTATTGGCAGAAGAGAAGCCGGATTTGAAGAGTAAAATGCTTGAAGTCGTCGCCTCGGGCAAAGCTAAATCGTATCTCGGTGAAGAATACTCGCAAAAGGAAGTCGAGGCTATGAACGACGAGACGCTGACTAAACTAAATCAATTATAAGACTGGAGCGGAGATGATAAAAGGACTCGGGTTACCGATAATCACGGCCTTTACCAAGATTGTAAAATTTGCGCTGCCTAAATTTGGTATAGGCAAATTAAGGTTAAACTTGGACGACGAGACAAAGCTACACGTTGAATTAGAGACTAACCCCGCCGTAAACTCGAGCGTTAGCCGATTGCTTAGTGGGGTTTACTTCAATTACGGACACTTGGTCGGTCCGTTGACTGCGTTTTTAATTACAGCTAGTCACGTTGAAGTTGTAGAAGCCGAAAATAAAACTGCAGTTGAAACTGTAAATGAATTGCAATCAAAAGAAGACGAAAAAAATTGATTTTAATTTAATTATATTTGTATTATAATAAAATGGATAGTGCTATAGATACAGAAGTCGATGAAACGGGTAACTTGGAAGAGATCAGACCAGAACCTAAAGTCAAAAAGGTCACCACTACCAAACAAAAAGATCCTAACCGAGTTCTACTCGGCAAGAAGCTCGCCGCGCACAACAAACAAATGAAAGAGCAAAACATCAAGTTGAGAGAGGCAGCTAATGAACTAAATGTCTCGGATAGTACGCCGACCGAAAGCGGCGGTAACAACTACGAGTGGTACGCATTGGCGGCTGTAATAGGCGTTGGGGCGTCGATATATCTATTTAAATTAGTTGCTAGTAAAAATGTTACGAGCTACTCTAACGAGAAAGCTAAACCAAAAGTCGTCAGAGATGCCCCCGTTAAATCTAACAACCCAGAATTACAAGACATGGAAGATTAAAAAATGATTTAAATATGATAGTATCTAATTATAAATAAGGAATGAATGAAAAAACGATAGGAAACACAGTTTATCACTCGGCTGTATTGTCGGGGATTACGATCGGGTACGCAATGTTGGGCAAAAAGTTGTTTAGTATGAAATCCGTAGACATAGATAAGGTAGACTTGATGGACGCTCTTGAGCTAACTGTACTCGTGACTTCCGCCAACTTTACAAAGAGTTGGTTGACCACCCAGGGCATATTACCCCCAAACGTAATGAATTCGGTTTAAAAATTGTTACATATTTAATTTAATAAATTAGATAGTACTAATAAAGAATGGCTACTGAAGGTGGTGAATTTATACCCATTGACGAGTTAGGCTCGGAAAGAGATGATGCTAACGATGAATATGCAGATCAACTTTTTAGCGATAGCACTCTTAATAGTATAGAACCAGGACTACAAGCGCGGTTAGACAGACTGAGACCGCCGACTGAAACCATTGGGCAGACGCTCAGTCGTACTGCTAGATAAGTAAAAAAAAAAACAAGTAGATTTATTTGTAAAAACATTTGCTGGTAAAAATAAGCCGCTTATAATCGACTATGAGCAATTTAAGTATATAAATGAGGGTGAAAAAGGTAATAACTTATACGTCAATTGGAATAACGAAGACATCCTGTTAACAAATAAAAATAAAGAGCCATATGCTATAAAGCGTGCTTAAACGAGATAATGGTAAGGATTTTATTCGCAATGGGCTAGGTATTGAAATAAAAGAAATAAAACCACCAAAACCACCAAAACAGACTCAACGGCCCATACAGCCCATGGAATTCGGGAAGCCTGATCTAAATACAACGGCAGACTCGATAGACGTAACATTGAGAGAAACTAAAGATGAAGATCTTAGAACTGAGGCGACAAATGACTATATAGAAATAACTAAATATGCCCCCGACCCAGACGTAACCTTTGAAGTTAATGAAGACAAATGTATAGATGCCATTTGGCAAGAAAATAGTTATCGCATTCAAAACGAGGTGGAGAACCTCTTACCCCGTACAACTATTTGACGCGTATAGAAGTAAAAACTTTGAAGGATTTGCTAGGGGCGTGCCAGATGATGAAATTCGATTTGTGATCGGGGCAACGAGTATTGTAGAAACCGATGTAAACGGCGCTACTACTCAAGAACTAATAGATAGGTCTGAAGCATTTGAGAGAACGCTGAATGCAAATATTTTTGTGCCAAGTGAGATTAATATAGATTACATTAATGAGAATTTAGACGGTTTAGTAAGTTATTCTAGTGATGAGCGTATTGGCAATCAATCTTCACAAACAGATCCTGGTAATTTTACGAATGAAGAATTTATTGAATTTGAGGGTAAAAAATACAAAGTTAGAGACTTGGCTAATGTGGCTAATACAATGGCAACTACAAAAGAGAGCTTAACAGTAAATATGTTTAAACTAGAGAAATTACAATGAAAAATTGCCTCCAATGAAAAAATATTGGAAGCTAGTAAAGAAGCAGTTGTACAATTAAAGAATGAAATAAAAACGAGGAAAGAAAAAATTAAGCGCTTAACATCAGGTGTTGATGTTTTATACGATGTACATAGAGACAACATTATTGATCCCTTAAAAGATGTGGATGTTTATAACGAAGAGATGGACAAATTTAAAAAAAGAGTAAAAAAATAAAAAAGAAGCCGTTTCCGGAATTAAAAATGAATTAGTAAAGTTGCGTGAAAGCGGATTGACTATGCGTGAGTTGGCTAGCGATGATTCTAAAGAGCTTAGGAGTCAGATGAATATAATTAAAGCTATGGTTTAGCGAATGAGCCATATAGATACGACTCTAGCTGATAGAGTTAGAACTCTATTCAGAGAACAAGGCGTCACAGTCGTAAGCATTCTATCCGCTTTTTCTTTAGCGGTAAGCACGTTAATAGCTAGCGTGGTAGCTGGGTTAAGAGGTGCAGCAACCGCAGTCGCGGGGTCGAGTCATGTCGGACCCAAACCAAGTCGGACCTGGACCAAGTCGGACCCGGACCAAGTCGGACCCACGACTGACTCGGACCTGGACCAAGTCGGACCTGGACCAAGTCGGACCTAGACCATGTCGGACCCGGACCAAGTCGGACTAATGCATGACCAAGTCGGACCCATGAAGTGCGCGGCTCAGTGTCGCTGGACTTTTATTTGATTAATGCAGGTTATTATCAAAATATGTATGAATACATGTTTCTTTAACACAAAATATTTTTTTGCACTTTTGACTCCTTTTGCGATCGTTAGAACCAGTTTCCATTGAAAAAGTGCAGGTATAGAGCGTGCACACGTCATGGGTCCGACTTAGACATGCATGGGTCCGACTTGGTTTGGGTCCGACTTGGTTTGGGTCCGACTTGGTTCGGGTCCGACTTGGTCCGGGTCCGAGTCAGTCGTGGATCCGACTTGGTCCGGGTCCGACTTGGTTTGTGTCCGACTTGGTTTGGGTCCGATTTGACCTGCTCCCGTACTGTAGGCCTATATATGCAAACATGCCGTTCGTTACAATTCTCCTTCAGCATATGCGGATATTTTGTAAACACCATCATTTTACAGCATTCCTACCTTTCTTTAAATCTTGCACCTACGCCGCTGAGAAGTACCTGCATCCTTTGCTAAACTGTCTGTCTTTTGATATAATCCTCGTCGCTTCTGTTAACACGGTGACGATCCGCCATCATAAATCCTTAAAATCACCACGCACATTTTTGTTTATCGTTACATCGTGTGGAAAGTCTTGCATACAGTACAACTACTTCGAGGTACAGGTACACGACCTTCACACGCCGTACATTCGGAAACAGGTTATGCTAATCATTACGTCACGTAGGAATGTGCTCGGAATTTCGCGAGCAAACCACGTGACACGTGAAAGGATTCCAAAGACGGTCTTACAAACAGCACCCATAAACTAGTTCCCTGTCTACACAGTGCAATATCGACCGCACGTACGGCGCATAAACTAGTTCCCTGTCCACACGAACCAAGCAACGTTAGACCGTCTTTCACAAAGACTAACTAAACCCTTGCGCAAATTATTTGGATAAAGCAGGCAACTTGGGGGGAAACAGAATAACAACGTTTTTCGGACTTTCTGTTACTTTATTAGGACACCAATCCAAACCACAGTTCTGTACGTAATATTTCCCTTGTGGTTCTTTAGAAGTTGTTCCACCCGTTTTGGCATAGAGTTGACCATTTAAAAAACAAACTTTCCCTTGATTTCATCGTCATGACCCCATAGTGGAAAACAGCGTCACTACGTTTGGTCTTTGTGTTTTTTGTTTTTGTTTTTGCAGCTGTAATTTATGATCGACCAGAGGTTCTCAATGGGATTTAGATCAGGTGAATTTCCAGGCCAGTCCACCAAAGCTATGTTTGTCACTGCCTTGGAAGTGTGACGTGGAGCAGGTCTTGATGAACCATCTGGAAATGCCTTTCCATGTCTGGAACCACATTTTCCTCAATGACTTCAATATACTTGCCAGAATCCCACACCAAGAAAGCTAAAGCAACCCCAGAACCTTTTCTCGTCAGGATGCTTAAAAGTTTTCTAAATATGGCAATCACGGAGCTTTTTACCCTTGAATCGCCAAACATGTTGACTTCGCTGGCCCTGCAAAAGAAAATGGCTCTCATCTGAAAACATAACTTTCCGCCAATCAGCACTGGTGCAGTGATTGTATTTTCGGGCCCATTTCAGTCGTTTTTTGGCATTATGTTTTAGTGGCAAGTTGCTTCCTAACAGGCCCTTTGGCAACTCGACCAACTTCAATAAGCCTTCTGCGCACAGTACCGGTAGAGACTCCTGTTCCAGCCAAATCTCGTTTTAAGGCATTGGATCAAAAATGCTTCGTCTCGTGGCCAGGTGTTGTTTTTCTTTTACATCCACACCTTCCCTTACGCCTGGGATAAATAGATCCTCCCGTCAAACCCTGTTTGATGAAATATCTTGCCGCAGGTCTTTAATTTGAACACTGATTGTACCGTTAGGATCTTGGTGCGCCTTCTTGGAGAGATATCCATTGTGTTTTGGCACTTCCCTGACTGAACGAGAGACTGAAGGTTCGCTGACTTTAAGAAGTACTGGAAATGTACTCACACCTGTTGCTTCATGTAAGCCAATGAAAGTTGAAATTCCATAAACGAATATAGAGTGCTGTCCTGTGCAATGATCAATGAGGAAAACATTTAAAACTTTCTGCATTTAGCATGGTTATGTGCAGCCTAATCAATACAGCCTTTATCCAATTCGTTTGCACAAGGGGTGTACATGTACCCACATTAATTTTGGTAAATTTGGCTCAAATGGGCGCGGTCACAATTTTTCTACCCGTGTGCAAGATTTGATGCTTGGAGTTACTGGCAAGGTAACATCGTATAACTAGAATCACAGTTCTAAGGAATCCAAATTTAAAGATAAAAATGTAACTGTAAGAAATGGTTCCTTGAAGGGTTGGGATTAATAGGGGCTTACTATGGTGGTGATTTAGTGTGGTATAGCGTACCATAAGGCCGAAAAAACTACACCCATCACAAAAGAAGTTAGTTCCAGTCTAATACTTTCAATGTAATACTTTTCGATTTCTTAGTTTTTACTAAGAAATCACGCATTTTATAGAAGTTTGCACCAAAACAGAAGTTGCACTTTTGCCAATATGTTCACTTTTACACACTGAAAAAAATGGTCTGGCCATTATTACCCCTTGTCATAACTTCAGTTAAGTAACGGAGTGCTTATCTGCAAGAACTGTTCAATGATGAGTGGGTTCGCTGTTTTTGCAATCACCTCAACATGGGCAAACGCCTGCAACAAACAAAACTGACACAGATCAGAAGATGACAGACTATATTTTATAGCCCGACTTTAATCCCAAAGAGTTTTAACATAACGGGGTTTACATCGCAAATAACACGTATTTTTTCCTTTAAATTCGGTGTGATTAGTAGTACCACATGGTTGTGCATCCGCAGTAATGTTGACTTGCATAACAAAGTCCTGTATAACAGGAAGAAAATACATTTAAAGAGATATACACATGTAAATTCAACATTTCTCAAGTCACCAACCGGTATTTGGAAGACAACGGGAATGAGTGTAAGGAATGGCCAGCATAATTCCCCGACTGCCATCATATATCCATAGTATACTGAACACAATATTGGAAAGAGTTGTCAAATTAGTGTGTGCATGATGCATATAAATTGAATTAAGGGCGTTTGCAAACATTTTATCTTAACGCTGAAGTAGTATGTGGTTTTCGGCATGCATTTTCTTTCAAAATTGTGGGGCAATTTGGTCACTTCGCCCGATACGGGCCGTGTTAGTCTTTTCCACAGCCCCTATATTGTCATAAATGAACAATTTAATAATTAACAGATAACGTTATATTATCCGGGGAATATGGTTTAACGCAAGATGTGTAATCATCGTATTACGCAACTTTTCGGTATTGAGCATGGCATTTGACAAGGTCAGTGACCAAATATTTCCCAATAGCCATAGTATACTGAACACAAGATTGGAAAGAGTTGTCAAATTAGTGTGTGTATAATGCATATTAATTGAATTAAGGGCGTTTGCAAACATTTTATCTTAACGGTGAAGTAGTATGTGGTTTTCGGCATGCATTTTCTTTCAAAATTGTGGGGCAATTTGGTCACTTCGCCCGATACGATCCGTGTTAGTCTTTTCCACAGCCCCTATATTGTCATAAATGAACAACTTAATAATAGTACTTTTAACAGATAACGTTATATTTCGTTGGTTCGTATTTTCCTCGGGAGAAATTACCCTGGAGTCAACCAGTACGATTCTGGCCGTTCGATCGCCTGAGGGGGTCAAATAGGAATTTTACAGAGTATTTTTTCCGCTCCATCAATAATTGACAGGTTTTATCTCTTTAATTGACAGATTACTCGATTCACGTAAATATCACGAACGCGCCTTCGCGGTCGTCGTGCTACGTGTATGACAATGCACTATTGTATGACTATCGATGTCTGCCACTCCACGCGCACCTATACACACATTTTTATTTTGAGAACGATAAAACCTAAGAATTTCATCAAGTTAATGATACACATGTTGTCCCAGACACGAAAACACTAGACGCAGCATTATAGTCGTCTGCAGCACTATATATAGATCGTGGCATCCAAAGTGCTGAGCAAGGACACCCGTCACAAAGCCATGTACATCACTAGAGGAGGTAGCATAATATTGTAGTCTACAAGCCCGTGTCCATACCTCTTATGTCAAGCATCCTAGAGGGAGTAAAAATTTTTGTCATCCGGAAACTTCCCTGATTATTCTTATCATTCCCAATTTGGATTTATATAAGTGGCATCACCGGACACTAAATGGTTTTCTTTCGCCAAGGCGATGTCCACTCACGAAACGGCAATATTTTAGAAGTCCTACAGCAGCCAAAACCCCGTTTAATCTTTCGAAGCGTCTCTTTTCAACTTCGTGCATTTTTAGGTTTGCATAAGCTACTATACACGCATTGAGGTTTTTGGGTATGCCGTCAATAGGCCTATTAGCTACGCAATGTTTCGTGAAATCGGCTGCTGGACTAAAAACGCATGAATTGAAGAAAACGGCGAATTTATTCGAAAAAAAGCTTTACAAATGTTTGACACGAATATTATCATCCACTGAATATAGTAAAAACAAATATTTAAAAAACGAAACAATTTACGATAGGTGTCACTTCGTAAAAACACAAATGGTGGGTGTCACTTCGTGAAAACATAATTTACGTTCTGACGTCATTTTGTTCCGTAGACGAGCACAGAAGTCCTACAGCAGCCAACACCCCGTTTATTTTTCGAAGCGTCTCTTTTTTAGAAGCGTTTTTTGCATTTTGAGCTTTGCATGAGCTACTAAATGCATTGAGGTTTGGGGGTATGCCGTCAATGAGCCTATGAGCTACGCAAGGTTTCGTGAAATCGGTTGCTTGACTCAAAACGCATGAACTTTTGTTTCCACAAACTGACACCCAAGAAAACGGCAAATTTAATCGAAAAAAAGCTTTTAAAATGCTTGACACAAATAATACCATCTACTGAATATAGTAAAAAAAAAAAAAAACAATTTACGATAGGTGTCACTTCGTAAACACAAAAATGGTGGGTGTCACTTCTTGAAAACATAATTTACGTGCTGACGTCATTTTGTTCCGCAGACGAGCACTGAAGTGCCACTGTGTGTCAGCTCGTGGTAACACCGATGATTTAACTATAAAAAGTGCAACTTTTGCAAAAGTGAACATTGAAAATGTTGTTTTAGTGTGTCCTCAAGATCAGCGGCAAAAAAGTTCAAAAAAACAATTATGAGACCCAAACCGAAAAGCAAAGTAATATAGCACCATAAGACGCGAGATATTATGCGAAATCACACTGCCGCGCTGCGCTCACTGCATTGCATGATATCCTAATCGCCGTTGTTTCCAAAATAGAAAATTCAACCCAGGTAATTTTGGGCTTCTCTGATACTTCATTGGCTGCGTGTTGAAAAAGTCAACGAACCGCGGTCAAAATTTAACAATTTGAAGCGGCAAACCAGCAGTCTGTACAAACCAATGGCACAGACACGCGCAAAGCCATTTTTCCGCGAGAATGTGAACGCCCCTTTGGTCTCTAATTATTCTGTTTTTAATTTCAATTGAAAATGTTCCCGCTCTTCAGTACATGATCCTAAATTGCTGCCCGCATGTTTAGATACTGAACTATAGCTTTATTGCATGCCACCTCCCCCACCCCTCACAAAAGTACACGCACTAATTATTCGTATTACTTCGTTTTACAGTAGTTAAAGTCATTTTACAGTTAGAGTGCATTCATATTATCAAAATTCCTTTTCATTCGAAATTTTTTCACGGTTGTTTAAAAGAGATCCAATTTATTTCTGTGAGGCGGAAAACAATAATTAACGCAACACAACGGTATAGAGACAGAATATGTGTTGGTTGCTTTTCACAAAATAGTTTGTTTGTACAGTCAGTCCGTAGCACGCTCAAAAGTGCTTGGCACAGTATGCACGCGTGATTTCATCCAGTTGTAGTCTTGCATATTTAATGAGTTTGAATAGTCTGTTGAAAACCAAGGATTTCTCATTCATTTCTAGAGATCTGAACAATAAGACTAGGATTTTCGAAAAGATGAGAAACATATCTGTCGTCGAGTATCCCTATTTTATGTTTTTTTAATTTTGAGTTGAGAAATATTCAAGAAAAAACACGTCCAAAAAGACGCAAAAGACACCCCAAAAATCGGCAAATATCTCTTCTTGTCAATACGCGCAACAGTCCATGTTTACCTTCTCTACAAAGAATATGTAATATTCCACCCACAAATGAACATTTTACGTACATTTTTCTAGTCCAGTCAGGATACAACGAAATATAATGGCATTCCGAGAAAAAAAACAGAAGCCCAGAATTACCGCCGTGGCACCGCATCATGATGGTTTTCCGTAGTCTGATTGGCTAACCGACAATGACGTGTTGCCCGTTCCAGATTAAACTGGTTTACGGTCCACCCATTCCGCGTGTGTTGTTTACACGGAGCTTTATTTCATCGCCCCGAATGCGTTGGCCTACCTTAATTTTCTTTTTTATATTTCTCTTCATTAAACAGTAATTAAGCCACAAGTTAAATCAAACCAATTAGCTGTAAAAACTATCTCAAGGGATAACCAAGCATGTATTAAATCTTCAAGTTTTGATCTTGTTTTCCTTAAAATCACTTTAGCAAGGATCTTAAGATTTTCCTTTTTTGTACACAAGATTTAAGAAATTTTCCAATCTTCCGTTTTCTTGCTTTATGCTTATATCTGCCCAAATAAATTTTAAACAGCAAACTCACTTTGACTAATCAGTCCAGTTGGAAAAAGTTCTTCTTTTTAATCGTGACACAGAAAAAAATTGGTTTGTTTAGTTTATTCACTGTCACACAACGTTGCATACTACACAACAACTGATAAATAAATATGTTAAATATTTGTTAAAACATAAAACATGTATTTTATGAATGACTTTTTGAGCTTTTATATGACATACTGATTTCAAACCCTAAATATTGCCAAAAATGTAACCCATAATACATGCAAAACCATCTGCAAAGTAAATACATGTAGTCACACAAGGTTTTGCTGTTGCAAAAAGTAAGTAATTATTAAGAAAGGTTATTAAACTCCTTTAAAAAGCCTGTATTTCAAGCTGCACAGATCCCAAACGTAAAATATAGTTTGTATCTTTCATCAGCTGCTTTAAAATTATATACACACAGACACAAACAAAATGAATAATTATTCAAAGTACACCATATGTTGGATTTGCCGCAGTCTAAATGTGTTTATTGTCAAATGCCAAACTGATAAAAGAGAAATAATTGTTCTTCGTTTCGCCGCCCCACCAACATATAGACGGCCAGATACCAGTCTTTCATTGCTGAAATCCTTTAAGCAAACTGGCTCACACACACACCATTGGGATGATCAGTCCCACCGAACCTGGGGTACATACCGGGCCCCCACTCCGGATCCACCACAAACATTGGGGACTTAGAGGGGTCCCCGCCCCGTATAGCCAACTTGTGTAACCTCCCTGGTGTCAAACTTATCCCGGGTACAAGAACCCCATTGTGGCAATCACTATACCTGGCAGCCCACTTAAAAGCTTAATTACCCCGATTAATTTTATCTCGGCATTCTTTGGTCGGTACAGACTCTAGAGTAAACCCTCGCCGGAACAGGCTCGGTGTTTAATTGCCGAAACACTGACTTATACACTTGACATTTATAAATGCATCAATTCATTCCATTCCCCGGACAGGCCCAATTAACTGACCCAGACCTCTTAAGTGGCTTGGTTGAACCCCGTCCCACGACCACAGAGTCGCGCCAACACAGTCGCCTGTGCAAAATGCATGTCCCCCGTAACAATTACTGACACATTTGCAGCGTGAAACACCTTCAAGGCAAACACACTCTTTTGCGGCAAAATTAGAAGAGTCAAAATCCTTGAGGGGAAAAACCCCGCAAATAAGTGACAAGAAACCGTACGGGGAACATGAAAATCACCAATCGGACAGGCAGATAATGAAACGCAATGTACAAACTAACAAAGGAAAATGCAAAGTCTGAACGTGTTTATTGTCAAATGCCAAACTGATAAAAGAGAAATAATTGTTCTTCGTTTCGCCGCCCCACCAACATATAGACGGCCAGATACCAGTCTTTCATTGCTGAAATCCTTTAAGCAAACTGGCTCACACACACACCATTGGGATGATCAGTCCCACCGAACCTGGGGTACATACCGGGCCCCCACTCCGGATCCACCACAAACATTGGGGACTTAGAGGGGTCCCCGCCCCGTATAGCCAACTTGTGTAACCTCCCTGGTGTCAAACTTATCCCGGGTATAAGAACCCCATTGTGGCAATTACTATACCTGGCAGCCCACTTAAAAGCTTAATTACCCCGATTAATTTTATCTCGGCATTCTTTGGTCGGTACAGACTCTAGAGTAAACCCTCGCCGGAACAGGCTCGGTGTTTAATTGCCGAAACACTGACTTATACACTTGACATTTATAAATGCATCAATTCATTCCATTCCCCGGACAGGCCCAATTAACTGACCCAGACCTCTTAAGTGGCTTGGTTGAACCCCGTCCCACGACCACAGAGTCGCGCCAACACAGTCGCCTGTGCAAAATGCATGTCCCCCGTAACAATTACTGACACATTTGCAGCGTGAAACACCTTCAAGGCAAACACACTCTTTTGCGGCAAAATTAGAAGAGTCAAAATCCTTGAGGGGAAAAACCCCGCAAATAAGTGACAAGAAACCGTACGGGGAACATGAAAATCACCAATCGGACAGGCAGATAATGAAACGCAATGTACAAACTAACAAAGGAAAATGCAAAGTCTGAACGTGTTTATTGTCAAATGCCAAACTGATAAAAGAGATATAATTGTTCTTCGTTTCGCCGCCCCACCAACATATAGACGGCCAGATACCAGTCTTTCATTGGTGAATTCCTTTTAGCAAACTGGCTCACACACACCATTGGGATGATCAGTCCCACCGAACCTGGGGTACATACCGGGCCCCCACTCCGGATCCACCACAAACATTGGGGACTAAGAAGGGTCCCCGCTCCGTATAGCCAACTTGTGTAATCTCCCTGGTGTCAAACTTATCCCGGGTATAAAAAAAAAACCATTGTGGCAATCACTATACCTGGCAGCCCATTTAAAAGCTTAATTACCCCGATTACCCCGATTTTTTTCTCGGCATTCTTTGGTCGGTACAGACTCTAGAGTAAAGCCTGATTTCGTTGCTCGCTTGCATTTTTGTTGAGTAGTTGGTAGCCAAGATGACGTGATAAGTTTGTAGAATGGTTCTTCATCTTTCGAATGATGTATATTTTGTCGTAATTTCGGTCATTGTTTTGTTGGTAATTAAGTAAATCTGAAGTGATGGGTCGTAGCGTAGATTTTGAGGGGGTCAATTTGTTTGTGTATCCTGACTGGACTAGAAAAAACTTTGGAAAACAATAGCATTTTTGTCGATAGATGAAGACACGTGCTTTCGTTTAACGTGCCTTATGACTTGTTGGAAGAGTTTTTTAAATGTTTTTTGCGGTAATTTTCAACCACGAGATTTCACAACTAGAATCACAGTTCTAAGGAATCCAAATTTACAGATAAAAATGTAACTGTAAGAAATGGTTCCTTGAAGGGTTGGGATTAATAGGGGCTTACTATGGTGGTGATTTAGTGTGGTATAGCGTACCATAAGGCCGAAAAAACTACACCCATCACAAAAGAAGTTAGTTCCAGTCTAATACTTTCAATGTAATACTTTTCGATTTCTTAGTTTTTACTAAGAAATCACGCATTTTATAGAAGTTTGCACCAAAACAGAAGTTGCACTTTTGCCAATATGTTCACTTTTACACACTGAAAAAAATGGTCTGGCCATTATTACCCCTTGTCATAACTTCAGTTAAGTAACGGAGTGCTTATCTGCAAGAACTGTTCAATGATGAGTGGGTTCGCTGTTTTTGCAATCACCTCAACATGGGCAAACGCCTGCAACAAACAAAACTGACACAGATCAGAAGATGACAGACTATATTTTATAGCCCGACTTTAATCCCAAAGAGTTTTAACATAACGGGGTTTACATCGCAAATAACACGTATTTTTTCCTTTAAATTCGGTGTGATTAGTAGTACCACATGGTTGTGCATCCGCAGTAATGTTGACTTGCATAACAAAGTCCTGTATAACAGGAAGAAAATACATTTAAAGAGATATACACATGTAAATTCAACATTTCTCAAGTCACCAACCGGTATTTGGAAGACAACGGGAATGAGCGTAAGGAATGGCCAGCATAATTCCCCGACTGCCATCATATAGCCATAGTATACTGAACACAATATTGGAAAGAGTTGTCAAATTAGTGTGTGCATGATGCATATAAATTGAATTAAGGGCGTTTGCAAACATTTTATCTTAACGCTGAAGTAGTATGTGGTTTTCGGCATGCATTTTCTTTCAAAATTGTGGGGCAATTTGGTCACTTCGCCCGATACGGGCCGTGTTAGTCTTTTCCACAGCCCCTATATTGTCATAAATGAACAATTTAATGATTAACAGATAACGTTATATTATCCGGGGAATATGGTTTAACGCAAGATGTGTAATCATCGTATTACGCAACTTTTCGGTATTGAGCATGGCATTTGACAAGGTCAGTGGCCAAATATTTCCCAATAGCCATAGTATACTGAACACAAGATTGGAAAGAGTTGTCAAATTAGTGTGTGTATGATGCATATTAATTGAATTAAGGGCGTTTGCAAACATTTTATCTTAACGGTGAAGTAGTATGTGGTTTTCGGCATGCATTTTCTTTCAAAATTGTGGGGCAATTTGGTCACTTCGCCCGATACGATCCGTGTTAGTCTTTTCCACAGCCCCTATATTGTCATAAATGAACAACTTAATAATAGTACTTTTAACAGATAACGTTATATTTCGTTGGTTCGTATTTTCCTCGGGAGAAATTACCCTGGAGTCAACCAGGACGATTATGGCCGTTCGATCGCCTGAGGGGGTCAAATAGGAATTTTACAGAGTATTTTTTCCGCTCTATCAATAATTGACAGGTTTTATCTCTTTAATTGACAGATTACTCGATTCACGTAAATATCACGAACGCGCCTTCGCGGTCGTCGTGCTACGTGTATGACAATGCACTATTGTATGACTATCGATGTCTGCCACTCCACGCGCACCTATACACACATTTTTATTTTGAGAACGATAAAACCTAAGAATTTCATCAAGTTAATGATACACATGTTGTCCCAGACACGAAAACACTAGACGCAGTATTATAGTCGTCTGCAGCACTATATATAGATCGTGGCATCCAAAGTACTGAGCAAGGACACCCGTCACAAAGCCATGTACATCACTAGAGGAGGTAGCATAATATTGTAGTCTACAAGCCCGTGTCCATACCTCTTATGTCAAGCATCCTAGAGGGAGTAAAAATTTTTGTCATCCGGAAACTTCCCTGATTATTCTTATCATTCCCAATTTGGATTTATATAAGTGGCATCACCGGACACTAAATGGTTTTCTTTCGCCAAGGCGATGTCCACTCACGAAACGGCAATATTTTAGAAGTCCTACAGCAGCCAAAACCCCGTTTAATCTTTCGAAGCGTCTCTTTTCAACTTCGTGCATTTTTAGGTTTGCATAAGCTACTATACACGCATTGAGGTTTTTGGGTATGCCGTCAATAGGCCTATTAGCTACGCAATGTTTCGTGAAATCGGCTGCTGGACTAAAAACGCATGAATTGAAGAAAACGGCGAATTTATTCGAAAAAAAACTTTACAAATGTTTGACACGAATATTATCATCCACTGAATATAGTAAAAACAAATATTTAAAAAACGAAACAATTTACGATAGGTGTCACTTCGTAAAAACACAAATGGTGGGTGTCACTTCGTGAAAACATAATTTACGTTCTGACGTCATTTTGTTCCGTAGACGAGCACAGAAGTCCTACAGCAGCCAACACCCCGTTTATTTTTCGAAGCGTCTCTTTTTTAGAAGCGTTTTTTGCATTTTGAGCTTTGCATGAGCTACTAAATGCATTGAGGTTTGGGGGTATGCCGTCAATGAGCCTATGAGCTACGCAAGGTTTCGTGAAATCGGTTGCTGGACTCAAAACGCATGAACTTTTGTTTCCACAAACTGACACCCAAGAAAACGGCAAATTTAATCGAAAAAAAGCTTTTAAAATGCTTGACACAAATAATACCATCTACTGAATATAGTAAAAAAAAAAAAAAACAATTTACGATAGGTGTCACTTCGTAAACACAAAAATGGTGGGTGTCACTTCTTGAAAACATAATTTACGTGCTGACGTCATTTTGTTCCGCAGACGAGCACTGAAGTGCCACTGTGTGTCAGCTCGTGGTAACACCGATGATTTAACTATAAAAAGTGCAACTTTTGCAAAAGTGAACATTGAAAATGTTGTTTTAGTGTGTCCTCAAGATCAGCGGCAAAAAAGTTCAAAAAACCAATTATGAGACCCAAACCGAAAAGCAAAGTAATATAGCACCATAAGACGCGAGATATTATGCGAAATCACACTGCCGCGCTGCGCTCACTGCATTGCATGATATCCTAATCGCCGTTGTTTCCAAAATAGAAAATTCAACCCAGGTAATTTTGGGCTTCTCTGATACTTCATTGGCTGCGTGTTGAAAAAGTCAACGAACCGCGGTCAAAATTTAACAATTTGAAGCGGCAAACCAGCAGTCTGTACAAACCAATGGCACAGACACGCGCAAAGCCATTTTTCCGCGAGAATGTGAACGCCCCTTTGGTCTCTAATTATTCTGTTTTTAATTTCAATTGAAAATGTTCCCGCTCTTCAGTACATGATCCTAAATTGCTGCCCGCATGTTTAGATACTGAACTATAGCTTTATTGCATGCCACCTCCCCCACCCCTCACAAAAGTACACGCACTAATTTTTCGTATTACTTCGTTTTACAGTAGTTAAAGTCATTTTACAGTTAGAGTGCATTCATATTATCAAAATTCCTTTTCATTCGAAATTTTTTCACGGTTGTTTAAAAGAGATCCAATTTATTTCTGTGAGGCGGAAAACAATAATTAACGCAACACAACGGTATAGAGACAGAATATGTGTTGGTTGCTTTTCACAAAATAGTTTGTTTGTACAGTCAGTCCGTAGCACGCTCAAAAGTGCTTGGCACAGTATGCACGCGTGATTTCATCCAGTTGTAGTCTTGCATATTTAATGAGTTTGAATAGTCTGTTGAAAACCAAGGATTTCTCATTCATTTCTAGAGATCTGAACAATAAGACTAGGATTTTCGAAAAGATGAGAAACATATCTGTCGTCGAGTATCCCTATTTTATGTTTTTTTAATTTTGAGTTGAGAAATATTCAAGAAAAAACACGTCCAAAAAGACGCAAAAGACACCCCAAAAATCGGCAAATATCTCTTCTTGTCAATACGCGCAACAGTCCATGTTTACCTTCTCTACAAAGAATATGTAATATTCCACCCACAAATGAACATTTTACGTACATTTTTCTAGTCCAGTCAGGATACAACGAAATCTAATGGCATTCCGAGAAAAAAAACAGAAGCCCAGAATTACCGCCGTGGCACCGCATCATGATGGTTTTCCGTAGTCTGATTGGCTAACCGACAATGACGTGTTGCCCGTTCCAGATTAAACTGGTTTACGGTCCACCCATTCCGCGTGTGTTGTTTACACGGAGCTTTATTTCATCGCCCCGAATGCGTTGGCCTACCTTAATTTTCTTTTTTATATTTCTCTTCATTAAACAGTAATTAAGCCACAAGTTAAATCAAACCAATTAGCTGTAAAAACTATCTCAAGGGATAACCAAGCATGTATTAAATCTTCAAGTTTTGATCTTGTTTTCCTTAAAATCACTTTAGCAAGGATCTTAAGATTTTCCTTTTTTGTACACAAGATTTAAGAAATTTTCCAATCTTCCGTTTTCTTGCTTTATGCTTATATCTGCCCAAATAAATTTTAAACAGCAAACTCACTTTGACTAATCAGTCCAGTTGGAAAAAGTTCTTCTTTTTAATCGTGACACAGAAAAAAATTGGTTTGTTTAGTTTATTCACTGTCACACAACGCTGCATACTACACAACAACTGATAAATAAATATGTTAAATATTTGTTAAAACATAAAACATGTATTTTATGAATGACTTTTTGAGCTTTTATATGACATACTGATTTCAAACCCTAAATATTGCCAAAAATGTAACCCATAATACATGCAAAACCATCTGCAAAGTAAATACATGTAGTCACACAAGGTTTTGCTGTTGCAAAAAGTAAGTAATTATTAAGAAAGGTTATTAAACTCCTTTAAAAAGCCTGTATTTCAAGCTGCACAGATCCCAAACGTAAAATATAGTTTGTATCTTTCATCAGCTGCTTTAAAATTATATACACACAGACACAAACAAAATGAATAATTATTCAAAGTACACCATATGTTGGATTTGCCGCAGTCTAAATGTGTTTATTGTCAAATGCCAAACTGATAAAAGAGAAATAATTGTTCTTCGTTTCGCCGCCCCACCAACATATAGACGGCCAGATACCAGTCTTTCATTGCTGAAATCCTTTAAGCAAACTGGCTCACACACACACCATTGGGATGATCAGTCCCACCGAACCTGGGGTACATACCGGGCCCCCACTCCGGATCCACCACAAACATTGGGGACTTAGAGGGGTCCCCGCCCCGTATAGCCAACTTGTGTAACCTCCCTGGTGTCAAACTTATCCCGGGTATAAGAACCCCATTGTGGCAATTACTATACCTGGCAGCCCACTTAAAAGCTTAATTACCCCGATTAATTTTATCTCGGCATTCTTTGGTCGGTACAGACTCTAGAGTAAACCCTCGCCGGAACAGGCTCGGTGTTTAATTGCCGAAACACTGACTTATACACTTGACATTTATAAATGCATCAATTCATTCCATTCCCCGGACAGGCCCAATTAACTGACCCAGACCTCTTAAGTGGCTTGGTTGAACCCCGTCCCACGACCACAGAGTCGCGCCAACACAGTCGCCTGTGCAAAATGCATGTCCCCCGTAACAATTACTGACACATTTGCAGCGTGAAACACCTTCAAGGCAAACACACTCTTTTGCGGCAAAATTAGAAGAGTCAAAATCCTTGAGGGGAAAAACCCCGCAAATAAGTGACAAGAAACCGTACGGGGAACATGAAAATCACCAATCGGACAGGCAGATAATGAAACGCAATGTACAAACTAACAAAGGAAAATGCAAAGTCTGAACGTGTTTATTGTCAAATGCCAAACTGATAAAAGAGATATAATTGTTCTTCGTTTCGCCGCCCCACCAACATATAGACGGCCAGATACCAGTCTTTCATTGGTGAATTCCTTTTAGCAAACTGGCTCACACACACCATTGGGATGATCAGTCCCACCGAACCTGGGGTACATACCGGGCCCCCACTCCGGATCCACCACAAACATTGGGGACTAAGAAGGGTCCCCGCTCCGTATAGCCAACTTGTGTAACCTCCCTGGTGTCAAACTTATCCCGGGTATAAAAAAAAACCATTGTGGCAATCACTATACCTGGCAGCCCATTTAAAAGCTTAATTACCCCGATTACCCCGATTTTTTTCTCGGCATTCTTTGGTCGGTACAGACTCTAGAGTAAAGCCTGATTTCGTTGCTCGCTTGCATTTTTGTTGAGTAGTTGGTAGCCAAGATGACGTGATAAGTTTGTAGAATGGTTCTTCATCTTTCGAATGATGTATATTTTGTCGTAATTTCGGTCATTGTTTTGTTGGTAATTAAGTAAATCTGAAGTGATGGGTCGTAGCGTAGATTTTGAGGGGGTCAATTTGTTTGTGTATCCTGACTGGACTAGAAAAAACTTTGGAAAACAATAGCATTTTTGTCGATAGATGAAGACACGTGCTTTCGTTTAACGTGCCTTATGACTTGTTGGAAGAGTTTTTTAAATGTTTTTTGCGGTAATTTTCAACCACGAGATTTTACAACTAGAATCACAGTTCTAAGGAATCCAAATTTAAAGATAAAAATGTAACTGTAAGAAATGGTTCCTTGAAGGGTTGGGATTAATAGGGGCTTACTATGGTGGTGATTTAGTGTGGTATAGCGTACCATAAGGCCGAAAAAACTACACCCATCACAAAAGAAGTTAGTTCCAGTCTAATACTTTCAATGTAATACTTTTCGATTTCTTAGTTTTTACTAAGAAATCACGCATTTTATAGAAGTTTGCACCAAAACAGAAGTTGCACTTTTGCCAATATGTTCACTTTTACACACTGAAAAAAATGGTCTGGCCATTATTACCCCTTGTCATAACTTCAGTTAAGTAACGGAGTGCTTATCTGCAAGAACTGTTCAATGATGAGTGGGTTCGCTGTTTTTGCAATCACCTCAACATGGGCAAACGCCTGCAACAAACAAAACTGACACAGATCAGAAGATGACAGACTATATTTTATAGCCCGACTTTAATCCCAAAGAGTTTTAACATAACGGGGTTTACATCGCAAATAACACGTATTTTTTCCTTTAAATTCGGTGTGATTAGTAGTACCACATGGTTGTGCATCCGCAGTAATGTTGACTTGCATAACAAAGTCCTGTATAACAGGAAGAAATTACATTTAAAGAGATATACACATGTAAATTCAACATTTCTCAAGTCACCAACCGGTATTTGGAAGACAACGGGAATGAGCGTAAGGAATGGCCAGCATAATTCCCCGACTGCCATCATATAGCCATAGTATACTGAACACAATATTGGAAAGAGTTGTCAAATTAGTGTGTGCATGATGCATATAAATTGAATTAAGGGCGTTTGCAAACATTTTATCTTAACGCTGAAGTAGTATGTGGTTTTCGGCATGCATTTTCTTTCAAAATTGTGGGGCAATTTGGTCACTTCGCCCGATACGGGCCGTGTTAGTCTTTTCCACAGCCCCTATATTGTCATAAATGAACAATTTAATAATTAACAGATAACGTTATATTATCCGGGGAATATGGTTTAACGCAAGATGTGTAATCATCGTATTACGCAACTTTTCGGTATTGAGCATGGCATTTGACAAGGTCAGTGGCCAAATATTTCCCAATAGCCATAGTATACTGAACACAAGATTGGAAAGAGTTGTCAAATTAGTGTGTGTATGATGCATATTAATTGAATTAAGGGCGTTTGCAAACATTTTATCTTAACGGTGAAGTAGTATGTGGTTTTCGGCATGCATTTTCTTTCAAAATTGTGGGGCAATTTGGTCACTTCGCCCGATACGATCCGTGTTAGTCTTTTCCACAGCCCCTATATTGTCATAAATGAACAACTTAATAATAGTACTTTTAACAGATAACGTTATATTTCGTTGGTTCGTATTTTCCTCGGGAGAAATTACCCTGGAGTCAACCAGGACGATTATGGCCGTTCGATCGCCTGAGGGGGTCAAATAGGAATTTTACAGAGTATTTTTTCCGCTCTATCAATAATTGACAGGTTTTATCTCTTTAATTGACAGATTACTCGATTCACGTAAATATCACGAACGCGCCTTCGCGGTCGTCGTGCTACGTGTATGACAATGCACTATTGTATGACTATCGATGTCTGCCACTCCACGCGCACCTATACACACATTTTTATTTTGAGAACGATAAAACCTAAGAATTTCATCAAGTTAATGATACACATGTTGTCCCAGACACGAAAACACTAGACGCAGTATTATAGTCGTCTGCAGCACTATATATAGATCGTGGCATCCAAAGTACTGAGCAAGGACACCCGTCACAAAGCCATGTACATCACTAGAGGAGGTAGCATAATATTGTAGTCTACAAGCCCGTGTCCATACCTCTTATGTCAAGCATCCTAGAGGGAGTAAAAATTTTTGTCATCCGGAAACTTCCCTGATTATTCTTATCATTCCCAATTTGGATTTATATAAGTGGCATCACCGGACACTAAATGGTTTTCTTTCGCCAAGGCGATGTCCACTCACGAAACGGCAATATTTTAGAAGTCCTACAGCAGCCAAAACCCCGTTTAATCTTTCGAAGCGTCTCTTTTCAACTTCGTGCATTTTTAGGTTTGCATAAGCTACTATACACGCATTGAGGTTTTTGGGTATGCCGTCAATAGGCCTATTAGCTACGCAATGTTTCGTGAAATCGGCTGCTGGACTAAAAACGCATGAATTGAAGAAAACGGCGAATTTATTCGAAAAAAAGCTTTACAAATGTTTGACACGAATATTATCATCCACTGAATATAGCAAAAACAAATATTTAAAAAACGAAACAATTTACGATAGGTGTCACTTCGTAAAAACACAAATGGTGGGTGTCACTTCGTGAAAACATAATTTACGTTCTGACGTCATTTTGTTCCGTAGACGAGCACAGAAGTCCTACAGCAGCCAACACCCCGTTTATTTTTCGAAGCGTCTCTTTTTTAGAAGCGTTTTTTGCATTTTGAGCTTTGCATGAGCTACTAAATGCATTGAGGTTTGGGGGTATGCCGTCAATGAGCCTATGAGCTACGCAAGGTTTCGTGAAATCGGTTGCTGGACTCAAAACGCATGAACTTTTGTTTCCACAAACTGACACCCAAGAAAACGGCAAATTTAATCGAAAAAAAGCTTTTAAAATGCTTGACACAAATAATACCATCTACTGAATATAGTAAAAAAAAAAAAAAAACAATTTACGATAGGTGTCACTTCGTAAACACAAAAATGGTGGGTGTCACTTCTTGAAAACATAATTTACGTGCTGACGTCATTTTGTTCCGCAGACGAGCACTGAAGTGCCACTGTGTGTCAGCTCGTGGTAACACCGATGATTTAACTATAAAAAGTGCAACTTTTGCAAAAGTGAACATTGAAAATGTTGTTTTAGTGTGTCCTCAAGATCAGCGGCAAAAAAGTTCAAAAAACCAATTATGAGACCCAAACCGAAAAGCAAAGTAATATAGCACCATAAGACGCGAGATATTATGCGAAATCACACTGCCGCGCTGCGCTCACTGCATTGCATGATATCCTAATCGCCGTTGTTTCCAAAATAGACAATTCAACCCAGGTAATTTTGGGCTTCTCTGATACTTCATTGGCTGCGTGTTGAAAAAGTCAACGAACCGCGGTCAAAATTTAACAATTTGAAGCGGCAAACCAGCAGTCTGTACAAACCAATGGCACAGACACGCGCAAAGCCATTTTTCCGCGAGAATGTGAACGCCCCTTTGGTCTCTAATTATTCTGTTTTTAATTTCAATTGAAAATGTTCCCGCTCTTCAGTACATGATCCTAAATTGCTGCCCGCATGTTTAGATACTGAACTATAGCTTTATTGCATGCCACCTCCCCTACCCCTCACAAAAGTACACGCACTAATTATTCGTATTACTTCGTTTTACAGTAGTTAAAGTCATTTTACAGTTAGAGTGCATTCATATTATCAAAATTCCTTTTCATTCGAAATTTTTTCACGGTTGTTTAAAAGAGATCCAATTTATTTCTGTGAGGCGGAAAACAATAATTAACGCAACACAACGGTATAGAGACAGAATATGTGTTGGTTGCTTTTCACAAAATAGTTTGTTTGTACAGTCAGTCCGTAGCACGCTCAAAAGTGCTTGGCACAGTATGCACGCGTGATTTCATCCAGTTGTAGTCTTGCATATTTAATGAGTTTGAATAGTCTGTTGAAAACCAAGGATTTCTCATTCATTTCTAGAGATCTGAACAATAAGACTAGGATTTTCGAAAAGATGAGAAACATATCTGTCGTCGAGTATCCCTATTTTATGTTTTTTTAATTTTGAGTTGAGAAATATTCAAGAAAAAACACGTCCAAAAAGACGCAAAAGACACCCCAAAAATCGGCAAATATCTCTTCTTGTCAATACGCGCAACAGTCCATGTTTACCTTCTCTACAAAGAATATGTAATATTCCACCCACAAATGAACATTTTACGTACATTTTTCTAGTCCAGTCAGGATACAACGAAATCTAATGGCATTCCGAGAAAAAAAACAGAAGCCCAGAATTACCGCCGTGGCACCGCATCATGATGGTTTTCCGTAGTCTGATTGGCTAACCGACAATGACGTGTTGCCCGTTCCAGATTAAACTGGTTTACGGTCCACCCATTCCGCGTGTGTTGTTTACACGGAGCTTTATTTCATCGCCCCGAATGCGTTGGCCTACCTTAATTTTCTTTTTTATATTTCTCTTCATTAAACAGTAATTAAGCCACAAGTTAAATCAAACCAATTAGCTGTAAAAACTATCTCAAGGGATAACCAAGCATGTATTAAATCTTCAAGTTTTGATCTTGTTTTCCTTAAAATCACTTTAGCAAGGATCTTAAGATTTTCCTTTTTTGTACACAAGATTTAAGAAATTTTCCAATCTTCCGTTTTCTTGCTTTATGCTTATATCTGCCCAAATAAATTTTAAACAGCAAACTCACTTTGACTAATCAGTCCAGTTGGAAAAAGTTCTTCTTTTTAATCGTGACACAGAAAAAAATTGGTTTGTTTAGTTTATTCACTGTCACACAACGTTGCATACTACACAACAACTGATAAATAAATATGTTAAATATTTGTTAAAACATAAAACATGTATTTTATGAATGACTTTTTGAGCTTTTATATGACATACTGATTTCAAACCCTAAATATTGCCAAAAATGTAACCCATAATACATGCAAAACCATCTGCAAAGTAAATACATGTAGTCACACAAGGTTTTGCTGTTGCAAAAAGTAAGTAATTATTAAGAAAGGTTATTAAACTCCTTTAAAAAGCCTGTATTTCAAGCTGCACAGATCCCAAACGTAAAATATAGTTTGTATCTTTCATCAGCTGCTTTAAAATTATATACACACAGACACAAACAAAATGAATAATTATTCAAAGTACACCATATGTTGGATTTGCCGCAGTCTAAATGTGTTTATTGTCAAATGCCAAACTGATAAAAGAGAAATAATTGTTCTTCGTTTCGCCGCCCCACCAACATATAGACGGCCAGATACCAGTCTTTCATTGCTGAAATCCTTTAAGCAAACTGGCTCACACACACACCATTGGGATGATCAGTCCCACCGAACCTGGGGTACATACCGGGCCCCCACTCCGGATCCACCACAAACATTGGGGACTTAGAGGGGTCCCCGCCCCGTATAGCCAACTTGTGTAACCTCCCTGGTGTCAAACTTATCCCGGGTACAAGAACCCCATTGTGGCAATCACTATACCTGGCAGCCCACTTAAAAGCTTAATTACCCCGATTAATTTTATCTCGGCATTCTTTGGTCGGTACAGACTCTAGAGTAAACCCTCGCCGGAACAGGCTCGGTGTTTAATTGCCGAAACACTGACTTATACACTTGACATTTATAAATGCATCAATTCATTCCATTCCCCGGACAGGCCCAATTAACTGACCCAGACCTCTTAAGTGGCTTGGTTGAACCCCGTCCCACGACCACAGAGTCGCGCCAACACAGTCGCCTGTGCAAAATGCATGTCCCCCGTAACAATTACTGACACATTTGCAGCGTGAAACACCTTCAAGGCAAACACACTCTTTTGCGGCAAAATTAGAAGAGTCAAAATCCTTGAGGGGAAAAACCCCGCAAATAAGTGACAAGAAACCGTACGGGGAACATGAAAATCACCAATCGGACAGGCAGATAATGAAACGCAATGTACAAACTAACAAAGGAAAATGCAAAGTCTGAACGTGTTTATTGTCAAATGCCAAACTGATAAAAGAGATATAATTGTTCTTCGTTTCGCCGCCCCACCAACATATAGACGGCCAGATACCAGTCTTTCATTGGTGAATTCCTTTTAGCAAACTGGCTCACACACACCATTGGGATGATCAGTCCCACCGAACCTGGGGTACATACCGGGCCCCCACTCCGGATCCACCACAAACATTGGGGACTAAGAAGGGTCCCCGCTCCGTATAGCCAACTTGTGTAACCTCCCTGGTGTCAAACTTATCCCGGGTATAAAAAAAAAACCATTGTGGCAATCACTATACCTGGCAGCCCATTTAAAAGCTTAATTACCCCGATTACCCCGATTTTTTTCTCGGCATTCTTTGGTCGGTACAGACTCTAGAGTAAACCCTCGCCGGAACAGGCTCGGTGTTTAATTGCCAAAACACTGACTTATACACTTGACATTGATAAATGCATCAATTCATTTTATTCCCCGGACAGGCCCAATTAACTGACCCAGACCTCTTAAGTGGCTTGGTTGAACCCCGTCACGCGACGGCTTGCCCATGAGGCAGCAGCCCAAAATAAAGTCCTATCCTGACCACGTTACCGGTGCTAACGTGTCAGTCCTGCTCCTGAATATTAATAAGGCCTGATAGGACACATCCCACCACCGCTGTATGTTTTGGCCTAGTCCGTGCTGTGTGTAAACCATTTTATCGTTTAGCCGATAAAATATAATAAGCTCTACACTGTTAAAAAAATCTCTGTTCATTTACAGTACATTCATATGTCAATTGGCATTACATAGCGTACTGTTTTTAAACAGTACATTCTACTTTTTTGTTTTATCTGTTTGCATACAGTAGACTCTACTGTTATTTGGAATTGTAAATTTACAGAAGATTCTGACTTCTGTTTTTCAACAAACTGTCAACTGAGCCAATGAGCGCTAGGTATTTGTTTTGCACGCGCGCGTGTGATGCAAGTCACGTACAGTTCCCACAGGACAAA
The DNA here is from genome assembly GCA_037783545.1 of Henricia sp. BOLD:AAB3569. Lineage (NCBI taxonomy): Eukaryota > Metazoa > Echinodermata > Asteroidea > Spinulosida > Echinasteridae > Henricia > Henricia sp. BOLD:AAB3569. Next base: position 1,208,603 of record JBBELK010000008.1, read on the forward strand.
GTGACCAATCACATGGCTTTCGGCGTTATGGCCTAGTTCATTACCAACGTAGGTACGGCACTTACATTTACTTCGAAAAAAACCATTGAGCTTCATGTAAATACGTTTATATTTGACACAAATTGTTTATTACATCCAAGTTTTAAACGGAACGAATATAATTCCCATTTGATTTCATTTATTTACTGTATAATTTACCCAGTGAATTCAAAAGCGTAAGCCTACCCCCCTTGTTTGTTGAAGCTCAAGGCGTAATCTGTATAGGGTGACCTGCACGTGACTGGCTGATTTCTCCTACCACCAGTGGTAGCAACATCTGGTATGGTGCCTAATCACCATTTTGCTACACTGCGTGTAGAAACCAGGTCAGCCTGGGGACTATAAAAATTAGTGCAAAACTACGCCAGCTTCAGTGTTCAGATTAGAAGCAAAAATGGCTAATCAGGTTGCAATCATTCTGCTTTCAATTCTTGCGGCTCAGTGCTGCGTCTCCACCGCTCAGAATTGCGCCATAGACATCGACAGAGTAGACGCTTTGCTCCAGCCGTTGTACACGCAGATAGAGGCTTTAAAGGAACAGCTGGATGTCGCCAAGCAGGCATTGACGTGCTCTAATTGCAGTGAAGGTAATTTATTTTCCTTGTTGTAGCGGGGAAAATTGACTCTTTATCTGGTTTTCTAGACTGCATGAAGTTTTGAAACGCGGTTTAGTCGCTGTATATGCTCGCAAATTACCAACGAAGTAGAGATTGCGAGTTTAGGAGACTGCATGTGCCCCTGATCACTACCACATTAAGTTTAGAAAACCTGATCTGGTTGTCCTACTTTTGGACATTCAAACATGAGATGAGAGAAAAATTAGCCTGATCGGGATTCAAACCCATAAAGTCTGACTTGCCGCAAAGAAGCTCTACCTGCTGAGCTATGAGGCACAGCGGTAATAGTAGAGTCATTTTCATAAAATCATGCAGGACCATTTTTAAGAAAAAGAAATTAAGACTAGACTTGTGTTCGTTCTCGAGCAACGAACACATGGCTGTTCCGGTTCATTTTTATGAACATGTTTGGTGTTCGACATGACCTATTATCACTGACGTTAAAATTATTTGCGCAAACATTGCTGTCAAATGACTTAAAACCTTTTAAATTTCGTCATTAGAGGGCGCCCTTCCAGGTGATGACGTTACTAGTTACATTTTTAAAAAGCCCAATGACCCTAAACACCAACACCGTCACCCACATCCATGCTTTTCAATTATTAGGTCCACTTCCAGTTTCTACCAGAAGTAAAGAAAGTCGAAGGTCATTGTCTGTGTACGAAATTTAGATCTTGGTTAGCTGTGACAGTTAACGAAATTACGATCATATGTTAAACCGCTGAATTTTTATTGAATTTTAGACCTTTAATTTTCAATTTGTTGTAATATTGCACACGATGACGTCATCGTCAGGTTATGATAACACATGTAATATGTCACAAACCTTGTAACAGACAACAGACAAGTTGTATTTGCTTTAAAATTCAAATGTATGTAATATGACACTTAATATGATGATATCATCAAGGTCTTACCGCACGGATGTATATTGACCCTAGGCTATTGTCTTTACAAACATTGACCGTTTTTAGACAAACTTGTCCACAGACATCTGTCTAAAATATATTTTGAAAATCTTGTCGCTAGAGGGCACTATTTCGTGCAATGACGTCATCACTTATATTTTTGGAAAGCCTGATGGGCTCTAACACTTACACTTTTGACCCACTCTCAATACCTCGTACCACTTTCTCGTACCACTTTCTCGTACCAATTTCAAATGGCAAGCCTAAAAGCTGTTTGACCATTAGGAAACGAGGTCAAAGGTCAAGGTACATGCGCACCTTAAAGACATTTGTTAGTGATCGTATATGTGGACGAAATCAAGATCCTAGGTCAAACGGTTATTTATTTATTTATTTAATCATCTTTTCGCTAGAGGGCGCTATGTTATACGATGACGTCATCACATATTTTTGTAAGGCCTGAGGACCTCTGACACCAATAACGTTGACGCCATCTCAATACCTCCTACCATTTTCAAACTAAGGTCCACTTCCGGTTTCGACCGGATGTGAGCAAGGTCAAAGGTCACCGCTATGGTTTGTGGATACCCCACCCTAGTCGAAGCATAACATAATAGACCCCATCCAGATATCTTGCCACTTTCAAATTGCAAGGCAAAATCTCTGCTAGTCTAGAATGTTATTTATTACGTTTATTACGTTTTACGTTTTTGGACTATCTGCACCTCTAAATCCGAGATGGCTGCCGACGCCATTTTTAAAATGTTAAAATGCCACGTAGACGGGCATAGTGAGGGATAAAAGTACCCCAACCACAAACAATTATCATGACAAAATGTTTTTCAACGGTTTTTGGTTCTACGGCCTACGGGGTGTGGTGAATGGAAAAAAGTCTACCAAATTTAAGCCACCGGAAGTGGGTTACATCTAGGTCAGTTCCAAGATGGCCGCCGCTGACCTTGAAAATCAGCTTAAATGGGTGTAACTTCTTTACTATTTGGTGCAGAACAATAATTCAAATGTCAACCCTGGGGTCAAGGAATTGACTGGTATCCAGAGAAAGTCGATTTTACCCTTCAATAATACACATCCAAGACGAAAACCTTAATATGGTGTCTAACAATTATGATCACAATATCAACTACAGGTATGCTCAAAGGATTTTGGGTTGGTTTTTTATTCTAAGTTGCTTCAGATGCAATTTTATTACATTCGTTTCATTCCTGTAGAATTTGAAAAACAATCTTCTGTCTCATATACTACAAGTTTCTCGACAATTGACCCAAACCGTAAAGATAATATACCCGCCAAAAAGGCATATTGCGAATATATTACCCGGACAACACCCTATACATGTACTATATTGTGGACAGCGTGATAGTTTTCTTCCACTATTTGCACTACTCCTAAACGTTAGAGGGCGACGGCAACTATCAGTCAGAGATTTTAACTGGAACGCGGAGAACGTCTCTCTGTAGGTCTCCGGAAATTTGGAACAGCAGCCACCGGGAAATCCAAAGGGCGTAACCGATAAGTTTTAGTATAATGGTGGTGGTGTTTTAACAAAAATATAATTTCTGGATAATATTAGTGAGATATTTTGGAAATTGTGTGAGGTTTTATTGAATTTTCGGGGCCGATATCGGTTTTGTACAACATTGGTGAGGGTCACTTTTACCGTAGCACCAAACCACGGTCTCTGCCCTTTTGTTTTATTTCCCGGTCTTGATTACGCTACGGGAAAATGTCGGTTAATCGTGTGGTTTTTCATGCAGCTTTGGGTATCATTATGCACGTTATTGGTTTGAAAATTGCATGCAATTCGTGCAGGTCTGTTGGGAATGCACCCCCTTTGTTCTTCGCGTTGTTTTCCTGCATTCCGCTCTAAAAAAATGTGCATCCAATGGGGTGCACAATTGCGGTGCATTCGAAATCGTGGCACGTAGCGCTTACAGATCATGGCTTTGACGAACTCGGCACTACACGGCAAGTGAAAGAATCGTCAATGGTGGTGAGTACGGCAAAAATTAGGAGTTTGCCCTGTCAAGACTATTTTTGTAAAGTGTCCCTTTCAGTGCTGAAACCCCTGTTCCGCACCAATTTTGCCTTGTTATGGGGTTTCCTCTTTTCTGCCTAATGGGAAAATTAGTTTTGGCATTGGAGTAAAATCTTACCATGTTGCAGTTATATTTGCAGTTGTTTTTTAGTTTGTTTGTATCTCGGGAAGAATTTTTCATTTGACCGCGGCATGTTTTAACATGCGGTCATAACAAGGCAGACTCGAGGCGGTCACGTGTAAAATTATTTCCCCTGTTTCATCCGCCGATCTGTTTTTTATACACCAATTAATGATACAAGTAATTGGGCAAGAATTGAGAAGTTGACCATGGCCTCGGGCCCTGTGAACAGACATTTGGGACAGGCTGAATTGTCTAGGTGTTTTATCCAAAATCAAATGTTCCCTCTCGAACATTGACCTTTCTTTCAATCCTTCACTTTTAAAATAATAAATGCTTGATGAGTCATTTTAAAGAAATGTCTGAGCAACTTCTCAAACTCTTACTGTGAGTTTGCTCAATTAAATGCTCGTCCATACTCGGCTCGTCGCATGTTTACATTTGACTGAGACTCCCCTTGCCTCTCAAAGGTTTGGTTTTCGCCATATTAACTGGAGGCGGTCATTCGTTACGCATCAAATGTTCCTCTTCTCAAAATTCAGTTTTAAAAGGGAATTGCGAAATGGCCAAAGGCCTCGTTAAATGTTTCAAACTGGAAAAATCACCGTATTTGTCCTAACTAGGTATGGACATTTCACGGAAAGTGCCGTTAATATATATATTCTGCAGCAGAGTCTGTCAGAACAATTTTCATCGCGTTGTGAGATACATGTAGTTGGAAGGATTTCCTTTGAAAATAGGCCTATATATGGCGATTTTCCTAAGTTTTCGGTTGTTTTACCTTTCGTAGATAAGGTTATGTTAACGTAAATGTATTGGGCCCGTTCTTGGGGTACAAGTGAGTTTAAGGAGGTGACTAATGGGTGACCAATAGTTAATTCAATTTTAGTAGACGTGTGCAATCGTGAGTGGTCCTATGCGATGTAGGTTAAAACAGAGCATATTAAGTGAAATGAGTAGCCCTATCTTAGTTGAAGTAGTATCAAGCTGTAGACCGTACATACGGAACCCCGACAACATACCGTAAGGGGTAATTAGTAATAATAATAATAATAGTTAGTTCTTATATAGCGCGTTACATCATCAAAAATAACCTCAATGCGCTTTACAAAGATAATCACTACAACTAGATATCATTAAAATACAGTTAAAAGTACATAAAACAAAAAAAACCTTTATAGCACATCAAACGCTAATTAGAGTAGACCATTAAATAAAATACATTTCATATATAATGCAATCTAAAAATGTTTACCGTTAATCTTGGCTATCAACACAGGGCTGACCTAAATTACTTAAAAACCTGACGGAAATAATGTGTTTTTAGGGCCGACTTAAAAGATGAAAAAGATGGTGCATTACGGATAAAATAAGGAAGTTTATTCCACAAACTGGGTGCCGAGACAGAAAAGGCACGCCTGCCATAATGATCTTGCTTAAAACGAGGCTGGAGTAAGCGTGTTTCAGTAGAGGAACGAGTAGCAATAGAACACTCTCGAATGGTCAACAAATCTGACAAATAATCAGGTGCTTGCTTATGTAAAGTTTTGTAAACCAAAATAAGGATTTTGAACTCTATACGGTGTACCACAGGTATCCAATGAAGGCTTTTGAGAACAGGGGTGATGTGTTCATATTTCTTTGTGCGAGTAATAAGACGAGCGGCTGAATTCTGGACTAATTGTAACCTTTGAATTAAATAATCCGGAAGACCGTAGAGAAGGCTATTACAATAATCTAATCGTGACGTAATAAATGCATGGACAAGTCGTTCAGTAGTAATGCGGTTCAAGACATTACGAATTTTGCTAATACGATACAAAGCATAATATCCAGATTGACAAATTTTAGAAACATGAGTGACCATACTAAAATGAGAATCAAAGTACACACCGAGGTTCCTAACAACTGTGGTGGGAGTAATCTCATTAATCCCAACATGTAAACCCGACAAAAAGTCACATTTACGAAACGAGGAGTAAAAATGAATCACCTCTGTCTTAGAGTCATTAAGGACAAGCTTATTCAAAAGCATCCAATGTCTAATTTCCTCAACACATGCTTCAAGTTGAACCCTTGAGTAATTATCATTCTTACAAGTTACATACAGCTGGGTGTCATCTGCGTAACACATAAAATTGATGTCGTGTTTCTTAAAAATATCATCAAGAGGTGCAAGGTACAGTGTAAACAAAATTGGCCCGAGAACGCTCCCCTGCGGTACACCAAAATACAAAGGAGTTAACTCTGACCTCCCCGATCCAATGCAAATCTTTTGGGTACGACCGACTAAATAAGAGGTAAACCACTGAAGCGCTAAACCTTTAATCCCATATCTATTTTCAAGTCTATAGTCAGAGTAAAATGGAGTGATCAATTGTATCAAAAGCAGCAGTTAGGTCAAGCATTACTAAAATCACCTCTTTCCGGTTGTCAAGTGAAAGCAAAATATCATTTTGAACTTTCAATAATGCCGTCTCAGTGCTGTGATGTTGACGATAAGCAGACTGAAATTTAGATAATAATGAGAGAAAAAAGTATGCTAAATATTGTCACGGATTCCATGAAAATGACTTTACTACAAGCCTTAGGTTTTCCAGATGAACACACATTTTCTATCGGTGTTTGCATGCGTCCACAACTGAGCAAAGTTATGACGGCAATGTTTGGCATGATTGTTTTGTATCAATTATGGACATCATGCTAACTATTGCGTTCGTTACTTTCCCGTCCAACGTCATGAGAGTTTTATTTGTAAGGAAAACATGAGGAAGTATACCACTCTGTATGACTTCATGTGGCTGTTAATATGTTTCTATCGACCTAACTTTTTTTTTTCTTCATACGTAGGTGTCCGTATTTGCACGGAGGGGCCCATGGGAATAGAAGATGGCCGCATACCGGATTCCAGCATCACGGCTTCGTCAATTTATTCGAATGTATTCGTACCGCAGAAGGCGCGACTCAATACACAAGGTGACTCATACTGCTCGCATTTTTTACACCCTGGTAAAAACGTTTCAGTGGTGGGGCTGGCAACCCTGTACCTCTGGTCACACTGGACCAACGGCTTTATATCCCTTCCGAAGGATGGAGCAAGTGTGTTTAGGTGCATTGCTCAAGGGCACCGGCTGGGATACCTGTGCCTTTGAACAAGGCACTTAAACGCACTTGCTCCATCCTTCGGAAGACATGTAAAGCCGTTGGTCCAGTGTGTTAGGGAACGCACTTTAAAGATCCTAGAGCATTCTTTCGGGAAGAAGGGGATTACCCGGTGTCTCTGGCCATTTCTAATTCATGTTCTTTTCATGGGTTTCCTCACGCTTGCGAGCGACAGTGTAATATGTGCTTTTGAGGAATCCTTTGTTTCAGTACCAGAAAAAAGTAGTACGGTAATATTAATAATAATAATAATTGTAAGAACTCTGGATGCCGCAATAGGGCGACATTTCGGGAAGACTCTCCCCGGGGACCACCGAAATTTCGGCAAGAGTCACTCAAAATGACACCTTATTTTTTACCCAAAGCTTCCAAAAATTGTTACAGACCAAAGAGAAACAGCTCTAGTCCTAATAAAAATGGTTTTTTGACCTTAAAAAAATGGTTAATGACCTAAAAAAATGATTTAAAAAAATATATATTAGGGCGACACCAAAATGTCGCCCTATTGAGCGTGTCGCCCTAATATAGCTTTTTTACACACAAATTGTCGCCCTATCCTAGCATTCATAGTTTTTACACTTGCTACTACTAACCAAGAAAACATCCAGAGCCTCAACCGTGGGCCATGGCATGACGGTAGTAATGACGCTGGTTTAACAGCCGACGAATCTGATGACCAGTCCCGCAAGGCCGAAACCTGACAAATGTCCGGTGACATTTGAGACATTTATTAATCCTATGCTTACTGGACCTTCTTTCTAATGACATGGATATATTCCATATTACTTACCCTTTTGCCTCTATCCAAGCGCTAATTGGTGACATCAGCATGCATTTTTAAGGATGGCTCTCACACTCCAAAGAGAAAACCCGTAAGGGCCCTGTCGGAATTCGAACCCGAAACCTCCGACTAACTGATCAGACGCTCTTTTAAAATATATAAGGCACAGTGGCATACCCTCAGGTTTTACCTATGGACCCAATTTTTATCTCGGTGTTGAATGGTAGCGCAACTGGGCAAAGTAACGAACACAACATCTGGCATGGTGCCCAACCACCATTCAAATGAAACAATCAAACTTGGGATGACAGAATTAGTAATTAGTTTATCTCATAGACGGAATTAAGAGGTCAGATTTATAATTTCATGAACTTTTTGTTCAATCAAGTCCCACAAGTAATAAATGGTATTTGTATTCGAAGTCCCCGGAAGTCGATGAATCTCGCAGCATACAGTTCTCGAGGTCAACTTACACATTGTAAGGACAAAATAAGTACTTAAGGTCAGCTTCTCAATTGCCATTAACGTATGAAAAAAAAACAATTGATGATAATTCTTTCTTCTTCAGTGAACCCCTCTCCTACTGTAGCATTAAAAGGTCGAACGATTCGTTCTGCAAGGATTTCATCACGATATCTGAGTCCGGGCACTGTGACGAAAATGTTTCGGTCTAACGTTGTTTTGAGGTCTATAGTTTTGTTTAAGATATGATTGTTTAAACAATCAAATTGAAACATCTTACTGCTGACACTCTGTCACCATTGAGCACTTTGAGATATCTAGCGTAATACAACATGGCCGCCGAAATAACGTCTTTTCAGTTTTATCATGAAAATATGTACCAAAATAGCTTTTTCGTGTATTATTGTCTGACGAAAATAGTATATATTTGATCAGCCGCTGAGGCAGGGTGCGCCACTCTGCCTGAAGTGCATCCATGAGTTTCTGTATTTGAAGGGCTGTTTGGGAGATAGGTTAGCTATTAGTACACAGTTAAATCTGGTTGAGAGATTTTTTTTCAGAAACCGGATATGTCACATTCCATTACCGGTTATCTGCAACAAAATCTGAACCAGGCAAATGTCGGTTTTTAATTCAAACTACACTAGTGAAACACAACAATGAACCAGTTATAGTTTATTCCTTCTTTGTTCTGATCCGTGTATAAGGTACTTATTCAAGCTGGGTCCCTCTTGTCAACGACCAAACACCGTGGATACAAGTGGACTTTCAGAGGAAAGTCTATATTACGGGTGTGATCACGCAGGGGCGACACGACGCAGATCAATGGGTGCGTGAATACCAAGTCGCCTTCAGTCAAGATGGCAGCACATGGACCACCGTAGCTTACGCTGAGGGCGCTACAATCACGGTTAGTTCAGAGCCGTATACAGAGAAAGTTGCGACAATGAACGTAGTCTGGTTCCCGGACCAAAATATTCCGGACTCCTCTTTTAGGTCCGGCAGCCGCCAGTATACATGTTAGTCGGCCATATTGAAACAGGAGGAATTCCTCCTTTTTACCCGAATGCAGGTCCGGACGTTATCGTTAATCGTCGGGTACGATTCGTCATTGTTTCGAGAATTTGCGTTGACGCCGCGTGCCGCCGCGTGTTTATTTATAATGATGCAGACAAGGTTTGAATTTGATTTTTGATGCGGGTATGTGTAATATTTTAAGGTTAATACAGTTGTGCCCAAAATTATTCATACCCTTTGTAAAATCTAACATTTTTCAAATTTCCTCACTCCCAAAAACTATTGTGATGGAACTTTCACTGTATCTTAGGACAGTGAGTTGCCTTACACAGGACCACGTTTTGGCTCGGCATCATTTCCATAACAATAGTAATGTCCAGTTTTGCTATAATTATTCATACCCCTTACAAAATCTCAGCATTTTGGCTATTTTTTGTGATAATGCACCTGCTTTCAACATTCCAGCGATTCCGTGTTGTTGTTCAACAGTCATCCCAACATGTTTGCATTATATTTGAATCATTAACATATCTGGATTAAATATATCAAAGAATGTCATAGAATAGCACTCTGCTTGTAGGCTATATTGAAGATATGAATGATTAAAACCAACCTGAGCAAAAACCAGCTCCGTACGGTACTTCGTCTAACTTTTGAGAAAACAGTCAAAAAAGGGTTTGCAGTCATTTCGCCCAAAAACCACTTCGCCCTGAACCATTTCGCTCTGAACAACGGCCTGTGCACGAAGTGGTTTTGGGGCGATGTAGCATTAGGTCGATGTAGTGTTTTTGATTTGGGGCGAAATGGGACTCGGGCCAAGTAGATTGGGGGCGAAATAGCACTTGGGCGAAATGGTATATTTTCACACTTACATGGTTTCCGCTATGTCTTTTTATGTTTTCAGGGTCTGGGAATTTTTTGAATTTTTAATCAGTAGCGACGTAAAACGTCATCGGAGGTCGAAAATTTTAACAGATTTGGATTATACGCAAAATTTGGCCCCAGAAACAACTCATTTCAAAAAAGTATAATGATTTGCCCAACCCTATCCAAAGGACTACCCTTGCACATAGGTGGTTTGGAGGAGTTGTTTTGCGGAATCCCGTGTGATGTCCTGGAACGTTGCTCAATGACGGAGTGACCAGTACGTACGTCACTGGGAATGCCGGTTGAATTTTGGAACACGATTGGATCCGTGTCTGCGGTCTTGATGATGGCTCGACCTGGACTGGTGATGATAGTGGATATTGACCTGGACTGGCAACGACAATGATGGAGGAAATGGTTTTAAACGGAATCGACATTGGACTGGACTTGACCTGGCTTGCGTGTTTTATTCGGACGAATAAGACATTTTATAAAAAGTCTGCTGGCCTGCTTGTGATGACCGCTTTCCAAAGGACTACTCTTGCACATATGTGGTTTGGAGGAGTTGTTTTGCGGAATCCCGTGATGTCCTGGAACGTTGCTCAATGATGGAGTGACCAGTACGTACGTCACTGGGAACGCCGGTACAATTTTGGAACACGATTGGATCCGTGTCTGCGGTCTTGATGTTGGCTCGACCTGGACTGGTGATGATAGTGGATATTGACCTGGACTGGCAACGACGATGATGGAGGAACTGGTAATAAATGGAATCGACATTGGACTGGACTTGACCTGGCTTGCGTGTTTTATTCGAACGAATAAAACATTTTATAAAAAGCCTGCCCGTGATGACTGCTTTCCAAAGGACTACCCTTGCACATAGATAGTTTGGAGGAGTTTTTCGCGGAAACCCGTGTGATGTCCTGGAACGTTGCTCAATGACGGAGTGACCAGTACGTACGTCACCGGGAACGCCGGTACAATTTTGGAACACGATTGGATCCGTGTCTGCGGTCTTGATGATGGCTCGACCTGGACTGGTGAAGATAGTGGATAATGACCTGGACTGGCAACGACAATGATGGAGGAACTGGTATTAACGGAATCGACATTGGACTGGACTTGACCTGGCTTGCGTGTTTTATTCGAACGAATAAAACATTTTATAAAAAGCCTTTCACCTCTGGCGTCCCGGGTTCGAATCCGGGGCGTGTATGTGGATTGGGTTTGCAGTCCCTACTTGACCGCGTGGGTTTTCCCCTGGGGTATTTCTCTGGGGTTTTTCCTCCCACTTCTAAAACTGCAACTCCTTCTTCGTCATCTCAAGTTGATAATATAGTATAGTTAAAGCTAAAACCGTTTATATACCTCCTACATTGATTCTCGTTCAGTGATTGGTTAAAAGTAGCTCACGTGATATGTATTAATTTAACCATTTTCGAGCGCCGGTAAAAAAGATACTATGTTTGACCTTTTGCGTCAAAGGTCAAACGATAGTACATTTTGCGCAACTCAAAAAAGTAATATTGTTTGACCTTTGACGTCAGTACTTTTTTGCGCGGCCGCGCGCGGGACGTTGAAACATTCATTCAACGTTTGTTTTTGTAACGTTACATGACAAGGACATTACAATCAAAATGGCTGTGTACACGGACGATCAACCGGTGCGATTTGAACTTTTCAACGAAGCTGAAATGCTGGATCTGTTGGATGGAGCTGACAGTAGCAACACCAAAAAGCAGATAAAATACGCTCGTTCCGTATTTGATGAATTTTTTGAGGCAATTATTATCGAACATGTCGATGAAATGTCCAACAAAGCACTGGATGACACTTCAACTGCAACTCCTTCGTCGTCATCTGAAGTTGATAATAATTATAGTATAGTTAAAGCTAAAACCGTATAGTTGATGGCATAAAGGGCCTTAGTTGCCGAAGATGCCATAAAATATACAACAACAACAACTTATGAGATCATCATTATTCCTTTTGGGGATGTAAAGAAATGAAGAATAAAGGCGTTCGTTTTTCTTAATAAAATCAAGAGGACAACAGCATTTTGCCAATTTCACTACTGTTCCACCACGAACAAATTTAGTGCGAATACATTTAAATTTAGTGCGAATTTTTAATGTGCTCGTCCATCAAGACGTTTCACAGTGAAACGTCATATATTTTTTTAGGGAAATCGTCTTCAGTATTAACACCAAAAGGGAATCAAGTGACACCAATTGTATTACAAAATAACACCGGCTCCTTGTGTACAAATATGTTAACACCAAATGCTGGTGTTAATTTACACCATGGGTGTTGTCTTATATAGATACCGGGAAAGAATCAGATTTAACAACAAGGGGTTAAAATTAAAACCCGAGTTTTTGCAGTGTATGTACATGTATACATTGTGCCTTCCTTCTTTTTGCATTATCGTGGGGAAATTCAAGTTTAATCATAAGTACACATTCTTTATCAAATGTCAATTAGAATGGGGGTAATAATTTTTGAGATGCATGCCTCCAAAAATACAAACAAAAACTTCAATGGCACGGCTATAATTGGGAAAAAGTGGGTCGGGTAGGCATTTTCTAGTCACTTTCCAGTTCAGTCTGTTCACTCTGGCTTGTCATATATTTCTCCTCGTTTTATTTGCTGGAAATCGAAACATCAAAGTTGTTTCTGATCGTTTTGTACACCCCAAAGCGCTGCACCTAGTCATCCTGTCGGCAGACTGAGAACACCATTCGGCACGCGGCCGCAGTGCACAAATTGTATACCTGCACGAAGTGACGGACACAAAATGGCGTCATGTTCCCCCAAACGTGAGGACCCACAGATATCTATTAACAACAAGATAGGCAACGACAGTGTTATTGAATGGCACATCATCGTAACCGGCTTGGGGCGGTTCCGAACGTGTGCGCGTGCGTAACATTAAATATTTATGTAAATTATGTTTGATCTCATGACGTCAAAATTAACATACCCGGAGAAAACAAATTAAAAACGACCATCTTGTTTTTGACCAGTGTGGCGCAAATTCCGGGCTTATTATGCTGAAAATATACTTTAAACTTGTAATCACGGAGCTATAAAGGTGATGTAGTTTGAATATTGTATCTAATTGAAGCAATGTCTTGACAGAATAGAATCTGCAACGATATTGCAAGGTTTATTTAAGACAATTTCGACCGTCGTCGCGACGGTATGGACTCGTTACCGCATACTACGTAGTGGACGGAGTCCGGGATATGAAGTTCCAAAAACATGGCACAAACTTTATAAGAAAGGTTTTCAAATTGTCTACCTTGTGCTGGAAGACGATGTGCAAACAATGTTCCGTGTGTCCTAATCTTTGGCATTGACGGGTTTAGAAATACCCTACACATCACCAAACTGCTTATTCCGGAGGAAAATGGCAAAAAAGTCATGCTAGATTCATCTTCCTTTCGCAAGGGTCTTTCCTGCACTCGTACCTCGCTTGCCAAGAACCCTTGCTGCATCGACTGGGTCTGAGCTGTATTGAGGAATATATATGAATATTGATTAGCCAGTGACAGTGATCGCAACTGACCAATCACGCGCAGCGCATGTTTCTCGGTCATCGCATGCAGTGCCGATAGGCCCGATATACTAAAGCGCGACATTCAAAATGCATCATAGCTAGGACGCTGTTGCCAACAGCAAGAGCCAATCACGCGCCTCGCTCCGTTAAGGTGGTAGCGTCCACTTTTACTAGGGGGTTGGGTCCAATGTTTAAATAAACAGTCATTGTAAAGGCGTTTTTTAATAGGCCTATCTTTATTCAGAGATTCTGCGTTTAGCTTTTAGCGAAATATAGTAAGTCTTCCTTCAGTTACGAACATTTATACTGCGTGCAAGATAAAATGATATACATTGTACATGTACATAAAAAGATCTCCCCCACACAAATTGTGGTAATTGCGGCTACGATGTCGCGAGATAAACAACACGCGAGATGATTGTTCGAAACGGCTCATTAAAAGGTCAAAAGATACAGGTCAAAGATATCTTGTCTCTCATTGGTTGAACAGCCCTAGGCCTGTAATACAGCTCAGACCCAGTCGATGCAGCAAGGGTTCTTGGCAAGCGAGGTACGAGTGCAGGAAAGACCCTTGCGAAAGGAAGATGCGCTAGATTGTGCACAGAAATACCAATATACGTATACAGTTAGCAACCTAGTCTTTCGGAAAGACTGCCTTTTTGCGCGCAATACACGATGTACATAGACTATTCACCATTGGCCGCCAGAGGGCGCACCTGAAATACAGTCGAAAAGACAGTCTTTCATATTCCGTATAAATCGCTCGCAAAATACCGAGCGAATTCCTGGCATACCTTTGTGTGACACGTTGAAATGCGTGACGTCATCTAATTTCCATAATTCACAACAGCTCTGGTCTATCTGGTACCCAGAGTACACACTGGACAGGACAGTGCATACAAATGTCGCTGCTTTTCCAGTCGCTGATCGATCGATCGATCAGCAGTCAGCAGGCAAACATGATATGAGGCAAACACGTTGTCCACGTACAAAGCTATCTTGCGCGTTGCACTCAGTGGCTCGCCTGTACCGTACGTCCGGGCCTTGCCGCTTGCCGGCCTGCGTTGCTCGTACGGTGGGGTTAGACCCGTGAACGGGTCTACGGTCGGGTGTGATGATTGGGCGGCCAGTGAAGACGAAGCATTTTCGTTCCAAGTTGGGAATCGAAAAGTTCAAAGGCTATCAAAGACTGGCATTTAGAGATTTTCTTGGGGCATTTTCTGCTTGGTCACGATTTTATTTCATCGCTTACGCATGGAGGAAGAAAACGACTGGGATTGTTTTCTTCTCCTCTATACTATGGCATGCTTGTCATATTATTGGCTTCGGTAAAAAAAAAAAGTGCTAAACGATTTCAGAGAAGTTATCCACTACTATTTTTCACTAAAATGACTTGCAAGCATCAGTTAGTTCAGATATGATAGAAAAAAACCAAAATTTAGGAGTGAATTAATCTGAGTGAAGAACCACCCACTTTCTTAAAAACTACTAATTTCACTCACTATCACATGCTTTGTACACAATGTTTGAAGTAATTGTACATTACAAAAGTAATTGTACATTTTCTAAAGTCAAATATGACCCATTTGATTTTCATTTAGGCCAACAAAAAATAAGGCAAATTGTTGTGACCCAAGGATCGACCTTTTACGGCCTATTTAAAACAATACTTTTTTTCTGATTCTTCGTGCATGTTTTTGTTTTTACAGCAAGCAGAATTGCAGAAAATTAATTAGAGCAACTTTCTTGCATATGCCTCCGAAAATATACTGGAATAACGTTTAATGGAACAAATTTAAATTTGATGTTTATTAGTTTACTAAATGTTTAAAATTTCACCATTTTCAGTGTTTTGAGGAGAATGCTTTGAGAAGGCCCATTAATTTTGTGGATATGAAGCTGTTTTTACGAATTCCAGGGAACAACAGCAAACTACTTTGTAGATAGGACAGAAGCCCTTGAAGGAAATTTGCACAGTTTGGTTAACTAAAAACAAAATGGAAATGTTCGTCAACATTGTCTGATTCATTAGTTTAATATTTGCAGAAAAAATTTGAATTTTTAGGTTGAATTCCATATCCGACCACTTATAAACGTCTTTATTCTGTAAATGAAAAATAAACAATGCATGTTAGAACAAGTTTGATGATAAAAATGAGAAATAAAATTATGACATGTCTGATTTTAGGCCCCCAACCTGGATTTCCATTGTTATAAAACCATGTAAAATTTTAGTTTAGTTGTAAAAACCATGGTGTAAAAACTAAGAGAGAGAAATTTTCATGATTTTTAGATTTGTTCCCACTGCTGTCCAACATTGTCCAAGGAAATGTTCGTCAACATTGTCTGATTCATTAGTTCAATATTTGACTTCAAGTGCAGAAATAATTTGAATTTGTAGGTTGAATTCCATATCCGACCGCTATAAACGTCTTTATTTTGTATTAAATGAAAAATAAACAATGTATGTTAGAACAAGTTTGATGATAAGAATGAGAAATAAAATTATGACATGTCTGATTTTAGGCCCCCAGTCTGGATTTCCATTGTTATAAAACCATGTAAAATTTTAGTTTAGTTGTAAAAACCATGGTGTAAAAACTAAGAGAGAGAAATTTTCATGATTTTTAGATTTGTTCCCACTGCTGTCCAACATTGTCCAAGGAAATGTTCGTCAACATTGTCTGATTCATTAGTTCAATATTTGACTTCAAGTGCAGAAATAATTTGAATTTGTAGGTTGAATTCCATATCCGACCACTATAAACGTCTTTATTTTGTATTAAATGAAAAATAAACAATGTATGTTAGAACAAGTTTGATGATAAAAATGAGAAATAAAATTATGACATGTCTGATTTTAGGCCCCCAGCCTGGATTTCCATTGTTATAAAACCATGTAAAATTTTAGTTTAGTTGTAAAAACCATGGTGTAAAAACTAAGAGAGAGAAATTTTCATGATTTTTAGATTTGTTACCACTGCTGTCCAACATTGTCCAAGGAAATGTTCGTCAACATTGTCTGATTCATTAGTTCAATATTTGACTTCAAGTGCAGAAATAATTTGAATTTGTAGGTTGAATTCCATATCCGACCACTATAAACGTCTTTATTTTGTATTAAATGAAAAATAAACAATGTATGTTAGAACAAGTTTGATGATAAAAATGAGAAATAAAATTATGACATGTCTGATTTTAGGCCCCCAGCCTGGATTTCCATTGTTACAAAACCATGTAAAATTTTAGTTTAGTTGTAAAAACCATGGTGTAAAAACTATAAGAGAGAGAAATTTTCATGATTTTTAGATTTTTTCCCACTGCTGTCCAACATTGTCCAAGGAAATGTTCGTCAACATTGTCTGATTCATTAGTTCAATATTTGACTTCAAGTGCAGAAATAATTTGAATTTGTAGGTTGAATTCCATATCCGACCACTATAAACGTCTTTATTTTGTATTAAATGAAAAATAAACAATGTATGTTAGAACAAGTTTGATGATAAAAATGAGAAATAAAATTATGACATGTCTGATTTTAGGCCCCCAGCCTGGATTTCCATTGTTATAAAACCATGTAAAATTTTAGTTTAGTTGTAAAAACCATGGTGTAAAAACTAAGAGAGAGAAATTTTCATGATTTTTAGATTTGTTACCACTGCTGTCCAACATTGTCCAAGGAAATGTTCGTCAACATTGTCTGATTCATTAGTTCAATATTTGACTTCAAGTGCAGAAATAATTTGAATTTGTAGGTTGAATTCCATATCCGACCACTATAAACGTCTTTATTTTGTATTAAATGAAAAATAAACAATGTATGTTAGAACAAGTTTGATGATAAAAATGAGAAATAAAATTATGACATGTCTGATTTTAGGCCCCCAGCCTGGATTTCCATTGTTACAAAACCATGTAAAATTTTAGTTTAGTTGTAAAAACCATGGTGTAAAAACTATAAGAGAGAGAAATTTTCATGATTTTTAGATTTTTTCCCACTGTTGTCCAACATTGTTCAATGTTTTGGCCATGGCATTGGGTCTTAATCTACACGGACAGGCACCCCCGGCCGGGGACAGGAAGTCAGTCACCGGGCTGGGCTGGGCGCGCACTCGTACCGAGAAATGCCGCTTCTCGGCAGGCAATGCACCACGGTCACTGCACGAAAACGGCCCGATATCATTTTCGCGCGGCACGGTGAATCACTAGCACTGCACACGTACAAAATGTACACGGCAAGTTACCATCCCACATGACCTAATTATGGAGGCATCGCTTTCTCTTCTACGCAGGCGCCCATAATTTTTGACCTTGCTGTTTAATTATTCATGTCCTTCCATTAAGGTTATCGAACTTTTTTCTTACGGAGTAATCAAGACCGAGTTTTCGAGTTCACGTTGTAAGTGTAGGTACGCCCTCTGGCGGCTAAAATGAACAATGTGGGGATCGCGAACTCGGTCTTGCATCAAGACTATTAGCAACCAAGTTCGTTCATCCTTCTGGTGTACGCGTACGCGTGCCAATACAGCGCGCACGTCGCGAATGGGGCTTTGCGTACATCGCGCGTATCCAAACTTGAGGACGCGACGCGAGGCGAGTCACACGACAGCAGCTTTCATCTGTGCGCATGCGCGAAAACCCATGTAGAAGTGCTAACAATCATGCAAATTACGGTGCCCAAAATCATGCAAATGAGGTGGCTTAAACCACGCAAATATGGAAATACTTATGCAAATGGTGCCCAAAAGTATGTAAATGAGGGTGCCCAAAACTATGCTAATGAGAAGGGGCGGTTATGCTCGTACGGCCTCTGTTTCCTATCTTGTTGTTAATAGATATCTGTGTGAGGACCTCATTGTCGCAACTCTCTCTATATACGGCTCTGGGTTAGTTCAAAGTATACATGCAGAGGTTGCCAACAATAAAGTCGTCCTAACTAGCAGCTGCCGTTGGTTAGAGTAATTTTAAGACACATAGTTGTATTATTCAGAAATTGCAAAGTTAAGCATCTTTGATTTTATTATTTTTATAACAGTACTGCTCGTCAAAAACTGGACGAATATATATTCGTATTTAACGATAACAACCCCCCCACCACCTCCCACCCCCCACCAAAAAATGTTGTTGATTTATATGAATAAAAGTTTATTTTACTGTTCAGCATCTACTAGTGGAATTTGTAGTAAATGCTCAAAACTTGTGGTTGCCTAGTGCACAGTTGAAATTGGTAACAATTACTTCTTTTTTATTCATACAAAACGAAGAAAATGCTAGCAGTATAGCAAGTAAAAAAGTAAATACTTTCAGTATTCAGTGAAGCATTTGCTTAGTTTTTATTCATACAAACATGAGTTAATGCTTAAAAGTTGGTAATAAAAGCAAATACTAGTTTTTTTACCCATTCAAAGATTGCTTGAACAAGAATCATTTCAGGTGCTTTAGTTGAACTGGGAACTACATAAGTATATAATCAAAAATTACAAGTTGACGGATTGCATTCCATTTCATATTAAGGCTAAACGGGATGAAACCAATCAAACCATAGTAGCAACTTGTCTGAATTACATCATTTTCAATTGTTAGTTCACAGGTAATACGGACCGCAACACCGAGGTAACCAACCGATTCCCAGCGACAGTGAACGCCCGATATCTACGCATCAACCCCACCGCGTTTCAATTGTTTCGGAGCATGCGCTTTGAAGTCATCGGATGTGCTACCGCATAAAAGCCAATTACCTTGAGTTTGAGACAGGGCAAGGAATGTCCTCATTTAATCCTAACTGTATATTAAAACGGGGTAAATTACGCCTTACCGCAGAGGTTTACATAATTACAAAAGCAGCAAGTTTTGTTTCCTGGACGAGATCACACACATTCAGTAACCGCGCTTTTAGGATGCATTTTGATAGAGCTGCTCAAACATGAAAAATTGCTTATGCATGACTAACTTTGCTTGATAAAATAAAGTTACCAGCAAAAATTGTCATGAGATTGTCATGGTAATGAAACAGTCTCTCAACAACACTGGTCATACACTGTTTCTATCACATGATGATTTAAATGGTAAAGTTCCCTACTAAGCAAGATTTTGTTGTGCTTATTATAAGCAAATATTTGTGCTTCAACACCTGTATGAAATTGGCCCCAGATATGGGGTAATTAAATTGTACGTACACCCATAGACGAATACAGTGAATGACTCGCACTACATTGATTAGGGGTTGTTTTGACAACATAAAGAACATGTTATAAAAAATGTATTTAATATTACAATTTATATAACGCCCAAGTAGATTCTTGTCATCCAATTAGACAATAGCAGGTCACGTTTTGTTCAATATTTAATCCATTTAATGCTACGTAACTAACCGTGCAGTTTTGTTCCATTTGCCGTGCATCCTCTTCCCCTTTTTTTTAGCATTTGCACCAATTTTCAATACGTGGTGATCGGGTTGGCGTAGTGGTTCTTTCCTCGCCTTTCACTTCTGGCGTCCCGGGTTCGATTCCGGGGTTTGCAGTCCCTATTCGACTGCGTGGGTTTCACCCGTTAGATTTGTCTGGGGGTTTTCCTCCCACTTCAAAAAACTGCATCTCCTTCTTTGTCATCTCAAGTTGATAATAAAGTATAGTTAAAGCTAAAACCGTATAGTTGATGGCATAAAGGGCCTTAGTTGCCGAAGATGTCATACAAAATTAAACCCAACAACTTTCAATACGTGCCTTTATGGTTCTCCATTACGCGCAGTGCATGATGGGGGAAGGGGGTTCCGATTTCAAACCACTACACGCATATGCACGATCGGGCATTGTACCGACATGTGTGCACCATCGATATATATACACTGGATGAAGCAACGACGTCTAAAATTTAAGCCACCGTCCGCCATTTTACCCCACCAAATACAATGCCTTGCCTAGACTGGTCATACTGTTATCACTAGTCTACATCATGGTATACATGTGTTAAGTGGAATACAAGCTATCGGGGGATAGGGGGAGCACTGGCTACTGGCGCGCGCGCCAGACGTGCGTGTGCACCGAGTTCGTGACGTAAGTGTGTTGAATCTGTATCTGGGATCTATATAACCAGGTATAACATTTGTGTCAAAACAGTTATTTGCCACATTTTACTAGTCAAGGCGACCCATTGTCTCCCAAGTTATTCAATGCAGTGCTTGAAGTTTTTTTTAAAGAATCCAGAGACAGAAGAGGAAGGAATAAACATAGGTGGAGAGATGTTGTCGAACCTTAGATTCGCTGACGATATAGCCATATTTACAGAATCCACTGAAAGCCTGGAAAGACAACTGGACAGGCCCTACCAGGAATGCATCAGATTTGGCCGTAAATACACAAAGGAAAGACAAAGTATATGACGAACATCAGTTCTCATGTCAAATTTCAAAATGAAACTATAGAGAAAGTAAACGAATCTTGGTCAGACACTAATGCACCTATCAATTGTCCCCCCCCCCCCCCCCCCCCCCGCGCTACCCCACCCCATAGGTGGGGGTTTGGTCACATTTTTCATGCCCCAGGGTGGGGCATTTGGCCCATTATCTGTGCATTTTTGTGCCTTTTTGCGCATGTTTTGCACCCCAGGGTGGGAATTTTTGTCACCTAAATGTTGCCCCAGGGGTGGGGATTTTGTCACGCAAAAAGTGACAATCCCCACCTCTTAGGTGGGGTAGAGCCCGGGGGGGGGGGGGGGGGAGGGGTGGGGGGAAAATGTATAGGTGCATAACATTGCATGATACAACCGGAGAAGTCCTGACAAGAATCAAGACAGGATAGGGTCTGTTTGGAAGGTACAAATAAATCCTCTGCGACAATAAACTACCAACATCACTGAAGAAAATAGTTGTTGACCAATGCATATACTACCAACGATAACGTATGGATGCCGAACCTAGACAGTTACTCAGGAAATATATAACAAACTGTCGACCACACAACGTGCAATGGCAAGAAAGATGCCGGAGATAACGTTAACAGAGCGGATACCCAACCATAAAATCATTATTACCAAAAGTAAAAGATGATGCCCAGTATGTCAACAAAATGAAATGGAAATGGGCGGGACATGTGGCAAGAATGACCGACAACAGATGGACTATAAGAACCACGGAATCGCAACCCAGAACAGAAAAAGAAAACGAAAGGGGCAGACCCAGAAAGAGATGGAGGGACGACATAATTAAACTGGTGGGGGAACTTGGACAAGAATAGCAAAGCAGAGAACATACTGGAGCAGTCTGACGGGGGGCTACGTACTGCAGTGGGTGGACGACGCCTAAAAGGAAGACGAAACTGTACTTTGAAGCGGCCGAGAGCTTCACTGCACTCCGAAAAATCACATTCGTTTGTACACAATTAAACTTAGCGCTTCTGCAGTGCGATGTACTAGAATTGTGGGGAAACTCGCGAGTAGTCGATCAATCGCGAGTAGTTGACAAAGTATCAAAAAAGGAGAAAAAACCCACACAATACAAAGGACACAATAAATTGAAGTAGTCGACGTACATAACGGGAAGTTCAGCAGTGGCTGCTTTTTAAGGTTGCCGTGGAATGAGGCCTGTCACATTAATGTATTAATCGCAAGTAATCGCGAATTCACGAGTAGCGTAATGAAACTTATTTAAACGGATAGTACGTAGGCCTGCTGTGTAATCGAGTAGTTTAAAAAACGAGTTGCGCTTGTTTAACATAATGTATTTTGTTTACCTTCTTACTTTATTTGATACTAGCAAACTGATATTAGAAATGTCATACTGTCACATGGTGACAAATCTAAGTGCACATACTACATACCTAACTAAAAGCATCGGTGAAAACGGAAACAAACCTGGATTTCTCGATGCTATTTCCTTGGTTCGCTTTCAATTAGCCTTTTGCGTGTTTCTCATGAATATCGTCTGGTGTACATGCACACTTAGTATCCACTTGACCAGATTACTTTGTTGTTGCTATGTGTTGCACGCGGCGGTTTTAAAGAACAGAATCAATACCGTGCTCATCGTAGGGGAGAATGGGCAGAAGTGACCAGACTGTTGATTGCTATATGCAATGACGTGCACCAAGTATCAACAATAGCATAGTCTCTGGCTGTCCGTCGAAACGACGATGACTGGGGGCGAAAATCAAGGTCGGTAAGTGCGGGACTAAGACAATAGCCGCTTGGGATGCTCTTACGCACTGGTCACAGTAGTTGGTAATGTGTCTTTTTTGGCATGGCTTTATGGCGTCTCATCTGGCGAGATTGCTCGTGCGACCACTGCGCTTTTCCAGCAGTCTCTGCTCTCACATTGATGGGTTTTCGCCAGGCAAGTCTGTTCCGGGTGGCTGTTTTCCAATTAACAGTTGGTATTCCAGCAGTTTTCAAGTTGCGCTTGATGACGTCTTTATTTTATAACGAAGGAGATCAGGGGCCGATTTCAAGGAGGTGTTTAAGTACAAAATACTGAAACCAGAGCTGAGCTGGCCACATCCCAGACAGCAAACTTACGTTAGCCCAACGTTGGATCAACGTCAGTAATTGACGAAGAAACGTTGGACCAACGTTAGAAAATGACGTTGTTCCAACGTAAAGTTGGCACAACGTTGTTTATAAGTTGGCGTTAACGTTGGACAAACGTCATATCGCATAATTCCCAACCTTATTTCCACGTCAATTCAATGCTGGCTCAACGGCAGACGTAAATTATTGACGTCTTATTGACGTCTTATTAACGTCTTTGTGGGGTCGTATACGCCTTTCTTAATATTTATTCATAAACGGACCAAAGCGAGGCTATAGTTCCTCCGAAAAGTAAACAAACCATTCAACGCACGCACGATGCATGGCAGCTATCGATGTCAACGCAAGGGACCTTAGCTTAGCCTCAAGTTTCGTCGATTCATGGTCGACTCCAGGATTATATCAAAAGACAGACAGTTTGCAAAGAATGCAGGCACTTTTCAGCGGCGTAGGTGCAAGATTTGAAAGGTAGGAATGCTGTAAAATGATGGTGTTTACATCCGCATAACCTGATAAAATATCGTAACGAACGACATGCATGTTTGCATACGCCTACACTACATCTACACAGTACATGCAGATTCACTCGTCATGCTCGTGTCGTGCCTTTGTGGTAAAATTGTACTGAAATGCCTGCACTACATTTTCCTTTATTACGGCATATTAAAATCAACCACCAAAACGTTAAGAAATCGTACTATTAGCATGGAAATGTTAACAAATTTCGGAAAGAATTGGGAAGTTGATCATGGCTATAAATTCATACCTTGTGTGCATACTGTGCAAGACATAAAACATTTGTATGATCAACTTCCCAAATCTTGTCTAGGTGACGACCGTCCCAAGTTTGTCCTCCATATGTTTTTTTTTGGGGGGGGGGGGGGGGGGAGTTGGGGGGCGAGGGGGGGGGGGGGGGGGGGGGGGGCACAAAATAGCCATGTGGGGAAACGCACGTAGCTGCTAGCAGAAAAACATGGGCTCTATTATTCACACTTTCAATCTGGAGGACAAATACTAGGGTAAATTCGGTCAGGAAACTTGATTTTAGCAATGAAAACACTTTAATTATGTCATGCTCCATTGCATTCTAACAATTTCTTTCTTTTTCGTTTTTCTACTCCTCATACCCACAAATTAGCAGAGTTGCAATAAAGTACGGCATGGAAGATGGAATCTCTGTCGGCAAAGTATTTCTGCGAGGTAAAATTTGTTGTAATTGTTGCACTCGTAACTGTTAGGAAACAGCCACGGTAGGGTATTCTGTAAAAACAGAGACAAATGGACACTGGTTGAGCTTGAGTTGGCGGTCAATGTTCTTTACTCAACAAAGTCTCAGGTCAGAATCACAAGTTACATAGGCTAATAAAACATCACGTAAAACACGATAATTGTCAATGTCCTTAAAAACATAATAAATAACAACCAAAAATAACATTTGAGCGAAACGAGGTCAACAAGGAGAAATCAAACGAAATCTCTGATCCCAGACATAATCTACCTTAATTCTGGCTGTACACCATTTCAACATATGCAAGTGCATGTACTCAAAAGTTATTCAGAATAAAGAAAACACCAAGGCTGGTAATGAATCACAGTAATAATAATAAAAGGAGTTTATGCAAAAGTTTAACTGTCAGTACCACTACATGTACTTTGACAGTTTCGAGTTAAAACTGTATATCATTGATAAGTTTCAACAAGTACATGTACATTGGTAAACATGTGACTCACTAGTGACTGCAGTCACCATTAATCAGCACTGTGCCTGAATAGACTTGCACTGATCCACAATACATCATAGTGTTGTTGAGAGTGCATTACTGGTATATACAATGCACATGCATAATATAGCATGGCTCTGAAATACACAAGAGACTGGCGCAAGTCTAAAAGTCTTGGCCAGAAACCACAGACAAATGTTGCCTGGGTGATAATCCCCATAGGGCAATAAAACTCTTGGTCATCCCAGCCTTCCTGCATTAAGGTATGGGCAGTGGGCTTAGGAATGTGACCTTCATTAAATATGCGGCAAAATCAAGAGTTTAAAAGTTGCAGTAACTGACTATGTACATGAGTCTATGGGTACTGTGTATGCACTGCAAAAAGTAAAAATAACAGTTCACACAGGCTAGTCCTTAAAATCTAACTGATAATAGTAAAACTCAAAACTCTAGATGAAAAATGGAAAATGATTACAAATAAAAACTTTAACATGATTAGGTATACATTCACACAAGATTTCCAGTTTGTGGTAAACTATTAAGGCGTAGCCTTGCATTCTAATAAATGCAAGTACGTGTGTCTGGAAATCAATCACAGAATATTTTCTGTGTGTACCAAAATAATTTCGAAAACTTCAAGGCACAGCAATGGTCGTGCTTCTCTAATCAAACAGTCAAGAGGACTGGACATCAATAATTAGGCACACTGATATAACTTCCAAATAGAGTCACATGCCTTCCTTAATACATGTGCATTTGGGCCATGTGCTTTATGGCAAAAGGAAAAGAAAGTGTGTGACACACTTTATAACTTTCCTGAATCTTACTCAGAATGATAACAGAAAATGTATTTCCTGTAAACCTCAATGATATATATATATAAATAAGGCAAAGAATGTAACATACCTGTAAAAACAGAGACAAATGGACACTGGTTGAGCTTGAGTTGGCGGTCAATGTTCTTTACTCAACAAAGTCTCAGGTCAGAATGACCATGGAACAAAGACCACCACACAAGCCACCAGTGGCCACAGGAAATGACATCATCATGTGGTATACACGACTGCTGTTTCCTGTGAATAGAAGGTATGTTACATACAACAGTAGTAAACAGGGCTGGCTCAAAGGGGCATGGACAAGAATAATAAAAAATAAAAGGGGGGTTCCCAATATCGCTACACTCTTCCCGACAAATTGAATGTTGTCCTCAACATTTAGATTGAGAAAAGTAGACAGTCGTTAAGCAAAAGTAGCAGTTCCTTCATGCTGACTGGCAGTAGGCTTGTTGCCATGGTGCTGCTAGTGGAGGTCTTGTCCATGGGTAGTAACTGTGTTGCCATGGTGATCCTAATGTAGGTCCCGTCATCTGCCAGGGTGTCATTGCTGCTGTCGGCCACGGCATTGGGATCGGTGGCCACATGGCAGCAGGTTGCACTGGAAACAGGACTGGTATACCGGTTGGCTGGTGTACCGCAGGGTTGCCTCCTACGTTGACTGCATTGAGGTCCTGTCTCCCTTGTGACCCACCTAGTTGCTGGTACGTGAGCCGTTGTGGTGGACCTCGTTGTCTGGATGGGTAGGATCGCAGTGTAGGTTCTTCCTGCTCAGCTTCTGCTGGTCGAGGTGCTTCTGGTGGATTGGTCTCTGTCTGTCCTTGGCTTTCCACCTGAGCTGGCTCGGTTGCAGTTTGGATCTCTGTTTCAGGGGTTACGATGGGACAGTTGGCTTCTTCGGCATCTGCAGTTTCTACTTCCCGCTGTTGTGTCTCGGGGACAAACTCATCTGCATTGAAGTTTAATGCTGGCATCTTTTGCAACTTCTCGCCTAGTTTCTTCCTTGGGGCGGGGACTGGTGGTGGATGAGATGCGCTGGGTCGAATTACGTATTCGTCATCGGAGCTTTCACCCTGGTCTACATTAGGGCTTTGATATTCCAGGACTCTCCTGGACTGACGGGGTCTCGGCTGGGGTCTTGGCTGGGGTCTGGGATCCTGTGGCTCAACAGGTCTTTCTGCGGACAGGTGGTTGCAAGGTAGGAGGAGGTTCCTGTGGAGGACTCTGCTGGTGCCCTTCCGATTCTCAGGGGAGACCTCATACACTGGTGAATCTGCACTCAGCCGCCTCACGACCGTGTGAACAACATCCTCCCAATAAGAGCGGAGCTTGCCTGGCCCTCCTCTTTCCCTGAGGTTTCTCACTAGAACCCTGTCGTTCGGTTGAAGGACGCTACTGAAGACCTTACGATCGTATTGGGTTTTCCCACGTTGAGAGGACTTCGCTGCATTCTGGCGTGCTGTTGCATACGCCTCATCCATCTGCCTCTTCCAGCGTTGGCTGTATTCTTGGTGGTCTACCTGTCTAACTTTGGATCCCTTCAGCCCAAAAGCTAAGTCGATGGGGAGGCGGGGGTGTCGTCCGTACAGAAGGAAGAAGGGCGAGTAGCCCGTGGCGTCAGACCGGGTGCAATTGTAAGCATGTGTCATCTTGTTCACGGACTCTCTCCAGCGAAGTTTGTCTTTTTCTGGTAGGGTCCGCAACATCCCAAGGAGCGTGCGGTTCAGCCGTTCCACTTGCCCGTTCCCTTGCGGATGGTAGGGGGTCGTCCGAGATGGCGTAATGCCACTCAGCTTCTGGAGTCGTTCGAAGAGTTGGTTTTCAAACTCTCTCCCCTGATCATGGTGAAGTTTGTGAGGGAACCCGAATCGAAGGACAAAATCATTAAAGATTTTGTCAGCCGCTGTCTTTCCTGACTTGTTAGTGGTTGGGTATGCCTGGACGAACCTTGTGAAGTGGTCTACTATTACCAGTATGTATTCATAGCCGCCGACGCTTCTCTCCAGATGGACAAAGTCTATCGAAACCAGCTCAAAGGGTGCCGTTGCAACAATGCTCTTAAGAGGCTCGCGAGTGTGTCGAGCCGGTTTGCGTTGTTTTAGGCAATGGCAAACGCTGGTGACGAAGTGTTCAATGTCACGCTGCATGTTGGGCCAGTAAAACCGATCCCGGGCGAGGTTGACAACCCGATCGGCCCCTAAATGACCCATCTCCTCATGTAGTTCCTTGTACACCATTCGATGATACTTGAAGGGCAGTACAATTTGGTCGACTTCTCCAGATCTTCGACGTAGTACGCCGTCCCCATCAATGCTCATCTTGGCCCAGTCACGAAGAAGAATGCCGGATTTTGGGTGTCCCACTTGCTCACGTCTGACTGGTCTGTGGCCACGTCTAACCTGCTGAAGGACGGGACCGATAATCGGATCTGCTTCTTGAGCCTCCTTCAGCTCTTGTTTGCAGATTGCCATGTCTGACTTCACACCATCGTCAGGACTCGAGGTGTCGGTAGTGATCGCCGTTATCCAAGGGAAAGGGTCGGATCTCGATGCGACAATGGACTGTGACGCTGCAGCAATGTGGTCCGGGTTCATTACCTTCGTGCATTGTGCCATGTATTCGTCAATGTTTAGAGGGGCGCGTGAGAGGACATCTGCATCAGTGTTCTGGCGTCCTGGGCGGTACTTTATCTTGAAGTTAAAGTCGGCCAGTTCTGCAACCCATCGATGTCCGGTCGCGTTGAGTTTTGCTGATGTGAGGATGTATGTAAGTGGGTTGTTGTCTGTGTACACTGTAAAACTGGGGGCGTAGTAGAGGTAGTCCCTGAATTTTTCTGTTACCGCCCACTTCAGGGCCAGGAACTCGAGTTTGCCGGAGTGGAGGTGGTAGTTTTTCTCTGCTGCAGACAGGGTACGTGAACCATACCCGATCACCTTCTTCTTTCCATCCTTTTCTTGGTACAGCACAGCACCTAGTCCCTCGTTGGAAGCATCTGTGTGTAGAATAAACGGCTTATCGTGGTCGGGGAAACTCATCACTGGGGGTGACGTTAGACACTTCAGCAGACGTTCTAGGATTGCTTGGTGTGAGTTCGACCAGGTAATTGGCTGTCGAGAGCTGACTTGTCCCGCACCCCTTTTCTTCTGGGTTTTTCCTTGCTGCGGGCGTTGGTTTCTCCCCGTCTCCGGACTCTCGGCACTTGGTTTCTGGAGAAGCTCGTACAGAGGTTTCGCGATACTTGAGAAATTCTGGATGTACTGTCGGTAGTATCCAAGTAAACCCAGCACTTTCCTCAGCTCACCAACTGTACTTGGTCTGCGGTCACGAAGGGCTTCTACTGCTGCTACGTCTGCTGGGTCCATCTTGTAGCCTTTACTGGAAACAATTCGACCCAAGTATCTCACTTCTCGTTGAAACAAGTTACACTTGCTAGGTTTCAGCTTGATGCCTTTCTCCTGCAAACGCTGTAGAACCCGACGGAGAGACTCGATGTGGTCCTCGAATGTGGCGCTGTACACTAGGATGTCATCAAGATAGACGACGGCGATTTCTCCAACTAACCCCTCAAGGCATGACTCCATACACCTCTGAAAAACCGCTGGAGCATTGGTGAGACCAAACGGGATCCTCAGCCACTCGTACAGGCCCCAGGGAGTAATGAATGCCGTCGCTGGCTGGCTGTCCTCGGCCATAAAACCCTGGTGATAAGCCTTGCCTTGATCTAGGGTGGTGAACCACGCATTGCCTCCCAGGCTGTCCAGGACGTCTTGGATGCGTGGTATTGGTTGTCGATCAGGTACAGTCTTGCGGTTGAGTTCTCTATAATCAATGCACAACCGCAAGGACCCATCCTTCTTCCTCACACAGACTACTGGCGATGAATAAGGGGACTCGGATTTTCTTATCCACCCTTTCTGGAGCAGATCTTGCAGATAAGATTTAACTTCACGGTAGAGAGGAGGGGGAATGGACATGTACGACTTCTGTACTGGGTGATCATCTTGCAGACGAAGATGCATCTGCAAATCTTGGATGCATCCCAAGTCGCTGTCATCACGGGCAAAGGCTCCTACTTCTTGTCTGAGCATCTGCGTTGCCAGCTCACGTTGTTGCTCTGTCAGATGACTCAAATCAACAGGTGGCACCCAGTCATGGTTTTCTCTTGTCGGTGACACATGTTCCACTTCTGCCCTCTGCCCTGACGAGTCAGTGCCCTGGTAGTTGGTGGGGTAGACATCACTGGCGGCTTCAACTGTACCAAGAAAGGTGCGTTTCTGGAGTACGATGTCATGATTGGCGTTATTGGCTATTAAGATGGATACCTTGTTTCTTTGACGCTGATCCAGTTTTAGTACAGCTGGCTGGGGGTGGAGTTCATCTGGCCAAGGGTTGCTTATGTCGGGCTCAAATATAACTGTGGAACCACTCGCGATGCAGTTGGTACAGGCGTGACACCACACTTCTCTGACACTCCTCTTCGGTATGATGACATTACTCCGGCCCACGACTACGTTGCATGCTGTCCTTGGTAGATCGCTTTGGATTAAGTTGACCAACGTTTTCACCTCCCCTCTCGCCATTGATGGGAATGCCGTCTTGACTGCCTGTACTGGGCCAAAGCTAGAGCCGTCCATCTTAATCAGCTCAACGATTACGTTGTATCCAATGATGGGTACTCCACTTGCCGCTGACGTGACTAACATCGGGACCTCGATCTGTTTTTCCTGGTCTAACTTGAAGGAGACTTCCAGCCATCCCTCAAAGGGGATTGATGACCCGTTTGCTGCTGTGAGATTAAGATTATCTCCACCAATGAGATCTGATATGGGGCGGGTCTTGGCATAAGGGATGTTTCTTGCCTTCCAGTCCACCGGAATCACAGACACTTGGGCACCGGTGTCCCACAGGGCTCTTGTCTTGACACCTTGAATACAGCAGTTCACCAGGCAACGCTCCCCGATAAGACGGGCCACTTTAGCTTGTGAAGTAGATATATTATATACATGGGATTTCTTGGACGTTGACCTGGTGGTTACTGGTTGTCCCGCGACAGTAACCACTCTCCGTTTCCCGCCTGACGGTTGTTTCTTGGTTTGCGACATCCACGGGCAAAATGTTCACTTGACCCGCAGTGGAAGCAGTGGTCGCAACTGTGGCCGGTGCCATCCCGTTGACAGTTTGGGCACCCACGGCGACGTGATGGGTTGCTTTGTGGTTGCTGCCTTTCATGTTGTTGCCTCCATCCATGACGATCGGTGGATTTTACCTGGAGGGCATCTTGTAAGCTCGACATTTGTTGTTTTAGAGTCGCAATCTCCGCGATCCCGGCTTTGAGGTCAGCCAAGTCGGTCAGAAGTGTTCCAGGTTTGGGCGTCTTTTTACCTTGGCCTGGCTCGTTGACCGCTTCGCTGGCACTCTGCTCTACGGACTTGACAGATACGCTCCTACTGTGTCCCAATTTCTCTCTTCGCTCAGCCTCGTAACTTGCCGCTGCATTGAGCTTTTCGAGGAGGATCTCATCCGTGGTCAAGGGGTCATTTAGTAGGGGTCGTATTTCGGTTTTAACGGCATCACTTCTCAAGCCCGTCAGGATGGAATGCAAAAACATGTTCTGCACTAATGCCGAATCGTATTTCACTCCAGAACCTGATTCCTGGCTGGCGAAGATTACTTTCTGGCGTAAATCAAGTGCGCGCATCAAGAATCCTTGTGGAGACTCTCTGTTGTCTTGAGATAGACGTGACAGCTGGTGGTATAGTTCTGTTGCGTCCTTTTCTTGATAGTGGGACCGCAGCAGTCGACGGAGATTGGGTAGGGTAAGGCCACTTCGTCCTTCGAGGTAGCTTCGCAGTGCCGACCCAGGTATCACTGCTCGAATCACTGCCTCCACTATCTCATGGTCGCTATAACTCTTGGCCCGACCACTTTCGATTTGGTGGGCAAGGCTCGAGAACGTCAGACGATCTCGCTGTTCTGGCTCGCCGATTTGTCCCGATATCTTAAACTCGCGGCGAGAGACGAATCCTGCCGTATTTGCGAGGTTGGATGACCCCGCCACTGTTGTCGTCGTTGAAGGTTTTTCTTTCCCTGTAGATTGCCCGGTCTCATCCGTCATCTCCTGGAGGAACTTACTGAGGTTTCGATACACTGCCAGGCCTTCATCTTCCTGCGATTCTAGATCTTCTCGCAGCAAGTGCCGCTGTACTTTCCGGACTAAGGCTCTCGTGGTTGCATTTTGTGTTATCAGTTCCTCAAGTCCAGGCAGACCGACGTGTTGGCAAACTTTCAAAACAGACTCCCTGGACAGTCCACCAATCTGCTGCATCACCCGCTGGCATACCTCCGACGCAGACTCCTCCATCTCGGACCTGTAGGCTGTACTATGGGGCCAAATCTGAGACTTTTGGTCCCCCCGGTAGCCGCTCTTGTCCTCTGTCTGGTGGTCTGCACCTCTCTGCTCACGCTGTGACTGCTAACATTAGGTGTTCTGTCGCCGTTCGGGTTCTTTACATCTCGGGATAGGCGTACATCGTTGTCTCCATGGCTTTGCTAGAAGTCAACACACCTATCCCTCTCGTGCCTCCAAAATGTTGCACTCGTAACTGTTAGGAAACAGCCACGGTAGGGTATTCTGTAAAAACAGAGACAAATGGACACTGGTTGAGCTTGAGTTGGCGGTCAATGTTCTTTACTCAACAAAGTCTCAGGTCAGAATCACAAGTTACATAGGCTAATAAAACATCACGTAAAACACGATAATTGTCAATGTCCTTAAAAACATAATAAATAACAACCAAAAATAACATTTGAGCGAAACGAGGTCAACAAGGAGAAATCAAACGAAATCTCTGATCCCAGACATAATCTACCTTAATTCTGGCTGTACACCATTTCAACATATGCAAGTGCATGTACTCAAAAGTTATTCAGAATAAAGAAAACACCAAGGCTGGTAATGAATCACAGTAATAATAATAAAAGGAGTTTATGCAAAAGTTTAACTGTCAGTACCACTACATGTACTTTGACAGTTTCGAGTTAAAACTGTATATCATTGATAAGTTTCAACAAGTACATGTACATTGGTAAACATGTGACTCACTAGTGACTGCAGTCACCATTAATCAGCACTGTGCCTGAATAGACTTGCACTGATCCACAATACATCATAGTGTTGTTGAGAGTGCATTACTGGTATATACAATGCACATGCATAATATAGCATGGCTCTGAAATACACAAGAGACTGGCGCAAGTCTAAAAGTCTTGGCCAGAAACCACAGACAAATGTTGCCTGGGTGATAATCCCCATAGGGCAATAAAACTCTTGGTCATCCCAGCCTTCCTGCATTAAGGTATGGGCAGTGGGCTTAGGAATGTGACCTTCATTAAATATGCGGCAAAATCAAGAGTTTAAAAGTTGCAGTAACTGACTATGTACATGAGTCTATGGGTACTGTGTATGCACTGCAAAAAGTAAAAATAACAGTTCACACAGGCTAGTCCTTAAAATCTAACTGATAATAGTAAAACTCAAAACTCTAGATGAAAAATGGAAAATGATTACAAATAAAAACTTTAACATGATTAGGTATACATTCACACAAGATTTCCAGTTTGTGGTAAACTATTAAGGCGTAGCCTTGCATTCTAATAAATGCAAGTACGTGTGTCTGGAAATCAATCACAGAATATTTTCTGTGTGTACCAAAATAATTTCGAAAACTTCAAGGCACAGCAATGGTCGTGCTTCTCTAATCAAACAGTCAAGAGGACTGGACATCAATAATTAGGCACACTGATATAACTTCCAAATAGAGTCACATGCCTTCCTTAATACATGTGCATTTGGGCCATGTGCTTTATGGCAAAAGGAAAAGAAAGTGTGTGACACACTTTATAACTTTCCTGAATCTTACTCAGAATGATAACAGAAAATGTATTTCCTGTAAACCTCAATGATATATATATATAAATAAGGCAAAGAATGTAACATACCTGTAAAAACAGAGACAAATGGACACTGGTTGAGCTTGAGTTGGCGGTCAATGTTCTTTACTCAACAAAGTCTCAGGTCAGAATGACCATGGAACAAAGACCACCACACAAGCCACCAGTGGCCACAGGAAATGACATCATCATGTGGTATACACGACTGCTGTTTCCTGTGAATAGAAGGTATGTTACATACAACAGTAGTAAACAGGGCTGGCTCAAAGGGGCATGGACAAGAATAATAAAAAATAAAAAGGGGGGTTCCCAATATCGCTACATAATTTAGGGTCTTTTTTTCAACCAAAAATGTGATCCACCCATGCTGGCACACACAAACCCCGGGCAAAAACCCATGTTGAGCATTTACTAGTACATGTATTTACTTTTGCAGTCTCTATGGGAACAGTGACAAAAATTATTAATACAAGAATAGATCCACCTTTATAAGAAGCTTTTCATGCTGATTTTACAAAAATCCTGTTAAAACAGGGCACTTTTGCAGTGCCTATACACAAGTGTTGAGTTTAGCTGTGTGCATGTACAACTCGTACCTGCTTGATACAGTGTAGTAGAGACCATGGAAAAGGCTGTGTCCTTAATGTGCATTTGATGAGCCATGGCCTGGGGAAAATGAATTTAGTAATTACAATTAAATGCCGTTTTAGGCAAATTCCTAACAAAAGCGATTCCTTTGCTTTTTTTCAGAAAATGAGGAATAAGATTGACCTCCATCTACACGGGATTCTCATCAGTCCGTATACTTCCTGACTACTTGCGGCTTCTCCCGACAGAAGAGTGTGCAATCCTTTGTCTCCACGCTTTGGTCTTCTTTAAGTAAAATGTCCTGTTGCTACTTCGTGTCTGGGGCTTCCATATTTGATAAATGATGATAACATTACAGCTACACAAGACTTTTTCCCAAATGCCCTGCAGCTAGCTGTATGGACTTTGTGACTTATAATAATTGCAAAGGACAACCACACACAAAACTGTGTTAAAGCCTTGCTTGACACATTATATTTTGAGCATGTGATCAGCTACATGTAAGTACATGAAAACTCCATGGTGTATTCACATAACACGGAGGCCTACTTGGCAGATGTACATGCAACTACGACAGTTATTTGATAATCATGAATGAACCTCCACTGTACATGTATTTAACATTTTTAATTTTGAGCAAACTGTCCAAGTAGTGAATACATGTGGACACACTTTGTGTGCTCTTATGAAAGCTTCACGGTGCTGCTTGGCTTACTGAGTCATGAGATTAGCTAGTGGATTTTGAAAGTTAATTTTTCTGAGCTATGAAGGTACATGTACATGTATATTCCTGCCTAAAGACACAGGCTCGTCAGCAATGCACACGCGCCAAATTCGTGCCACGAAATACGCAGCTCCATAGCAAAGGCATGGAGCTGCGTATTTTGTGGCACGAATTTGGCGCGCGCGCATTGCTGA
This sequence comes from Henricia sp. BOLD:AAB3569, assembly GCA_037783545.1. Lineage (NCBI taxonomy): Eukaryota > Metazoa > Echinodermata > Asteroidea > Spinulosida > Echinasteridae > Henricia > Henricia sp. BOLD:AAB3569. The sequence continues at coordinate 1,243,727 of JBBELK010000008.1, forward strand.
CGAGCCTGTGCCTTTAAGCTTAAACAGCACCCATGGGGTCAAAGACTTCCGACGCGTCGCAAGTACCGGTATACCAAATTCATTGCATCTCGCAACGTTGCGATGGATGTGGCTATATCTGCAACGCGTCACAAATCTTTGTGATATCGACCCCTGCTCCTGTATAGACAAGTGTACATGTGAACAAAATTTGACAGTTTGAGTCCACTTGGAAGCATGCATGCCTCTGACTACACAAAATAAATGCTACATTACAATTGAACTCTGACCTTCAAGTCTGTTTATTCTTTACAATTTACATGTATAGACTATAGTCATCACTCATCAGTGCTTGGGACAATTATTTTTCTGTTAAAAAATTAGATTTGTGGAAAGACTGACGTGCCTGCATTAGCAACTAAGACAGCAAGCTGTATACTAATAATAACGTTAATTAATCTGCTTATCACAAGAAAATGTTCAGGCCCTATCTTTCAATCATTGCTTTCCTTCATTAGGTTTAAAGACACGATTGATTGGTAAACTTTTAAAATGGTACGCACAGCATTACAGAACTAAAGGTGCCTTTTAAAATTACACTCATTAATAATTCAAAAACCTTTAAAATACATGCTGCTTTGATGCATAATTTTTTTTAATGGTAGGCCTAGGCCTAAATAATTCTTCAAATCGATTCTGCAAATCGTCCAAAAAAAACTGTATAGTTAACCGAAAGAATTCAGAAGTTGATCATGGCTTCAGACCTTGTGTGCAAAACATATGAGACACAGGCTGAACAAAATATTAAATGTTTTGCACTTGAAATTTATTCCATCAAATCTGCACATTCCAATGCTAGATGGGTCATTTTAAAGAAAATAAATTCTGATCAACTTCTCAACTCTTACCAATGGTACTATTTTATATGAAAAAGGAGAGAATTTACAAGTCAGACTTCTTCTACTGCCTCATAAATTATACGAATACGAGATCGGCTGAAAAATGTCAAAGATTTGGTCAAATATGAATCGTAATTTCTTCTTTCCAAATGTTTGTTTTTGAATCAGATATGCACTTACTCACGGATAAAATTAGTTTATTAGTCATTTTTCAACTTATCGTGATGTCCGACTTGTACATTCTTACCCGTAATAAATCAACATGATCAACAGACATGACAGAGGGAGGAAAAAGAGTCATCGTCGCTGCATGGCCCAATTCCCGGACACAGTTCCAAAAGTATTTTTTAAAATGTCCTTCGAAGATCTGTCCTTCTTCTCTCCTAATTTTGATGTGCCCCTGCTTCTGTCGGTCATTATCACTCAGAAATCTACAAAAGCAAACCTAAAAAGGTCCAAACGACGAACGTTTTACGCTGTCAACTTGGAGCACATCGGTACGTTCGTAGGCTTATCGCACGTTTATGGCGTGTGGAACGTTGCACTATTCGATAATGCACAAATATATGTGCGATGTTTGACATATATGTGCGATGTTTGACATATATGTGCGATGTTTGATATATATGTGCGATGTTTTTTCATATGTATGCGATGTTGAAAATATATGTGCAATAATTTGACATATATATGCAATGTTTTTTCATATGTATGCGATGTTAAAAATATATGTGCAATAATTTGACATATATATGCAATGTTTTTTTCATATGTATGCGATGTTAAAAATATAACTGCGTATACCTGAATAGGAAGACCGATTTGGGGTTAAACAATAGTGTTGGGACGACCGGTCGCGTTAGGACGACCAATCGCCGGTCGTCCTAACGACAATGGCTCCAAAAAGCATCTTAATTAGGTCAAAATCCATTTTTATTAGGTTTGTAACCATTTCTATTAGGGTACGCACCATTTTCGTCTAGATTGCAAAAAATGTTTTTATAGAGATTTTGAGGAGAAAATTAGTGTCAATTTACGATCTTTTTACCGAGAATTTTGTGGTTTTAGTGGTCACCGGGAGCATTCTAGCCAAAAGTGTCGTCCTATTCGGGGTTCGGCAGTTATATATATATGTGCAATAATTTGACATATATATGCAATGTTTTTTCATATGTATGCGATGTTGAAAATATATGTGCGATATTTCACCAGCCGGAACCTAGCACGAATTTCGGGCTGCTATTTTCACGGCTTCCGGAAATGATCGAAAGCTAGATGAAAAGTTAGGCATAGATGCTGCGCTTTTCAAATGATTTTGTACCATCGTAAAAAGGAAAAATTGCACAATTGTTTTCTTCTAATCTGTAAAGAATATCCTCAAGTTTATTTTATAAGCGCCCCGAAAGATTTGGTCAGGATGAACCTCAACCCAATTAAATTTATGATTCGCGAGGGTTTTCAATCGGCGCCCCTTGCACACAGTTTTTATAAACCCAGTTCGCTATTTATTGTACAGTGGGCTATGATTCGCTAGGGGTGCCAATCAGGGCCCCTTACACATGCACACACTTGTAGTTTTTATAAACCAAGTTCGCTATTCATTGTACAGTGGGCTATGATTCGCTAGGGGTGCCAATCAGGGCCCCTTACACATGCACACACTTGTAGTTTTTATAAACCAAGTTCGCTATTCATTGTACAGTTGGATATGATTTGCGAGGGGTGCCAGGGGTAAATTCGCGAGGGGTAATTTTTAAAACCCAGTTTCTAAATTACAACATAGAAATATTGTAAAAAGCATTGTTTCTGGTATGATTTTCTGATAATTAAGATAATCTCCTTACAATCTAAGAACATTTGTCGTCTTAAGAAGAAAAACGTGTGAATTTGACTTTTTGTAATAGAAAATGGGAGTTTTAGAGCAAGAAGGAAATAAATAAAGATTATCACCCATCAAAAATATAGGTGATTGTCTTCGTTGTTGTGATTTCTGTGTTTTGCGTTTTTGTTCGTTCATCCGACGTTTTAGAAATTCTGTTAAAAGACAACCCCGCAATTACCCGTGCAAAAATGGTATATCATGGTTTCTAATAAAGACAAAATGTTTCCGATCGTGTAACATACACCGTGGAGAATTTGTGCCTATTTTTTGATCTATCCTTTAAAAAATGTAATTGGGCTGAGGTTTTAATTCTCCTGACCAAATCTTTCGGGGCGCTTATAAAATAAACTTGAGAATATGTTCTCACTGATTAAAAGGGAAAAAAATGGGGAATTTTTCCCTTTAACGATGGTGACAAAAACTTTCCATCTAGCTTTCGAGCATTTCCGGAAGCCGTAAAAATAACAATATGTACAGCCATAGTTGGGGTCGCCTTTAATTAGACTGGTTTCCGTCCCGATATATTACGTCTGGATACTTCGTAGGGAACGGGAACGGGAACCAGTCTAGCCTTTAATATGTGTGCGGTGTTCTAGACTGGTTCCCGTCGGTCCACATATTCCACACAGGAGACGTGATATGTGGGCATGATCTTTCAATATATGTGCGTAAACGGAATTGTGGGTAACACCCAGCTATTAATGATGTGTATAACGTGATGAGAAACACGTGCGCGATGAAAGCCGTTTCTCCTTTGTTTATTTAGGCGTGACATAATTGAATAAACCATACCACGTACCATAGGCTACGCGACGGATGAAGGTCAGAAATAAAGGTTATGGGGCCCGCAAGGGTGACTCGCCGTTAAAGGAGCGTTTTCAGTAAAAAAGGGTTTTTTTTGTCTGTTTTCTTAGCAATCATACAATACCTCCCAAAAATAATATCGACGGGGAATTTTTTTTAATGCAATCCCCCTACCAGTTTGGATGCATGGAAGCAAAAAGGTGAATTAGTGCACTGTTCTATGGAACCAGCTAGATAAATTATTTTGAAAAAACATCGGTCTATTTCCGGCGATGTCCTTAAAATATATACAGATTAAGAACGTGAAATTTATTGATGGTAACGAGAAAAATTTGACAGACAATAAGATATCAAAATCTCCATGGGAAAAATGGGTGGCTCAAAAATGTGATCTGGCGCTCCTTTAAAGGAGCGTGTCCAGATCACATTTTAAGCAGATGCACCCACCCCCCCCCCCCCCCCCGCTCCCCTACCATTTTTCCAATAGGGGTTGAAATGTTGATACCATATAATTTTTCATATTTTTCTCATGACCATTCTGAAATTTCGCGTTCTCAATCCGTATATATTGCCGGAAAAAGACCGATGTTTTGCACAATAATTGTTCTTTAGAAAAGTGCAGTAATTAAAATTAACCTTTTTGCTTCCACATCCACAAAGGTCTGTGGCTACCATGAGCAATTTCATAAAGCTTCCACATCCCGAAACTGGGGATTGCATTGAATTTTTTTCCTCGTCGATATTATTTTTGGACACTATTTTCATTGCTAAGTTAACACAAACAAAACCGCACGTGTTTCTCATCACGTAATACACATCACGTGATTAATAGCTGGGTGCTACCTAGTCTGGTACTCGGACCAAAAATGTTTTGACTAGACTGAATTATTCAGTCGTTGTATGTTGAATATGTGGACCGGGAACCAGTCTAGCATGTACATTGAAATATCTAGACTGGTTCCCGTCCACATATTCCACACAGGAGAATAGACTGGTTCCCGTCCACATATTCCACACTTTCGCAATAAGCGAACCAATCTATAGGGATCGGGAACCAATCTATGAAAGATCATACCCACATATCACGAGCACCGCGACCCCACACATTGAAATATCCCACATATATGTCGAAATATCCCACATATATTTTTAACATTGCATATATATGGCAAACTATTGCACATATATTTTTAACATCGCATACATATGAAAAAACATTGCATATATATGTCAAATTATTGCACATATATTTTCAATATCGCATACATATGAAAAAAAACATCACACATATATATCAAACATCGCACATATATATCAAACATCGCACATATATATCAAACATCGCACATATATTTGTGCATTATCGAATAGTGCAACGTTCCACACGCCATACACGTTCGTAGGCTTATCGCACGCATACAATCCGGCACTGAAATGAGTGGAACTATAGCCTCGCTTTGGTCCGTCATGAATAAATATTAAGAAAGGCGTATATATGCAAGGCCAAAAGACGTCTTTTCCTGACGCCCCATACATTACTCATACATTACTTATACATATTCATCGATACTCATACATTACTCATACATTAGTCATACACTACTCTTACATTACTTATACACTACTCATACACTACTCATACATTATATTTATGCGCGACTTCTATTTATGCTCCACAAAAACCTGCAACCTGTAACCCATGGTTGGCACACACCTACTAACCGAATACCAAATTTAATTATAATCACTCGCCACTTTCAGTTTGTTCATCCCCAAGATTTGCCAATTTGCCTATTATCAAGCAACAACCCATTTACAAAAATCAAAACAACTGCCCAAACTGAAGCAAATTAGTTTTTTTTACACGGTAAATCTGGTCACGACCACTTTATGACGCACGAATCGAAAACCACTGAAAAAAGACGTCTTTAACACGTCGTGTGCTCACATTGTTTGTACGTTATTATTCCTTTCTTTACCCAGGGTATGCCGAAACAGCATAAATGCTGGTTTCCATTCGGGCCCTGCATCCTAAAAATAAGTTTAAAACGGATACAATAGATAAACAATTTAAGTATAAATGTGGTTAAGATAAAACTATGATAAAATACCGGTTATAAGTATAAAAATAAAAACAATTAGAAACCAACTTAAGCACAATAATGAAATAAAATACACAAATTAAATTAAATTAAAATAAAAATTACAAATTACAAATTAAAATAACTATATACGATTACTATATACACAATTAAAAATTATCCCCAAATACCTTGGCATGGCGAGACGAAGTGCATTAAATCTTGATTAACATTAATTTTAGGAGTTGTGATTTAAATTTGGCAAGAGAATCAGTATTTCTTAGGTTTGTTGGCAAGTTGTTCCACTCTCTCGCCCCGAGTACTGGAAAACTATGACGGTAATTTTCTTTACGTGAAAAGGGAATTCTTAAAATCAAATTGTGGCTTTGCCTCGTCGAACGACCATGAACAAAGAATGAGAATAAATTCGCCATGTAACCTGGAGTCAGTTGATGTAAACATTTATAGACAAGGGTGAGTTTCTTTAAACGCACTCTGTCAGCAAACGGCAGCCAGTTAAGTGTTTGATACATATCAGCAGACGAAGTGAGATAAGGACATCCAAGTATCGTTCTGGCTGCGCGCTTGAGGAGTTTATTAAGGGTGTCATTGTGGTGCTGATAGCGGCCTCCCCAAATTGTAGAACAATAATCCAGAGTTGGCATGAAAATTGTTTGAATAAGAGTGCGCATGCTATTATTCGGAACGCAATGGCGTATTCTCCGTAACATGCCCAATTTGGAGGAGGCGTTAGCTTTCATATAGTCCACGTGGGGGGACCACGTGAGCAGTTCATCCACAATAACCCCCAGGCATTTATAAGATTGTACTCTGTCAACCGACTCATTATTGATAATGATATTAAGGTTAGCTGAAACTGCCTTACGGCCGGAGCTAATTACCATACATTTAGTTTTTCCGGCATTAATGGTCAGCTTGTTTTTTGATGCCCAATTGAAAATTTTGCACATGGCTGTGTTCAGGCTGTCCTCAATCTCAGTAGGATTCGTTGAGCTACACGTTATAGTGGAATCATCAGCATACATATACAAATTACAGTTAGGTGGAATACAGTTTCCATGTCACTCGTATATATAAGAAACAAAAGGGGCCCGAGAATGGAACCCTGCGGCACACCGACATTTACTGGGAGAACATTAGACCGACAGCTTTTAATGCGAACTGATTGTTCACGCCCACTTAAGTAAGATTTAAACCAGTTTAACGCGGGTGTCGACAGGCTGTGGTAATTTAACTTATCCAATAAAATGGCGTGATCAACTGAATCAAATGCCTTACTAAGATCGATAAAAACAACGCCAGTAACCTCTCCTTTATCTTTCGCACATTGACAATTATTGATAAGGTCATGGAGCATTGTCTCAGTTGAGTGAAATGGCCTAAAGCCTGATTGGCATGCCGGTATCATTTCATGTTCTTCAAGAAAAGAATACAGGTCATTATGCAACACTCTCTCTAGGATTTTTGAGACAAGTGGCAAAATAGATATTGGTCTGTAGTTGGTAATGCTGCTTTTGTCACCGCCTTTGTGTATCGGTGTTACCGAAGCCTGTTTCCATGAGGTTGGATAATGCCCGGATCTAACCGACAAGTTCATGATATACGCCAAGGTCTCAGATACATATGGGCTAGCGAGTTTTAAAATTCGGACACTGAGACCATCTGGACCTGTGGACTTTGTATTAGACATCTTGTCTATTTGCTTCCGTACAAAGGCTACAGTTATTTCCGAAAGAGTTAATTTTTCGAGACTGCGGTGCTCTATAGCGGTTTTGTTGTTAAAGTCTGCTTTGTTAGAAACATTATTTTGTGCATTACCGGCCGCGCGCTCGCCAATTGTCTTAAAATGTTGATTGAACGCATCCACAATATCTTGGGGATTATCAAGATGATCGCCATTGGAATTGACAATGCAGTTGGGAATCGCGTTTGTCTTGCCAGGGAGAAGTCCCTTACATGTTCTCCAAAAGCCAGAAGAATTCCCCTTAGTGGACTCAATAGCGGAAATATAATAGTTACTTTTATCCGACCGAGTTTTGGAAGTAACCATATTACGCAAATGCCTATACCTTGTCCAGTCATTTTGTGATCCTGACCGCTTAGCTGTTTTGTGTGCTCGGTCACGGTCGCGCATTAAACGAATAGTATCGCTATTGAGCCAAGGGAGCGAGATATTGCGGATGCGTTTTGTTTTCTCGGGGGCATGAAGATTAACAATACTCATTAAAGTAGAATACCATAAAGACCATGCTTCATCAACGTCGCTACACTCAATAATTCGCTCCCATGGTGCATTGCGAAGATCATTGGAAAAAGCCTCGGAATCTAGTTTCTCGAATGATCTGTACTGGATAAAGTTACCTGCCCGCCTCGGAGTTTTCCACACATGCACACCATAAATAAGGTAATGGTCACTGATTAAAGTAGGTATAACCCCACTAGTAGCAATGTTATTTGGGTTAGAGGTAAAAAACAAATCAATAACACTCTTAGAAGTAGGTGTAACTCGAGTTGGCTCATGAATAAGTTGTGTCAACTAAAAGTTGTTAAAACAAGACAGTAATTTCGAAGACATATTAAATTTTAAAATATCGGAATTAAAATCACCAAGTATAACAATATCTTTAAAATCACACGATGCCTTTTCAAGTATGTCATTGAGTTTATCAACAAACCCTACAGGTGATGATGGAGGTCTGTAGATAGAGCAAACAAGGACAGATTTTCTTTGCTTAAATTTAATTTCTGTCCACAAACATTCAACGTCGTCCGCTTCGAGATCGACACGTCTCATGTAGGTCAAATTACTGCGGATGTACATTGCCACGCCGTTGCTGTTTTCGTTGGCCAAACGTCATACCGCCACCCTTACGTTACTTATGTTCACCATAATTTGACGTCCAGTTGACGTCAGTTGTGCGACGGCAGACTCACGTCACAGTGGTGACCACAGTTTGACGTCCGGCTGACGTCAGATGTGCGACGCCACACGTATTGACGTCACAATGGTGGCCATAACATGACGTCACACTGACGTCCGAAAACCTACGCAAGACCGACGTCACAAGGGTTACCATAATTTGACGTCTGACTGACGTCCGATGACCGACGTTATACCAACGTTACAGTAATGACCATAGTTTGACGTCCGATTGACGTCAAACTTGCGCCGCTACTCTGATGTTACAGTGGTGACCATAAGTTGACGTGCGGCCGACGTAAGATTGTCGACGTTAAACTGACGTCACAGTGGTGACTGAACAACGACGTCCCTCTGGCGTCATATTTAAGAAGCCACTGTGACGTCACAGTGATGACGGTAATTTGACGTCCGATTGACGTCAGAATAACGACGCAAGCATGACGTAAATTGTTGCCCTTAACCCACGTTAATTCGACGCAGTATGTCGACGCCGTACTGACGTAATGTGATAACCTTTATATGACGTCTTACCGACGTTATATTTATGACACCTTATTGACGTCAAATATTGACGTTAAAGTGACGTCATGTTGACCAAATGTCTAACTTAATGCCGACGTATAGCAAATACGGAAATCGCCGGCCCATATATCTGACGTCGTACCGACGTCGTACACCGACGGGCGACGTTCGCCGACCTATGCCGACCTTTGCCGACGTCGGTGCGACGTATGCTTGCTGACTGGGATAGCACTGCCTTGGGGAGTCTTGAGTCATCCATACGCACCACGTGGCCCGCCCAGCTCAACAGAGATTTAAAGGTAGAATATATGATTAGTATCTCGAGGAGTCAGAAATTTTCACAGATTTACACTTTACTTACACAATATATACACGATGACGGTAGAAAACTTCCCCTGAAGTGGTTTTGTCTGAAGTGCTATAGTCTTTGAGAAATGAGCAAAACAATTATTGTTCGTCTCGCGAGACGTAAATTCATTTCGCCCCAAAACCACCTCGCCCTGAAGCACTTAACCCAACGGCCATTTCGCCCCCAAACCACTTCGTCAAAACTACCTCGCCCGAATGCCACTTCGCCCCAACACAACTTAGTGCACAGGCCGTGGTTCAGGAAGAAGTGGTTTTGCGGCGAAGTGACTGTAAATCATTTTTTTACTGTTTTCTCAAAAGTTAGACGAAGTACGGAGCTGATTTTTGCTCAGGTTGGGTTCAATTAAATAAGCATACCTTCAATCACACAGGAGGATGAAACTATTTGTAACGGTTTACCAGTCTTGTATACTACTTTAAGGATGATGGTTCCACTATCAGCTTGTCGCATTGTCCGAGTACTTCCCGATTGGTAATTCTGTCCTTCTTTGATATCCGCAAAATCCAGCGCAAATGTCGTTGTTGTACCTGTACCAGTGTACGCATGTGACGTCTGTTAGTAAAACGTGTATGTTTAAACTGAGCCCAGAGGCGCTCTCAGTATAAATGCTTGACAAACTCTACATTTGGTAGATATATGGATGCTATGGCTGGACCAGACTCTTCATCCTAGTGCTCCGAAGGCAGCATATGCAGCCTGAATACGTTCAGCCAGTTCCAGGTCAAGGATGTTCTCGTTGGATACAGTGCTGCCAAGATATGTAAACTGTTTGACTGCAGGAATAGAAGAAGTGAGGAACCAACGTAGACCATACAGCCCTGGAGCTTTGCCACTACTGGTAACAATAATAGCATAGTTTGTGACTTTCTAAATTGCACCTCAACTTCAACGCCAGGTATTTATGCGAATGTTACACGCAAAAGGCTAATTTGTTTACAAAGGTTATAAGGAAGGTTGCTTAGACGCGACAATAGCTTACTGAAATGACTGGCGTTGTCATTTGTACAACGTTCCGAATAGATGTTAAAGATTTTCTTTTAACGAGTAAAAAGTATCTTTATTTCCCTAGTATCAATTAGTAGCTATTGCAAATAAAATTTTGTCGCAAACAGGTTTTCGAGATTTTAACTCTCTATTAATTTAAAGTGCATACCATTATTTTGTTTTCTTCGCAGCTTGGTTTACTTCAGGAGTGGATAAAAGTAAAAATCATCTCGTATATGTGTATTCTACTGTGATGTGTCAATCTGGACGTCGGGGAAAAAGGCATAATTATATTGTACATTATGGCTGCGTACAACGGACATCGCATACCAAACATATCGCGCATTTTTTCAAAAATATATTTTCAAATAGTTGCAATGTCGTACATTTTTTCGCAAATATCTTTGCAAATATTATCGATGTTGAATAATTTATTGTATATTTGGCATGCCTGAGCGTAGTCTCTTTTTTTTTTAAAGCTAGAGGCCTTCAAAGCCAGTTGCTTATCTTTTCCTGGCGACGCGCGTTAGTTAGACCCTATATCCAGCTTCTTAGCCAAATCGCCCCGCTCGACACAGAGGGATTACATGTAGGCCTATATTGATTATTAAATAAGTGTTTGGTACTGCAAAATAGAATTAAGTCACGACAAGGACATGCTACTGCGGAAGGAGGATGGAACATGCTGTTTAATGCGATCCGCCAGTCTTGGGGACGTACGACCTACGTACCGAGCTTCACATCGGCACGGAAATTCATAGATAACATTAAGTTGTGTTAAAACTATGAATTGTAGGATAGGGCGACAAATCGTGTGTAACAAAGGTATATTAGGGCGACGTGCTCAATAGGGCGACATTTTGGTGTCGCCCTAATATTTTTGAGTTTAAAATTATTTTTTTTAGGTCAAAAACCATTTTTTTAAAATCGAGAACCATTTTTATTAGGTCTGGAACTGTCTCTCTTAGGTCTGCGACCATCTCCGGAAGCTTTGGGTAAAAAAATAAGGTGTCATTTTGGGTGATTCTTGCCGAAATTTCGGTGGTCTCCGGCGAGAGTCTTCCCGAAATGTCGCCCCATTGCGGCATTCAGCGTTCTTATAATAATTATTATTATTATTATTATTATTATCTTTGATTTACCAGGGAGACCCATTCACATAAACATGTGGTCTTCCATGGGGCCCTGGGAAATATAATTAAAATAAATAAAATTAAAATGTACACCAGACATAAAATGGTAAAACAACAAAACACAAGAACAGAAAGGTTAAAACAATAATATACCGAAATAAAATAAAAATAGGTAAATTACCATCAAAGTACACATAGATACATACGGCAATCCGAATAAAACTAATAAAACTAATTTCAAAATCTGTCAAAAATAAATAAAGGTTACGATTTGTAATAGTTAAAATAATACAAATAAAATTTATATAATTAAAACTGGGTGGGTTTAAAAATAATAATAATAATGGGTTTATACAAATAAAAATTAAACCAGCGAAAGATAAAATAATTAAGAGGCAGAAGCTAAAAGACTTGTATTCAGACGTGATTTAAAATGTGATAGAGATGGCGCCGAACGAATTTTAGTACTTAGGGTATTCCATATTCTGGTGCAATTAATAATTGGACTGTGTTTGTAGCACTCCGTTTTGTACTTTGGGATAATTAAATTATTAGCAGTAGCTCCTCTAGTATTGTAATCGTGTGCATCTGAAAGTTTTATTACATTATTGGTTAAATACGACGGCGCAAGTCGAGTACATTTAAACATAAAAACTGCCTTTAAGTAAAAAAAACCGTTCATGTAATGGCAACCATCCTAATTCTTTAAAAAGTTCACTTGATGGAGTGTCAAACCCCTTAGACAAGATTAAACGGGCTGCATACTTCTGTAACTTAATTAATTGATCATTGTGCATCTGATACCTATCCGACCATATTTTGTTTAGTATCGTCTCAAGATTGCAAGTTTTGTCCGTACCGTCTTGACAACATGATCGACATGGTCAGTCCATTTTAACTCATCATCAATTATTACTCCAAGGCATTTGATACTCTTGACCCGTTTAATTAAACACTGGTTAACTGACACTGTAATTTCGCTCGAATTCTTCAATTTTGCCTTTGTCCCTATCACATTCGTTTTATCAACATTTAGCACAAGTCTATTATTCTCTACTAACCATCCGCTTATTTGGTCTGTCGCAACAGATAATTTGTTTGCAACTTCATTCGCCGTTTTGCCGCTGACAGTAACATACAACAGTAGTGTCATTGGCAAACATGTCTACTATACCATCAGTAACTGCAGACGGCATGGAATTCACATATATAGAGAATAAAAGCGGACCTAGAATTGAGCCTTGCGGAACTCCGCTAACAACCTTTAATCGATCAGATAAAACCTTTTTAAAACAGACCCTTTGATTCCGGTCTGACAAGTAGCTGGAGAACCAATTCAGTGTACGATTTGAGCAACCAAATGCTTTCAATTTTATGAGAAGAATATTATGGTCAATTGTATCAAATGCCTTCCTTAGGTCAATAAAAGCCACTCCATTAAGTTGACCGTTTTCAATATTACTACTCCATTGATTGACAAGTTTAGCTAAAATGGTTGTTGTAGAGTGCAAAGGTCGAAAGCCGGATTGAAGTTCATTGTCATTAATATATGCATATAGCTGAGCATATAGCTGATCAAAATTGTACTGATAACTGGAAGGATAGAGATTAGTCGGTAATTGCCTACGTCAGACTTTCCCCGGTTTTGTATACCGGTATGACCTTTGCACTTTTCATAATTAGAGGTACCAGACCGCATTGAAAAGACCGGTTAACCAGTTTAGTTAAAGACTCGAGAATAGCTGGCAGAGCAATTTTTAGCAGGCGACAACTAACATCGTCGTCCCCAGTAGCCTTATTTACACTCATATTGTTTATAACCTCATCAACATAATTTTCCGAAACAGTTTGAATTTCAAAGGTATTTTGAACGCTATCATTTTCGTTTGATGTACCGATATTGTTTTGCTCTGGTAGCTTCTCGGTCACTTTCTTTGCGCAGTTAATAAAATATTCATTAAAGACATTTGCAATATCGTTTGGCTTGTCACATTTTTGACCTTCATGGTGAACTGTGTTTGGAAAAGTAGGTTTCTTCTTTGATATTACCTCATTAATACAGTTCCATATTTTCTTGCCGTTTCCTCTATTATCACAAAGAATACCACGATAATGATGAGACTTCTCTTTTTGTATTGAGTGAGTGACTCTATTTCTCAGCGAGCGATATGCACTCCATAAATCCGCACTATTTGATTTAACAGCAGCTTTGTGCATTTTATCTCGCTCTTTCATCAAGTCCACAATATCACGTGATATCCATGGACAGGCATTTTTCCTAATTTCCTTTTGCTGAAGAGAAATATGGGAATCGACAATATTCATAAACATGTCAACCCACTTTTGACAAGCCAAATCAATGTCTTCAATGGTATCAAGAATTTCCCATTGTTGACAAGATAAAGCATGGATAAAATTCTGAATGTCGAGTTTATGAAATGGCCTGTATGATATATAATTATGACCATACTGGGCTTGATATTGACGCTTGGTATTCCTAATAGTGTAGATAAGGAAATGGTCACTGACACCAGTGCAAAAAAAACCACTGTCTTTATACACATCTGGATTATTGACAAATATTAAATCGATTATAGTTTTGCTTCGACTGGTTACCCTTGTTGGATACTGGATTACGTAAGCCCGTACAACTCTGTATAAAACTTCATATTTTCAGTATTGCTGTTTGACACACTTTCGGAAAAATTGCAATTAAAATCACCCAGTAAGATAATTTCCTTATTGTCCAATACTGCTACAGATAAAACGTTATCAAGTTTTTCAAAGAAAAGACTACTAGAATTAGGTAGTCTATAAATAGATCCAAGTAGTATCGGTGCACATTTGCCATACTTTATTTCGAGCCAAATATTTTCTAGATGCTCGGACTCGATATCAGATCTGCTCGTAAAAATGAATTGATTAGAAATGTAAACTGCAACACCACCACCGTGTCTAGGTAAACCCATCAATCGATATTCCATCATCTGATATTGTTGAATCGCACAGTGTTTCATTTAAACAAATTACATCAAAAGGCTTTAGTTTAAATAAATGTCGAAGTTCATCTATTTTACTAACCACACTGTGGATATTAATGTAAGGGGACGCCAGGAGGGGCGATCCTTGGGGTTGGAAGGGCTTGCACGGACTCCCGGGGTGAAGGTGTGTACCTTCGGTTGTTTACCAGGACGCGAGCTGAATAAACTGAATGTTCATCAATGTTGCTTGACCGATGTAGCTGCCACAGTGTCTTTAATACTTTATTCCACAGTCATCATGTAAACCATGTAGTTCTTTTAATTATTCTCCATAAACCAAACCCCCAGACCAACAATGCGGACAATTCAGCAGCGGGCTCGGCCAAACCCACGCGATCAGCACGGTCAACGCCAGGCGGACATCAAACAGTTCGCAATCGTGGAGTACGCCATTGGACGATCCTAACGATCTATCAAACAGAACTCGTCCGAAAAGAGTGATTTTAGCCTCAAAACTCACTCCAATTCCGCAGCAAATGACAGGAGTTGCCGTGTCGGGCAAAGCGTATGTCCGCGAGGTCAGGCCGAAGCACGCAGCTGATGCGACCTTAGTAATCCGCCACGCAAAGTGCGTCCTAATAAACCAAGTCAATTTTGCATTGGTAGAGAAACCACAACCGTCCCAAATATCTTAAAATACTGCCAACGTGATAGAGTTACACCCTATGTGCATTTATATTCAATTAAGTAATTAACAAAACAAGATCTCATTATAGACCGCGGACGCACATCTAGACACAAGTGTGCAATCCAGTTTTCCATAGTAACAGTGAACTCAGCTTACAATACATGATCTTAAAGGTGACCCCCAGGGAACTGCATTCAAATTAAAGGGACTCACTATTATAAACTTTGCGTCCCCTACATATTCCCTGCTTTACAAACCATACGACCCGAATGGTTATAAGGTCATCACTACTATCTTAAACAAGTCGCCTAAACATCTGAAAAGGTTTAGTCAACAAGGTAGTTCCTCCATCAATCAAATAAATTGGTAGTACACTACGTATACACTAAAACCAAGTCTCATACAGCTGTAAGCGTCTCATAACATACATGTAGCAACATGAGACAATCAAGGTTAATATCACAGTAATAACACAAAGGCTTCAAATCCTTCCTTATTTTATCAACTTTGTAAAGGTACATGTATTACAAAAGTATATAATCAAGGTAAGCAACACAGATGCAACTTATACAGTGACTCCTGCTTTGGAGTAAAAAGGATCAATCACCTAGGAACTCCTCCAGCGATCACTACCTCAATTTGGCGCGCACCGTAGTTGACAAATATATCGGTCCATGCCCTCTGCTGTCAGGTGGACACCATCTACCAAATATTTTGGATGATTTATCTTCCTCAGTGAAAATAAGGATGCCCCCTCGCGTTCTACCAGGGCCTGCTCGAATAAGGCATTGTACCGCCGGGCTCTGTGATTGAAAGTTCGAAGGAAAACCTGATTAGCTCTACACAACGCAGATCTCTGGATGACGCTTAAAAAGGCAATACGCGACGGGCAAATATGTTCTGACAGCAGGCGCAATAATTATAACGCTCTACTAACAACTACATTCGGAGGCGATTCAGGGTCTGATAAATCGTTAGTCCCGATATCAACACACAGAATGCTGATTTCACCAACCGGCTTGATCGCATCGAAATAACGAGAAGGGTCCCGAAGAACCTTCTCATAGGTGAGGCCTGGGTGTCCATCTACCCAGACATCATATTCTTCCGGAAGCCCTAACATCCCTCTCAGGGGCTGTCGGCGACTGCGCGAAAGTCGAAGAAGTCGAGCCGGGTAGGAATGCCCAAACAGGTAAAACTTGTTCTTATTATTCATTATTATAGAACGTTTGGATAACGCCAGGCGCAAACGAACAATATACTAAAGCAATAATTATTTAACTGCAATAAAAGTTGAAAGACAATTCTCTTGTCGTTCTTTCCAAGTAGGAAACTGATTTACATAGCAAACAAAAATAAACATCAAAGAACGGGAAGCTTCAGCTAATCTAACAGAGAGGGAAACCCTTGTCCTGTGTTACCAGGCAACTCTGCGGCAAGGAGCTGAAGTACCCGCAACGAATTAGGTTACAGGATTAGGCCAAGTGCCTCTCTTCTTGGCCAGTCTCCTAGATCTCCGCAAAGGAAGTTGATCGCTGGCACTGGTGTCTGCTCTTAATGTGTCCTTGGATCCGGATGTAGTCGGGACGCCTCCAGGGAGTGACCTCTCACCATGTGCACCAGGCTCAGTGAATGATGGCACCTGTGGGGGAGCAAAAAGATTATTTGGTGTCACCATTATTTCATCTTCTGATGAAGACGAGGAGCTAAGGGAGTCGTGATCAGTATCACCATGGGCATCAGTGTCTTCTGACAACTGAAGTTTAGGCAAGTCTTCATCAGACGGCACATTTCTATCAAAAGGTCCACGAGGGTCAGCCACAAGGAGCTTCCGGTTTAACCATTTCACCGGACCACCCAATGCAGGCCGGACCGCAAAAAGATCCTTCTCCTTGTCGCACTTTACGATAACGTACTGTTCTTCAAAGAACTCATTTTCCAACTTATGTCAACCAGTAAATGCAGTCTTCTTAACAAGGACGCAATCTCCAACATTCAGAGGTTCGCCACTGCAACGTTTGTCGTAGTACTGCTTATTGTACTGAGCGGCTTTCTGCAAGCGCTCCCTGACAACTGGGTACATCCGCTTGATCAAGTCAGCTTGTCTTTGCATAAAGTCCTCGCCATACTCTTCGCTAGACCTACCAAGTAAGTGGTCCAGGGACGCTAAAGATTCGCGCCCATAAAGAAGTGTATATGGGGCCACACCCGTCACGCTGTGAGGGGTGGTGTTATACACTGGTAAAGAAGGTAAGGCAAGGCATCTGGCCACGCTCTACGATCCTTGACATCCAGTGACTTAATAAGAGAGCACACTGTCTTATTGAATCGCTCGGTTTGAGCATTGCCCTGAGGGTGGTACGGGCTAGTCCTGGTCTTTTTAATTCCATATAAGTGGCAAAGCTCTTTCACAAGGACACCCTCAAAGTTGCGGCCTTGATCTGTATGGATACGAAGCGGAATACCATGATGCGAGAACCAGTTGTTCCTCAGGGCTCTGGCTAACACTGGTGCCGTCTGGTTCTTACAAGGGATCGCAGAGGCGAACGAATCAGTTATTACTAAAACATCTTCGTAGCCTCCCCGACCTCTGTCAAGTTTGAGGAAGTCCACTGCTCTACATTCCATAGGTTGGAATGACAGCAGGTGTCTCATTGGTGATCTAATCTTGGGGGTAGGTGGCTTGGCAGCCACACACTTGAAGCAACCTCGGATATGCTTCCGTACACAGCCAGAAATTCCAGGCCAAAAACACCGCGAAGAAAGTAAAGCATGGGTCCGATTGACACCCTGGTTCCCCCAATTGTCATGTGCTGTTTCTAGCATTAGCCCTTGGAGCTTCTTAGGTATCAGCAACTGATACACAGTACCCCTTGCCTTATCCTCGAACTGTCGATAGAGGACACCATTCTTCTCAACGAACTTTGTCCATTCTCTGACCCAAACACTTAGGCCAGGAACCTCTGCACCTGCAGTTTCTCCAGGACGCCATCTCGAGTCCCAGCGTCCCCAGATTTCTCCCAACTGTGCGTCTTCCCTCTGCATGCTTCGCAGCTGAGCGAAAGAGAATGAAGGCAGAACTAATGATGAGGGTTCAGCCTCTGGAAAGGTCTCACAAATTCCAGGGCAACTCATACCATACACCTCTACCGGAATAGAAATGCCACCGACAGTAGCCTCCAATACCTCGGACATGCCTACAGGGCGCCTGCTGAGAGCATCTGCACATTTGTTAGATCGTCCGGATCTAAACCGTATTTCCATGTTAAAGGAAGCCAACTGTGCCACCCAACGTGGCTCGGTGGCACCAAGCTTAGCGTTGTGCAGATGCGCCAGTGGATTATTGTCCGTGTATACCACTACACGAGTACCAAGCAAGTAATCTTTGAATTTCTCAGAGACGGCCCAATTGAGGGCGAGGAGCTCTAGTTTAAAACTAGAAAGGTCAGAATAGTTTCTTTCTGCTCCTCTTAAATCTCGGCTGGCGTAAGCTATTGGGTGGAGTGCCCCATCGTCATCAGTTTGCAAAAGACACGCACCAAGTCCCTTTAAGCTAGCGTCGACTTCAACGATGAAGTCCTTCTCGAAATTAAGGTAGGCCAGTACCGGTGCTCGGCACAGCAGCTCTTTTAGCTTCTGGAAGGCCTTGTCACAATCCGCATCCCAAACAAATTGGGTAACAGGGTTCCCTGCTTTTTTCTGCACCTTAGCAATCAGGGAATGGAGAGGCGCCGCAATGGAGGCAAAGCCTGGGACAAAGCGGCGATAGTAAGACGCCAGACCTAAGTAGGACCTCAGCTCTTCTGCCTTTTCTGGCACCGGCCAGCTGGCAACTTGCTCTACCTTCTGTAGGTCGGCCGAAACGCCACGGTCGCTCACAATGTGTCCCAAATGCCTTACTTCACTTTAAGCCGTTCTCAATAAGTCTCTCCAAGACAGTCCCCAAAGTGGCAAGGTGTTCATCGAATGTGCGAGAATAGACAAGAGTGTCATCAAGGTACAGTATCAGCTTGGACATGTTCATGTCCCCAAATATCAGCTCTACTGTCCTCTGAAATGTGCTGGGGCTGTTACATAGGCCTTGTGGCATACGGTTAAAGGCAAAGAGCCCAAAAGGAACTCGAAAAGCAGTCTTATCAACAGAGTCCGGGTGCATGATCACCTGAAAATACCCATGGGCCATATCGAGCGAGGAAAAGTAACACGAGCCCCCCAATGCCTCTAAGGTCTCTTCTATGCGAGGAAGCGGAAATGCATCCTTGAGGGTCAATGCATTAAGCTTTCGATAATCAATGCAAAGCCTCAAGGAGCCATCCTTCTTCCTAACAAGAACGATGGAGCTGGCATAAGGACTCGATGACCGCTGTATTACACCCCTGTCAAGTAAGTCTTGTATAAGTTTACGAACATCGGACATGGAGTGTGGTGGGATCCTTCTATGAGGCATCCGCACTGGTTGATCACTACTTAGATGAATTTCATGAGGGATAAGTGTACACTCCCCTATATCTAGGGAGCTCAATGAAAAAGCAGCCTCATACTTCCTGATGAGTTCTGCCACCTGAACCGCTTGTGTGTGGTCCATTTCTTTGAGACTTATTCCAGGTGGTAACAAGTATGAAGTACCATCAGGAAACGTGAACAGTTCTCTGGAGGCGATCACCTCTGGTTCTGCATCCTGTGACAACCCAGGAGCTGCAGTTCCGCTTTTTATTACCACAGGTGACACGGATATATTAGATGGCTCTGTAACAATTTCTTCGACTGCGACTTGGATATCCGCACCTGAAGAAAGTAGATATATCTCCTTCTCCTTCACAACCTCCTTAGCCAACGCTACCCGGCATGACTTAGGAATGGTGACAGGATAGTCACCATAATTGCAGACTACCAGTTGCACGGATGAGCCACTCACTGACTGAATGCCATCCAGGACATTGATGTCCCTGAAGTAATCTTTAGTAAAGTTTTGCCCACTCCCCATTAATCGAGTCTCAGATTGGAAGCCACAAATGAGGAAACTCTTAGCCTGCGAAGGGAGGATTCCTCCAATTTTACAGGAAACATGTTCAGCCGAAAAAGGAGCAATGGTCACCTCATTAGCCGCAAAAACATCACCACAAAGTGGTACAGAAGTCGGCATATTTGCAAGATCACCTTGCTTACGCTCGGGTCCAAACCACTGCAATGCAACTGACCACTCATCTTTGAATGGCCCATTAGGTGCCACACCAAGGGCAGCAACCGCCCTCAGGATATTGCACCCAATTAACACGGGGTATTGGGCACGTCTCTCCGAAGTATCACTAGATAAGTCTGACCTCACTAAGAAACTGGCACGCATCGAAACACCAAATATTTCAATTGGTGCATCCAGGTACCCGGCTATGGGAATTTCCAAATCGTTGGCCCCTAATATCTTAATAAAGGTGCCTGTATCACCTAGCTTGCCAACTCGGTCAGCTAAATGCTCACGGTAGAATGTGCCACTAATTAATGAAGCTTCTGCCCCAGTGTCCAAAATGCATTGCGCAGGCATGTCTCCTATTACAATATCTGCTGTAGGACTTTGAGAAACCAACTTTGCACGTAGCTTGGCTTCCTTGTACGTAAGATCCAAGTTAAGGGTCTCACCTGACAATATGGTTGGGCACAGTGGTGCCCTCCGGCGTACCGCCCGTTACACCGAAGGGTGTAAGTTTTCCGGAATGCTGGATTTGGCCGTTTGTTGGCGATTGTCAGCATTTCTCTTCCAACAAGATTTTACATGATGGCCGCGCTTTTTGCAATAACTGCACACAATACCCGACCCCTCAGGCCTCACCGGCGCAACTACATTCAGCTTTCTGTTTAGCACATCTAGCACATCCTTGATCCTATTATTTGTCTCGGATTGCTGGTTGTGCAACGACTCTATTTTTTCAACCACTAGCTTATTTGTCGAGACTAATTGCGACAATGTCTCCTCAACCTTGGATGATAAAGGCTGTTCTAGTTGATCGCCACACGATGTGACCGCTCGGCACTTATTTTTGCATGCCACAGGTTCCTCCTGCTCAGGAAACAACTCTAACACGTATCCCCTGAACTTGTAAAATGACAAGTCAGGTTTCTCAACCTGCAACCGTCGAAGCTCCCTACGCACAGCATTATCCCTTGCCCCGAGTACCAAACGTTCCTTAAGTGCTTTATCGCGCATTAATCTCAAAGCATCTTGTTCAGCACCATCCGCTGCACGCTCCATACCATCATGAATCATCATGATCGCCCGACTAAATTCGGCCAACGTTTCGCCATCGCGCTGAGTGCGAGCATATAAAGTGCTAGCGAGTGCAGCGACATTTTCAGTGGGTCCAAACATCTTCATGAGGAGATTACTAAGTTTGAGACATGTATCCCTCTCTTCAATAAAAACTCCTCCTAAATGGTCGATCGCGACACCGAGCATCTCATCCTGTGTAAGTTATAACTGTCGCGCGTAAAAGTCGAGCTCCTCCATCCACTCTGCTAAAGAGCACCTTCCATGTTTGTCCGGCTGGCCATAGAACTTTGATAATTTTAGCTTAGGGGCGCGTGCAAATTTTAAACTTTAAAAAGCATTTGCGAGCGTGGCCGCAAGTGCTTCATTTGACTTGGCTATGACCTCGGCAACATTCTCGGGAAGGGCCATGGTGCAATCAGTAAGGTGCGATTACAACGCATCGACACCAGGAAGAGTCCCAGGTTACAGAGTCATTATCACACGGGAACACTAAATTACTAAGTAAACATTCTGACATACAAGTGCATGGGCATACGAAACAGTATTTTCAGCCTGAATTCATTACTGAATACACACTGGAAACCTGTTAACTGTAAGGCGATATCCCGCTTGCACTTTACACTATAGCACCATGCACGCACACGTATCGTTATACGGATATAATTTCACATGTAAGTACACTCCATACATGTAGCTGCTAGGTAAAAACAAACTACTAGTAATAGCACAACTCAATACAGGGCACGTTTATACTTCTGTTGGGAACTACACAAATAATAGTCAGTACACCTTACAGAAAAGAACTATAAATTTCCACGTGGCCAGAAATTCAAGTTAGGCTGGGGGCATTAAACACTGGTTTCAAAACATACAGTTATATGAATTCAAATACACAGTACTGGACGTGGAATGCTCACGTATCCTGCCTACGACGCCAGATTTTGTAAGGGGACGCCAGGAGGGGCGATCCTTGGGGTTGGAAGGGCTTGCACGGACTCCCGGGGTGAAGGTGTGTTTACCAAGACGCGAGCTGAATAAACTGAATGTTCATCAATGTTGCTTGACCGATGTAGCTGTCACAGTGTCTTTAAGACTTTATTCCACAGTCATCATGTAAACCAGGTTACAGACTTGCCAGGTACATGTAGTTCTTTTAATTATTCTCCAGAAACCAAACCCCCACACCAACAATGCGGACAATTCAGCAGCGGGCTCGGCCAAACCCACGCGATCAGGGGCCAATTTCATAAAGCAATTAAGCAAAACAATTTGCTTTATAAAAATAGGTTAATAATCAAACTTTTACGTCAAATTGTGTTTTTAGCAAGAATAGCAGATATTCTTGTGAAAAACACAAGTTGACTTGTAATTTCGACTATTGACTCATTTTTATAAAGCAAACAAATTTTTGATTAAGCACATTTTTTTGCTTAATTGCTTTATGAAATTGGCCCCTGCACGGTCAACGCCAGGCGGACATCAAACAGTTCGCAATCGTGGAGTACGCCATTGGACGATCCTAACGATCTATCAAACAGAACTCGTCCGAAAAGAGTGATTTTAGCCTCAAAACTCACTCCAATTCCGCAGCAAATGACAGGAGTTGCCGTGTCGGGCAAAGCGTATGTCCGCGAGGTCAGGCCGAAGCACGCAGCTGATGCGACCTTAGTAATCCGCCACGCAAAGTGCGTCCTAATAAACCCAGTCAATTTTGCATTGGTAGAGAAACTACAACCGTCCCAGATATCTTAAAATACTGCCAACGTGATAGAGTTACACCCTATGTGCATTTATATTCAATTAAGTAATTAACAAAACAAGATCTCATTATAGACCGCGGACGCACATCTAGACACTAGTGTGCAATCCAGTTTACCATAGTAACAGTGAACTCAGCTTACAATACATGAACTTAAAGGTGACCCCCAGGGAATTGCATTCAAATTAAAGGGACTTACTATTATAAACTTTGCGTCCCCTATATTAAGATGAGCAAACTTTATACCTTTACCATTAAGTTTATGAATAGTTCCGTTTTCTAAATCACGGCAATTTATGGTTTGACCCCAGTCCGGTGATTGTGCCCGAGACCCAGTGAGTGGCTCCTTGACTGGTTCGTTCTCTGCTGGTACTTGAACCATTTGGTCGCTTGTGATGGCAGTGATGGGCGTGGTGTTTGGAGGTAAAAGCGATTGTCCTGTGTTATCTGCGTTGCTAAAACACACCAACGGCCGTTAAAAGTTCGCACTTGCGCGGTACTTCTGTATCACCCTCAGACAGCCGTGACTTGACGAGAGGGTGTGTACACCCTTGCGTTTTCTGATTTTGTTGGAGACACTAAAGTTGCCTTTCACATGCAAACTACTTTTCGTCCTAGGTTTTCACATACAAACGACTTTTGGTTGCCTGCATTGCTCGTGGGTCTTGGCTTTTACATGCAAACTACTTTCCGTCCCGAGTTTTCAGATGCAAACGACTTTTGGTTGCCTGCATTGCACGTGGGTCTGGCCTTTCACATGCAAACTACTTTCCGTTCCGGGTTTTCACATGCAAACGACTCTTGATTGCATATATTGTCCGTGGAAGCTCATCGCAGTGCATATGAATGGGTATATGAATGTCTGGACGAGTTCGTTACTTTTCAATATCAGTTCAAAAAGGGTCATTAAAAGTCTTTTCTTTTGAAATAATGATCATGTGCATTTGGATATTTTGCATGGTTCCAATGTAAATATAAATTAATTAGGCTGCAGCTATTATTAGTACTATGAAAAAAGAAACTTCAGTTCGATTTTGAATTCTGGTATGGAACCTAAAAATACACACACGTGAAAGAGGAAAAAAAATAAAATCCGTAACTGACTTGTAACAAAATCGTGCGGTCGTAGACTCGTTGTTTGTATGATGCGCTTTTAAATCTCACAAGGGGTTAAAGGTCACGGATCACTATTATTGCTTGTGTTCCAGATCGAAACAGAACGATAGTCTAGAGTCACGTGCTTTTCTGCTAGCAGCCACTTGCGTTTTCCCACGTTGCTCTATTGTTTCCTCCCGATCTGGAGGACAAGCATTAGTGACCCGTGACCTTTTGAGGTCATGTGAAAGCGCACTATACTCGTATTGACATTATGAAGACTAGAGTGGTTTGGGTTACTGGCTGTCAACACTTGGTTGAAAACTGGACTTGCGGATTCGGAAAAACCACCATACACTTTTGCCAGTTGAGACTCCATGCCGTAGGCCTAAATATGCTGTACACCTACGTCACTAATTTTTCCTAATGACATGATAATGCTTCAATACGTGTAAATTTGTTCAGAAACATGATTTTAGCTGTGAAAAAAATTCAAAGTTTCTTTGCAAACACTAAATTTGTTATGTCATGCTCCATATAGACTCAGTGCATGGAGGAAAAAAACTACCATACACCTTCGCCAGTTGAGACTCCAAAAACCTAAGAGAACACTTGATTTGTTTTTCATAGCTAAAATCATGTTTCCTAAACAAACTTACACTTTCTGAGGCATTGTCTGTGTCATATTAGAGAAAATTAAAGCCTGAAAAAGCCTAAAACTGAAAATGGAAAAGTACCCATCCTCTCATTACGTTCTCCCAAAACAAGTCAAATGCGGACACCCCTTACCCACCTATGTACATGAATCTTCAAGGTTTAAGACAATATCTTCACTTTTAAAAAGTGTAATAGTGTATTAGGCTCTTTAAACTCAATGTTATGTTTCCCGTAACCCGCCCGCGTTTGGATTTTTCGGCCGCGTTTGAGATGCCAAAATCCTAAAACAATTCATTATTTTGTAATTTTCCCTCAAAATGTCAAGTTTTTTAATTTTGTTATCCTGCCATTTTGGTTCGATTTTTAAAATCAGCGCTCGAATTTCACAATGCTCATTTTCGTCCTCCCGTCAAAAAGGTTAACGTAATTGTCTTCCTCCATAAAAAAATATACCCCAGAAGCAAAGTATTGGCGCGGCTGGCCGCCGGCACGTGAACGTTTAAACGTAACAATGTTTTACAATCAATTCCAGGAGAAGACATAGCGCTGCCATTTGTGTGCATGTACCCGCTGTGCAAAGCCCTGCACGTACGTACGTACGCGCAAGCCCGGCGCGCTGCTGTACAAACACAACCGTCCGCTCCATCGTTGTTATTAGATCGGTGGTTTGTAGCTGTGAGTGCTAGCCTAGAACTACACAAACTACACATGGACGATTGTATTTATCGTTAGCGAGCGGCGCGGACCACAAATGGGCCATCGTACGTAGGCCTATACTAACACTTAAGTTGACTGCGGCTAGGTTTATACTACTGTCGACGCGTAGAATCGCATCGTTTGTCGTGTTTTGGAGAAGGTTGAATAATGCGAGACAGATAAAATGTTCGTGTCAGTGAAGATATACAGGAAGGGGGTATAACCAAGATGCCATGGACTATCACGACTGCGTCTCAAACGTGCACTTTGTTGCAGTTAATTGAGTCAACTGTCGAACTCGGAAACAACAGTGTTATTAAATAAAGCATAGAGCGAGGAACCTTGCTCTATGAATAAAGGTAGAAAAACACGGGTGAAATTCCCATTTGAAATGTGTGGACTGATATAAATGTGTTTTGTGATTTAAATATATCTTGATCCCCAAATAAATCATAAATACCCTGGAAATCGTGAAGGATATTTTAATAAATACAAATTTGTGTATAAATTGATCAGGGTTGTGTTTTAACACACTATCAGAGGGTATAGAGCGCGCTAAGTTTTGATCAAATAGGCTAGACGTTATTTAGCAAATAATGAAATGCTACAAAATAATGAATAATGAAATAGTTGCCTCATTTGGGCTTGACACAAATGTTACGGGAAACATAACATTGAGTTTGAAGAGCCTTATAGTGTATGCATGTATTGAGTGGTTTTTATTCTGGTGATGGTCAAAACTACATGTATATACGCCCTCTCTAATCTTGGGATGTTATTTAATTAGAGCGCTTTCACACGGGGTCAAAAGGTCACGGGTCACTAATTATTGCTTATCCTCCGGATCGGGAGAGAACAATAGAGCCACATGGGAAAACGCACGTGGCTGCTAGCACAGAGATATTTTCCGGGAGACAACAATATCATAAAACATATAGAAGATTTTGTCCCTCGAAAGGGATAGGGGACAGAATTTTCTGGGGGGACAGTATCTATTCCCACACTGGCGCTCTGAATTCATTATTTTCAAAGGCAGGTGCAGAATAGATGGCCAGATACCATGCATTGTCCTTGCCTTGGACGCTAACTACGTGAAGCACGCGAAGACAGATCGATGGGCACCACAACACAAAGGCGCAAATTGCATGTGTCACGAGAGGAGGCTTTCACTATTAACATGCATATTCATGTTTTCATCGAACAATAAAGCTTTAATTACGGTTACAGCTGGGTGGAGCTGGCGCTGTTGACGATTTCATGTGTCACAACTGCCCTAGTAGTATGTAAATGGAGGCTTCTGCGACAAAAATGAAAACCAGCGCTGGTTTTCATCGCCGTCGCAGAAACCGCCATTTTTCCATACATTTGTTGGCCGGAGTTGAAATTTCAAAATGGTCTCAAAGAAAAATGACATTTTTAAAAAACTTTTATTTAAAATTATAATTACTATAGATAAATATGGAAATGGAACCCGAAACCAAATATTGTTCTTTATGCCACTCGCTCAAAGATATTGATAGTTTTAAAATTAAATCTAATGGGATCAGAACTAAAAACTGTTGCAAATGCTTAAAAATATTAACTTTTAGAAGAATTAAATATCAATGCGTTCACGGCAAACGGAGAGCTCGTTGTGTCGTGTGCGGAGGTGGTGAAATATGTAAACACGATAAACGAAGGGAGAGATGCGTAGATTGTGGAGGTTCGCAAATTTGTAAACATGATAAACTAAAATCTAAATGCCGCTTGTGCTCAGATCCAATAAATATTTCTATGAAACAATGGATAAATAATTCACGCAACGCGGATAAAAAATATGATAGGTACGAACCCGACCGTTTTATAGATACTGACTTTTTAAGCGGGTTGATTGAAGACTATGAACGTTGCTACTACAAAGATTGTAGAGTAAAACTCCAGTACGCCGAGCACAAAGATGACCTAGCGAGTATTGAACGACTAAATAACTCTATAGGACACGTTAAATCAAATTGCGTTTTATCTTGTTTAAAATGTAACTTGAGTAAGAAATCAAATCACAACTCGGAAAGCGAGTAAAATCAATCTTTTAAAAATGGAGCTGTGGGCTCTAATCTAGCATTATTTAAATCTTCATAAGCGGGCGGACCTTCATTGGTCCACCCGCTATTTTTTACGTCTATTGTGAATTTGAATTCAAAAGTTTTCCTATAAGATCCTTTTTTTCTTTAGCTAATCTTTCCGCGACTCGCTTTTCGACCTCGGCTTCGTCAACGCTTTTATTTTCTTTGGATCTATACTTTTTCTTTAGCGAGTCTGACATTTCATGAAATTTGGTCAGCTCGTTATTAATCAGAGCAAATTCTTCGTGACTAATTTTACCGTCGCTTATTGCGTGGCTGATTAAATCTTCTATAGTGTTTAGTTTAGACATTGCGAGCACTCTTATTTCGTCGTGCTTTTTAGACTTTGACTTTACTTTACGGCTAAAGTACTTTAACCCAATAGCGCACGCGACGGTGCCGAGCGCGACTCCTTCAAATGCAAATCCTAAAGGTGCGGTAATGACACCGGCGATCGCCGCTATACCCACCGCACCGCTCACTGCGGAAGTGGCTTCGGCAAATGTCTCGACCCACGTCAATACCGCGGTCAACTTTTTATACTTGTTGTACAATCTTTCTCTTTTTTGTTTTTCTACAACAATTTCAGTTTTTACTTGATCTATTTTACTTAGTCGATATGACGTGGTATCACTAAGGATATCGTCTCTATCTACAGCGCGCCATTGGTGCAGGGAATCCGTATCTAGTGACGGATAAATTTTTCGCTCTCTGGGGTCAGGTGATCTCGCTTCCATTTTTAATTTAACTAACTTTAACATTAAATAATTTCAATATTTAAAATCAGTCTCAAGTGTTCGTCTACAATCAGGCATTCGTTACAATCTTTTACCTGAAATTTAAACTCGTTAATTATACCGTTATTTAAATTAACGCCGGGTTTTGCCGTATATTCTTTATCCGCTACTTGGTTATAATAATTGCGATCGACGTCACTCAGAGGTAAGCTACCCAAAATCGTGCTCGGATTTCCGTTGAAAAAGTTTTTGTTCATAGAAATTTGTTCGCAATAAATCATTATTGCCCCTATGGTATCTCTTACCGGATAGCTAATGTGCTGACCGTAAGCTATCCAGCCTCTAGACAGGCCTAATATCTCTCCAATTTTATTTAATCTAATGGCGCGTTTTGGACTTACGGAGGTGTATAATTTATGGCCGCTCGGATACCACGAAAACTGTAACCCCGCTATTTCTAGGTAATTAAGTTCTCTAATTATTTCGCTAACGTCGTATATGCCGGGATCCATTTGGTGATTCATAATGTTAGATCTCCTCGAATTGTTTCCTACGTCGGCCCATTGAACGTTAGTTCTCTCTCTGATGTTGAAAAATCTCAGGGGCATGCTAGCGTTCAACAACTTTATCTTTTTGATACCGTCAGAGTTGTCTATGGGACTATGTAACTGAAACGTTACGTCCGATTTTTTTATTACAAAGGTGTGATTCATTTTATTACTAGTAATTAGTATTTTAATTATCCAACTTTTTATTGAACATCGACGCATAAGACCAAGTCTATTTTATCGTCTGACATCTCGCAACCTCTGCAATCTTTTATCTCAAACTCAATCTCGTTAATTACTCCATTTATCAAAGGAATTCCATCATTTTCTGTGTAATTATTGGCGACGGCTTGACCGTAATCGTGCGTGTGTAAAAAAGTTGCCGGTACCACTCCCAACAGAGTGCTATTTTCGCCGTTAAAAAAGTTGTTTTGCGTATTAATTTGTTTACAATAAACATTTACTGCGCCGGGGCTTTCGCCGATTGATGGTTTTACGATTATGGACCTCGTACTGTCGGTCGAAAATAAAACGGTTTCATCCGTTAATCCAACTATTTCAGCAATTTTAGTGAAATTTATAAAACGCAAACGCTCTATCCGTATTTTTAGATAACTGTCGTCTAATATATCAAGCTTTAGCCATCCCAAATTGTAGGAGTTAAAAAAATCAACAAAACTGTGAATGGTATAATATCTGGGAGGCATTAAAATTGGTCTTATACTAGTGGAAATATGTTTTTGTCCATCGCTTCCGGGGGCCCAAGTCCCCCAATCGATCGTCGTGTATTGTTTAATATTGAAAAATATCCTAACGCGCACGCTGGCACTCAATAGCTTAATGTTTTTACATCTAACGGCACAACTATTATCGATCGGCGAGCTTAGTTGGAAAGTTTGATTTCTACTCCTGATGAGAAAAGTGTGTTTCATTTTATTAAAGCGTATACGTTTTTAATCGCTAATATCGACGCATAATATCAATTTTAAATCATTGATCATGAGTTCTTCGCCTCTATAATCTTTTAATTCAAAAGTCAACTCGTCGATTACGCCGTTTTTTAAAGAAATCCCGATATTGTCCGTAAAGTCTCTTGTGATTTCTCTAGCATGATCTTGTTTGAACGATAAATGCGTTGGTACAAAACCTAACAAATTGCTAAAACTGCCGTTATGAAAGTTTTTTTTGGTATTAATCTGATTACAATAAATGTTAATGGCATTGGTATTTTTACCAATAAGCGGCGTTATGGTCTTGATCCATTTATGTCTGAGGGGGAAATATATAATTGGGTCTACTGTAGGATCAGCATCAACCATTACAAATCCACGGTTACGTGGCCCAAGACCATCATCATGTTGGCCTAAAACCAATCCAGGCTCAAGTAAATGAGAAACTTGCTCAAAAACCATAATGTATCCGGCTTCCGCTTCTATTTTTAAATCACCATTTTTTAAAATACTGAAACTTATCCATTTTAGATTGTAAGAGTTAAACACATCAATTAAACTTTGTAAAGAATAGTAGCCAGGTTCAAATGTTATAGTGCCCGACGCTTGTTCGCCAACGCCGTTTGTCCATCGAACAACTAATTGTTCTTCAATATGATGAAACATTGTATACGACATGCTAACGGTCAACAGTCTAATCGTTTTACGTAAGACTCCAAAACTATTGTCAATCGGCGGGTTTAATTGGAAGGTGTGATTTTTAGTCTCGACAAGAAAAGTGTGTTTCATTTTATTAACGCGTACACATTTTTAATTACTAATATCAACGCGCAATATCAATTTTTATACATTACAGAAAAAAAGTGTGTTTATGATTTAAAATAGTATCAAATTATATATTAAAACATGGGCGACGATGAGTTTTTACCGCCACCATCATCGGTTAATATGAACGACGACGAGTTTTCAGGAGGCTACGTGGTTAATATACCGCCGCCATCGTCGGTTAATATACCGCCGCTCGTATCTACAAAACCCAGGTTTTTATCTCAAAAAATTAACGAATTAAAAATTATAGTAAATAAAGAAAACTCTTTTACGTCAGAGTTTTCCGATTTAACGACAGAGTATAAAATTTCTAGCGTAACTAATGATGAGACTGTCAATCGGTGGGCTTATGACCCGATGTCTTTTTATCAAAATCAGTTTAATTTTGCCACGTGGTGCGCAACTGCGGGGTGTGGGGTAGGAATGGATTTATTAAATTCTAGCGACAGTTACGTATCGTCGATATTTAATTTTCACGTTTACTTTACAATCAGAAAGTTGCTTTACAAAATGTCAGTTAGACTACCCGGAGATAATACTTTCAATAAAGTAAACAATCCCATTGACAATAGGGCTTTCGTAGACGTCTGCATGTTGTATGGCGTAGACAAAAACCATTCTTTCAAACAAACTAGAGACGAGTACTCTAACGGACTCGGTACCGCTTACTACGGAGGCGGTATCGTTCCGGGCGTAAATTATGACCCCAGAGATTTAGGCATAAATACTGGTAAATACGTAGACTCGACTTTCATGGGTTTTGGATGGCCGGATCCACCTAAGGGATCCGGCCACGGATCTACCTATACCGTGACGTCTATTAAACAGAATGAACAAGTGCCGGACGCGTGGAAAGATTTTATACCGACAAATAGCGCGTTTACAAACGTCGGCGTTGTGAAGATAAATGAGTCGATAAGGGCGTACGTATACGCGCTGTTGGGAGCTCAAGCCCAAACTAGAACTAGCGTATTATCACCGAGTAGTGGGCTCGGCGCGCAGAGCCAATATCATAATATAGTCGAGGACTTAATAAACGCGAAAGACAATATACAAACTAGCATAAATCAGTTTCAAGACTCTTTGCAATACGCGAGAACGCCCTTAAATTACGTATTGAAACCTCGGCTATATCTGATTCCTTCGAATATGGATTTGTTAGTAGGGATACGCGACGGATACAACAATAATTTACAGATTGCTACTAGTAATTTACAGACTGGACCTAACCAAAATATAAACAAACAGCCCGTGGATACCGAGGATGAAAGCACATTTTCGAGTATACCTAAACCACAAACTACTGATTTTAAGCCAATCCCGGGGGGTGATAAAACATTCAAACAAACGCAACAGCCGGATAAAGTAATTAATTCTAACGTCACTAAACAAGAAATTCTTGAATCTGGCGACCACGAACTAGAAAAAACTTCTCTGATCGTTGGGTTTTTAGCGATTGCGGGAATTGGATATTTGAGTTATAAAGTAATCTTACTATTAAAACGTAAAATGACGTAAAAATGGAGTTACTCGGCTAAGCGCTTAGCCGAGTAACTCCATTTTTACGTCATTTTACGTTACGTTTTTTAAATTCTCTTTTGCACGTAAACAAATATCAACAGCGCAACACCGCTAATCATAGCCCATACGTTTCGTGCCAATAGGCCCGTAAACTTGCTCAGTATATTAAATAACCAACTGGCTATGCCTCCTAATATCGCAGGCAATGCGGCTAACGCTTTAACTCCTAGCTTCTTAAACAAATTTGCCAAGTTTTCTAGTTGGCGTTTTATCCAGTCTGTAAAGTTTTTTGGTTTAGTAGGTTGTGCTGGGGTGACTGGCTCGTCCGGCTTGACCGGCTCGACTGGCTCAACTGGCTTGACTGGCTTGACTGGCTTGACTGGCTCAACTGGCTTGACTGGCTTGACTGCAGGCACTGCGATTGTGGTTGCCGCGCCTCTAACCCCGGCTACTACGCTAGCTATTATCGTGCTTACCGCTAAAGAAACGGCGGTAAGAATGCTTACGACCGTAACGCCCTGTTCTCTGAATAGAGTTTTAATTTTATCTCCCAGAGTCTCATCTACGTGTAGCATACGGGCGACCGTAGCTTTAATTCTATTCATCTGACTCCTCAGCTCTTTAGAATCAGCATCGACTAACTCTAGCCTAGTCGATAAATTTTCGAGTAAATTTTCCAATTCATTTTTAGCTTTAGAAACGCCTTCTTCTTCAGTTTTTAAATCTTCTTTTAATTTTTCAACGTCATTTTTGTAACCTTGCCTGTCTTTTAAGACGGAAAGTTTGCCCGTTTTTTTGTCGTAATGGGCACGTCCGTCCGATGCTGCAAACTTTTCTTCTACCGATTTTATTTTATATTTTAATTGAGTGACCTCGTCTCTACCGTCGGCCAATTCTTGTTGAGCGACATCAATGTCATATTGCAGTTTCGTTAGTTTGAGCATATTCACCGTTAAGCTCTCTTTCGTAGTTGACATTGTATTAGCCGCATTAGCCAAGTCTCTAATTTTATATCGTTTACCTTCGTACGTAATAAATTCTTCATTCGTAAAATCACCGGGATCTGTTTGCGAAGATTGATTTTCGGTACTAAAAGAGGTTTCTTCAATCTCATCTTCGTCAAGGGTTTCGCTAGCTGGGAAAAATAAATCTTCATTCATCGTTTCATACCATTCTTTAGCCTTAGCTTTTAGTTGTTCACGAGTAGCGCCGTTAACATCGGTCTCTACAATACTCGTTGCTCCGATTACGAATTTAATTTCATCCTCGGGGATTCCCAGAGCTCTAGCAAATTTTTCAAAGTCCTTGCCCCTATACGCGTCAAATAATGTTTTAACGGTAAGAGGTTTTCCACCTCGTTCTGTAACGCGATAACTAGTTGTTCCAAAAGTAACGTCTATACTTTTGTCTTCATTAACTTCCATCGAGTCGAAAATAGATTGGTCGGGATCGTATTTAGTCGTTTCTACATACTCTCTTATCGCATCTCCTCTAAAATAGTCATCTTCAGTTTCTCTTAACGTTGCGTCTACCGAGTCTGCGGTTGTATTTAGATCAGACTTTTCCGATTCCATGGGTTGTTGAGCAGTTGTTTGAGGCTTTTTTGGTGGGTCTGCGTTTGTATTTAGATCAGACTTTCCAGATTCCATGGGCTGTATAGCCGCTTTTTTACCTTTTTTTGCTGGGTCTACTTCGAGACCTAGTGCCTCTCGAATAAACGCGGTACCATAATATTGTTTAAGAGTAGATTTAGCAAATGGAACTCCATCAGGTTTAACTAACGGGACTTCTCTATCTTTCCAATTTACGGTCAGTTTACCACCCACCCCTGGCATAAATTTATCATAGTCGATTATAATCGGTTTATCTTTACCGGCAATTTTATCGTAAAAAATATCTACTTGTTGTTTCGTTACTTCTCTAGCATAGCGATCAAGTTTCCGCTTAGTGGCGTCGTTCCGTGTTTTTGGTGGTTCGTACTTAGTGGGTTGTCTCAGCCTGTCTAAACGCGATTCTATTTCACGATAGTCATCGTCATCGTCATCGTCATCAAGTGCTTGTTCATATTCTTTATCTTGCACCTCGGCCACTTTTGTGCCTGGCTCTTCCATGCGGTCAAATTCACCGCCTTCAGCCATTCTTATTTGTTAATACAGCTTAAATTTATTAAATTAAATGTAACAATTTTTGATTTTGCTACGAGTTATCGCTTAACTTTATCCACGGAAGTTTAATTGCCGACGTTATTCCAACTAGTATAGCGGCGTCTGTCAGAGTTAACTTGTCTAGTTGTACAGATTTTTTGCTAAGCCAAGATGAAGCAACCATTGCTATAGCCGACATTTTAAGTACAAACAACGACGATAAATAAACAATCTCATTTACAGTTTTTATATCCATTTAGTATTTATAATTAGTATCGTAACATTTTAAAATCATTTTTTAAACCGAATTCATTACGTTTGGAGGTAATATACCCTGGGTAGTCAACCAACTCTTTGTAAAGTTAGCGGAAGTCACGAGTACAGTTAGTTTAAGAGCATCCATCAAGTCAACCTTGTCTATGTCTACGGATTTCATACTAAACAACTTTTTGCCTACCATTGCGTAGCCGATAGTAATCCCAGACAATACCGCCGAGTGATAAACTGTGTTTGCTATCGTTTTTTCATTCATATTTATTTATAATTGTATGCTATAAATTTAAATCATTTTTTAATCTTCCATGCCTCATAATTCTGGAGGTTTAGCGTCAACGGAGACATCTCTGACGACTTTTGGTTTAACTTTCTCGTTAGAGTAGCCCGCAACATTTTTACTAGAGACTAATTTATATACATATATCGACACCCCGACGCCTATTACGGTCACCAACGCGTACCACTCGTAGTTGTTACCGCCGCTTTCCGTCGTCGTGTTATCGGAGACCTTTAATTCATTAGCCGCCTCTCTCAACTTGACATTTTGCTCTTTAATAAGTTTGTTGTGAGCGGCGAGCTTCTTGCCGAGTTGTACTCGTTTAGGATCTTTTTGTTTGGTAGCGGTGATCTTTTTGATTTTAGGTTCTGGTTTGACTTCTTCTACGTGACTCGTTTCTTCGACGTGAGTATCTATAGTATCCATTTTACTACAACTATATTATAATTTAATTAACATCAATTTTCTTCGTCTTTTTCCGATTGCAATTCATTTACAGTTTCGACTACAGGTTCACTTTCTGCTTCTACAACTTCAACGTGACTAGCAGTAATTAAAAACGCGGTCAACGGCCCGACCAAGTATCCGTAATTAAAGTAAACCCCGCTCAGAGCTCTGCTAACGCTCGAGTTTACCGCCGGATTCGTCTCTAATTCAACGTGCAGCTTTGTCTCGTCGTCCAAGTTTAATCTCAATTTGCCTATACCGAATTTGGGCAACGCAAATTTTACAATCTTGGTAAAGGCCGTGATTATCGGCAAACCGAGCCCTTTTATCATCTCAGCACCAATCTTTGTCTCGTATAATTGTTCGAGTTTAGTCAGCGTCTCGTCGTTCATAGCCTCGACTTCCTTTTGTGAGTAGTCTTTACCGAGGTACGATTTAGATTTGCCCGCGGCGACGACTTTTAACATTTTGCTCTTCAAATCTGGCTTATCTCTCATTACGCTTTCTAATTCCATTTTAGTTTTAAATATAGACGCTATTTTATTATATAGCTTTTTTACGCGAGTTAATTCGCCGTTTAACTTGTATAATTGATAAGTAATTGCAGATAGCAACGTCAATACGCCTATCTGATATACCGAGTTTATTGCGTTACAACTGTCCATTATCTATAATACCAAACGCAGTTATTTACAACGAAAAACGTAATTATTTATAATACGCTATACGTTACCGGCGGGTCGGTCTTCAATATCAATTTCGTAAACTTTATATTCTTCAACTCGTACTCTATCCCTTCTAATTTTTCTCTGGGTATTCCTCTATTTTCCTTCATACACTGGTTAAAAGATCCCTCGTCTTTGCAATAAAACATGGCTATCCACTCTGTCTGCTCTCTAAAATCCTTTAGCACGCTGTTGTATTTTTGTGTAAGCAACCAGCAAGAGTGATTGTCGTGTCGCCCGCTCATGGCCAAATTTGACAACTCGCAATTTTCGCAGTCTTTCAGACTCTTGCGGTATTTTAGGTCTTGTCGAGCACTGCAGTCGTCGATGATAAACAGCGTGTGAAATCCCTTTAAAACGCTTCTGTATGAGCAGAGTGCCTGATTTAAATCTAATTTTTCCAAGTCGTTTAACACCACGCACTCGTCGCTCGTTATCCACTCGTAGTTGTAATAGGTCTTGTTTTTATACACGGTCGGACACATAATTACTACGTATTCAAAGGTGTCTTTATACGCGCCCGACAGCAAATCTAAAATAAACTTTGTCTTGCCAGATTTCGTTCTTCCGCATATCAACGCGCAGTGGGGTTCAGTCGGTAGTTTCATTTTAATATTGAAGACTATTAAATCTACCCTCTCTAATTACTAACTGAGAGTCCATAACCAAATAGATATAACACTTTAATTGGCCGGTCGTCTCGTCGGCCGACGTAAGCTCAATTTGGATACCTCCGCCGTGAGAGCCAATGTGTCTTCCGCTTCCGTGAGCCGAGTTGTCGTCAGAAGTTCTGAAATCGAGCCAAAGGGCGTATTTGTCGGTCAGGTACCTAGACGCCGCGATAGGTATCATTTCTACGTATTTCGACACGGCCGATGGCAAATGTCCGCCAGAACTGTCTACAAAGTACTTGCAAATCTCCCCAAAGTGTTGGTCACGCCTCAACTCTGGCACGTACAACGCTTCCGGCATTCCCTCGACTTGAACTTTTACCTTAGTCAAGTCCGGGTTATAACTGTTTTGCGGGTTCTTGTCGGTCAAGTCTTTGAAAATTAGAAACACCCCCTTTAAGCTCTTTACGTTGGTGTTGAGAGTCCACGCGTTGTCTGTTTTATTTAGAATCTTTTCGTATTGGCGATGTACTCTGTCGAAATAAAAAGAAACTCCGCTCTTGTACCTGTTTTTAATTTGACTAGCTAGTCTAGAATCATTTATTACTTCGTACTGCAATTTCAAGTGAGTAATCTTGTAAGTCGCGGCGTCGTCCGTAGACTTGACGACCCTAGCGTGATCGTTCCACTTGATGGCAAACGACAGTTTACCCTCTAATCCACTCGGGTAAAACGGGTGATGGTCGGTTAAAATTCCAATGTCTAACGGAATGGCGTAAAACTTGCCGTAAGTGTTTGCCACCGCCACGTCGCCCTTGTTTGTTTTCACCGCGTCGTCAGATTCTGTCCTAAGTTTAGTTACGTTTTCTTTTTCAATACCAAAAAGGCTCAAATTATTTTGGTGATGGGGCGATATCCAGTGATCTTTATAAGACTGATAGACGTCGTAATCGTCCAAGTTGTAAATCTCGTTGCCGTTCATGGAAATTCGCATCTGCTTTACTATATTGCGAGACACGTTGTTGTAAAGAGTTTTGTTATCGTCAGTGTCGCTATTTAATACTATTCTAAATATCAACAATGCCGTGCCCGGAATCAACACGTCGTCGTTGGTCAATTTTGGGAAATCTAAATTAAACGTACTTCCGGCGCTCGCGGTCTCGGCAGATACCTCGGAGCAAATTAATCTTCTCTGGCCTTTGATTGAATTTGGGTTTTTGATTTCTCTGTAAGGATCAATTTTCTCTCCAAAGTGTCTATTCATCTTTATTTAGTATATAATAATGATAAATTTATATTTAAATTTTTACCGCTTATGATTAAAATGGCATCGATAGCGATGATGTTGGGTGGAGCCGTAGTTAACGCTCTTGCATTTGCGGGGTCAAATTTCTTGTTTTCTAAAGCGGGAAAAGACGACAGCGCGGCAGAAATTAAACGACACGACTTGGCGTTAGAACAACTTACAGCCGCTAAAGAACAATTTAATGAGCATCGCGATAAATATTTGGATTACTTAAACGAACGGCTCGGAAAAGAAGCTCACGCACGGCAAACTTTTAGCGACGTCGACGAGGCGCTGTACGAGTACAACCTGCTCACCGGCGAAGATAACAAAATGCCGGTAGGGTTATCTCGCGAGCCGAAATTGTCCGACTTTTACGCCAAGCCAGAACACGTAAAAGACAGAGAGCTAGTATTCATCGTGGGCGGTCTGGGTTTACTGACATTTTTGGTTTACAAATATATCTAAATTAAATATAAGTATGAACGACGAGAAATTTAGCAAGATGTATTACGGGCCGAGGGGATACTGGAAGGGCGACGGCGCGGTTAAAAATTTAGCTAAAAAATCAAAGACTAGTGAAGCGGAATCTAGAAATTGGTTGCGCAAACAGGCAATGTGGCAAATTTATCTACCCCCTCCGACATATATACCTAGACCCACTTCATTAAATTCTAGTTACGGCGTACCAAACGTCGTGCATCAGGCCGACCTGTTGTTTTTGCCCTACGACAAAGCCAAGTCTAAAACTTTCAAATACGCGTTGACGGTCGTAGACGTCGCGAGTAGATATAAAGAAGCCGAGCCACTAACTTCTAAGACCGCGGATCAAGTTACCGACGCCATCAACAAAATTTATAAACGATCGCCTTTGACGTGGCCAAAGATTATTAAAGTAGACCCGGGTAGAGAGTTTATGGGTAGTTTTAGCGCGCTCATGAGTAAAAAAGGCGTTATAATACAACGCGGCATACCCGGATTACATCGGG
This sequence comes from Henricia sp. BOLD:AAB3569, assembly GCA_037783545.1. Taxonomy (NCBI): domain Eukaryota; kingdom Metazoa; phylum Echinodermata; class Asteroidea; order Spinulosida; family Echinasteridae; genus Henricia; species Henricia sp. BOLD:AAB3569. Next base: position 1,282,903 of record JBBELK010000008.1, read on the forward strand.
CCCAAGGTATAGTAGAGAGATTCAACAGGTCATTGGCCGAGGTGTTATTCGGCCATCAATACTCGGAAGAAATGCTAGACCCAAAGTCTAAAAATACAGAGTGGGTAAAGAGGCTTCCCGACGTAATCAAAGCTATGAATGACGAGGTAACTCGTTTAATAGGTAAGAAACCCGCAGACGCCATTAAATTGAAGCGAGTCGAGCAAACGCCCGCAGCACCCGGCGTTAAAGAGACGCCGTTGGAAATTGGTAAAGATTTAGTCAGATACATGTATCAGCCGGGTGAGTCAGAGGGTGGCGAGAGGAGGCGAGCGACAGATCCCATATGGTCTCTTAAAACGTTTACGATCAAAGAGTACACGCGCACGCGCGGTCAGCCGATCTTGTATTATTTAAACGACCCCGCTCCAAAGAGGTCTTTTGTCAGACAAGAGCTTCAAATAGTACCAGCGGGCACAGAGCTGCCACCCTCTGTAGCGTAGTGTCCGTACGCTAGTGTATTTATGCCGTCGTTTAAAAGAAATCTCTTTGTATCCAGAGGCGAAATCGCTAACTTGTTTTGTGTGATCGAGTAAATTTGATGTTTTTCGCTCTTTAAAATGTTTTGTTTTTCGTAAACTAGATTAGATTTAAATAGAGATTTTTTGTACGAGTCTAGCGTCAGGTTGTCTCTAACCACCGCCCTTTTAATGCCTTTTGCCTTTTTAATGACGTCTCGCTCCGTCTTAATGGCGTACAGTTTAGGTCTGATGCACACCGCCTCTATAATCTGTTTGCCCGCGACCTCGTCTTTAAATTTTCCTATGACCTTTTTATTAGAGTCGTCGTACAGCTCGTGATTTTCGGGATAATTTGAAAAGTCGTACAAGTGCTTATACTTGAACATGTCGGCGTACACGTCGTCCGTTTTAATTTCCAAGAGAAGGCTGTCGGTGTCGGTATACACTAGACTCGCGTTATCTAAATACTTGCGCTTCAAATGATTGTAATAAAAGTCGTACATTAACGTTTTCGACGAGTCGAGGATAGTCATTCCGCAGTAGATTGGCTTGTCCAGTACCGTCTTTGTCCTGTACATGTTGACCATTGCCAATTTGCAGTCTTCAAAGACGGTAGTAGATTCGTAATTTGGTAACGAACACATTTTCGAAAGCTTCTTTTCGTCATCTAATCTGACTAGCTCCGAGTTTAGTCGATTCCGCACGTTTTCCATCGTCTTGCCAAAGACCGAATTGTTCATCAGCTTGAAAAAGTCTTTTTCAAAATCCGATTTTGATTCTTTGCGCAGCTGAGTGTTTTTGTCGATGTACGACTTCATCCAAGCAGTTTGCTTGAACGATAAAATTCTGTGAATCTTGGTCAATCTTAATCCTAGGTTGAGATACAGTTTTAGAGTCTGATAGTGAACGACGTATTTAGTTCTATTTTTCAGAGTGCACGTTAATTTGTCCACGTCGGGCGGTGACAAGTCGTTTTTCTCAATTAGTCGTCGTTGGTAATCCGAAAACCACTCTTGAGATACGTTCAAGTTTTCAGGAGCTAGAGGATAGTCGTTGTGTTCGTCGTGTAATTCTTTTGGATGTTCCAAGTCCACTTCCAAAATGTATCCCCTCTCGGATTGAGCTTCCAATATTTTTAGTACGTCTTCCGTAAAGAATTTAATCTTTCTGTCGGTAAGCCATTTAAAGTCGCCGACTGGTAGCGGTTGAGACATTGCCCACCCGTACAGGTTATTGGCGTCCAAATATTGTATAAACGTGCTCGGTTTTGTCTCGTCGTAATCTTGCAAGTACTTGTTGTTTGCTTTTACGTATCTCTTAGAACCGACGCTAGAAATTCCGCCCCTTATCCCGCGCTCTACAAAAAGATACATGTCGTAATCCGTCAGCAGTTCTAGTTGAGCCTTTGAATGTTTGAGCAACGCGTCCCAACTGAGCCCCGGAGATGTAAAGTAATTGCCAGGGTCTAGCCCGTAGTGCGCTAGGCAAGTCTGTCTAAAGTTTTGGAAAATGTCCGCCAACAACAGCGTGTCGGTCTGTACGTACAGGTCGTGATATTCGCCCATATTGGATATTTCAAATTCTCGCCAAGCTTTTTGAGCGTGCAGATAGTCCTCGTCGGATACGTTACAGTTGTTTAACTTGCTATAAAATTTTGATTTTGGTGGTAATTTAGTCTCTTTAAATTTGTCGAAAGAGTCCATGTACTCGTAAGGATAAACGCCCTTTTTCACTATCAACTTGAACTTTTCTTCGTCTTGAGTCAGAGTTTTGAGCAAGTTAAATTGCTCTCTGGGGCATATTTTACTCAGCTTATCTAGAGAGCTAGCTAAAAAGTGAAACGAGTCGACGAATCTCAGTTGACCTAGAGAAAACGAAATGTATTTTTCGGAAGTCTTTGGTATACAAAAAATGTCGCCGCTAAATTCAGAAATTCCCTGCATGAGCAAGTGCGCGTCGTAATCTTCCAAATTATGAAAAAAGACTGGGATTTTAGTTATTTTTGGTTTGATGGAGAGTTTCAGATTACAAGCGTTGTGGGCAGCACCCCTAAAGTTGCCGGTTATATGACAGTGGTCTCTCACCTTTGAGAAAGACTGAGTTTCCTTTTGGCATTTTTCGCACCAGTAGACATCTTTACCGTTCCGTTTTACTTTCTTTGACTTTGGTAACTCGCACGTACACTTTGATTGGTCTAGTTGCCTGATTGGGTACTCGCAAATCCAACAATTTGTTGAAGCGTTAAATTTATCCTCGTCTTCTTTCGTGTAAATCATGTTTTTCGCATTTTCCTTTTCAAAAAGTTTGTTTATGGCAGATTCCTCTCTCTGTAAGTTTTCTAGCAGATGACTAACCGCATTTTCGCCCCTATAATATTTTTTACTGAGTACCCGCCCGTCGTGTCTGACTACGACGTAAGACCACCCGCACGCAACGTGTTTTTGAGTTTTGATTGTTGCGTTACCCGCTTTTTGGTTGTGCGGCACGATGAGAGATTCAAAGTCTGCGTAAATTACAAAAGGAGTCGGCATTTTATGCTGCGTGTTTTTAAATTTTATAACGTCTCGTCTACGATTGTATCTATCCAATTCCGTAGACGGCATGACTATTCTGCTAGCCTTTTGTGTAACGCCGCGGCAATCAATCGTATGCTTGTCTAATATCGTCTGACTGCTAAAATGCTGCAGACAGCGAGGACAAACGGGCTTCTTTTGTTTATGTTTGGTCTCGCTGAATAATAGTTTATTTAGATTTTTGATCCAGCAGTAATGATTTTTATCACCGTCTGAGTATAGCATGAGGTTAATGACCTCACCCGACTCGCTTGGCGTAATGTATAGCGGGTATATGCCATTCTTTTCGTCGTAACCAAACACGTTAATATTTATGTCGTTTTGTTTTTCAATCTTTGATATTTGACTTATCGGGGTTGGGAAAACTATGCCTCTAAAATGTAATCCGTCGTCTTTTTTGTAAATTGCCGTTCTAGCGTACTTTATTTCATACTTCGGTTCAGTCATTATAGCATTTTCTACTTTATCTTTAAATTTTCCTAGAGCCGCCCTCAAAGACCAGCGTATACACTCGTCGTCGACGTTTTTCACGTTGACGACGGCCTTTTTATTTTTTATGTAGTCTGGTAATTCTATGTAAGAGCTGCCCCTGATCGGCTTGTATTCCGTAAAGTTTATGTACAGAGTGTTTAGCTTAAACACGGACCACCCGCTCTTTTCAGTTTGAAATTCTTCTAGTTTCGCCTTTAGATTTTCTATAGTGCTATTTAACGCTGGGTTAATGTCGCCGTTGTTTAAAACCAGTTCATTTCTCGTGCGGAATGTGATTTCTTTTTCTGCAGTTCCACCCTGCGCGTTTAATTTTCTTAGAGTTACGCGTAGGCCCAACTGAACATTGTAATTTGGTTTAGTCCGTATAATTTCAAGCATTTTACCGAAAATTTTATTTCTGTTGTATTTGAAGAAATTGACGTAATCTAAATTCTCGCGACCAATTTTTATTTCGTAATTTTGAATTACGTTGGCAAAGCGTTGAGGCACTATCCCCCCAAAATCGATTGGCTTTATGACCCCGCCGTATATAGGCCGCCAATAATTTCTTATCGACTCTAAGTAATCGCCCTTTGTATACTTGTTATTTTTACCCGTGGCTTCGACCTTATTCATGTTATACTTGCCGATTAGCGATAGCAGACTCTGTTTAGTTTGGCCTCTAATATTTTTAAATTCATCCGCATATCGCTTGACCGTTTTTATTAGTTGTCTTCTCGTTCCAATTTTCTCACCGGCGGTAATTACCGCCGGTAGATTTTCGTCGCTAATAAACTTGGTGAGTCGTTTTTTGTTCCATCCAGAATATCCCGTCGGCTTGTGACCACTTGCCATATTTATATATAGTAATTATAATTTTAAATAAAAGTTTTTTAAAAATGTCATTTTTCTTTGAGACCATTTTGAAATTTCAACTCCGGCCAACAAATGTATGGAAAAATGGCGGTTTCTGCGACGGCGATGAAAACCAGCGCTGGTTTTCATTTTTGTCGCAGAAGCCTCCATTTACATACTACTGCCCTGAACAAACAGTAACCTGGAGTGGGATCTTGGTCTGGCACCCAGAACTTCGTGCAATCATAACGACGAGACAACAGTTTATAATTTACAAAATAATTTTATTAAACTTAACTTCTCAATTATTTACAAAGTATTTACAAATAAACGTACTCAAGCCGTGTACACATGCAAATTATTTTAACCGTTTATATCGTATGTCTGTGTACCAGTCTAAATTATGTTGTTTACAATATTCGATTAATAAGTTATATTATTAAGTACGTTCACGTGGTCAAGGATTATGCAAAAGTACGGTAAGTAAAATTATACTTTAGTTCTATGTTATTAAGGGCTTTGCTCAATCAACTATATATCAGTCTTAATCAATTACAAGAAATGGATAATTGAACGAACTACCAGGTAAGTTTAATTAACCTGTTCCTTGACTAATATTAAGCCGGCAATATTTGTCTAAAAAATATAAAATAAAAAAAGGGCCCACCGTACGGACATCTGGTTCGCGATTTCGGTGCGTAGTCACACTAGCCTGGGTTGTTCCGAGTCGTTCTTTTTACCGTCTGCTTCCTACGTCACGTCTCGGCCGGGATGTCAAGCCTGTGCTGCTGGACTTCACGGTCAAGGTGCTGGAGTTTAGCCTGTCTGGGCCTGTCTTGCCTCTGACGACAGTAACTGTTGCTCAACTCACGCTCTAACCCAGTTTGCCATCTGAAATTATTACAACCATTTGTTTGACCAACCACTGGTGACCAGTCAGTCAATCCACTTGGAGTTTACGGTCCGACGTACGTTCAAAACGAAGGAACACTATTTAGACAGAACCTCCAGTTTTGTATAAACGCCCTTTGTTCCAAACGCAAATAATTTTCATAGGAATGGTACCATTCCATTCCATTCCCCTGGGCTGGTCTGGTGGCCGGCTTCCGTCCCATGGGCCGCGTTCCGCGGGTGGCGCGATCGTTGGACGGGGTTCAACCAAGCCACTTAAGAGGTCTGGGTCAGTTAATTGGGCCTGTCCGGGGAATGGAATGAATTGATGCAGTAGTATAGAAAACGGGGTATTTGACACAAACTCAAAAATATCTTCGAGTTTGTGTCAAATGCCCCATTTTCTTTTTGATTTTTTTTTTAATTTGTGTCATTTAAAGTGCCAAGAAGAATGATAATTTTAATAAGACTATCGTTTCTATATATAAAATGATTTATGAACCAAAAACAAAGTGCTGCGTCAGGTGTCATCAAACTCAAGACATAAATCAATTTAAAATTAAGAAAAACGGATTGAGAGTTAAAAATTGCTACGACTGTTTGAAAATAATGGCGGTGCAGAGAGCCAAGTATAGCAGTCAGTCTTTCAAAATTGGTGCACTGGGAATTACGCGTAAATCTTCATAAGCGGGTGGGTCCTCGTCGGTCCACCCACTCTTTTTTACGTCTATTGTGAATTTGAATTCAAAAGTTTTCCTATAAGATCCTTTTTTTCTTGAGCTAATCTTTCCGCGACTCGTTTTTCGACCTCGGTCTCATCTACGCTTTTATTTTCTTTGGATCTATATTTCTTCTTTAGCGAGTCTGACATTTCATGAAATTTGGTCAGCTCGTTATTAATCAGAGCAAATTCTTCGTGACTAATTTTACCGTCGTTTATGGCGTGGCTGATTAAATCTTCAATAGTGTTTAGTTTAGACATTGCGAGCACTCTTATTTCGTCGTGCTTTTTAGACTTCGACTTTACTTTACGGCTAAAGTACTTTAACCCAAGAGCGCACGCTACGGTGCTCAGCGCAATACCTTCAAATATAAATCCTAAAGGCGCCGAAATGACACCGGCGATAGCCGCTATATGCCAACCGCTCCGCTAACGGCGGAAGTGGCTTCGGCAAATGTTTCGCCCCACGTCAATACCGCGTTCACCTTTTTATACTTGTTATAAAGCCCCGCCCGTTTATCTCTCTCTCTAACAATCTCTTTCTTTACTCCGTCGATTTTTGATAGTCTGTAGGCGGTATTGTCTACAATTACCTCGTCGCCAATCCGTAAAGCCGGTAATACCGCTGGTGATTCCACCTGCAGATTTGGGTAAATTTTTCGCTCTCTGGGTTCAGGCAATCTCGCTTCCATTTTTAATTTAACTAACTTTATTATTATATAATTTCAATATTTAAAACCAGTTTTAAATGTTCGTCTACAATCAGGCATTCGTTACAATCTTTTACCTGAAATTTAAACTCGTTAATTATACCGTTATTTAAATTAACGCCGGGTTTTGCCGTATATTCTTTATCCGCTACTTGGTTATAATAATTGCGATCGACGTCGCTCAGAGGTAAGCTACCCAAAATCGTGCTCGGATTTCCGTTGTAAAAGTTTTTGTTCATAGAAATTTGTTCGCAATAAATCATTATTGCCCCTACGGTATCTCTTACCGGGTAGCTGATGTGCTGACCGTAAGTTATCCAGCCTCTAGACAGACCCAATATCTCTCCAATTTTATTTAATCTAATGGCGCGTCGTGGACCTACGGAGGTATATAATTTATGGCCGCTCGGATACCACGAAAACTGTAACCCTTCTATTTCTAGGTAATTAAGTTCTCTAATTATTTCACTAACGTCGTATATGCCGGGATCCATGTGGTGCTCCATAACGTTAGATCTCTTCGAATTTCTTCCTACGTCGGCCCATTGAACGTTAGTTCTATCTCTGATGTTAAAAAATCTCAGGGGCATGCTAGCGTTCAACAACTTGATCTTTTTGATTCCGTCAGAGTTGTCTATGGGACTATGCAACTGAAACGTTACGTCTGATTTTGTTATTACAAAGGTGTGATTCATTTTATTACTAGTAATTACTATTTTAATTATCCAACTTTGTATTGTACATCGACGCATAAGACCAAGTCTATTTTATCGGTCGACATCTCGCAACCTCTGCAATCTTTTATCTCAAACTCAATCTCGTTAATTACTCCATTTATCAAAGGAATTCCATCATTTTCTGTGTAATTATTGGCGACGGCTTGACCGTAATCGTGCGTGTGCAAAAAAGTTGCCGGTATCACTCCCAACAGAGTGCTATTTTCACCGTTAAAAAAGTTGTTTTGCGTATTAATTTGTTTACAATAAACATTTACGGCTCCGGGGCTTTCGCCGATTGATGGTTTTACGATTATGGACCTTGTACTGTCGGTCGAAAATAAAACGGTTTCATCCGTTCATCCAACTATTTTAGCAATTTTAGTGAAATTTATAAAACGCAAACGCTCTATCCGTATTTTTAGATAACTGTCATCTAATATATCAAACTTTAACCATCCCAAATTGTAAGAGTTGAAAAAATCAACAAAACTGTGAATGGTATAATATCTAGGAGGCATTAAAATTGGTCTTATACTAGTGGAAATATGTTTTTGTCCATCGCTACCGGGGGCCCAAGTCCCCCAATCGATCGTAGTGTATTTTTTAATATTGAAAAATATCCTAACGCGCACGCTGGCACTCAATAGCTTAATGTTTTTACATTTATTGGCGCAACTATTATCGATCGGCGAGTTTAGTTGGAAAGTTTGATTTCTACTCCTGATGAGAAAAGTGTGTTTCATTTTATTAACATGTATACGTTTTTAATCGCTAATATCGACGCATAATATCAATTTTATATCATAGATCTTGAGTTCTTCACCTCTATAATCTTTTAATTCAAAAGTCAACTCGTCGATTACGCCGTTTTTTAAAGGAATCCCGGTATTGTCCGTAAAGCTTTTTGTGATTTCTCTAGTATAATCTTAATTGAACGATAAAGGCGTTGGTATAAAACCTAACAAATTGCTAAAACTGCCGTTATGAAAGTTTTTTTGGGTATTAATCTGATTACAATAAATGTTAATGGCATTGGGATTTTTACCAATTAGTGGAGTTATAGTCTTGATCCATTTATGGCTGAGAGGAAAAATAATAATTAGAGGCTCTCCAGCATCAAAATTGTTATCCATTACCAATCCAGTACTAAATGAGTCTCCCTCGCGATCTGAGTCTCCCCTGCGATCATGTTGGCCTAAAACCAATCCAGGCTCAAGTAAATGACCAACTTGCTCAAAAACCATAATGTGTCCGGCTTACGCTTCTATTTTTAAATCACCATTTTTTAAAATAAAAAACCTTATCCATTCTAGATTGTAAGAGTTAAACACGTCAATTAAACTTTGTAAGGAATAATAACCAGGTTTAAATATCATATAATTCAGGTCGTTTTCTTCTCCAACCCATTTAACAACTAATTGTCTATCAATATGATAAAACATTGTATACGACATGCTAACGCTCAACAGTCTAATTTGTTTACGTGAGCAACCAAAACTATTGTCGATCGGCGGGTTTAATTGGAAGGCGTGATTTTTAGTCTCGACAAGAAAAGTGTGTTTCATTTTATTAATAACGTATACATTTTTAATTACTAATATCGATGCGTAATATCAATTTTATATCAACCAAAAAAAAGTGTGTTTATGATTTATAATAGTATCTAATTATATATTAAAATAAAGTCATGACCGACTGGTTGGGTAGAACAGGGGCGGATGAAGCAAACGAATTTTTACACATTATTGGGCCAGACAAGAAACGTTATTGGGAGGCTAAACAAATTGAAGAAGCGAGAAAACAAAGTATAGCAGCGGCTGTGGCAGTTTATAAAACAAATGCCCACAAAATAAATATACCCACAGAAATTAACGTTTTAACAATCTCTACTAGCGTCCAGCTTAATTTTATTGCAAAGTTTACAAATTTGACGGACGCGTACTTGATACCAGAATTTGCGGTAGATAGCGACAAAATATACGATAGGTGGGTGAGCGAGCCGATGAGTTTTTATCAAAACCAACTAAATTTTGCTATATGGTGTGCCACGAGTGGGTGTGGGTTAGGCGAAGATTTTTTAAAATCTTCAAACCCACTAGTATCTAGTATATTTAACTTTCACTTGTACTATCAAACTCGTAGAATTTTAAACGAGATGGAAGTTGCTCTACCCGGAGGAGGCATATTTAATCTGATAAATAATCAGTACAGTAAAGGGAGGCATACGAAAATCAAACTAGAATTTGGAGCTCCATCTGGCTCGGCGATTATTCAGAGTAGAGACAAACGATCAAACGGATTAGGAAGCGCTTACTTGGCATACATGCCCATGCCCGGCAAAGATTACGATACTGGTATGATGCCAATTACATATTCGGTACGCAAAAATTTCCCCACCCAAATTAGAGCTATGAGCTTTTTAACTAATGATGATAAAGACTCAGTTGGAGTTGTAAGTGCGTTTATAATAACAAATTTAAAACAAGATGGTATAGTGCGCGATGCGTGGAAAGATTTTATACCGGCAAATAGCGTATTTACAAGCATAGGGGCTGTAAAAATAAACGCAAGTATACGGGCTTATGTTTACGCGTTACTGGGGGCTCAAGCCCAAACAAAAACTAGCGTATTATCGCCGAGTACCGGACTTGACGCACAGAGGCGATTTAACATTATAGTCGAAGACTTAATAAACTCTCCGGAAGATTTGGAAACTAGCATAAATCAGTTTCAAGACTCATTGCAGTATGCGAAGACTCCACTTAATTTCGTCTTAAAACCAAGGTTGTATCTTATACCTTCCGATATGGACTTGTTAGTAGGTGTACACGACGGATACAACAACAACCTACAGATTGCAACTAGAAATTTACAGACTGGGGTTAATCAAAATTTAAACCAACAACCTGGCGACGTTGATAGCGAAAGTGAGTTTAAAAGCGCCGCGCCGTCGACGATACCTCAACCGTTAGGCATGAGTAGCGAGTATCTGTCTTCTCAAATAAATAGCATGGGCCCAGGTGAATTCCAGAGTATACCTATGCCACGACCAAAACCAAAACCAAAAATTGCCGCGTACTACAAAGCTAAATCAGAGGGGCTAAAATCCGAACTGATACCGCGAGTTAATACTATAGAACGTGTAATTAGCCCTAAAATTGATAAAGACGAAACACCATTTGTTGATAAAGTTAAACTAGACGACGTGTTGGCATCCGGCGACCACGAAGAAGAAAATACCTCTTTAATAGTTGGATATTTAGCTATTGCTGGAATGGGTTATTTGATTTATAAAGTAGTCTATTAAAACGTAAAATGACGTGAAAATGGGGCAACTCGGCTAAGCGCTTAGCCGAGTTGCCCCATTTTCACGTCACGTTTTTTAAATTCTCTTTTGCACGAAAACAAATATCAATAGTGCAACGCCGCTAATCATAGCCCATACGTTTTGAGCCAATAGGCCCGTAAACTTGCTCAGCATATTAAACACCCAACTGGCTACACCCCCTAATATCGCCGGCAATGCGGCTAACGCTTTAACCCCTAGCTTTTTAAACAAATTTGCCAAGTTTTCTAGTTGGCGTTTTATCCAGTCTGTAACGTTCTTTGGTTTAGTAGGTTGTGATGGGGTGACTGGCTCGTCTGGCTGGACCGGCTCGACTGGCTCAACCGGCTCGACGGTCGACCCCGCGACTGCGGTTGCTGCACCTCTCACTACGGCTACTACGCTAGATACTATCGCGCTTACCGCTAACGCAACAGCGGCTAGAACGCTCACGACCGTAACACCCTGTTCTCTGAATAGAGTTTTAATTTTATCTCCCAGAGTCTTATCTACATGCAGCATACGGTCGACCGTAGCTTTAATTCTATTCATAACCACGCCTTCCTCAGCTCTTTAGAATCAACATCAACTAACTCTCGCATATTCGACAAATTTTCGAGTAAATTTCCTAATTCATTTTTAGTTTTAGAAACGCCTTCTTCTTTAGTTTTTAAATCCTCTTTTAATTTTTCAACCGTACGTCATTTTTGTAACCTTGCATGTCTTTTACGGGGACAGAAAGTTTGCCCGTTTTTGCGTCGTACTTGACACGTCCGTCCGATGCAGTTGTTGCAAACTTTTCTTCTACCGATTTTATTTTATATTTTAATTGAGCGACCTCATCTCTACTGGCCGCCAATTCCTTTTGAGCGGCATCAACTTTCCATTGCATTTTCGTTAGTTTGAGCGTATTCAATGTTAAGCTCTCTTTTGTAGTTGACATTGTATTAGCCGCATTAGCCAAGTCTCTAACTTTATATTGTTTGCCTTCGTACGTAATAAATTCTTCATTCGTAAAATTACCGGGATCTGTTTGTGAAGATTGATTGTCAGTACTAAAAGAGGTTTCTTCAATCTCATCTTCGTCAATGGTTTCGCTAGCGGGAAAAAATAAATCTTCTTCCATCGTTATTTTAAATTTTTCAGACCTAGCTATTAGTTGTTCAGGAGTAGCGCCGTTAACATCGGTTTCTACAATACTCGTTGCTCCGATTACGAATTTAATTTCATCCTCGGGGATACCCAGAGCTCTAGCAAATCCTTCAAAGTCCTTAACCTTATCCTTATACGCGTCAAATAATGTTTTAACGGTAAGAGGTTCTCCACCTCGTTCCGTAATGCGATACCTATTTCCTTTCCACCTAGCATCTATACTTTTGTCTTCATTAACTTCAACAGATTTGACAATAGATGGGTCGGGAGCATATTTAGTTGTTTCTATATAATCGCCTATCACCTCATCTCTAAGAGATTCATCTTCAGTTTCTCTTAACGTTACGTCTACCGAGTCTACAGTTGTATTTAGATCAGACTTTCCAGATTCCATAGGCTGTTGGGTCTTTTTTGAGTCTACTTCGAGACCTAGTCCTTCTCGAATGAAAGCGGTATTATGTTTTTGTTTAAGATAACTTTTAGCATATGGCTTTTTATCATTTTTCGTTAACTGGACGTCTCTATTACCCCACTTTACGTACAGTTTACCATGTTTTAACTTAAATTTATCATAGTCTATTGCAGGCGGTTTATCTTTACCAGCAATTTTATCGTAAAATGCATCCACTTGTTGTTTTTTTAGTTCTCTACCAATACGACTGAGCGCCTGCTCGGAGGTTTCGGGCGGTGGTCTCAGTTTGTTCATCCGCTCGTCTAGATCCTTTTCTAGATCATCAAGATTGTCATCGTCATCGTCATACATTTCTTCATATTCGTCATCTTGCGCCTCGGCCACTTTTGGGTCTAGCTCGTCTATGTGGTCAAATTCACCACCTTCAGCCATTCTTATTTGTTAATACAGCTTAAATTTATTAATAACATTTTAAAATCATTTTTTAAACCGAATTCATTACGTTTGGGGGTAATATGCCCTTGGTAGTCAACCAACTCTTTGTAAAGTTGGCAAAAGTCACGAGTGCAGTTATCTTAAAGACATTCATCAAGTCTGCCTTATCCATGTCACTCTACGGATTTTATACCAAACAACTTTTTGCCCACCATGGCGTAGCCGATCGTGAATGCAGACAATACCGTCGAGTGATAAACTGTGTTTGCTATCGTTTTTTCATTCATATTTATTTATAATTATATGCTATAATATTTAAATCATTTTTTTAATCTTCCATGTCTCGTAATTCTGGTAGGTTAGAGTCAACGGGGACATCTCTAACGACTTTTGGTTTAGCTTTCTCTTTAGAGTAACTCGCCACATTTTTACTAGCGACTAATTTAAATATATATATATCGACGCCCCAACTCCTATTACAGCCGCCAATGCGTACCACTCGTAGTTGTTGCCGCCACTTTCTTCAGGCGTACTATCCGAGACCTTTAGTTCATTAGCCGCCTCTCTCAACTTGACATTTTGCGCTTTAATAAGTTTGTTGTGCGCGGCGAGCTTCTTGCCGAGTTCTACTCGTTTAGGATATTTTTGTTTGGTGGCGGTGACCTTTTTTACTTTAGGTTCTGGTTTGACTTCTTCTACGTGACTCGTTTCTTCGACTCGAGTATCTATAGCACTATCCATTTTATTAAAACTATATTATAATTTAATTAAAAATCAATTTTCTTCATCTTTTTCTGATTGCAATTCATTTACAGTTTCAACTACAGCATCATCTTTTGCTTCTACAACTTCAACGTGACCAAGTGTCCGTAATGAAAGTAAACCCCGCTAAGCACTCTACTCACGCTCGAGTTTACCGCCGGATTCGTCTCTAATTCAACGTGCAGTTTTGTCTCGTCGTCCAAGTTTAATCTTAATTTTCCTATACCAAATTTGGGCAGCGCAAATTTTACAATCTTGGTAAAGGCCGTTATTATCGGTAACCCGAGCCCTTTTATCATCTCCGCCCCAATCTTTGCCTCGTATAATTGTTCGAGTTTAGTCAGCGTCTCGTCGTTCATAGCCTCGACTTCCTTTTGCGAGTATTCTTTACCGAGGTACGATTTAGCTTTACCCGCGGCGACTACTTCCAACATTTTGCTCTTCAAATCCGGCTTTCCTTCTCTCATTACGCTTTCCAATTCCATTTTAGTTTTAAATATAGACGCTATTTTATTATATAGCTTTTTTACATAATTTAATTCAACGTTTAACTTGTATAATTGATAAGTAATTGTAGATAGCAACGTCAATACACCTATCTGGTATAAAGAGTTTATTGCGTTACAACTGTCCATGATCTATAATACCAAACGCAGTTATTTACAACGAAAAACGTAATTATTTATAGTACGCTATACGTTACCGGCGGGTCGGTCTTCAATATCAATTTCGTAAACTTTATATTCTTCAACTCGTACTTTATATCTTGTAATTTTTCTCTTGGTACTCCTCTATTTTCCTTCATACACTGATTAAAAGATCCCTCGTCCTTGCAATAAAACATGGCTATCCACTCGGTCTGCTCTCTAAAATCCTTTAGCACGCTGTTGAATTTTTGGGTAAGCAACCAGCAAGAGTGATTGTCGTGTCGCCCGCTCATGGCCAAATTTGACAACTCGCAATTTTCGCAGTCTTTCAGACTCTTGCGGTATTTTAGGTCTTGTCGAGCGCTGCAGTCGTCGATGATAAACAGCGTGTGAAATCCCTTTAAAACGCTTCTGTATGAGCAGAGTGCCTGATTTAAATCTAATCTGTCCAAGTCGTTTAGCACCACGCACTCGTCGCTAGTTATCCACTCGTAATTGTAGTAGGTCTTGTTTTTATACACGGTCGGACACAGAATTACTACGTATTCAAAGGTGTCTTTATACGCGCCCGACAGCAAATTTAAAATAAACTTGGTCTTGCCAGATTTCGTTCTTCCGCATATCAACGCGCAGTGGGGTTCAGTCGGTAGTTTCATTTTAATATTGAAGACTATTAAATCTACCCTCTCTAATTACTAACTGAGAGTCCATAACCAAATAGATATAACACTTTAATTGGCCGGCAGTCTCGTCGGCCGACGTAAGCTCAATCTGGATACCTCCGCCGTGAGAGCCAATGTGTCTGCCGCTTCCGTGAGCCGAGTTGTCGTCGGAAGTGCTGAAATCGAGCCAAAGGGCGTATTTGTCGGTCAGGTACTTGGCCATCGTGATAGGAATCATTTCTACGTATTTCGACACGGCCGACGGCACATGCGTCCCAGGGTCGTCTACAAAGTACTTGCAAATCTCGCCAAAGTGTTGATCGCGCCTAAACTCTGGAACGTACAACGCTTCCGGCATGCCTTCGACTTGAACTTTTACTTTAGTCAAGTCTGGGTTGTAACTGTTTTGCGGGTTCTTATCGGTCAAGTCCTTGAAAATTAAAAACACGCCCTTCAAGCTCTTGACGTTGGTGTTAATGTTGAGAGTCCACGCGTTGTCCGTTTTATTTAGAATCTTTTCGTATTGGCGGTGGACTCTGTCGAAATAAAAAGAAACTCCGCTCTTGTACCTGCTTTTAATTTGACTAGATAGTCTAGAATCATTTATTACTTCGTACTGCAATTTCAAGTGAGTAATCTTGTAAGTCGCGGCGTCGTCGGTAGACTTTACTACCCTAGAGTGATCGTTCCACTTTATGGCAAACGACAGTTTACCCTCTAACCCACTCGGGTAAAACGGGTGATGGTCGGTTAAAATTCCAATGTCTAACGGAATGGCGTAAAACTTGCCGTAAGCGTTCGCCACCGCCACGTCACCCTTGTCTGTTTTTACCGCGTCGTCGGCTTCCGTCCTGAGTTTAGTTACGTTTTCTTTTTCAATACCAAAAAGGCTCAAATTATTTTGGTGATGAGTCGATATCCAGTGATCTTTATAAGACTGATAGACGTCGTAATCGTCCAAGTTGTAAATCTCGTTGCCGTTCATAGAAATTCGCATCTGCTTTACGATATTGCGAGACACGTTGTTGTAAAGAGTTTTGTTATCGTCCGTGTCGCTATTTAATACTATTCTAAATATCAACAATGCCGTGCCCGTAATTAACACGTCGTCGTTGGTCAATTTGGGAAAATCTAGATTAAAAGTACTGCCGGCGCTCGCGGTCTCGGCAGATACCTCGGAACAAATTAATCTTCTCTGACCTTTAATAGAATTTGGGTTTTTGATTTCTCTGTAAGGATCAATTTTCTCTCCAAAGTGCCTATTCATCTTTATTTTACTATATAATAATGATAATTTTATATTTAAATTTTTACCGCTATGATTAAAATGGTGTCGATAGCGATGATGTTGGGTGGAGCCGTATTGAATGCGGTTGCATTCGGGGGATCAAATTTCTTGTTTTCTAAATTCGGTAAAGACGACGCAGAACTTAAACGACACGACTTGGCGTTAGAACAACTTACTACCGCTAAGCAGCAATTTGAAAAGAGCCGCTTAAAATATTTGGATTACTTAAACGACCGGCTCAAAAAAGAAGCCCACGCTCGGCGTACTTTTAGCGACGTCGACGAGGCGCTGTACGAGTACAACCAGCTCACCGGCGAAGATAAAAAAATGCCGGTAGGGTTATCTCGCGAGCCGAAATTGTCCGACTTTTACGTCAAGCCAGAACACGTAAAAGATAGAGAGCTAGTATTTATCGTGGGCGGTCTGGGTTTACTGACATTTTTGGTTTACAAATATATCTAAATTAAATATAGAGTATGAACGACGAGAAATTTCGTAAGTTGTATTACGGACCAAGGGGGTACTGGAAGGGCGACGGTGCAGTTAAAAATTTAGCTAAAAAAGCAAAGACGAGTGAAGCTGAATCTAGAAATTGGTTGTGCAAACAAGCAATGTGGCAAATTTATCTGCCCCCTCCGACGTATATACCTAGACCTACTTCTTTAAATTCTAGTTACGGCGTACCAAACGTCGTGCATCAGGCCGACCTGTTGTTTTTGCCCTACGACAAGTTAAGGTCTAAAACTTTTAAATACGCGTTGACGGTCGTAGACGTCGCGAGTAGATATAAAGAAGCCGAGCCGCTAACTTCTAAGACCGCGGATCAAGTTACCGACGCCATCAACAAAATTTACGAGCGATCGCCTTTGACGTGGCCAAAGATTATTAAAGTAGACCCGGGTAGAGAGTTTATGGGTAGTTTTAGCGCGCTCATGAGTAAAAATGGCGCTATAGTACAACGCGGCATACCCGGATTACATCGAGCCCAGGGTATAGTAGAGAGATTCAACAGGTCATTAGCCGAGGTATTATTCGGCCATCAATACTCGAAAGAAATGCTGGACCCAAAGTCTAGAAATACAGAGTGGGTAAAGAGACTGCCCGACGTAATCAAAGCTATGAATGACGAGGTAACTCGTTTAATCGGTAAGAAGCCTATAGACGCCATTAAATTGAAGCGAGTCGAGCAGACGCCCGCCGCGCCCGGCGTTAAAGAGACGCCGTTAAAAATTGGTAAAGATTTAGTCAGGTACATGTATCAGCCTGGTGAATCAGAGGGCGGCGAAAGGAGGCGAGCGACAGATCCCATATGGTCTCTTTCAACGTTTACGATTATAGAGTACACGCGCACGCGCGGTCAACCAATCTTGTATTATTTAAACGACCCCGCTCCAAAGAGGTCTTTTGTGCGACAAGAGCTTCAAGTAGTGCCCGCGGGCACTGAGCTGCCACCCGTAGAGTAGTGTCCGTACGCTAGGGTATTTATACCGTCGTTTAAAAGAAATCTCTTTGTATCCAGAGGCGAAATTGCTAACTTGTTTTGAGTGATTGAGTAAATTTGATGTTTTTCGCTCTTTAAAATGTTTTGTTTTTCGTAAACCAGAGTAGATTTAAATAGAGATTTGTTGTACGAGTCTAGCGTCAGGTTGTCTCTGACCACCGCCCTTTTAATGCCTTTTGCCTTTTTGATGACGTCTCGCTCCGTCTGACTGGCGTACAGTTTCGGTCTGATGCACACCGCCTCTATAATCTGTTGGCCAGCGACCTCGTCTTTAAATTTGCCTATGACCTTTTTATTAGAGTCGTCGTACAGCTCGTGATCTTCAGGATAATTTGAAAAGTCGTACAAGTGCTTATACTTGGCCATGTCGGCGTACACGTCGTCGGTTTTAATTTCCAATAAAAGGCTGTCGGTGTCGGTATACACTAGACTCGCGTTATCTTTGTACTTGCGCTTTAAATGATTGTAATAAAAGTCGTACATTAACGTTTTCGACGAGTCGAGGATAGTCATGCCGCAGTAGATTGGCTTGTCCAGTACCGTCTTTGTCCTATACATGTTGACCATGGCCAATTTGCAGTCTTCAAAGACGGTAGTAGATTCGTAATTTGGTAACGAGCACATTTTCGAAAGCTTTTTTTCGTCTTCTAATCTGACTATCTCCGAGTTTAGTCGATTCCGCACATTTTCCATCGTCTTACCAAAGACCGAATTGTTCATCAGCTTAAAAAAGTCTTTTTCAAAATCCGATTTTGATTCCTTGCGTAGCTGAGTGTTTTTGTCAATGTACGACTTCATCCAGGCAGTTTGCTTAAACGATAAAATTCTGTGAATCTTGGTCAACTTGATACCGAGGTTGAGATACAGTTTTAGAGTCTGATAGTGAACGACGTATTTAGTTCTATTTTTCAGAGTGCACGTTAATTTGTCCACGTCGGGTGGTGATAAGTCGTTTTTCTCAATTAGTCGTCGTTGATAATCCGAAAACCACTCTTGGGAAACGTTTTCAGGAGCTAGGGGATAGTCGTTGTGTTTATCGTGTAATTCTTTTGGATATTCCAAGTCTACTTCCAAAATGTATCCCCTCTCGGATTGAGCTTCCAATATTTTTAGTACGTCTTCCGTAAAGAATTTAATCTTTCTGTCGGTAAGCCATTTAAAGTCACCGACTGGCAGCGGTTGAGACATTGCCCACCCGTACAGATTATTGGCGTCCAAATATTGTATAAACGTGCTCAGTTTTGTCTCGTCGTAATCTTGCAAGTACTTGTTGTTTGCTCTTACGTATCTCTTGGAACCGACGCTAGAAATTCCTCCCCTTATCCCGCGCTCTACAAAAAGATACATGTCGTAATCCGTCAGTAATTATAGTTGTGCCTTTGAATGTTTTAGTAGCGCGTCCCAGCTGAGACCCGGAGATGTAAAGTAATTGGCTGGGTCTAGCCCGTAGTGCTCTAGGCAAGTCTGTCTAAAGTTTTGGAAAATGTCCGCCAACAACAACGTGTCGGTCTGTACGTACAGGTCGTGATATTCTCCCATATTGGCTATTTCAAATTCCCGCCAAGCTCTTTGAGCGTGCAGGTAGTCCTCGTCGGATACGTTACCGTTGTTTAACTTGCTATAGAATGTTGATTTTGGGGGTAATTTAGTCTCTTTAAATTTGTCGAAAGAGTCCATGTACTCGTAAGGATAAACGCCCTTTTTCAAGATCAACTTGAACTTTTCTTCGTCTTGAGTTAGAGTTTTGAGCAGGTTAAATTGCTCGCTGGGGCATATCTTACTAAGCTTATCTAGCGAGCTAGCTAAAAAGTGAAACGAGTCGACAAATCTCAGTTGACCTAGAGAAAACGAAATGTATTTTTCGGAAGTCTTTGGTATGCAAAAAATGTCTCCGCTAAATTCAGAAATTCCTTGCGTAATCAAGTGCGCGTCGTAATTTTCCAAATTATAAAAAAAAGACTGGGATTTTAGTTATTTTTGGTTTGATGGATAGTTTCAGATTACAAGCGTTGTGAGCCGCACCCCTAAAGTTGCCGGTTATATGACAGTGGTCTCTCACCTTTGAAAAAGACTGAGTTTCCTTTTGGCATTTTTCGCACCAGTAAATCTCTTTACCATTCCGTTTTACTTTCTTTGACTTTGGTAACTCGCACGTACACTTTGATTGATCTAGTTGCCTGATTGGTACTCGCAAATCCAACAATTTTTTGACTCGTTAAATTTTGCCTCGTCTTCTTTCGTGTAAATCATGTTTTGTGCATTTTCCTTTTCAAAAAGTTTGTTTTTGACAGATTCCTCTCTCTGTAAGTTTTCTAGTAGATGTCCAACCGCGTTTTCACCCCTATAATATTTTTTACTGAGTAGGTACCCGTCGTGTCTGACTACTACGTAAGACCACCCGCACGCAACGTGCTTTTGAGTTTTTATTGTTGCGTTGCCCGCTTTTTCTTTGTGCGGCACTATCAGCGATTCAAAGTCTGCATAAATTACAAAAGGAGTCGGCATTTTATGCTGGGTGTTTTTAAATTTGATGATGTCACGTCTACGATTGTATCTATCCAATTCCGTAGATGGCATGACTATTCTGCTAGCCTTTTGTTTAACGCCGAAGCAATCAATTTTGTGTTTGTCCAATATCATTTGACTGCCAAAATGTCGCAGACAGCGGACGCAAACGTATTTATTTTCCTTGTGCTTGTTCTCGCTAAAAAATAATTTGTTTATATTTTTGATCCAGCAGTAGTGGTTTTTATCATCCTCCGAATATAACATCAGGTTAATGACTTCACCCGACGCGCTTGCCGTAATGTAGAGAGGGTACATTCCATTCTTTTCATCGTAACCAAACACGTTAATATTCATGTCGTTTTGTTTTTCAATCTTAGAGATTTGACTTATTGGGGTTGGAAAAGTTATGTCTTTAAAATTTAACCCGTCTTCTTCTTTATAAATTGTTATACGATCGCGCTTAACTCTACACTTTAATTTCTTAGTAACGTCATCTAAAAACTTGTCTTTAAATTTCCCAAGTGCGGCTCTTAATGCCCATCTTATACATTTATCGTCATCGTTTTTAACGTTGACCACGGCCTTTTTATATTTTATGTAATCCGGTAATTTAATGTAAGAGCTTCCTCTAATAGGTTTGTACTCCGTAAAGTTTATGTACAGCGTGTTTAGCTTAAACACGGACCACCCGCTCTTTTCCGTCTGAAATTCTTCTAGTTTTACCTTTAGATTTTCTATAGTACTATTCAACGCCTTGCCAATGTCGCTGTTGTTTAAAACGAGTTCATTGCTCGTGCGGAATGTGATTTCTTTTTCTTCAATTTCCCCTTGCGAGTTTATTTTTTTTAGAGTTACGCGTAGGCCCAACTGAGAATTGTAATTTGGTTTGGTCCGTATCATTTCAAGCATTTTACCGGAAATTTTATTTCTGTTGTATTTAAAGAAATTGACGTAATCTAAATTCTCGCGACCAATTTTTATTTCGTAATTTTGAATTACGTTGGCAAAGCGTTGAGGCACTATTCCCCCAAAATCTATTGGCTTTATGACCCCGCTGTATATAGGCCTCCAATAATTTCTTATCGACTCTAAGTAATCACCCTTTGTATACTTGTTATTTTTACCCGTGGCTTCAACCTTATTTATGTTATACTTGTCGATTAGCGATAGCAGACTCTGTTTAGCTTGACCTCTAATATTTTTGAACTCATCCGCATATCGCTTGACCGTTTTTATTAGTTGCCTTCTCGTTCCAATTTTCTCACCGACGTCAATTACCGCCGGCAAGTTTTCGTCGCTAATAAATTTTGTGAGTCGTTTTTTGTTCCATCCAGAATATCCCGTTGGCTTGTGTCCACTTGCCATATTTATATATATAAAAGATAATCTTATGATAAATTTTAAAAAAATATCTCATTTTTCTTGGCACTTTAAATGACAAATACCCCGTTTTCTATACTACTGATGCATTTATCAATGTCAAGTGTATAAGTCAGTGTTTCGGCAATTAAACACCGAGCCTGTTCCGGCGAGGGTTTACTAGGGAGTCTGTACCGACCAAAGAATGCCGAGATAAAATTAATCCGGGTAATTAAGCTTTTAAGTGGGCTGTCAGGTATAGTGAATGCCACAGGGGCAGTATATTGGGGTTCTTATACCCGGGATAAGTTACTTTGACACCAGGGTGGTTACACAAGTTGGCTATACGGGGCGGGGACCCGTCTAAGTCCCCAATGTTTGTGGTGGATCCGGAGTGGGGGCCCGGTATGTACCCCAGGTTCGGTGGGACTGATCATCCCAATGGTGTGTGTGAGCAAGTTTGCCCAAGGATTTCAGCAATGAAAGACTGGTATCTGTCCGTCTATATGTTGGTGGGGCGGCGAAACGAAGAACAATTATTTCTCTTTTATCAGTTTGGCATTTGACAATAAACACATCCATACTGCGGCAAATCCAACATATGGTGTACTTTGAATAATTATTCATTTTGTTCGTGTCTGTGTGTAATATATTTTATCGGCTAAACGATAAAATGGTTTATATCACTGTATCTAGGGGTTTGTAAATACTGCTTTCTGCATACATTGAGGTACATGAATAACGTGTTTCGTGCTAAGGTTTATAACATTTGGAAACTATGATGAAGCCACTAAAATTGGGTTAGCATGCACATGACTTTGTAATATCACATTGTTATAATTAACACTTGCCGGATGAAGAAATGTAAAAATAAAATATTATGATGGTGGAGATTTCTCTGTCATGCAGACATTTATTCAGTGACTTTGAACAACCCCATTTGAAACAACTACGATTTTGAACAACCACATTTTAAATAACTAAGATTTTAAACGACCTCATTTGAACAACCCCTGCTGAGTAAAGAACAATGTTTAAATATTTAAACAACCGTCGTTTAAACTGCTGAACAACCGTTGTTTAACACTTTAAACAACGGTTGTGCCCTGGTTAAACTGCGGTTGTTTAAAAATTTAAACAGGTTGTTCAAAATACTAGTAACAGTGTAACTCTCCTCAATTTCCAAATCAATGAATTCCATCCCCATAGAATTACCGTTCATACGGTTAGGGCTAATGACACGGTAAAATAAACGAACCGTAGAAAGCTCGAATTGTCAGTGCTTTCAAATATTGAGGTCTGCTTGTTCTATGAAAAAAGGTCATCTGAAAATCGGCTAAGATTATTTATTTATTTATTATTATTTTTTTCCCTGATTTATTTAGGCACGACTCAAACGTCTTGACGAGACATTCTCACCACTAATTGTGTTGATTGAGTTGAGACTCCATGCACAAAGTTTATGGAGCATGACATACAAATTATAAGTGTTTTTCAAAGGAAAACTAATTAATAAAATTCATGTTTCCTCGCCACATTTACACTTTCTGGAGTGTTATGTCATATTAGGAAGAATTAGGGGCGATGGTGTAAATACCATTATTTATACCATGAGTACAACTAGACACTACTGTTCTAATAAATCAAAAAAGTTTAACAAGTTTAATATCCTTGTGGATCTACTTAGCTTGAAAGGCTAGGCCGGTGTCTCCAAATCTGTTCAGCGAGAGCCAACCAAAACGCGTCCGGCTGCTGCACGTCAAAATCGAACGCGTGGTCCAGGAGTAGATCGTTCGCCCTCAACGTCAGGGAGCAGTACAATTAGTTCATTCAGTGGAAGTCCCCCAGCTATGGCGGATGTACAAGGAAGGATACCTTAGTTACCGGATTGGTGTATAGTGTGAACATGGTGAACGCCCCTTTGATCAAAATCAAAGTGTGCCCTCTCATCGTGCCCGCCATACTTTATAAAAGGCTAATGACTTAGCAAAAGTATGAGCAACCTTTCTCAGCATAACAAAAGTACACAGTCAGTTCGCACCGCACACGATAATGGAGTCAAATGCCGAATTTTATCTGCACATGTCATTGGCCGGAAGCGTGTTTTTTTTTTTACACCGCAGCGAGGGGTACACCCCAATTTTTCAACCCGAATAGAGTCTAAGTTTCCAATGACTGATACTTTTCAAGTGACAATCTTGATGGCAGCGGTAATAATGGTAACAGCGCCTTGAGCACCCTTCAGGGTGGATACGTGCGCTATACAAATCTAATCATTATTATTATTAAATAGTCACAACTCTTACTCTCACTATTAGAGAAAAAGAAGAAACTGAGAAATTTCGAAAAATCCCAAACATGACTGAGATTCGAACCAGGGACCTTATGATTACAAATTTAGCTCTCTTCTAACCAGACCACGAAGCTGGTTGCAAACCGACCGCATTCAAAACTCTAAATTCCTTTAAAATAACTAACCCTAACCCCTAACCCAGAACCCTAACCTATTTTATAGTCTCCTCTCAAGACGCTAAAAAGGTACAAAACCCCTCCCTCGCAGTGGTGTAAACTTTACGCTGGCCGGAACGCACCGCGAGAAAGAACGGGTTGTTCGCGATATTTCGTTGGCCTTATTTTGGTGGCCTTATGTTGGTGGCCAAGATGACCTGATACATTTGTAGAATGGCTCTTCATCTTTCGAATGATGTATATTTTGTCGAAATTTCGGTATTGTTTTTGTTGGTAATTGTGTAAATCTGAAGTGATGGGTCGTAGCGTAGATTTTGAGGGGGCCAATTTGTTTGTGTATCCTGATTGGACTAGAAAAAAACTTTACAATAGCAGTTTTCCGATAGATGAAGACACGTGCTTTCGTTTAACGTGCCTTATGACTTGTTGGTAGAGTTTTTTTTTTAATATTTTTTTCGGTAATTTTCAACCGCGAGATTTCACCCTTTTGGAAGCGCAATGTTGCCACGGCGGCACAACCCGTGTGTAGAAATGAGATGAACACCCGAACAAAGTCAACTCGACCGTTGTACCAACTCGACCGTTGTTTTAACACCACACTATGCAACTAAAATGTGTTTTTGCGTCCTCGAAAGTGCAGGTATTATGTATTTTAAACTTGTTTTAGTATTTATATGTCATTTGATATAAGGTCAAGTATGCTACCAAAGAACATCCAAATATAGGCCTACATGTACCGGTAATTACGTTTTAATACATAGGCCCTATAAAAAATGTGCCAGTGTGTGTATTCATGCAATACTTTTATTTGCAGGGTTAATTGTACCATGGAGGTGATTGTACCAGTGTGCTGTTTTAACTAAGTCAACTGATAATGTTTTTGTATCTCTCACTATAGTTTGTATAGTTTTCTTTTGTACCGGGGGGTATATAGTTTTCTTTTGTTGTAGCTGTCTTGGTTACGTCTAATTCACATAGTGACCAATGTCCATGTGAAGTTTGAAGTCAATCATCAATGTGCAAGTGTCCGAAATAGCGTCTGAAAAAAGTGGAAGAAGGAAAATTAAAAAATTAAAAATTAAAAATTAAAAATTAAAACCGTAGAGAAAACAAAGGCTGTTCCGACCGCAACGGAACAGCCAAAAAAAAAAGTCGTAACGAAAACAAAGGCTGTTCCCGCCCGTGTCGGAACAGCCAATAACAAAATAAAATCGTAACGAAAACAAAGGCTGTTCCCGCCCGTGTCGGAACAGCCAAAAAAAGAAAGACAAAAAAAAAATCGTAACGAAAACAAAGGCTGTTCCCGCCCGTGTCGGATCAACAGCCTAAAAAAATAAAACAAAATTAAATAAAAAATCGTAACGAAAACAAAGGCTGTTCCCGCCCGTGTCGGAACAGCCAAATATAATGGAAAAAGAAATTGATGGAAAAAATGAAGATTTTACAAGGAAAAACTAAACATTCTTAAGAGTTGTCACATACATGTAGGCTTCGTGTAAGACGGCTTATGATATGTACATGTATTGTCCGACTTGTAAATTCTTTCCAAAATTTGGGTGAGAGTATTCGCTGCAAAAATATCAGGTCCAAGGGTACTGGGTCCAAGGGACAAATTTCAATTTTAGGAGATTGTCACAAGCTTTTGGTTCATACGACAGGACATAGGTCTACCGAAGCAGATTTGATGGGAAAAAAAACTTTAGGAGTGAGAAAATGTTAAGTATACACTGTATGACCTACTTGTAGCACCCTCCAATGTTTCCCTTTGAAATTTTGTATTTGTTGCCATTACCAATATTTAATTTAAATTCTTTCTCTCTTTTTATTTAAACAGGAGGTGGCCCAAAACCCCATCAAAATGATTTATTTGAGGCAGAGCTAGATGCACTTGCCCCGTCAAACGTTCATGGGGTAGTACCCAGAGGGAAGGGCGAGTCGGTGCATGGTGGGTTGCGTACAACAACATGTACATGTAAGTACTTAAGGGATGTTCAATATTACCATACAAGGACACTGTCTGGAAACCTTTTTCCCCTCATCAAAATAGCATTTTG
This sequence comes from Henricia sp. BOLD:AAB3569, assembly GCA_037783545.1. NCBI lineage: Eukaryota > Metazoa > Echinodermata > Asteroidea > Spinulosida > Echinasteridae > Henricia > Henricia sp. BOLD:AAB3569. Next base: position 1,308,917 of record JBBELK010000008.1, read on the forward strand.
TTTACACTTTGCTTTCACACAATTCACACGCTTTCACAATATGGACAATTTCTTGTCACATGTACATGTACTACAAATACTGTGAGGTGCTGAGCTAACTTAGAAACAGGTCGCTTTGTTTGTAAATATACCTTCAACTTCAAGCATACATGGAGTAACGCCACTTGTAACAGTTTTTACAGCCCTGTATGATAGGATCTTCTATTTGCTGGAGCTCATTTTCACTGAAATTTTGAGGGAATATTTTCTCAACAGCCAGAGCTACGCCAACTTCCAACTATTTTGAAGGAAAAAAATTCAACTCATACACTCTTTCACGTATGCTCTTTCACGTAACTGTGATCCCGTTCACGCCGTTCTGCTCGGGAGTTTCGATTACGCCCAATGGTTCAAACGGGCACAATGATCCTGTTGTAAACATGTATTTGGCCTAATAATTTCTGACAGCTGTTAAGGAGTCAAACTACTCAAACATCTGTGTATGACCATTTCAGTTTCAGATAAAGTGAAAACATTTGAGGCGCGCGATAGATCGTATTTTGACAAGACACTGGAATACAAGCCATCGGTCCATATGTTACGGCATTTTCTTTCTGTCTGCAATAAATATATTTAAACAAAGCTGACACGATGAAACTGTATAATGTTGTCCGTCACAGCTAAGAACATCAGAGGCTGTTTCCGAGCGCACATACACGTATCTAATATTTTGTGTAAAGTGCTTAGCTTCTTTACCTTGCAAAAACGTGCTCTGTAATTTTTAAGTGTGTTGCACAACATAGTGGAACTATGTCAGCCTTAAATCCCATCCGATGAACGGAGCAAATTTGGTTAAGCCCGGTTTCTATACACTCTCAGAACGTTGGTTAAAAATGTTAACCAACTTGGTTAATATTGGTCAAACACATTTTGGTCAAAGGGCATCGTCATATTTTTGTTGATACCCCACCTTAGTCGAAGTATAACACGGTTGACCCATCCATATATCTTGTATCACTTTCAAATGGCAAGGCAAAATGTATTTGACAAATAGGAAACGAGGTCAAAGGTCACAGCATGTGCGCAGCTTAAAGACCTTTGTTAGTGATCGTGTATGGCGAAAGAATCACGATCGTAGGTCAAACGATTGATTTTTAAATATTGAATTTTATTACATGCTCCTTAAATCTGACATGTGGGGAAGGTCAAAGGTCGACACCATATTTTTTGGATACCTCACCCTAGTCGAAGTGTAATACAGTTGACCACATGCAGATATCTTGTTCCACTTTCAAATGGAAAGGCAAAATCTGTTTGACCAATAGGAAACGAGGTCAAAGGTCAAGCCATGTGCGCATCTTAAAGACATTTGTTAGTGATCGTATATGCCGAAGGAATCAAAATCGTAGGTCAAACGGTTGATTTTTTTATTGATTTTTGAATATTTAATTACGTAATCATCTTGTTGCTAGAGGGCGCTATTTCGTACGATGACGTCATCACTTATATTTTTGGAAACCTTGAGGGCCTCTGATAATAACACCATTGACTCCATCTCAATACCTCCTACCACTTTCAAACTAAGGGCCATTTAGACCGGAAGTGAGCAAGGTCAAAGCCATATTTTTTGGATACCCCACCCTAGTCGAAGTGTAATACAGTCGACCACATCCAGATATCTTGTTGCACTTTCAAATGGAAAGGCAAAATCTGTTTGACCAATAGGAAACGAGGTCAAAGGTCAAGCCATGTGCGCATCTTAAAGACATTTGTTAGTGATCGTATATGCCGAAGGAATCAAAATCGTAGGTCAAACGGTTGATTTTTTTATTGATTTTTTAATATTTAATTACGTAATCATCTTGTTGCTAGAGGGCGCTATTTCGTACGATGACGTCATCACTTATATTTTTGGAAACCTTGAGGGCCTCTGATAATAACACCATTGACTCCATCTCAATACCTCCTACCACTTTCAAACTAAGGGCCATTTAGACCGGAAGTGAGCAAGGTCAAAGCTATATTTTTTGGATACCCCACCCTAGTCGAAGTGTAATACAGTGGACCACATCCAGATATCTTGTATCACTTTCAAATGGCAAGGCAAAATATGTTTGACCAATAGGAAACGAGGTCAAAGCGTGTGCGCATCTTAAAGACCTTTGTTAGTCATCGTATATGGCGAAGGAATCAAGATCGTAGGTCAAACGGTTGAATTTTTATTGATTTTTGAATATTTAATTTTTTTAAACTTCATACCCCTTCAATCTGACACGTGATGACGTCATGATTACGTCATTAGTACTATGCACTAATTCACATAGTGACCAATGTCCATGTGAAGTTTGAAGTCAATCATGAATGTGCAAGTGCCCGAAAAAGCGTCTGAAAAAAGTGTCGGAACATCCAACAAAATCGTAACGAAAACTAGACCTGTGTTCGTTCTTGACAACGAACACATGGCTGTTCCCCTCCTTTTTATAAACATATATGGTGTTCGGGGTGACCTTTGTTAGTGATCGTATATGAATAAATCACGATCGTAGGTCAAACGGTTGAGTTTTTATCGATTTTTAAATATTGAATATTGTTACATGCCCCTTTAATCTGACATGTAGGGAAGGTTAAAGGTGTTGCTATATGTTTGGATACCTTACCCTAGTCGAAGTGTAACACAGTTGACCCCATCGTGATATATTGTACCCCTTTCAAATGGCAAGGCAAAATCTGTTTGACCAATAGGAAACGAGGTCAAAGGTCAAGCCACGTGCGCATTTGTTAGTGATCGTATATGCAGAAGGAATCAAATTCGTAGGTCAAACGGTAGATTTTTTATTGATTTTTGAATATTTAATTACGTAATCATCTTGTCGCTACCACTTTCAAACTAAGGGCCACTTCCGGTTTCGACCGGAAGTGAGCAAGGTCAAAGCTCACGACCATATTTTTTGGATACACCACCCTAGGTCGAAGTGTAATACAGTTGACCACATCCAGATATCTTGTACCACTTTCAAATGGCAAGGCAAAATCTGTTAGACCAATAGGAAACGAAGTCAAAGGTCGCGACCATATTTTTTGGATACACCACCCTAGGTCGAAGTGTAATACAGTTGACCACATCCAGATATTTTGTACCACTTTCAAATGGCAAAGCAAAATATGTTAGACCAATAGGAAACGAGGTCAAAGGTCACGACCATATTTTTTGGATACACCACCCTAGGTCGAAGTGTAATACAGTTGACCACATCCAGATATCTTGTACCACTTTCAAATGGCAAGGCAAAATCTGTTTGACCAATAGGAAACGAGGTCAAAGGTCAAGGCGTGTGCGCATCTCAAAGACCCTTGTTAGTCATCGTATATGGCGAAGGAATCAAGATCGTAGGTCAAACGGTTGATTTTTTATTGATTTTCCAATATTTAATTTATTAAACTTCATGCCCCTTTAATCTGACACGTGATGACGTCATCATGACGTCATTAGTACTGTGCACAACTTCACATAGTGACCAATGTCCATGTGAAGTTTGAAGTCAATCATGAATGTGCAAGTGCCCGCAATAGCGTCTGAAAAAAGTGGAAGAAGGAAAAGTAAAAAAAAACTAGACCTGTGTTCGTTCTTGACAACGAACACATGGCTGTTCCCCTCCTTTTTATAAACATATGTGGTGTTCGGGATGACCTTTGTTAGTGATTGTATATGAAGAAATCACAATCGTATGTCAAACGGTTGAGTTTTTATTGATTTTTAAATATTGAATATTATTACATGCCCCTTTAATCTGACATGTAGGGAAGGTCAAAGGTGTTGCTATATGTTTGGATACCCCACCGTAGTCGAAGTGTAACACAGTTGACCCCATCGTGATATATTGTACCCCTTTCAAATGGCAAGGCAAAATCTGTTTGACCAATAGGAAACGAGGTCAAAGGTCAAGCCAGGTGCGCATCTTAAAGACATTTGTTAGTGATCGTATATGCAGAAGGAATCAAATTCGTAGGTCAAACGGTAGATTTGTTATTGGTTTTTGAATATTTAATTACGTAATCATCTTGTCGCTACCACTTTCAAACTAAGGGCCACTTCCGGTTTCGACCGGAAGTGAGCAAGGTCAAAGGTCACGACCATATTTTTTGGATACACCACCCTAGGTCGAAGTGTAATACAGTTGACCACATCCAGATATCTTGTACCACTTTCCAATGGCAAGGCAAAATCTGTTAGACTAATAGGAAACGAGGTCAAAGGTCACGACCATATTTTTTGGATACACCACCCTAGGTCGAAGTGTAATACAGTTGACCATATCCAGATATCTTGTACCACTTTCAAATGGCAAGGCAAAATCTGTTTGACCAATAGGAAACGAGGTCCAAGGTCAAGGGGTGTGCGCATCTCAAAGACCCTTGTTAATCATCGTATATGGTGAAGGAATCAAGATCGTAGTTCAAACGGTTGATTTTTTATTGATTTTCCAATATTTCATTACGTAATCATCTTGTCGCTAGAGGGCGGTATTTCGTACGATGACGTCATCACTTATATTTTTGGAAAGCTTAAGGGCCTCTGGTAATAACACCATTCACCCCATCTCAATACCTCCTTTCAATTTCAAACTAAGGGCCACTTCCGGTTTCGACCAGAAGTGAGCAAGATCAAAGGTCACGACCATATTTTTTGAATACACCACCCTAGGTCCAAGTGTAATACAGTTGACCACATCCAGATATCTTGTACCACTTTCAAATGACAAGGCAAAATTTGTTTGACCAATAGGAAACGAGGTCCAAGGTCAAGGGGTGAGCGCATCTCAAAGACCCTTGTTAGTCATCGTATATGGCGAAGGAATCAAGATCGTAGGTCAAACGGTTCATTTTTTATTGATTTTCCAATATTTCATTACGTAATCATCTTGTCGCTAGAGGGCGCTATTTCGTACGATGACGTCATCACTTATATTTTTGGAAAGCTTAAGGTCCTCAGATAATAATACCATTGACCCCATCTCAATACCTCCTACCACTTTCAAACTAAGGGCCACTTCGACCGGAAGTAAGCAAGGTCAAAGGTCACGACCATATTTTTTGGATACACCACCCTAGGTCGAAGTGTAATACAGTTGACCACATCCAGATATCTTGTAACACTTTCAAATGGCAAGGCAAAATCTGTTTGACCAATAGGAAACGAGGTCCAAGGTCAAGGGGTGTGCGCATCTCAAAGACCCTTGTTAGTCATCGTATATGGCGAAGGAATCAAGATCGTAGGTCAAACGGTTGATTTTTGAATGATTTTTGAATATTTAATTTATTAAACTTCATGCCCCTTTAATCTGACACGTGATGACGTCATCATGACGTCATTAGTACTGTGCACAACTTCACATAGTGACCAATGTCCATGTGAAGTTTGAAGTCAATCATGAATGTGCAAGTGCCCGAAATAGCGTCTGAAAAAAGTGGAAGAAGGAAAAGAACAACTAGACCTGTGTTCGTTCTTGACAACGAACACATGGCTGTTCCCCTCCTTTTTATAAACATATATGGTGTTCGGGATGACCTTTGTTAGTGATCGTATATGAAGAAATCACGATCGTAGGTCAAACGGTTGGGTTTTTATCGATTTTTAAATTTTGAATATTATTACATGCCCCTTTAATCTGACATGTAGGGAAGGTCAAAGGTGTTGCTATATGTTTGGATACACCACCCTAGGTCCAAGTGTAATACAGTTGACCACATGCAGATATCTTGTACCACTTTCAAATGGCAAGGCAAAATCTGTTAGACCAATATGAAACGAGGTCAAAGGTCACGACCATATTTTTTGGATACACCACCCTAGGTCCAAGTGTAATACAGTTGACCACATGCAGATATCTTGTACCACTTTCAAATGGCAAGGCAACATCTGTTAGACCAATAGGAAACGAGGTCAAAGGTCAAGGCGTGTGCGCATCTTAATGACATTTGTTAGTGATCGTGTATGCCAAAGGAATCAAAATCGTAGGTCAAACTGTTGATTTTTTATTGATTTTTGAATATTTAATTACGTAATCATCTTGTCGCTAGAGGGCGCTATTTCGTACGATGACGTCATCACTTATATTTTTGGAAAGCTTAAGGGCCTCTGGTAATAACACCGTTGACCCCATCTCAATACCTCCTTTCACTTTCAAACTAAGGGCCACTTCCGGTTTCGACCGGAAGTGAGCAAGGTCAAAGGTCACCAACATATTTTTTAGATACCCCACCCTAGTCGAAGTGTAACACAAGTGACTTTGTCCAAATATCTTGCACCACTTTTTAATGGCAAGGCAAAATCTGTTTGACCAATAGGAAACGAGGTCAAAGGTCAAGGCGTGTGCGCATCTTAAAGACCTTTGTTAGTCATCGTATATGGCGAAGGAATCAAGATCGTAGGTCAAACGGTTGATTTTTTATTGATTTTTGAATATTTAATTTATTAAACTTCATGCGCCTTTAATCTGACACGTGATGACGTCATCATTACGTCATTAGTACTGTGCACTAATTTACATAGTGACCAATGTCCATGTGAAGTTTGAAGTCAATCATGAATGTGCAAGTGCCCGAAATAGCGTCTGAAAAAAGTGGAAGAAGGAAAAGAATAAAAAGAAACTAGACCTGTGTTCGTTCTTGACAACGAACACATGGCTGTTCCCCTCCTTTTTACAAACATATATGGTGTTCGGGATGACCTTTGTTAGTGATCGTATTTGAAGAAATCACGATCGTAGGTCAAACGGTTGAGTTTTTATCGATTGTTAAATATTGAATATTATTACATGCCTCTTTATTCTGACATGTAGGGAAGGTCAAAGGTCACGGCCATATTTTTTGGATACACCACCCTAGGTCGAAGTGTAATACAGTTGACCACATGCAGATATCTTGTACCACTTTCAAATGGAAAGGCAAAATCTGTTAGACCAATAGGAAACGAGGTCAAAGGTCAAGCCATGTGGGCATCTTAAAGACATTTGTTAGTGATCGTATATGCAGAAGGAATCAAATTCGTAGGTCAAACAGTAGATTTTTTATTGATTTTTGAATATTTAATTACGTAATCTTCTTGTCGCTAGAGGGCGCTATTTCGTATGAAACGTCATCACTTATATTTTTGGAAAGGTTAAGGGCCTCTGGTAATAACACCATTGACCCCATCTCAATACCCCCTTTCACTTACAAACTAAGGGCCACTTCCGGAAGTGAGCAAGGTCAAAGGTCACGACCATATATTTTGGATACACCACCCTAGGTCCAAGTGTAATACAGTTGACCACATGCAGATATCTTGTACCACTTTCAAATGGCAAGGCAAAATCTGTTAGACCAGTAGGAAACGAGGTCAAAGGTCAAGCCCTGTGCGCATCTTAAAGACATTTGTTAGTGATCGTATATGCCACAGGAATCAAGATCGTAGGTCAAACAGTTGATTTTTTATTGATTTTTGAATATTTAATTACGTAATCATCTTGTCGGTAGAGGGCGCTATTTCGTACGATGACGTCATCACTTATATTTTTGGAAAGCTTAAGGGCCTCTGGTAATAACACCATTGACCCCATCTCAATACCTCCTACCACTTTCAAACTAAGGGCCACTTCCTGTTTCGACCGGAAGTGAGCAAGGTCAAAGGTCAGCAACATATTTTTTACATACCCCACCCTAGTCGAAGTGTAACACAAGTGACTTTGTCCAAATATCTTGCACCACTTTCAAATGGCAAGGCAAAATCTGTTTGACCAATAGGAAACGAGGTCAAAGGTCAAGGCGTGTGCGCATCTTAAAGACTTTTGTTAGTCATCGTATATGGCGAAGGAATCAAGATCGTAGGTGAAACGGTTGAATTTTTATTGATTTTTGAATATTTAATTTATTAAACTTCATACCCCTTTAATCTGACACGTGATGACGTCATCATGACGTCATTAGTACTGTGCACAACTTCACATAGTGACTAGTGACCAATGTCCATGTGAAGTTTGAAGTCAATCATGAATGTGCAAGTGTCCGAAATAGCGTCTGAAAAAAGTGGAAGAAGTAAAAGAATAAAAAACTAGACCTGTGTTCGTTCTTGACAACGAACACATGGCTGTTCCCCTCCTTTTTATAAGCATATGTGGTGTTCGGGATGACCTTTGTTAGTGATTGTATATGAAGAAATCACGATCGTATGTCAAACGGTTGAGTTTTTATCGATTTTTAAATATTGAATATTATTACATGCCCCTTTAATCTGATATGTAGGGAAGGTCAAAGGTGTTGTTATATGTTTGGATACCCCACCCTAGTCGAAGTGTAACACAGTTGACCCCATCGTGATATATTGTACCCCTTTCAAATGGAAAGGCAAAATCTGTTTGACCAATAGGAAACGAGGTAAAAGGTCAAGTCATGTGCGCATCTTAAAGACATTTGTTAGTGATCGTATTTGCCACAGGAATCAAGATCGTAGGTCAAACAAATGATTTTTTATTGATTTTTGAATATTTAATTACGTAATCATCTTGTCGGTAGAGGGCGCTATTTCGTACAATGACGTCATCACTTATATTTTTGGAAAGCTTAAGGGCCTCTGGTAATAACACCATTGACCCCATCTCAATACCTCCTTTCACTTTCAAACTAAGGGCCACTTCTGGTTTCGACCGGAAGTGAGCAAGGTCAAAGGTCACAACAATATTTTTTAGATACCCCACCCTAGGTCGAAGTGTAATACAGTTGACCACATCCAGATATCTTGTACCACTTTCAAATGGCAAGGCAAAATCTGTTTGACCAATAGGAGACGAGGTCCAAGGTCAAGGGGTGTGCGCATCTCAAAGACCCTTGTTAACCATCGTATATGGCGAAGGAATCAAGATCGTAGGTCAAACGGTTGATTTTTTATTGATTTTCCAATATTTCATTACGTAATCATCTTGTCGCTAGAGGGCGCTATTTCGTACGATGACGTCATCACTTATATTTTTGGAAAGCTTAAGGGCCTCTGGTAATAACACCATTGACCCCATCTCAATACCTCCTTTCACTTTCAAACTAAGGGCCACTTCTGGTTTCGACCGGAAGTGAGCAAGGTCAAAGGTCACGACCATATTTTTTGGATACCCCACCCTAGTCGAAGTGTAACACAAGTGACTTTGTCCAAATATCTTACACCAGTTTCAAATGGCAAGGCAAAATCTGTTTGACCAATAGGAAACGAGGTCAAAGGTCAAGGCGTGTGCGCATCTGAAAGACTTTTGTTAGTCATCGTATATGGCGAAGGAATCAAGATCGTAGGTCAAACGGTTGAATTTTTATTGATTTTTGAATATTTAATTTATTAAACTTCATGCCCCTTTAATCTGACACGTGATGACGTCATGATTACGTCATTAGTACTGTGCACTAATTCACATAGTGACCAATGTCCATGTGAAGTTTGAAGTCAATCATGAATGTGCAAGTGCCCGAAAAAGCGTCTGAAAAAAGTGGAAGAAGAAAAAGTAAAAAAAAAAAAAAAAACTAGACCTGTGTTCGTTCTTGACAACGAACACATGGCTGTTCCCCTCCTTTTTATAAACATATATGGTGTTCGGGATGACCTTTGTTAGTGATCGCATATGAAGAAATCACGATCGTATGTCAAACGGTTGAGTTTTTATCGATTTTTAAATATCGAATATTATTACATGCCCCTTTAATCTGACATATAGGGAAGGTCAAATGTGTTGCTATATGTTTGGATACCTTACCATAGTCGAAGTGTAGCACAGTTGACCCCATCGTGATATAGTGTACCCCTTTGAAATGGCAAGGCAAAATCTGTTTGACCAATAGGAAACGAGGTCAAAGGTCAAGCCATGTGCGCATCTTAAAGACATTTGTTAGTGATCGTATATGCAGAAGGAATCAAATTCGTAGGTCAAACGGTAGATTTTTTATTGATTTTTGAATATTTAATTACGTAATCATCTTGTCGCTAGAGGGCGCTATTTCGTACGATGACGTCATCACTTATATTTTTGGAAAGCTTATGGGCCTCTGATAATAACACCATTGACCCCATCTCAATACCTCCTACCACTTTCAAACTAACGGCCACTTCCGGTTTCGACCGGAAGTGACAAGGTCAAAGGTCACGACCATATTTTTTGGATACACCACCCTAGGTCCAATTGTAATACAGTTGACCACATCCATATATCTTGTACCACTTTCAAATGGCAAGGCAAAATCTGTTAGACCAATAGGAAACGAGGTCAAAGGTCAAGCCCTGTGCGCATCTTAAAGACATTTGTTAGTGATCGTATATGCCACAGGAATCAAGATCGTAGGTCAAACAGTTGATTTTATATTGATTTTTGAATATTTAATTACGTAATCATCTTGTCGGTAGAGGGCGCTATTTCGTACGATGACTTCATCACTTATATTTTTGGAAAGCTTAAGGGCCTCTGGTAATAACACCATTGACCCCATCTCAATACCTCCTTTCACTTTCAAACTAAGGGCCACTTCCGGTTTCGACCGGAAGTGAGCAAGGTCAAAGGTCACCAACATATTTTTAAGATACCCCACCCTAGTCGAAGTGTAACACAAGTGACTTTGTCCAAATATCTTGCACCACTTTCAAATGGCAAGGCAAAATTTGTTTGACCAATAGGAAACGAGGTCAAAGGTCAAGGCGTGTGCGCATCTTAAAGACCCTTGTTAGTCATCGTATATGGCGAAGGAATCAAGATCGTAGGTCAAACGGTTCATTTTTTATTGATTTTCCAATATTTCATTACGTAATCATCTTGTCGCTAGAGGGCGCTATTTCGTACGATGACGTCATCACTTATATTTTTGGAAAGCTTAAGGTCCTCAGATAATAATACCATTGACCCCATCTCAATACCTCCTACCACTTTCAAACTAAGGGCCACTTCGACCGGAAGTGAGCAAGGTCAAAGGTCACGACCATATTTTTTGGATACACCACCCTAGGTCGAAGTGTAATACAGTTGACCACATCCAGATATCTTGTAACACTTTCAAATGGCAAGGCAAAATCTGTTTGACCAATAGGAAACGAGGTCCAAGGTCAAGGGGTGTGCGCATCTCAAAGACCCTTGTTAGTCATCGTATATGGCGAAGGAATCAAGATCGTAGGTCAAACGGTTGATTTTTGAATGATTTTTGAATATTTAATTTATTAAACTTCATGCCCCTTTAATCTGACACGTGATGACGTCATCATGACGTCATTAGTACTGTGCACAACTTCACATAGTGACCAATGTCCATGTGAAGTTTGAAGTCAATCATGAATGTGCAAGTGCCCGAAATAGCGTCTGAAAAAAGTGGAAGAAGGAAAAGAACAACTAGACCTGTGTTCGTTCTTGACAACGAACACATGGCTGTTCCCCTCCTTTTTATAAACATATATGGTGTTCGGGATGACCTTTGTTAGTGATCGTATATGAAGAAATCACGATCGTAGGTCAAACGGTTGGGTTTTTATCGATTTTTAAATTTTGAATATTATTACATGCCCCTTTAATCTGACATGTAGGGAAGGTCAAAGGTGTTGCTATATGTTTGGATACACCACCCTAGGTCCAAGTGTAATACAGTTGACCACATGCAGATATCTTGTACCACTTTCAAATGGCAAGGCAAAATCTGTTAGACCAATATGAAACGAGGTCAAAGGTCACGACCATATTTTTTGGATACACCACCCTAGGTCCAAGTGTAATACAGTTGACCACATGCAGATATCTTGTACCACTTTCAAATGGCAAGGCAACATCTGTTAGACCAATAGGAAACGAGGTCAAAGGTCAAGGCGTGTGCGCATCTTAATGACATTTGTTAGTGATCGTGTATGCCAAAGGAATCAAAATCGTAGGTCAAACTGTTGATTTTTTATTGATTTTTGAATATTTAATTACGTAATCATCTTGTCGCTAGAGGGCGCTATTTCGTACGATGACGTCATCACTTATATTTTTGGAAAGCTTAAGGGCCTCTGGTAATAACACCGTTGACCCCATCTCAATACCTCCTTTCACTTTCAAACTAAGGGCCACTTCCGGTTTCGACCGGAAGTGAGCAAGGTCAAAGGTCACCAACATATTTTTTAGATACCCCACCCTAGTCGAAGTGTAACACAAGTGACTTTGTCCAAATATCTTGCACCACTTTTTAATGGCAAGGCAAAATCTGTTTGACCAATAGGAAACGAGGTCAAAGGTCAAGGCGTGTGCGCATCTTAAAGACCTTTGTTAGTCATCGTATATGGCGAAGGAATCAAGATCGTAGGTCAAACGGTTGATTTTTTATTGATTTTTGAATATTTAATTTATTAAACTTCATGCGCCTTTAATCTGACACGTGATGACGTCATCATTACGTCATTAGTACTGTGCACTAATTTACATAGTGACCAATGTCCATGTGAAGTTTGAAGTCAATCATGAATGTGCAAGTGCCCGAAATAGCGTCTGAAAAAAGTGGAAGAAGGAAAAGAATAAAAAGAAACTAGACCTGTGTTCGTTCTTGACAACGAACACATGGCTGTTCCCCTCCTTTTTACAAACATATATGGTGTTCGGGATGACCTTTGTTAGTGATCGTATATGAAGAAATCACGATCGTAGGTCAAACGGTTGAGTTTTTATCGATTGTTAAATATTGAATATTATTACATGCCTCTTTAATCTGACATGTAGGGAAGGTCAAAGGTCACGGCCATATTTTTTGGATACACCACCCTAGGTCGAAGTGTAATACAGTTGACCACATGCAGATATCTTGTACCACTTTCAAATGGAAAGGCAAAATCTGTTAGACCAATAGGAAACGAGGTCAAAGGTCAAGCCATGTGGGCATCTTAAAGACATTTGTTAGTGATCGTATATGCAGAAGGAATCAAATTCGTAGGTCAAACAGTAGATTTTTTATTGATTTTTGAATATTTAATTACGTAATCTTCTTGTCGCTAGAGGGCGCTATTTCGTATGAAACGTCATCACTTATATTTTTGGAAAGGTTAAGGGCCTCTGGTAATAACACCATTGACCCCATCTCAATACCCCCTTTCACTTACAAACTAAGGGCCACTTCCGGAAGTGAGCAAGGTCAAAGGTCACGACCATATTTTTTGGATACACCACCCTAGGTCCAAGTGTAATACAGTTGACCACATGCAGATATCTTGTACCACTTTCAAATGGCAAGGCAAAATCTGTTAGACCAGTAGGAAACGAGGTCAAAGGTCAAGCCCTGTGCGCATCTTAAAGACATTTGTTAGTGATCGTATATGCCACAGGAATCAAGATCGTAGGTCAAACAGTTGATTTTTTATTGATTTTTGAATATTTAATTACGTAATCATCTTGTCGGTAGAGGGCGCTATTTCGTACGATGACGTCATCACTTATATTTTTGGAAAGCTTAAGGGCCTCTGGTAATAACACCATTGACCCCATCTCAATACCTCCTACCACTTTCAAACTAAGGGCCACTTCCTGTTTCGACCGGAAGTGAGCAAGGTCAAAGGTCAGCAACATATTTTTTACATACCCCACCCTAGTCGAAGTGTAACACAAGTGACTTTGTCCAAATATCTTGCACCACTTTCAAATGGCAAGGCAAAATCTGTTTGACCAATAGGAAACGAGGTCAAAGGTCAAGGCGTGTGCGCATCTTAAAGACTTTTGTTAGTCATCGTATATGGCGAAGGAATCAAGATCGTAGGTGAAACGGTTGAATTTTTATTGATTTTTGAATATTTAATTTATTAAACTTCATACCCCTTTAATCTGACACGTGATGACGTCATCATGACGTCATTAGTACTGTGCACAACTTCACATAGTGACTAGTGACCAATGTCCATGTGAAGTTTGAAGTCAATCATGAATGTGCAAGTGTCCGAAATAGCGTCTGAAAAAAGTGGAAGAAGTAAAAGAATAAAAAACTAGACCTGTGTTCGTTCTTGACAACGAACACATGGCTGTTCCCCTCCTTTTTATAAGCATATGTGGTGTTCGGGATGACCTTTGTTAGTGATTGTATATGAAGAAATCACGATCGTATGTCAAACGGTTGAGTTTTTATCGATTTTTAAATATTGAATATTATTACATGCCCCTTTAATCTGATATGTAGGGAAGGTCAAAGGTGTTGTTATATGTTTGGATACCCCACCCTAGTCGAAGTGTAACACAGTTGACCCCATCGTGATATATTGTACCCCTTTCAAATGGAAAGGCAAAATCTGTTTGACCAATAGGAAACGAGGTCAAAGGTCAAGTCATGTGCGCATCTTAAAGACATTTGTTAGTGATCGTATTTGCCACAGGAATCAAGATCGTAGGTCAAACAAATGATTTTTTATTGATTTTTGAATATTTAATTACGTAATCATCTTGTCGGTAGAGGGCGCTATTTCGTACAATGACGTCATCGCTTATATTTTTGGAAAGCTTAAGGGCCTCTGGTAATAACACCATTGACCCCATCTCAATACCTCCTTTCACTTTCAAACTAAGGGCCACTTCTGGTTTCGACCGGAAGTGAGCAAGGTCAAAGGTCACAAAAATATTTTTTAGATACCCCACCCTAGGTCGAAGTGTAATACAGTTGACCACATCCAGATATCTTGTACCACTTTCAAATGGCAAGGCAAAATCTGTTTGACCAATAGGAGACGAGGTCCAAGGTCAAGGGGTGTGCGCATCTCAAAGACCCTTGTTAACCATCGTATATGGCGAAGGAATCAAGATCGTAGGTCAAACGGTTGATTTTTTATTGATTTTCCAATATTTCATTACGTAATCATCTTGTCGCTAGAGGGCGCTATTTCGTACGATGACGTCATCACTTATATTTTTGGAAAGCTTAAGGGCCTCTGGTAATAACACCATTGACCCCATCTCAATACCTCCTTTCACTTTCAAACTAAGGGCCACTTCTGGTTTCGACCGGAAGTGAGCAAGGTCAAAGGTCACGACCATATTTTTTGGATACCCCACCCTAGTCGAAGTGTAACACAAGTGACTTTGTCCAAATATCTTGCACCAGTTTCAAATGGCAAGGCAAAATCTGTTTGACCAATAGGAAACGAGGTCAAAGGTCAAGGCGTGTGCGCATCTGAAAGACTTTTGTTAGTCATCGTATATGGCGAAGGAATCAAGATCGTAGGTCAAACGGTTGAATTTTTATTGATTTTTGAATATTTAATTTATTAAACTTCATGCCCCTTTAATCTGACACGTGATGACGTCATGATTACGTCATTAGTACTGTGCACTAATTCACATAGTGACCAATGTCCATGTGAAGTTTGAAGTCAATCATGAATGTGCAAGTGCCCGAAAAAGCGTCTGAAAAAAGTGGAAGAAGAAAAAGTAAAAAAAAAAAAAAAAAAATAGACCTGTGTTCGTTCTTGACAACGAACACATGGCTGTTCCCCTCCTTTTTATAAACATATATGGTGTTCGGGATGACCTTTGTTAGTGATCGCATATGAAGAAATCACGATCGTATGTCAAACGGTTGAGTTTTTATCGATTTTTAAATATCGAATATTATTACATGCCCCTTTAATCTGACATATAGGGAAGGTCAAATGTGTTGCTATATGTTTGGATACCTTACCATAGTCGAAGTGTAGCACAGTTGACCCCATCGTGATATAGTGTACCCCTTTGAAATGGCAAGGCAAAATCTGTTTGACCAATAGGAAACGAGGTCAAAGGTCAAGCCATGTGCGCATCTTAAAGACATTTGTTAGTGATCGTATATGCAGAAGGAATCAAATTCGTAGGTCAAACGGTAGATTTTTTATTGATTTTTGAATATTTAATTACGTAATCATCTTGTCGCTAGAGGGCGCTATTTCGTACGATGACGTCATCACTTATATTTTTGGAAAGCTTATGGGCCTCTGATAATAACACCATTGACCCCATCTCAATACCTCCTACCACTTTCAAACTAACGGCCACTTCCGGTTTCGACCGGAAGTGACAAGGTCAAAGGTCACGACCATATTTTTTGGATACACCACCCTAGGTCCAATTGTAATACAGTTGACCACATCCATATATCTTGTACCACTTTCAAATGGCAAGGCAAAATCTGTTAGACCAATAGGAAACGAGGTCAAAGGTCAAGCCCTGTGCGCATCTTAAAGACATTTGTTAGTGATCGTATATGCCACAGGAATCAAGATCGTAGGTCAAACAGTTGATTTTATATTGATTTTTGAATATTTAATTACGTAATCATCTTGTCGGTAGAGGGCGCTATTTCGTACGATGACTTCATCACTTATATTTTTGGAAAGCTTAAGGGCCTCTGGTAATAACACCATTGACCCCATCTCAATACCTCCTTTCACTTTCAAACTAAGGGCCACTTCCGGTTTCGACCGGAAGTGAGCAAGGTCAAAGGTCACCAACATATTTTTAAGATACCCCACCCTAGTCGAAGTGTAACACAAGTGACTTTGTCCAAATATCTTGCACCACTTTCAAATGGCAAGGCAAAATTTGTTTGACCAATAGGAAACGAGGTCAAAGGTCAAGGCGTGTGCGCATCTTAAAGACTTTTGTTAGTCATCGTATATGGCGATGGAATCAAGATCGTAGGTCAAACGGTTGAATTTTTATTGATTTTTGAATATTTAATTTAATAAACTTCATACCCCTTTAATCTGACACGTGATGACGTCATCATGACGTCATTAGTACTGTGCACAACTTCACATAGTGACCAATGTCCATGTGAAGTTTGAAGTCAATCATGAATGTGCAAGTGCCCGAAAAAGCGTCTGAAAAAAGTGGAAGAAGAAAAAGTAAAAAAAAAAAAAAAAAACTAGACCTGTGTTCGTTCTTGACAACGAACACATGGCTGTTCCCCTCCTTTTTATAAACATATATGGTGTTCGGGATGACCTTTGTTAGTGATCGCATATGAAGAAATCACGATCGTATGTCAAACGGTTGAGTTTTTATCGATTTTTAAATATCGAATATTATTACATGCCCCTTTAATCTGACATATAGGGAAGGTCAAATGTGTTGCTATATGTTTGGATACCTTACCATAGTCGAAGTGTAGCACAGTTGACCCCATCGTGATATAGTGTACCCCTTTGAAATGGCAAGGCAAAATCTGTTTGACCAATAGGAAACGAGGTCAAAGGTCAAGCCATGTGCGCATCTTAAAGACATTTGTTAGTGATCGTATATGCAGAAGGAATCAAATTCGTAGGTCAAACGGTAGATTTTTTATTGATTTTTGAATATTTAATTACGTAATCATCTTGTCGCTAGAGGGCGCTATTTCGTACGATGACGTCATCACTTATATTTTTGGAAAGCTTATGGGCCTCTGATAATAACACCATTGACCCCATCTGAATACCTCCTACCACTTTCAAACTAACGGCCACTTCCGGTTTCGACCGGAAGTGACAAGGTCAAAGGTCACGACCATATTTTTTGGATACACCACCCTAGGTCCAATTGTAATACAGTTGACCACATCCATATATCTTGTACCACTTTCAAATGGCAAGGCAAAATCTGTTAGACCAATAGGAAACGAGGTCAAAGGTCAAGCCCTGTGCGCATCTTAAAGACATTTGTTAGTGATCGTATATGCCACAGGAATCAAGATCGTAGGTCAAACAGTTGATTTTATATTGATTTTTGAATATTTAATTACGTAATCATCTTGTCGGTAGAGGGCGCTATTTCGTACGATGACTTCATCACTTATATTTTTGGAAAGCTTAAGGGCCTCTGGTAATAACACCATTGACCCCATCTCAATACCTCCTTTCACTTTCAAACTAAGGGCCACTTCCGGTTTCGACCGGAAGTGAGCAAGGTCAAAGGTCACCAACATATTTTTAAGATACCCCACCCTAGTCGAAGTGTAACACAAGTGACTTTGTCCAAATATCTTGCACCACTTTCAAATGGCAAGGCAAAATTTGTTTGACCAATAGGAAACGAGGTCAAAGGTCAAGGCGTGTGCGCATCTTAAAGACTTTTGTTAGTCATCGTATATGGCGATGGAATCAAGATCGTAGGTCAAACGGTTGAATTTTTATTGATTTTTGAATATTTAATTTAATAAACTTCATACCCCTTTAATCTGACACGTGATGACGTCATCATGACGTCATTAGTACTGTGCACAACTTCACATAGTGACCAATGTCCATGTGAAGTTTGAAGTCAATCATCAATGTGCAAGTGTCCGAAATAGCGTCTGAAAAAAGTGGAAGAAGAAAAAGTAAAAAAAAAAAAAAAAAAAAAACAAATCCTAACGAAAACAAAGGCTGTTCCGACCGTATCGGAACAGCCAACAAAGGCTGTTCCGACCCGAATCGGAACAGCCAAACAATAAAAATCGTAACGAAAACAAAGGCTGTTCCGACCCGAATCGGAACAGCCAAAAAGAAACTAGACCTGTGTTCGTTCTTGACAACGAACACATGGCTGTTCCCCTCCTTTTTATAAACATATATGGTGATCGGGATGACCTTTGTTAGTGATTGTATATGAAGAAATCACAATCGTATGTCAAACGGTTGAGTTTTTATCGATTTTTAAATATTGAATATTATTACATGCCCCTTTAATCTGACATGTAGGGAAGGTCAAAGGTGTTGCTATATGTTTGGATACCCCACCCTAGTCGAAGTGTAACACAGTTGACCCCATCGTGATATATTGTACCCCTTTCAAATGGTAAGGCAAAATCTGTTTGACCAATAGGAAACGAGGTCAAAGGTCATGACCATATTTTTTGGATACACCACCCTAGGTCGAAGTGTAATACAGTTGATCACATGCAGATATCTTGTACCACTTTCAAATGGCAAGGCAAAATCTGTTTGACCAATAGGAAACGAGGTCCAAGGTCAAGGGGTGTGCGCATCTCAAAGACCCTTGTTAATCATCGTATATGGCGAAGGAATCAAGATCGTAGGTCAAACGGTTGATTTTTTATTGATTTTCCAATATTTCATTACGTAATCATCTTGTCGCTAGAGGGCGCTATTTCGTAGGATGACGTCATCACTTATATTTTTGGAAAGCTTAAGGG
The DNA here is from genome assembly GCA_037783545.1 of Henricia sp. BOLD:AAB3569. NCBI lineage: Eukaryota > Metazoa > Echinodermata > Asteroidea > Spinulosida > Echinasteridae > Henricia > Henricia sp. BOLD:AAB3569. The sequence continues at coordinate 1,328,033 of JBBELK010000008.1, forward strand.
CCTCTGATAATAACACCATTGACCCCATCTCAATACCTCATACCACTTTCAAACTAAGGGCCACTTCCGGTTTCGACCGGAAGTGAGCAAGGTCAAAGGTCATGGCCATATTTTTTGGATACACCAACCTAGGTCGAAGTGTAATACAGTTGACCACATCTAGATATCTTGTACCACTTTCAAATGGCAAGGCGAAATCTGTTTGACCAATAGGAAACGAGGTCTAAGGTCACGGGGTGTGCGCATCTCAAAGACCCTTGTTAGTCATCGTATATGGCGAAGCAATCAAGATCGTAGGTCAAACGGTTGATCTTTTAATGATTTTAGAATATTTAATTTGATTTTGATTTTAGATATAACCGTTAGAAGAACGCATGTTCAACTGAGTGTAATTTGACACCTGGTGACGTCATCAAACTTTTGAAGGTATGGGCGTGTTCACTGACCCTCAGTGAACATATGCACCAATTTTGGGCCAATTTGCAAAAACTTCGCCACAGACATCTCTTCAAAATAGGTTTTGGCCATTTTTCAACTTGCCGCTAGAGGGCGCTCTTTCGTGTCACGACTTAACTTTTGGTATTTTTGAAATGCCCAAGAGGTCTTGAGACTAACACTTTTGACCCGATCTCTGTATCTGCTACCAGTTTTAAATGACAGGGCAGCCTCGTTTTCGACCAATAGGAAGCAAGATTCAAGGTCAATGTCTGTGTATGAAATTTAGACCTTGGATAGTCATGACCATTGCCGAAGGAATAAAGTTTGTATCTGAAACGGTTGAATTTTTACAGAAGTTTCAATATTGAAGGCCATATATTTCAAACGCTTGTAATCTGACACCTGATGACGTCATCAAAATGTAAACACATTTGTGCAGTACTTCATTATGAGGTGATTGTTGTGACCAAGTTTGATGATGATCCGAGCTTTGCAAGTGACCATTTTGTCAGGCAGAAAGACCATGCGCTTTGTCTATGGGGTTTTGGGAGAAGAATAAAAAAAGCTAACTAGAGGTATGTCTGTTGATAACAGAGCATATGGCTTTCCGCTTTTCTTTTTTTGTATGTTTGTATGCATGTAAAACTGCATGCTGTATAATACTACATGTACACTTTGTACAATATAAATGGGTCTGTCCACGGTAATGGGGTACAATTCTGTAACATTCAAGATCTTAGGTCCCAGTTCACTTCAAATGTCTTAATTTTATCTTTAAATTATCAAGCTAAACTGAGGAAATAACTTTTTCACCAAGGAGTAAGAAAAATAGTCCTATAACATACATTTGTGAAAACCTCGTGCACAAATTTTCCTATTACGCATGTAACAAAGACGGAAAAATATGTCACAAAATTGTCTGTCCACGTTACATGCGTAATAGGAAAATTTGTGCACTTGCTTTTTAAAAATGTATGTTGTGGCAGCAATTTGTTACTTTTTTGGGCAAAAGTTATCTCCTGAGAACAAAACAAGGACATTTCTTTAATTCTGAGATAAACTAAAGACATCTGAAAGGAATTATTGACTTATTTTTCAAATGTGCCCCATTACTGTGGACAGACCCAAATACATACTGTACATATACATGTACAATATGCACAGTGACAAGATTCAAAAATTCATAATAAATCAACAAATCATGCATGTCATACTAATGTAACTTGGTATGTTACATGTTAATGACCAGGTCCAGGCACCTGATAGTTTTCAAGGTCATACGACCAATGGAGAAAGTAAACGACCTTGGTTAATGTATACTTGAGGAACTCTTATTTGATTACGTCATCGTGACGTCACAATATTTAGCTGATAATATACATTTGACCAATTCAAAATACGTTTTGGTCTTTTTTCAACTCGTCACTAGAGGGGGCTGTTTCGTGTGACGACTTAACTTTTTGTATTTTTTGAATGCCCAAGGGGTCCTGAGACTAACACCGTTGACACGATCTCGGCATCGCTTACCAGTTTTAAATGACAAGGCAGCCTCGTTTTCGACCAATAGGAAACAAGATTCAAGGTCAATGTCTCTGCATGAAATTTAGACCTTGGATAGTCATGACCAGTGCCGAAAGAATAAATATTGTATCTCAAACGGTTCAATTTTTACAGATTTTTCAATTTGCAAGGCATTAAATTTCAGACACATGTAATATAACACCTGGTGACGTCATCAAGATCTAACCTCTTTGGTATAGTACTTTACTATGGGTTCCTTATTGTGACTAAGTTTGATGATGATCCGAGCTTTGCAAGCGACTCTTCTAGCACCGAGACAGACTGTGTGCTTTGTCTATGGGATAGTGCAGATGTATGCATATTGTACATGCTTATGTACACTCGTATACATGTATATACTGCACTGTGTGTATGCTGTAGTATAGGTTGCCAGATTCAAAAATTCATAACAAATCAACAAAGGACGTCACACTAATGTAACTTGGTATGTTATATGTTAATGACCACGTCTACGTCCCTGCTAGGTTTCAATGTCATACGACCATTAGAGGAAGTGAACGACCTTGGCTAATGTATGCTGTACAAACGGGCTTATTTGATGACGTCATCGTTACGCCACGAAATTTTGCTGCTAATATGCGTTAGACCAAGTCACAACAAACCTGAAACAAAATATTTGACCTTCATCGGCCGTTTCGTTCTCTAGATATAGCTGTTAAAAGGATGCACGTTCAAGCGAGTGTAATTTGACACCTGGTGACGTCATCAAACTTTTGAAAGTATGGGCATATTCACTGACCCTCAGTGAACATATGCACCAAATTTGGGCCAATTTGCAAAAACTTCGCCACAGACATCTCTTCAAAATGCGTTTTGGCCATTTTTCAACTTGCCGCTAGAGGGCGCTGTTTCGTGTGACGACTTAACTTTTGGTATTTTTGTAATGCCCAAGAAGTCCCGAGACTAACAACGTTGACCCAATTTCGGTATCTGCTACCAGTTTTAAATGACAACGCAGCCTCGTTTTCGACCAATAGGAAGCAAGATTCAAGGTCATTGTCTCTGCATGAAATTTATACATTGGATAGTCATGACCATTGCCGAAACAAAAATGTTTGTATCTCAAACGGTTGAATTTTTACAGATTTTTGAATTTTTAAGGCATTAAATTTCAGACACATGTAATCTGACCCCTGGTGACGTCATCAAGATGTAACCTCTTTGGTATAGTACTTTAGTATAGGTTCCTTATTGTGACCAAGTTTGATGATGATCCAAGCTTTGCAAACGACCCTTCTAGCAGCGAGATAGACTATGTACTTTGTCTATGGGAAATGGGGTAGTGCAGATGTATGCATATTGTTCATGCTTATGTACACCCGTATATACTGCACTGTGTGTATGCTGTGGTATAGGTTGTCAGATTCAAAAATTCATAACAAATCAACAAAGGACGTCACACTAATGTAACTTGGTATGTTATATGTTAATGACCACGTCTACGTCCCTGCTAGGTTTCAAGGTCATACGCCCATTAGAGGAAGTGAACGACCTTGGCAAATGTATGCTGCACAAACGGGCTTATTTGATGACGTCATCGTTACGCCACCAAATTTTGCTGCTAATATGCATTAGACTAAGTCACAACAAACCTAAAACACAAAATTGTTCCTCCATCGGCCTTTTCGTTCTCTATATATAACCGTTAGAAGAACGCATGTTCAACTGAGTGTAATTTGACACCTGGTGACGTCATCAAACTATTGAAGGTATGGGCGTGTTCACTGACCCTCAGTGAACATATGCACCAATTTTGGGCCAATTTGCAAAAACTTCGCCACAGACATCTCTTCAAAATAGGTTTTGGCCATTTTTCAACTTGCCGCTAGAGGGCGCTCTTTCGTGTCACGACTTAACTTTTGGTATTTTTGGAATGCCCAAGAGGTCTTGAGACTAACACTTTTGACCCGATCTCTGTATCTGCTACCAGTTTTAAATGACAGGGCAGCCTCGTTTTCGACCAATAGGAAGCAAGATTCAAGGTCAATGTCTGTGTATGAAATTTAGACCTTGGATAGTCATGACCATTGCCGAAAGAATAAAGTTTGTATCTCAAACGGTTGAATTTTTACAGAAGTTTCAATTTGAAGGCCATATATTTTAAACGCTTGTAATCTGACACCTGATGACGTCATCAAAATGTAAACACATTTGTGCAGTACTTCATTATGAGGTGATTGTTGTGACCAAGTTTGATGATGATCTGAGCTTTGCAAGTGACCGTTTTGCCAGGCCGAAAGACCATGCGCTTTGTCTATGGGATTTTGGGAGAAGAATAAAAAAAGCTAAAACTAGATGTATGTCTGTTGATAACAGAGCATATGGCTTTCCGCTTTTCTTTTTTTGTATGTTTGTATGCATGTAAAACTGCATGCTGTATAATACTACATGTACACTTTGTACAATATAAATACATACCGTACATATACATGTACAGTATGCACAGTGACAAGATTCAAAAATTCATAATAAATCAACAAATCATGCATGTCATACTAATGTAACTTGGTATGTTACATGTTAATGACCAGGTCCAGGCACCTGATAGTTTTCAAGGTCATACGACCAATGGAGAAAGTAAACAACCTTGGTTAATGTATACTTGAGGAACTCTTATTTGATTACGTCATCGTGACGTCACAATATTTAGCTGATAATATACATTTGACCAATTCAAAATACGTTTTGGTCTTTTTTCAACTTGTCACTAGAGGGCGCTGTTTCGTGTGACGACTTAACTTTTTGTATTTTTTGAATGCCCAAGGGGTCCTGAGACTAACACCGTTGACACGATCTCGGCATCGCTTACCAGTTTTAAATGACAAGGCAGCCTCGTTTTCGACCAATAGGAAACAAGATTCAAGGTCAATGTCTCTGCATGAAATTTAGACCTTGGATAGTCATGACCAGTGCCGAAAGAATAAAGATTGTATCTCAAACGGTTGAATTTTTACAGATTTTTCAATTTGTAAGGCATTAAATTTCAGACACATGTAATATGACACCTGGTGACGTCATCAAGATCTAACCTCTTTGGTATAGTACTTTACTATGGGTTCCTTATTGTGACTAAGTTTGATGATGATCCAAGCTTTGCAAGCGACTCTTCTAGCACCGAGACAGACTGTGTGCTTTGTCTATGGGATAGTGCAGATGTATGCATATTGTACATGCTTATGTACACTCGTATACATGTATATACTGCACTGTGTGTATGCTGTAGTATAGGTTGCCAGATTCAAAAATTCATAACAAATCAACAAATGACGTCACACTAATGTAACTTGGTATGTTATATGTTAATGACCAAGTCTACGTCCCTGCTCGGTTTCAAGGTCATACGACCATTAGAGGAAGTGAACGACCTTGGCTAATGTATGCTGTACAAACGGGCTTATTTCATGACGTCATCGTTACGCCACCAAATTTTGCTGCTAATATGCGTTAGACCAAGTCACAACAAACCTGAAACAAAATATTTGACCTTCATCGGCCGTTTCGTTCTCTAGATATAGCTGTTAAAATGATGCACGTTCAAGCGAGTGTAATTTGACACCTGGTGACGTCATCAAACTTTTGAAAGTATGGGCATATTCACTGACCCTCAGTGAACATATGCACCAATTTTGGGCCAATTTGCAAAAACTTCGCCACAGCAGCTCTTCAAAATGCGTTTTGGCCATTTTTCAACTTGCCGCTAGAGGGCGCTGTTTCGTGTGACGACTTAACTTTTGGTATTTTTGTAATGCCCAAGGGGTCCCGAGACTAACAACGTTGACCCAATCTCGGTATCTGCTACCAGTTTTAAATGACAGGGCAGCCTCGTTTTCAACCAATAGGAAGCAAGATTCAAGGTCAATGTCTTAGTATGAAATTTAGACCTTGGATAGTCATGATCATTGCCGAAGGAATAAAGTTTGTATCTCAAACGGTTGAATTTTTACAGATTTTTGAATATGTAAGGCATTAAATTTAAAACGCTTGTAATTGGACACCTGATGACGTCATCAAGATGTAACCTCTTTGGTATAGTACTTTACTATGGGTTCCTTATTGTGACAAAGTTTGAAGATGATCCAAGCTTTGCAAGCCACCCTTCTACCAGTGAGACAGACTATGTGCTTTGTCTATGGGATATGGCGTAGTGCAGATGTATGCATATTGTACATGCTTATGTATACTCATAATATACTGCACAGTGTGTATGCTGTAGTATAGGTTGCCAGATTTAAAAATTCATAACAAATCAACAAATGCCGTCACACTAATGTAACTTGGTATGTTACATCTCAATGACCAAGTCTACGTCCCTGCTAGGTTTCAAGGTCATATGCCCATTAGAGGAAGTGAACGACCTTGGCTAATGTATGCTGCACAAACGGGCTTATTTGATGACGTCATCGTTACGCCACCAAATTTTGCTGCTAATATGCATTAGACCAAGTCACAACAAACCTAAAACACAAAATTTGACCTCCATCGGCCTTTTCGTTCTCTAGATATAACCGTTAGAAGAACGCATGTTCAACTGAGTGTAATTTGACACCTGGTGACGTCATCAATCTTTTGAAGGTATGGGCGTGTTCACTGACCCTCAGTGAACATATGCACCAATTTTGGGCCAATTTGCAAAAACTTCGCCACAGACATCTCTTCAAAATAGGTTTTGGCCATTTTTCAACTTGCCGCTAGAGGGCGCTCTTTCGTGTCACGACTTAACTTTTGGTATTTTTGGAATGCCCAAGAGGTCTTGAGACTAACACTTTTGACCCGATCTCTGTATCTGCAACCAGTTTTAAATGACAGGGCAGCCTCGTTTTCGACCAATAGGAAGCAAGATTCAAGGTCAATGTCTGTGTATGAAATTTAGACCTTGGATAGTCATGACCATTGCCGAAGAAATAAAGTTTGTATCTCAAACGGTTGAATTTTTACAGAAGTTTCAATTTGAAGGCCATATATTTCAAACGCTTGTAATCTGACACCTGATGACGTCATCAAAATGTAAACACATTTGTGCAGTACTTCATTATGAGGTGATTGTTGTGACCAAGTTTGATGATGATCCGAGCTTTGCAAGTGACCATTTTGCCAGGCCGAAAGACCATGCGCTTTGTCTATGAGGTTTTGGGAGAAGAATAAAAAAAGCTAAAAAAAAAAAAAAAAAAATAGAGGTATGTCTGTTGATAACAGAGCATATGGCTTTCCGCTTTTCTTTTTTTGTATGTTTGTATGCATGTAAAACTGCATGCTGTATAATACTACATGTACACTTTGTACAATATAAATACATACCGTACATGTACATTATGTACAGTATGCACAGTGACAATATTCAAAAATTCATAATAAATCAACAAATCATGCATGTCATACTAATGTAACTTGGTATGTTACATGTTAATGACCAGGTCCAGGCACCTGATAGTTTTCAAGGTCATACGACCAATGGAGAAAGTAAACGACCTTTGTTAATGTATACTTGAGGAACTCTTATTTGATTACGTCATCGTGACGTCACAATATTTAGCTGATAATATACATTTGACCAAGTCAAAATACGTTTTGGTCTTTTTTCAACTCGTCACTAGAGGGCGCTGTTTCGTGTGACGACTTAACTTTTTGTATTTTTTGAATGCCCAAGGGGTCCTGAGACTAACACCGTTGACACGATCTCGGCATCGCTTACCAGTTTTAAATGACAAGGCAGCCTCGTTTTCGACCAATGGGAAGCAAGATTCAAGGTCATTGTCTCTGCATGAAATTTAGACATTGGATAGTCATGACCATTGCCGAAACAAAAATGTTTGTATCTCAAACGGTTGAATTTTTACAGATTTTTGAATTTTTAAGGCATTAAATTTCAGACACATGTAATCTGACCCCTGGTGACGTCATCAAGATGTAACCTCTTTGGTATTGTACTTTAGTATGGGTTCCTTATTGTGACCAAGTTTGATGATGATCCAAGCTTTGCAAGCGACCCTTCTAGCAGCGAGATAGACTATGTGCTTTGTCTATGGGAAATGGGGTAGTGCAGATGTATATTGTTCATGCTTATGTACACCCGTATATACTGCACTGTGTGTATGCTGTGGTATAGGTTGTCAGATTCAAAAATTCATAACAAATCAACAAAGGACGTCACACTAATATAACTTGGTATGTTATATGTTAATGACCACGTCTACGTCCCTGCTAGGTTTCAAGGTCATACGCCCATTAGAGGAAGTGAACGACCTTGGCAAATGTATGCTGCACAAACGGGCTTATTTGATGACGTCATCGTTATGCCACCAAATTTTGCTGCTCATATGCATTAGACTAAGTCACAACAAACCTAAAACACAAAATTTTACCTCCATCGGCCTTTTCGTTCTCTATATATAACCGTTAGAAGAACGCATGTTCAACTGAGTGTAATTTGACACCTGGTGACGTCATCAAACTTTTGAAGGTATGGGCGTGTTCACTGACCCTCAGTGAACATATGCACCAATTTTGGGCCAATTTGCAAAAACTTCGCCACAGACATCTCTTCAAAATAGGTTTTGGCCATTTTTCAACTTGCCGCTAGAGGGCGCTCTTTCGTGTCACGACTTAACTTTTGGTATTTTTTGAATGCCCAAGAGGTCTTGAGACTAACACTTTTGACCCGATCTCTGTATCTGCTACCAGTTTTAAATGACAGGGCAGCCTCGTTTTCGACCAATAGGAAGCAAGATTCAAGGTCAATGTCTGTGTATGAAATTTAGACCTTGGATAGTCATGACCATTGCCGAAAGAATAAAGTTTGTATCTCAAACGGTTGAATTTTTACAGAAGTTTCAATTTGAAGGCCATATATTTCAAACGCTTGTAATCTGACACCTGATGACGTCATCAAAATGTAAACACATTTGTGCAGTACTTCATTATGAGGTGATTGTTGTGACCAAGTTTGATGATGATCTGAGCTTTGCAAGTGACCGTTTTGCCAGGCCGAAAGACCATGCGCTTTGTCTATGGGATTTTGGGAGAAGAATAAAAAAAGCTAAAAAAAAAAAAAAAACTAGAGGTATGTCTGTTGATAACAGAGCATATGGCTTTCCGCTTTTCATTTTTTGTATGTTTGTATGCATGTAAAACTGCATGCTGTATAATACTACGTACACTTTGTACAATGTAAATGCATACCCTACATGTACATGTACATGCACAGTGAAAAGATTCAAAAATTCATAATAAATCAACAAATCATGCATGTCATACTATTGTAACTTGATATGTTACATGTTAATGACCAGGTCCAGGCACCTGCTAGGTTTCAAGGTCATACGACCAATGGAGGAAGTAAACGATCTAGGTTAATGTATACTTGAGGAACTCTTATTTGATTACGTTATCGTTACGTCACCAAATGTTTCTGCATATGCATTAGACCAAGTCACAACAAACCTAAAACACAAAATTTGACCTTCATCGGCCTTTTCGTTCTCTAGATATAGCTGTTAAAAGAATGCATGTTCAACCGAGTGTAATTTGACACCTGGTGACGTCATCAAACTTTTGAAGGTACATGTATGGGCATGTTCACTGACCCTCAGCGAACATATTCACCAATTTTGGGCCAATTTCAAAAAAATTCGCCACAGACATCTGTTCAAAACGCGTTTTGGCCATTTTTCAACTTGCCGCTAGAGGGCGCTCTTTCGTGTCACGACTTAACTTTTGGTATTTTTTGAATGCCCAAGGGGTCTTGAGACTAACAACGTTGACCCAATCTCGGTATCTGCTACCAGTTTTAAATGACGACGCAGCCTCGTTTTCGACCAATAGGAAGCAAGATTCAAGGTCATTGTCTCTGCATGAAATTTAGACATTGGATAGTCATGACCATTGCCGAAACAAAAATGTTGGTATCTCAAACGGTTGAATTTTTACAGATTTTTGAAATTTTAAGGCATTAAATTTCAGACACATGTAATCTGACACCTGGTGACGTCATCAAGATGTAACCTCTTTTAAAGGCTTTCCGCAGGAGTGCGGAAAGCCAAAAAAAAAACAAAATCAGAACAGTTTCAAAGGCTTTCCGCAGGAGTGCGGAAAGCCAAAAAAAAAAAAAAATCAGAACAGTTTCAAAGGCTTTCCGCAGGAGTGCGGAAAGCCAAAAAAACTAGAGGTATGTCTGTTGATAACAGAGCAAATGGCTTTCCGCTTTTCTTTTTTTGTATGTTTGTATGCATGTAAAACTGCATGCTGTATAATACTACATGTACACTTTGTACAATATAAATACATACCGTACATATACATGTACAGTAGGCCTATGCACAGTGACAAGATTCAAAAATTCATAATAAATCAACAAATCATGCATGTCATACTAATGTAACTTGGTATGTTACATGTTAATGACCAGGTCCAGGCACCTGATAGTTTTCAAGGTCATACGACCAATGGAGAAAGTAAACGACCTTGGTTAATGTATACTTGAGGAACTCTTATTTGATTACGTCATCGTGACGTCACAATATTTAGCTGATAATATACATTTGACCAAGTCAAAATACGTTTTGGTCTTTTTTCAACTCGTCACTAGAGGGCGCTGTTTCGTGTGACGACTTAACCTTTTGTATTTTTTGAATGCCCAAGGGGTCCTGAGACTAACACCGTTGACACGATCTCGGCATCGCTTACCAGTTTTAAATGACAAGGCAGCCTCGTTTTCGACCAATAGGAAACAAGATTCAAGGTCAATGTCTCTGCATGAAATTTAGACCTTGGATAGTCATGACCAGTGCCGAAAGAATAAAGATTGTATCTCAAACGGTTGAATTTTTACAGATTTTTCAATTTGTAAGGCATTAAATTTCAGACACATGTAATCTGACACCTGGTGACGTCATCAAGATCTAACCTCTTTGGTATAGTACTTTACTATGGGTTCCTTATTGTGACTAAGTTTGATGATGATCCAAGCTTTGCAAGCGACTCTTCTAGCACCGAGACAGACTGTGTGCTTTGTCTATGGGATAGTGCAGATGTATGCATATTGTACATGCTTATGTACACTCGTATACATGTATATACTGCACTGTGTATGCTGTAGTATAGGTTGCCAGATTCAAAAATTCATAACAAATCAACAAATGATGTCACACTAATGTAACTTGGTATGTTATATGTTAATGACCAAGTCTACGTCCCTGCTTGGTTTCAAGGTCATACGACCATTAGAGGAAGTGAACGACCTTGGCTAATGTATGCTGTACAAATGGGCTTATTTCATGACGTCATCGTTACGCCACCAAATTTTGCTGCTAATATGCGTTAGACCAAGTCACAACAAACCTGAAACAAAATATTTGACCTTCATCGGCCGTTTCGTTCTCTAGATATAGCTGTTAAAAGGATGCACGTTCAAGCGAGTGTAATTTGACACCTGGTGACGTCATCAAACTTTTGAAAGTATGGGCATATTCACTGACCCCCAGTGAACATGTGCACCAATTTTGGGCCAATTTGCAAAAACTTCGCCACAGACATCTCTTCAAAATGCGTTTTGGCAATTTTTCAACTTGCCGCTAGAGGGCGCTGTTTCGTGTGACGACTTAACTTTTGGTATTTTTGTAATGCCCAAGGGGTCCCGAGACTAACAACGTTGACCCAATCTCGGTATCTGCTACCAGTTTTAAATGACAGGGCAGCCTCGTTTTCGACCAATAGGAAGCAAGATTCAAGGTCAATGTCTTAGTATGAAATTTAGACCTTGGATAGTCATGATCATTGCCGAAGGAATAAAGTTTGTATCTCAAACGGTTGAATTTTTACAGATTTTTGAATATGTAAGGCATTAAATTTAAAACGCTTGTAATTGGACACCTGATGACGTCAGCAAGATGTAACCTCTTTGGTATAGTACTTTACTATGGGTTCCTTATTGTGACAAAGTTTGAAGATGATCCAAGCTTTGCAAGCCACCCTTCTACCAGTGAGACAGACTATGTGCTTTGTCTATGGGATATGGCGTAGTGCAGATGTATGCATATTGTACATGCTTATGTATACTCATAATATACTGCACAGTGTGTATGCTGTAGTATAGGTTGCCAGATTTAAAAATTCATAACAAATCAACAAATGCCGTCACACTAATGTAACTTGGTATGTTACATGTCAATGACCAAGTCTACGTCCCTGCTGGGTTTCAAGGTCATATTCCCATTAGAGGAAGTGAACGACCTTGGCTAATGTATGCTGCACAAACGGGCTTATTTGATGACGTCGTCGTTACGCCACCAAATTTTGCTGCTAATATGCATTAGACCAAGTCACAACAAACCTAAAACACACAATTTGACCTCCATCGGCCTTTTCGTTCTCTAGATATAACCGTTAGAAGAACGCATGTTCAACTGAGTGTAATTTGACACCTGGTGACGTCATCAAACTTTTGAAGGTATGGGCGTGTTCACTGACCCTCAGTGAACATATGCACCAATTTTGGGCCAATTTGCAAAAACTTCGCCACAGACATCTCTTCAAAATAGGTTTTGGCCATTTTTCAACTTGCCGCTAGAGGGCGCTCTTTCGTGTCACGACTTAACTTTTGGTATTTTTGGAATGCCCAAGAGGTCTTGAGACTAACACTTTTGACCCGATCTCTGTATCTGCTACCAGTTTTAAATGACAGGGCAGCCTCGTTTTCGACCAATAGGAAGCAAGATTCAAGGTTAATGTCTGTGTATGAAATTTAGACCTTGGATAGTCATGACCATTGCCGAAAGAATAAAGTTTGTATCTCAAACGGTTGAATTTTTACAGAAGTTTCAATTTGAAGGCCATATATTTCAAACGCTTGTAATCTGACACCTGATGACGTCATCAAAATGTAAACACATTTGTGCAGTACTTCATTATGAGGTGATTGTTGTGACCAAGTTTGATGATGATCCGAGCTTTGCAAGTGACCGTTTTGCCAGGCCGAAAGACCATGCGCTTTGTCTATGGGGTTTTGGGAGAAGAATAAAAAAAGCTAAAAAAAACAAAAAACAAAAAACAACTAGAGGTATGTCTGTTGATAACAGAGCATATGGCTTTCCGCTTTTCTTTTTGTGTATGTTTGTATGCATGTAAAACTGCATGCTGTATAATACTACATGTACACTTTGTACAATATAAATACATACCGTACATGTACATTATGTACAGTATGCACAGTGACAATATTCAAAAATTCATAATAAATCAACAAATCATGCATGTCATACTAATGTAACTTGGTATGTTACATGTTAATGACCAGGTCCAGGCACCTGATAGTTTTCAAGGTCATACGACCAATGGAGAAAGTAAACGACCTTTGTTAATGTATACTTGAGGAACTCTTATTTGATTACGTCATCGTGACGTCACAATATTTAGCTGATAATATACATTTGACCAAGTCAAAATACGTTTTGGTATTTTTTCAACTCGTCACTAGAGGGCGCTGTTTCGTGTGACGACTTAACTTTTTGTATGTTTTGAATGCCCAAGGGGTCCTGAGACTAACACCGTTGACACGATCTCGGCATCGCTTACCAGTTTTAAATGACAAGGCAGCCTCGTTTTCGACCAATGGGAAACAAGATTCAAGGTCAATGTCTCTGCATGAAATTTAGACCTTGGATAGTCATGACCAGTGCCGAAAGAATAAAGATTGTATCTCAAACGGTTGAATTTTTACAGAAGTTTCAATTTGTAAGGCATTAAATTTCAGACACATGTAATCTGACACCTGGTGACGTCATCAAGATCTAACCTCTTTGGTATAGTACTTTACTATGGGTTCCTTATTGTGACTAAGTTTGATGATGATCCAAGCTTTGCAAGCGACCCTTCTAGCAGCGAGACAGACTGTACGTGCTTTGTCTATGGGATAGTGCAGATTGTACATGCTATAAATGTACACTCGTATATATACTGCACTGTGTGTATGCTGTAGTATAGGTTGCCAGATTCAAAAATTCATAACAAATCAACAAATGATGTCACACTAATGTAACTTGGTATGTTATATGTTAATGACCAAGTCTACGTCCCTGCTCGGTTTCAAGGTCATACCACCATTAGAGGAAGTGAACGACCTTGGCTAATGTATGCTGTACAAACGGGCTTATTTGATGACGTCATCGTTACGCCACGAAATGTTGCTGCTAATATGCATTAGACTAAGTCACAACAAACCTAAACCACAAAATGTTTCCTCCATCGGCCTTTTCGTTCTCTATATATAACCGTTAGAAGAACGCATGTTCAACTGAGTGTAATTTGACACCTGGTGACGTCATCAAACTTTTGAAGGTATGGGCGTGTTCACTGACCCTCAGTGAACATATGCACCAATTTTGGGCCAATTTGCAAAAACTTCGCCACAGACATCTCTTCAAAATAGGTTTTGGCCATTTTTCAACTTGCCGCTAGAGGGCGCTCTTTCGTGTCACGACTTAACTTTTGGTATTTTTGGAATGCCCAAGAGGTCTTGAGACTAACACTTTTGACCTGATCTCTGTATCTGCTACCAGTTTTAAATGACAGGGCAGCCTCGTTTTCGACCAATAGGAAGCAAGATTCAAGGTCAATGTCTGTGTATGCAATTTAGACCTTGGATAGTCATGACCATTGCCGAAAGAATAAAGTTTGTATCTCAAACGGTTGAATTTTTACAGAAGTTTCAATTTGAAGGCCATATATTTCAAACGCTTGTAATCTGACACCTGATGACGTCATCAAAATGTAAACACATTTGTGCAGTACTTCATTATGAGGTGATTGTTGTGACCAAGTTTGATGATGATCTGAGCTTTGCAAGTGACCGTTTTGCCAGGCCGAAAGACCATGCGCTTTGTCTATGGGATTTTGGGAGAAGAATAAAAAAAGCTAAAAAAAAACTAAAAAAAAACTAGAAGTATGTCTGTTGATAACAGAGCATATGGCTTTCCGCTTTTCTTTTTTTGTATGTTTGTATGCATGTAAAACTGCATGCTGTATAATACTACATGTACACTTTGTACAATGTAAATACATACGTACATGTACACTTTGTACAATGTAAATACATACGTACATGTACATGTACATGTACATGCACAGTGACAAAATTCCACAATTCATAATAAATCAACAAATCACGCATGTCATATGCCTGTTAATGACCAGGTCCAGTCACCTGCTAGGTTTCAAGGTCATACGACCAATGGAAGAAGTAAACAACCTAGGTTAATGTATACTTGAGGAACTCTTATTTAATTACGTCATCGTGACGTCACAATATTTAGCTGATAATACACATTGCACCAAGTCAAACAACCTTGGCTAATGTATGCTGCACAAGCGCGCTTTTTTGATGACGTCATCGTAACGCCACCAAATGTTGCTGACAATATGCATTAGAGCAAGTCACAACAAGCCTAAAACACAAAATTTTACCCCCATCGGTCTTTTCGTTCTCTAGATATAGCCGTTAGAAGAACGCATGTTCAACCGAGTGTAATTTGACACCTGGTGACGTCATCAAACTTTTGAAGGTATGGGCATGTTTACTGACCCTCAGTGAACGTATGCACCAATTTTGGGCCAATTTGCAAAAACTTCGCCACAGACATCTCTTAAAAACGCGTTTTGACAATTTTTCAACTTGCCGCTAGAGGGCGCTCTTTTGTGTGACGACCTAACTTTTGAAGGTATGGGCATGTTTACTGACCCTCAGTGAACATATGCACCAATTTTGGGCCAATTTGCAAAAACTTCGCCACAGACATCTCTTAAAAACGCGTTTTGACAATTTTTCAACTTGCCGCTAGAGGGCGCTCTTTTGTGTGACGACCTAACTTTTGGTATTTTTTTGATGCCCAAGGGGTCCTGGGACTAACACTTTTGACCCGATCTCGGTATCTGCTACCAGTTTTAAATGACAGGGCAGCCTCGATTTCGACCAATAGGAAGCAAGATTCAAGGTCAATGTCTCTGTATGAAATTTAGACCTTCGATAGTCATGACCATTGCCGAAAGAATAAAGTTTGTATCTCAAACGGTTGAATTTTTACAAATTTTTGAATGTTTAAGTCATTAAATTTCAGACACATGTAATCTGACACCTGGTGACGTCATCAAGATGTAACCTCTTTGGTATAGTACTTTACTATGGGTTCCTTATTGTGACCAAGTTTGATGATGATCCAAGCTTTGCAAGCGACCCTTCTAGCAGCGAGACAGACTGTGTGCTTTGTCTATGGGATATGGGGGAAGTGCAGAGATGTATGCATATTGTACATGCTTATGTACACTCGTATATACTGCACTGTGTGTATGCTGTGGTATAGGTTGCCAGATTCAAAAATTCATAACAAATCAACAAATGACGTCACACTAATGTAACTTGGTATGTTATATGTTAATGACCAAGTCTACGTCCCTGCTAGGTTTCAAGGTCATACGCCCAATAGAGGAAGTGAACGACCTTGGCTAATGTATGCTGCACAAACGGGCTTATTTGATGACGTCATCGGTACGCCACCAAATTTTGCTGCTAATATGCATTAGACCAAGTCACAACAAACCTAAAACACACAAGTTGACCTCCATCGGCCTTTTCGTTCTCTAGATATAACCGTTATAAGAACGCATGTTCAACTGAGTGTAATTTGACACCTGGTGACGTCATCAAACTTTTGAAGGTATGGGCATGTTCACTGACCCTCAGTCAACATATGCACCAATTTTGGGCCAATTTGCAAAAACTTCGCCACAGACATCTGTTCAAAACGCGTTTTGGCCATTTTTCAACTTGCCGCTAGAGGGCGCTCTTTCGTGTCACGACTTAACTTTTGGTATTGTTTGAATGCCCAAGGGGTCTTGAGACTAACACCGTTGATTCCATCTTGGTATCTGCTACCAGTTTTAAATGACAAGCCAGCCTCGTTTTCGACCAATAGGAAGCAAGATTCAAGGTCAATGTCTGTGTACGAAAGTTAGACCTTGGATAGTCATGAACATTGCCGAAGGAATAAAGTTTGTATCTCAAACGGTTGAATTTTTACAGATGTTTCAATATTGAAGGCCATATATTTCAAACGCTTGTAATCTGACACCTGGTGACGTCATCAAGATGTAAACACATTTGTGCAGTACTTCACTATGAGGTGATTGTTGTGACCAAGTTTGATGATGATCCGAGCTTTGCAAGTGACCATTTTGCCAGGCCGAAAGACCATGCGCTTTGTCTATGGGGTTTTGACGGAAGAATAAAAAAAGCTAAAAAAAACTAGAAGTATGTCTGTTGATAACAGAGCATATGGCTTTCCGCTTCTCTTTTTTTGTATGCTTGTATGCATGTAAAACTGCATGCTGTATAATACTACATCTACACTTTGTACAAGATTCAAAAATTCATAATAAATCAACAAATCATGCATAACTTGGTATGTCACATGTTAATGACCAGGTCCATGCACCTGCTAGGTTTCAAGGTCATACGACCAATGGAGGAAGTAAACGACCTTTGCTAATGTATGCTGCACAAACGCGCTTATTTGATGACATCGCGACGCCACAAGATTTTGCTGACAATATGCATTAGAACAAGTCACAACAAACCTAAAACACAAAATTTGACCTTCATCGGCCTTTTCGTTCTTCAGATATAACCGTTAGAAGAACGCATGTTCAACCGAGTGTAATTTGACACCTGGTGACGTCATCTAACTTTTGAAGGTATGGACAAGTTCACTGACCCTCAGTGGACATGTTCACTGACCCTCAGTGAACACTTGCACCGATTTTGGGCCAATTAGCAAAAAACTTCGCCGCAAACATCTCTTCAAAATACGTTTTGGTTATTTGTAAACTCGCCGCTTTTGTGTGACGACTTAACTTTTGCTATTTTTGTAATGCCCAAGGGGTCCTGAGACTAACAACGTTGACCCAATCTCGGTATCTGCTACCAGTTTTAAATGACAACGCAGCCTCGTTTTC
This sequence comes from Henricia sp. BOLD:AAB3569, assembly GCA_037783545.1. Lineage (NCBI taxonomy): Eukaryota > Metazoa > Echinodermata > Asteroidea > Spinulosida > Echinasteridae > Henricia > Henricia sp. BOLD:AAB3569. Next base: position 1,346,048 of record JBBELK010000008.1, read on the forward strand.
GACCAATATGAAGCAAGATTCAAGGTCATTGTCTCTGCATGAAATTTATACATTGGATAGTCATGACCATTGCCGAAACAAAAATGTTTGTATCTCAAACGGTTGAATTTTTACAGATTTTAGAATTGTTAAGGCATTAAATTTCAGACACATGTAATCTGACTCCTGGTGACCTCATCAAGATGTAACCTCTTTGGTATAGTACTTTAGTATGGGTTCCTTATTGTGACCAAGTTTGTTGATGATCCAAGCTTTGCAAGCGACCCTTCTAGCAGCGAGATAGACTATGTGCTTTGTCTATGGGAAATGGGGTAGTGCAGATGTATGCATATTGTACATCTTATGTACACATATACATACTGCACTGTGTGTATGCTGTGGTATAGGTTGCCAGATTCAAAAATTCATAACAAATCAACAAATGACGTCACACTAATGTAACTTGGTATGTTATATGTTAATGACCAAGTCTACGTCCCTGCTAGGTTTCAAGGTCATACGCCCATTAGAGGAAGTGAACGACCTTGGCTAATGTATGCTGCACATACGGGCTTATTTGATGACGTCATCATTACGCCACCAAATTTTGCTGCTAATATGCATTATACCAAGTCACAACAAACCTAAAACACAAAAGTTGACCTCCATCGGCCTTTTCGTTCTCTAGATATAACCGTTAGAAGAACGCATGTTCAACTGAGTGTAATTTGACACCTGGTGACGTCATCAAACTTTTGAAGGTATGGGCGTGTTCACTGACCCTCAGTGAACATATGCACCGATTTTGGGCCAATTTGCAAAAACTTCGCCACAGACATCTCTTCAAAATAGGTTTTGGCCATTTTTCAACTTGCCGCTAGAGGGCGCTCTTTCGTGTCACGACTTAATTTTTGGTATTTTTGGAATGCCCAAGAGGTCTTGAGACTAACACTTTTGACCCGATCTCTGTATCTGCTACCAGTTTTAAATGACAGGGCAGCCTCGTTTTCGACCAATAGGAAGCAAGATTCAAGGTCAATGTCTGTGTATGAAATTTAGACCTTGGATAGTCATGATCATTGCCGAAGGAATAAAGTTTGTATCTCAAACGGTTGAATTTTTACAGATTTTTGAATATGTAAGGCATTAAATTTAAAACGCTTGTAATTGGACACCTGATGACGTCAGCAAGATGTAACCTCTTTGGTATAGTACTTTACTATGGGTTCCTTATTGTGACAAAGTTTGAAGATGATCCAAGCTTTGCAAGCCACCCTTCTACCAGTGAGACAGACTATGTGCTTTGTCTATGGGATATGGCGTAGTGCAGATGTATGCATATTGTACATGCTTATGTATACTCATAATATACTGCACAGTGTGTATGCTGTAGTATAGGTTGCCAGATTTAAAAATTCATAACAAATCAACAAATGCCGTCACACTAATGTAACTTGGTATGTTACATGTCAATGACCAAGTCTACGTCCCTGCTGGGTTTCAAGGTCATATTCCCATTAGAGGAAGTGAACGACCTTGGCTAATGTATGCTGCACAAACGGGCTTATTTGATGACGTCGTCGTTACGCCACCAAATTTTGCTGCTAATATGCATTAGACCAAGTCACAACAAACCTAAAACACACAATTTGACCTCCATCGGCCTTTTCGTTCTCTAGATATAACCGTTAGAAGAACGCATGTTCAACTGAGTGTAATTTGACACCTGGTGACGTCATCAAACTTTTGAAGGTATGGGCGTGTTCACTGACCCTCAGTGAACATATGCACCAATTTTGGGCCAATTTGCAAAAACTTCGCCACAGACATCTCTTCAAAATAGGTTTTGGCCATTTTTCAACTTGCCGCTAGAGGGCGCTCTTTCGTGTCACGACTTAACTTTTGGTATTTTTGGAATGCCCAAGAGGTCTTGAGACTAACACTTTTGACCCGATCTCTGTATCTGCTACCAGTTTTAAATGACAGGGCAGCCTCGTTTTCGACCAATAGGAAGCAAGATTCAAGGTTAATGTCTGTGTATGAAATTTAGACCTTGGATAGTCATGACCATTGCCGAAAGAATAAAGTTTGTATCTCAAACGGTTGAATTTTTACAGAAGTTTCAATTTGAAGGCCATATATTTCAAACGCTTGTAATCTGACACCTGATGACGTCATCAAAATGTAAACACATTTGTGCAGTACTTCATTATGAGGTGATTGTTGTGACCAAGTTTGATGATGATCCGAGCTTTGCAAGTGACCGTTTTGCCAGGCCGAAAGACCATGCGCTTTGTCTATGGGGTTTTGGGAGAAGAATAAAAAAAGCTAAAAAAAACAAAAAACAAAAAACAACTAGAGGTATGTCTGTTGATAACAGAGCATATGGCTTTCCGCTTTTCTTTTTGTGTATGTTTGTATGCATGTAAAACTGCATGCTGTATAATACTACATGTACACTTTGTACAATATAAATACATACCGTACATGTACATTATGTACAGTATGCACAGTGACAATATTCAAAAATTCATAATAAATCAACAAATCATGCATGTCATACTAATGTAACTTGGTATGTTACATGTTAATGACCAGGTCCAGGCACCTGATAGTTTTCAAGGTCATACGACCAATGGAGAAAGTAAACGACCTTTGTTAATGTATACTTGAGGAACTCTTATTTGATTACGTCATCGTGACGTCACAATATTTAGCTGATAATATACATTTGACCAAGTCAAAATACGTTTTGGTATTTTTTCAACTCGTCACTAGAGGGCGCTGTTTCGTGTGACGACTTAACTTTTTGTATGTTTTGAATGCCCAAGGGGTCCTGAGACTAACACCGTTGACACGATCTCGGCATCGCTTACCAGTTTTAAATGACAAGGCAGCCTCGTTTTCGACCAATGGGAAACAAGATTCAAGGTCAATGTCTCTGCATGAAATTTAGACCTTGGATAGTCATGACCAGTGCCGAAAGAATAAAGATTGTATCTCAAACGGTTGAATTTTTACAGAAGTTTCAATTTGTAAGGCATTAAATTTCAGACACATGTAATCTGACACCTGGTGACGTCATCAAGATCTAACCTCTTTGGTATAGTACTTTACTATGGGTTCCTTATTGTGACTAAGTTTGATGATGATCCAAGCTTTGCAAGCGACCCTTCTAGCAGCGAGACAGACTGTACGTGCTTTGTCTATGGGATAGTGCAGATTGTACATGCTATAAATGTACACTCGTATATATACTGCACTGTGTGTATGCTGTAGTATAGGTTGCCAGATTCAAAAATTCATAACAAATCAACAAATGATGTCACACTAATGTAACTTGGTATGTTATATGTTAATGACCAAGTCTACGTCCCTGCTCGGTTTCAAGGTCATACCACCATTAGAGGAAGTGAACGACCTTGGCTAATGTATGCTGTACAAACGGGCTTATTTGATGACGTCATCGTTACGCCACGAAATGTTGCTGCTAATATGCATTAGACTAAGTCACAACAAACCTAAACCACAAAATGTTTCCTCCATCGGCCTTTTCGTTCTCTATATATAACCGTTAGAAGAACGCATGTTCAACTGAGTGTAATTTGACACCTGGTGACGTCATCAAACTTTTGAAGGTATGGGCGTGTTCACTGACCCTCAGTGAACATATGCACCAATTTTGGGCCAATTTGCAAAAACTTCGCCACAGACATCTCTTCAAAATAGGTTTTGGCCATTTTTCAACTTGCCGCTAGAGGGCGCTCTTTCGTGTCACGACTTAACTTTTGGTATTTTTGGAATGCCCAAGAGGTCTTGAGACTAACACTTTTGACCTGATCTCTGTATCTGCTACCAGTTTTAAATGACAGGGCAGCCTCGTTTTCGACCAATAGGAAGCAAGATTCAAGGTCAATGTCTGTGTATGCAATTTAGACCTTGGATAGTCATGACCATTGCCGAAAGAATAAAGTTTGTATCTCAAACGGTTGAATTTTTACAGAAGTTTCAATTTGAAGGCCATATATTTCAAACGCTTGTAATCTGACACCTGATGACGTCATCAAAATGTAAACACATTTGTGCAGTACTTCATTATGAGGTGATTGTTGTGACCAAGTTTGATGATGATCTGAGCTTTGCAAGTGACCGTTTTGCCAGGCCGAAAGACCATGCGCTTTGTCTATGGGATTTTGGGAGAAGAATAAAAAAAGCTAAAAAAAAACTAAAAAAAAACTAGAAGTATGTCTGTTGATAACAGAGCATATGGCTTTCCGCTTTTCTTTTTTTGTATGTTTGTATGCATGTAAAACTGCATGCTGTATAATACTACATGTACACTTTGTACAATGTAAATACATACGTACATGTACACTTTGTACAATGTAAATACATACGTACATGTACATGTACATGTACATGCACAGTGACAAAATTCCACAATTCATAATAAATCAACAAATCACGCATGTCATATGCCTGTTAATGACCAGGTCCAGTCACCTGCTAGGTTTCAAGGTCATACGACCAATGGAAGAAGTAAACAACCTAGGTTAATGTATACTTGAGGAACTCTTATTTAATTACGTCATCGTGACGTCACAATATTTAGCTGATAATACACATTGCACCAAGTCAAACAACCTTGGCTAATGTATGCTGCACAAGCGCGCTTTTTTGATGACGTCATCGTAACGCCACCAAATGTTGCTGACAATATGCATTAGAGCAAGTCACAACAAGCCTAAAACACAAAATTTTACCCCCATCGGTCTTTTCGTTCTCTAGATATAGCCGTTAGAAGAACGCATGTTCAACCGAGTGTAATTTGACACCTGGTGACGTCATCAAACTTTTGAAGGTATGGGCATGTTTACTGACCCTCAGTGAACGTATGCACCAATTTTGGGCCAATTTGCAAAAACTTCGCCACAGACATCTCTTAAAAACGCGTTTTGACAATTTTTCAACTTGCCGCTAGAGGGCGCTCTTTTGTGTGACGACCTAACTTTTGAAGGTATGGGCATGTTTACTGACCCTCAGTGAACATATGCACCAATTTTGGGCCAATTTGCAAAAACTTCGCCACAGACATCTCTTAAAAACGCGTTTTGACAATTTTTCAACTTGCCGCTAGAGGGCGCTCTTTTGTGTGACGACCTAACTTTTGGTATTTTTTTGATGCCCAAGGGGTCCTGGGACTAACACTTTTGACCCGATCTCGGTATCTGCTACCAGTTTTAAATGACAGGGCAGCCTCGATTTCGACCAATAGGAAGCAAGATTCAAGGTCAATGTCTCTGTATGAAATTTAGACCTTCGATAGTCATGACCATTGCCGAAAGAATAAAGTTTGTATCTCAAACGGTTGAATTTTTACAAATTTTTGAATGTTTAAGTCATTAAATTTCAGACACATGTAATCTGACACCTGGTGACGTCATCAAGATGTAACCTCTTTGGTATAGTACTTTACTATGGGTTCCTTATTGTGACCAAGTTTGATGATGATCCAAGCTTTGCAAGCGACCCTTCTAGCAGCGAGACAGACTGTGTGCTTTGTCTATGGGATATGGGGGAAGTGCAGAGATGTATGCATATTGTACATGCTTATGTACACTCGTATATACTGCACTGTGTGTATGCTGTGGTATAGGTTGCCAGATTCAAAAATTCATAACAAATCAACAAATGACGTCACACTAATGTAACTTGGTATGTTATATGTTAATGACCAAGTCTACGTCCCTGCTAGGTTTCAAGGTCATACGCCCAATAGAGGAAGTGAACGACCTTGGCTAATGTATGCTGCACAAACGGGCTTATTTGATGACGTCATCGTTACGCCACCAAATTTTGCTGCTAATATGCATTAGACCAAGTCACAACAAACCTAAAACACACAAGTTGACCTCCATCGGCCTTTTCGTTCTCTAGATATAACCGTTATAAGAACGCATGTTCAACTGAGTGTAATTTGACACCTGGTGACGTCATCAAACTTTTGAAGGTATGGGCATGTTCACTGACCCTCAGTCAACATATGCACCAATTTTGGGCCAATTTGCAAAAACTTCGCCACAGACATCTGTTCAAAACGCGTTTTGGCCATTTTTCAACTTGCCGCTAGAGGGCGCTCTTTCGTGTCACGACTTAACTTTTGGTATTGTTTGAATGCCCAAGGGGTCTTGAGACTAACACCGTTGATTCCATCTTGGTATCTGCTACCAGTTTTAAATGACAAGCCAGCCTCGTTTTCGACCAATAGGAAGCAAGATTCAAGGTCAATGTCTGTGTACGAAAGTTAGACCTTGGATAGTCATGAACATTGCCGAAGGAATAAAGTTTGTATCTCAAACGGTTGAATTTTTACAGATGTTTCAATATTGAAGGCCATATATTTCAAACGCTTGTAATCTGACACCTGGTGACGTCATCAAGATGTAAACACATTTGTGCAGTACTTCACTATGAGGTGATTGTTGTGACCAAGTTTGATGATGATCCGAGCTTTGCAAGTGACCATTTTGCCAGGCCGAAAGACCATGCGCTTTGTCTATGGGGTTTTGACGGAAGAATAAAAAAAGCTAAAAAAAACTAGAAGTATGTCTGTTGATAACAGAGCATATGGCTTTCCGCTTCTCTTTTTTTGTATGCTTGTATGCATGTAAAACTGCATGCTGTATAATACTACATCTACACTTTGTACAAGATTCAAAAATTCATAATAAATCAACAAATCATGCATAACTTGGTATGTCACATGTTAATGACCAGGTCCATGCACCTGCTAGGTTTCAAGGTCATACGACCAATGGAGGAAGTAAACGACCTTTGCTAATGTATGCTGCACAAACGCGCTTATTTGATGACATCGCGACGCCACAAGATTTTGCTGACAATATGCATTAGAACAAGTCACAACAAACCTAAAACACAAAATTTGACCTTCATCGGCCTTTTCGTTCTTCAGATATAACCGTTAGAAGAACGCATGTTCAACCGAGTGTAATTTGACACCTGGTGACGTCATCTAACTTTTGAAGGTATGGACAAGTTCACTGACCCTCAGTGGACATGTTCACTGACCCTCAGTGAACACTTGCACCGATTTTGGGCCAATTAGCAAAAAACTTCGCCGCAAACATCTCTTCAAAATACGTTTTGGTTATTTGTAAACTCGCCGCTTTTGTGTGACGACTTAACTTTTGCTATTTTTGTAATGCCCAAGGGGTCCTGAGACTAACAACGTTGACCCAATCTCGGTATCTGCTACCAGTTTTAAATGACAACGCAGCCTCGTTTTCGACCAATATGAAGCAAGATTCAAGGTCATTGTCTCTGCATGAAATTTATACATTGGATAGTCATGACCATTGCCGAAACAAAAATGTTTGTATCTCAAACGGTTGAATTTTTACAGATTTTAGAATTGTTAAGGCATTAAATTTCAGACACATGTAATCTGACTCCTGGTGACCTCATCAAGATGTAACCTCTTTGGTATAGTACTTTAGTATGGGTTCCTTATTGTGACCAAGTTTGTTGATGATCCAAGCTTTGCAAGCGACCCTTCTAGCAGCGAGATAGACTATGTGCTTTGTCTATGGGAAATGGGGTAGTGCAGATGTATGCATATTGTACATCTTATGTACACATATACATACTGCACTGTGTGTATGCTGTGGTATAGGTTGCCAGATTCAAAAATTCATAACAAATCAACAAATGACGTCACACTAATGTAACTTGGTATGTTATATGTTAATGACCAAGTCTACGTCCCTGCTAGGTTTCAAGGTCATACGCCCATTAGAGGAAGTGAACGACCTTGGCTAATGTATGCTGCACATACGGGCTTATTTGATGACGTCATCATTACGCCACCAAATTTTGCTGCTAATATGCATTATACCAAGTCACAACAAACCTAAAACACAAAAGTTGACCTCCATCGGCCTTTTCGTTCTCTAGATATAACCGTTAGAAGAACGCATGTTCAACTGAGTGTAATTTGACACCTGGTGACGTCATCAAACTTTTGAAGGTATGGGCGTGTTCACTGACCCTCAGTGAACATATGCACCGATTTTGGGCCAATTTGCAAAAACTTCGCCACAGACATCTCTTCAAAATAGGTTTTGGCCATTTTTCAACTTGCCGCTAGAGGGCGCTCTTTCGTGTCACGACTTAATTTTTGGTATTTTTGGAATGCCCAAGAGGTCTTGAGACTAACACTTTTGACCCGATCTCTGTATCTGCTACCAGTTTTAAATGACAGGGCAGCCTCGTTTTCGACCAATAGGAAGCAAGATTCAAGGTCAATGTCTGTGTATGAAATTTAGACCTTGGATAGTCATGACCATTGCCGAAAGAATAAAGTTTGTATCTCAAACGGTTGAATTTTTACAGAAGTTTCAATTTGAAGGCCATATATTTCAAACGCTTGTAATCTGACACCTGATGACGTCATCAAAATGTAAACACATTTGTGCAGTACTTCACTATGAGGTGATTGTTGTGACCAAGTTTGATGATGATCCGAGCTTTGCAAGTGACCATTTTGCCAGGCCGAAAGACCATGCGCTTTGTCTATGGGGTTTTGGGAGAAGAATAAAAAAAGCTAAAAAAAAAATCAGAACAGTTTCAAAGGCTTTCCGCAGAAGTGCGGAAAGCCAACTAGAAGTATGTCTGTTGATAACAGAGCATATGGCTTTCCGCTTTTCTTTTTTTGTATGTTTGTATGCATGGAAAACTGCATGCTGTATAATACTACATGTACACTTTGTACGATGTAAATGCATACCGTACATGTACATGCACAGTGACAATATTTAAAAATTAATAATAAATCAACAAAATATGCATGTCATACTAATGTAACTTGGTATGTTACATGTTAATGTCCAGGTCTACGTACCTGCTAGGTTTCAAGGTCATACGACCAATACAGGAAGTGAACGACCTTGGCTAATTTTTGCTGCACAAACGCGCTTATTTGTTGACGTCATCGTGACGTCACAAGATTTTGCTGAAAATATGCATTAGACCAAGTCACAACAAACCTAAAACACAAAATTTGACCTCTATCGGCCTTTTCGTTCTCTAGATATAACCGTTAGAAGAACGCATGTTCAACTGAGTGTAATTTGACACCTGGTGACGTCATCAAACTGTTGAAGGTATGGGCATGTTCACTGACCCTGAGTGACCATATGCACCAATTTTGGGCCAATTAGCAAAAACTTCGCCGCAAACATCACTTCAAAATAAGTTTTGGCCATTTTTCAACTCGCCGCTAGAGGGCGCTCTTTCGTGTGACGACTTAACTTTTGGTATTTTTGTAATGCCCAAGGGGTCCCGAGACTAACAACATTGACCCAATCTCGGTATCTGCTACCAGTTTTAAATGACAACGCAGCCTCGCTTTCGACCAATAGGAAGCAAGATTCAAGGTTATTGTCTTTGCATGAAATTTAGACATTGGATAGTCATGACCATTGCCGAAACAAAAATGTTTGTATCTCAAACGGTTGAATTTTTACAGATTTTTGAATTTTTAAGGCATTCAATTTCAGACACATGTAATCTGACACCTGGTGACGTCATCAAGATGTAACCTCTTTGGTATAGTACTTTAGTATGGGTTCCTTATTGTGACCAAGTTTGATGATGATCCAAGCTTTGCAAGCGACCCTTCTAGCAGCGAGATAGACTATGTGCTTTGTCTATGGGAAATGGGGTAGTGCAGATGTATGCATATTGTACATGCTTATGTACACTCGTATATACTGCACTGTGTGTATGCTGTAGTATAGGTTGCCAGATTCAAAAATTCATAACAAATCAACAAATGACGTCACACTAATGTAACTTGGTATGTTATATGTTAATGACCAAGTCTACGTCCCTGCTAGGTTTTAAGGTCATACGCCCATTAGAGGAAGTGAACGACCTTGGCTAATGTATGCTGCACAAACGGGCTTATTTGATGACGTCATCGTTATGCCACCACATTTTGCTGCTAATATGCATTAGACCAAGTCACAACAAACCTAAAACACAAAATTTGACCTCCATCGGCCTTTTCGTTCTCTAGATATAACCGTTAGAAGAACGCATGTTCAACTGAGTGTAATTTGACACCTGGTGACGTCATCAAACTTTTGAAGGTATGGGCGTGTTCACTGACCCTCGGTGAACATATGCACCAATTTTGGGCCAATTTGCAAAAACTTCGCCACAGACATCTCTTCAAAATAGGTTTTGGCCATTTTTCAACTTGCCGCTAGAGGGCGCTCTTTCGTGTCACGACTTAACTTTTGGTATTTTTGGAATGCCCAAGAGTTCTTGAGACTAACACTTTTGACCCGATCTCTGTATCTGCTACCAGTTTTAAATGACAGGGCAGCCTCGTTTTCTACCATTAGGAAGCAAGATTCAAGGTCAATGTCTGTGTATGAAATTTAGACCTTGGATAGTCATGACCATTGCCGAAGGAATAAAGTTTGTATCTCAAACGGTTGAATTTTTACAGAAGTTTCAATATTGAAGGCCATATATTTAAAACGCTTGTAATCTGACACCTGATGACGTCATCAAAATGTAAACACATTTGTGCAGTACTTCATTATGAGGTGATTGTTGTGACCAAGTTTGATGATGATCCGAGCTTTGCAAGTGACCATTTTGCCAGGCCGAAAGACCATGCGCTTTGTCTATGGGGTTTTGACGGAAGAATAAAAAAAGCTAAAAAAAACTAGAGGTATGTCTGTTGATAACAGAGCAAATGGCTTTCCGCTTTTCTTTTTTTGTATGTTTGTATGCATGTAAAACTGCATGCTGTATAATACTACATGTACACTTTGTACAATATAAATACCGTACATGTACAGTATGCACAGTGACAAGATTCAAAAATTCATAATAAATCAACAAATCATGCATGTCATACTAATGTAACTTGGTATGTTACATGTTAATGACCAGGTCCAGGCACCTGATAGTTTTCAAGGTCATACGACCTATGGAGAAAGTAAACGACCTTGGTTAATGTATACTTGAGGAACTCTTATTTGATTACGTCATCGTGACGTCACAATATTTAGCTGATAATATACATTTGACCAATTCAAATTACGTTTTGGTCTTTTTTCAACTCGTCACTAGAGGGCGCTGTTTCGTGTGACGACTTAACTTTTTGTATTTTTTGAATGCCCAAGGGGTCCTGAGACTAACACCGTTGACACGATCTCGGCATCGCTTACCAGTTTTAAATGACAAGGCAGCCTCGTTTTCGACCAATAGGAAACAAGATTCAAGGTCAATGTCTCTGCGTGAAATTTAGACCTTGGATAGTCATGACCAGTGCCGAAAGAATAAAGATTGTATCTCAAACGGTTGAATTTTTACAGATTTTTCAATTTGTAAGGCATTAAATTTCAGACACATGTAATCTGACACCTGGTGACGTCATCAAGATCTAACCTCTTTGGTATAGTACTTTACTATGGGTTCCTTATTGTGACTAAGTTTGATGATGATCCAAGCTTTGCAAGCGACTCTTCTAGCACCGAGACAGACTGTGTGCTTTGTCTATGGGATAGTGCAGATGTGCATATTGTACATGCTTATGTACACTCGTATACATGTATATACTGCACTGTGTATGCTGTAGTATAGGTTGCCAGATTCAAAAATTCATAACAAATCAACAAATGACGTCACACTAATGTAACTTGGTATGTTATATGTTAATGACCAAGTCTACGTCCCTGCTCGGTTTCAAGGTCATACGACCATTAGAGGAAGTGAACGACCTTGGCTAATGTATGCTGTACAAACGGGCTTATTTCATGACGTCATCGTTACGCCGCCAAATTTTGCTGCTAATATGCGTTAGACCAAGTCACAACAAACCTGAAACAAAATATTTGACCTTCATCGGCCGTTTCGTTCTCTAGATATAGCTGTTAAAAGGATGCACGTTCAAGCGAGTGTAATTTGACACCTGGTGACGTCATCAAACTTTTGAAAGTATGGGCATATTCACTGACCCTCAGTGAACATGTGCACCAATTTTGGGCCAATTTGCAAAAACTTCGCCACAGACATCTCTTCAAAATGCGTTTTGGCCATTTTTCAACTTGCCGCTAGAGGGCGCTGTTTCGTGTGACGACTTAACTTTTGGTATTTTTGTAATGCCCAAGGGGTCCCGAGACTAACAACGTTGACCCAATTTCGGTATCTGCTACCAGTTTTAAATGACAACGCAGCCTCGTTTTCGACCAATAGGAAGCAAGATTCAAGGTCATTGTCTCTGCATTATATTTAGACATTGGATAGTCATGACCATTGCCGAAACAAAAATGTTTGTATCTCAAACGGTTGAATTTTTACAAATTTTTGAATTTTTAAGGCATTAAATTTCAGACACATGTAATCTGACCCCTGGTGACGTCATCAAGATGTAACCTCTTTTGTATAGTACTTTAGTATGGGTTCCTTATTGTGACCAAGTTTGTTGATGATCCAAGCTTTGCAAGCGACCCTTCTAGCAGCGAGATAGACTATGTGCTTTGTCTATGGGAAATGGGGTAGTGCAGATGTATGGCGATTGTTCATGCTTATGTACACCCGTATATACTGCACTATGTGTATGCTGTGGTATAGGTTGCCAGATTCAAAAATTCATAACAAATCAACAAAGGACGTCACACTAATGTAACTTGGTATGTTATATGTTAATGACCACGTCTACGTCCCTGCTAGGTTTCAAGGTCATACGCCCATTAGAGGAAGTGAACGACCTTGGCAAATGTATGCTGCACAAACGGGCTTATTTGATGACGTCATCGTTACGCCACCAAATTTTGCTGCTAATATGCATTAGACCAAGTCACAACAAACCTAAAACACAAAATTTGACCTCCATCGGCCTTTTCGTTCTCTATATATAACCGTTAGAAGAACGCATGTTCAACTGAGTGTAATTTGACACCGGGTGACGTCATCAAACTTTTGAAGGTATGGGCATGTTCACTGACCCTCAGTGAACATATGCACCAATTTTTGGCCAATTTGCAAAAACTTCGCCACAGACATCTCTTCAAAATAGGTTTTGGCCATTTTTCAACTTGCCGCTAGAGGGCGCTCTTTCGTGTCACGACTTAACTTTTGGTATTTTTGGAATGCCCAAGAGGTCTTGAGACTAACACTTTTGACCCGATCTCTGTATCTGCTACCAGTTTTAAATGACAGGGCAGCCTCGTTTTCGACCAATAGGAAGCAAGATTCAAGGTCAATGTCTGTGTATGAAATTTAGACCTTGGATAGTCATGACCATTGCCGAAAGAATAAAGTTTGTATCTCAAACGGTTGAATTTTTACAGAAGTTTCAATTTGAAGGCCATATATTTCAAACGCTTGTAATCTGACACCTGATGACGTCATCAAAATGTAAACACATTTGTGCAGTACTTCACTATGAGGTGATTGTTGTGACCAAGTTTGATGATGATCCGAGCTTTGCAAGTGACCGTTTTGCCAGGCCGAAAGACCATGCGCTTTGTCTATGGGGTTTTGGGAGAAGAATAAAAAAAGCTAAAAAAAAAAAAAAAAAAAAAAAAAAAATCAGAACAGTTTCAAAGGCTTTCCGCAGGAGTGCGGAAAGCCAAAAAAATCAGAACAGAAACAAGGACTTTCCGCAGGAGTGCGGAAAGCCAACTAGAAGTATGTCTGTTGATAACAGAGCATATGGCTTTCCGCTTTTCTTTTTTTGTATGCATGTAAAACTGCATGCTGTATAATACTACATGTACACTTTGTACAATGCAAATACATACGTACATGTACATGTACATGCACAGTGACAAAATTCCAAAATTCATAATAAATCAACAAATCACGCATGTCATATGCATGTTAATGACCAGGTCCAGTCACCTGCTAGGTTTCAAGGTCATACGACCAATGGAAGAAGTAAACAACCTAGGTTAATGTATACTTGAGGAACTCTTATTTAATTACGTCATCGTGACGTCACAATATTTAGCTGATAATACACATTGCACCAAGTCAAACGACCTTGGCTAATGTATGCTGCACAAGCGCGCTTTTTTGATGACGTCATCGTAACGCCACCAAACTTTGCTGACAATATGCATTAGAGCAAGTCACAACAAGCCTAAAACACAAAATTTTACCCCCATCGGTCTTTTCGTTCTCTAGATATAGCCGTTAGAAGAACGCATGTTCAACCGAGTGTAATTTGACACCTGGTGACGTCATCAAACTTTTGAAGGTATGGGCATGTTTACTGACCCTCAGTGAACATATGCACCAATTTTGGGCCAATTTGCAAAAACTTCGCCACAGACATCTCTTAAAAACGCGTTTTGACAATTTTTCAACTTGCCGCTAGAGGGCGCTCTTTTGTGTGACGACCTAACTTTTGGTATTTTTGTGATGCCCAAGGGGTCCTGAGACTAACACTTTTGACCCGATCTCGGTATCTGCTACCAGTTTTGAATGACAGGGCAGCCTCGATTTCGACCAATAGGAAGCAAGATTCAAAGTCAATGTCTTGGTATGAAATTTAGACCTTCGATAGTCATGACCATTGCCGAAAGAATAAAGTTTGTATCTCAAACGGTTGAATTTTTACAGATTTTTGAATGTTTAAGTCATTAAATTTCAGACACAAGTAATCTGACACCTGGTGACGTCATCAAGATGTAACCTCTTTGGTATAGTACTTTACTATGGGTTCCTTATTGTGACCAAGTTTGATAATGATCCAAGCTTTGCAAGCGACCCTTCTAGCAGCGAGACAGACTGTGTGCTTTGTCTATGGGATATGGGGGAAGTGCAGATGTATGCATATTGTACATGCTTATGTACACCCGTATATACTGCACTGTGTGTATGCTGTGGTATAGGTTGCCAGATTCAAAAATTCATAACAAATCAACAAATGACGTCACACTAATGTAACTTGGTATGTTATATGTTAATGACCAAGTCTACGTCCCTGCTAGGTTTCAAGGTCATACGCCCATTAGAGGAAGTGAACGACCTTGGCTAATGTATGCTGCACAAACGGGCTTATTTGATGACGTCATCGTTACGCCACCAAATTTTGCTGCTAATATGCATTAGACCAAGTCACAACAAACCTAAAACACACAATTTGACCTCCATCAGCCTTTTCGTTCTCTAGATATAACCGTTATAAGAACGCATGTTCAACTGAGTGTAATTTGACACCTGGTAACGTCATCAAACTTTTGAAGGTATGGGCATGTTCACTGACCCTCAGTCAACATATGCACCAATTTTGGGCCAATTTGCAAAAACTTCGCCACAGACATCTGTTCAAAACGCGTTTTGGCCATTTTTTAACTTGCCGCTAGAGGGCGCTCTTTCGCGTCACGACTTAACTTTTGGTATTTTTGGAATGCCCAAGGGGTCTTGAGACTAACACCGTTGATTCCATCTTGGTATCTGCTACCAGTTTTAAATGACAAGCCAGCCTCGTTTTCGACCAATAGGAAGCAAGATTCAAGGTCAATGTCTGTGTACGAAAGTTAGACCTTGGATAGTCATGAACATTGCCGAAGGAATAAAGTTTGTATCTCAAACGGTTGAATTTTTACAGATGTTTCAATATTGAAGGCCATATATTTCAAACGCTTGTAATCTGACACCTGGTGACGTCATCAAGATGTAAACACATTTGTGCAGTACTTCACTATGAGGTGATTGTTGTGACCAAGTTTGATGATGATCCGAGCTTTGCAAGTGACCATTTTGCCAGGCCGAAAGACCATGCGCTTTGTCTATGGGGTTTTGACGGAAGAATAAAAAAAGCTAAAAAAAAAAAAAAAAAAACTAGAGGTATGTCTGTTGATAACAGAGCATATGGCTTTCCGCTTTTCTTTTTTTGTATGTTTGTATGCATGTAAAACTGCATGCTGTATAATACTACATGTACACTTTGTACAATGTAAATACATACGTACATGTACACTTTGTACAATGTAAACACATACGTACATGTACATGTACATGTACATGTACATGCACAGTGACAAAATTCCAAAATTCATAATAAATCAACAAATCACGCATGTCATATGGCTGTTAATGACCAGGTCCAGTCACCTGCTAGGTTTCAAGGTCATACGACCAATGGAAAAAGTAAACAACCTAGGTTAATGTATACTTGAGGAACTCTTATTTAATTACGTCATCGTGACATCACAATATTTAGCTGATAATACACATTGCACCAAGTCAAACAACCTTGGCTAATGTATGCTGCACAAGCGCGCTTTTTTGATGACGTCATCGTAACGCCACCAAATGTTGCTGACAATATGCATTAGAGCAAGTCACAACAAGCCTAAAACACAAAATTTTACCCCCATCGGTCTTTTCGTTCTCTAGATATAGCCGTTAGAAGAACGCATGTTCAACCGAGTGTAATTTGACACCTGGTGACGTCATCAAACTTTTGAAGGTATGGGCATGTTTACTGACCCTCAGTGAACATATGCACCAATTTTGGGCCAATTTGCAAAAACTTCGCCACAGACATCTCTTAAAAACGCGTTTTGACAATTTTTCAACTTGCCGCTAGAGGGCGCTCTTTTGTGTGACGACCTAACTTTTGGTATTTTTTTGATGCCCAAGGGGTCCTGAGACTAACACTTTTGACCCGATCTCGGTATCTGCTACCAGTTTTAAATGACAGGGCAGCCTCGATTTCGACCAATAGGAAGCAAGATTCAAGGTCAATGTCTCTGTATGAAATTTAGACCTTCGATAGTCATGACCATTGCCGAAAGAATAAAGTTTGTATCTCAAACGGTTGAATTTTTACAGATTTTTGAATGTTTAAGTCATTAAATTTCAGACACATGTAATCTGACACCTGGTGACGTCATCAAGATGTAACCTCTTTGGTATAGTACTTTACTATGGGTTCCTTATTGTGACCAAGTTTGATGATGATCCAAGCTTTGCAAGCGACCCTTCTAGCAGCGAGACAGACTGTGTGCTTTGTGTATGGGATATGGGGGAAGTGCAGAGATGTATGCATATTGTACATGCTTATGTACACTCGTATATACTGCACTGTGTGTATGCTGTGGTATAGGTTGCCAGATTCAAAAATTCATAACAAATCAACACATGACGTCACACTAATGTAACTTGGTATGTTATATGTTAATGACCAAGTCTACGTCCCTGCTAGGTTTCAAGGTCATATGCCCATTAGAGGAAGTGAACGACCTTGGCTAATGTATGCTGCACAAACGGGCTTATTTGATGACGTCATCGTTACGCCACCAAATTTTGCTGCTAATATGCATTAGACCAAGTCACAACAAACCTAAAACACACAATTTGACCTCCATCGGCCTTTTCGTTCTCTAGATATAACCGTTATAAGAACGCATGTTCAACTGAGTGTAATTTGACACCTGGTGACGTCATCAAACTTTTGAAGGTATGGGCATGTTCACTGAACCTCAGTCAACATATGCAGCAATTTTGGGCCAATTTGCAAAAACTTCGCCACAGACATCTGTTCAAAACGCGTTTTGGCCATTTTTCAACTTGCCGCTAGAGGGCGCTCTTTCGTGTCACGACTTAACTTTTGGTATTGTTTGAATGCCCAAGGGGTCTTGAGACTAACACCGTTGATTCCATCTTGGTATCTGCTACCAGTTTTAAATGACAAGCCAGCCTCGTTTTCGACCAATAGGAAGCAAGATTCAAGGTCAATGTCTGTGTACGAAAGTTAGACCTTGGATAGTCATGAACATTGCCGAAGGAATAAAGTTTGTATCTCAAACGGTTGAATTTTTACAGATGTTTCAATATTGAAGGCCATATATTTCAAACGCTTGTAATCTGACACCTGGTGACGTCATCAAGATGTAAACACATTTGTGCAGTACTTCACTATGAGGTGATTGTTGTGACCAAGTTTGATGATGATCCGGGCTTTGCAAGTGACCATTTTGCCAGGCCGAAAGACCATGCGCTTTGTCTATGGGGTTTTGACGGAAGAATAAAAAAAGCTAAAACTAGAGGTATGTCTGTTGATAACAGAGCATATGGCTTTCCGCTTTTCTTTTTTTGTATGTTTGTATGCATGTAAAACTGCATGCTGTATAATACTACATGTACACTTTGTACAATATAAATACATACTGTACATATAAATGTACAATATGCACAGTGACAAGATTCAAAAATTCATAATAAATCAACAAATCATGCATGTGTAACCTGGAAATTTGCCTCACTTAAATAATGAATAAAACTTTGGGAGAAAAACAAAGAAATCTAAAGACATCTGGTTCAGGAGGACTGGATCGCGATTTATTTCCCAGGTCAGGACACAAAAAAATGAAAATCGACAATTGGCTGATGACTATTTAAAAATGGATCTTTGTGTTCTACTAAAAAATTGAGGTTTGTGAATGAAAATTTAACAAGAAGAATTTAAATATAAAAATTGAACAACAACCCAACACAGTGCCCAAAGCGGATAACTCGAGTGAACAATCTGACAAAAACCTGTAAATCAACAAAAGAAATAAAAAGAAAAATTAAGTATACAATAATTATAATGCAATGGATACATGGTTAAAAATAAAACCTATTAAATCACGTAAAGAACATAAAGGAAAAACCAAACTTCTAAAAAGTAACAAGTTTCAATAATAGACTGGTCACCATATACCTCTGTATCACCACTATACAGGGCACTCATGCATATTAGCCTTATAAGTACAGTACAATATAAAAACACTAAATTGGCTAGTCAGCCAGTCTATGTGACCACGAGGTCACTGACCAGTCAGCAGGTGGCCCTCAAATCCAGGCACCACTGCTCATGAATATTCATGAGTAGCCAGTACCAGCCAGAATTGTTTATTGGCAAGTAGACTGGCCATGGGTCCTCTGTGCTTGCTAACTGCACTATGAAACATGACCCAATGCTAAACAAGTCTATAAAATGCAGTGCAGACTGTGCAAGTCTAATCCTTTGTTCTGCACCACATGGTCTAAAACTGAATTTTCCTTGTAGATTTATACATGAAAAGTGGATTAATTAACTGAAAATGCTAAATTTTAAGGAATGATTCTAAATCTAAAAGAACTACAGTAAGACATAAATTTAAGAAATACTTGTAGGAACATAAATAAGTCTAAAATGGTTGGAAAACAGGGAGTTTTGAAAGATGGAAATTCATCTAGCGTTTCGCTCTTAAAATAACCTTTTATACATGATAAAATATAACAAAAAGTACATTTAAATCTAAATAGCAAAAAGTCCACATTCTGATGGTACACTTCAAGCCAAAAGAAACTTTGCCAAAAGAAAGTAAATGAAAACCTCATGCTCACATACTTTTCGTGAGTCGGAAAACTTAAGAAAAACTTGATAAAAATACAAAACTATTCAATTTTGTCAATGTGGACTGCTTAATTACAATAAACATAGGAAAATAAAGTAAAAACTCACCCAGCTGTGACTGGTGAAAAGTGTAGAATAATGCGAATGTAGAAAGGCTGAAGAGAGCTGTGAGTGGTGATGTTAACTCTTCAGCAGCATGTACCAGTCTGACAGGCTAACCATACAAAGGCTAATAAACAGTGCTAAAACTATACGTGGATGCAGGGTACCAAACAAGTTACTGGCTAAACTAAGGAAGCTATGTAAAAGAAAAGGTGCCATGTTAAGAATATTAAACAAAAGACAAAACCCATTTAAATTTCCATCTCACACTCACCACCACTTAAAATCCTTGTTGTCCTCAACAAGAGAAACTAAACTTAAATAATACACAATATAAGGTACTTATTTCCACTCCCCAAAGCGTTGAGGTGGTCTTCTGATTCGTCGTGGGCGCCGTCTTGAGAGCACTTCCTCTGATGCCGAGTCGTCGGCCTCGGTGTTCGCACTGGAGCCAGACTCTTCCAATGGTAGTGCTGCAGACTGTCGTTTTCCACGGAATCTGGGTAGGGGAGTGTGTCTTCTGCTTCTGTGGTCTTGGTCGCTGTCGGTGCTGTCGTTTTGGCCGTTTCCATCCGACTCACTCTGGCCCGGCAATTCAGCTCTTGAGTTGTCTTGGGGGACACCAGCATCTGAAGTTTCAACCGTGGAGTGCGATTCGTCCGGAATCTGCTGAGGTTCATCTTGAGACTGCTCAGCGTCTGAAGTTTCTGGTGAAGGAGCTATGTCGAATGGGCAGAGTATGAGCATGTTGCGATGAAGAGTCCTGATTTTAGCAGACCCTACCTGCCGAACCACATAGACCGGGATACCCTGCTGTTTCCTCACGACGATGTATGGATCTGCCTCCCACCTGTCCTTCAGCTTGGCTTTCCCGCGCTGAGACTTGTTGGCCACAAGGACTTTGTCACCAGGCTGGAGGATGCAGTCGCTTGCCCGCTTATCGTACGTGGTCTTCTGCTTGATCCTGGCCCTTTCTGTCGCCATCTGAACTTCTCTATAGACGTCACGCATGTGCTGTTTGAGGCCGTGGACGTAGTGAGGGTAGTCATGGTCGGGTCTTTGCTCTGCCTCATTGTCTGGTGGTGATGGGATGAGGAGATCTATGGGTAATTTGGGCTTTCGCATGAACATCAGATAAAATGGGGAATACCTGGTGGATTCGTGTTGCGTACAGTTGTATGCATGGGTCAGGACACCCACATGCGTAGCCCAGTTGACTTTCTGATCCGGCTCGAGTGTCCCCAGCATTGACAGAAGCGTCCGATTCCATCGTTCCGTCATCCCGTTCCCCTGGGGGTGATATGGTGTAGTTCGGGTCTTCTTTACTCCGAGCAGCTTACACAGCTCCTTAATGACAGCCGACTCGAAGCATTTGCCCTGGTCAGAGTGTAGCCTCTCTGGGATCCCATAGTTAACCACAAATTTCTCCCACAGGACTTTGGCCACAGTTGTCGCTTTCTCATCTTTGGTGGGATACGCCTGAGCGTATCTGGAGTAGTGATCGGTTACGACCAGGATATGTTCGAAGCCACCCTTTGACCTTTCGAGGCCCAGGAAGTCGATGCAGACTAGTTCGAGTGGACGCGTAGTGCGAATACTTGTCAGCGTTGCCTGTTTTCGGGTGTCTGGGGTTTTCCTGAGTGTGCACCGTCTGCACTTCTTGATGTAGGCGCGGGTTTCAGAATAGAGGCCTGGCCAGAAGTATCGCTCTTTAGCTTGATGGAGTGTCTTGTCGAGACCGAGATGCCCCATCGAGTCATGGAGATGCTCTAGCACCAATGGACGGAGTTCTCTTGGTATGACTGGGAGATAGCGCTGACTGGCTGCATCAGCATCTTTACAGTGAACAAGGAGATTACGTCTCACCTCTAGTCGGTCCCAACTCCTCAATAGACGACGGACTACCCTGGATTCTTGCTCCATTTGTCGCTTGCTCGGCCTTCCTTCCTTTATGCTCTTCAAGTATACCACCCTGGAAATGGCTTCGTCTCTCTGCTGTGCCGTAAATAAGTCGACTCCTTGAACGAAACTTGTACCTGGGATGGGATCGTCATGGAGAGTTGAAGCTGACTCTTCACTTGAAGTACTGGGACTTTCTCTTGACAATGTTGCCTCTTGTGCATGTACCTGTGCTTGTACCTGCTCCCCTCCAGGCTGTGTCTCGTTGGCCGGCTTATCATCTGACTTGTCTGCTCCCCCTTCATTTGCGCCAAAGATTTGAGACACTTCATCCCTGGCGATTCTTGAGAGTGCATCTGCATTGCCGTTCGAGTGACCAGGCCGATAAGTGATGTCCAACTTGAACTGAGACAAATCGCTAACCCATCGCTGACCATGAGCATCGAGCTTCGCTTTCTTGAGGACGTAAGTGAGTGGGTTGTTGTCGGTGACCGCAGTGACATCTTGACCGTAGAGGTAATCCCGGAACTTCATCGTTATCGCCCAATGGAGAGCACGAAACTCTAACTTGTGAGCAGGATACTTAGCCTCCGACTGTGTGAGGGTGCGGCTGGCATATGCTATGGGCCATTCTCTTCCATCTTGCATCTGCACCAGAACCGCTCCGAGCCCATCAGCAGAGGCATCCGTCTGAACAGTGAACGGGAGAGAATAGTCAGCGTAAGCGAGGACCGGTGTTGAAGTCATTTTCTGCTTCAACGCCTCAAAAGCCTCTTGACATCCTGCACTCCAGGTGAATGGCGGATTCTTCGCTCCACGTTTACCTCCTATCTGGGCGAAAAGCGGTTTTGCAATTCGGGCATAATTGTGAATGAAACGCCGATAGTAGCCCGTGAACCCCAAGAAACTACGGACGTCTTTCTTGGTCTTTGGTTTAGGCCATTCAACGACAGCAGACGTCTTTTCGGGGTCGGTGGCAATACCCTCCGCCGACACAACGTGGCCAAGATAGTGAACCCGCGACTGGAAAAAATGGCATTTTGATGGTTTAAGCTTCAGGCCGTGTTCACGCAGCCTTGCAAAAACCTTGGCAAGCCTCTCCCTGTGTTCATCTATGGTAGTGCTGAATACGATTATGTCGTCAAGGTACAAGAGAAGGGAGTCAAAATTCATGTCTCCAAGGGCAGAGGTCATCAGCCTTTGGAATGTTGCGGGGGCATTCATCAGTCCAAAGGGCATTCTGGTGAATTCAAACAGGCCCATGGGAGACGTGAAGGCTGTCTTGGGTCGATCTTTATCGGCCATTTTGACTTGGAGGTACCCGGACGTCAGGTCAAGGGTCGTGAAATACTTGGCCTTGCTCAGAGCATCCAAGGCATCTTCAACACGAGGCAGTGGGAATGCATCACGCACTGTCTTAGCATTCAGCTGGCGGTAATCGACGCAAAGCCTGATTTTGCCATCTTTTTTTCGTACGATTACTATAGGGGATGCGTAAGGGCTCTGACTCGGCTGAACCACTCCGGATTCCTTTAGCTCTTCTATGTGCTTTCTGACTTCTTGGAACTGCCCTGGTGGAATCCTGCGATATGGCATTCTGAAGGGGACTTCGTCAATCAGCGGTATCTCGTGTACTACCGTTTGAGTGTAGCCCAGGTCTTGTGCGTCTCGGGAGAAAACATCCTGGTTTTCGCAGAGTAGTTGGAAAACCTGTTCTGCCTCCTTGTCTGTCAGGTTCTCATAGTTGACATCAACCTCAGGGACTCGTGGTTCAACCGTGGACTGATTACAGACGGCTGAGTGGGTGTCGCGTTTTGGTGGTCTTTCTTTGTCTGTCTCGACTCTGCCAACCTCCCTGACTACAGACAAAGTCGCCAGACATGTATTTGGCCTCAGAAAGACTTCATGTTGGGAGAGATTACATACCCGTACAGTGGCTGTTCCCTTCTTAACCTCGGAAAAAAGTTCTGCCAATGACGAGTTGCTTCTCGAAAGTGATATCACCTGGCTCTACGAGTGCGCAGAAGGTTTTTCTCTGTGTCCGTCTTGGAGCTTGTACCGGCACATCTATCTCCATACCGGGCTTTATCACCAGCTTTTTCTTACTGGCGTACTTAAGTGGACCAATTTCGCCATCTCTGTTCGCTAGGTCAGTACCGTCACTGTTTACACACTGAAATGCCGTAAACCAGTGGTCAGAACGTCGTCTTGTTCTGGACATAAACCAGCGGCCGT
Organism: Henricia sp. BOLD:AAB3569; assembly: GCA_037783545.1. Taxonomy (NCBI): domain Eukaryota; kingdom Metazoa; phylum Echinodermata; class Asteroidea; order Spinulosida; family Echinasteridae; genus Henricia; species Henricia sp. BOLD:AAB3569. The sequence continues at coordinate 1,369,701 of JBBELK010000008.1, forward strand.
ACCTTTGATGCAGTCTGTCACGTAAGGCGACGATAGCGTTGGTTCCCAGAAGAACAGGAGTGGATTGTCGAAAATTTGTTACAGGCACCACGAATGCAGGAACACCGGAGACCGTCTGGCCCAAAGCGACAATGTCCAGCAGGATGTATCCACCATGACAGACATTCTGGCCGCCGGCACCATAGATAAGAACATCCGTCTTGTGGATGACTTTTTCTTGCAGTTCTGGGTGTGTCGACACATATTGGTCCGTGATAGTCGTCACCTGTGATCCAGTGTCCAGCAGAGCCTGACACGCCTTTCCAGACACTGTAACTTGAGAAGTGTTCACTGGTCCTACGAGCTGCTCTTCTGTTGATTTCTGTATTCCGTTGGTTTCTGTACACTGTGATGCAATCATACCTGTCTTTTCTGATTGGTTGTTAGGGCTTCCAAACTCCAAATTACCCCCTGATCGCCCGGCATCAGTGGGTGTCTCTAGTTTAACGGCTGCATGCCTGGACCATTTCGCTGAGGGCACTGCCGAGCAAAGTGCCCTGTCGCTCCGCATGAGTAGCAATGATCGTCGCGTCTTGTTCCGGTACGTGAATTAGCTGGATCTGCTGGTCGTCTCCAGCTTCGCTGGTTCACCTGGTTACCAGAGATGCGTCCCTCAAGTTGCTGTACTCGTTGATCTAGGTATTGTTGGCCTTGCATGACGTGATCTAATGCAGTTAACTGCTGTTGGACAAGGGTGGTCAGTTCGTTAAGCTGGTCACCGGTGGTCTTACTTTGACTCGTCTTGGTCTGGTTATGGTTCTGGTTCTCTCGTGGGATAGTCTTGCCTTGTTCGTGAGTGGTCCCTGTTGCTTCTCCTATGACTGTTTGCTGGTGCAACTGGAAGCGTTGCCGTCTCATCTCCTTTGCCTCATGAATTTCTTCGCTAATCACCCGTAGTTCCTGACGGAGAGCCTTGAAACTCATGCGTCGAGGTTGCATGGGAGCAAGGCGCTGCTTCACAGCTTCATCTTGAAGACCAGTCATAAACTGCGTTGTCAGTAGCAGGTCTCGTTCTCCGCAGAGTGACGCTTTTCTCCCTTGTCTTCGCTGAATATCTTCAGTATGCCTTAGCAGGGCCTCCAAAGCGATGGCAAACTCGGTGGCATTCTCATCTGGTCGCTGTTTCCTTGCGAAGAACGTAGCAATGGGCATCGCTGCAGTACAGCCCTCACCAAATTCCTCAATTAGTTCTGCAATAGCTGCCTCTGCTGTCGTTTCTTCCCCGCGGCTCTCAAGATTCAAAACGACGTCTCGCGCCTTTCCTCTGGTGTGCCTCACCACTTCGTGAAACTGAACATGATTTGGTTGCGGTCCCTTGGCCTCAAGCAGGTATAACATGTCACGTGCCCAGTCTTCAACCATGAGGCTGTGCTTTTCAGAGGTTGACCCTGAGAAAACCGGAACATCTTTGACCTGATGAGTCGTGTACGTAAACGGTACATGTCGCTCGGCAGCTGAATGAAATGGGTCGAAACCGGCCAAATGTAGGGGACTAACTGCCTGCTGGTGATGGAGCTGTCTTCGGTGAGAGCGGGGTGGAGCGAATGTCGAAGAGTTCCTCACGTCTTGGGTATGACTCTGCTGCTGATGAGCTGACACTGGCTTACTTGTGTTTGATGAAAAAGGGAGTTCGTGGGGGGTCTCTGGCATCATCTGAGGAAGTTGCACCATTGTCGGTTGATCACCACTGACTTGGACCTGCTCATTGGATGTGACTTTCGGCAGCAACAGTTGGAAGAGCGGGCTTTGTTGCGGCATCATGGGTAGTGGGAGACGAGGGCTATCGTCAGGGCCGTAGTTTGGCAAGTTGTATTCGGATGGGCAGCATGGAGTTGATGCCATCATGCACCACAAGAGCTCACCAACTCAAGACACTGTGTTGGGCTGATTATTTTTGGCAAAAAAAAAATGACCTGACCGTAAAAACAAATGGCTAAATTCTCAAGAAAATCAATCCTCCCGGGTTCCGGCACCAAAAGAGAAAAAAATGTAACCTGGAAATTTGCCTCACTTAAATAATGAATAAAACTTTGGGAGAAAAACAAAGAAATCTAAAGACATCTGGTTCAGGAGGACTGGATCGCGATTTATTTCCCAGGTCAGGACACAAAAAAATGAAAATCGACAATTGGCTGATGACTATTTAAAAATGGATCTTTGTGTTCTACTAAAAAATTGAGGTTTGTGAATGAAAATTTAACAAGAAGAATTTAAATATAAAAATTGAACAACAACCCAACACAGTGCCCAAAGCGGATAACTCGAGTGAACAATCTGACAAAAACCTGTAAATCAACAAAAGAAATAAAAAGAAAAATTAAGTATACAATAATTATAATGCAATGGATACATGGTTAAAAATAAAACCTATTAAATCACGTAAAGAACATAAAGGAAAAACCAAACTTCTAAAAAGTAACAAGTTTCAATAATAGACTGGTCACCATATACCTCTGTATCACCACTATACAGGGCACTCATGCATATTAGCCTTATAAGTACAGTACAATATAAAAACACTAAATTGGCTAGTCAGCCAGTCTATGTGACCACGAGGTCACTGACCAGTCAGCAGGTGGCCCTCAAATCCAGGCACCACTGCTCATGAATATTCATGAGTAGCCAGTACCAGCCAGAATTGTTTATTGGCAAGTAGACTGGCCATGGGTCCTCTGTGCTTGCTAACTGCACTATGAAACATGACCCAATGCTAAACAAGTCTATAAAATGCAGTGCAGACTGTGCAAGTCTAATCCTTTGTTCTGCACCACATGGTCTAAAACTGAATTTTCCTTGTAGATTTATACATGAAAAGTGGATTAATTAACTGAAAATGCTAAATTTTAAGGAATGATTCTAAATCTAAAAGAACTACAGTAAGACATAAATTTAAGAAATACTTGTAGGAACATAAATAAGTCTAAAATGGTTGGAAAACAGGGAGTTTTGAAAGATGGAAATTCATCTAGCGTTTCGCTCTTAAAATAACCTTTTATACATGATAAAATATAACAAAAAGTACATTTAAATCTAAATAGCAAAAAGTCCACATTCTGATGGTACACTTCAAGCCAAAAGAAACTTTGCCAAAAGAAAGTAAATGAAAACCTCATGCTCACATACTTTTCGTGAGTCGGAAAACTTAAGAAAAACTTGATAAAAATACAAAACTATTCAATTTTGTCAATGTGGACTGCTTAATTACAATAAACATAGGAAAATAAAGTAAAAACTCACCCAGCTGTGACTGGTGAAAAGTGTAGAATAATGCGAATGTAGAAAGGCTGAAGAGAGCTGTGAGTGGTGATGTTAACTCTTCAGCAGCATGTACCAGTCTGACAGGCTAACCATACAAAGGCTAATAAACAGTGCTAAAACTATACGTGGATGCAGGGTACCAAACAAGTTACTGGCTAAACTAAGGAAGCTATGTAAAAGAAAAGGTGCCATGTTAAGAATATTAAACAAAAGACAAAACCCATTTAAATTTCCATCTCACACATGTCATACGGGTACTAATGTAACTTGGTATGTTACATGTTAATGACCAGGTCCAGGCACCTGATAGTTTTCAAGGTCATACGACCAATGGAGAAAGTAAACGACCTTGGTTAATGTATACTTGAGGAACTCTTATTTGATTACGTCACCGTGACGTCACAATATTTAGCTGATAATATACATTTGACCAATTCAAAATACGTTTTGGTCTTTTTTCAACTCGTCACTAGAGGGGGCTGTTTCGTGTGACGACTTAACTTTTTGTATTTTTTGAATGCCCAAGGGGTCCTGAGACTAACACCGTTGACACGATCTCGGCATCGCTTACCAGTTTTAAATGACAAGGCAGCCTCGTTTTCGACCAATAGGAAAAAGATTCAAGGTCAATGTCTCTGCATGAAATTTAGACCTTGGATAGTCATGACCAGTGCCGAAAGAATAAAGATTGTATCTCAAACGGTTCAATTTTTACAGATTTTTCAATTTGCAAGGCATTAAATTTCAGACACATGTAATCTGACACCTGGTGACGTCATCAAGATCTAACCTCTTTGGTATAGTACTTTACTATGGGTTCCTTATTGTGACTAAGTTTGATGATGATCCGAGCTTTGCAAGCGACTCTTCTAGCACCGAGACAGACTGTGTGCTTTGTCTATAGGATAGTGCAGATGTATGCATATTGTACATGCTTATGTACACACGTATACATGTATATACTGCACTGTGTGTATGCTGTAGTATAGGTTGCCAGATTCAAAAATTCATAACAAATCAACAAATGACGTCACACTAATGTAACTTGGTATGTTATATGTTAATGACCAAGTCTACGTCCCTGCTTGGTTTCAAGGTCATACGACCATTAGAGGAAGTGAACGACCTTGGCTAATGTATGCTGTACAAACGGGCTTATTTGATGACGTCATCGTTACGCCACCAAATTTTGCTGCTAATATGCGTTAGACCAAGTCACAACAAACCTGAAACAAAATATTTGACCTTCATCGGCCGTTTCGTTCTCTAGATATAGCTGTTAAAAGGATGCACGTTCAAGCGAGTGTAATTTGACACCTGGTGACGTCATCAAACTTTTGAAAGTATGGGCGTATTCACTGACCCTCAGTAAACATATGCACCAATTTTGGGCCAATTTGCAAAAACTTCGCCACAGACATCTCTTCAAAATGCGTTTTTGCCATTTTTCAACTTGCCGCTAGAGGGCGCTGTTTCGTGTGACGACTTAACTTTTGGTATTTTTGTAATGCCCAAGGGGTCCCGAGACTAACAACGTTGACCCAATTTCGGTATCTGCTACCAGTTTTAAATGACAACGCAGCCTCGTTTTCGACCAATAGGAAGCAAGATTCAAGGTCATTGTCTCTGCATGAAATTTAGACATTGGATAGTCATGACCATTGCCGAAACAAAAATGTTTGTATCTCAAACGGTTGAATTGTTACAAATTTTTTAATTTTTAAGGCATCCAATTTCAGACACATGTAATCTGACCCCTGGTGACGTCATCAAGATGTAACCTCTTTGGTATAGTACTTTAGTATGGGTTCCTTATTGTGACCAAGTTTGATGATGATCCAAGCTTTGCAAGCGACCCTTCTAGCAGCGAGATAGACTATGTGCTTTGTCTATGGGAAATGGGGTAGTGCAGATGTATGGCGATTGTTCATGCTTATGTACACCCGTATATACTGCACTGTGTGTATGCTGTGGTATAGGTTGCCAGATTCAAAAATTCATAACAAATCAACAAAGGACGTCACACTAATGTAACTTGGTATGTTATATGTTAATGACCACGTCTACGTCCCTGCTAGGTTTCAAGGTCATACGCCCATTAGAGGAAGTGAACGACCTTGGCAAATGTATGCTGCACAAACGGGCTTATTTGATGACGTCATCGTTACGCCACCAAATGTTGCTGATAATATGCATTAGACCAAGTCACAACAAACCTAAAACACAAAATTTGACCTCCATCGGCCTTTTCGTTCTCTATATATAACCGTTAGAAGAACGCATGTTCAACTGAGTGTAATTTGACACCTGGTGACGTCATCAAACTTTTGAAGGTATGGGCATGTTCACTGACCCTCAGTGAACATATGCACCAATTTTGGGCCAATTTGCAAAAACTTCGCCACAGACATCTCTTCAAAATAGGTTTTGGCAATTTTTCAACTTGCCGCTAGAGGGCGCTCTTTCGTGTCACGACTTAACTTTTGGTATTTTTGGAATGCCCAAGAGGTCTTGAGACTAACACTTTTGACCCGATCTCTGTATCTGCTACCAGTTTTAAATGACAAGGCAGCCTCGTTTTCGACCAATAGGAAGCAAGATTCAAGGTCAATGTCTGTGTATGAAATTTAGACCTTAGATAGTCATGACCATTGCCGAAAGAATAAAGTTTGTATCTCAAACGGTTGAATTTTTACAGAAGTTTCAATTTGAAGGCCATATATTTCAAACGCTTGTAATCTGACACCTGATGACGTCATCAAAATGTAAACACATTTGTGCAGTACTTCACTATGAGGTGATTGTTGTGACCAAGTTTGATGATGATCCGAGCTTTGCAAGTGACCATTTTGCCAGGCCGAAAGACCATGCGCTTTGTCTATGGGGTTTTGGGAGAAGAATAAAAAAAGCTAAACTAGAGGTATGTCTGTTGATAACAGAGCATATGGCTTTCCGCTTTTCTTTTTTTGTATGTCTGTATGCATGTAAAACTGCAAGCTGTATAATACTACATCTACACTTTGTACAATGTAAATGCATACCGTACATGTACATGTACATGCACAGTGACAAGATTCAAAAATTCATAATAAATCAACAAATCATGCATGTCAAACTAATGTAACTTGGTATGTCACATGTTAATGACCAGGTCCATGCACCTGCTAGGTTTCAAGGTCATACGACCAATGGAGGAAGTAAACGACCTTTGCTAATGTATGCTGCACAAACGCGCTTATTTGATGACATCGTGACGCCACAAGATTTTGCTGACAATATGCATTAGAACAAGTCACAACAAACCTAAAACACAAAATTTGACCTTCGTCGGCCTTTTTGTTCTTCAGATATAACCGTTAGAAGAACGCATGTTCAACCGAGTGTAATTTGACAGCTTGTGACGTCATCAAACTTTTGAAGGTATGGACATGTTCACTGACCCTCAGTGAACACTTGCACTAATTTTGGGCCAATTAGCCAAAACTTCGCCGCAAACATCTCCTCAAAATACGTTTTGGTTATTTTTAACCTCGCCGCTAGAGGGCGCTCTTTTGTGTGACGACTTAACTTTTGCTATTTTTGTAATGCCCAAGGTGTCCCGAGACTAACAACGTTGACCCATTCTCGGTATCTGCTACCAGTTTTAAATGACAACGCAGCCTCGTTTTCGACCAATATGAAGCAAGATTCAAGGTCATTGTCTCTGCATGAAATTTAGACATTGGATAGTCATGACCATTGCCGAAACAAAAATGTTGATATCTGAAACGGTTGGATTTTTACAGATTTTTGAATTTTTAAGGCATTAAATTTCAGACACATGTAATCTGACCCCTGGTGACGTCATCAAGATGTAACCTCTTTGGTATAGTACTTTAGTATGGGTTCCTTATTGTGACCAAGTTTGATGATGATCCAAGCTTTGCAAGCGACCCTTATAGCAGCGAGATAGACGATGTGCTTTGTCTATGGGAAATGGGGTAGTGCAGATGTATGCATATTGTACATGCTTATGTACACTCGTATATACTGCACTGTGTGTATGCTGTAGTATAGGTTGCTAGATTAAAAAATTAATAACAAATCAACAAATGACGTCACACTAATGTAACTTGGTATGTTATATGTTAATGACCAAGTCTACGTCCCTGCAAGGTTTCAAGGTCATACGACCAATAGAGGAAGTGAACGACCTTGGCTAATGTATGCTGCACAAACGCGCTTATTTGATGACGTCATCGTTACGCTACCAAATTTTGCTGATAATATGCATTAGATTAAGTCACAACAATACTAAAACACAAAATTTGACCTCCATCGGCCTTTTCGTTCTCTAGATATAGCCGTTAGAATAACGCATGTTCAACTGAGTGTAATTTGACACCTAGTGACGTCATCAAACTTTTGAAGGTATGGGCATGTTCACTGACCCTCAGTGAACATATGCACCAATTTTGGGCCAATTTGCAAAAACTTCGCCACAGACATCTCTTCAAAATGCGTTTTGGCCATTTTTCAACTTGCCGCTAGAGGGCGCTCTTTCGTACGACGACTTAACTTTTGGTATTTTTTGAATGCCCAAGGGGTCTTGAGACTAACACCTTTGACCCGATCTCGGAATCTGCTACCAGTTTTAAATGACAGGGCAGCCTCGTTTTCGACCAATAGGAAGCAAGATTCAAGGTCAATGTCTGTGTACGGAATTCAGACCTTGGATAGTCATGACCATTGCCGAAGGAATAAAGTTTGTATCTGAAACGGTTGAATTTTTACAGATGTTTCAATATTGAAGGCCATATATTTCAAACGCTTGTAATCTGACACCTGATGACGTCATCAAAATGTAAACACATTTGTGCAGTACTTCATAATGAGGTGATTGTTGTGACCAAGTTTGATGATGATCCGAGCTTTGCAAGTGACCATTTTGCCAGGCCGAAAGACCATGCGCTTTGTCTATGGGGTTTTGACGGAAGAATAAAAAAAGCTAAAAAAAAAAAAATCAGAACAGAAACAAGGACTTTCCGCAGGAGTGCGGAAAGCCAAAAAAAAAAAAATCAGAACAGTTTCAAAGGCTTTCCGCAGGAGTGCGGAAAGCCAAAAAAAACAAAATCAGAACAGTTTCAAAGGCTTTCCGCAGGAGTGCGGAAAGCCAAAAAAAAAAAAATCAGAACAGTTTCAAAGGCCTTCCGCAGGAGTGCGGAAAGCCAAAAAAAAAAAAAAAAAAAAAAAAATCAGAACAGTTTCAAAGGCTTTCCGCAGGAGTGCGGAAAGCCAAATATATTAAGAGTTTGTAACGTGTTTACATGTTTAAGTAGGGCAGGTGTTAAAAATAGTTGGCTTTCCGCACTCCTGCGGAAAGCCTTTGAAACTGTTCTGATTTGTTTTTTTTTTTTTTGGCTTTCCGCACTCCTGCGGAAAGCCTTTGAAACTGTTCTGATTTTTTTTTTTTTTTTTGGCTTTCCGCACTTCTGCGGAAAGCCTTTGAAACTGTTCTGATTTTTTTTGGCTTTCCGCACTCCTGCGGAAAGCCTTTGAAACTGTTCTGATTTTTTTTTTAGCTTTTTTTATTCTTCTCCCAAAACCCCATAGACAAAGCGCATGGTCTTTCGGCCTGGCAAAATGGTCACTTGCAAAGCTCGGATCATCATCAAACTTGGTCACAACAATCACCTCATAATGAAGTACTGCACAAATGTGTTTACATTTTAATGACGTCATCAGGTGTCAGATTACAAGCGTTTGAAATATATGGCCTTCAACATTGAAACTTCTGTAAAAATTCAACCGTTTGAGATACAAACTTTATTCCTTCGGCAATGGTCATGACTATCCAAGGTCTAAATTTCATACACAGACATTGACCTTGAATCTTGCTTCGAATTGGTCGAAAACGAGGCTGCCCTGTCATTTAAAACTGGTAGCAGATACAGAGATCGGGTCAAAAGTGTTAGTCTCAAGACCTCTTGGGCATTCCAAAAATACCAAAAGTTAAGTCGTGACACGAAAGAGCGCCCTCTAGCGGCAAGTTGAAAAATGGCCAAAACCTATTTTGAGGAGATGTCTGTGGCGAAGTTTTTGCAAATTGGCGCAAAATTGGTGCATATGTTCACTGAGGGTCAGTGAACACGCCCATACCTTCAAAAGTTTGATGACGTCACCAGGTGTCAAATTACACTCAGTTGAACATGCGTTCTTCTAACGGCAATATCTAGAAAACGAAAAGGCCGATGGAGGTCAAATTTTGTGTTTTAGTATTGTTGTGACTTAATCTAATGCATATTATCAGCAAAAGTTGGTAGCGTAACGATGACGTCATCAAATAAGCGCGTTTGTGCAGCATACATTAGCCAAGGTCGTTCACTTCCTCTATTGGTCGTATGACCTTGAAACCTTGCAGGGACGTAGACTTGGTCATTAACATATAACATACTAAGTTACATTAGTGTGACGTCATTTGTTGATTTGTTATTAATTTTTTAATCTAGCAACCTATACTACAGCATACACACAGTGCAGAATATATGAGTGTACATAAACATGCATACACTATCCCCAAGTCCCATAGACAAACCACAGTCTGTATCGCTGGTCTAAGTGTCGCCTGCAAAGCTTGGATCATCATCAAACTTGGTCACAATAAGGAACCCATAGTAAAGTACTATACCAAAGAGGTTACATCTTGATGACGTCACCAGGTGTCAGATTACATGTGTCTGAAATTTAATGCCTTAAAAATTCAAAAATCTGTAAAAATTCAACCGTTTGACATACAAACATTTTTGTTTCGGCAATGGTCATGACTATCCAATGTCTAAATTTCATGCAGAGACAATGACCTTGAAACTTGCTTCCTATTGGTCGAAAACGAGGCTGCCCTGTCATTTAAAACTGGTAGCAGATACCGAAATCGGGTCAAAAGTGTTAGTCTCAGGACCCCTTGGGCATCAAAAAAATACCAAAAATTAGGTCGTCACACGAAAGAGCGCCCTCTAGCGGCAAGTTAAAAAATGGCCAAAACGCGTTTTTAAGAGATGTCTGTGGCGAAGTTTTTGCAAATTGGCCCAAAATTGGTGCATATGTTCACTGAGGGTCAGTTAACATGCCCATACCTTCAAAATTTTGATGACGTCATCAGGTGTCAAATTACACTCAGTTGAACATGCATTCTTTTAACAACTATATATAGAGAACAAAAAGGCCGATGAAGGTCAAATTGTGTGTTTTAGGTTTGTTGTGACTTGGTCTAATGCATATTAGCAGCAAAATTTGGTGGCGTAACGATGACGTCATCAAATAAGCCCGTTTGTGCAGCATACATTAGCCAAGGTCGTTCACTTCCTGTATTGGTCGTATGACCTTGAAACCTAGCAGGTACGTAGACCTGGACATTAACATGTAACATACCAAGTTACATTAGTATGACATGCATATTTTGTTGATTTATTATGAATTTTTAAATCTTGTCACTGTGCATGTACATGTACATGTACGGTATGCATTTACATTGTACAAAATGTACATGTAGTATTATACAGCATGCAGTTTTCCATGCATACAAACATACAAAAAAAGAAAAGCGGAAAGCCATATGCTCTGTTATCAACAGACATACCTCTAGTTTTTTTTTTTTTTTTTTTAGCTTTTTTTATTCTTCTCCCAAAACCTCATAGACAAAGCGCATGGTCTTTCGGCCTGGCAAAATGGTCACTTGCAAAGCTCGGATCATCATCAAACTTGGTCACAACAATCACCTCATAATGAAGTACTGCACAAATGTGTTTACATTTTGATGACGTCATCAGGTGTCAGATTACAAGCGTTTGAAATATATGGCCTTCAAATTGAAACTTCTGTAAAAATTCAACCGTTTGAGATACAAACTTTATTCCTTCGGCAATGGTCATGACTATCCAAGGTCTAAATTTCATACACAGACATTGACCTTGAATCTTGCTTCCTATTGGTCGAAAACGAGGCTGCCCTGTCATTTAAAACTGGTAGCAGATACAGAGATCGGGTCAAAAGTGTTAGTCTCAAGACCTCTTGGGCATTCCAAAAATACCAAAAGTTAAGTCGTGACACGAAAGAGCGCCCTCTAGCGGCAGGTTGAAAAATGGCCAAAACCTATTTTGAAGAGATGTCTGTGGCGAAGTTTTTGCAAATTGGCCCAAAATTGGTGCATATGTTCACTGAGGGTCAGTGTACACGCCCATACCTTCAAAAGTTTGATGACGTCACCAGGTGTCAAATTACACTCAGTTGAACATGCGTTCTTCTAACGGTTATATCTAGAGAACGAAAAGGCCGATGGAGGTCAAATTTTGTGTTTTAGGTTTGTTGTGACTTGGTCTAATGCATATTAGCAGCAAAATTTGGTGGCGTAACGATGACGTCATCAAATAAGCCCGTTTGTGCAGCATACATTAGCCAAGGTCGTTCACTTCCTCTGATGGGCATATGACCTTGAAACCTAGCAGGGACGTAGACTTGGTCATTGACATGTAACATACCAAGTTACATTAGTGTGACGGCATTTGTTGATTTGTTATGAATTTTTAAATCTGGCAACCTATACTACAGCATACACACTGTGCAGTATATTATGAGTATACATAAGCATGTACAATATGCATACATCTGCACTACGCCATATCCCATAGACAAAGCACATAGTATGTCTCACTGGTAGAAGGGTGGCTTGCAAAGCTTGGATCATCTTCAAACTTTGTCACAATAAGGAACCCATAGTAAAGTACTATACCAAAGAGGTTACATCTTGATGACGTCATCAGGTGTCCAATTACAAGCGTTTTAAATTTAATGCCTTACATATTCAAAAATCTGTAAAAATTCAACCGTTTGAGATACAAACTTTATTCCTTCGGCAATGATCATGACTATCCAAGGTCTAAATTTCATACTTAGACATTGACCTTGAATCTTGCTTCCTATTGGTCGAAAACGAGGCTGCCCTGTCATTTAAAACTGGTAGCAGATACCAAGATTGGGTCAACGTTGTTAGTCTCGGGACCCCTTGGGCATTACAAAAATACCAAAAGTTAAGTCGTCACACGAAACAGCGCCCTCTAGCGGCAAGTTGCAAAATGGCCAAAACGCATTTTGAAGAGATGTCTGTGGCGACGTTTTTGCAAATTGGCCCAAAATTGGTGCTTATGTTCACTGAGGGTCAGTGAATATGCCCATACTTTCAAAAGTTTGATGACGTCACCAGGTGTCAAATTACACTCGCTTGAACGTGCATCCTTTTAACAGCTATATGTAGAGAACGAAACGGCCGATGAAGGTCAAATATTTTGTTTCAGGTTTGTTGTGACTTGGTCTAACGCATATTAGCAGCAAAATTTGGAGGCGTAACGATGACGTCATCAAATAAGCCCGTTTGTACAGCATACATTAGCCAAGGTCGTTCACTTCCTCTAATGGTCGTATGACCTTGAAACCGAGCAGGGACGTAGACTTGGTCATTAACATATAACATACCAAGTTACATTAGTGTGACGTCATTTGTTGATTTGTTATGAATTTTTGAATCTGGCAACCTATACTACAGCATACACACAGTGCAGTATATACATGTATACGAGTGTACATAAGCATGTACAATATGCATACATCTGCACTATCCCATAGACAAAGCACACAGTCTGTCTCGGTGCTAGAAGAGTCGCTTGCAAAGCTTGGATCATCATCAAACTTAGTCACAATAAGGAACCCATAGTAAAGTACTATACCAAAGAGGTTAGATCTTGATGACGTCACCAGGTGTCAGATTACATGTGTCTGAAATTTAATGCCTTACAAATTGAAAAATCTGTAAAAATTCAACCGTTTGAGATACAATCTTTATTCTTTCGGCACTGGTCATGACTATCCAAGGTCTAAATTTCATGCAGAGACATTGACCTTGAATCTTGTTTCCTATTGGTCGAAAACGAGGCTGCCTTGTCATTTAAAACTGGTAAGCGATGCCGAGATCGTGTCAACGGTGTTAGTCTCGGGACCCCTTGGGCATTCAACAAATACAAAAAGTTAAGTCGTCACACGAAACAGCGCCCTCTAGTGACGAGTTGAAAAAAAACCAAAACGTATTTTGAATTGGTCAAATGTATAATATCAGCTAAATATTGTGACGTCACGATGACGTAATCAAATAAGAGTTCCTCAAGTATACATTAACCAAGGTCGTTTACTTTCTCCATTGGTCGTATGACCTTGAAAACTATCAGGTGCCTGGACCTGGTCATTAACATGTAACATACCAAGTTACATTAGTATGACATGCATGATTTGTTGATTTATTATGAATTTTTGAATCTTGTCACTGTGCATACTGTACATGTATATGTACGGTATGTATTTATATTGTACAAAGTGTACATGTAGTATTATACAGCATGCAGTTTTACATGCATACAAACATACAAAAAAAGAAAAGCGGAAAGCCATATGCTCTGTTATCAACAGACATACCTCTAGTTTTTAGCTTTTTTTATTCTTCTCCCAAAACCCCATAGACAAAGCGCATGGTCTTTCGGCCTGGCAAAATGGTCACTTGCAAAGCTCGGATCATCATCAAACTTGGTCACAACAATCACCTCATAGTGAAGTACTGCACAAATGTGTTTACATTTTGATGATGTCATCAGGTGTCAGATTACAAGCGTTTGAAATATATGGCCTTCAAATTGAAACTTCTGTAAAAATTCAACCGTTTGAGATACAAACTTTATTCTTTCGGCAATGGTCATGACTATCCAAGGTCTAAATTTCATACACAGACATTGACCTTGAATCTTGCTTCCTATTGGTCGAAAACGAGGCTGCCCTGTCATTTAAAACTGATAGCAGATACAGAGATCGGGTCAAAAGTGTTAGTCTCAAGACCTCTTGGGCATTCTAAAAATACCAAAAGTTAAGTCGTGACACGAAAGAGCGCCCTCTAGCGGCAAGTTGAAAAATGGCCAAAACCTATTTTGAAGAGATGTCTGTGGCGAAGTTTTTGCAAATTGGCCCAAAATTGGTGCATATGTTCACTGAGGGTCAGTGAACATGCCCATACCTTCAAAAGTTTAATGACGTCACCAGGTGTCAAATTACACTCAGTTGAACATGCGTTCTTCTAACTGTTATATATAGAGAACGAAAAGGCCGATGGAGGTCAAATTTTGTGTTTTAGGTTTGTTGTGACTTGGTCTAATGCATATTAGCAGCAAAATTTGGTGGCGTAACGATGACGTCATCAAATAAGCCCGTTTGTGCAGCATACATTTGCCAAGGTCGTTCACTTCCTCTAATGGGCGTATGACCTTGAAACCTAGCAGGGACGTAGACGTGGTCATTAACATATAACATACCAAGTTACATTAGTGTGACGTCCTTTGTTGATTTGTTATGAATTTTTGAATCTGGCAACCTTGGATCATCTTCAAACTTTGTCACAATAAGGAACCCATAGTAAAGTACTATACCAAAGAGGTTACATCTTGATGACGTCATCAGGTGTCCAATTACAAGCGTTTTAAATTTAATGCCTTACATATTCAAAAATCTGTAAAAATTCAACCGTTTGAGATACAAACTTTATTCCTTCGGCAATGATCATGACTATCCAAGGTCTAAATTTCATACTTAGACATTGACCTTGAATCTTGCTTCCTATTGGTCGAAAACGAGGCTGCCCTGTCATTTAAAACTGGTAGCAGATACCAAGATTGGGTCAACGTTGTTAGTCTCGGGACCCCTTGGGCATTACAAAAATACCAAAAGTTAAGTCGTCACACGAAACAGCGCCCTCTAGCGGCAAGTTGCAAAATGGCCAAAACGCATTTTGAAGAGATGTCTGTGGCGACGTTTTTGCAAATTGGCCCAAAATTGGTGCTTATGTTCACTGAGGGTCAGTGAATATGCCCATACTTTCAAAAGTTTGATGACGTCACCAGGTGTCAAATTACACTCGCTTGAACGTGCATCCTTTTAACAGCTATATGTAGAGAACGAAACGGCCGATGAAGGTCAAATATTTTGTTTCAGGTTTGTTGTGACTTGGTCTAACGCATATTAGCAGCAAAATTTGGAGGCGTAACGATGACGTCATCAAATAAGCCCGTTTGTACAGCATACATTAGCCAAGGTCGTTCACTTCCTCTAATGGTCGTATGACCTTGAAACCGAGCAGGGACGTAGACTTGGTCATTAACATATAACATACCAAGTTACATTAGTGTGACGTCATTTGTTGATTTGTTATGAATTTTTGAATCTGGCAACCTATACTACAGCATACACACAGTGCAGTATATACATGTATACGAGTGTACATAAGCATGTACAATATGCATACATCTGCACTATCCCATAGACAAAGCACACAGTCTGTCTCGGTGCTAGAAGAGTCGCTTGCAAAGCTTGGATCATCATCAAACTTAGTCACAATAAGGAACCCATAGTAAAGTACTATACCAAAGAGGTTAGATCTTGATGACGTCACCAGGTGTCAGATTACATGTGTCTGAAATTTAATGCCTTACAAATTGAAAAATCTGTAAAAATTCAACCGTTTGAGATACAATCTTTATTCTTTCGGCACTGGTCATGACTATCCAAGGTCTAAATTTCATGCAGAGACATTGACCTTGAATCTTGTTTCCTATTGGTCGAAAACGAGGCTGCCTTGTCATTTAAAACTGGTAAGCGATGCCGAGATCGTGTCAACGGTGTTAGTCTCGGGACCCCTTGGGCATTCAACAAATACAAAAAGTTAAGTCGTCACACGAAACAGCGCCCTCTAGTGACGAGTTGAAAAAAAACCAAAACGTATTTTGAATTGGTCAAATGTATAATATCAGCTAAATATTGTGACGTCACGATGACGTAATCAAATAAGAGTTCCTCAAGTATACATTAACCAAGGTCGTTTACTTTCTCCATTGGTCGTATGACCTTGAAAACTATCAGGTGCCTGGACCTGGTCATTAACATGTAACATACCAAGTTACATTAGTATGACATGCATGATTTGTTGATTTATTATGAATTTTTGAATCTTGTCACTGTGCATACTGTACATGTATATGTACGGTATGTATTTATATTGTACAAAGTGTACATGTAGTATTATACAGCATGCAGTTTTACATGCATACAAACATACAAAAAAAGAAAAGCGGAAAGCCATATGCTCTGTTATCAACAGACATACCTCTAGTTTTTAGCTTTTTTTATTCTTCTCCCAAAACCCCATAGACAAAGCGCATGGTCTTTCGGCCTGGCAAAATGGTCACTTGCAAAGCTCGGATCATCATCAAACTTGGTCACAACAATCACCTCATAGTGAAGTACTGCACAAATGTGTTTACATTTTGATGATGTCATCAGGTGTCAGATTACAAGCGTTTGAAATATATGGCCTTCAAATTGAAACTTCTGTAAAAATTCAACCGTTTGAGATACAAACTTTATTCTTTCGGCAATGGTCATGACTATCCAAGGTCTAAATTTCATACACAGACATTGACCTTGAATCTTGCTTCCTATTGGTCGAAAACGAGGCTGCCCTGTCATTTAAAACTGATAGCAGATACAGAGATCGGGTCAAAAGTGTTAGTCTCAAGACCTCTTGGGCATTCTAAAAATACCAAAAGTTAAGTCGTGACACGAAAGAGCGCCCTCTAGCGGCAAGTTGAAAAATGGCCAAAACCTATTTTGAAGAGATGTCTGTGGCGAAGTTTTTGCAAATTGGCCCAAAATTGGTGCATATGTTCACTGAGGGTCAGTGAACATGCCCATACCTTCAAAAGTTTAATGACGTCACCAGGTGTCAAATTACACTCAGTTGAACATGCGTTCTTCTAACTGTTATATATAGAGAACGAAAAGGCCGATGGAGGTCAAATTTTGTGTTTTAGGTTTGTTGTGACTTGGTCTAATGCATATTAGCAGCAAAATTTGGTGGCGTAACGATGACGTCATCAAATAAGCCCGTTTGTGCAGCATACATTTGCCAAGGTCGTTCACTTCCTCTAATGGGCGTATGACCTTGAAACCTAGCAGGGACGTAGACGTGGTCATTAACATATAACATACCAAGTTACATTAGTGTGACGTCCTTTGTTGATTTGTTATGAATTTTTGAATCTGGCAACCTATACCACAGCATACACACAGTGCAGTATATACGGGTGTACATAAGCATGAACAATCGCCATACATCTGCACTACCCCATTTCCCATAGACAAAGCACATAGTCTATCTCGCTGCTAGAAGGGTCGCTTGCAAAGCTTGGATCATCATCAAACTTGGTCACAATAAGGAACCCATACTAAAGTACTATACCAAAGAGGTTACATCTTGATGACGTCACCAGGGGTCAGATTACATGTGTCTGAAATTTAATGCCTTAAAAATTAAAAGATTTGTAAAAATTCAACCGTTTGAGATACAAACATTTTTGTTTCGGCAATGGTCATGACTATCCAATGTCTAAATTCCATGCAGAGACAATGACCTTGAATCTTGCTTCCTATTGGTCGAAAACGAGGCTGCGTTGTCATTTAAAACTGGTAGCAGATACCGAAATTGGGTCAACGTTGTTAGTCTCGGGACCCCTTGGGCATTACAAAAATACCAAAAGTTAAGTCGTCACACGAAACAGCGCCCTCTAGCGGCAAGTTGAAAAATGGCCAAAACGCATTTTGAAGAGATGTCTGTGGCGAAGTTTTTGCAAATTAGCCCAAAATTGGTGCATATGTTCACTGAGGGTCAGTGAATACGCCCATACTTTCAAACGTTTGATGACGTCACCAGGTGTCAAATTACACTCAGTTGAACATGCGTTCTTCTAACGGTTATATCTAGGGAACGAAAAGGCCGATGGAGGTCAAATTTTGTGTTTTAGGTTTGTTGTGACTTGGTCTAATGCATATTAGCAGCAAAATTTGGTGGCGTAACGATGACGTCATCAAATAAGCCCGTTTGTGCAGCATACATTAGCCAAGGTCGTTCACTTCCTCTAATGGGCGTATGACCTTGAAACCTAGCAGGGACGTAGACTTGGTCATTAACATATAACATATCAAATTACATTAGTGTGACGTCATTTGTTGATTTGTTATGAATTTTTGAATCTGGCAACCTATACCACAGCATACACACAGTGCAGTATATACGAGTGTACATAAGCATGTACAATATGCATACATCTGCACTACCCCATTTCCCATAGACAAAGCACATAGTCTATCTCGCTGCTAGAAGGGTCGCTTGCAAAGCTTGGATCATCATCAAACTTGGTCACAATAAGGAACCCATAGTAAAGTACTATACCAAAGAGGTTACATCTTGATGACGTCACCAGGTGTCAGATTACATGTGTCTGAAATTTAATGCCTTAACAATTCAAAAATCTGTAAAAATTCAACCGTTTGAGATACAAACTTTATTCCTTCGGCAATGGTCATGACTATCCAAGGTCTAAATTTCATACACAGACATTGACCTTGAATCTTGCTTCCTATTGGTCGAAAACGAGGCTGCCCTGTCATTTAAAACTGGTAGCAGATACAGAGATCGGGTCAAAAGTGTTAGTCTCAAGACCTCTTGGGCATTCCAAAAATACCAAAAGTTAAGTCGTGACACGAAAGAGCGCCCTCTAGCGGCAAGTTGAAAAATGGCCAAAACATATTTTGAAGAGATGTCTGTGGCGAAGTTTTTGCAAATTGGCCCAAAATTGGTGCATATGTTCACTGAAGTTCAGTGAACACGCCCATACCTTCAAAAGTTTGATGACGTCACCAGGTGTCAAATTACACTCAGTTGAACATGCGTTCTTCTAACGGTTATATCTAGGGAACGAAAAGGCCGATGGAGGTCAAATTTTGTGTTTTAGGTTTGTTGTGACTTGGTCTAATGCATATTAGCAGCAACATTTGGTGCCGTAACGATGACGTCATCAAATAAGCCCGTTTGTGCAGCATACATTAGCCAAGGTCGTTCACTTCCTCTTGGTCATTAACATATAACATATCAAATTACATTAGTGTGACGTCATTTGTTGATTTGTTATGAATTTTTGAATCTGGCAACCTATACCACAGCATACACACAGTGCAGTATATACGAGTGTACATAAGCATGTACAATATGCATACATCTGCACTACCCCATTTCCCATAGACAAAGCACATAGTCTATCTCGCTGCTAGAAGGGTCGCTTGCAAAGCTTGGATCATCATCAAACTTGGTCACAATAAGGAACCCATAGTAAAGTACTATACCAAAGAGGTTACATCTTGATGACGTCACCAGGTGTCAGATTACATGTGTCTGAAATTTAATGCCTTAACAATTCAAAAATCTGTAAAAATTCAACCGTTTGAGATACAAACTTTATTCCTTCGGCAATGGTCATGACTATCCAAGGTCTAAATTTCATACACAGACATTGACCTTGAATCTTGCTTCCTATTGGTCGAAAACGAGGCTGCCCTGTCATTTAAAACTGGTAGCAGATACAGAGATCGGGTCAAAAGTGTTAGTCTCAAGACCTCTTGGGCATTCCAAAAATACCAAAAGTTAAGTCGTGACACGAAAGAGCGCCCTCTAGCGGCAAGTTGAAAAATGGCCAAAACGCGTTTTGAACAGATGTCTGTTGCGAAGTTACATTAGTGTGACGTCTTTTGTTGATTTGTTATGAATTTTTGAATCTGGCAACCTTTACAACAGCATACACACAGTGCAGTATATACGAGTGTACACAAGCATGTACAATATGCATACATCTGCACTACAACATATCCCATAGACAAAGCACATAGTCTATCCCGCTGCTAGAAGGGTCGCTTGCAAAGCTTGGATCATCATCAAACTTGGTCAAAATGAGGAACCCAAAGTAAAGTACTATACCAAAGAGGTTACATATTAATGACGTCACCAGGTGTCAGATTACAAGCGTTTGAAATATATGGCCTTCAATATTGAAACTTCTGTAAAAATTCAACCGTTTGAGATACAAACTTTATTCCTTCGGCAATGGTCATGACTATCCAAGGTCTAAATTTCATACACAGACATTGACCTTGAATCTTGCTTCCTATTGGTCGAAAACGAGGCTGCCCTGTCATTTAAAACTGGTAGCAGATACAGAGATTGGGTCAAAAGTGTTAGTCTCAAGACCTCTTGGGCATTCCAAAAATACCAAAAGTTAAGTCGTGACACGAAAGAGCGCCCTCTAGCGGCAAGTTGAAAAATGGCCAAAACATATTTTAAAGAGATGTCTGTGGCGAAGTTTTTGCAAATTGGCCCAAAATTGGTGCATATGTTGACTGAGGGTCAGTGAACATGCCCATACCCTCAAAAGTTTGATGACGTCACCAGGTGTCAAATTACACTCGGTTGAACATGCATTATTTTAACTGCTATATCTATAGAACGAAAATGCCGATCAAGGTCAAATGTTGTGTTTTAGGTTTGTTATGACTTGGTCTAATGCATATTAGCAGCAAAACTTGGTGGCGTAACGATGACGTCATCAAATAAGCCCGTTTGTGCAGCATGCATTAGCCAAGGCCGTTCACTTCCTCTAATGGTCGTACGACCTTGAAACCTAGCAGGGACGTAGACTTGGTCATTGACAAGTAACATACCAAGTTACAATAGTGTGACGTCATTTGTTGATTTGTTATGAATTTTTGAATCTGGCAACCTATACTACAGCATACACACTGTGCAGTATATTATGAGTATACATAAGCATATATAATATGCATACATCTGCACTGCGCCATATCCCGTAGACAAAGCAGTTTGATTACGTCGCCAGGTGTCAAATTACACTCGGTTAAACATGCGTTCTTCTAACGGTTATATCTAGAGAACGAAATAGCCGATGGAGGTCAAATTTTGTGTTTTAGCAGGTACGTAGAGTTTTACATGCATACAAACATACAAAAAAACAAAAGCGGAAAGCCATATGCTCTGTTATCAACAGACATACCTCTAGTTTTTTTAGCTTTTTTTATTCTTCCGTCAAAACCCCATAGACAAAGCGCATGGTCTTTCGGCCTGGCAAAATGGTCACTTGCAAAGCTCGGATCATCATCAAACTTGGTCACAACAATCACCTCATAATGAAGTACTGCACAAATGTGTTTACATTTTGATGACGTCATCAGGTGTCAGATTACAAGCGTTTGAAATATATGGCCTTCAAATTGAAACTTCTGTAAAAATTCAACCGTTTGAGATACAAACTTTATTCTTTCGGCAATGGTCATGACTATCCAAGGTCTAAATTTCATACAGAGACATTGACCTTGAATCTTGCTTCCTATTGGTCGAAAACGAGGCTGCCCTGTCATTTAAAACTGGTAGCAGATACAGAGATCGGGTCAAAAGTGTTAGTCTCAAGACCTCTTGGGCATTCCAAAAATACCAAAAGTTAAGTCGTGACACGAAAGAGCGCCCTCTAGCGGCAAGTTGAAAAATGGCCAAAACCTATTTTGAAGAGATGTCTGTGGCGAAGTTTTTGCAAATTGGCCCAAAATTGGTGCATATGTTCACTGAGGGTCAGTGAACACGCCCATACCTTCAACAGTTTGATGACGTCACCAGGTGTCAAATTACACTCAGTTGAACATGCGTTCTTCTAACGGTTATATATAGAGAACGAAAAGGCCGATGGAGGTCAAATTTTGTGTTTTAGGTTTGTTGTGACTTAGTCTAATGCATATTAGCAGCAAAATTTGGTGGCGTAACGATGACGTCATCAAATAAGCCCGTTTGTGCAGCATACATTTGCCAAGGTCGTTCACTTCCTCTAATGGGCGTATGACCTTGAAACCTAGCAGGGACGTAGACGTGGTCATTAACATATAACATACCAAGTTACATTAGTGTGACGTCCTTTGTTGATTTGTTATGAATTTTTGAATCTGGCAACCTATACCACAGCATACACACAGTGCAGTATATACGGGTGTACATAAGCATGAACAATATGCATACATCTGCACTACCCCATTTCCCATAGACAAAGCACATAGTCTATCTCGCTGCTAGAAGGGTCGCTTGCAAAGCTTGGATCATCATCAAACTTGGTCACAATAAGGAACCCATAGTAAAGTACTATACCAAAGAGGTTACATCTTGATGACGTCACCAGGTGTCAGATTACATGTGTCTGAAATTTAATGACTTAAACATTCAACAATCTGTAAAAATTCAACCGTTTGAGATACAAACTTTATTCTTTCGGCAATGTTCATGACTATCGAAGGTCTAAATTTCATACAGAGACATTGACCTTGAATCTTGCTTCCTATTGGTCGAAATTGAGGCTGCCCTGTCATTTAAAACTGGTAGCAGATACCGAGATCGGGTCAAAAGTTTTAGTCTCAGGACCCCTTGGGCATCAAAAAAATACCAAAAGTTAGGTCGTCACACAAAAGAGCGCCCTCTAGCGGCAAGTTGAAAAATTGTCAAAACGCGTTTTTAAGAGATGTCTGTGGCGAAGTTTTTGCTAATTGGCCCAAAATTGGTGAATATGGTCACTGAGGGACAGTGAACATGCCCATACCTTCAAAAGTTTGATGACGTCACCAGGTGTCAAATTACACTCAGTTGAACATGCGTTCTTCTAACGGTTATTTCTAGAGAACGAAAAGGCCGATAGAGGTCAAATTTTGTGTTTTAGGCTTGTTGTGACTTTTTCGAATGCATATTTTCAGCAAAATCTTGTGACGTCACGATGACGTCAACAAATAAGCGCGTTTGTGCAGCATAAATTAGCCAAGGTCGTTCACTTCCTGTATTGGTCGTATGACCTTGAAACCTAGCAGGTACGTAGACCTGGTCATTAACATGTAACATACCAAGTTACATTAGTATGACATGCATATTTTGTTGATTTATTATGAATTTTTAAATCTTGTCACTGTGCATGTACATGTACGGTATGCATTTACATTGTACAAAGTGTACATGTAGTATTATATAGCATGCAGTTTTCCATGCATACAAACATACACAAAAAGAAAAGCGGAAAGCCATATGCTCTGTTATCAACAGACATACCTCTAGTTTTTTAGCTTTTTTTATTCTTCCGTCAAAACCCCATAGACAAAGCACATGGTCCTTCGGCCTGGCAAAATGGTCACTTGCAAAGCTCGGATCATCATCAAACTTGGTCACAACAATCACCTCATAGTGAAGTACTGTACCAATGTGTTTTCATATTGATGACGTCATCAGGTGTCAGATTACAAGCGTTTGAAATATATGGCCTTCAAATTGAAACTTCTGTAAAAATTAAACCGTTTGAGATACAAACTTTATTCTTTCGGCAATGGTCATGAATATCCAAGGTCTAAATTTCATACACAGACATTGACCTTGAATCTTGCTTCCTATTGGTCGAAAACGAGGCTGCCCTGTCATTTAAAACTGGTAGCAGATACAGAGATCGGGTCAAAAGTGTTAGTCTCAAGACCTCTTGGGCATTCCAAAAATACCAAAAGTTAAGTCGTGACACGAAAGAGCGCCCTCTAGCGGCAAGTTGAAAAATGGCCAAAACCTATTTTGAAGAGATGTCTGTGGCGAAGTTTTTGCAAATTGGCCCAAAATTGGTGCATATGTTCACTGAGGGTCAGTGAACATGCCCATAACTTCAAAAGTTTGATGACGTCACCAGGTGTCAAATTACACTCAGTTGAACATGCGTTCTTCTAACGGTTATATATAGAGAACGAAAAGGCCGATGGAGGTCAAATTTTGTGTTTTAGGTTTGTTGTGACTTGATCTAATGCATATTAGCAGCAAAATTTGGTGGCGTAACGATGACGTCATCAAATAAGCCCGTTTGTGCAGCATACATTTGCCAAGGTCGTTCACTTCCTCTAATGGGCGTATGACCTTGAAACCTAGCAGGGACGTAGACGTGGTCATTAACATATAACATACCAAGTTACATTAGTGTGACGTCCTTTGTTGATTTGTTATGAATTTTTGAATCTGGCAACATATACCACAGCATACACACAGTGCAGTATATACGGGTGTACATAAGCATGAACAATCGCCATACATCTGCACTACCCCATTTCCCATAGTCAAAGCACATAGTCTATCTCGCTGCTAGAAGGGTCGCTTGCAAAGCTTGGATCATCATCAAACTTGGTCACAATAAGGAACCCATACTAAAGTACTATACCAAAGAGGTTACATCTTGATGACGTCACCAGGGGTCAGATTACATGTGTCTGAAATTTAATGTCTTAAAAATTAAAAAAAATTGTAAAAATTCAACCGTTTGAGATACAAACATTTTTGTTTCGGCAATGGTCATGACTATCCAATGTCTAAATTTCATGCACAGACAATGACCTTGAATCTTGCTTCCTATTGGTCGAAAACGACGCTGCGTTGTCATTTAAAACTGGTAGCAGATACCGAAATTGGGTCAACGTTGTTAGTCTCGGGACCCCTTGGGCATTACAAAAATACCAAAAGTTAAGTCGTCACACGAAACAGCGCCCTCTAGCGGCAAGTTGAAAAATGGCCAAAACGCATTTTGAAGAGATGTCTGTGGCGAAGTTTTTGCAAATTGGCCCAAAATTGGTGCATATGTTCACTGAGGGTCAGTGAATACGCCCATACTTTCAAAAGTTTGATGACGTCACCAGGTGTCAAATTACACTCGCTTGAACGTGCATCCTTTTAACAGCTATATCTAGAGAACGAAACGGCCGATGAAGGTCAAATATTTTGTTTCAGGTTTGTTGTGACTTGGTCTAACGCATATTAGAGGCAAAATTTGGTGGCGTAACGATGACGTCATCAAATAAGCTCTTTTGTACAGCATACATTAGCCAAGGTCGTTCACTTCCTCTAATGGTCGTATGACCTTGAAACCAAGCAGGGACGTAGACTTGGTCATTAACATATAACATTCCAAGTTACATTAGTGTGACGTCATTTGTTGATTTGTTATGAATTTGTGAATCTGGCAACCTATACTACAGCATACACACAGTGCAGTATATACAGTGTGTACACCCATACGAGTGTACATAAGCATGTACAATATGCATACATCTGCACTATCCCATAGACAAAGCACACAGTCTGTCTCGGTGCTAGAAGAGTCGCTTGCAAAGCTCGGATCATCATCAAACTTAGTCACAATAAGGAACCCATAGTAAAGTACTATACCAAAGAGGTTAGATCTTGATGACGTCGCCAGGTGTTAGATTACATGTGTCTGAAATTTAATGCCTTGCAAATTGAAAAATCTGTAAAAATTGAACCGTTTGAGATACAATCTTTATTCTTTCGGCACTGGTCATGACTATCCACGGTCTAAATTTCATGCAGAGACATTGACCTTGAATCTTGTTTCCTATTGGTCGAAAACGAGGCTGCCTTGTCATTTAAAACTGGTAAGCGATGCCGAGATCGTGTCAACGGTGTTAGTCTCAGGACCCCTTGGGCATTCAAAAAATACAAAAAGTTAAGTCGTCACACGAAACAGCCCCCTCTAGTGACGAGTTGAAAAAAGACCAAAACGTATTTTGAATTGGTCAAATGTATATTATCAGCTAAATATTGTGACGTCACGATGACGTAATCAAATAAGAGTTCCTCAAGTATACATTAACCAAGGTCGTTTACTTTCTCCATTGGTCGTATGACCTTGAAAACTATCAGGTGCCTGGACCTGGTCATTAACATGTAACATACCAAGTTACATTAGTATGACATGCATGATTTGTTGATTTATTATGAATTTTTGAATCTTGTCACTGTGCATACTGTACATGTATATGTACGGTATGTATTTATATTGTACAAAGTGTACATGTAGTATTATACAGCATGCAGTTTTACATGCATACAAACATACAAAAAAAGAAAAGCGGAAAGCCATATGCTCTGTTATCAACAGACATACCTCTAGTTATACCTGTTAACTTTAAAACTAATATCTACATGTGTTAGAAAAAGTATATACATGTAAATAAATAATGAGTATGAGTTTGTTGTCAATACAACATACGACCAATAGAGAAAGTAAACGACCTTGGCTAATGTTTGCTTAAAAACTCGCTCATTTCATGACGTCATCTTGACGTCACAACATTTTGCTGATAATATACATTAGACCAAGTCACAATAAACATAAAACAGAAAATTTGACCTTGATCGGCTTTTTCGTTCTGTACATATAGCTGATTGAAGAATGAATGTTCAACTGAGTGTAATTTGACACCTGGTGACATCATTAACATTTTGAAGGTATGGGCATGTTCACTGACCCTCGGTGACCATTAGCGGCAATTTTGGGCCAATTTGCAAAAACTTCGCCACAGACATCTGTTCAAAATGCGTTTTGGCCATTTTTCAACTCGCCGCTAGAGAGCGCTATTTTGTGTGACGGCTTAACTTTTTGTATTTTTTAAATGCCCAAGGGGTCCTAAGACTAACAAAAAGGACTGCATTCCAATACCTACTACCATTTTTAAATGGCGAGCCAGCCTCGTTTTCGACCAAAAGGAAGCGAAATTCAAGGTCAATGTATAGAAACAAAATGTAGTACTTAATGAATTAAGGTCAAACCCGAAGAAATTTTGTCCTTATCTCAAACGGTTGATTTTTTACAGATTTTTGAATATTATAATTACCGACTTTCGACTGTCTGTAATCCGACACCTGGTCACGTGACCATGAATCCATGGAATGGTGGTACACCTTCAGGGTATGTACTAACTATCTGCCAAGTTTGACTGGAATCGGACTTGTAGAAGTGTGTGAATTGCCTCTTATAAAAACACGTGCATTGTCTATGGGATTTCGTCAAGTTCAGATAATGACAAATAGGCCATGGGATGATCATATGCAAAAGGCTTTCAGAAATCAAAATCTGTGATCTATCCCCCCAGAAACTACCTGAAATGTTTATCAATGTATAGTTTTGATACCCCTGAACAAAAATATCAATGTCGCCAGTGTCGAAAACTGCACACTAATTAGTAAAATTCAATTAAAAATTCACGTTTGAAAATAGCGCCCTCTATTGGTCATTTTTGGAGAGTCGTGTACAAATCTTTGGTAGTCAAGCGCCCTCTATTGGTCATTTTTGGAGAGTCGTGTACAAATCTATAGTAGTCAAAATTGCACACAAACCAATGTTGGAAATTTGTTAGTCAGTTTTCTTTTTTTCCCCAACAACTGACGGGTGCATCAGGGACTTTGTTATTGTTTGAGTTGCATTTTTTCTATTTCTGCTTTCTCAATTATTTCCAAAGAAAGACATTTGTATAAATTCATATGAAAGCATCCCTTTTAATAATTTTCTTAGATGTGTTCCTGTTTATGGTTTGAAATCATTCCTGCATCCCTACCTCCCCTTGCATTTTGTATGCTTAAATACTGATTATAGATGTATTTATTCTTTTTATTCAACAATTACATTTCTGTTGGGAGATTCTTATCAGGCATGTACTATTAAAAGTTAACATATACAGCAAATTTTCAGAGTTTTCACAAAAACGTTTTATTTTTTACTCCTCATCCATTCGGAATTGTAATTTCTTAGCCAGCCACATGTTAATGAACCTACTAGTACTAGTGCAAAGTATCATTAAAAGTGTAACTTAGCTCTGTTGTCATCAGGTGCATATGTGACGATCTTCATCAAA
Source organism: Henricia sp. BOLD:AAB3569 (assembly GCA_037783545.1). Classification (NCBI taxonomy): domain Eukaryota; kingdom Metazoa; phylum Echinodermata; class Asteroidea; order Spinulosida; family Echinasteridae; genus Henricia; species Henricia sp. BOLD:AAB3569. The sequence continues at coordinate 1,397,712 of JBBELK010000008.1, forward strand.
TATCTGAACATCGGAAATGTATAGATACATTTACATGTAATAGGCCCTTAATTGAAATATTTCAAGTCTTTGTTACGGCTGCAAGATATGGACTTATGTTCAATTGCTTTTGTCACAAGTACATGTACAGTAGAATCTTTTTTAAACTATCGACAAACAAATTTGTCTACCTCCATACATACATGTATCGTGCGAGGTACTTTATGATTAGTGAATTTTAAAAATCAGCAAACTTAAAGCCCCAGTACATGATTGGTTTTTCATCACTAGCAGTATTCTCACTTTGTGTGGTGGAAAGTATGCATGAAATGAGCAACCTGTGTAAGTTTGAGCGCAATCAGTCATGTTAGTCAAGCCAAAATTAAAAAAAAACCGATCCCGATATTTACCCACAAAAACATAAGGGTATTATTCGTCTCATGAGACCAAAACTAATTGTTGTAATCATTTCTTAAAGACCATAGCACTTCAGACCAAACTATTCCTCTTTTTCGAGCTGTCCTTTATATGGCTCCTTCTTTGAGTGTTTTTTCCCCTTGTTTAGAATTTCCCTATTTTTAGAGTGATTTTCACCTTTTCCGAGTGGTTTTATAAGGGAGTCACTCTTTTGAAGAGTGAGTTTTTCACTCTTTTACATTTAGAGAGGTAAGTTTGGTGTAAATCTGTAAACATTTCTGATTTTGAGATTCCCAATAGTTAGTGTACTGGTGCTTTAAACCCAAATTATATGTTGTGATACAAGAACCTTCCTTTTAAAAGTACATGTATGGTGGGGTACTTTATCAGGTTTATCTTAAACAGTTGCTATCATACAACAGCATTACTTTGTTATACATAAAATTGTACATTCATTTATTGCATCTAACATTTTCAAATTCTACACTGTTACAATATGAAACAATGTACACCATCTTTTTCATTTGAGGCTTTGCATGGTGTGCAAGTGAAAACGTTTGTTGTATTAAACATCACATGTGTAACTCTTACAAGTGTAAGCAGTTCTGAGAGTTCTTGAAGGAGATGTTCACCTGCAAATTTTAACCTTTTCAAAATACTTGAAAAGGTTGTTTGAAATATGCCCCCTTGTTTTTTTTTTAGCTGACATAGTATGTAAAATGTAAAGCAACAAGTTTACATGTACATTTATTGCTTTCAATTATTGCAATATAAACCTGGCATAAAGTCATCTTAAAAATGCTACTGGTATGTTGTCTCTTTATTTACATATAACTTTCTTGGAGGGGAAACCATATCAATTTTTGTTCGCAGTCGAGTGGCTGACTGAGATCAATGCGACATTAGTCCCAGGTATACACCAATCCGGTAACTAATATCTCCTCCCTGCATATCCGCCATAGCTGGGGGGCGTCCACTGCATGGGCTGTGCGTTTTGTGTTGCTGTTAGAACGAAAAGCGCTCATCCATTACATGCACGAACGCGCCTCGCTCGCGTATACGCGACGCGCCCGCCTTTGCGTACACGCGACGCGCCCGCCTTCGCGCGCACACAATCCTACAAAGACGCGCAACTTATTAGAAGTAAACAAATGCAGCTTCAGCAACAGCAAAAACATACAGTTCATTCAGTGGAAGCCCCCCAGCTATGGCGGATATACAGGGAAGAAGACCTTATTACCGAATTGGTGTATATACAATGAGCTTCTCCTTATTTACAACCTGACTAAACTTATCAAAGGTCTGTTGTAAGTGTGGTTGCTGCACTAGGTCTTTCGAAGAATAGTCTCGAGCAATATTGGTATACTTAAGGTAGCAAGTCCGGTGGTACCTGGGGCCTTATTCACAAAGTCCCCGCAACTATTTGCGGGCACGCAACTACCCCGTAACCCCCACTTAAGCTTTTGCGGGTTATTCACAAAACCGACTTAAATCTGCGTGCACTCGTAAACTGCCCGTAAATTTGCGGGAACTCCAGACTTCTCGCAACGGGCCCACAACTTGAGTGAGTCGTCTTAAGCGTCAAAATGGCGGCACTCATGGCAGTATATTCGATTCAAGAAGAACTGAATCGATAGTAAACAAATAAGGTACTGTACAAATATTTGTTACATGGACCCTTGTTTGTAATAAAACATATGTATTTTGTAAAACATATGTACAGTAAATTACTGTCAGTAAAATATTACAGTAAAGTACTGTAAAACAATTACAGCTATTTTTGTACAGTGTAGTATGGACACAGTAATGGCGGATAGCAACCGTTGTCAAACCAAGTGAAACCCAAGAATACCGTAAACCGGATCACATTACATAGCAACCACACATTTAGTCTGGTAATCTAAGTGTGCAAAAGCTTATTTTATAACGACACATCCCTTGATGACAGATGTATTTTTCAATGTGTGATTCTATGAAGCCCCGCATTAGTGTCATATGTGATATTTATTTCACGAAGTTGTGCATGTCTTTTAAAAGGTGGGTTTCTTACTATAATTTGCGGCCGTACTATAATAACTTGTGGCACTATAAAATGGAGCTTTATAATTCGGATTGGCCACAGAGAACATACTTAACTTGAAGGGATCTTTCTAATAGATTTTTTACATGCCGTCTTTTTTTGTCCTTTTTCTGCTGTCATGTGTCCTTTAATCATACTTGTAGAGTGTGACTTGCTCAATAAACAAGTGTTTGAACGGTGAATTGATGTGCAAAATGACACTCATTTCGACAATTATGTTTCAAAATGATATTCGAGATATAATAAAAGACAGTTTACGCATCCTCATTGGCTGAGAACACACAGCACGAGGCCGGATTTAAACGAACGAACCAGTGATTAAAACTTGCTCTTTGCGTTAAGTTGCCGGTGCCCGCAGTTTGCGGGTCTTCAAAGGAAACTCTCAGGGTGCTTCGTGAATACCACTTAACGCAAGTCTTACGTGCCCTTAACATCCACTTACGGGCCCGGCAAAACGCAAAAATTGCGGGTGGTTTGTGAATAAGGCCCCTGGCCTCGATAGCAACCAGATCTGTACCTTCTATGTCGAGTAAAAGCCGCTCGTCTTGCCTAATTTTAGCAGCTTTTATCAATTTCAATTTACCACCTTGGATTGTTTCACAGTTTATGAGCCTCTCAACGTTTCGTTTTTTCGTGGATCGTTCCTTGCTGTATTCCTACAGATGATGCACTGAAGGGGGAGAACATGGTGTCTTCCAGGTAAAGGTTGCGCTTGTTGGTCACTGGATGTCACAGAGCGAAGTAGTCGCTTAGTTGGCGGCCCATCATCTCCAAGTTCCGCTGAAACATCAACAGGATCAACTGAGGACACCGCCATGCTTTCTGCAAATAAACACAATAAAAGTAACAAAAACTGCAAAAATGTTAATTTGTGGGGTATTTTTTTCATATACATTGAACACGGATTTGGGTAAATTTATATGTTGGAATCGATAGCTTATTCAATTCTAAGATATACTTTTCACTGACACTTTTGTCGCAAATGTTGCATTTCTGAGATAAATAAATGATAAAATTACTGCATAAAGTAATGCACAAAATGACGTGGCGAGCAGTCTGTGCGTAAGCGCGACAACAGAGGGCGCTGCGCGCGCGCGTGAATGGTTATCTTGTGCACTATTTGCACAACCGCCGACGTTGAGGGCTGCGTAGGAATCTACGCAGTCTCGAGTATACCAACCCGTCGGGTGGACGTGTGTGTGATCGCTCGGGATAATCAATGGTTTTGAATTATCATCCATTAGCTGATATATTTCGAGGAAAATGAAAGTGCAGCAGTGTGTTACCTAGCGTCGAGTTTGGGATGTTTTGTAAGGCGAAATCAGGTAACCAGAGTAATTTAGAGGCATTTAAACATTTGCGAGGTGTGGGCAGCACCGCGCACCAGTATCATTACGCAGCTTCAAGCAATCGCCGTTACCGCACGCATGGTTGGCACTACGTTGGGTAAGCCTACACGTACGTACATGTACATAGTCAAATTGGCTCTTTCTCAACAATGGTAGAGCGCGCTCCAGTAATTCCCTTTGAATTTTCGCGTGCCTTAAGCAATGCACCCCTCATTGGGCTTGCGTGTGTATTATAGGCTATAGTGCCAATATGCTGTGTGCGGGTTATGCTGCCTCGTCGTGTTTTATGTACCGGACAAGTTTCCAACTACATGTACTCGTTTGCTGAATGTGCTGAAGATGGACATGATTTACGCCTTAGTTGAGGTACGAATTGCTTCAATGCTTTATATGTCATAAGATATTATTCAGTTTTGGTAAAACATCTGTCAGGCCCATAAATATGGCGAATTAGGCCTAGTAGTCTCAGGCTCGTATTTTATAGGTATCACCCGTGTGGCGACGGGGGCCCAGTCATTCGACAGGTATACAGGTATACAGCCAAATATTTTGTACGTATACAAATGCATACGACTCTTTAATTAAGTTTGGGCTACTAAGCCCACCATGCACAAGTACGCATTATAACAATTAAAAAAACAAAACCAAACAAAAAAGGCTAAGGGCAGTTTAACACACGCGTCTCCGAAACAGTGCTTTTCTCCGCCTTTTCATGGAGCCAGGCGGCCAAGGTACAGCGTGGGTCGGAGAAGGCATGGGCAGGTGAAATGTTTTCGATAATAGGCGTTTACACAAACAGTTTCCGAAATTTCAACTTTCTTTGTTGCTTTTTTCGTGCTCCCTATAGGAAACTGCGGATGCCAAGGATGGTTGGCAAGACATCGACCAATTGCAAGGTCTGGAAGACCGCTGGAGGGAGAATTTGTTCACCTTGGCGTCCTATGGATCTATATGGAGGACAACGCCGAGATCTGGAGCGAATGCTCCAACGGGTAAACAAGGCTCAGGGTGCAATGCTAGCATGTTTATAAACGGGGCACGCCCTTGAATCATGGGAATTAAAATACCAGTTTGGCAGGTTCGTTAGATGATAGAGGGCGGGCCTCTTTCAAGATTCGTAGTTCGGAAAGTGCCCTCACAATTCTTGTTTTGTTATTGCTCGAGCATGTATAGCAGCGCAATATAACAATAAAAAAGGAGTCAGCCTAGCATTTGGGAAATCTGGTTCTGGCCTTTTGTTTCAAGGTACCTGTGTTAGCGCCCTCATAGGTAATGGAACAGGCCCTAAGTGGCAAGTGAATGGACTCTTGCTTACTAAATGTATGAAGTGGAGGACGGGCCCCCAAACGCGCAGTTTAAGCGCATCTTTTGTTAGGCAATTTACGAAGCACGGGTTGGGCTTCCGAGTATCAAGGCCTAGATCGTATTTCTATGGACCAGGACTGGTCCCTGAGTACATGTGGGCTATTTCACAGTGGGTGGTCATTTGAGTAGATTACAGTTTAACCCATCCTGGATAACTTTATTAGTGCATATACATGTTATGAGTGATTTTATATGACGGGTAATATGAAGGACAAGCTACAGAACTATTTTTACATAATTCTACGAGTTATTCGTTTTTAATTTCTCTATTTACATGCACTTTTAACACCATTTTGGAGTCTCATTTCAAGTTTTGCATTAGTTTAAGTGCAATCATTTGTTGATGATGCATTATTGTGGTGATCATTTGGTGATCAATCATGGATATATAGTGTTCAACAATATTGTGAAACTTGGGTTGGTGTAATTCGGTCAACAAAAAAACAAACAAACAAACAAACAAACAAACAAAATATGGTAATGTCCTCTCCAGGTCAAGGTATTCCACACAATGGAATAGTTTGGAGATATGTACTCACAAAGATGTTTGTATCATCACATGACACATTTGATGGAGTAAATATGACAATTTGATCGTGGAAGAGATTTGAGTAAATTTTATCAAGATCATATTCAGGGTTGTGGAAAATCCGTTAAACATTTGTCCTCTCCAGGACAGCATTCAATTGTAATATAACATGTCAACCATGATTGAAATATTTCGTTGTTAGGTTTGTAAAATTAACTACCATTCCTTCTAACAGGACAGTGCATGGCATTACCATTTCAACATTTAGTCTGGCCATTATATTGTGATATTCTGTGTTTAACAAAATGTCCTCTCCAGACAACCAATTACAAATTATTATTTCAGTGGAAAAAATAAACACGTTAATCATAATGCCACGCTCTGATATTTTTTGAATTATTAGTATACATCCTGAAGTTTTTAGATCAACAAACTTTTGTGAGTTGGACAAGTTTGAAATTTTACCCCGATTTGCCAGTGAGACTGAAAGTGTACACTTATTGTGAAATAGCCCATGTCTTAATTTCCAGTTCCTTCGAGGAGGCAGAGCATGGGCCTCTGAATGCTATGCTGTTGTTCGTGAGCACGTCAATTATACTGAATGATAGATATGTGTCGCCATTAGGCAGCATGAAAGCATAGATGCACTGGGGGTTTGGCTTGACAATACTTAAAGTTTCGTCATAACCCCAGTCATAATCTGTATAGGCCGAGGACGGGCCTCTAAAGGGCAAGTTCAAAGTACCCATAGATTACATGTGTACTTGCCGAGATCGGGCCTCTGAATACTAAGTGGTAATACATATTCCACATGTACTCGGTACTAGACAGAGGACGGACCGAGTAAATATTGCCCACGTACTCTATATACTAGATAGAGGGCGGGCCTCCCAATGCCAAGTTTAATATGCTCATAGCTTGCATGTGTACTAGGCAGAGGAGGGCCTCTAAATGCCAAGTTGAGATGCCAAGTTCTGATGTGACGCTAATTTTGGCATGGGTACCCTTTACTAGACAGCCGACCTCTGAATTAGCGTATCCCTATTAATATGCGCTCTTATTTGGTATTGGTACATAAGGGCGTGTACATAGGCAGAGGACGGGTCTCTGAATTCAAAATTTCAATAAAAATCAATTTTATGAATGCCAAATTTTAATGTGCCCATGTTTTCTATGTGTATAGATACAGGTACTAGGCACAGACGGGTCCCTGTATGTCAAGTGTAATATACCCATAAATGGCGTGTGTGCTAGAGGACGGGCCTCGGGACACCAAGCTTAAAGTTGCATTGCCCGTGTTTCGGTGAAAGGATTAAAAATAAAAATTAATTTACACAAGCGAACGAATTTATAAAGCTTACGTGTCTCTGTAACGAAAAATATCAAAAACTTAAGTTTCCGACGTCGGGAGTTGGAGATGCAGGCCTTTTTCTTGAAACGTGCTTTTCATGTTGTGCATGTGCGCGTGTGCTCGTATGTACATGGTGTGTGTGCAATGTGCACATGTGCGCGCACATGTGCATTTGCGTCATGGCCCTGTCGATTGGGTGACCTGCCAGCCATTTGGTCGTTTCTTGTTTTTGATCGACTGGCGTTGGTCCTTGACGGATTGTTTACGTTCTTGGTGCCAAGTGGGGGCTGATAACTTTTTCTATTCGGGAAAGTTACCTATTTTACCCTAAAAAAAAAAAAAAAAAAAAAAGGGCAGTGCAACTTTGATGAGCATTTATATTGCAGGTGCGATACACAGAGGGCGGGCCTCTGTATGAATGTACCCTTGATTTGCATGTGTACTCGGTACCAGGCTGAGGGCGTGCCTCTGAATGCCAGGCTTATGGTACATGTGCAATGTAACCATATTTTGCGTATTACAATCGGGTCACGGTCTTAGATGAGAGACATTCTATGATTTGAAGCAAAAAAGCCCCTTTTCCCCTTGTCCAATCAAAATGTTTCATATATGAGTGGGACGGGAATTTTATGTAGTTTATTCATAAGTGCGAGTTGAATCTGTGTGTCACAGAGAACGACCGTGCCGTTCAATTCAGTGAGACAACCTACTGAAAAATGATCAGTAATCGTGTTGACCTCCATTGACTTTGCCGATTTTGAGGTTCAACACCCGTTCTTTGAGTGAAAAAAGCCCCTTTTCCCCGTGCATCATATATTTTATGAAATAATAACCAAACTAAAGGTAATACTCTGTACTTTGAAATGCATAGCGAGTTGGGGAGAAACATAGACGTACTTTTTTTATGTACTCACAAAAGTTCGCAGTGAGGGGCTGTTTTCCGTGTCATTTTCCTGCGCTGAGCGTAGGGTCACGGAGCTCAGCGAGCAGATGCGCGCAAGTTCATGGTGCAAATGTACTTGGCAGAGGACGGGCCTCTGAATGCTATGTTTATGGTGCAATGTACTTGCCAGAGGACGGGCCTCTGAATGCTATGTTTATGGTACAAATGTACTTGGCAGAGGACGGGCCTCTGAATGCTATGTTTATGGTGCAATGTACTTGGCAGAGGACGGGCCTCTGAGTGCTATGTTTATAGTGCAATATACTTGGCAGAGGACGGGCCTCTGAATGCTATGTTTAAGGTACAAATGTACTTGCCAGAGGACGGGCCTCTAAACGCTATGTTTATGGTGCAATGTACTTGGCAGAGGACGGGCCTCTGAATGCTATGTTTGTGGTACAAATGTACTTGGCAGAGGACGGGCCTCTGAGTGCTATGTTTATAGTGCAATGTACTTGGCAGAGGACGGGCCTCTGAATGCTATGTTTAAGGTACAAATGTACTTGCCAGAGGACGGGCCTCTGAACGCTATGTTTATGGTGCAATGTACTTGGCAGAGGACGGGCCTCTGAATGCTATGTTTGTGGTACAAATGTACTTGGCAGAGGACGGGCCTCTGAGTGCTATGTTTATAGTGCAATGTAATTGGCAGAGGACGGGCCTCTGAATGCTATGTTTAAGGTACAAATGTACTTGCCAGAGGACGGGCCTCTGAACGCTATGTTTATGGTGCAATGTACTTGGCAGAGGACGGGCCTCTGAATGCTATGTTTGTGGTACAAATGTACTTGGCAGAGGACGGGCCTCTGAATGCTATGTTTATGGTGCAATGTACTTGGCAGAGGACGGGCCTCTGAATGCTATGTTTATGGTACAAATCTACTTGGCAGAGGACGGGCCTCTGAGAGCCATGTTTATGGTGCAATGTACTTGGCAGAGGACGGGCCTCTGAATGCTATGTTTAAAGTACAAATGTACTTGGCAGAGGACGGGCCTCTGAATGCCGTGTTTGTGGTACAATGTACTTCTATTTTGCACATATGCGCGCTATACTTGGCAGAGGACGGGCCTCTGAATGCCATGTTTGTGGTACAATGTGCTTCTATTTCGCATACTCTGTATTTGGCAGAGGACGGGCCTCTGAATGCCATGTTTGGGGTACAGTGTACTTCTATTTCGCATATATGTACTCTGTACCTGGCAGAGGGCGGGCCTCTGTATGCCATGTTGATGGGCCTTCGCTAGCACGCTGATTTTAATGTGGTCCAGGGGCACCTCTTTGTGCCATTTTGTGAATCCCAAAGTTCAAGTACCCCGTTCGCAAAGTTTTGCTAAAAATAAAAATAAAAAAAAATAAAAAAAAACCAACCAGTACCATTGAGTACCAGTGGTATTTGAAAATGCTGGAGAGTCATCTGTGTGAGAGAGATTTTGATCAATCTTTGATCCCATCGCTACGCACGCAGCGAAGCGGAAACGAGGCACCTCCCAGTGGGTAATTTTCAATGGCAAACCAAGTGGCTTGCCAGTCCCCTTTACACCCACCCCGCCTGAAGTTCTCTCTGGTAGACTACAGGTAGATTTATAGGCGCTCGGATTCAGAGATCCAACTATTTTGTAGCCGGCACATTAAGCAATGATCCTGGTGCTTTGGGACGATATCTTAGCAGAGTCACCCAATAGGGACGAAGTTCATGGTTGGCTTCATCATGGAATTAGTCTGTATAATTTTTTCCAGTCGTTTCATGGCAGATACAGGGGCAGGAATTGCTGTTTATAATTGCCCACCGAAAGGTATTTTAAATGCGCTCGTTTGTCAAGATTATGTCGCCCTTTTCATAGACACAATCACCAGGCGGTGGATAGAGGGCTTTATATACGTTGTGGGTAGGGTCAAGGAAGTACAGCCGCCGAAATGTGTGACTGCCTTGACAGTCTGCTTCTATATCAATGAAGGGACCTAATCTTTGGCGCAAGGACACACCCTTCAGTGTGGTACCTTTAGGCAATGTTGTCAGACCCATAACCAAAGGCGATATTTTCTCAAGTACCGACAACAGCCAGGGATACAAGCAAATCTTCTTGACCAAGGAGTCCAGAACCTTTTCCGGCTTCGAGTGGGTTTGGTTTAAAAAATAAAAAAACAGTGCATAAGTTTACTCATCCATTGGCTTTTGTCTTCCTGCATGGCTTAAGAACAGAAGTATACATACAGAAATATGGATAGACGACCGTTTCATTGGCAAGTGCCATCCCAGCGATGGAGGGCCAAAGTATACGAAGGTTTAAAACACTTCACTCGTGTTTGTTTTATTGCGGTGTGAACAGGACATGCATGGGGACGGTTCCTACATCAGAGCTCTAAGGGCCGTTTACGTCGTACGCTACATACAGTTAAAGCTCGGCTTGTTCAGCAACTTAAAGAAAAGTCATCGGCAGCCATCGAACAGCATGGTGCATCTCGGGTTCGGCATCTGCTCCAAACCCTATCATTTCCGATTCCTGAGCATAAAAAGGTATCATTCGCTGAGGTACGAGAGACAATTTTGCGGGAGGATAAAATGCTCTAAAAGCAGATGCAACGTTTTGTGGGCAAAGGCCAAAGTTTTGCTCTGGTGTTTGTTTGTTTCTTCATATCTACACTTGATATGATCTCGTGCCTACGCCTCTGTCACCACAAGTGCGGGAGGAGATTCTATTTTGGAGGTTTGTCGATAGCTTCTCGCAGCTGATCCCTTGAAGTCAAGGCCGCCACCTTGCTATCGCATTGCACTGTCGGCAGACGCATCTGGCTATAAATAGGGCGGTACCCTAGTCTTACCAGACGGTAGTGTAAGTTTCTGAGATTACTGGTCTGCAGACATTTTGGGACACACGGGTATGTGTCGCAAGGAGGCCCTTGATCTATATTTTGTGTGGCTCTCAGTCTTTGATTCGCTATGGAACTTGATGGTGGATGTGGTTGGAGATTCCAGAAATGTGGTGGATGCTTGGACTGGCCTCCGAGCTAGGTCTAAACCGCTTTCAAAAATGTTGAAGTTTAAATTTTTGTTTTGCCCTCTCCTTGGAGGCAAATTTTTCGCTCAAGTTGACCTAGGTCCCATCTGGTAGTCCCACAGGTTTTCACCTTTGATTTGATGGCACTTTCGTCAAATGTCCCGGCGCGCAGGAACGGGTCTCCACTCAAGTTCTTCCTTTCGCCTGTCAGAGGCAGGGCAAGCAGGGGTTTTTAGAATACCCGTCTTCTACGGGATATGTCCCGAATTTTTCAAGGGCTGGGGTTTGAGCTCTGGGCCTTCCAGTGCTACTTCCCACGTATTGTCACCCCCTGAATGGATATCGCTTACGCTAAGCGTCACCATGTTCTCCTTGTGTCCGACTCAATGTTCAGAGGGTTCAAAGGATTCGGCTGACCCAAGGCATTGAGCGTGCAAATGTTAGCCAACGGAGGCACAACAATGGCCCCGTTATGTAGACATCTGGTGGTATCTTGCAGGGCTTTTCAGCCGGAGGTGGCTGTTCTGCGCGGAGGCATAAATGATTTCAGCCGATTGACCGACCCTTCGCAGGGTGTACTTGACGTGGTAGGGGTTTTTCGCGCCGTTGCCCAACTGATCAGGGAGAAAATTCCCAATATGCATATTTGTTCTTTCCTCAAGGTGCCAAACCAAGATGGTGGACATCAATCGCTCAGTCGCCGTAGTCAACTCATTATTGAAAGAGGTCTGTCATGAATGCTAGCTGGCAGTTTTTCTCGAACGATTACATCGTGGAGCAGGATCTTGCGGACATTGTGCACCTATCGATGATGGGATATCTAAGCTCCAGCGCAGGCTGCGGCTGTTTTCAGATCCGTTTCGGGCTTGCCCTCGGGAATTGCGATACAATGCTAAATTTCTTCTTCAATCATGCCCTCCCCTTCTTCACGAGAGCGTTTTGGTATCTTTTTGAAGATGATTAGTGCGGCAACCAGGCTGACAAAACTAGGAAACGAGTTGGATACGCAGGGATATGGAGTGCAAAAGAGCAGACTTATTTGCAGCATTAGACCGATTTCTGCGGGAGCATCAAAGCAAATGATGCTGTACTGAAGGGGAGGATCTGGAGTCAGTGACATCACTTGACATCCTATGCTTTTTGATCGATCGTGACTCAGAAGGTCGCACGCAGATTCACGGCTTAGGGTGAAAAAATTTGGGTAAGCACGGGATCTGCAGCCGATTTCACGAATCCTTACGCACTGCGTAAGTCCGCTTGCGCAACATTTTATTGCGTAGGCTGCGCAACATTCCTGTGAAAATTACACGCAAGCTATAGGGCTTGCGCCATTTTGCAAAAGTTGCGCAAGCTGCGCACTCTTTCTCGAAATCGGCTGCCGCTCTTGTGGGTGCCCGCTTATATTAGCGGCATGCACCGTGGACTCTTATGTTGGGCAGATAAGGGCATACTTTAACTCATTCGGTAAGACCGAAGTCTGGCGAGTGGGATAAAAGTTCGCAAACCCTTGCATCTCTCACCAAGTTCGTAGATACATGAACGCAATGCAGCTGGAGCAGGCTGAGTCTCACATTACTTCAAAGCAGGCAATTCCATTGTTTTCTGATAAGTTACGATGGTCGGTGAAAGAGATCACTGACCGATCCTGGAGACTTGGCAAAGGCGAAGGTCTTTTCCCCTAGCGCTACGTGGTACAACGAGACTTGGCCCTTTTCCTCTGCCTATAATGGGCCGGAGACAGAGCTGGTGACCTAGGAGGAATCGGAACCTGAAAAATAACAAGGATCGAAGGAGGCGATTTTTTATTCAGCCACACTATTGGCAAGACGGTAAGTGAGGGTGACTCATCATTGATAATGATTCCAAAGTTGCAGGACCAAGGAAAGATGGAGCCAGTCGGCGCAGTTCAAAGTCTGGTTGATCTTTCGCCCCTTGGCGGCCAATCGCAGAGTCCTCGTAAACAAACCCTTCGCCTGTTAACGGACCGAATTCACGGCTGAAGATGTATTTTGCCGCAACAGACAACCCTGAAAACCAGCTTTTGAGAGCGCACAACAGCCGTGCCATGGGTAGCAACCACACTGCGGCTCCTGGATGCATCGGACGAGCAGGTGATGGACCACTGCCAATGGGCGTCGCGGAAGACGTACAAGCACTATACCCAGGTTGAGAGAGTTATGAGGCGTCAGAGCACGGTCCAGGTAGTACGCGACGCCGTCTCCACAGCTGAACAAAGTCCAATGGCAGATATCGTCGGACAATTCTATAGGCGTCTGAACTCGGGCCTCGGGGCCCGCGTAGCTTTCCCGCCATCTACATGCAGCTGATATGTCTAAAAATGCCATCACCTACTAACAAAACTACCCATTTTGTTTTTTAATCAATTTTATAGGCAGCGACAGCTTGAGAAAAGAAAAGAGAAGAAAATAAAATGAAAGAAAGGCAGCAAGACAACTAGTCCAGTTTTTCTTTCCTTTCTATCTGATACAGTCTCCCGCTTTCGTTTGAGGTTTGGGTAAGGATTGGGGTGTATTTGGGCAGGTTTGGGGGTTCTCGGCGGCCTAAGAGGGCAGGTTTTGGCGAAATCCATCTAACCCATATCTAAACCCTATAGATGCCGGAGTCGGACGGAAACAAAGGCGTTGTGCAAATAGGTTACTATTTGCACAACCGCCGACGTTGAGGGCTGCGTAGGAATCTACGCAGTCTCGAGTATACCAAGGTGGCAGGTGGGGAGTATTTGGACGAGAAGGAACGAGTCGGCAGAGGACGGTATACGGTTGTATGTCTCAACGGTGGTAAGATAATAGTTTGGCCTCGGCGGCCAGCTTCTGGTGAGTATTATTATATATATACTTTTTTTTTTCCCGCCCACCCGACCTCCTTCCTCATTGCTGAGCTTTCCTATGGCTTCGGTTTCTATGCTCAATCCATCTAACCCATATCTAAACCCTATAGATGCCGGAGTCGGACGGAAACAAAGGCGTTGTGCAAATAGGTTACTAACTGAAGGCAATATTTGAGGAAGAAAACATGATTTTTCTACAGAAAAGCAACATTTGCGACAAAAGTGCAAGTGGGAAGTATATCTTAAAATTACATTATGTGTTGATTCCAGGAGGTAATTTCCTTAAAATCTTTGTTCAATGTATACGAAAAAAATACCATTTGTGGCAAATAGACAGTATCAGGTTTCAATTCTACATGCACCTTGCGTCTCACTGCAGACCTGCATGGTATTGTTTTTTTCCCTCATACTAATTTTAAAGGAAAAGATGTTTAGGAAATATAACTATCGAATTTGCAAGGTAAACGCCACAGTTCAATTCACTGCAGAAATATTGCTGAAAAAATATTACTGCAGAAATTTTCACTGCAAAAATATTACAAAAAAACACCTTATTTCTTTACACTTTGAAAGCATAAAATATACAGATGACGACTGTATACAGGCTATCAATTATACTTTGCCTTTAGTTTCGGATTTTGGTGCATTTGTCATGGGTTGTCGCGGGTTGTTATTGGTTTGTTGGTAATTATTTTTTTTCAAGAGACAAATCACTAATGTAGACATGTTAGGTAATGAAACAGCTGTATGTCGGGACGCGCAGAAAAGTAATTTCCGTTTAATACGCGTACCGCCACGGTACAAACTGCATACGTAAACATTAGTGCATAAACCTATGGGGCAGACGCGAACTCTGCAACTTTTTTGCTCATTTTCACAAAAACCAAAAAGAGTTCAAGAACCAACCTCCCACCACTTTATCTTCAATACAACATACTGACAAACATGTCCCGAAACAAAAATGTTGCAAATGCGAGAAATCATCGGGGATTCCCTTCGTAGTGGGGGAGTCCGTGTACCGCGCTCGCAGCTCGGTATGCGCCGTATGGATTGAGTGTTCTTCACTGCGAGTCCGTGTTACACAGACTCGCCAGCCACGAAGGGAATCCGCGATGATTTCTCGCATTTGCAACATTTTCGTTTCGGGACATGTTTGTCAGTATGTTTGATATGTAGGCCTAGGCCCCTATTGTATTGAAGATAAAGTGGCAGGAGGTTGGTTCTTGAACTCTTTTTGGTTTTCGTGAAAATGAGCAAAAACGTTGCCGAGTCACGTCCGCCCCATAGGTTTATGCACAATTAGCCGAGCAATTTTGCCATCGAATACCATGATGCATTGCGAACGTCGATAAGGTTTATTAATGGTAGACTAAGTTTTGGCTGACAATAAACATTGGATTATAGACATGATAGAGTAGTTTTATGAAGCCCACCTTCCTCTTACACGTCCAAGACGTCCCGGTGTAGAACTAGTACTAGTTGTTGCATGGTTTGTTTCTTCCTCCATGGTACTAGCGACAGCCATTTCGCCAACGCCATGTTCAGCCTCCTGTTTTACGCGCCGAGGAGCGTGGTCGTCATGGTCGTACCCGTGGATATCCAGCGCAGCGGTATCGCTGCTGCGATGACACTTTCCGGGCAGTTTAACTCACGCCATCGGTTGCTACAATCCCTAAATTTTGCAAAACTTCTCCCACTGAATTTCACTACTTTAGATTTGACATCAGTTACGTGCATACAACAGTAAAAAGGGCATTCCTCGTCTTCTTCATCCTAGGCAAAATTTGGGTCAGAGGTGTCGGACGAAGACGCCATATTGTTGTGGCACGTGCACGTACCGAAAGACCTGTAGAACACGCTATGCCATTGGACGGTGCATTATGAGAGGCGCGTTGTGATTGGACAGCGATTTATTTATTTTAGAAAAAATAAGTGTAATTTTTCGTCTTGTTCATAAAAATTTGCAACTTTTGGGCTTGGCGAGTTTGCGGTTATTGATAAGCATAATTTTCCACGATTTTCAAACCTAAAATGAAGTAGTCTCTGGAGGGAGATCACAAAACTAACGAATTTGCGTGATCGTCCCATGGCCTAAAAAATGACTGCAATGTGTGTATTTGTTGCAATATTAAAAAATTCATAACAAGTCAACAAATGACGTCATACTAATGTAACTTGGTACGTCATATGTCAATGACCAGGTCTAGGAACCTACTAAGTTTCAAGGTCATATAACCCATACAGGAAGTGAACGACCTTGGCAAATGTTTGCTTAACAAACTCGCTTATTTGATGACGTCATAGTGACGTCACAACATTTTTCTGGTAATATGCATTAGACCAAGTCAAAACAAACCTAAAACACAAACTTTGACATCCATCGGCCTTTTCGTTCTCCAGATATAGCTGTGAGAAGAATGTATGTTCAACTGGTTGTAATTTGACACCTGGTGACGTCATCAAACTTTTGAAGGTGTGGGCATGTTCACTGACCCTCGGTGAACACCTGTACCGATTTTGGGCCGATTTGCAAAAACTTCGCCACAGACATCTGTTCAAAATACGTTTTGGCCATTTTTCAACTCGTCGCTAGAGGGCGCTGTTTTGTGTGACGGCTTAATTTTGATATTTTCTAAATGCCCAAGGGGTCCTGAGACTATAACAAAGAAGACTCCATTTCAATACCTACTACCAGTTTTAAATGGCGAGCCAGCCTCGTTTTCGACCAAAAGGAAGCGAGGTCCAAGGTCATTGCATGGAAACTAAATGTAGTACTCTGTGAAATAAGGTCAACCCTGAAGAAACTTTTTCTGTATCTCAAACGGTTGATTTTTTACAGATTTTTAAACATGACAATCACCGATTTTTGACTGCCTGTAATCCGACACCTGGTCACGTGACTGTGAAATTACGCAACGGTGGCACATCCTCAGGGGATGTACTAACTACCTGCCAAGTTTGACTGGAATCGGACGAGCAGAAGTGTGTAAACTGCCGGGTAGAAAGAAGGGGTACCAAGAGGAAATAAAAAAAGAAAAAAAATCAGAACGAAAACAATAGCTGTTTCGGCCCTACCGAAACAGCTAAAAAAAAAAAATAAAAAATAAAAAATAAGAACAGTTTCAAAGGCTTTCCGCAGGAGTGCGGAAAGCCAAAAAAAAAAAAAAAAAAATCAGAACAGTTTCAAAGGCTCAAAAAACTAGAGGTATGTCTGTTGATAACAGAGCATATGGCTTTCCGCTTTTCTTTTCTTTGTATGTCTGTATGCATGTAAAACTGCATGCTGTATAATAAACCTAAAACACAAAATTTGACCTCCATCGGCCTTTTTGTTCGCTAGATATAGCCATTTAAAGAATGCATGTTCAACTGAGTGTAATTTGACACCTGGTGACGTCATCAAACTTTACCCTCAGTAAACATATGCACCAAATTTGGGCCAATTTGCAAAAACTTCGCGGCAAGCATCTCTTAAAAATACGTTTTGGCCATTTTCCAACTCGCCGCTAGAGGGCGCTCTTTCGTGTGACGACTTAACTTTTGGTATTTTTGTAATGCCCAAGAGGTCCCGAGACTAACAACGTTGACCCAGTCTCGGTATCTGCTACCAGTTTTAAATGACAACACAGCCTCGTTTTCGACCAGTAGGAAGCAAAATTCAAGGTCAATGTCTGGGTATGAAATTTAGACCTTCGATAGTCATGAACATTGCCGAAGGAATAAGGTTTGTATCTCAAACGGTTGAATTTTTACAGATTTTTGAATATGTAAGGCATTAAATTTTGAACGCTTGTAATTTGATACCTGGTGACGTCATCAATATGTAACCTCTTCGGTATAGTACTTTAGTATGGGTTCCTTATTGTGACCAAGATTGATGATGATCCAAGCTTTGCAAGCGACCCTTCTAGCAGCGAGATAGACTATGTGCTTTGTCTATGGGAAATGGGGTAGTGCAGATGTATGCATATTGTACATGCTTATGTACACTCGTATATACTGCACTGTGTGTATGCTGTGGTATAGGTTGCCAGATTCAAAAATTCATAACAAATCAACAAATGACGTCACACTAATGTAACTTGGTATGTTATATGTTAATGACCAAGTCTACGTCCCTGCTAGGTTTCAAGGTCATACGCCCATTAGAGGAAGTGAACAACCTTGGCTAATGTATGCTGCACAAACGGGCTTAATTGATGACGTCATCGTTACGCCACCAAATTGTGCTGCTAATATGCATTAGACCAAGTCACAACAAACCTAAAACACAAAATTTGACCTCCATCGGCCTTTTCGTTCTCTAGATATAACCGTTAGAAGAACGCATGTTCAACTGGGTGTAATTTGACACCTGGTGACGTCATCAAACTTTTGAAGGTATGGGTGTGTTCACTGACCCTCAGTGAACATATGCACCAATTTTGGGCCAATTTGCAAAAACTTCGCCACAGACATCTGTTCAAAATAGGTTTTGGCCATTTTTCAACTTGCCGCTAGAGGGCGCTCTTTCGTGTCACGACTTAACTTTTGGTATTTTTGGAATGCCCAAGAGGTCTTGAGACTAACACTTTTGACCCGATCTCTGTATCTGCTACCAGTTTTAAATGACAGGGCAGCCTCGTTTTCGACCAATAGGAAGCAAGATTCAAGGTCAATGTCTGTGTATGAAATTTAGACCTTGGATAGTCATGACCATTGCCGAAGGAATAAAGTTTGTATCTCAAACGGTTGAATTTTTACAGAAGTTTCAATATTGAAGGCCATATATTTCAAACGCTTGTAATCTGACACCTGATGACGTCATCAAAATGTAAACACATTTGTGCAGTACTTCATTATGAGGTGATTGTTGTGACCAAGTTTGATGATGATCCGAGCTTTGCAAGTGACCATTTTGCCAGGCCGAAAGACCATGCGCTTTGTCTATGGGGTTTTGGGAGAAGAATAAAAAAGCTAAAAAAAACTAGAGGTATGTCTGTTGATAACAGAGCATATGGCTTTCCGCTTTTCTTTTCTTTGTATGTCTGTATGCATGTAAAACTGCATGCTGTATAATAAACCTAAAACACAAAATTTGACCTCCATCGGCCTTTTTGTTCGCTAGATATAGCCATTTAAAGAATGCATGTTCAACTGAGTGTAATTTGACACCTGGTGACGTCATCAAACTTTACCCTCAGTAAACATATGCACCAAATTTGGGCCAATTTGCAAAAACTTCGCGGCAAGCATCTCTTAAAAATACGTTTTGGCCATTTTTGAACTCGCCGCTAGAGGGCGCTCTTTCGTGTGACGACTTAACTTTTGGTATTTTTGTAATGCCCAAGAGGTCCCGAGACTAACAACGTTGACCCAGTCTCGGTATCTGCTACCAGTTTTAAATGACAACACAGCCTCGTTTTCGACCAGTAGGAAGCAAAATTCAAGGTCAATGTCTGGGTATGAAATTTAGACCTTCGATAGTCATGAACATTGCCGAAGGAATAAGGTTTGTATCTCAAACGGTTGAATTTTTACAGATTTTTGAATATGTAAGGCATTAAATTTTGAACGCTTGTAATTTGATACCTGGTGACGTCATCAATATGTAACCTCTTCGGTATAGTACTTTAGTATGGGTTCCTTATTGTGACCAAGATTGATGATGATCCAAGCTTTGCAAGCGACCCTTCTAGCAGCGAGATAGACTATGTGCTTTGTCTATGGGAAATGGGGTAGTGCAGATGTATGCATATTGTACATGCTTATGTACACTCGTATATACTGCACTGTGTGTATGCTGTGGTATAGGTTGCCAGATTCAAAAATTCATAACAAATCAACAAATGACGTCACACTAATGTAACTTGGTATGTTATATGTTAATGACCAAGTCTACGTCCCTGCTAGGTTTCAAGGTCATACGCCCATTAGAGGAAGTGAACAACCTTGGCTAATGTATGCTGCACAAACGGGCTTAATTGATGACGTCATCGTTACGCCACCAAATTGTGCTGCTAATATGCATTAGACCAAGTCACAACAAACCTAAAACACAAAATTTGACCTCCATCGGCCTTTTCGTTCTCTAGATATAACCGTTAGAAGAACGCATGTTCAACTGGGTGTAATTTGACACCTGGTGACGTCATCAAACTTTTGAAGGTATGGGTGTGTTCACTGACCCTCAGTGAACATATGCACCAATTTTGGGCCAATTTGCAAAAACTTCGCCACAGACATCTCTTCAAAATAGGTTTTGGCCATTTTTCAACTTGCCGCTAGAGGGCGCTCTTTCGTGTCACGACTTAACTTTTGGTATTTTTGGAATGCCCAAGAGGTCTTGAGACTAACACTTTTGACTCGATCTCTGTATCTGCTACCAGTTTTAAATGACAGGGCAGCCTCGTTTTCGACCAATATAGGAAGCAAGATTCAAGGTCAATGTCTGTGTATGAAATTTAGACCTTGGGTAGTCATGACCATTGCCGAAGGAATAAAGTTTGTATCTCAAACGGTTGAATTTTTACAGAAGTTTCAATATTGAAGGCCATATATTTCAAACGCTTGTAATCTGACACCTGATGACGTCATCAAAATGTAAACACATTTGTGCAGTACTTCATTATGAGGTGATTGTTGTGACCAAGTTTGATGATGATCCGAGCTTTGCAAGTGACCATTTTGCCAGGCCGAAAGACCATGCGCTTTGTCTATGGGGTTTTGGGAGAAGAATAAAAAAAAAGCTAAACTAGAGGTATGTCTGTTGAAAACAGATCATATGGCTTTCCGCTTTTTGGCTTTCCGAACTCCTGCGGAAAGCCTTTGAAACTGTTCTGATTTTTTTTTGGCTTTCCGCACTCCTGCGGAAAGCCTTTGAAACTGTTCTGATTATTTTTTGGCTTTCCGCACTTCTGCGGAAAGCCTTTGAAACTGTTCTGATTTTTTTTTGGCTTTCCGCACTCCTGCGGAAAGCCTTTGAAACTGTTCTGATTTTTTTTTTTTTTTTAGCTTTTTTTATTCTTCCGTCAAAACCCCATAGACAAAGCGCATGGTCTTTCGGCCTGGCAAAATGGTCACTTGCAAAGCTCGGATCATCATCAAACTTGGTCACAACAATCACCTCATAGTGAAGTACTGCACAAATGTGTTTACATCTTGATGACGTCACCAGGTGTCAGATTACAAGCGTTTGAAATATATGGCCTTCAATATTGAAACATCTGTAAAAATTCAACAGTTTGAGATACAAACTTTATTCCTTCGGCAATGTTCATGACTATCCAAGGTCTAACTTTCGTACATAGACATTGACCTTGAATCTTGCTTCCTATTGGTCGAAAACGAGGCTGGCTTGTCATTTAAAACTGGTAGCAGATACCAAGATGGAATCAACGGTGTTAGTCTCAAGACCCCTTGGGCATTCAAACAATACCAAAAGTTAAGTCGTGACACGAAAGAGCGCCCTCTAGCGGCAAGTTGAAAAATGGCCAAAACGCGTTTTGAACAGATGTCTGTGGCGAAGTTTTTGCAAATTGGCCCAAAATTGGTGCATATGTTGACTGAGGGTCAGTGAACATGCCCATACCTTCAAAAGTTTGATGACGTCACCAGGTGTCAAATTACACTCAGTTGAACATGCGTTCTTATAACGGTTATATCTAGAGAACGAAAAGGCCGATGGAGGTCAACTTGTGTGTTTTAGGTTTGTTGTGACTTGGTCTAATGCATATTAGCAGCAAAATTTGGTGGCGTAACGATGACGTCATCAAATAAGCCCGTTTGTGCAGCATACATTAGCCAAGGTCGTTCACTTCCTCTATTGGGCGTATGACCTTGAAACCTAGCAGGGACGTAGACTTGGTCATTAACATATAACATACCAAGTTACATTAGTGTGACGTCATTTGTTGATTTGTTATGAATTTTTGAATCTGGCAACCTATACCACAGCATACACACAGTGCAGTATATACGAGTGTACATAAGCATGTACAATATGCATACATCTCTGCACTTCCCCCATATCCCATAGACAAAGCACACAGTCTGTCTCGCTGCTAGAAGGGTCGCTTGCAAAGCTTGGATCATCATCAAACTTGGTCACAATAAGGAACCCATAGTAAAGTACTATACCAAAGAGGTTACATCTTGATGACGTCACCAGGGGTCAGATTACATGTGTCTGAAATTTAATGCCTTAAAAATTCAAAAATTTGTAAAAATTCAACCGTTTGAGATACAAACATTTTTGTTTCGGCAATGGTCATGACTATCCAATGTCTAAATATAATGCAGAGACAATGACCTTGAATCTTGCTTCCTATTGGTCGAAAACGAGGCTGCGTTGTCATTTAAAACTGGTAGCAGATACCGAAATTGGGTCAACGTTGTTAGTCTCGGGACCCCTTGGGCATTACAAAAATACCAAAAGTTAAGTCGTCACACGAAACAGCGCCCTCTAGCGGCAAGTTGAAAAATGGCCAAAACGCATTTTGAAGAGATGTCTGTGGCGAAGTTTTTGCAAATTGGCCCAAAATTGGTGCATATGTTTACTGAGAGTCAGTGAATACGCCCATACTTTCAAAAGTTTAATGACGTCACCAGGTGTCAAATTACACTCGCTTGAACGTGCATCTTTTTAACAGCTATATCTAGAGAACGAAACGGCCGATGAAGGTCAAATATTTTGTTTCAGGTTTGTTGTGACTTGGTCTAACGCATATTAGCAGCAAAATTTGGTGGCGTAACGATGACGTCATCAAATAAGCCCGTTTGTACAGCATACATTAGCCAAGGTCATTCACTTCCTCTAATGGTCGTATGACCTTGAAACCAAGCAGGGACGTAGACTTGGTCATTAACATATAACATACCAAGTTACATTAGTGTGACGTCATTTGTTGATTTGTTATGAATTTTTGAATCTGGCAACCTATACTACAGCATACACACAGTGCAGTATATACATGTATACGAGTGTACATAAGCATGTACAATATGCATACATCTGCACTATCCCATAGACAAAGCACACAGTCTGTCTCGGTGCTAGAAGAGTCGCTTGCAAAGCTTGGATCATCATCAAACTTAGTCACAATAAGGGACCCATAGTAAAGTACTATACCAAAGAGGTTAGATCTTGATGACGTCACCAGGTGTTAGATTACATGTGTCTGAAATGTAATGCCTTGCAAATTGAAAAATCTGTACAATTTGAACCGTTTGAGATACAATCTTTATTCTTTCGTCACTGGTCATTACTATCCAAGGTCTAAATTTCATGCAGAGACATTGACCTTGAATCTTGTTTCCTATTGGTCGAAAACGAGGCTGCCTTGTCATTTAAAACTGGTAAGCGATGCCGAGATCGTGTCAACGGTGTTAGTCTCAGAACCCCTTGGGCATTCAAAAAATACAAAAAGTTAAGTCGTCACACGAAACAGCCCCCTCTAGTGACGAGTTGAAAAAAGACCAAAACGTATTTTGAATTGGTCAAATGTATATTATCAGCTAAATATTGTGACGTCACGATGACGTAATCAAATAAGAGTTCCTCAAGTATACATTAACCAAGGTCGTTTACTTTCTCCATTGGTCGTATGACCTTGAAAACTATCAGGTGCCTGGACCTGGTCATTAACATGTAACATACCAAGTTACATTAGTATGACATGCATGATTTGTTGATTTATTATGAATTTTTGAATCTTGTCACTGTGCATATTGTACATGTATATGTACAGTATGTATTTATATTGTACAAAGTGTACATGTAGTATTATACAGCATGCAGTTTTACATGCATACAAACATACAAAAAAAGAAAAGCGGAAAGCCATATGCTCTGTTATCAACAGACATACCTCTAGTTTAGCTTTTTTTATTCTTCTCCCAAAACCCCATAGACAAAGCGCATGGTCTTTCGGCCTGGCAAAATGGTCACTTGCAAAGCTCGGATCATCATCAAACTTGGTCACAACAATCACCTCATAGTGAAGTACTGCACAAATGTGTTTACATTTTGATGACGTCATCAGGTGTCAGATTACAAGCGTTTGAAATATATGGCCTTCAAATTGAAACTTCTGTAAAAATTCAACCGTTTGAGATACAAACTTTATTCTTTCGGCAATGGTCATGACTATCCAAGGTCTAAATTTCATACACAGACATTGACCTTGAATCTTGCTTCCTATTGGTCGAAAACGAGGCTGCCCTGTCATTTAAAACTGGTAGCAGATACAGAGATCGGGTCAAAAGTGTTAGTCTCAAGACCTCTTGGGCATTCCAAAAATACCAAAAGTTAAGTCGTGACACGAAAGAGCGCCCTCTAGCGGCAAGTTGAAAAATGGCCAAAACCTATTTTGAAGAGATGTCTGTGGCGAAGTTTTTGCAAATTGGCCCAAAATTGGTGCATATGTTCACTGAGAGTCAGTGAACATGCCCATACCTTCAAAGGTTTGATGACGTCACCAGGTGTCAAATTACACTCAGTTGAACATGCGTTCTTCTAACGGTTATATATAGAGAACGAAAAGGCCGATGGAGGTCAAATTTTGTGTTTTAGGTTTGTTGTGACTTGGTCTAATGCATATATGTAGCAAAATTTGGTGGCGTAACGATGACGTCATCAAATAAGCCCGTTTGTGCAGCATACATTTGCCAAGGTCGTTCACTTCCTCTAATGGGCGTATGACCTTGAAACCTAGCAGGGACGTAGACGTGGTCATTAACATATAACATACCAAGTTACATTAGTGTGACGTCCTTTGTTGATTTGTTATGAATTTTTGAATCTGGCAACCTATACTACAGCATACACACAGTGCAGTATATACATGTATACGAGTGTACATAAGCATGTACAATATGCATACATCTGCACTATCCCATAGACAAAGCACACAGTCTGTCTCGGTGCTAGAAGAGTCGCTTGCAAAGCTTGGATCATCATCAAACTTAGTCACAATAAGGAACCCATAGTAAAGTACTATACCAAAGAGGTTAGATCTTGATGACGTCACCAGGTGTCAGATTACATGTGTCTGAAATTTAATGCCTTGCAAATTGAAAAATCTGTAAAAATTTAACCGTTTGAGATACAATCTTTATTCTTTCGGCACTGGTCATGACTATCCAAGGTCTAAATTTCATGCAGAGACATTGACCTTGAATCTTGCTTCCTATTGGTCGAAAACGAGGCTGCCTTGTCATTTAAAACTGGTAAGCGATGCCGAGATCGTGTCAACGGTGTTAGTCTCAGGACCCCTTGGGCATTCAAAAAATACAAAGTTAAGTCGTCACACGAAACAGCCCCCTCTAGTGACGAGTTGAAAAAAGACCAAAACGAATTTTGAATTGGTCAAATGTATATTATCAGCTAAATATTGTGACGTCACGATGACGTAATCAAATAAGAGTTCCTCAAGTATACATTAACCAAGGTCGTTTACTTTCTCCATTGGTCGTATGACCTTGAAAACTATCAGGTGCCTGGACCTGGTCATTAACATGTAACATACCAAGTTACATTAGTATGACATGCATGATTTGTTGATTTATTATGAATTTTTGAATCTTGTCACTGTGCATATTGTACATGTATATGTACAGTATGTATTTATATTGTACAAAGTGTACATGTAGTATTATACAGCATGCAGTTTTACATGCATACAAACATACAAAAAAAGAAAAGCGGAAAGCCATATGCTCTGTTATCAACAGACATACCTCTAGTTTTTTTTTTTTTTTTTTAGCTTTTTTTATTCTTCTCCCAAAATCCCATAGACAAAGCGCATGGTCTTTCGGCCTGGCAAAACGGTCACTTGCAAAGCTCAGATCATCATCAAACTTGGTCACAACAATCACCTCATAATGAAGTACTGCACAAATGTGTTTACATTTTGATGACGTCATCAGGTGTCAGATTACAAGCGTTTGAAATATATGGCCTTCAAATTGAAACTTCTGTAAAAATTCAACCGTTTGAGATACAAACTTTATTCTTTCGGCAATGGTCATGACTATCCAAGGTCTAAATTTCATACACAGACATTGACCTTGAATCTTGCTTCCTATTGGTCGAAAACGAGGCTGCCCTGTCATTTAAAACTGGTAGCAGATACAGAGATCGGGTCAAAAGTGTTAGTCTCAAGACCTCTTGGGCATTCCAAAAATACCAAAAGTTAAGTCGTGACACGAAAGAGCGCCCTCTAGCGGCAAGTTGAAAAATGGCCAAAACCTATTTTGAAGAGATGTCTGTGGCGAAGTTTTTGCAAATTGGCCCAAAATTGGTGCATATGTTCACTGAGGGTCAGTGAACACGCCCATACCTTCAAAAGTTTGATGACGTCACAAGGTGTCAAATTACACTCAGTTGAACATGCGTTCTTCTAACGGTTATATATAGAGAACGAAAAGGCCGATGGAGGTAAAATTTTGTGTTTTTGGTTTGTTGTGACTTAGTCTAATGCATATTAGCAGCAACATTTGGTGGCGTAACGATGACGTCATCAAATAAGCCCGTTTGTGCAGCATACATTTGCCAAGGTCGTTCACTCCCTCTAATGGGCGTATGACCTTGAAACCTAGCAGGGACGTAGACGTGGTCATTAACATATAACATACCAAGTTACATTAGTGTGACGTCCTTTGTTAATTTGTTATGAATTTTTGAATCTGACAACCTATACCACAGCATACACACAGTGCAGTATATACGGGTGTACATAAGCATGAACAATATGCATACATCTGCACTACCCCATTTCCCATAGACAAAGCAGATATTCTATCTCGCTGCTAGAAGGGTCGCTTGCAAAGCTTGGATCATCATCAAACTTGGTCACAATAAGGAACCCATACTAAAGTACTATACCAAAGAGGTTACATCTTGATGACGTCACCAGGGGTCAGATTACATGTGTCTGAAATTTAATGCCTTAAAAATTCAAAAATCTGTAAAAATTCAACCGTTTGAGATACAAACATTTTTGTTTCGGCAATGGTCATGACTATCCAATGTCTAAATTTCATGCAGAGACAATGGGTCGTATGAATAAAAAGTAGTAAATACTAAGAAGTATTAGCAAAAAGTAAAAGAATTTACTTCAAAGTAGAAGCATTCAGTAAAAGCATCTTCTACATTCCGTATGAATAATCTTATTCTTTTACTGCAAAGCACTCACTTAATTCTTTGTAGTAAATGCTTCTGCAAATCATGCTGCGTGCATGGCCGAATGACTTTGAAGAAATAAAACTAATTCCTTTGTGTTGTAAAACCATTCACGTACACTCCACACGCACGCACGCAGTCACACAAGCAGTATTAGGTTAGAAGTTAGAGTTAAATCCAAAATCGACAAGTCAGCAATGAGTGATGTTGATTCTGACCATCATGATGAAGGACACGCTTCTTCTCAAGAATCAAAGCAAGACGTTTTCGTGAAATTATTGACACATAATAGTGTGCTGTTGACAAAATTGGAACATAAACCTTTCCCTGGCGAGGGACAACATTCATAAACACTGCCATTTCTCCCGTTTAGTCCTTACTTCTCTATTCCTAAGGTAGCTCTGGAGCTACCTTGAAAAAGGACAAGTAATTACTTGCAATTTGTAGTATCTGCCCCCTTTTATTCATACGGAGTTAAGTAAACGCTAAAAAGAAAAGCAAATGCTTTCCAGGTACAAGTAAATACTTTTAACATTTAGAAAATACTTTCAAGTAAACGCTTTTACTCATTTTTATTCATACGGATGGTAGTAAATACTACAAATATTGAAGTAAAAGCAAATACTACTTTTTATTCATGCGACCCAATGACCTTGAATCTTGCTTCCTATTGGTCGAAAACGAGGCTGCGTTGTCATTTAAAACTGGTAGCAGATACCGAAATTGGGTCAACGTTGTTAGTCTCGGGACCCCTTGGGCATTACAAAAATACCAAAAGTTAAGTCGTCACACGAAACAGCGCCCTCTAGCGGCAAGTTGAAAAATGGCCAAAACGCATTTTGAAGAGATGTCTGTGGCGAAGTTTTTGCAAATTGGCCCAAAATTGGTGCATATGTTCACTGAGGGTCAGTGAATATGCCCATACTTTCAAAAGTTTGATGACGTCACCAGGTGTCAAATTACACTCGCTTGAACGTGCATCCTTTTAACAGCTATATCTAGAGAACGAAACGGCCGATGAAGGCCAAATATTTTGTTTCAGGTTTGTTGTGACTTGATCTAACGCATATTAGCAGCAAAATTTGGTGGCGTAACGATGACGTCATCAAATAAGCCCGTTTGTACAGCATACATTAGCCAAGGTCGTTCACTTCCTCTAATGGTCGTATGACCTTGAAACCGAGCAGGGACATAGACTTGGTCATTAACATATAACATACCAAGTTACATTAGTGTGACGTCCTTTGTTGATTTGTTATGAATTTTTGAATCTGACAACCTATACCACAGCATACACACAGTGCAGTATATATACGGGTGTACATAAGCATGAACAATATGCATACATCTGCACTACCCCATTTCCCATAGACAAAGCACATAGTATGACTATCCAAGGTCTAAATTTCATGCAGAGACATTGACCTTGAATCTTGTTTCCTATTGGTCGAAAACGAGGCTGCCTTGTCATTTAAAACTGGTAAGCGATGCCGAGATCGTGTCAACGGTGTTAGTCTCAGGACCCCTTGGGCATTCAAAAAATACAAAAAGTTAAGTCGTCACACGAAACAGCGCCCTCTAGTGACGGGTTGAAAAAAGACCAAAACGTATTTTGAATTGGTCAAATGTATATTATCAGCTAAATATTGTGACGTCACGATGACGTAATCAAATAAGAGTTCCTCAAGTATACATTAACCAAGGTCGTTTACTTTCTCCATTGGTCGTATGACCTTGAAAACTATCAGGTGCCTGGACCTGGTCATTAACATGTAACATACCAAGTTACATTAGTATGACATGCATGATTTGTTGATTTATTATGAATTTTTGAATCTTGTCACTGTGCATACTGTACATGTATATGTACGGTATGTATTTATATTGTACAAAGTGTACATGTAGTATTATACAGCATGCAGTTTTACATGCATACAAACATACAAAAAAAGAAAAGCGGAAAGCCATATGCTCTGTTATCAACAGACATACCTCTATTTTTTTTTTTTTTTTTTTATTTTTTAGCTTTTTTTATTCTTCTCCCAAAACCTCATAGACAAAGCGCATGGTCTTTCGGCCTGGCAAAATGGTCACTTGCAAAGCTCGGATCATCATCAAACTTGGTCACAACAATCACCTCATAATGAAGTACTGCACAAATGTGTTTACATTTTGATGACGTCATCAGGTGTCAGATTACAAGCGTTTGAAATATATGGCCTTCAAATTGAAACTTCTGTAAAAATTCAACCGTTTGAGATACAAACTTTATTCTTTCGGCAATGGTCATGACTATCCAAGGTCTAAATTTCATACACAGACATTGACCTTGAATCTTGCTTCCTATTGGTCGAAAACGAGGCTGCCCTGTCATTTAAAACTGGTAGCAGATACAGAGATCGGGTCAAAAGTGTTAGTCTCAAGACCTCTTGGGCATTCCAAAAATACAAAAAGTTAAGTCGTGACACGAAAGAGCGCCCTCTAGCGGCAAGTTGAAAAATGGCCAAAACCTATTTTGAAGAGATGTCTGTGGCGAAGTTTTTGCAAATTGGCCCAAAATTGGTGCATATGTTCACCGAGGGTCAGTGAACACGCCCATACCTTCAAAAGTTTGATGACGTCACCAGGTGTCAAATTACACTCAGTTGAACATGCGTTCTTCTCACGGTTATATCTAGAGAACGAAAAGGCCGATGGAGGTCAAATTTTGTGTTTTAGGTTTGTTGTGACTTGGTCTAATGCATATTAGCAGCAAAATTTGGTGGCGTAACGATGACGTCATCAAATAAGCCCGTTTGTGCAGCATACATTAGCCAAGGTCGTTCACTTCCTCTAATGGGCGTATGACCTTGAAACCTAGCAGGGACGTAGACGTGGTCATTAACATATAACATACCAAGTTACATTAGTGTGACGTCATTTGTTGATTTGTTATGAATTTTTGAATCTGGCAACCTATACCACAGCATACACACAGTGCAGTATATACGGGTGTACATAAGCATGAACAATCGCCATACATCTGCACTACCCCATTTCCCATAGACAAAGCACATAGTCTATCTCGCTGGTAGAAGGGTCGCTTGCAAAGCTTGGATCATCATCAAACTTGGTCACAATAAGGAACCCATACTAAAGTACTATACCAAAGAGGTTACATCTTGATGACGTCACCAGGGGTAAGATTACATGTGTCTGAAATTTAATGCTTTAAAAATTAAAAAAATTGTAAAAATTCAACCGTTTGAGATACAAACATTTTTGTTTCGGCAATGGTCATGACTATCCAATGTCTAAATTTCATTCAGAGACAATGACCTTGAATCTTGCTTCCTATTGGTCGAAAACGAGGCTGCGTTGTCATTTAAAACTGGTAGGGTATGAAGCGGGACTCCCAATCAGAGGTTGGGGGTTCGAGCCCCACTTCGACCAACGTGTCTGTGTCCCTGGGCAAGGCGCTTAATCCCAGTTGCCTCGTCAACCCAAGCGATATATGGGAAGCTGTTAAGGGGAATGCCACAATCTAACTGCTGATAGGGTTGAGCGCCTGACCAGCAGCCACCTAGTTGAAGCGAAATGGTTCTGGTGATTCCCTGATGGCAGCGGTAATAATGGTAACAGCGCCTTGAGCGCCCTGCAGGGTGGATATGTGCGCTATACAAATCTAATCATTATTATTATTATTATTAAATTGGGTCAACGTTGTTAGTCTCGGGACCCCTTGGGCATTACAAAAATACCAAAAGTTAAGTCGTCACACGAAACAGCGCCCTCTAGCGGCAAGTTGAAAAATGGCCAAAACGCATTTTGAAGAGATGTCTGTGGCAAAGTTTTTGCAAATTGGCCCAAAATTAGTGCATATGTTCACTGAGGGTCAGTGAATACGCCCATGTTTTCAAAAGTTTGATGACGTCACCAGGTGTCAAATTACACTCGCTTGAACGTGCATCTTTTTAACAGCTATATCTAGAGAACGAAACAGCCGATGAAGGTCAAATATTTTGTTTCAGGTTTGTTGTGACTTGGTCTAACGCATATTAGCAGCAAAATTTGGTGGCGTAACGATGACGTCATCAAATAAGCCCGTTTGTACAGCATACATTAGCCAAGGTCGTTCACTTCCTCTAATGGTCGTATGACCTTGAAACCAAGCAGAGACGTAGACTTGGTCATTAACATATAACATACCAAGTTACATTAGTGTGACGTCATTTGTTGATTTGTTATGAATTTTTGAATCTGGCAATCTATACTACAGCATACACACAGTGCAGTATATACATGTATACGAGTGTACATAAGCATGTACAATATGCATACATCTGCACTATCCCATTTCCCATAGACAAAGCACACAGTCTGTCTCTTATGACATGCATGATTTGTTGATTTATTATGAATTTTTGAATCTTGTCACTGTGCATATTGTACATGTATACGTACAGTATGTATTTATATTGTACAAAGTGTACATGTAGTATTATACAGCATGCAGTTTTACATGCATACAAACATACAAAAAAAGAAAAGCGGAAAGCCATATGCTCTGTTATCAACAGACATACCTCTAGTTTTTAGCTTTTTTTATTCTTCTCCCAAAACCCCATAGACAAAGCGCATGGTCTTTCGGCCTGGCAAAATGGTCACTTGCAAAGCTCGGATCATCATCAAACTTGGTCACAACAATCACCTCATAGTGAAGTACTGCACAAATGTGTTTACATTTTGATGACGTCATCAGGTGTCAGATTACAAGCGTTTGAAATATATGGCCTTCAAATTGAAACTTCTGTAAAAATTCAACCGTTTGAGATACAAACTTTATTCTTTCGGCAATGGTCATGACTATCCAAGGTCTAAATTTCATACACAGACATTGACCTTGAATCTTGCTTCCTATTGGTCCAAAACGAGGCTGCCCTGTCATTTAAAACTGGTAGCAGATACAGAGATCGGGTCAAAATTGTTAGTCTCAAGACCTCTTGGGCATTCCAAAAATACCAAAAGTTAAGTCGTGACACGAAAGAGCGCCCTCTAGCGGCAAGTTGAAAAATGGCCAAAACCTATTTTGAAGAGATGTCTGTGGCGAAGTTTTTGCAAATTGGCCCAAAATTGGTGGATATGTTCACTGAGGGTCAGTGAACATGCCCATACCTTCAAAAGTTTGATGACGTCACCAGGTGTCAAATTACACTCAGTTGAACATGCGTTCTTCTAACGGTTATATATAGAGAACGAAAAGGCCGATGGAGGTCAAATTTTGTGTTTTAGGTTTGTTGTGACTTGGTCTAATGCATATTAGCAGCAACATTTGGTGGCGTAACGATGACGTCATCAAATAAGCCCGTTTGTGCAGCATACATTTGCCAAGGTCGTTCACTTCCTCTAATGGGCGTATGACCTTGAAACCTAGCAGGGACGTAGACGTGGTCATTAACATATAACATACCAAGTTACATTAGTGTGACGTCCTTTGTTGATTTGTTATGAATTTTTGAATCTGGCAACCTATACCACAGCATACACACAGTGCAGTGTATACGGGTGTACATAAGCATGAACAATCGCCATACATCTGCACTACCCCATTTCCCATAGACAAAGCACATAGTCTATCTCGCTGCTAGAAGGGTCGCTTGCAAAGCTTGGATCATCATCAAACTTGGTCACAATAAGGAACCCATACTAAAGTACTATACCAAAGAGGTTACATCTTGATGACGTCACCAGGGGTCAGATTACATGTGTCTGAAATTTAATGCCTTAAAAATTAAAAAATTTGTAAAAATTCAACCGTTTGAGATACAAACATTTTTGTTTCGGCAATGGTCATGACTATCCAATGTCTAAATTTCATGCAGAGACAATGACCTTGAATCTTGCTTCCTATTGGTCGAAAACGAGGCTGCGTTGTCATTTAAAACTGGTAGCAGATACCGAAATTGGGTCAACGTTGTTAGTCTCGGGACCCCTTGGGCATTACAAAAATACCAAAAGTTAAGTCGTCACACGAAACAGCGCCCTCTAGCGGCAAGTTGAAAAATGGCCAAAACGCATTTTGAAGAGATGTCTGTGGCGAAGTTTTTGCAAATTGGCCCAAAATTGGTGCATATGTTCACTGAGGGTCAGTGAATATGCCCATACTTTCAAAAGTTTGATGACGTCACCAGGTGTCAAATTACACTCGCTTGAACGTGCATCCTTTTAACAGCTATATCTAGAGAACGAAACGGCCGATGAAGGTCAAATATTTTGTTTCAGGTTTGTTGTGACTTGGTCTAACGCATATTAGCAGCAAAATTTGGTGGCTTAACGATGACGTCATCAAATAAGCCCGTTTGTACAGCATACATTAGCCAAGGTCGTTCACTTCCTCTAATGGTCGTATGACCTTGAAACCAAGCAGGGACGTAGACTTGGTCATTAACATATAACATACCAAGTTACATTAGTGTGACGTCATTTGTTGATTTGTTATGAATTTTTGAATCTGGCAACCTATACTACAGCATACACACAGTGCAGTATATACATGTATACGTGTGTACATAAGCATGTACAATATGCATACATCTGCACTATCCCATAGACAAAGCACACAGTCTGTCTCGGTGCTAGAAGAGTCGCTTGCAAAGCTCGGATCATCATCAAACTTAGTCACAATAAGGAACCCATAGTAAAGTACTATACCAAAGAGGTTAGATCTTGATGACGTCACCAGGGGTAAGATTACATGTGTCTGAAATTTAATGCCTTGCAAATTGAAAAATCTGTAAAAATTGAACCGTTTGAGATACAATCTTTATTCTTTCGGCACTGGTCATGACTATCCAAGGTCTAAATTTCATGCAGAGACATTGACCTTGAATCTTGTTTCCTATTGGTCGAAAACGAGGCTGCCTTGTCATTTAAAACTGGTAAGCGATGCCGAGATCGTGTCAACGGTGTTAGTCTCAGGACCCCTTGGGCATTCAAAAAATACAAAAAGTTAAGTCGTCACACGAAACAGCCCCCTCTAGTGACGAGTTGAAAAAAGACCAAAACGTATTTTGAATTGGTCAAATGTATATTATCAGCTAAATATTGTGACGTCACGATGACGTAATCAAATAAGAGTTCCTCAAGTATACATTAACCAAGGTCGTCTACTTTCTCCATTGGTCGTATGACCTTGAAAACTATCAGGTGCCTGGACCTGGTCATTAACATGTAACATACCAAGTTACATTAGTATGACATGCATGATTTGTTGATTTATTATGAATTTTTGAATCTTGTCACTGTGCATATTGTACATGTATATGTACAGTATGTATTTATATTGTACAAAGTGTACATGTAGTATTATACAGCATGCAGTTTTACATGCATACAAACATACAAAAAAAGAAAAGCGGAAAGCCATATGCTCTGTTATCAACAGACATACCTCTAGTCTTTTTTGTATGTTTGTATGCATGTAAAACTGCATGCTGTATAATACTACGTACACTTTGTACAATGTAAATGCATACCCTACATGTACATGTACATGCACAGTGAAAAGATTCAAAAATTCATAATAAATCAACAAATCATGCATGTCATACTAATGTAACTTGATATGTTACATGTTAATGACCAGGTCCAGGCACCTGCTAGGTTTGAAGGTCAAACGACCAATGGAGGAAGTAAACGATCTAGGTTAATGTATACTTGAGGAACTCTTATTTGATTACGTTATCGTTACGCCACCAAATTGTTGTGCTAATATGCACTTTACCAAGTCACAACAAACCTAAAACACAAAATTTGACCTTCGTCGGCCTTTTCGTTCTCTAGATATAGCTGTTAAACGAATGCATGTTCAACCGAGTGTAATTTGACACCTGGTGACGTCATCAAACTTTTGAAGGTATGGGCATGTTCACTGACCCTCAGCGAACATATTCACCAATTTTGGGCCAATTTCAAAAAACTTCGCCACAGACATCTGTTCAAAACGCGTTTTGGCCATTTTTCAACTTGCCGCTAGAGGGCGCTCTTTCGTGTCACGACTTAATTTTTGGTATTTTTTGAATGCCCAAGGGGTCTTGAGACTAACAACGTTGACCCAATCTCGGTATCTGCTACCAGTTTTAAATGACAACGCAGCCTCGTTTTCGACCAATAGGAAGCAAGATTCAAGGTCATTGTCTTTGCATGAAATTTAGACATTGGATAGTCATGACCATTGCCGAAACAAAAATGTTTGTATCTCAAACGGTTGAATTTTTACAGATTTTTGAATTTTTAAGGCATTAAATTTCAGACACATGTAATCTGACACCTGGTGACGTCATCAAGATGTAACCTCTTTGGTACAGTACTTTACTATGGGTTCCTTATTGTGACCAAGTTTGATGATGATCCAAGCTTTGCAAGCGACCCTTCTAGCAGCGAGATAGACTATGTGCTTTGTCTATGGGAAATGGGGTAGTGCAGATGTATGCATATTGTACATGCTTTTGTACACTCGTATATACTGCACTGTGTGTATGCTGTGGTATAGGTTGCCAGATTCAAAAATTCATAACAAATCAACAAATGACGTCACACTAATGTAACTTGGTATGTTATATGTTAATGACCAAGTCTACGTCCCTGCTAGGTTTCAAGGTCATACGCCCATTAGAGGAAGTGAACGACCTTGGCTAATGTATGCTGCACAAACGGGCTTATTTGATGACGTCATCGTTACGCCACCAAATTTTGCGGCCAATATGCATTAGACTAAGTCACAACAAACCTAAAACACAAAATTTGACCTCCATCGGCCTTTTCGTTCTCTAGATATAACCGTTAGAAGAACGCATGTTCAACTGAGTGTAATTTTACACCTGGTGACGTCATCAAACTGTTCAAGGTATGGGCGTGTTCACTGACCCTCAGTGAACATATGCACCAATTTTGGGCCAATTTGCAAAAACTTCGCCACAGACATCTCTTCAAAATAGGTTTTGGCCATTTTTCAACTTGCCGCTAGAGGGCGCTCTTTCGTGTCACGACTTAACTTTTGGTATTTTTGGAATGCCCAAGAGGTCTTGAGACTAACACTTTTGACCCGATCTCTGTATCTGCTACCAGTTTTAAATGACAGGGCAGCCTCGTTTTCGACCAATAGGAAGCAAGATTCAAGGTCAATGTCTGTGTATGAAATTTAGACCTTGGATAGTCATGACCATTGCCGAAGGAATAAAGTTTGTATCTCAAACGGTTGAATTTTTACAGAAGTTTCAATATTGAAGGCCATATATTTCAAACGCTTGTAATCTGACACCTGATGACGTCATCAAAATGTAAACACATTTGTGCAGTACTTCATTATGAGGTGATTGTTGTGACCAAGTTTGATGATGATCCCAGCTTTGCAAGTGACCATTTTGCCAGGCCGAAAGACCATGCGCTTTGTCTATGGGGTTTTGGGAGAAGAATAAAAAAAGCTAAACTAGAGGTATGTCTGTTGATAACAGAGCATATGGCTTTCCGCTTTTCTTTTTTTGTATGTTTGTATGCATGTAAAACTGCATGCTGTATAATACTACGTACACTTTGTACAATGTAAATGCATACCCTACACGTACATGTACATGCACAGTGAAAAGATTCAAAAATTCATAATAAATCAACAAATCATGCATGTCATACTAATGTAACTTGATATGTTACATGTTAATGACCAGGTCCAGGCACCTGCTAGGTTTGAAGGTCATACGACCAATGGAGGAAGTAAACGATCTAGGTTAATGTATACTTGAGGAACTCTTATTTGATTACGTTATCGTGACGTCACAATATTTAGCTGATAATATACATTGCACCAAGTCAAAATAAACCTAAAACACAAAATTTGACCTCCATCGGTTTTTTTGTTCTCTAGATATAGCTGTTAAAAGGATGCACGTTCAACTGAGTGTAATTTGACACCTGGTGACGTCATCAAACTTTTGAAGGTATGGGCATGTCCACTGACCCTCAGTAAACATATGCACCGATTTTGGGCCAATTTGCAAAAACGTCGCCACAGACATCTCTTCAAAATGCGTTTTGGCTAGAGGGCGCTCTTTCGTGTGACGACCTAACTTTTGATATTTGTTGATGCCCAAGGGGTCCCGAGACTAACACTTTTGACCCGATCTCGATATCTGCTACCAGTTTTAAATGACAACGCAGCCTCGTTCTCGACCAATAGGAAGCAAGATTCAAGGTCAATGTCTCTGCATGAAATTTAGACATTGGATAGTCATGACCATTGCCGAAGGAATAAAGTTTGTATCTCAAACGGTTGAATTTGTACAGATTTTTGAAATTATAAGGCATTAAATTTCAGACACATGTAATCTGACACCTGGTGACGTCATCAAGATGTAACCTCTTTGGTATAGTACTTTACTATGGGTTCCTTACTGTGACCAAGTTTGATGATGATCCAAGCTTTGCAAGCGACCCTTCTAGCAGCGAGACAGACTATGTGCTTTGTCTATGGGATATGGGTTAGTGCAGATGTATGCATATTGTACATGCTTATGTACACTCGTATATACTGCACTGTGTGTATGCTGTGGTATAGGTTGCCAGATTCAAAAATTCATAACAAATCAACAAATGACGTCACACTAATGTAACTTGATATGTTAAATGTTAATGACCAAGTCTACGTCCCTGCTAGGTTTCAAGGTCATACGCTCATTAGAGGAAGTGAACGACCTTGGCTAATGTATGCTGCACAAACGGGCTTATTTGATGACGTCATCGTTACGCCACCAAATTTTGCTGCTAATATGCATTAGACCAAGTCACAACAAACCTAAAACAAAAAATTTGACCTTCATCGGCCGTTTCGTTCTCTAGATATAGCTGTTAAAAGGATGCACGTTCAACTGAGTGTAATTTGACACCTGGTGACGTCATCAAACTTTTGAAGGTATGGGCGTGTTCACTGACCCTCAGTGAACATATGCACCAATTTTGGGCCAATTTACAAAAACTTCGCCACAGACATCTCTTCAAAATAGGTTTTGGCCATTTTTCAACTTGCCGCTAGAGGGCGCTCTTTCGTGTCACGACTTAACTTTTGGTATTTTTGGAATGCCCAAGAGGTCTTGAGACTAACACTTTTGACCCGATCTCTGTATCTGCTACCAGTTTTAAATTACAGGGCAGCCTCGTTTTCGACCAATAGGAAGCAAGATTCAAGGTCATTGTCTCTGCATGAAATTTAGACATTGGATAGTCATGACCATTGCCGAAACAAAAATGTTTGTATCTCAAACGGTTGAATTTTTACAGATTCTTGAATTTTTAAGGCATTAAATTTCAGACACATGTAATCTGACACCTGGTGACGTCATCAAGATGTAACCTCTTTGGTATAGTACTTTACTATGGGTTCCTTATTGTGACCAAGTTTGATGATGATCCAAGCTTTGCAAGCGACCCTTCTAGCAGCGAGATAGACTATGTGCTTTGTCTATGGGATATGGGGTAGTGCAGATGTATGCATATTGTACATGCTTATGTACACTCGTATTTACTGCACTGTGTGTATGCTGTGGTATAGGTTGCCAGATTCAAAAATTCATAACAAATCAACAAATGACGTCACACTGATGTAACTTGGTATGTTATATGTTAATGACCAAGTCTACGTCCCTGCTAGGTTTCAAGGTCATACGCCCATTAGAGGAAGTGAACGACCTTGGCTAATGTATGCTGCACAAACGGGCTTATTTGATGACGTCATCGTTACGCCACCAAATTTTGCTGCTAATATGCATTAGACCAAGTCACAACAAACCTAAAACACAAAATTTGACCTCCATCGGCCTTTTCGTTCTCTAGATATAACCGTTAGAAGAACGCATGTTCAACTGAGTGTAATTTGACACCTGGTGACGTCATCAAACTTTTGAAGGTATGGGCGTGTTCACTGACCCTCAGTGAACATATGCACCAATTTTGGGCCAATTTGCAAAAACTTCGCCACAGACATCACTTTAAAATAGGTTTTGGCCATTTTTCAACTTGCCGCTAGAGGGCGCTCTTTCGTGTCACGACTTAACTTTTGGTATTTTTGGAATGCCCAAGAGGTCTTGAGACTAACACTTTTGACCCGATCTCTGTATCTGCTACCAGTTTTAAATTACAGGGCAGCCTCGTTTTCGACCAATAGGAAGCAAGATTCAAGGTCAATGTCTGTGTATGAAATTTAGACCTTGGATAGTCATGACCATTGCCGAAAGAATAAAGTTTGTATCTCAAACGGTTGAATTTTTACAGAAGTTTCAATTTGAAGGCCATATATTTCAAACGCTTGTAATCTGACACCTGATGACGTCATCAAAATGTAAACACATTTGTGCAGTACTTCATTATGAGGTGATTGTTGTGACCAAGTTTGATGATGATCCGAGCTTTGCAAGTGACCATTTTGCCAGGCCGAAAGACCATGCGCTTTGTCTATGGGGTTTTGGGAGAAGAATAAAAAAAGCTAAAACTAGAGGTATGTCTGTTGATAACAGAGCATATGGCTTTCCGCTTTTCTTTTTTTGTATGTTTGTATGCATGTAAAACTGCATGCTGTATAATACTACGTACACTTTGTACAATGTAAATGCATACCCTACATGTACATGTACATGCACAGTGAAAAGATTCAAAAATTCATAATAAATCAACAAATCATGCATGTCATACTAATGTAACTTGATATGTTACATGTTAATGACCAGGTCCAGGCACCTGCTAGGTTTGAAGGTCATACGACCAATGGAGGAAGTAAACGATCTAGGTTAATGTATACTTGAGGAACTCTTATTTGATTACGTTATCGTTACGCCACCAAATTTTTCTGCTAATATGCATTAGACCAAGTCACAGCAAACCTAAAACACAAAATTTGACCTTCATCGGCCTTTTCGTTCTCTAGATATAGCTGTTAAAAGAATGCATGTTCAACCGAGTGTAATTTGACACCTGGTGACGTCATCAAACTTTTGAAAGTATGGGCGTATTCACTGACCCTCAGTGAACATATGCACCAATTTTAGGCCAATTTGCAAAAACTTCGCCACAGACATCTCTTCAAAATGCGTTTTGGCCATTTTTCAACTTGCCGCTAG
The DNA here is from genome assembly GCA_037783545.1 of Henricia sp. BOLD:AAB3569. Lineage (NCBI taxonomy): Eukaryota > Metazoa > Echinodermata > Asteroidea > Spinulosida > Echinasteridae > Henricia > Henricia sp. BOLD:AAB3569. Next base: position 1,437,871 of record JBBELK010000008.1, read on the forward strand.
AGGGCGCTCTTTCGTGTCACGACTTAACTTTTGGTATTTTTGGAATGCCCAAGAGGTCTTGAGACTAACACTTTTGATCCGATCTCTGTATCTGCTACCAGTTTTAAATGACAACGCAGCCTCGTTTTCGACCAATAGGAAGCAAGATTCAAGGTCATTGTCTCTGCATGAAATTTAGACATTGGATAGTCATGACCATTGCCGAAACAAAAATGTTTGTATCTCAAACGGTTGAATTTTTACAATTTTTTTAATTTTTAAGGCATTAAATTTCAGACACATGTAATCTGACCTCTGGTGACGTCATCAAGATGTAACCTCTTTGGTATAGTACTTTAGTATGGGTTTCTTATTGTGACCAAGTTTGATGATGATCCAAGCTTTGCAAGCGACCCTTCTAGCAGCGAGATAGACTATGTGCTTTGTCTATGGGAAATGGGGTAGTGCAGATGTATGGCGATTGTTCATGCTTATGTACACCCGTATATACTGCACTGTGTGTATGCTGTGGTATAGGTTGCCAGATTCAAAAATTCATAACAAATCAACAAAGGACGTCACACTAATGTAACTTGGTATATTATATGTTAATGACCACGTCTACGTCCCTGCTAGGTTTCAAGGTCATACGCCCATTAGAGGAAGTGAACGACCTTGGCAAATGTATGCTGCACAAACGGGCTTATTTGATGACGTCATCGTTACGCCACCAAATTTTGCTGCTAATATGCATTAGACCAAGTCACAACAAACCTAAAACACAAAATGTGACCTCCATCGGCCTTTTCGTTCTCTATATATAACCGTTAGAAGAACGCATGTTCAACTGAGTGTAATTTGACACCTGGTGACGTCATCAAACTTTTGAAGGTATGGGCATGTTCACTGACCCTCAGTGAACATATGCACCAATTTTGGGCCAATTTGCAAAAACTTCGCCACAGACATCTCTTCAAAATAGGTTTTGGCCATTTTTCAACTTGCCGCTAGAGGGCGCTCTTTCGTGTCACGACTTAACTTTTGGTATTTTTGGAATGCCCAAGAGGTCTTGAGACTAACACTTTTGACCCGATCTCTGTATCTGCTACCAGTTTTAAATGACAGGGCAGCCTCGTTTTCGACCAATAGGAAGCAAGATTCAAGGTCAATGTCTGTGTATGAAATTTAGACCTTGGATAGTCATGACCATTGCCGAAGGAATAAAGTTTGTATCTCAAACGGTTGAATTTTTACAGATTTTTGAATATGTAAGGCATTAAATTTCAAACGCTTGTAATTGGACACCTGATGACGTCATCAAGAAATAACCTCTTTGGTATAGTACTTTACTATGGGTTACTTATTGTGACCAAGTTTGAAGATGATCCAAGCTTTGCAAGCGACCCTTCTACCAGATAGACATACTATGTGCTTTGTCTATGGGATATGGGTAGTGCAGATATATGCATATTGTACATGCTTATATATGCTGATATATATACTGCACAGTGTGTATGCTGTAGTATAGGTTGCCAGATTCAAAAATTCATAACAAATTAACAAATGACGTCACACTAATGTTACTTGGTATGTTATATGTTAATGACCAAGTATACGTCCCTGCTAGGTGTCAAGGTCATACGACCATTAGAGGAAGTGAACGACATTGGCTAATGCATGCTGCACAAACGGGCTTATTTGATGACGTCATCGTTACGCCACCAAATTTTGCTGCTAATATGCATTAGACCAAGTCACAACAAACCTAAAACACAAAATTTGACCTTCATCAGCCTTGTCGTTCTCTAGATATAACCGTCAGAAGAACGCATGTTCAACCGGGTGTAATTTGACACCTGGTGACGTCATCAAACTTTTGAAGGTATAGGCTTGTTTACTGACCCTCGGTGAACATATGCACCAATTTTGGGCCAATTTGCAAAAACATCGCCACAGACATCTCTTCAAAATGCGTTTTGGCCATTTTTCAACTTGCCGTTAGAGGGCGCTCTTGCGTGTGACGACCTAGCTTTTGGTATTTTTCTGATGCCCAAGGGGTCCTGAGAACAACACTTTTGACCCGATCTCCACATCTGCTACCAGTTTTAAATGACAGGATAGCCTCGTTTTCGACCAATATGAAGCAAGATTCAAGGTCAATGTCTGTGTACGGAATTTAGACCTTGGATAGTCATGACCATTGCCGAAAGAATAAAGTTTGTATCTCAAACGGTTGAATTTTTACAGAAGTTTCAATTTGAAGGCCATATATTTCAAACGCTTGTAATCTGACACCTGATGACGTCATCAAAATGTAAACACATTTGTGCAGTACTTCACTATGAGGTGATTGTTGTGACCAAGTTTGATGATGATCCGAGCTTTGCAAGTGACCGTTTTGCCAGGCCGAAAGACCATGCGCTTTGTCTATGGGGTTTTGGGAGAAGAATACAAAAAGCTAAAAAAAACTAGAAGTATGTCTGTTGATAACAGAGCATATGGCTTTCCGCTTTTCTTTTTTTGTATGTTTGTATGCATGTAAAACTGCATGCTGTATAATACTACATGTACACTTTGTACAATGTAAATACATACGTACATGTACACTTTGTACAATGTAAATACATACGTACATGTACATGCACAGTGACAAAATTCCAAAATTCATAATAAATCAACAAATCACGCAAGTCATATGCCTGTTAATGACCAGGTCCAGTCACCTGCTAGGTTTCAAGGTCATACGACCAATGGAAGAAGTAAACAACCTAGGTTAATGTATACTTGAGGAACTCTTATTTAATTACGTCATCGTGACATCACAATATTTAGCTGATAATACACATTGCACCAAGTCAAACAACCTTGGCTAATGTATGCTGCACAAGCGCGCTTTTTTGATGACGTCATCGTAACGCCACCAAATGTTGCTGACAATATGCATTAGAGCAAGTCACAACAAGCCTAAAACACAAAATTTTACCCCCATCGGTCTTTTCGTTCTCTAGATATAGCCGTTAGAAGAACGCATGTTCAACCGAGTGTAATTTGACACCTGGTGACGTCATCAAACTTTTGAAGGTATGGGCATGTTTACTGACCCTCAGTGAACATATGCACCAATTTTGGGCCAATTTGCAAAAACTTCGCCACAGACATCTCTTAAAAACGCGTTTTGACAATTTTTCAACTTGCCGCTAGAGGGCGCTCTTTTGTGTGACGACCTAACTTTTGGTATTTTTTTGATGCCCAAGGGGTCCTGAGACTAACACTTTTGACCCGATCTCGGTATCTGCTACCAGTTTTAAATGACAGGGCAGCCTCGATTTCGACCAATAGGAAGCAATATTCAAGGTCAATGTCTTTGTATGAAATTTAGACCTTCGATAGTCATGACCATTGCCGAAAGAATAAAGTTTGTATCTCAAACGGTTGAATTTTTACAAATTTTTGAATGTTTAAGTCATTAAATTTCAGACACATGTAATCTGACACCTGGTGCCGTCATCAAGATGTAACCTCTTTGGTATAGTACTTTAATATGGGTTCCTTATTGTGACCAAGTTTGATGATGATCCAAGCTTTGCAAGCGACCCTTCTAGCAGCGAGACAGACTGTGTGCTTTGTCTATGGGATATGGGGGAAGTGCAGAGATGTATGCATATTGTACATGCTTATGTACACTCGTATATACTGCACTGTGTGTATGCTGTGGTATAGGTTGCCATATTCAAAAATTCATAACAAATCAACAAATGACGTCACACTAATGTAACTTGGTATGTTATATGTTAATGACCAAGTCTACGTCCCTGCTATGTTTCAAGGTCATACGCCCAATAGAGGAAGTGAACGACCTTGGCTAATGTATGATGCTGTACAAACATGCTTATTTGATGACGTCATCGTTACGCCACCAAATTTTGCTGCTAATATGCATTAGACCAAGTCACAACAAACCTAAAACACACAAGTTCACCTCCATCGGCCTTTTCGTTCTCTAGATATAACCGTTATAAGAACGCATGTTCAACTGAGTGTAATTTGACACCTGGTGACGTCATCAAACTTTTGAAGGTATGGGCATGTTCACTGACCCTCAGTCAACATATGCACCAATTTTGGGCCAATTTGCAAAAACTTCGCCACAGACATCTGTTCAAAACGCGTTTTGGCCATTTTTCAACTTGCCGCTAGAGGGCGCTCTTTCGTGTCACGACTTAACTTTTGGTATTGTTTGAATGCCCAAGGGGTCTTGAGACTAACACCGTTGATTCCATCTTGGTATCTGCTACCAGTTTTAAATGACAAGCCAGCCTCGTTTTCGACCAATAGGAAGCAAGATTCAAGGTCAATGTCTGTGTACGAAAGTTAGACCTTGGATAGTCATGAACATTGCCGAAGGAATAAAGTTTGTATCTCAAACGGTTGAATTTTTACAGATGTTTCAATATTGAAGGCCATATATTTCAAACGCTTGTAATCTGACACCTGGTGACGTCATCAAGATGTAAACACATTTGTGCAGTACTTCACTATGAGGTGATTGTTGTGACCAAGTTTGATGATGATCCGAGCTTGGCAAGTGACCATTTTGCCAGGCCGAAAGACCATGCGCTTTGTCTATGGGGTTTTGACGGAAGAATAAAAAAAGCTAAAAAAAAAAAAAAAAACTAGAGGTATGTCTGTTGATAACAGAGCATATGGCTTTCCGCTTTTCTTTTTTTATATGTTTGTATGCATTTAAAACTGCATGCTGTATAATACTACATGTACACTTTGTACAATATAAATACATACCGTACATATACATGTACAGTATGCACAGTGACAAGATTCAAAAATTCATAATAAATCAACAAATCATGCATGTAATACTAATGTAACTTGGTATGTTACATGTTAATGACCAGGTCCAGGCACCTGATAGTTTTCAAGGTCATACGACCAATGGAGAAAGTAAACGACCTTGGTTAATGTATACTTGAGGAACTCTTATTTGATTACGTCATCGTGACGTTACAATATTTAGCTGATAATATACATTTGACCAAGTCAAAATACGTTTTGGTCTTTTTTCAACTCGTCACTAGAGGGCGCTGTTTCGTGTGACGACTTAACTTTTTGTATTTTTTGAATGCCCAAGGGGTCCTGAGACTAACACCGTTGACACGATCTCGGCATCGCTTACCAGTTTTAAATGACAAGGCAGCCTCGTTTTCGACCAATAGGAAACAAAATGAAATTTAGACCTTGGATAGTCATGACCAGTGCCGAAAGAATAAAGATTGTATCTCAAACGGTTGAATTGTTACAGATTTTTCAATTTGTAAGGCATTAAATTTCAGACACATGTAATCTGACACCTGGTGACGTCATCAAGATCTAACCTCTTTGGTATAGTACTTTACTATGGGTTCCTTATTGTGACTAAGTTTGATGATGATCCAAGCTTTGCAAGCGACTCTTCTAGCACCGAGACAGACTGTGTGCTTTGTCTATGGGATAGTGCAGATGTATGCATATTGTACATCCTTATGTACACTCGTATATACTGCACTGTGTGTATGCTGTAGTATAAGTTGCCAGATTCAAAAATTCATAACAAATCAACAAATGACGTCACACTAATGTAACTTGGTATGTTATATGTTAATGACCAAGTGTACGTCCCTGCTCGGTTTCAAGGTCATACGACCATTAGAGGAAGTGAACGACCTTGGCTAATGTATGCTGAACAAACGGGCTTATTTGATGACGTCATCGTTACGCCACCAAATTTTGCTGCTAATATGCGTTAGACCAAGTCACAACAAACCTGAAACAAAATATTTTTCCTTCATCGGCCGTTTCGTTCTCTAGATATAGCTGTTAAAAGGATGCACGTTCAAGCGAGTGTAATTTGACACCTGGTGACGTCATCAAACTTTTGAAAGTATGGGCATATTCACTGACCCTCAGTGAACATATGCACCAATTTTGGGCCAATTTGCAAAAACTTCGCCACAGACATCTCTTCAAATTGCGTTTTGGCCATTTTTCAACTTGCCGCTAGAGGGCGCTGTTTCGTGTGACGACTTAACTTTTGGTATTTTTGTAATGCCCAAGGGGTCCCGAGACTAACAACGTTGACCCAATTTCGGTATCTGCTACCAATTTTAAATGACAACGCAGCCTCGTTTTCGACCAATAGGAAGCAAGATTCAAGGTCATTGTCTCTGCATGAAATTTAGACATTGGATAGTCATGACCATTGCCGAAACAAAAATGTTTGTATCTCAAACGGTTGAATTTTTACAGATTTTTGAATTTTTAAGGCATTAAATTTCAGACACATGTAATCTGACCCCTGGTGACGTCATCAAGATGTAACCTCTTTGGTATAGTACTTTAGTATGGGTTCCTTATTGTGACCAAGTTTGATGATGATCCAAGCTTTGCAAG